>CM069538.1:27412739-28662739 GCA_035773235.1 Eospalax fontanierii | reverse complement strand
TTTAATAGAATTCTTTTAAATTCATCTTACTGATTCTTTACCTCCAAAAAACCCTGGCTAATGCTTATTCATACTTACTTTCCCTCATTATGTGAAAATTAGAGATGTAGGAAAGTTTCATAGTGAAACATAAGTGCTTAAAATACCTATAGTGTAATGTATGTCTGTGTGTTTGTATGCATGTATCTCTCTTTGTTTTGTGTGTGTGTGTGTGTGTGTGTGTGTGTGTGTGTGTGTGCATGTCTGTCTGCCTTTGTGTAGCCTATAGGCTATTTTTAAAAATCCAAGTTCCGTGTATGGGAAATCTCCCTTTGAGTTGTAGGTTGGAGCAGTACAAGAGACTCCAAAAACTATAGAAGCTATTGTCACTATCCTTGGTTGCCTCCCAGATCTTAAAAGTAAGACCCTATCTCTGAAGATACCACACACTTGGAACATAAGACTTAGAGAAACTCAAGTGGAAATGACCTAGAAGCCTCCTCCCTGAAGACTGGCTCTCATAATCTCAGAAGGTACAATCCAATTTGTCAATGTACAAAAGCAGATAGTAGTCCAACCCAGCTGTACAGTCTACAAAGCACCACAATGACTTAGTAAAATAGCCTTCAAGATGCAACAATAGCCCTTTTATCTTGAGGGTACTCAAGATCTGTTGAATTGGACTTAAGGCCTTCTCAATAGGAGGGAATTCATCAGTGGTACTATAAACCTTGCTAAATACCCATGGATTGGTAGGTCATAGACTCAAGAGGAGAATCTACTATGACTATTTTCCTAAACAGATTTCTTTTGAAAGATATTTATCCAACTATTTTTATTTTATATCTGATTTTTTTCCTGCATATATGTAGGTGTATCACATCCTTGCAATGTTCACAGGGACCAAAAGTAGACATTTGGTCCCTGGAACTGGAGTTAAAGTTGGTTGTAATCCTCCATGTGTATGCTGGGAAAGGAATCCTGGTCCTCTGAAAGAACAGCTAATGCTCTTAACTTCTGAGCCACCTCTCTGGACCCACACCCAGTAAGGTTACTAACTAAATTCAAAATACTTAGCCTTACACCCACAGAAAAGCATGACTCTCAACTTTCAACATTCATCAAAGAAGTTTCTTCTCAGAACAGATAGACACTATTACAGAGACCCACAACTGATCAAAATGCAGAGAATAATTAACTGTGGGTTGCCTGGCCCCAACTGACAGATCTACAATGCAATCCTCTAATGTTCAGAAAACAATTCAGAAGATAGTGAATAAAGATCGTAGAAGCCTGAGAACCAGTACACCTGATGCTAGATAGTGTCTTCTAGGCCTCACAAGAAAGCTGCACCCAAGAAATCACATTATTCTTGTCTAAACAAGACCTGCAAAATGACATCAGTTGACATTCCAATGCAGAGAAACTTTGCAAGGCCTGACCTCTGATAAAGAGCTACAGATAATTAATGACTGTTGAGAGAGGGAGAATCACTTTTCTCCAGGGATGAGTTCCCTGATAGGTTATCTAATCCCAGGTGATCAGCCTTAAATTACACACATATGTATGAGAACTGCTAAATGAATAGACTCAGAAAATTCAATATGTAACAATAATAATTAAAGAATAGGCCAGGAAATTGAGAGGGAGAGGAAGGAGCTGGTAGAGAAGAAGTGGTAGAAATGATACAAATACAGTACTGATATATGACATTCACCAATACAATACCAAGTTACTAACAGCAACATCTGAAGTGACAACACAAAGTTCAAGTTTATTTTTTGACATAATATATGAAATCCTAGGAAATTGTAACATTTCAAGACATTAATTTCACTCCCAGAATACAATACTACCAAAAAGTGAATCTGGAATGATCAAATTACAAAATCCTGTTGGCTGCGTGCAAGGGTGAGTTGAAAAAGAGCAACTTGTATACCTAGCGAGCAGCTGGGAGCACTGGAACTTCTGATCGGTGTAGTATCAAGGGTGGACTCATTTTGGAAGCTGTTCCTGACAAGAAACCAGCAACCATAAAATCAGCCACTAGCAAAGGACCACTCAAGGACAATTCTGAAACAACTGAACCAAAGGTGGTAAATAATGCAAGGGAACTTGCAGAGATATTTAGGGAGATGACAGACAGCTGAGGAATAGGCAGAGCAGAAATTTTAAGCACCCTTGGAGGACAGAGAAGTCATCTAGTGAATAACTGACAGTGATCACTGATCATGTGGGTATTCCACTTAGGTTACAGTTTTGAAGGAGAGGTTCATCTAGAACTTAAAATTACAGCTGCTATTATCTAGAAAATTCATCTGCTTATTACAGTAGAAATTATCAGGGATTTTCTGTAACTGATAAATATAAATTGTTTTTATTCAGTATTGTTAGTTGGAAAAAAAAGAACCTACTACACCAAAGTTAAAGGGCAAGTTTTTATTAAAGAAAATGAGGGAACAAGGCTTGGTTGCATGGTTGCTCAAGCCTTTAATCTCAGCCCATGTGAGGCAGAAGTAGGAAGATTTCTGAGAGATCAAGACTGGCCTGGTCTACATAGTTAGTTCCAGGCTAGCTAGGGCAACAGGGAGATGCTGTCTCACAAAAGAACCCATCCACCAAAATAGAAAATGCAAGAAGTTAGCATGACATTGATGATACTTAGAAAGGCAGAATGAATATTATCCAGAAGCACACTGAGAATGTAGTAAAATCACCATCACACAGCTTCTCACCCCATTGACACAGATACAGATTGAGAGTCAGAAGTTCTTCCAGGGTCTTCAAAGTTGCATCTACTCTATGACTGTGTTTTTCCAAAGATTAATCTAGGTATTGTGGCCATCATTTAATACTGCCCCTTCCATAGCCATTTCATAGTTGAATGCCTCTCATATGTACAACCTTGTTATCACCCTCACTAATGACAAGGAAGCACAGGTAATTCAGTATTTGGAAGGCAGTTGTGGGAGAGGGAATGTGTCATATATTGAAATATCATAATATTCAGATGTCTAATAAAACCTAGCCAGTCAAGAGTAACTAATGGCCATGTACTTTCTGACCCAGATGACTGACCTTCTATGCAAAGTATAGCTATAATTGGGACAGAAAGACATGGTTAGGAAGACAAACCAGTTTGAATTATGGAGAGAAATTGCAATAAATTTGACAAATGCTCTTCCAATTTGATTTTTTTTGTAGCTTATCAAGACATGGATTTCCTGCTATCACCTATCAGCAGAGAGAAACTACATTGTTCTACAAACTCTCAGGTGACTAGTGGCTTCTCACCATTCCCTAAGTGCCCTACTAGTATGAAACCATATGTATTTTCTTTAGTATCAACTGTTAAAGTTTTCAAAAATTCCATCTTTGGATTGAACTGAAATCCAGTGGAAAAGTAGAGAATGAATTGTCAGTAATTTTATATGTCAGAATAAATATACTTAAATTGGCTGTGTTAGTTTTTGTTATATGTGAATCCTGGGTTCAGAGCATTCTTTTACAGGTTCATAAAGGTGATGTCTAAGCCACATATGTCCAAATGGAGACTAACTTGAACTCCGACTTCAAAACAGCAAGATATACATCATATATATATATATATATATATTTTGATCAGATTGAACCCCCGCATCCTACTCCCTTCCCCGCAAATCCGCCCATATCTCACATCACCACCACTGATAGGAAGTCCATGCTTCTGTAAAGGTATGTTTGATCAAGTCTGCTGTGCTTGACATCTGAGACAGGGAGCTGCTGTCTCAAAAAAGAACGCCCCCTCCCTGTCTCAAATGACATTTCTGTGGAAGTTTAATTGCTAGTGGGGAATATTACATATCCTAGTATCCAACTTTTAGCATGCTTTTGTGACTTAGTGGAGGTTTCAGTTAATCATAAGAGGTACAGGTATTAATAATAATACAGGTATTAATTTTAAAAATATTAAAATTTTGGGATCCATTTTAAGGAGGAAGAGAGGTATTGAAAAATACATTGGATTTACATTATGTTCATTTCGTATCCTGTAAATAATACATTATGTGTCTTCTAAAACAGATTCTCTAATAAAAATGATTCAACTGCATTGACTCAAAATTTGCCGGCTGATACGGAAAGTGTGCACTAAAATGAAGACAGTTGTTACTGGAAATCATCCTCAGTAGTTTCCATCTTTATTTTTTAGGATTTTCATTTTGCATTCTAGTACTATAGCTGTTCACAAAGAGAAAGATAATATCATGTTAAGAACTGCTGCCTAAGTTCTGACAGACATGGTTATATTATATAATTAGTCTTTCTGTGTTACTAAATTGTAATAAAGCTTCAGAGTCCCCTGTGACTGTTATGTATCAAAGAATGTAACATTTGCTCTTTATAAAATTTATTGTTCTGCTTCTCAGTTCTCATGAGTCAACTTCAATTCTTAAAAAGTAATTTGCCATTGGAAGAAAATTCTCAGTAGGTTTACAGAATTAAAAATATTTTGTTGCTCAACTTTGAGAAAATTACTTTTCTTAAACCATAACTGTCTTGATCAAATGTAGCTCTAACTGAATATATTTGGATTTTCAATTAGGTACACAGGCATGATAAATTATGCATTCTTATTACCTGTAATGTAGACTTTCTGCACCTTGAGATAATGGTTAGCCTCTGGTGATAATTATACAACAGATGGTTCCTCCTGAAGCAGAACAACACATATCATGCAATTTAACCATGAAGGAAAAGAGGATCGAGATTATAAATATAAACAGAGGTAGACATCGGATAGAGTGGCTAAGTGATGGCAATGTGTTGACTCAGACACAAGGAAGCATTCACTTCTCTCTCCCATTAATTTGGCTGATTTTCATAGCAAAACCATGGTGAGGATTTACATAAATCAATTCTGACTGCGCATACCTCAAAGGCAATGTGAATTTATGAAAATCAGATATGTTATCTCAATTTTCTTTTACCACAGTTCTCAAATTAGATTCATAGCTCTTTTAGGTTACTGATGCATGAACTTATTATTGAAAAGGCTCTGACAGATCGTTGTTTATCTGGGAATGTCAAACGTTGTCTTAAACTGTTTTAAACATCTTTAATGAGATACAGTTCACATATTATAAAATTTACCATTCATAGAATGTAATAATGTAATTCATTGGGAGTAATAGTTATATATTTAGTTATTCTGTGTTTACATTATTACACAACTATTACCAGTATCCCTTAAAATTCCATGTAACCACCAGTAGAGATTTTTAGGCTTCCATACCATTCAATCCCCCCTTTAAAATTAAGACATTCATGTATTTTTGTATAACTATAGATTTGTCTTTTCTTGATGCAGATACAATTATAAATTGTGTTATAACTGTTGTAATTTTTAACTAGTTTTTCTACTTGAAATAGTATTTTCAAGATAAATTCATGTTACACTGTTCATCAGTGCTTTGTGATTTTATAGCCAGATGCTCTTACATTATATAGATACACAACGTCATGCACGTTCCTCAATAAGTGGACAGTTTGGGTACTTATGAGTAGTATTGTTATAATATGGGTTTACACTCTTATTTGTTAATTTCAATTTTTAATACTTTTGTATGTAATTAGTAATGGAATTGTTAAGTGTTATAATAACTATGCCTAAAATTTGAGAAGTGTTAAATTGCTTTTCAAGGTCATTGTGGCATTTGATATTCCAATTGCTCCATATGTCCATTAACTTTTGTAGTAGACATTTTTTTTTCATTTTAATACATCCTAATGAATGTGACTTAGTACCTCCATGAATTTTCACTTTGCATTTTCCTAATATTAGTGATATTAATCCTTTTCCACAGGCTAGCTGTATATATGCTTATATATTCTATATATGAAAATGTGTATACCTTGATCAAAACTAATTTGAAATCATTTCTGTACTTTAAAAAAATCATAAATCTGAGCCTTGGTCTTCACCCAGTGTCCCTGGATTCCCATCTCTAGAAGCCTTGCAGAGACTCTGTCTCTGTCTCTACTTGGACATCTGGGTACCAAAAATGGAAATGACATGAGAAAAAACTATCCAGACACCCAGAGTTTTGAGTCTATAATTAAGAATGTCTTATAAACTACACAGGGCTACACTCAACTTCCTAATCTGGAGATGAGTGATTGCTGGTGGTTTTGAGGGTTTGTTTCCTTTTGAGAAGTCATCTGTATCTCAGGCTGGCCTTCAACTCAGGGTAACTGAGGATGACATGGAACAATAACGTTTCCATCTATGGAGTGCTGGAATTATAAGATGTACTATCATGCCCATTTTGGTTTTAATATTTATTTCATGACTTTAGTAGTTCTTTTTTAAAGTTTTAATTTAGTTTTGGAGTTTGGAGATTTTCTTTCCTCTTTTATGTAATTTCATTCAACACCAGGCCAATGGTAAGGTTTCTTCCTTTCTTTATTTTTTAATTTTTTATTTATGTATTTACTTTTGCTTCTTTAGACTTCTGTTTGTCAGATACAGACTGATAATAAAACTTATTCATAGAAATCACAAAAATCATAACTTACATATAAATAAGTTTTTTTTTAATTGACAAAAACTGAGCAGTAAGGACAAAGAATTCCCCTGTATGCCTTAGCTCCTTATATATACAATTTCCACACTACCAACACACCATGAATGAAATACATCATGAGTTACCTACAATGAACCAATTTATATTGGCACATAATCACCCAAATTTCATAGATTACTGTAGGCTTTACACTTGGTATTTCACATTCTGTAGATGTGACATAATGTACAGTGGCAATGTATTGCTGCCCATGAAATCCTGTATTCTGTCTATTCATCCATCCTTCCACTTAAATTCTGATCCTTTAAACCACTTATATATTTCCATTATTTCTAGCCTATGAACTTTCTGAATGGATTATTCACCTTAGTATTATACTTTTAACTTTTAATAATATTTTGTAGCTTGATAGCTTATTTCTCTTCATTGCTGAATAACATTCCATTGTCTTGCTGTATCATGGTTTATTTACCTATTTACATACTGATGAACATTATGATTGCTTTCAAATTTTGAAAATTATAAATAAAGTTCTTACAAACAATAAGGTACAGAACTTTGTCTGAATAAGTTTTTAATTAATTTGGGAAAATAACAAGAAATATAACTGCTGAATCACGTGGTCATGGTATGATTAGTTTCATTGGAATTGGAATTAGGCAAATACTTGCTAAAACAGTCATGACATTTTCCATTCTCTCCAGAAAGTTCCTGTTTTTCCACTACAAATTTACCAGCATTGTGTATGTCAGTTCAGTTTTTTATGTTTTGGCCATCCTAGTAGATGTGGAATTGTTTCTCATTGTTGTTTTAATTTGAACATTATTTCATAAAGTTATTTGGCTCCTTTGTAATGTGTCGGTTCAGATTACTGGCTGGTTTCAAATGTTGATTTTGTCATTGTTCAATAATAAGAGTTTGTTGTGTATTTTGGATGAGCATTTAGTGTAAAATGATTTTTCTTCCAGTCCATGATTTGCCTTCTTATTTATTAGCACTGTCTTTGTATAAGCAAAAGCCTTTCATTTTAATGAATGTAGGCACAGCTCTAGCTCCTTCTTTCATCTCTTTGTTCTCTATCAATTAAGCTATTTCCATGCCAAGTATCATCTATATTTTATGCTAAATTCATTTCTAGGAGTTTTGTAGTTTTACACTTTATATTTAGAATTATTTTGAGCCAGTGTTGTCATGGAGTATGAGATCTGCTGCCTCGATTCACTTTATATTTTTGCTTTTGCATATCCAGTTAGTCCTGCACCATTTGTTGAAAAACCTATTTTATCTGATTATTTTCTCTTCGCTCTTTTATCCAGGATAACTTGACTCTACTGATGAGTTGTGGTTTTCGATCTACTTTCCTGGATGCAGTTGTTTACTCTTTCACGATGCTGTGTCATTTTCCTCACAGTCACATTACAGCAACACTTGAAATGACATAGTCTGTCTTCTAACTTTTTTCTTCAAATCACCAGTCAGTTAACCATTTCCTTTTTCTCACTATATGAATATTAGAATTCCTTATTTATTTGTACAGAAAATTCAACTGGAAATTTAGCAGGACTTAATTCAAAATGTAGAACAAGTTGAAAGAATCAGAGACCTGGAAAATGTGGAATCTATGAATATTAACTGAATCTCTATTTAATTAGTTCTTTGATGTTTTTCACCAGAGTTTCACAGATTTCTTCACAGAACTATGACAGATATTGTGAAATTTACACCAAATATTTATTTTCTAGAATTAATTATAAATTTTAATGTGTGTTTAATTTGATACACCACTTGCTTGCTATTTGTTGATATTTAGAAAATAATTAACTTTTAAAAATTGACCTCAAATACTGTAACATTGAAATGATGACATTCTATTTTTCAGGATAGTTTTATTATTGTTGTGGTTTACTTTCAACATTTCTACATGTGTAATCATGTCATCTATTAAGATGACTTCATTTCCCAGGGCTTGGTGGCACATGACTTTAATCCCAGTTCTTGGGAGGCAAAGCAGGTGGATTGCTGCAAGGTGGAGGCCAGCCTGGTCCACACAGTGACTTCTGACTACAGATACCCTGTTTAAAAAAAAATAAGTTTATTTCATTTCTTCCTTTTCAATCTTTATGCTTTTTATTTGCATTCTTATTTCTTTTTGTAATATTATATCAACAAAGACTTTGGAAAGTATAGTGAAGAAGATCCTAGTCATATTTCTGATCTTATCTAGAACCTTTTATATTCTCACAGTCAATTAGGATGCTGCTTGCATTTTCTTTCTGTAGCTGTTGTCAGGTCATTTTTGTTGTTGTTGCTTTTTTCCTTGTTGTTGTTTTTGTTTTATTTGACAGGATCTCCCTATCTCCAGTGTGCCTGGAAGTCACATCCAGTGTGCCTGTGGCCTCCATCTTGCAGTGATCTACCTGTCTTTGCCTACCAAAGACTGGACATTGTCAGATCATTTTTACAAATATTTATTTTTGAAGGCTGATTTTGACATTTATACACATGTTTTTTGAAGTCATGATGCAGACAAAGGCAGAGTAATAAGCCATTCCATAAATTGCCAGGATGTAGCTCCAAAATCAATTCCCCTTGACTTGCACAAAGGTTTCGTTGTAACCGCTGTGCATATTTTCATGTCAAAATATATTGGATTTTAACTAGGAATTGCAATTCATGCCTATAATCTCAGTACTTGGGAGAGTACAAGAACTGCCATGAATCTGAAGCCAACCTCGGCTGCATAGTGAGTTCCAGTTCTTACTGTATGACTAAGTTACCCACATAAAAATTATTTGTTTTAAACCTTAAGTTGCAACTCTTTATGGATATTTTATAATAGGGATCTTATATTTAAGTTTATGGACACGATAATTAGAAGATATAGGAGCTGGTCTGATAGCTCAGAGGTTAAGAATAATTCCTGCTCTTGCAGAGGACCTGACCTTGGACCCTAGCACCCACATCAGGTGACTCACAACCAATTATGACTCCACCTTTAGAAAATTGTGTGCCCTGTCCTTGACTCCAGAGGACTCTACATTTACACATGAACATATACAAAGACTCACACGTGTGCACAGATTTTAAAATAAAAAGTAAAATTAACAAAATATGTATGGGCTGATTTGATTATTTTTAATTAGTAAGTTGAGATATTTATTTTTCAAATTAATTTGAATTTTTCTACAGTGATTTTTATCTTTATTACCTTGAAACTATAAAAGTAAATGCTATAATTTGTTCACTATTCATTTGGTTGTTATCTTTATAATAAAAAATGCATAATAGTACTCATTACAATTATCATGAAATATGTAATCACAATTTGATATTAAAGTTCAAGTGATAAATGTACAGTTTCCACCACTGGGCTGTATATTTTAACACAGAAACTGTCATTGTATTTTCATTTACCTTTTAAAACTTTAAATATTTTGCAAGGATGTCAAATGAAGCTTATACATTAGTATTTTCTGTTTCCCTTTTTAAGTGATTTCTTTGTGTAAAAGTTTGCATTTCCCAAAGTAGTCATTGACAATTGACTTAATATTCAGTACTTTTCTCAAATTATGCCTTAGCAAACATTAGACAAAGAACAATTTAGATAAAAAAGCAGAATTAATTTTAATTATGTTCTCCTCTAAAATTTAGAGAAATGTAGTTCTTCCAAAAAGGAGAACGTTTTGAAACACTTAATACTTTTAATTTTGTCTTTAATATAAACATTTAAAAACAAGAAAATGAGTCTAGTGACATGCCTTGCTAATATTTTCCTGGCTGGAAATTAAAGTTTGCTATAATGGCACATTTGGAAAGTCCACTGCATTTTTTAATGGACCTATGATTATGTAGCATTTGAATTTGTGGTTGATTAGAATTGAATTCAACTGTTCCTTTGGCTAATATCCTCAGAAGAAATCAGGAAATAACAGCCTTAATGTGCTTGTAGATGTTATACTTAGCTCAATAATAGGTCCATAAACCATTAATTTTATAACTCAGTCAAGTCTTACAAAGATGCTCAAAGATTGTTAGGAAGTGTTAATATTTCATTTAAGCTACTTGGGCCAATACATGGGTATTTTATTTTGAGAAATTATTTTTTTTCTTTATCATAAATTAAAGGTAATGAATTTTGTTGTTTAGTAGTTAGTTAACTATCTGATTCTATTGTAACTCTGTAGGAACATTAGAATTCCTTATTCATTTCCAGAGAATACTTTGATGGACATTTATCAGCATTTCATGAAACAACCGAACAAAGTTAAAAGACCTAACATCTGGCCAATATGAGATTTTCTTGTTTCCAGTTTGAACACTGCAGGATTCCAGGAAGCACTAATAAATTCATATCTATATCAATCTTTGGAATTTCTAGAATAGAAACTTTCAGTGATTTCCAGCTCAGACTCGCATGGCACTGATGAACTGCAACACAATGGTTTATCATTGCTCAGATTTTTTGTTCAGAAAGATTTATTTATTTTTGTATTATGTGTATGGCTGTTTTGGGTACGCATATATAAGTGCACCACAGTGAAGCCTAATGCCAACAAAGAACAAAGCAAAGCATGGATCCCTGGAAATGGAGATTCAGAAGGGTATGAAATGTCATGCAAGGGCTGTGACCCAAACACTGATTCTCTGCCATAGCAGCAAGTGCTCCTAACCACTGAGCAATCTCCAACCCTACATCATTTCTTTTCTGCTGTACGTTTTAGCTACACTTTCCCATTGTATGGAAGGTGTCTGTATAGTTTCTCTTTTCATTTCATTGATTTTTTTGGACACACCTTGATAAAACAGTTTGTACTTTGACTACAATTTTTAACTTCGCTAGTTAAAATGCTTTAGTTACTCAAGATTTACAGTTTTTTAAAGCATTTATTATCAGATATGTCTAAGGTGTTGGAGCAAAATTATGAAATAAAATGCCAAGTTTCTAAGATTCTGAAGCTTTTAGCTTCAAATCTGCATAATTAACTGCACCTTTTATTTTTCGATAGTTCAATCCAGTGCCATCATCAAAGCTGAGGGATAAGTGATAACTGTCAACTTCATTTCTCACTGAGGGAGAGAATCATCCTCTTGTTTTGTATTTCTGATTACTTGGTAAATATCACAACACTCTTCTTTTTTAAGCATTTTATTTATCGTTTTTTATTTTGTGTATGAGTGTTATTGCCTACACGTGTGTAGGTGCACACATGTCATATAATGCTCAGGGGGATCGGAGTGGGTATCAAATTCACCACAACGGGTCCTCTGAAAGAGTAACCAGTGCTCTTAACGACTGAACAAACTCTCCAGTCCCACAACAGCCTTCTTAAGGCTGGTATTTTCTACTTAAATCCTCTACTCTGAAGTTTTAGAATAAAGGATGTAATTGACAATCAGCTGACCTGCTTTTCTCACTATCTTCCTCTATGCCATCCAGGACCAGGATCATGGTCTCACAATGCATTCACTATGTTAGAACATGAACACAGTTTTTGGGGGAAACACAATATTAGGTTATAATTTTTATCAATAGATAAAATTTATAACCAATGTGTACACACTTATGAGTTATAAAGTCAGTGAGATCCCATATATTATGAGAATTCACAAAAGCCACAATTTAGCTAATATTAAATTATAGAGACTAAATATTTAAATTCTACCTGCTATTTTCACTGCAAAACATATTAGTAGTAACTATAATTTTTTAAATAGTCATAAATATATTATTACATGTCTATATTTCTTCTGAGTATACCATAGGACCCACACAGAACCCTCTGTTTTAGGTAATTGTGCATCATTCATTTGTAGGAAATAAAAATCAGTATTTCCTTTATTTTCTTTCAAAGTAACAAAGTCAGTGCTTTGAAACAGAAAGAAAAGACATTTTTTAGAAAGAATAAAACTAAATTTTTCACATTTATGGTAAATTTCCAGATCTAAAAATTGCATAAGCAATTGAGCCAAAATGCATCATGCAGTCATAGATAAAATAATACAAAGCTATAAAGTGAAATTAAAATTTTTGCACAATAAGTAAACTGTGCATAGTAATACATACCTGCAATAACCCCAAAACACAGGAGGCTAAATCAAGAGATCATAAGTTTAAGGACAGCCTAGACTATACACACATGCAGACACACAGATATTTTAATATATATATATATATTAGTAAAAACTATTATGTAAACACATATATTTAATATTTTAAGTGAAATAGGAACCAAAACAATAAATAATTTATAGACTTACACAAAGATATTATATATTATTAAATGAAAATCAAATATGAGCTACTAATTAGAAAATTATAGATAATTGTCTATATCTATACTACCCTGAATGTGCACAATCCACTCTGATACTGAAGCTAAGCATGGTTGATCATGGTCAGACATTGAAATCATGAGTTGTATAGATCATATAAATAATTGAAGAAGACCTAAGGTTTGAGTAGAAAATAATTATAGAAGTAATTTAAAAATTAAAGATGCACCACTTAAAAACTGAAAGTGGACATTAGTTCCTAGATTAACTGCTTTCTCTCTCTCTGTCTCTCTAGTGTGTGTGTGTGTGTTTGTGTGTGTGTGCGTGTGTGTGTGTGTGTATATTGTGTGTATGTATATAGCCTAGGCACTACCCCACCCCATAGGCCCACAACTTGAATCCATACATTCTTTCATCTGTTTTAAGGTCTATTGGGTCAAGTTAGTGACCCCAAGTTAGTGCAAATTCATCCACTGAGGTCTAATCTGTCTCTTCAGATCATTACCCAACATTAATCAGTTGGCAGTATTTCTTCAACAAAATTTGGAGTCAACTGCTCATTTCCTCACTTTAATATTGTTTTTGTTTCTTTTTTGAGGCATGGTTTCCCTGTATCCCAAGCTGGCCTGGCACTCACACAAATTCATCTGCCTCTGCCTCCCAAACACTGGGACTAAAGGTGTGTGCCACCACGCCAGGCTGATGCTGGGTTTTGTCTGCTTGAGTTTTCATTGGTCTTGGGCATGTGAACACCATTGCTGTAGGTTTATATGAGCAATGTTTCAGGAGCTTGAAGAACTCTATTTCCATTTGTTCAAATACCTCCTCACTAGCTTTTACAATCTTTTTGACCCCTCTTCCACAATGGTCTTTGATCCATGGGTGAGTAAAACTTCTTATAGGAGTCCTGTCCAGGAACCCACACTCTGCAGATTCCTAACCTCCATGCTTTGATTATTTGTGAACTTTTCTATTACTA
This sequence comes from Eospalax fontanierii, assembly GCA_035773235.1. Taxonomy (NCBI): domain Eukaryota; kingdom Metazoa; phylum Chordata; class Mammalia; order Rodentia; family Spalacidae; genus Eospalax; species Eospalax fontanierii. Next base: position 28,648,945 of record CM069538.1, on the reverse strand, counting down.
GCCCTCTGTTGTATAAGGGAGATTCATTAATGAGAGTTAAGAAATTCATTATTGTCCTCTTTATACCTGGTTCCACATTTCAGGTTTCTTAGATTCAGAGGTTTTACTGTAGATGTGCCGCTTAAGCAGGGGCAATTCACAAACAATATAATTTGTGTAGTTTCTCTCTCTCTCTCTTTCTCTCTCTCTCTCTCTCTCTCTGTGTGTGTGTGTGTGTGTGTGTGTGTCTCTCTCCTCTCCTCTCCTCTTTCTCTCTCCTTATCTAGCCCTCCTTCCATGCCTTCCTATTTAAAGTATCTCCATTTTCCCCAGTTCTCACGTGATAATACCAGTCTTCTGTGGCCCCACCTCTCTTGAGCTCCTTCATTCCTTTGATCCCCATGGTTACTTGTATAACCTTCCCTCTCCCACCCATCTAGATACCCCCATTTTATCTATGCCTCCATTACTGACATCTGTCTCCTACTATTCTTCTATCCCAAGTTCCTTCCTTCCATTTACCGTTTTCCTGGTTTCTAAAATTAAATCAGGGTATATACTCACATATGAGGATTTGATACTAGGATCCACAAATGAAGGAGAACATACATCATTTGATTTTACTAGTCTGTGTTACTACACTTCGCATAACAGTTTCTATTTCCATATATTTATCTGAAAAATTCATTATTTCATTTGTCTTTAATGCAGAGTAGAACTCCATTGTGTAAATGTACTGTATTTTCATTATCCACTCAGTAGTTGAGGGACAAATGTTGCTTCCATCTCTTAGCTATTGTGAAAAGAACAGGAACAAACATAGATGCACAAGTAACTATTCAATAGGATGTGATTTGGGTATTTGCCAAGGAGTGGTATAACCAGGTCAAATGGTACATTCATTTTTAGTTTTTTAAGAGTTCTCCACACTGCTTTCCATTCCTATTGCAAGACTTCCCAATCCCACCGGTAGTGAATGAGCATTCCCCTTTCCCCATATCCTCTCCAATATTTGTATCATTTGTTCTTTTGATGTTAGCCAGTCTGACAGTGGAAAGATGAAATCTTACATTGGTTTTAATTTTTGTTTCCATAATTGTTAACTATATTGAGCACTTTTAAAGATTTTTCTCATCCATCTCTATTTCTTCTTTTGAGAACTTAGCCACCTTTTAATTGGGTCACTTTTCTGTTGATTCTTTGTGTTTTTTTTTTTTTTTGAGTACTTTATGTATTCTGGATGTTAAACTTCTGTCAGATGTGTCACTGGTGAAGATTTGATCCCATTTGTGGGTTTTCTCTTCACTTACTTGGTTGTTTCTTTTGCTGTATAGAAACTTTTTAGTTTAATGAGGTCCCACTTGTTGATTATTGACCTTGATTCCTGAGCAACTTATACCTGATTTAGAAAGACATTTCCTACACCTATACCTTGTAGTTTGCTGCCAGTATTTTCTTCTAACTGCTTCAGAGTTTCAGGTTTCACATTGAGATCTTTTATCCATCTGGAATTGACTTTTGTGTAATGTGAGTAATAAGGGTTTAGTTTCATTCCTCTACAGGTGAAGATCCAGAGTTTTGTCACCACAATTTTCCTAAATATATTATTTTTCCTCTAGTGAGTTTTCTTGGCCCCTTTGTCAAATATCAATTGACTGAAACTTGAGCCTTTAATTATATTCGAGTGGTCTACTGATCTACATTTGTGCCAATAACATCCTGTTTTATGACTGCATTTCTGTATTATAGTTTGAAATATCTGGTATAGTAATTTCTCTTGCTTTGTTCTTTGTGTTCATGGTTGCTTTGGCTCTCTGGGTCTTTTGTGTTTCCATATGAATTGGATGATTTTTTTCTAGTTCTGTGAAGAATGTCATAGGGGTTTTGACTGAGTTGGTATTGACTGTATATATTGCTTTTGGTAGGATGGTCATTTCCACAATATTAATTATCCAAGTCCATAAGGATCAGAGTTCTTTATATCTTCTTGTTTTTAATAAGTAGCAATAGTGATATTCTAGATTGTCTATGCATTCAGAAAAGAAGAAAAGCCCCCTCACTTCATTTTTAAATCAGAGATTTAATAGAAAAGCTTATAAGACAGAAAATAAGTGAATGATATCTTCAATATTGTGTATGTATTGATGTATGTTTATCAGTCTAAATCAAATATTTAAAAATCCAAGCATAAAATAGCAGTAAAATAAAGTATTTCTTCACATATATTGGGAAGTCCTTAAATATATCTGAACATTAAATTATATCTGAAATAGGAAATGTAAAAGCCACATGATTTCATGTGTATATGAAGAAAAAATTTAAATATAAAGCCATATTATTTTATGAATATATGAGGATAATTCACTTAAACTCAAGTAAGTTGTAATTATAAAGTTACTTCTTTAAATATAGTAAAAATGTTTAACAAAAAACAGAGCAAGTTTCTTCCAAAACTTAAAATGGCAAATTAATGTTATTATTATTTTTAAATTCACATCTAAAAGCTTATGAAATAAAATGCATAATATCAAAAATAGTTTCTATAAATATTATTGGGAGAAGATTAAAATCTTATGAAAACTATCAATGTATGTCTCGACATTTCAGATGACTTTTGGAAAGATTACAAGAATTAGTAAGAAATTCTGAAATGGGGATAAAGAACAAAATATGAAAATTCATATCTTGACTAGTATGTTAAGAGTAATTCTAGTATTAGCTAGCTAGAAATACTAAGAATATAATTAAAGATAGTAATAAGATATTTCATTATGAATTTGAGATTAGAGACTAAGGTATAAAGTTATAATGTCTCATCTGAAGTATAAAATATGGTCTTCAACAATGGAATGCAATGTTACATGACTGATTATGAAGGAATGACATAAAAGTATCAACTGCTCCTAAAACTAATATGTTAAGTTAATTGGCTTAGAAGAAACAACCTAATATATTGATACCATTGTTGTTTTCATATTCAGGAGTTTTTGCAATTGAATATTTAGGGTGTATATAAATGAATATGATCCAAAACTATTCATAAACGTATGAGGCAAAATAACCAGGTTACTTCTTTTTCCCATTAAATTATAAAACAAGCAAATACTATGGTATAACATAAGAATAAATGCCCATTAATTTATTCATAAAAGAAAACAATAAATTCCATAGAGGTATGGTGCTCATGTCTTTTGTGTATGACAATGTTTGTGCCCTTCTGTACAGGAGAGAACGATGGTCATGTAGCCATGGAAATAAGATAATAGTTTACAAAATTGCAAATACACATAAAACTAATTTGAATTTCTATTTATATTAATCAACAAGAGTTTATTCTGTTTTCCTTAATGATTTAAAATGGGAAATAAAATATTTGCTTTAATCAAGTACTAGGTCTATCAACATTAGCCTAATTATGAAAGTAATATAAGAATCACTTTCAGCTATACAAAATTTCTTCTAAAAGTACTGAAAAAATTCAATTAGTAGGAAGAAAAATGGAAATTAAAATCAAGACAAAAGCTGAAATCCAAAGTATTGAATCTGCTTTTGAATAAAAGATACATGCTGAACTGGAAAACTTTGACTTTTATTCACACAGCTTTGCAAATTTTAGCTGTTAGAAGATAAGTACAGAGCCAATTTAGAAAACAGAAAGTTAAGAAATGAACTCTTATGTGGAAACTATATACAAATCACATGAAATGAAATGTTAATAAGTGTCACTTGGACAATTATTTCCCAACAGAGAGGAAACAGGAAGTGCACATGCACATTTTATCTCACTCACTATGGTACTTGAATTTGATTGTAGATTGTAGGAAGACAAAAACCTTAAGTTATTTCATGAGAAATCTTAAGAATTTAAAGGTGGGATTATTAAAACAGATTGTAAAGGAGATAGCTAATCATTTTTGATTACATGGAATTTAAGAGCTTATTTCAAGTTCATCAAAGTACCTTGAAATCACAAATAAATAAAAGAAAACACACTACTAGAGTCTTTAGTCCAATCCCTGTGACTGGGAAAGCAATTTTGGAAATCAAGAGAACACAGACACAGGCTCTTGGCCAAAATATGTATTAAGTATTTGTTGATATACTTCACAGAGAATGAACAACAAATGTAAAATCAACAAATGTGTCAATGTTCTCTTTTGCTTATAGTTTTTGCTCTCAATCAATGTCTCCTAGGTACTCTGACTTTCACTTCATTCTTGTGTCAGTGTAGTTAGAAATTGAGACTTTTGTGCATATGTGGAAGGCTTGAACTATCAGAAATCTGTGGAAAGCTTTGAGTGCCTAGTAGTGATTACATAAAAGAATAAAACACAAACAAATCAATGTGACAAGTTATTATACAAATTAAAGAAACAAGCAGAAGGTTAGGATAATCTTTCAATCAGTAAAGGATAAAGTATTAATGTCTGGATGTGGTCATATACACTTTATTGTAGTTTGCTTCTCCATTGCTTTGATAAAGCACTCTGACCAAAACCAACCTGTGGTTTTTTTTACATCTCCTGGTCTCACAGTTCATCAGACAGTGCAGAGTTGGAATTCAGGGCAGGAAACTGGAGGCAAGAGCTGAAGCACAGGCCGTGAAGGAATGCTGCTTACTGCTTTGCTCCCTTGGCTGGTACTCAGCCTGTTTTCTTATAAAAGACAGAATAAGTCCAAGGGTGGTACCACCTACAGTGGGCTGGGACTTCCCACATCACAGAACAATCAAGAAAATACCCCACAGACATGGCCACAGGACAGTCCAATGTAGGTAATTCCAACTGAGGCTCCTGCTACTCAAGTATGTCAAGTTGACATTAAAGCTATCCAGTACAAATAAAATCATAGGTTTTCATGAGGCAAGAAAACACCATTTCAAGTTCAAGACCAGGTGGGAAGAGAGAGCAAAAGTTTGTCTTAAACAAAGGGTGTAGGATTCTCACCAAAATAGTATAAAAAAAATACTTGGGAAACAGGGAGAAAAATTACAAGTTTAAAAATGAGAGAGAGAGAGAGAGAGAGAGAGAGAGAGAGAGAGAGAGAAAGAGAGAACAGAGATAGAAACACAGAGAGGCAAAGAGACAGATCAATAGAGAGATAGAAGATACAGAGGGATGCATATCTCCTGGGAATTTCTAGCAATCAAAATGTAATGCACTTTCTTTATAGCCAGATAAGCAGTAATGAAACCGAAAACATATACTTTACTTTTTTAAAGTAGAAGTTCAGGATATGGATATAAGGTGAAAATGTGAAATATATATTGGAGATAGAAAATCAAGAGTATGTATTTAAGTGAAACATTTATTATATTGCCCATAGTCTCTTATCAAATAATAATCCTCAGAGAAACAGGTATTTGTCAGAACTGAAGCATTAATCATAGAAACAAATTTTAAACAATAAAAGATGTATTGGTACATCTAATAAATAAATATACTCTATCAACCAGAGAAATATTAGTTGTTAAAAATGGTTCATTAATCATTTGACATGGTTGTTGGAGAATTCCATAAGTATTAAGGGAGGAAAATGGTTGCAAAATATATTTATAGTAAATTCTATTAGGAAAGTACAAGAAGATAATATTTATACATGAATAGGTACAATTTGTTTTATATATATATATATATATATATATATACATATATACGAAAAGATTACAAACTGTCAAAAGTATTTGTGTGTGTGTGCATGTGTTTGTGTATGTATGTCTGTGTACATGTAGAGGACAGAAGGTATGTAGGTTATGGTCTTCAGTCTCTCTACCATATTTTTTAAGATAGTGTCTCCATGAATGTACAGCATGCTGAATGTACAGCATGCTGCCTCAGCTACAGGGACTCTCAGGGAATCAATCCTCTGTCTCCACTTCCCCTATGCTAGGATTACAGGCCTGTATTTCCTTTTCGGGGTTTTATGTAGGTGCTAGGGATCGAATTCATGTCCAATTTAGGTTCTCATGGTTGCAAAGAAAGCATTTTATCAACTGAGAAACATCCCAGCACTTGAAATACTTTTACAATTACAAGATATTTGCAAGGGTGGGTATCTATGAACAGTCATGTAAGGGTGTATCAAAGAGAAAGAAAGAAGCATAGAAGTTCAGATGTTCTTGTTTTTCACACACCATCACACATACAACAATATTTTTGCATGCGATAATGTTTAGATTAATTGTTGAAAGGAACATTTAAAACAATATAATATAATAACATTGCATATTCAAATATTCACATATTCAATATATGGCTCGTTAAAAAACAAATTAAAATAATTTACTCTTAAAATATTAAATTATAAATATTTTATCCTTTTGTTTTCTTAATTCAAGTGAGTATATATATTTCTACCAAGAAAAATGTCAATATACTCAGACAAATAATTTTGTTGTTAAAAAGAAATCCCATAGAGACCAATTAACTTTGTTCTCTTCTGTGGTAAACAGATTTACCATAAGATTTCGATAGTCCCAGCTATCACAGAGTCATATGATTTAGGATGAGGAAGAATGTGTTAATGCATATGACTCAAAATCTATACTTCTATACAAAATCAAGAAGGAAAAAAGGATGAGGAGAAATCAAATAAAATAAAGTGAAAGCAGTTTATTAGGAGTAATATAAGGGCCAATGGTCATTGAATGTTTAGGATGTACTAATGCTTTTAAGAGAAAAACATTTTCTTATGTATTTTCCCACGTAAAAGTGTAAATGAATTCTATTGTTTCACCTGTCTAATAAATAAATAAATCCTGACAGTGCAAGGTCAGGAGTTTGCCATGTTCAAGGTTAATTATAGGCAGAGCTAGAGCCAAAGACTAACACCTGTTAATTTGGTTACTGCTCTGTAGCTACACTATATCATTTAGACTGGCATCCCTGTCATCCATTTTCTAAGGTCTTCCTATATTGTCTTAACCCAGATTACTTGATTTTTCAGATGTATGCTTTGAATTTTCCTGTAGCTCATTTTTACTCATTATATATGTATATTTATACAAACACACACACATCCTATATTTTTTCTGAATCTGGTAATGGCCAATCTTAATTCTTTGAGACTTTTAGGTACCTTCTTTAACGATTTTAAGTCATTTTTGATTTTGCTTTTCTTTCTGAGACAGGGGTCTCCTTTTGCGCAGCTGACCTAAAACTCACTGTGTAGAACAGGCTGGCCTTGATCTCAGAGACCCGCCTCTGTCTCCCAAGTGTTGTGATTAATGGTGTACACTATCATGCCCACCAGTTTTTTCTTTCTTTATTACATTTTCTGAGAATATCATATATAAGTATGATATTTATATTATTTCTACCCTTCCCATTTCCCTTCCACCTTCTCCCATGCCACCCCCTACTCTGTCACAATCCTCCTCACTCCTTTTTCATTATAATTGTTATGTAGACATACATTTATATATACATTTATGATGAGCTGAGTTGAACTGATTCTTCTGTATTTGTGTGTTTAGGGCTGAGAACTGGGATTAAATGACTTCTCATAAAGCTAGTCCCTGGAGAAAACTGATTCTCCTTCCCTCAGTTTACACTGATACCCTTCAGCTCTTCATCTTGAGATGAGAGCCCATGTTATTTCCGCCAGCCATCTTAAGATATCAGCTACTATTGTCATTATGTAGATCTTAGTAAACTATCATATTATGGAGATTTCATGGCTAAAGCTGCTCTATCATGTCTAAATGCATTAATTATACAGGTTTCTTTTTCCTTTGGCTCTTATAATCTACCACCATTCTCTGCTGTTCCCTGAGTGTTCTATTTTAGTTCCTTGAGCTCAGTCTTACTGTCTCATGAATGCTAAGCATTCTTCCTCTATACTACACTTGGAGGCTTGGCCTATTATTGTTAAGCAGCAAATGGCTAAAGTTGATTAGCCTTGAGTTATTAGATTCCATGGCATAGAAGGACCAGTCCTGGATGTCTGGAACTGCAACAGACACAATGTTAATGGATTCCTGTCCATAAAATTATATGCTTCAACGAGAATCTAATAGCTAAGTTACCCCTTGAGGGGGGCATTGATTGTCAAGGTACAGCAGCAGGGTGCAGGGGTGGTGAAATAGAGACAAACGTGGGAGGAAGGACACTAGGAAAAAGTAAAGAAAATGCTAATTCCCTGTGATTTGCAATAGCATTTAAGTTTCTCAGATTGAATCATCAGTTGCAGTCAACTGATCAACAGACTCATCTGAAAAAAAAAATAGATATAGTGACTCCAGTGTACCATTTCCAGGATCTTTGCTTTCACATTACAATGAACTTCTTATACCTATTGTTCTTCAGTTTTAAATTCGATATGCAAGATAATAATTGTGATTTTCATGAGTTTTGTGGTTTTGAATTTGTACTGAATGTGGTAAATCACATTTCTTGTTCAGTGTCTCCTTTATTGATGTTCAGGAAATCTGTGCAAAAGGATGCTTATTTTTCCAATGACAGAAACTGTAAGTAGTGCTCTTCTTTGTTTAAAATCAAAAATTATTTTAAAACCTAATATAATTTTATATCAAGTTTCTCAGAGCTTTAATGGATCTCATTTATCTCTCGGAAATAGCATAGTCCTTTTCACAGAATATTTTGTTTCCAAAAATTCTACTAGGACAACAAATTAGCCATTTGTTAGTCTTCATCTTGGTAATTTTTAGTCCCATCTCTGTTCACATATGAGGCATTATTTGTTCTACCCCCAGAATGTCTGCCATTTATCTGCTAATTACTCATCTTTTTTTCCTGCCCCTGTCTTGATTCAGCTGTTAGTAACTATTGGACACTTGAGTAGCCTCTTGTAAGCTTCCTAACCCTCAATTTTCTTTGAACTTTCATTCTGAGAATACATTGTCATCAGATTCTTGCAGAACAGCATGCATCACATCATTCTTCATTATGGAAGAGGCCAAAATTAGTAAATCGTTCCCTGTTTCACATATATATATATATATATATATATATATATATATGTATATATATATATATATTCTTCATACTCTGGATATGATTACCCATTTAACTGTATTTCTCATTATTTGCCCATATAGAACACAGATGGCTAGTTAGCCTATACACTATAAACAACTGCAGGTCTAGAGTAAAAACGTTTTTCATCTGTGTTTATTATTGTTCTGTTGCTGTCTGGAATGTCTCTCATTTTTTGTCAAATGATAATGAAAATTATTATTCCTTCCTAATTCCCATCTTAAAAATTAATTTAATTATATTTATAAATTAAAAACTGTAAATTCTCATTTGATTCCTTCATGCTTTCATTTAAACTAATTATATTACATAAAAATAGTATTATAGTTGATATATACATATGGATATGATTCATGAATGTGTTATAACTTCTAATGTGTACAGATATATCAAGAGAGCAGGAAGAAGAACAGCTTATTTTTCTAATTCATTTACATGTTCTTTAGGATCATCTGTAAAACTTCTTGTTCAGGCATGTAATCACTGAAGAATATTTGGTAAGTAATTGAAGAAATCAAACTTGAAAACCAGTACTTGTAACTACAAGTAGCAGAGCCTCAAAGAATTTAATGAAATGCAAACAAAGCCAACTATTATTCAGTTAATACAATAGGAAAAGTACAGAAACCCATTGTTCTGCAATTACTCTCTTATGTTTGCTTATCATGAGTCCTGGAAAAGTAATAGCTCTACCCTAATTTTGCTTCTTAGTTAAAGCACAAAATCACACGCCCTCTAAACAGAAATGCAGCCCTGAATGGCAGATGGCATCTACTGCTTCTGAGTCCTCTGTACTGTATCAAATCCATTTCTGAAAGTGCTGCCTAGGTCTCTTTTCTGTCTTAAGACTATATTTTCTTTTTCTTTCCCTGAGTGATAGGAGACCAAACAATTTCTGATGTTATTGGAAATTTCATGCAGCATTCTTTTGTTGTTCTTCCTAAAGATACTAATCCAGATACTAATAAAGATTTATATCTACTGTGTATTAAACACTAGAGAAATGACTTTGAATTCCACCCCGCTTCTATCATTTTTGCCTGAGATGACTCTTCTCTGTTTCTCTCAGTTAATTTTTTTTTCTGGCTCTGTGTGCCTATTCCACTGTTATTCATATAGAATATGAAATGAAAGACACTCTTTGAAGTAAAAAAAAAAATTATAGCCTTGAAGGGAAAATTAAGCTGCCAGGTAATTATATGGTAAAAATAAGTGACAATTAGATCCTTGGCATTTTAGATGAAGGTGTTGTCTAAGAAACATTCCCTTGGGACTTTAGCTTATTTACAAAGAAAGAATGATGGTAAAATGGAGGAAATTCAGCTTGTTTCCAAATGAACTTACACTATAATCATTTGGGCTATCTATCATTACATGCATATGACTGTGAGTGCCTACATGTGTAGAAATGGAGCCATGAACTATATCTTATGTGCTTGTTTTTACATGTGAATATTGTATATGTTTGTGTATTAAGTGATTAGATCTGGTCAAGCAGCACTGTCAGAGAACTGTCAGGTTATAGTTACTAATCTATGGCTAACTGTATTTTTAAATGTTCTGTTTTCACAGTGTATAAGAAATCTGCTATGTTAGAAAATAATTTCGAATATATAGGAAGGTTATTGATTTTTCTGTGTTAACTTTGTATTCTGTTACTTGACTGAATATATTTACCAGTTTTAGGAGTTATCTGATATACTCCAAAGGGTATTTTATGTATAGTCAAATATAATTTTCAAGCATGGGTATTTTAATTTCTAAGTTTCCAATATGTATTCTCCTTGTCTACTGACCTTGTCTTAATGCTCAAGCTAAAACTTCAAACACTTAGACCCTGAGCCCTCTCTCTAGCCAAGGAACTATATTTTTATTAATTCATTGATTAATTTTTATATTTTGAATTATTTTATTCATTTCTATTATTTTCTGTGAGTTTTCATATTCCTTATTCTGGAATAATATGTGTTCCCTTTGAGATCCTTGACCATGTTTAAAATCGAGATTTTGATATTGTTGCCTTTTGTATCAACTAAGTTACACTTTTCAGGGGACATTGAAACAGATATAATAATTTCTGGAGGAGACATATTGTCTTCATTTTTTTTTTAATATTGCTTGTTTTTTGTCAGTGATACATCTGCGTCTGGATGTTGTTATTGTTTTGACAGGGATATTTCATTTTCCTTTTCTTGGGTGCATGTTTGGGTTTTAATATGCTATTGCCCTAACTTGCTAGTTTTTTTAACCAGCTAAATGGTGCTTGGTGTTTAGTCTTGTGTTATCAGTATGTTAATATGCAATTTAGATATTGGATCGATTCTGAGCACAGCTACGGATATTTACACTTCTGAATCCAGGAGCAAAGCTTCTGTAGCATTAAAAGACTCTCATTGCCACTCTTCAAAGGCATGTAAGGCTTACAAGGTTTTACAAGTTGTCCTTGCATGGCTAGGAGTGGGGTCACTGTGGAGTGAGAAGGTCTCTATAGGGTCAAGGTCATAGGTGTAAGTCAGTCTTTGCAGTGGAAGTATCAGAGGGAGAGTTCACTGGCTGGCTGGACTCAGGGAGTGTTTCATGGGAGCACCATACCACCTGGTAGATTAGGGATTTCATGGAGGCCACATATTTTATTAGGAAATTATCCCAACATTTTCCAATTGTAAATGAAAAGACATTTAATTCTTCTAATGGAACCTAAATTTGACACCTTAGTTTGCTGACTTAGATTAGTTATGTCTAATGTGTCACAGGCCAAATGTTTCCATTATTACTGGCACGGAGAAGAAAATCTACCGGAAGGTGATAAATTCTATGCTATTTTACCCATATCTTCTAGTGGGGCATCACAGATCTGCCCTTACATATCTCTAACAACAAATAAGAACAATATTATTTTTTATTCTGGCTCTTTCATATCTGAAATACAATTATGGGATAGTAAAACAAATTTAATGAAAATATAGCTTGGTACTGGAGAGACTACTAAGAAATTAAAGAGTACATATTGCACATTGAGTGGATAGAGTTCAGTGTCTGGCCTCCACATCAAGCAGCTCACCAACACTCATAATTCCAGAGGATACCACAAACTTCTGCTTCTGCTGAGACCTGCACTCCAATGCACAGCGCCAAACACACACACACACACACACACACACACACACACACACACACACATTTAAAGTTAAAATAAATGTTTTGAAAACAACAAAATAGTTCAGGATCTGAGCTCAATTCCAGATAGCCATATGGTAAAGGAGAGAATCAATCTCTACAGGTTGTCCTTTGACTTCAACTAGTTTGTTTTTAGCATGTACTCAAGTGGACACACATATAACACATACACACAAAAAATAATAAATGAATAAATAAGTTAAGGTAAAATTTTAAAACACCAGGAAAACTCAGTGATATTTCAAAATATATATCTTTATTCTTCTTAAAATGAGGTTTTTATGTGTGGTTCTTTGTGTGGGCATCTGTTCATAAGAGTGAAGATGACTGATGATTTCAGAAGAAGGTGTTGATTCCCTGGTGCTTTAGCTACAGGTGGTTATGTGTCACCCAAAATGTGTACTTGGAACTGATCTCACATCCTCTGCAAGAACAGTGAGTGCTCTTATTGCTGAGCCACCCTTCCAGCCTTCAGACTGTTATCTTTTATACAAAAAGATCCCTTTTTCTATAGAATGATGAATATAAGGTGACTTTAAAGTTAGTTTAATTTGAAACATGCTTTGCTCATCTGATTAGCATTTCTGATATATTTTTATTTTACTCAAGTACAATAGTAAAATATTAAAAATATTGAAAGTCATGGTTTTATTGACCCACATAACTTTTCAAAAATCTTTAACCAAGAATCATAAATGTACGATTTGATTTGACTCTCAAATAGAATTAAATGGCACAAAAATCTCATTGCACCTAGGAGTATTTAGGAAAGTATTCATATAAACATGCTCATCAATTTTGTTTTATATCTTAATTAGCCCAGAGATGAGCAATAGGACAGAACATATAAAACTCCCCATGATCTATCTTTGCAGCCATGATTTCATATACTCCAGTAACCATGATTTCAATTACTGTCTTGAAAACATGCCAGATGTTCATATAGTTTATTTTCTTCTTGAAGATAAAGCCCAATTCTATTTAGGTCTGGATATTGAGATGTAAAATTGTAAGTGTATATTTCCAAGCCTCACAGGACCCCATAGGATTTCGAAGAATTATTTTCTGCTATCTGTAGATATTCTCCTGCCCAATAAGAACAAATTGTAGGAACCACCAAGAGGAATATGATGTCTGTTGCTAATTAATGAATTCTACACATGATAGCAAAATTGCACCTTTGGAATCTCTGCAGTATAGTAACCTAACAAGATCTACATAATGGCATATCAATGGGGAATGGGGAACTTTCATTGGATCACATCTCCAGATGAGTATCATCAGACAATCGATGGATATAGAGCTAGGGAGAAGCAGTATTTTCCAGGGACTAGCTTCCTGATAATATAATCCCAAGTGGTCATTCCTAAATATACAATCACACAAGCAACACTAAATGGACTCGGTGCATTATATATTGTCATATATCTACAAATGTATGTATATATGTATATACAGCAATAATAATCAGAGGACAAGACTTTGTGAAGAATTGGGAAGACATGGGAGGAGTTGGGGGAGGGGGAAGCTGGGAGAAGTGAAAATGATACAAATAAAATATTCCTATATGAAAAATCACAAATATAATAAAATAATAAAAGTATTTTAAAACGATATCAACCAATCTAATTCCCCTAGCAGAGCAGACTTACTAACTGCATCTCATCTGGTCACAAGTAAATATACTTCATTTGCCTGTCGTTCTGTAAATTTCTATAAACACAACAAATTCATCTACCTTCCCCTCTTGTATTATAAAGTTTTACTCTCACATCCTTCAGTGGCTCATTCTGCACCTCAACATGTTTCCTGCTGAAATCCTACATGAAATATGATATTCATGTGTATGTGTGATTAATAAGAAATGACCAAACCAATCTCTCTAGAGTTGAGTATTGTATGACTGGCTCACTTGCCTACTCTTTAAGTAGCTCAGAACTGAAGTGAATATATTATTCTGACCACAGTCATCTAGTCAACAGCCTCACCTATATCATAGAAGGATTCCTGGCTCTTATTCCCACCCCAACATTTCCAATAAAAGTTACAACTCTTGGCACTATGGCGTGTCTCTTCTCTCTCACAATACTATAGCTCAAGAATCAATGCAGAGCATTTCTCCCAGAAACCTTTTATGGAGAAATCTTTTATTCACAATCTGCTTTGCAGGGAGCCAGGCCTGTGTGCTACTACTTCTAGCACCATCATCACGATGCATATTAAAAATGCAAATGACTGATCTTTATCCCAGGCCTATGAATTAGAAATGTAGGATTGCAGGTTGAGAGCCATCTGCACTATTAAAAAGTACCCCAGAAAATTATTTTTCTCATTACAGTGGCACTGACAATGACTTGTAATTATCTTGATTATATACAAAATTGAATGACTAAAATGTAGAGGGGGAAGTGCTATGAGAATTTATAAGCTTTTTCTGGCTCTTGAGTCAAAATCATTTATGCTAAAATATAAAAATATCTACAAGTGATCCCCATAGAACATTAACAAAGAATCCACATGCAGAAACAAAGATTCTAAAGTAAATAGGTTATCTGCCATCAACTACAGGAGTTAAATTAAACATTTATATTTTAAATTTTTTTCACATGTGTTTATTTATTTCCTTGTTGTGTGACAACTTGCTGGAGCCAGTTATCTTTTTCTACCTTGTGGGTTTCTGGGAATCAAAGTAAAATTATCTGACCTTTACCTACTCTGCCATCTTGCTGGGTGTCAATATATTTTAAAAATTTGCGTTTTTATGACACAGTTTACCACTTATTATCTTCAGTGAGCTTCTGAAATTGTAAGTAAGAGTTGTCAACAGTCATTCCTAGAAACAAAGTTATATTTCAATGTTATTACACCTTCCCGAGCCTGGCATTATTAAAATAGATATGTAACTAAAGTTTGGTTTTGAAATTAGAAATGAATTAGTTATATCTTCTTCTTTACGTATCCATGTCTCAACAGAAGTGTTGTAACAACTGATTGATTAAGAGCAACCACATGAGATGCTAACCTCTTGTAACAGAAAACAAAAGGGAAATGAAATCCATGAATATTTAAACATTTACCAGGTATATGAATCTATATGCTTATATATATATATATATGTTTAGTAATATATGGATGGATAGATGAGAGGTAGATAGATAGATAAATAGATAGAGTCTCACTATTAGTAGAGACTGGCCTTCAAATTGAGATTTTTCTATCTTTACCTACTGAGTGATTAATAGTACCATCGTGTACCACCCAGGCTGGTTTTTAAATATTTGAACTCAACACATAATGCCAGTATGTCATATGATTACTATATGTAATGTTCTCAATATGTCATCTGTTTACAGATAATTGTTGATCTTCAAAACACTGCCCATGTAGGAACATAACAGTTCCAGTAGTCTATGAACCACAGGTGGATTGAAAATGTTCCCATGACAAGATAGCACAAGGTTAATACTATATTGTATCATAATACAAATAGTGTAAGAAGCCATCTGAAGTATTGAGTTTGAGGACTGATAATTGACTAAAATGAATCACAAAACAGAAAGAAATATTTATAGAAACATTCCAAGTACAGGAGTGTCTATTTAAGAAAATTCATTCAACTTCCATCTTGAAAACTTTCTAATCTTCGTTATTTAGGGGTTTTGTGAAGTCTCCATTCTCTATATAACATATATTTAAACCATCCACCCTTAGGCTTCTCTCTGGCTTCTCTCCTCTTAGAGATTTATGTGCGCAGTGTGGTAATTCCTTACCCTTTAAACTTCTAATGGTATCTCTTATGATCAGATTTGTCTTAGGAATCTATCTAGCAGCCAACCAAGAATCACCTCATTAGCATAAACAGGTGTTATTAAAAAGGGACATATTATGAAAAACAACAAAAAATCCTCCATGCTGTTGAGAATTTTTCCAAGGTTAGGAACTCTTTTCAATAAATAATCAAATGAGAGTTCCTAATATCAAAGTATTAGGAATCCATCCCCCTTTTTATGGGAACATGGCTTTGATAGGTACTTTCATTTTAGTGGAGTTTGAGGTGGAGGTAAAAATCTTAGCTAGATTCATTCTTCAGTGTAACATGCTAGTTTCTTAATCTACGTGTTCCATGAGATTTTCAATTCACGGTGACGTGGAAGATTAAGGAATTATTATTTTGTTAATGCATTGATGAATGGAAACATATTTTATAAGAAAAACATAGACCATTAAATTAAACATTAAATAAAAAAGACAAGATATGGCAAGGAATTATCAGCAAAATGGTGAAGATGAGAAAAAAATACATTTGATAATTCTAACAATGAAATTCTGTTCAAGCTCTGGAGAAATTTTTTGGCCAGTCTTTCTCTTCTGCCTTTCTTTCATTCTAACATTAGCATGCGCCTGAATATCCCATAGGGCTTGTTAAAATGAGCATTGCTGGCCCAAACTCCAGAGTTTTTTGGATGGTTTCTGAAAATTTGCATTTTTAGCAAAGTCCAGGTGATATTGACGATCAGGTTAAGGAACATCATTTCAAAACACTGCTGGTGTTCTCCGACCCACTCCTGGCTATTATTAGATCAAGGACATGAGAAGAATTAAGAATATATGAATTCTGGGCCGGCCTTGGCTGTGCACACCTTTCATACCAGCACTTGAGAGGCAGAAGTGGGAAGATTTCTGTGAGATCAAGGTCAGACTGGGATGATCTTTATAGCAAGTTTCAAGTCAGATAAGGCTACATAGCGAGAGTTCATCTCAAAATCAAAAGGAAAGAAAAGAAAAAAAAGAAAGGAAGGCAGATATAAAAGAAAGACAGAAAGGAGAGAACATACAGTTTTTGAGGAAGGAGAAAGTAAGAAAATGCTTTAGTTTTCAACCAGTAGGTCATCTATATACAGTGCATTTCTTTAACTCATATATTCATCATAAACATTCCAAAGTGTATGCTACAATAATACTAAACTGTGGGGATCTGGGTGTTGAGCAAGGCAGGCAACTCCAGATACCCTAGGGGCGTGGCAGGTGTCTGACCTGCTCTGCCTGATGTGATATGAATCTTCCTTTCCCCCACCCCAGACCAGAACCAGGGTTTTGGGTTTTGTTTCCTCGTTCCTGAACTTCCACAACCTTCCCGCTTTTACCCCAACACCCCACCTTTCCCGCCTTCTGTAACGGTCAGGAAGGCCTCCCTATATAAACCCCTGCATTGGCTCTAATAACCAAACTACCCACCTACGTAGTCTCCCAGGAGGGAACTCCTCCCGCCGCACTCTGAGCCACCTGAGATCCCTTTAGATCGTCCTCCATTCTCTGGCATGGCTGGAGCACAACAGCTGTGCTGGAGATGAAGACCCACCCACAATAAACACCTTTTACAGTTTTATTATGTGCCATAAAAGTCATAACATTTTTCAGAGTACTTTCACAAGTACTAATTCACTTGCTTCTTGTAAGAATACTTTGAGGTCAATAAACAATTTACCATGTTACGAAACTAAAAGATAATTAAAACGTAAGTTGAATACTAAATTATACTCTCATATGTGTATAACTTTTCTTGTGCTAAATTTGATTCTCCTTTCTCAGTGAGTGGAATTGCAGAAGACTGTAGAGCTCCATTAAATTAAAATGTTATTTCTTTAAACATTTGTTTTTCAGTAATTTTTTGATGTTAACAGAAACAAGTTGTAAATGACATGAATTTGTTCTCTTCTATAATGGTATAACATAGAAAAAAGGCTTTTTTAAGAACAACAGGTGTACGCCAGAGAAAGTACAGTCAGCAAGTATTCCCACGGGCAGTGATGGGGAGTAAAGATTGGAACCACAGGGTCACCCAGCTTAATAGCTCATTTTTTCAACAATGCATATTTGCAAACTCCTGAAGTTCAGCACATCTCCCAACCTAGAACTGTTCCCTCAAAAGTTTAATATTTTTTACTTCTTAGATGCTGAGATACTTTTGCCATTCACTAAATGTATAAAACATTCTGATAAATAAGCAACAATAAAAATCCAGAATTAAACCTGAGCTTTGCTGGCTTTTTCTAGAACAGGAACAAGCAATCCCAGCATCTAATGAGGAAAATGTTCTTCATCAGCTATGGAAATTGGGAGACTGAAAATTTGAGAACTTCAAGACTTGGTGAAACAACTGGTGCAGGTGCTGAAACCTGTATCCGAGGTCGAGAGCAGGTGCTCGAGCCATGGATCTGATTTTCAGGGTCGGTGCTGCTTTGGTGGAGGACCCTAGCTTGCTTCCCATCACCCACACTGAGTGACTTTCAATTGCACGTAACTCCAGCCCCTGGAGTTTCTAATAACTCTGGCTTCCAGATGTGCCTGTACTTAAGGACACATATCCCTACACAGAAACACAGAAACACACACACACACACACACATGCAGACACACAAACACACACTCACAAGTACATCATTAATCATGAAATAAATCTTAAAAATACAAAACACATCTAGTGCAATTCTCACATTATTGATTGCCCAACATATTCATTTTAAGAAATATTCGATGGAAGATGAGAAACTGAGTTAAATTATGTTTAGTTCATAAAAAGAAGTCACAATAAATAAGAATCATGAGATATAAACAATTCCAATTTGAAGCCTATAAATTTAACTAGCCATTTTCATATTTTGAAATGAGAAGTTTCTGATTTGTGACAAAACAACATTATTTGGCAACTTATTAGATGCTGTCACACTGCAGAACATTGTGTTGCATTTAACTTAACGTTTGAAAATGCTCTTAAGAGCCAGGAGAGGATCAACAGGTACTGCCAAGTCTGGAGACCTGAATTTGAAACCTAGGACCCATGTGATGGAGGAAACAACTGACTCTTGCAAGTTATCCTCTGATCTCTACATACATGTGGCATCATGACCTCCACATTCAAATAAATAAAGTCTATTTCTTTTTCAAAAAAAGAAAATGCACTTAACACACCATGTAGGCAGAAGGATCGTCTATAAATCTTTGACTTATTTTTAGATTTCTGGTTGACATATCCTGCTACGTGGAGGGAAAGTACATTTGTGTACATGGGAGATGGGGGGCAATATAGGTATATATCACTCTTGAGTTCATATTACATATATAATTATGAATGGATAATGACTTTATATGGTAGCTAGTTAGGTATTAGCCAACCTGGAGGACATCAGGGCTGAACTTTTCCCTCACAACCAACAGCCTGTGAAACCAAGGACTCTAACTGCAGAAATTTAATCACTTCTGAGCACAAGAACGCTATCTGAGTCATATCTCTGTCTCTGGGAAAAGATGTATCATCCTGAGCTTACCTAGAAGGTAATAATGAGTAACTATCTAAAACTCTTTCTAGAAGTCCTAAATGTTATTTGATTACCATCTTAAATGTGACTTTTTGATGGAACACTTATTGCCCTCTTCTGTATTGGTAAAACCAAATGACCCAGTCACTTGGAATGGACAAAGTCCCTCAGGAAAATTTATTTAAGGGACTTTAAAAATAATGTGACACCTGCCCAAAATGTATGAAAAATTGGTCCTTTGGCCACTGGCATCTACTGTAACCCTTGAGTGTGTGCTATATTGTACTCCCCAATAAGATGTCCATCTTCTCCACTATGATTTACATATATCTCCTGAATCCTTTCTTAGGAGATCATGAGGATCATGAAGTCCAGGGCACTCTTTACCATGAATGTAGTGATACCTTCACATAACTTAACATGGAAGTTGCTATACAGGAGACAACACTGATAATTTTTCATTTTCATTCTTTGATCTTTCTTTACATTTTCAGATGTTTTGACATACGGTGCTCTAGAAAATCATGACAGATTATGAGATATGTAAAATGCTATTTTGCCAAGAAAATTCTTCTCTTTGTTTTTTTTTTTTTTTTTCAAGTAAAGCCTCAAGATTTCAGGTACTGTGATAAATATACCATGACCAAAGCAATTTAAGGAAGAAAAGGTTTCTTTTAGTAGACTTTATCTGCATGGGTAGAAAACATCATGTCAGAAAAGGCATGATAAGGGGATTAGAAAGCAATGAGATCACATTTCATCCACATGGGAAACAAAGCATGAAAGGGAATTAGGGTGAGGCTATAACCTCTTAAGATCTGTCTCCAGTGTTGTACTTCCTCCAGCAAGGATCCAGCTCATGAAGATTCCATACCTTATCCCAAGCAGTACCACCATTGGGAACTAATTGTTCAAATACATTAGCCTGTGAGGAATATTTCTCATTTAAACCACCACATGAATTTATGGAGCTAATCTACTCACCTGACCTCCTTTAAGAAGGTTCTCTAATGAGAACATGGTGGATTTTCCTGCCAACTGCCCAGATTTCTCTTGAGTCTTAGGCATTTTCTAGCTCCTTTAAACTTTAGGAACTTCAAGAGGTATAGCTTTTTAGTAAAAGAGAAAAAAATAAGTGAAGAAAAGAAATGAAGAGAATTAAAGGTATTATGCAGCACATGGAAACCCTTAAATAATTACTAAATTATCATTTACATGTATCAGTCAAAATATATTTAAGCACAATTTTTTTTCACTGGTTGTATGTTTCACTGCTATAGTGTCCCATACAAGGAGCCACAGTAAGACATAATTCAAATCACTGACCAAGAAGAATTCAGCATTCCCACCAGGTACACTAAATTTTCCATAAGCTTATTCTTAATTTTCCATTTTTAATATCACTGTTTTCTAGAGTATTTGGAAAACCAACTACTGGAATTTCTCATTGACTTTTCATGGCAAACATCATTTTAAAAATGTTGCTGGGGCTGGAAAGATGGTTCATGGGTTAAGAGCACTGGCTGCTCTTGCTGAGGACCTGCATTCAATTCTCATGACCCACATGGTGGCTAACAACCATCCTAAATCTAGTTTCAGGGCATCTGAAACCCTCTTCTGACCTCTGTGGGCACTGCACAATATGGGTCCACTTGCATTATTGCAGGCAATACACACATACACATAAAATAAAAATAATAAATGAAATATTTTTAAAGTGTTGCCATTGGTTTCAGAATCCAAGGTTAGCACTCACTAGACCTGAAATCCAACACTTTGATAGGGAACCATGAAGAGTGAAGACAAGGTTGTTAGACGAATTCCCAAGGAGAACAGGAGCAGCTCTTCAGGCTATTCCTGGCTTCAAGTAGTAAAACTGCTTCTATTCAGAAAGCTAGAAAGAGGTCCACTTTTTCTTTGGGTGAAGTCAATTGATAAATACACTGATGTTTTCCTTAATGCAGTCTTTAAAAACCTTTTAAATTTTCAGAGAATTGAAATTAGACCCAGTTTAAGTTTTTATCACTATTGTTGCAACCTCAATATAGTTATCTTTGCTTACTTAATATCAGTGCAAATTTCAAGTTTCATTCTACAATTTAATTTTAAATAATTATAGCTTTAAAATATGAGATTGCTAATATGGGGCATTATAGTAATACTTAATTTTTTTCTGACCATTGAATGAGATAATGCACCAACAACTTTAACACACTGCCCAGCTATAGCAAGTAGTAGCAACAATAATAACAGTAGATATTATTATTGGTGTTATTATTGTTATTGCTCCTGTTATGACCATGATTTGTCAGTGAGGACATAGTTAACATTTTTCTCCCTCTTGCAATAGAATGTAATGGCAATGCTATTATCACAATTTTGTCTGCTTTCTCTGCAATAATAACATCTGAGTTTCATTATACAATTACATAAATTCCTAACAATTTAGGGACATTTAACTATTTGGCAAATTAAGCTCTTTGCCCTTTATGCATGTTTTGCCCACACATGGCTTTTGCACTGGCAATTAGCACTCCCTTATATTTGGACTAGTACTGCCAGCTTATTAACACCTCCCCCAAACAGACCTAGGAACAAGAAAGATAGAAATCACCCTTGAATCCTAAAATGATTCTGAGTATTGGAGAGACTTCTGACTCTACACACCATATGACTTTTTGCTTGACTGACTAGTAGTCCAGTGGCCTTTTCTTTCCTTATCACATATTAGTAAACCTGTATTGGAGGGTTTTGAGCAATGGGAAAGGACTTAAATATTTTAACTCCTGTTCATTTGAAATTCAGTTCTAGAATTTCATCCCTAAAGTGAATCAAGCACCGTGGTTGATTAAATATGCCTATCTGATAAGTTGGCTTGGGCCAATTAGGAACACAAAGAGCTTATTTTCAACTGTTGTTACTGCTTAAACTTTGCCTTCTGGTTGAGAAGCCATAGGAATGCAAAAAGATTTATAAGACAAGATTCAATCTTCATGTCAATTATAGCATTTAAAATTGAAGAAATAACTATTTAAAACCATTTGTTCGGTAATGTTTCAAGGTCTGTTCGCAAACACTACTTCTGCCTCCTATGGGAACCATACTAATGAGGTCTCTTAGCCTTTATGGACAATACTGATGTTGAAAACCATTGTGATGCTTCTTGTACCTTCTGTATTTTAACTTCATGTTTTAATTTTATGGAAAAAGACAGCATGTCAGACAAAGATTAAGACTGAGCATAAGTAACATATTTCAGTCTCACTATTTCTTTCCCTTCAGAAATATAAAAAAAAATCAAAGAAGTATTTTTGTCACTGCTTTGCCTTTTGATCCTTTTTAGTGAAAGATTAACATTAAAATACATTTCATTTGGTCATGCTGATAAGTGGAAAAAAATAAAAACAAAGTCACTCAATATACAGGAATAGGGAGAGGGTTCATTGTTGGAAACAATGCATTACCCAACATATTGAACACAGTTAAGAAACAGCAGCTCATTCTTCTATCAGCCAGATGGATTCTCAGACAATATTTCAGTAATGAGATTTAGCTGAGTCTCAGGGGAGTGTGGATATCAGAAGCATCTTTCTGTTTCTTCTGGAAGTTCTTAATGCCAGTCCTCCAGAGCCAAAGATGACTTCATAAAGCTTTTCAGGTCATTCATTTTACTGGAGAACATAAATGATGTTCTTATGTAGACTTCAGAGAAAGCTATAGTAACTAAATTCTATTTATTTGTTATCTTGGGAATAGCACTAGGGAAAAAGCAAGTGTAGTGAACCAGAGTCTTTTGCTTAAAAAATAAAATAAAATAGTCCTGTTGGCAATTCTCTGCTCACCAGCCTCATTGGCTTCTCTGAAGTTTTCATCAGGCCTTTATGAGATGAAAGGATCCCCTCATCTTGAGTTGTAGTTAAGGAACTACTCAGGCTTGGAGCACATAATTAAAGCACATTCAATCATTTGCACCAGGCAGAGCCAGACTTCTAGTAGAACATGAAAATGAATTCTGTATGGAGGAAGAATAATAACTGGCTAAAACTTGTGAAGTGTTAAGCCAATTTTCAGAAGAGTTGCTAGAAGTTACCAAAAATGGGGCAAATGAGAAATAATATTCTCTGCTGATTCGGCTGTCAAATTATTTAAAACAGAGTTACATATATTTTGAATATAATTATAACACATATGCTGTATAATATAGAGTGGTATCATGATACCACTTTGTTTTAAATGATATATGCAAGAAAAATTATGAATGTCAAGATTGAGGATTCCATTTACAAGGCGCATGCATAGAATGGTCTCTGTATTGCTGAATGCATCTCAAAGTCACAGCCAGAAGAATATTTACTAAGAAGAATAATCTATTATGTTGATGAATTTTGGATTTTATATTATTCACAAATGTATGCTTTTATTATATAAAAGTCAACACAGAGACGGAGGTGAATGACGTCAAGGGTACAGCCAATCTTATTAAAAATACCATTAGTTTTCTTTAAATAAACCTTGTCAAAGTCTCTATTCTATGATTATTAGAATATTTCTTTTTCTCTATATTTGCCTATAATTTCTGGAGTGACAAATCTTTATGCACTCTTCTATATCTATAAAGCTTGACATCTAAAAGCGTTCACTTTTTAGAACCAGTCAATATTTATTGGAAGCTTATTATTTGCAGATCTATATGTCAATTTTAAAATATAACTAAAGTACACAAATACTTCACAGTTTGCATCCAACTTGTAACTGTTTCTTTGGAAGAAAAAATTATCAATTTTTGATTCTTTAAAAGTTATTTTTATGAGCTTAACTCTCAAATCTATATCATGCTTTTCAGTCCATATAAAGTTAATCATGATTTTTAGTCTCTATCAAATTACAAACATACATTTCTAACTTCATATGAATTTCTACATGTATGATATGTAGGTACTGTATGATATGAAGGGTACTGGAAAGTCTCGCTGAATTTGTCATCTAATACAAAATTTCCCTTTCATAAATGTGACATAAAGTTTTCATGATTTACCTATATGAGAATTTGGAGAGTTTGATCTCCATTCACTGCCCCTGACATCCATACATATTTAAATTACTTCATTTCCACTTTTTAAAATGTTTTGTTGCATTCTTTATTTTAAATGAACAACAATGATAATCTTCCTGGTACTTTATGATGTCAGTCTACAGTGCTAGTCTTATGGTTTGGGTATGGCATGGACGTCTCCCATGGATCCAATGCAATGAGTGCCTGGCTGTACAGAATGGCACTAAGAGAAGCAATGAAATCTTCAAGGTGTAAGGCTGTGGGAAGATCATTATCCATATTTTGGCCACTATACATATATTTTCATTGAAAGTCATTCTAACTCTAATAAAAGCAAGCCAGGCCCCATCCAGTTCTTTCTGCTTCCTGGCTGGAAATCTGAGTGCTTGGTTTAATTCATGTTTTTGCCATAGTTATCCGTGGTTATTGTGATGGTACCAGAGAAATCCCTTACCAAAGTTCCATGTGGACTTTCAGTCTTCACTAAATTAAAGAATTTGTAACTATTGTTTAAGGTAGCTTGTGTCATTTCTTATACTGATAGAAAATTATGTACACTTCCATTATCTTACTTGTCTCAGCATTATTTTCCACTCACACCCATTCTTCCTCTTGGAAACACTTTTGTTAGAAAACTGGCAGGACACCAGCCTCAGGTGGCATCTCTCTTGGTTGGCTGTCTCACAGGTTCCAAAGCAGCCTTGTGATCATCTGGCTGAGCTGCTTAGTCTTGGATTATGTAAGTGTTTAGATCTTGACTGCTTTCTCACTGCTGTCAGTTTACTCTCTCCTGGTGAGTTCTATCTGTGAAATGATTTCTTTTTCTTAGTGCCACACAGTCCTTTCATTTCCCAATCCTCTCTCTAATTAAACATTCTTTAGAAATGCTCTGTCTCTCTTATTCCCATAACTATTATTCTACATTCATTATGTAGCAGGTATGACAAACATTCTCTGATTTAGAATCATTTTTATATGTGCTTCTCTAAAAATTATCTAATTTCATTTTCTCCACTTTTATTTTAATCTTTCAGTTTACTTAATTCAAGTTAGTGCTGGTTTTCATGTAAAATTCTTGCTTTTGAAGCATTTGTAGTTTTTAATAATAACATTTGAATTGAATAAATCAAATAAAAGACAAATTATTTTAAAATGGTTCCTGCTATGTCCAAGATCTCCACGATTTTACTAATATACATTCATAGCACATTTCCCTAAATCCCAGAGGTAGTGAACCATGGCTTGTAATGCAGAAACCCAGAATCGTTTTAGTTCTGCCAGAAGAAGGTATTTCTCATATATAATCTAAAATGTGTAATAGTCACAAATTTTTGAAGAACCTGGATCTATTTTTGTGTGTTTCTCTGTGTGTAAAAATATTGATTTATTAAAGTGTGTGTGTGTGTGTGGTGTGTGTGTGTGTGTGTGTGTGTGTAAGTGTGTGTATACTTTGGGTCGGTGGGGTTATTTTGAAAATACTTGTCTTATTGTAGTTTAAAATAGATGGCGTCCTCATATTGAAATTGCACCTCAATGCAGAATTTCATTGATGTCCAACAGTTCTGCAGTATTTGCCACAGAACTGTGTCAAGTCAGAAACAAATACTGTAGGGCAACCAATAAGTCATTATCATTGATGAATAGTAGAATTGCTTCACTGTGGCATTGCCAGTCACAGCAGTGATTCTTGGAACATGAGGGCAAGAAATAAAGAATAATTAGCAGATGTAGTTTGAGGAATATTTTCCATGTCTTTCTGGATGCACAATATTAGTACTGAACTTCCACAAAAAATATTGTGAATACTACATGAATCAAATAACAGATATTTTTAATTTCACAGTTCTGTAGGTTAGAAGTTTACAATCAGTGTATCAACCAAGATGGAACTTTGGTTAAGTTCTCATTACTAGCTTACAGACATATATTGAGCATTGAACTATGGTTCTCCTATATATCAGAGTCAGGGAAGTCAGGTATTCCTACATTTCTTATAAAGGCTAATCCATCATTGAGTTCCTTTTTTAAAAAGTATGCATATTTTGCTTACATGTATGTAAGTGTACAAAGTGAACAACACCTGGGATTCCAGAAGAGGACATCAGATTCCCTGGAACTGGAGTTATATCTAGCTTTTAGTAGCCATCTGGGTGCTGGCAATTGAATCCAGGCAGGCCCTCTGCAAGAGCAACCAGTACCCTTAACCACTGAATTCTACTCCTAATACACTGAAGACATGGACTAATCTGTGAATTTCAGAAACAAAAACATTCAGTTCATAAAAACGATAATTGTCTCTTTACCACAAAATCACTCTAGATCTGATAATACTTGACTAAAAATGATATCTTATAGTAGATTGAGATGACTAGAAATGTATGGATAGAATGGTGTAGCGTAAAAGTAAGTATCCTTTCTTAATTGGGTTTAATATTTTCTTTTTGATGAGTAAGCAAATCAGTTAAACTCTTGGCCATTGTTCTGATCTCTTACACATAAAATAAGTGAGTTTGAGCCTAGGTCTCCCAGCACTAAAATATCAAGATTTTTTGATAAAGATAACTTTAAAGAATGAATAAATCATAATTAATCCATAATTAGACTATAATTAGATTCTGGATTATATTATAATTTATTGTTTTACTGTTACAAAATTTTGGACAAAAAAAAATCTTTCAAAACAAATTTTAATTTTCCTTATAGTACAAAGCTATACAAAAGTGAAACTTTGATCTATCTTCCCATGGATTTTCCTCCTGAATACTACCTGATTTTATCCTGAGTAAGGAAAGTAAATTTCAGGATAAGAGCCATCCTCTTAAATTCATGGTTCCTTCATTGGTTTCTCCCATATGAAACCATGGTAGAATCTATATTTCCCTTAAATATGATTCCTATGCTGAGCAAAAACTCACTGTTGGCTGCAAAACCATATCAGGCCTTCCACTTCTAACACCAGGCTTTGAAACTAAAAATGAATCTTAAGTTAGGCACCTTGAACTGGGAGCACAGTACAAATGTCCCCAGCCTTCTGGCTTGGCACATGAAACATTGTCCCAGTTCTTCTTTGGCATGGCGTAGATGGGTGTTGCTTTATGAGCATCTGGACTTATACAGCAGCATGAAAGCCATGTATTTTCAAGGAAATTGTGAATATGAGCAGGGATTGCCACATTCCATAGTTGAAATCCAATGGGAGGTGAGTTACCCAGCTACCAAAGCAATCATGATTCTGAGTTTGGGGTAAATTTGAATAAAAATAAGATTTTATTTTTTCTTATTTCCAAGTAATTTGTATCTTTTGGCACAAAACATAAAATTATGTGAAAATCAGTAATGCTAATGTGAATTGGGATTTTTCCATAGGATTTTACAAGGAAAAATATAACATTGAAGCCTTACCTCTCAAATCTAGTATGCCCGCAGCGACATACAGGAGAAAACGAATAGCAAATATTTGAGAGTCAGAAAGCCTTAGAATAGGATAGAGCAGTTGACATGTATATGTCATATGCTATTTTTATCTTAATGACAGCACTTGACTGTGGAGGAAGCATGGTGTGACCAGGGCTCAGACAGCCATTTTCCCTACCTCTCAGTCTTCTGTACCAGTACTTAACCTCTAAGAGGTAGCTGTTGCTTTCAGTCACTCACATATGGCATGTGAGTTACATGATGCATGTGTACTGTAATGGAGTGGGAATTTACTTTTATACTTCTCTCCTTAACAGTCATTAATCATGAATTAAGCTTTAGTGTCCTTTAGGGTAAATTCAAAGACAAATTTGGAAGACTTACTCAAAACGACGTGAAATTTAGCTCATGGCAAACTCAGAACAGCTTGTGTGTGAGCTTTTTGTTTTGACACTGTTTTCCATTGAAATCCTTTATGAGCAAAAATGAAATAAAAAAAAAGTTTGTGGTTTCTCTGAATGGAAATGCCACAGGAGAATGATCTCAGTTTTGGAAGAAACTACCCTAAAATCTGGAAAAGTCATAAAAATCATTTTTCCCTTTTCCCCATCCAAGTAAAGGAAAAAGAGGCAGACAGAGCTAACAAAGTACTCAGTAACAAAATTTTTTTCATTCTTGGTGGTTTTAAAATGTATTTTTTATTTCATAAAACCCCATTATGCACAGGAATATGAGCCACATAACTTGAGTTATAAAAAAAAAACTATTCAAGACAAATTTTAAGTCTCTAGTGAATTCTTCATTCTGAACTAAACTCTTATGACCTTTATCATCCCCTCCTAAAACACTTTTGATGAGTAATATATCTCCAGGGGTAAATCTGTTTCTTGATAATTGGTTTAAATATCATTAATTTAAAAAAGCATTTTGAGAGATTCAGAGATGGAGAGGGAAAATTGAAAGAAAATTTAACATCCTCATGTATACAAAAGAAACCAGTCTGTTTTTGATAGTTTCAACGATAACTAATATTTCCAAAGCAAGTGTGAATAATGCTACGAGGAGATTAGAAACTTCAGGTCTCATAAGTTATCTCAAGACTCATTCGGTCTGAGTGTGCTGGTATCACCAGACCTCTCCCTTCTGGCAAAGTTGCCATCAGAGAACCTTTCTGGGGACGTGCCACATTGCTGCAGCTTTCAAGATGGTTACCTGTGAACTTAACCTACTTCTATTAGTTATTTTCCTTTCACTGTGATTAATACAGTATGACTATGGCAACTTATAGAAGGAAGTTTATTTGGCTTACAGTTCCAGAGGAATGAGTGATTCATGGTGGAGAGGCAGGGAGGCAGAGGTGGCCAGACCCAGAAAGGTCAGCACTCACATCTTCAAGCAGGCACAGCAAGCAGAAAGAGACTGGAAGCCATATACTCTCAAAACCCACTAACAGTGACAATTCCTCCTAAACCTCCACAAACAGTATCAGCAACTTGGGCAGAAAATGTTCAAATACTTGACATTTCTCATCCAAACCATCACATTTCACTCCCTGGTCCCTGATGGGTCATGCCTAACTCATAATTAAAACTGTATTTAGTTTAAGTTCAAAAGACCCTATAGTCTTTAACAGTCTCAACACTATTCAAAGATCTAATGCCCAAATTTGCTTGAAAGGGATTAGATGGATCATCCCCTTCAGCTTGAATGCTTGCATTATATTTCTTTCATGCTGGTACCACTTCTAATATACAGAGCCCCTTAACAGATATCGTACAATCTGGGCATCTCCAACATCTTGGTGGTTTCACTGTTAGTAAGACTTCAGATTCACAAATCTATACAAAGAACTCTCAGAGATTTTTGACTTCCCAGGTCCTTCCTTTCATAGGAACTCTTCTGTTCCTGGCCTATGGCTCACTGATACCATGAAAGAAAAACTGATAACCCTCACTCTTGTAACTTTCATGCCTCTATAAACGGTTCTAAGTGAAGGACGCTGCCCAGTTTGGTTGCTAGTTGGGGATGGACCTTGGCCCCTTCCACCCGTATTAGCAGCATGTTTGGTAAGTTGTGACTTTCTAGAAGAAGAAAACTCATTAGATCTTTTTCTTTCTCAAATAGGAGTCTTACCTGAGGTTTCTGTTCACTTTGATACCTCCAGTCTCCTTAACAATGAGAGTTTTATGGCTGTCATAGATCCAAAATTATTAAACTTTCTACTGCTCTTTTTCTCTCTGAACTGTACTTGAGTATTTCTGTCTAACTTGTTATTTTTCACTGTAAATTTCATTATTATTCACCACTAATAATCACACCACGTATTCCAGGTTAGAATGTGTTAAAATTTCCTCTACCAAAAAAATTAGTCCATAAGGTTTTAATCTAGTCTGATGCAGGCTCTTCTACTTTGGATAGAGACAGCCAGATGTTTTGACAAAATATTGCAGTCTTTATTTAACCTTGTTTCATTTTCCTCTGGATCATCTTGAGCCAGAACTCTATTAGAATGGCCCATTGAGCTCTGCTTACAGCATTCAACTATTTTTCTATTCTACACTTCCAAATTCTCTCACCAAAATAATATGGTTAGGTTCTTCACAGCAATGGCTCATTTTCTAGTACCAACTTCTCTATTAGTTACTTTTTTTTCTGTTCTATGATAAAAGACCATGTCCAGGGGAACTTATAGAAGGAATAATTTATCTGGCTTAAGGTTTCAGAGCTATGAGTACATCATGGTGAGAAGGCATGGTGGCAGTGGTGGTTGGAGTAGAAAGCTGGCCTCTCACATCTTTAAGCAGGCACAGGAAGTCAAGAGAGACCTGAAGTAGGTTGAGGCCATATACTCTCAGAACCAACTCCCAGTGACATGATCTTTTGAAGAATACCACATCGCCTAAACCTCTGAAAACTTCACCATCAACTTGAGAGGAAGTGTTCAAATACTTAGAGCATTAGGGAGACATTTCTCATTCAATGTACTATACTCTTTAATTTTCAAAGTGGATACAGTTTGTGCAAACTACAAGGTCACTTGTTCAAGTCACTGAAATATTCAGACTTAGATGTGCCACAAGTGTTGTACAGAGCTTAGAAAGTCTAACACATCATGGAATTGTAAGACGATTCAAGTGAAAGTACTTTTATTCTGGCATTCTGAGCAAAAATGCAGGTAAAATATGTACTTTTCACTTGAAAGATATATATTGAACCTTGTAAGATACCAATTTGTAGAGCCCTCTTTAATTTAAGCTGAAGGTTCATAATAGTCCATGAAGCAATGCTTTTCCAAGAGGAACTTCATATTTTATATCATATGACCAATTATCTTGCATCTGACAGTTCACAAAGAGTTACATAAATATTCTAAAAAGTAATTCAATATTTATCCTAATATTTAACATAAATTCTATGCAGATTGCCATGAGTTAAAGAACACACATACATATGCATTAAGAGTACATAAATAAGTGAAAATGGAGAGAATGTCAGAAAAGAGTGACATTGAGGTATATTAATTGAGCATCTCTGAATGTATGATGATTTCACATAGTGTCTCTAACCATTACTACTTATTCCACTGATATGTAAAAAATCATAGGACTGCTTTATGTGTAAATTTAACTGCAAAATTGTGTGTTTTCCCTAATACTTAAATCTAACAGTGAATAAAGAAACACTTTTTAGATGAATTAAGACTAGGGTTTAGGTGAATTGTCATGAAAACTTGCTAAAGAATGACATCAAAATAACTAACCAGAGATATAATGCAAGCGAAACACATACCAATACTTTATATAAAGCTCTTTACTCATGGAGCATTCACAAAAAAAAATTAACAGTGATTTTATGATACATTGACTTGTCACTAATTGTATCCTTTTAATGCTTGGGACAGCTGCCATTTCTCTGTTTAGCTCTTCATGAGAAGTTAAAATAGACTTTCTTTATAACACAGTGAGAATTTTATAAAATATTCAAAGAATTCATACTTTATATCATTATATTATTTTACCCCTAGTCCTACTTATTTTATAAAGGAAGAAAATATAGAAACTCTTCAGTTATTACTTGCTGTCATTCTAAAGCATATGCTTGCTTCTCTTTAATTGGGAGCACATTTCTTATTCACTTATTGGAGAGAAAGCACTGCCTGGAATCTTATTTGCCTTAATTGCTATATTTCTACTAGAATTCTGTTTCTACAAGTTTTCTAACTATCACAGAAACTTGGAAGGTTGGTAAAAAATATATATGTCAGGAAGGACTGTTTTCTAGATTTGGTTCAAATACAAGAGTAATGCCAAGTTTTGCTGTAGTTTTCTTCCTTTTTGTAAATTAATGGTATGTTCAAAATCTTTGGCACTAAGACTGTCTGATCAAGATTTATTTTTAACTTTTTGGCCACCTTATCTTGTTTTACTTTACTAAGTTCATATGGCCATGGACACATTTTAGACAGATGTGTAGCCTTGCACTTTAAGGCTTCCAGACACAATGAAGAAGGGAAAATGCCTGTAAGCTGTGGACTCTGCTTTTCTTGGCTGGAGAATAATTTGTCAGCAGTCCAGAACACTTAAATATTTGGATCTCCAAACACACACACAAAATGTATTTGGCTGCTTTTTTTATTTTCTTTCTGTTACTCTGATTTTCTTGAATTATTTTTTATCATAATTTCCTTGGACCTCCTCTATATTCATAATTTATATCCTTTAAAAACATATGGTAATGAATACATTTGCAGATTAGAGGGGCATGAGACTGGAATTTGAAGAAGTCAAGAGGTGACATTAGATAATAAGAAACAGGTGTTAAATATTTTGAGAATCTTTAGTTTTCATCTTTTAAAATTTTTGAAAGAATGCTTTATTATTTGATTTTTATCACTTTTAGGCTTCAATCTTTACACATGAACATTGATATGATATGGAATCTTTTTGCAAATATTAAAATAGTTTTTAAAACTAAAAGTTATTTATAGTTAAATGTAAATCCTTTGTTTCCAGGCAACATAGCTCTTTGGGTTGTTCTATCAACCACATTAATATCTTTTAAAACTTGTATACTCCAGGCCTAAAGCTTATAGCTTATGCCAAATCAGTCATACTGAAGTCCACCACAGTAAAGTTTAGCTAATCACATAAAATCCAAAGTAAGTTCTTTGTAGCAAACCTCTAATTAGAACTCTCTGATAGAAAATTTTCATTCTCTGACTATTTTGGCTCTGGTAAAATTTAGTTTTAGAATGTCAAGACTGCTAGAGAAACCAATTAAACATTACTTTTTACTCTCATTATTTCATAAAACACTAAAGCTTCAAAACTTCAACTAAAATTTCAAACATATGTTGTTAGATGTGTTCCATGGTTGATATTTCCTTAGTGATTTGCAAGAAAGAAGACCACATAATCTTTAAAATGATGCTTAAAAAAACTAGAAAT
The DNA here is from genome assembly GCA_035773235.1 of Eospalax fontanierii. Classification (NCBI taxonomy): domain Eukaryota; kingdom Metazoa; phylum Chordata; class Mammalia; order Rodentia; family Spalacidae; genus Eospalax; species Eospalax fontanierii. The sequence goes on along the minus strand of CM069538.1, from coordinate 28,615,563 downwards.
TCTAAAGAAAATGTTAAAAATTCTGAGCTCAATTAAAATACATGTTTTTTTTAAACTTTCCATTTAATTTAACCTAACAGTTCACTGAACATTCATATACTAGAATCTTTGTTAGAATTAAGGAAATTTTAAAATGATATCTATAGTTCCTGCCTTTGCATGCTCCCTCTCTAGAGAAGAAACAAAATAAACATACAGATATCCATGAAGACACAATCCTTCATGTCTTATCTACTCCAAGAACTGAGCAAAGCCCAAATGCTCCTCTAAATTTTCCATACCTTTATTTCAGTCTAAGAAGTATAAAGTACATTCGGCAGGTTCACAAACGGAAGGAAGAGAACCAATAGAATGCATATACAGAGAGAGAGAGAGAGAGAGAGAGAGAGAGAGGAGAGAGAGAGAGAGAAGAGGAGTGAAAGAGAGAGAGTGTTAGAGATTGACTTACACAAAGGGACTGTGTACTTAAAAAAAAGTCTTCTCTATTACTGAGAGAAAAAGAAGCTTAAAGTGGCTCAGTACAGGAAACTGGACTCCTAATCACCTAATTTAGTGCTGAAGGTCTAAAAGCACCCTGAATGGCTGCTGGTATTCACTCTATGTTGGAAGGATGAAGTGTGGAGTCTGTTGTCAGCAGAGACATACATACTGATTCAGCCAAAAGCAAAGGCAGGTAGGCAATAGTGCTTTTACCTAGGATCTTTCAGATATTTGTCACAAATGGGAATGTGTCACCAAGTTTTAGGGCAGGTCTAATTACCTTAGCTAATCTTCACTAGAGGGTCACAGACATAGTCAGAAGTGTGTTTCCTAGGTGATTCCCCCATCAACCTCCAGTTGGCAGAAATGCCTAGAAATAAGGAATGCATATCAAAGTGGCCATGATCTGTAAGTCTGAAGCTAAATATAATCCCGAGATTGTCAAGATTCTACATTAACACATAGGGATATGAAGGAGTTCAAGATGCTTGTTTTGAAAATGAAAGATAAGTAACAGAATCCATTTTCAGAGAAATGTTCTAGAAAGGATGTTTTAACAGTAAAAATCTGGTACAGATTCAATGGTATCTGTTTTAATACATTTCTATGCAATTTTCTTTTTTTTTTGTTATCTGCTAAGAAAAAATAATTCTCAAAGACTACACATGAAAATTTTAATAGCTATTTCCCCTCATATAATTGAAATATGCTCCTGAAATAATTGTATGAATTTTATTTAATACTTTAAACTGCATACATGTAACTAAAAACAACCTAAATATTGTTATCAAGATCTTCTTTAAATTATATTTCTAAAGTGGCATTACATACAATATACTTTAATCCACCCCCTGTCTCATCTTCATCCCCAATAGTCAACTCTACCAGATTTCATGCATTTTTGTCATATATGTTAACCCTGACACAGAATGACAAGTAACACATCTATTATTGTTGTTGTTGTTTGGTCTTTTTGATACATGATCTCCCAGTAGCCCCAGCTGGCCTGGAACTTGCTATGTAGACCAGGCTGGTCTTGAGCACCCAGTGATCCACCTGTATGAGTTCTGGTGTTAAAGGGATGGATCATCATGCCCAGCCGCCCATGATTTTATCATATATATAATATAGAGAAAAAGGAGAAAACAATAGATCTACAAAAGTATAAAGGATATTATTAGAGAAGTGGAGGGGTCCTTAGAAAAGGAAAATGTAAACTAGAGTGGATAAGAGACACTATGATAAAAGTTTATAAGACTATATGAGAATGCTACAATAAAGCATTTTACTTTTGAATAATTCAAATATACTAGAAATAATATCTCAAAATTGTAGAAAGACCATCAACTGCACAGAGGAAAATGATGCACGAAATCTCTGTGTCATATGTGAAATTTCTTGATTTATCTAAAAACCAATATGGAGATATAAGAAGAGATGAGCGAAAGTGCAGAATCAGCACAGTTCTACCCCTTCCCATCATCCTGTGTGTGATGGCTGGTTTCTTTTTAAATCCTGAATGTGTCATTATGAATAATACATAGGAATTACTTAAAAATTTACTCATGTTCACCAATTCTAAGATATTTTACTTGGCACATGGAACTGAGGACAAAGAATTTTATTATTGAATTGTAAAAGATAGAAAATTACATTAGCAGAGGTTGAGTTTGATTGGCTGGATGGGGTTCCTAATATGGAGTGAAAGCATGATCCATATTATCTGTACCTGGTAAAAAGATTAAACTCACTCAATTTCTGATTAACTGTAAAATAGGGGAACTGTGGCTCTTGAGGATTGTTTATTCAGTGAATATTTACTGAATCTTTATTTTGAGAACAGCAGAAGTAAAAATGACATGACATAATATATGATAATTCTGTAAACTGAAAAAGTGATAATCCAAACTGTGTGTATACACACTTCCACTTTCACAGTAATACATGTGCACATCCTGGAACAGGAGCTCTTAAGTGGATGTAAAACTATGTTTTCATGTCTCTTGCACAAATGTGGGCTTCTGGTCTTCACATTTATTGATGAGATAACAAAATTAAATGCAATTATGAGAAAACAATACTAGATTCACATCAACAACTGGAAAAATGAATAACCAAGTTTGAAACTTTCTTCATGATAACTGAGCCTATAAATAAAATATTTAAGTTAGGACTGATATAATTACCTTAAAAAACATATGAATTGTGTTTAATGAGGCCTCACAAAATTTGTAGCTTAAAATGTATTGATTCTACATTACCCTGACAAAATATATTTTAATAATCTCTGAATTTTATTGCAAGCGGCACATTAATTTAATTTCAAAGCAAAATAAATTAAATACCATTACCAAACTGAAATAAAATAAAACAGCATCTCTTTTTAAGTGTATTAAAATGGTTGATTAGTTTCCCCCATTCCCCAGATCTCCTGACTGGTTTCCTAACCCCGACTAGCTAGACAGCCTACTATAGATCCTTGGTTCAGTCCTACAACAGTTCTATCACCAAGATCTTCCCTTGTGCCAGATCAGTCAGACAAACCTCCCCTCCTAGGAGTCCAGTAAGTCAGATCCCACCATATCTCTATTACATTACTCTGGCTCACCCACATCCTGTCACCTGACAGCCCTGTCCCTAGACAAGCTTCAGTTCCTACTTCCGCCTCCCCAGATCTCTGGACAAGCTTCCTAATACTAATTAGCTAAATTCTAGAGCATAGACAACACTGACTTCTGATTTATCTGACACATATCAGCCCTCCTATTAACCTGACCACCCTACACACTACCATGTCCTATCAACCACCCAGACCAGTATAATACCCTGTAAGAACCTGAAATACACAATTTATTTTTCATTCTGAAACAAAAAGCATCAAAGGTGCATAAACATTCTAAACAGATCCAAACTAAACAAAAGCAGAGTAGATATTCCTACCAGACACATAACCAAGAACATACATGTCCAAATATGAAAAACCGTGAGAATATGTCCCCAACAAAACCACTATTCCCACAACAAGAACCACCCTGAGAAGCATAAGGTCTCAGAATTTAAAAGAACAATCATAAAAATGATCAAAGAATTTAGGAAAAACACAGAGAAAGAACTCGAAGAATTCAAAGACAAAAGGCATAAGTGTTTGATAAAAGCCCCAAAATGTAAGAATATGCAGCTTAATGAAATCTCAAAAACAATGCATTACTTGAAAAGTGAATTCACGAAAAAGATAGAAACAAAACCCAAACAGAAATGAACATGATCTTGAATAACTCAATAAGCCAATTTGTGACAACAGCAGAAAGCCTCTCAAGTAAAATGAATGAAATGGAGATGAAAATATCAAGACTGGATGACAAAGTTGAAGATTTAGACTCCTTAAGCAAAGACTATGTAAAATTAAACAAACAAACAAAAAAAAAAACAGGAATGAGCTTCATGCAGGACAGTCAATGGAATTTTCCTAAATTAAAGTAAGACTTACTTATAGATTTCAAGAAGCACATAGAACATCAATTAGACATGAACAAAACAGAGACTCCACACAGTATATCATAGTAAAAACATTAAATGTACAGAACAAGGAAGGGCAGCGAAAGCTAAGAGAAAAAGAAGTTACATATAAATGAAAACCCATCAAAATTCAAAATTACAGTGGATTTTTTCACTGCACACTAAGAATGCCAGAAGAACCGGAACAAAATTGTCCCCAGCTCAAATGAACATGGACGTCAAACCCAAAATTTTATACCTCAAAACCATCTATCATGGTCAAAAGGAAACAGAAAAATTTTTATGACACAAATAGGCTGAAAAAAGTACAGAGAATACTTGAAGCAATATAAATGTTCAAAGAAAGGAACAGGTATGCCCAAGAGGCCACAGAAAGAAAAAACGAAAAGTATAATAACAGAAATACAAAAATGCCAGAAACACAAGTGACAGCTTCCAATATACATCTTTCCTTTTATGAAGCAAGTGTCACTCTAATACTGAAACCAGGTAAAGATACAACAAAATAAGAAAACCATAGGCACATATCCCTAGTGAGTATAGATGCAAAAATACTCAACAAAATACTCGCAAACAGACACACAGCAAAAAATCATCCACAAGATCAAGGAGGCTTTATTCCAGAGATATAGGGATGGGTCTATATTCATAAGTCTATTAATGTAAAAAAACATACAAATGGAGTTAAGATTCCATGTTACCCCAGTCAGACTGACTAAAATCAAGAGAATAAAAGACATGAAATGCTGAAGAGGATGTAGATAAAGGGAAATGCTCATTCACTGCTGGCGGGAATGTAAATTTGTGCAACAAAGATGGAAAGCAGTATGGTGATCTCTCAAATAACTACAAGTGAATGTACAACATGATCCAGTTACCACTCCTTGGCATATACACAAAGGTCTCATCCTATTGTAGAGATACCTGTACATCCATACTTGTTGCTACTTTCTTCACAATAGCTAAGAAGTAGAAACAATCTAAATGTCCCTCATTTGGCTGTTTACCAAGGAACACAGTGCCAGACAGAAGGTACCTTCTTTCTTGTGGTTGGTGAGAGTGTTCCAAGAGACTCCTCAGATAATGCCAGTGATTGCCAATGTTCTTGTTTATTTAACAGATCTAGAAGATAACACCCTATTGCTGAAGACAGGACATACTTGGGATATAGGACTCATAGAAATGGAGCCGGAAATGATCTGTGAGGCTTCTATCAGAAAATTAGATCCCAAAATGCTAAATGATAACATAAAAACTTCTAAAGAGAAAAATCTATCAATGGCCCAAACCAATCTTAAATTGTAATCATTGTAACAACCAGAAAAACATACTACCTCTATAAGTTCACTAGCAGCACTCTTATCTGGGGAGTAATCAACAGCTATCTAATTGGACTTAAAACCTTCCCAATTAGTGGTAATGTAACTAAACTAAATCCACAGGGTTGGAGAGGGCATAGATCCCAAGGGGAAAAAAAAACTTTCTCATATCTCTAGAGAAATAAAATTTCTTAGCATTTGCTAAATATTGACCCTTATATTTACACACAAATATACAGAATACCACTCATCAACAAAGCTATTTTGCAACAGATGGAAATTACAGCAAAATTCTACAACTTATCAGACACAGAGAATATACATCTTAAAGATGCCAAGTCCTAGGTAATGCGCAGTTGAATCTCTACACTGAAGCCTACACTGTGGAACAAGGGGAAGCAAGAAAACTAAAGCATCCCTCAACTCTCACCAATTAAGCTTCCTTAAACATCAAAATGCTATGCACACAGAAGGCCACAACTGGACAAGTTTCATAGACAAGAGTGTGTATCCCTGGATAGGAACCTTATATCGAAACTCTCCCACCTATGGTTCAGGGATCATTGCAGAAAAGGGGACGGAAAGATTTTAAGATCCAGTGCTGTTTCTTGAACCTAGGGAAGCAGAGGCTTTCAGGCCATTGAAATCTTGCACATGTAGACTTCTGGGTCCTTGAGCATAGGATCCTTACCCACTCAAAGTAGACAAGAACACAGAGTAAAGCAAAAGAAATTGGTGGTGGGCCAGACTCAGACTGAGAACTATTGGAAACTGAGTATTACTGGATGAGGGAGAGTATGCCTTACATAGAGTCTGTAAATAGGGTGACCAGTCTCCAAGGGTGAATTTGCACTAAAGGACATCTGAGCACAGATGCTTGACTGAATGGGACTTGGCATATATGATGGACTACACAAGGTCCAGTAGGTAAGAGGGGGGTTGATAGGGGAGGTGATCTGAGATTGATTAAGAACTGTTGTATGAACTGTATAAAACTCAAAAATAAATAAATAAATAAATGCACCAGCTATCTGCATAGTCCCCCACTGAATATAAGCTACTCATTGTTGCAACTTCCAATCTTACATATAGTTCTCAGCAAGTTCTCAGTATCTTGAAGCCAAACCTACCTCTCATTTACTCATACGAGTTCCTAACACACTGAGTAGACTCAATTTTTTAATTCTAAATATGACTAAGAAGTCATATATTAGCATACCTGAAATATCTCTAACTTGATACAGTACACCATCCTATGTTGTTGAAATCTCTCAATCATCTCCTCCATGAATCTAACCAGTTATATTTACCTGTTAGACACAGTACCAAATTTAGCAATATTCTTTCATTTCTTGATTATGTGTAAAGTAATCAATTATTCTTTGATCTGTCACTTATTTCTACAATGAATGCATTATTTCATTAAAGGATTATCAAATATCAAAATTGTTAGATTTACACCTGATAAAATTTGTAAGAATTTTTAGGAATTACTGATTTTAATGTGTTAGCATTTGCCCATTGAAAAGGGACATAGACACAGCTCCATAGTGTTTCTCTCAAGAGAGTGAAGATTTCTTTTAATCTCTTACGTATCTCCACATAGGTCAAACAGAGATTCATGACTTCAACATGGAAAATCATTTCAGAACCAGTGAATGTGAAACATAGTTGGGATATATTTTAAAGCAATTTAAAAATATTATTTTTATTTTATATGTATGAGTGTACTGCCTGCATGTGTGTAAATGCAATTATGTCATGTAAAGCCTGATGAGATCAGAAGATGCTGGATTCCCATGGGCTTGTCTAAGATAGAGTCACAAAAAGTAAGACATACTCAAGAGTACATATTGACTCCTTAGGAGAGTGTGGCAATTGTTTTATAATTAGCCATATATACCATTTTGGTGGCACTCCTGCATCAGTATTCAGTTGGGAAGAAAATCTAGCTTACCTTACTAACGAAATCATATATCAAATACTAACACAAGCAAATACATAGAGATAAGAAAGCAGAACTGTGTGAAGATAAGCAATCTTCCAGTCACCAAACTCATCTAAAATTCATATATAAAACAGAACTCCAGGACTCGATAAATTACAATTGGAATGCCAGCATCATTAGCCAGTCTTTCTTTTCTGATAAAAGAACCAATTTCCCTTGAAGTCACCATAAGACTATAAAATATGAAATAATCTCAAGGAACCTTGAACTAGACACCACAGCTTCCTGTTCTTTGTTTTGTGGATGATGATGTATATGACTACCAGCAACAACAGCTCTAAGTTGTCAGGTGTCAATTTAGTTAACCTGCTTGCAGAAACAAATTTCAGTGTAATTAAGAATATGCGTGCCTTACACAGAGGCTATGACCTTTGAAGTTTGCTATTATTTCTGGGTAGTAATTACTCATACTACGGTTTCTTAATATTCTGATATTCTAAAAGAAAAATTTTATTATAACTAAAGCTATATATGCTGAGAAAGCAGTCATCTCTCCATGCTAATAACTATGTTATCATGGGCAAATAATAACATTATGCTAGGAGCTGAGTATGGAGAAAAATAAGTATCAAAAATCTTCACAAATCCTAGGAAGATTTTTAAAGATTTTTGCTTGATGAAATGAGACCTAAATCTAGATGAAATTAAAAAAATAAAAAGTATGTGGGATTCCATAGATCAGGTCATAAATATGTTAAATGAAAAAAGTGAGTCAAAAGTTAGAATATAACAGTTTAAGTTCTATCAATTTACCTACAAATTACACCATTTCATTTTTTAAATTTTACTACTGAGTAGAATTCTAGTGTAAATGAACCTCAATTTAATAGATTATTCATTGGCTGAGGAACATTTAGGTTATTTCCATTTCTTATCTATTTTGAAAAGAACATCCACAAACATGGATCTCTGCAATAGAATGAGTTTTAGGGGTACATGCCCTGGAGTATTATAACCAGGTCATATGAGAGATTTATTTTTAGTTTTCTTAAGTACTCCACACCAGTGTCCACAGTGGTTGCTCCAGTTGGAATCTCACCAGCAGTGAAAGAAGGACCCCCTTTTCCCACATCCATACTCCTCAGGAATATTGCATGTCATCTGTTTTCTTCATCTTAGACATTCTGACTGAGGTAAGATGAATCTTAAAGTAGTCTGATTTGAATTTGTATTTCCCTAATTACTAAGAATGCTAGTCTCAATACAGTTCAAAATTCCAGAGTTCAAAGTCTCTGCTGAAACTCAAAGCAATTTCTTAAGTATAAACTGCTGTAAAATCAAAAGACAATGTACACATTTTCAAAACACAATACAACTGAATACACATTCCCATTCCAAAGGGAACAATGGGGGCATACTGAGGAAAAATAGTATCAAAAGAAAACAAAAAACAATCACAGAAAACACAAAATCACAATTCAGTATCTCTATGCCCAACTTCTGAGACATTACTTCCAAAGGGCTTTACTGACTCAGTCATTTCAGCATTGCTGTATGCAGCATACATCTCCCACTTGGGATGGTACCACTCCCTATAAACAGCTCTTTTTTGCAGATTTCTCATGGCTCTAACACCTCCAATATCTTGTAATCTCCATTGCTAAAAAGGCATCATCTCCACAGCTTTAGACAATGGTTTCTCAGGACCCTTTAGCCTGTTAGGGCCTTTCTTATGTAGGGATGTTCCTGCTACATGCTGCCTGGCTTTGGCAACTCTCTGAAACAACGGAAGAAGAACTTATGAACTCTTCACTCCTGCATTTTTCATGCCTCAAAAGCAGTACAATGTGAATGATATTGCCGAATTTGGCTGCAAGTCAGGGATATAGTTTGGCCTGCTTCATGTGTATTAGAGGCTTTAATATGCTATGAATTTCTAGAAACAGAAAACCCTCCGGTTTAGCTGGGTGTGGTCTTGCTCTGAAGAAGCTCTATTGTTTAAGGGAAAATCTCTAGGCATATTCTTAATGGCTCTATTCTCTTTATAAAACAGAGCCTCTCTCTCAGTATTTGCTTTGGTTGCACCATTAATCTTCCCAGTGCTCTTTTCAATCCACATTGTACATTCTGCATTTCCGTTCTGCTCCATTTGCTTTTTTTCATTGTAGATCTCCATAATATTGACCATTAATAATACATCACCAATTCAACTTTAGGCTGCCTTGAAATCTCCTCCATGAAACAAATTAGTCCAATTCATTTCAAATTTAACCTCAGGTAAGTTTTTCGGCTATGGGTAAACAGTAGCCAGAGGCTTTGCCAAAATATTCCAGTTGCTGTTTAAATTTGTATTTCCTTGTGGAACTGCTTTGCTCTGAGCATTCCTTTCATCCAAGCTCCTGCTTACACCATTCAACTGCATTCCTATTCTAAACTCCAGTCGTACACATTTCTCCAAATCCCCTTACGGTCAGGTTCTTTACAACAATATCCCACTCTCCTGGTACCAACTTCTGTAGTAGTTGCTTTTCTGTTGATAAGATAAAACACTGTACAGAAGGAAAAGATATTTGGCTGCTTGTAGTTCAGAGAGCTGGATTCCATAATGGCAGAGGAGGAATGGAAGCAGAGATGACTGGTGCAGAATCAGACCACATTTTCAAGTGGGCACAGGGAGCAAGAGCAATTAGAAATCTGGCAAGGCTTAAGAACACTCAGTGATCAAGTGACAAGCTTCCTCCAGCAAGGTTACACTTCTTAGAAACTCCAAAAACAGTGTGAACAGCTGGGAGTAATATGTCCAAATACTTTAGTCTATGAAGATCATTCTCATTCAAATCAATACAGAAACAATCCAGCTGTAATTTCTATGAACTTCAATAATTATGAGCCTAGCAAATAATCTATACTGATGTGATAGTGGCACCTTTATCTTGAACATAATCAACTGATGTTTAATTGATTTAGAGCCTGCTTAATAGAAGAGAACACATGAGTGATACTATAAATGAAACCAAATACATATAACCATATGAGGGGGCCTCCCGGCAAGAATTACCCCACCCAAACAGAGGATATATAAAAGATGGCGTGCAGAGGAAAGCAGAAGGGTGCAGTTTAGGTCCGACTTAATTTGTTTTTGAAAAATCTTGATTGGCTATCAGTACTTCCCCCTTGTGAACAGAGCGTGATCCACCCATCTTGCCATATATCTCTATAGAGTACCTACTACCTGCAAACTTGACCTTTAAGATGATTGGCTGCCTGTTTTCCCTTTTCGAAATCCCCTTGTGGTTTCTGCCTTTATAAGACATGATGTAACCAGCAATAAGCAAGTTCCTTCTTGACTAGACTCCCTGTTGGTCACAGAAGAGGAACCCCATATAGGTTATAAATCATTCAGAAAAATCTAGGTTTTTCACAACTATAGACCAATATAAATTCTTACTTTATTCTAAATATGGATCCTTATATTTAGAGACAAGTGCAACTCTCATGACTCATCAAAAAAACTTCTTTTAGCAATAGATGGGGATTATTACAAAGTTCTATTAATGGTCAAATATAGAGAATATATGTCTGTGATGTTTCCAGCCCTAAGTGACATATCTACAATGAAACCTGTACACCTATGGCTGAGAGAACAGAGTAGAACAAGGAAAAGAATGAATGCATTTCTCAACTCTTACCAATGAAGCTTCCTTATGCTACAGATGGTGATTAACCCAGAAAAGAACAAGTGGCCAAAATGCAGAGAATAAAAGCTTGAAGAAAAATTACTCCTGTATAAAATACCTATATCAAACCTCTGTCACTCAAAGTTCTGGGACCACTGCAGAAGAGTGGTGGAAAGATTGCAAGAGCCAGAGGTGATGAATGACCACAAGAAAACAGCTTTCCTGGTGGCTGAGAAGCTTCTCATATGAACTTACAGCAATGATAAGAACATGCACAGGACTCATGAACGCTCAAGTGAGAGAAAATCCCACCATGGATATGGGGAAATGGATAAAAATCTTCTCTATGGGAGAAGGGAAGTTGATTTTTCTTTAAGTGTTTGATTCCAAAAAGGTTAACCAGGCTCCAGAGGATGGCATCACACTGAAGGACATTTAGGGACACAAATTTGGCTCAGCAAACCTAAACATATATGATAGAGTATATGAAATTTAGTTTTGGAGGATGGTTATTAGAGGGGTGCAGAGCAGGTGTGGGGCTCTAAATATGATAAAAGTAGATTGTATGAAATTCACAGAAGTTCAATAAAAAACGGTTGAGGCCTTTGGTGATTATTTCTCCATAGTAATAGGTTTAAAATATAAATATTTTAGAAAAGGTACATGAAAAAATAGAAAATCAGAATGGGAAAGAATTACTGCCACAGATGAAAAGGAATCAAGGGGTTTTAAATTTAGTCGTGCTTAGTTTCATAAAGAATTATTTGTCACATAGACAGGTTTTTAAACAGTTCATGCAGAGTTTTGAAGACAAAGAGAAAAGAAGTAACATGCCAACACATAAGACTATAGGTCAATCTATGAATAAGTGACATGTCAAATCAGTAATTTCTGAATCAGTCTCGTCATCCCATAGTAAAAGCAGTGGATATAGTCATAACATGCTACATCCTAAAATGCTGCTCAAAGATCTTTTAACACAGAGCAAACAACTTTGGGATAATTATGAATAAGGGTCTTAGGAAAGTTGTGCACATGAGAAAGGAAAGATGGCATGATGGCATGCTGTATTTGCAAGTCTTTTGAAGTTGGGAATCCATTGTCAATCTAAGATTTGTATTAAACCTCACATCTTGATGTGTTCTGTTCATTTAAGTGCACATATTCCTTAAAAATTGATACAAGTACCACACTGATATAGCTAGTTATTGATTTTTGAAAGATTGATAAACTAGCTGATCATGATAAATTTAAGAATATTACAGACCTAGAAAATCCTTGGAACACTTTTCTAAGAATTGTAAGGCTTCCAACAGTAATTCCTAGACACTGGCATTTGCTAATGGGTAATTCTCCAGGAGCATATGGAATCAATTGGTTTAGTTCAAAATAGTATTCTTATAATAGTAAAATTTCCAGATGATTTCTCAAGCAGATCTCATTCAGACATCTTATTTGAAATAACAAATTTGATATGGCATTAATTTAAATATAGTGAAAACTTTGTGATAGCACTGAAATATCTATAACCAGATTTAAATACAGTAGTTAATGAAAAAGATCCTTTTGCTCTCTAAAAGGTCGTAGTGCATTATACAATCAAATACCTAAGAAATGGTTTAACATAATGTCAGGTCTGGTTGGTAATCTTGGGAAATGTAACTCTTATTGAGAGTTTCCATGTCAAATTGGAAAGACTTGAAAATAAGTCCCCCTGGACTCATCTCCTGCTGGATACTTCCTGTCTGGATAATAAGTTCGTCTTTGGTCCTATATCTAGTGCTTCAATGCTATCTGTTAAGAGGAACTTGGAAGCCCAGACTAGAATGGGTCATTTTAACTATTTGATTTTATCTTTCTAATACTTTTTCTTTCCTTTAGCTTTTTAAAATAATTTAAATTTTTTCCTTCAATTTCTTACTTTTATGTAGTGTATTATGGTCATATCAACCTCACTCATTTCATTCTATATGTTTCTCACGCCTGTTGACATTAATCCCTGTTTTAAATGCTTTTTTGTGCTAACAAGCTTTATTTAATTTTTCTATGTGTATATGTGAATGCCTGAATGCATGTATATGTACCACTTGTGTGCAGGACACCAGAGAGGCGACTCACAAAGTTATTGTTTACCAGCCACCAGCTGTCCTTTCTTTGGCATGGTCTGGCTCAGAACTGCAGGGCTCCTGTCCCATTCCAGGCCTGAATTTTCTTCCATTCACACGATTCTTAGGACTGCAGGACTTGGAATGCTGCCTCCTAAGACTTGACCTTCTAGGTGGGCCTGGGGCCTGGGCACTTTTCCTCCTGCGTGGCTTCTCTGTGCCCCTCATCTGGTACTCAGTGCCATATTTCCTCTCTTCTCTCCCCACTTCCTGCCCCCTTATTGGTCAGAGGGCAGGATTGATGCTGAAATGAACCAGTAGTTAAAAAAAAATAAAAACCTCAGAGAGAAACATGTATCCACAATACATGCCTGCAACCATGTAAGTTCACTCATGTTGTTCAATGCCTGTGGAGGTCACAAGAGGGTGTTATATTCCCTGGCACTTGAGTGATATACAATTGTTAGCCATCATGTGAGTATGTGAGTGCTGGAAATCAAACCCAGGTTCTCTGCAAAAACAGCCAGTGCTCTTAACTACTAAGTTATCTCTTCAGTCCCCATGTGTGTGTGTGTGTGTGTGTGTGTGTGTGTGTGTGTATTATCTTTTAAATCTCCACAATGATGTCATTATCAAATTCTTTAAAGTTGATGTATCTTTATCTGTTTATCTCAACTAGCTGAGTTTTATGAAAGGTACCCTAACAATTAGTGAACATTCAAAGTTGTTGCTAAAATTTCTTCTGTGGGATGTGAACAATGGCCTCCTCTCTTGGTACCAACCACAAACTGAGATATAATTCCACTAATATGCACAGTGGAAAACAAATGAGCTAACTGGGCATTGTTATAGAGCAATTGGTGAGGGTTGACTTATAGGAGTGTGAATGCTCCCCACCTAAGGCTACACAGAAATATCTTAACCCAAGCATGAATGCTGAATTCTTCACAGCCACACAAAATGTTGACAGAAACCCTCACCTAGAACCTCCCCAAAGGCATATGCAGTTAGGGAAGAATTGCTCATCAGGGGTTGGGAGATGACACTGGACTCTTAGACAAGGGTCTTGTGACTCCCCCTGACCTTCTTTCTATCCATACTGTGTGTGAACAGTCAACAAGCCCAGGTGTGATGATCTTAAGCAAGTGGGTGCAGCTGAACTGAAGAAGATGACATTTGTCTTCAACATGATAGTCCTATGCAACAAAATGTTTATTCAAAGAGGGTTAAGCATAGCTTCCCAAACTTGTTTAAGTTTTCTTCCATAAAATGGTTTTAAAATAAAAATTGGTAGAAAAAAGTTCCACCATAATTTCTCAACTGTAGGAACAATGAGGTAAGCCATTAAAATACATTTAAATTGCATCAACATACTTAAACACAATCTTATCACACATAGTTCTGTATTTTATTTCAAAACACCTAAAGAAATATTATTTTCCTAAAATCACTGAATAGAAAAATCAAGCAAGTATTGGAAATGTTCAGCTTAGGCAGTTTCATTGATCCGAGAACTCTTTGTTCCATTTTGAAAATATTTGAAATTAGAGAGTGTTATACTAAGTGAAATAACACAAATGCAGAAAAGGCAAGTGATATATGATCTCCCTCATTTTTGCATTGTAGCATCAATCTCCTATAAGGAGGTATAGATCCTTATATAACGCCGGGAGCCAGGAAAATGCAAAGGATACATAGAGGTAAAGGGAAAAATAAATAAAAAAGAACCCGAAAGAGGAGAGAGTAGGGAACACATGTTACGAGGGTGGGGGAGAGTGAGAACTGGAAATGTATGGCACGGAGGAGAGGAGGGAGGGACAAAAATGGGGCCACACATAGTGGGGGGGTCAAGAGATGGGGGATGAAGTGAGGCAGGGGTTAATGGGGGGAGACTTGGGGTCTGGGACTGGAAAGGGAAATTGGAGGTCAAACAGGAGGAAAAAAAGCAGAGATGAATGAATCTTAGAGGTGTAAGGAACCCAGACAGAACTGTGATGCCACCAGAACCCTGAGAAATGCACAGTGTGTCTATATTAGTTGGCCTACGTACTCGGGGTCTGTTTGACAAGGAACCCGGAGCCAGACAGTATCTCCCTTTCTGTGGTTGCTATAAGTGGTCCAAGAGACTTCCAAAATCATACAAGCTACTGCCAAAGATCTTGGTAATCCCCCAGAACTAGAAGATACTTCCTTACTGCTGAAGACAGGACACACTTGGAATACAGGACTCGGAGCCATGGAGGAGGAATTGACCTGGAAGCATTCTACCTGAAGTTTAACTCCCACAATGCTAAATGATAACATACAAACTGCTAAGGCGGAAATCACTCAGTGGTCCAGCCATTCCCTAAATTCTAATAACTGTAGCAACTGGCACAGCACATTACCTCTGTTGGTGCAGTAGTAGAACTCTCATCTAGGAGGTAACCAACAGTTATCTAATTGTTCCTGAAACCGTCTCAGTGGGAATGAACCCATACTTGGCACTGAGCCTCATCCTAATACCCTCGGTTGGAGGAGGCATAAAACCGAGAGAGAACCCTATCTCTGTCTTGTCTCTAGAGATACAGATTTTCTTACCATATGCTAAATATGGAACCTTATATTTAGACAAATATGCAATACATCACTCATCAAAGAAGCTTCTTTTTGCAACAAATGGAGGCTACAGCAGAGTTCCACAACTGGTCAGACACAGAGAATATATGACTGAGAGACAAAAGTCCTAAGTGATACATCTACAGTTAAACCTCTACACCTAAGGATCATGATACATAGCAGAAAGAGAGATCTAGAGAAAACTAAAGCATCCATCAACTCTCACCAGTGAAGCTTCATCAAACAGCATACTGCTAATGCACACAGAACTCTACAACTGGGAAGTCTTTTAGAAAAATAGACTGTAGAGTATGACTTTCTGGGTAGGACTCATATATTGAAACTCACTCACCTAAAGCTTAGGGATCATTGAGGAAGATGGGGCAGAAAGATGGTAAGAGCTTGGGCTGACTCATGAAACAGAGAAGCAGTTTTTCAGGCTACTGAAAGCTTGCACATGTGAAAAGGCGGCAGTGATGGCATTAAGCACAGGACACCCACCAACTCTAATTAGACAAGGGTCCAGAGTGGAGCGAGAGGAATTGGGTCAGACTTAGACTGAGAACTGTTGGAGATTGATTATTAGTTAGAGAGGGAGAGAATGCCTTATTTTCTATCCCTAAATAGCCTAATCAGACACAAGTGCATGAATTTTCCCTAAAGGACAACTGGGTACCAAAGTTTGACTGGTTGAACTTAACAGGTATGGTGAAATACATGAGATCCGGTGGTGGTTGGGGGTGGGTGAATGTGGGACGAGTTTTCAATTTGATTAAGAATTTTTCATGAAGTATATACTAATCAATAAAAATATAATACAGGAAATAAAGACAATAAAGGACAAAACAATGAAAGACTTATTGGAAAATTCTCAGTAAAGTTTTTTTTCAATTAAAAAATAAGAAAGTGTTTGTATTATTTCCATATGCATTTTTTGCATCTCCATGCTGGAAACTGAAAGTCTATTTAGCATTTCAGTGAATGTGTGACTAAAATCAGATGCTCATTTTCTTTACCTCTATACTTTGGCCAATTAAAGATTTCCAAATTGAATTAATATTCATGTTTCCATTGAAGATACTGAAAAAAGCCACCCTTACTGCTCTGCATTTCTGATTATATATCAGAAATATTATATATATATATATGCAATATATATATATATGCAATATATATATATATATATATTGCATTTTAGAAATACAGAACAAGACTTTGTCTTAGATCAGTCAAAAACCAGAACCAGAAATCAGATGAATCTAATGAGAAAACAGTATGAAGGGGACCCTTCACAATTGATAGTACACCAGAAGAAGCAAAGATAGCTGCTGGTAAAATTACAGGCTAGCAAAGCTAACACCTAATGCCAGGGATATATTCTCTCTTTTGAAGCTGTTGACCAAGAATCCCATAAACCTTCAAACAGGTACTGGCCATTGCCAATGCTCTTGGTTACCCACCAGAACTTTGTGGTAAGTCCCTATCACTGAAGACAGTATATACAATAATGAATAATTTTATTCTTGAGAAAAATGTGACAGAAGATGGGGCAGAAATATTGTAAGAACCAGGGTTGATGCATAAATATAAGGAAACAGAGGCTTTCAGGCCCCTCAGAACTTGTTCATATCGATTTGAAACAGTGGTGAAAGCATACCACTAGACCCATGCCAAGATAAGTACCCAAGAAAAACTCAGGAGGTTCCCCCCCTAGTTGAAGAACTATTGACAACCGGTTACTGGGTCGGGATAGTAGATCTTCTTGAAGAGAGTGACCCTACATAGGCTGACTAAACTCAGTAATTGAGCTTGTAACAAGGTTCATCTGGGCACAGATGTTGGACTGGATAGGACTAATGATAGGATCAAGTGTACGGAATATGGTAGAGGTATGGTGCACCTATGGTGGAGGGGTTGTAAATTTGATTAATGTCTATTATAGGAAATCCACAGAAGCTCATTAAAATATTTTTTTAAAGTGGAGGATCTAACATTCAGTTACTCAGTGTCTGTATTTAGAAATGAGACCATGATTTAGGTAGCTAAGTTAAAAAGAGTTTGTAAGGTGTGTGAAAATTTAATGATGAAACGTAAAAACATGCAAAGAGGTATCATGGGTGCATATGTGCAGAGAGTGCCATTGGAAGGGGCACCAACGCCAGACCACTAAGGACAAGTGGAGAGGAGCCTAGCTTAGCAACTTCACAGTGAAATCTCATTTGACAAACTGAATTTATGTTATCTTTAACACATCCTGAGTTCTTTTCTTTTCTTTTCTGGGAAAGTGGCAACAAATCTTCTTGCTATTTTCATACAATATAATTTAATGGTGACTACCTTTGACTAATATAGCACACGACTAGAACCTGTACCATTCTACAGCTAAACAGCTGCTCAGAAAATCAACAAGTGAATGTGTTTTGTAGAATCATCTTTACCTCAAAATTTAATAATTTTACCCTCTGTTCTGTTAAGACTATGAAATCTTATTTTAATTATTCAAATATACTATGTAGTAACTCACACTGTTGTAAAGCTATAATTAAACAGGAAACACTAAAAATGCTCAGTTAAGACAAAGGCTGGGAGTGGGGGATGTGTCAGTCAGTACTGTGTTCATTCTTTATGCTTCATGGCTTGAGGTTCATTCTTTAGAACCCACATAAAAGTGTCTGGTGTAGCATTTCATCCTGTGAGCCCAGAACAGGGTAGATAGAGAGAAGAGGGTCTTGGAGGTTCCATGACCAACCATCCTTTCCTAACTAGTGAGATCCAGACAAATCAGAGACCATAAAACAAAGGAGGATAATCTTCCTCAAGAAAGTAACAGAGGTAATCTTTTGGCCTCTACAGCCACAAGGACACGAATGCATACAAATTCATGAAAACTCATACACATAAAAAAATTCAAAGAGCAAGACACCACACAGTAGTCCCAGTATATGTCAGAAATTTAAATTATATTCATTATCTCTTTTAATTATATTCATTACCAGAGACTATCTCTTATCCTTGCAATATCTGCCAAGTGCCAAAAGTTCCTTAGGGTTGGTTGCAATTTCTCATTCATATCCCTATGTCTATGCTGGGATTTTGTCTGGTTTGAGTTTGTATGGGACTTGTACATTTTGTAACAACCACTGCTGTGAGTTCAAATGCGTAACTGACCAGCTGACTGAGAAACTATTTCCTTGTACTCATCCAGCAGCACTAGCACTTACAGCCTTTCTGCCCCCTCTTCCACAATGATTTCTGATCTTTGAGAGGCAGAAGTTTGAATTGGATATTGTAATCAGGAATGAGCAGTCTTAAGTCACTTGTTCTCTGAACTTTGGCCATTTGTGGTTTTCTGTGTTAGTCACAATCTGCAACAGAAGAAAACCTGTCTGATGAGAGTTGAAAGATGCATTCATCTTATGTAGAGGCTGCATTGAAAACGTGTCACTCAGTACTAAGCATCTAACAGACAATTATTCTCTGCTGTTTGACGAGCTGTCAAAGTTTGTGTTATTTTCTATCTGTTGCAAAAAGAAGCGTCTTTTATGAGTAGCAAGACGTCTGCTTGTTTATAATATGGGGGTGCATATTTTGAATTCAGTTCACTAAACTTTCTATGTATAAATAACAAGCAATCTGAGAAAGAGCACCAGGAAATACTCCCATTCAAAATAGCCTCAAAAAGTCTGGGGATAAACCTAACTAAGCACCTCTTCAATAAAATCCCTATTTCATTGAAGACAGAGACTGAGGAAGACACAAGGAGATGGAAAAACCTCTCATACACATGGATTGTTAGAGTAAATATAAAGCAAATGATCATCTTACAAAAGCAATTTACAGAGTCACCAAAATTCCCATGACATTCTTCACAGAAATAGAAAAATCCATCCAAAAATTCATATAGAAAAATCAAAGACTTTGGATAACCAAAGCAATCCTGAATACAAAGAGCTGTGCATTCCAGACCTCAATCTAAATTACAGAGCTGTAGTCATAAAAACAACTTGGTTTGGCTTGAAAACAGACTTGTAGATAAATGATACAAAATAGAAGACCCAAATATAAGTGCAAGAAATTTTAGTCATCTGATTATTTAACAAAAGTACCAAGAGCACACACTGAAGGAAGGACAGCATCTTTGACAAATGGTGCTAAGAAAAGTGGATCTACAACTACAGAAGAATTAATTAAACTCTACCTATCATCCTGCACAAAAATCAACTCTAAAGGGATAATAGACCTCAGTATGAAGCCTGAAATGATGACACTGTTAGAAGAAAACATAGGCAGTACCCTACTTGATATATGTGCAAGAAAGGACTTAAAAAATCTGGCATCAGTTACTCAGGAATACAGGTCAGCAATTGAAAATAGGTCATCATTAAACTAAAAATCTTTGGATAGCACAACCAATCCAGCGAGGAGGAAGCCCACAGAGTGGGAGAAAATCTTTACCAGCTGTGCATACTACAAAGGATTAATGTAGAGAATATATGAAGAATCAAGGCAGCAAATGATCCAATTAAAAGTAGGCTATGGATTTCAACAGAGAGCATTCAAAAGAAGCATTACAATGTCTAAGAAATTGAACTAAGTCAATATCCTCAGTAATTAGGGAAATGCAAATCAAAATGACTTTAAGATTTCATCTTGACTCACTCAGAATGGATAATATCAAGAGAACAAATGATACTTAAGTTTTAATATTTCAAGAAACCAAAAATCTATTTAAGGAAGGCAACTTGAACGGGTAGAGTCATGTTGTAACATTGTTTTCTAGACTAAAATATCGCCAGTTTTTTAATCACTGGGAGAATATAACTGAAATAAAGATAACCTTGCTTTTTTTCTGATTTAAGATATTGAATGATATACCACTAGTTAATTTCTCTTCAAAAACTTCCCTTCAAAAATATATAATGATCAAACAACAGAAAGGTATGAAATAGGTTATGCATGGATATGTTCTCCTGAGGTAGAGCACTTCTCTCCCATATTCAAATCTCTGAGTTCAATTCCATGAACTACAAATCAAATTAAGAGAAAAACTGAATGAAGAAAGGGAAGGTTCAAATTGGAGGAGTGATAACTTTGATTACTGGTACCAATACAATCTATCTCCAACCACAACAATCTAAAGAAACCAAACAATGTAAAAAAGATATGATGAAGTAGCCACTCTACAATTCTTTTTAATACAGAAGTCCTTTAAGATGGTAAAATATGTCTATGAAAAACTTTAGCAGACATAATGTGAGCTATTGGAATGGGAGAGTTAAGGATTCATTACAACTGATGATCTTAGACAGAAGAAGTATCTTTATAAACACCATTCATTGAAGATTTATCATGTGTAAGTTTCTGTACAATTAATTTATATTGTAGGTGCCATTTAATTCTGTGTTGGTTACTGTGTGTTCACATATTTTGTTGTGGGGATATTTAAGTACATAGAGTTAAATAAGAAGACAAAAATCAGAATTAGTAGCTCAGAAAGGCATTTGTGAATCTAGATAATTATAACACAAGTACCTGTTATGAATTAAAATGTCAAAAAATGAAAATAATTGCAATGAAAGTAATTGTTGTGACTTAAAACATCAAAGAAATAATTAAAGAAATAAGAGTTAAGTGTAGAAAATGCAGTGCTATTCTACTGTTGTTATTTTCACATATATGTATGTATTTTTGAATATACATGTGTGTATAATATAGTCACAGACAACTAGATAGCATTACATTTACCTGAAATCCTCAGAAGTACATGAAAATATTGAGAAGTTACTTTTTTTTGTCTAATATGTTTTGGTGAGGCTTATTATCCAATTATAACTGTCTGAGACAAGGAACCTGATTCTGAAAATTGTTGTCAAACATAGTAATAAATAGTTACTAAAGTCATGTATCACTGATGTTCTTGTACAAAGCAAGATGAATTAGCAGGCAAAGGTATTTACCATAGAGCTGACAACTTGAGAACCGTTCCTGGGCCCCACGTTGGAATGTTAAACACCACACCTATTAGTTCTCTTTTGACTTGAACATGTGTGTCATGGCAAATGTGCCCACACATATACACATGAACATATACACACAGAAAATAAATAAATCATAATTTTAAATTCTAAAATTTAAGCTATTTTATTTTGCTGATGCTTCTTGCAAATGGTATTATTTCATTGATTTCCTTCTCAGTAAGTTTTTTGCTTGGTATATATATATATCGGAAGGCTACTAGTTTTATGTATTTTATGTATTTTGTATTTTATACCCTGCTACTCTGATGAATGTAATTATCAGCTCCAGGTGTTTGGGGATAGGTCATCCTGGAGTCTTTTTATGCATAGAATCATCTCATTTGCAAATACAGATACTCTGACTCCTTTCTTTCCTAGTTGTAGCCTCTCAATCCCCTTCAACTGTCTTATTGCTCTAGGTACGATTTCGAGTACTATGTAATTAAAAATTATATTGCATTTGCCTAAGGTAGAGTGATAAGAAGATTCAAACCTTCTGAAAATTTAATAGCTCACACTTGAATTTTACATGTCTTATAATTTTCTGTTTGCACATAGTAATCTTTGTGCAGAAATTGTCAACTGAGACTTTTCAAGACCAAAGGACATGTAAGTAACTCCAGTATTTGCATCTTGGGCTGCTATTCAAAGAACAACAAAAAAGTCATCTAATATCTCTTCTAAGTCAACAACCACTAGTAATTTGAGTTTAGAAGGATTCTCAGTTAAAATGCCATACAAATGCTTGAGATTAATAAAAGAAAAAAAAAGAGAAAAGCTATGTGTTTGATTAGGGTAAAGTGCCTGAAAACTGTGTTCCTATGGAATTCTCTGAAGCTGTCAATGATGTTAATGACCCAGACAGTAGTTTGCAGATTTCTCTACATAGTGTTAAAACAAGAACCAGAAAACATATAGCAGAAATTATCTTCCAGCTTCTTACTTTGGGTTCCTTGGTTATATATTTTAAACAACTTCTCTTTCAATGACAGGCTTAAATAAGACTTTGAAAGTGTTTTTAATAATAAAACAATATAAAGATGAGTGACTCAAAAGAAAAGAGCAAGATGCACAGTATAATTGTTACCATGAGAAGGACTTACGTTGGATGCTGCTTTGGTCCCAATGAGGGAAATTTTGTTTTTCCGTTTTGAAGTCCCAGAAACTTTACGGAGCACAGATTGACTTTATTTCCTCAAGTGCACTGTTACAAATTCATACAAAGCAGAAGTACTCCAGAGAAGTGAGTGAATGAAACTGTAATAAACATACAACTACCACACCAATCAGAATCTGTCATGCAAATGGTCAGTATGTTTGGCCCAGGAACAAAATACACATGAGAACCTCAATGCAAATAGGATGCTGGAAGAACAGAATAATAATGAAAATGGTGTAGTTTCATGAGAGAAAGTTTGTATTTTCAGATTTTTTTCTATAACCACGCAACCACTTTACATACCAATGCAATATCAATGCATGACTTTGGGATAGTCAGTTCCTAAAATGAAGTCAAAGTATGATTATATTAAAGTGCCTTGTCTTAAGACAGAAATGAAGAGGTAGAGTCAGATTCCAGAATATGCATTTTTAAACATTTTAGAATAAGAGATTAGTGAGAGAATAGTTTAGTAAGCTTGTACTTGCTCAACAGAATTTGGGTTTTATGCCTTTATCTTTAATGTATGATGGTAATGTATGATGTGCAAGACCCTGCTACCTTCCTACTGGAATTCCATTCAATCTTATTAATAAAACCCCACTTGCTTGGGGGTCTCTACATGGCGAGATCATTCTATTCCCCACTTCCTTACCAGCATGAGAAATAGGGTGGCATGTTTTGACCAATGAGAATTTACATCTGTATTTTTAAATATTTCCTAGTGTTACTATCCTTTCACCTGAAATACAGAATTAAAACTGATAGTAGAAGAGCTATTTTAAGAAAATGAAAATCAAAAGCATATAGTTAACAGACAGAAGGAGGCATAATAACCTGGAACATGATGACTGTGTTAAAGCCATAATAAAGACAACATTTGTTTTATTATGCATGTAAAAATTTAACAGCAAAATTACTTATTTTTTCACTAAGCACATTATGTGCCTCCCAATATCTGATGGGCTTGAAAATCTTATCTGCTTATGTGTATTGCCATTGCATCCTGAGAGTCTAACCTAGCAAGGACCGATAGTGTTAATAACTACTCAAAAATATATTGAACTTGAAAAGATGCTTGAAGATCAAAGGAGACTGACAAAGGAATATACTCCCAATGATGCAGTGGTCACTGGGAAGAACCACTGCCAGACAAATGACTTGGCTTCTGTGAACAATTATTTGTATGCCTATTATCAGGGTCTTTTCCAATTCCCCACTACCAATTAGGGAATAATATAGAAGTCCTTTGAGCTGTCTGAAGTACCAGAAAGAGGCTGTCATCTGTTACTGGGAGCATCTTTTAATGGCAGATTAGACAATGTTACTCTTTGGAGCTTTCCAAGTAACTTCATAAATTTAAAAGCAATTCCATTTAACAATCATAGAAGAGATATTTAATTCCTTAATAAAGTAAAGAGAACTGCACTTTATTTTTTTAATAATTTGTTATTTTTATTTTATCTGTATGAGTGTTTTACCTGCATGTGTGTTAGTGAATCCCTGTTGTGCAATGCCCACAGAGGTCAGAAGAGGGCATTGGATTTCCCTGAACTGTAGTAATTGACAGTTGTTAGATGTTATGTGGACATTAGGGATCAAATACAGGTCCTCTGCAAGAGCATGTAGTGGTCTTAACTGCTGAGCCATCTCTCCAACCCTGTGCAGTTTTTTATCCAGTATCCTCTTAGAACATTTCATTTGTCCTTTCATTTAATCCTCATAAAACAGATTATATGCTTTTCATACAATTGATTAGTAATTTCAGTCTCCATACTTTAAGGTCATGTGGCCAGCAGAAGAAGTACCCTGGTGTTTAACTACTTTTAACGATATTTTAAACAGTAAATCATCACTCTCACAGCTATCATAAGGTCATCAGTGCAGAAAAAGCATGCAGTCCAGACATGAACACAAGAGAACTCAAAGGGCTACTGTGAGAATTTATTTTTAAAATTTGTGTGTTTCTATATGTGTGTATGCTCACATGCATGCATATGGGCCATGGCTTGTATTGGGGTGCCAGAAAGCAACCTGAGGTGAAGGTCCTCTCTTTCTACATTGTTTACCACTGCATATGCCAGACTAGCTTGCTGAAAAGCTTTCAGGCTTTCTTCTGTGCCCACCTCCCATTTAGGTGCAGGAGGAATGGGATTACAGGCACATTCTATCATGTCAAGTTTTATGTGACTGATGGGGATACAAACTTACTTCCTTATGTTTGTGAAACAAGCACTGTACACAGCCTGTGAAAGGCCTTTAAATTAAGGTTCTGGTTTAATGAGTAGTCTGTGATTACGCAACCATAAATGCACTGATTCAGTTCAAAAGATAATATTGACTTAACATATGCAAGACTTATTCGAAACACTGTTGGACTGAAAGGAATCACATGTTTAATGTAATCAAACTTAAATCATTTTTACCTTAGAGACTAGTCAAATGTAACTTAAACTTCATCACAAAATTTCAAAAATGTTTCCAACACGTTTATTGTTTTATGTTTTCATTTGACTAAATGTTCAAATGACTACCTGTTATTTCTCTAAGTTAGACTTGTAGTTTATTCCTCATTACTTTGTTTTAAAATTTGTGTCTAGACTGAAAACTTCTCTCTAGCTTAAGCCAATTAGAATTAGATTCTCTTGCTCCTTTTCTGGTGACATTTGGAAAATTTTAACCCATCTGTAGATAAATGCTGGGTAGAGGCCTTTAAGGAAATTCTGGCCTAAGTCAAAGAAAACATGGACATATTCAGCAAGGGAAATTCAATGCCCGGCTTTCATGGCCACTGACAACGTAAGAACTCATAATTTGATTTCTAGTCATAGGATTTTCTCATATTTTAGAAGACTTAACCAAACATATTATGATTCTTTTTTCTTTTAGATAGTGTCTCCCTGTAGCCTCAGTTGGCCTGGGACTTGTTATGCAGACCAGGATGGCCTTGATCTCCCAGAGATCTACCTGCCTCTGCCTCCCAAGTGCTGGAATTAAAGGTGTATGTCACCACACCTTGCTGTTCTTTGCTTTTACTAATTTCTATGTGTGTATTTAAACATCTGTTTGAGAATTTTATTCCCTGAAACTCTGATTTTTGCCTTTCTTTCTATTTCAGTTCCCTAGACTCAGTGCAGTGCCCAGGGCCCTGTTATCTGTTGACTCACTACCTAGTCATACCCACTTATTTCTGACATGTCTGTCTAATTCCACATGCTCTGAAATCTTCCATTGTTCTTCTCTAACTGTCAAAGCATTTATTTTCTTATCAACATACTTAAACACAGAACTAAAATATGACAAAAATAATAAAGATTAGGACATAAAAGCATAGCAGAGTTCAGTAACAGCAGCAGTGTTTTGAAGCACTTCTTTAGTAAGAACATCTGCTATCGCCTGTTTTATACTCCCTATTTCCAGATCAGAGGAAGACAACAGCATAAAGTAAATTGAAAACTCCATTAAAGAAACACAGCACCTTGGGGAAACATGGCTCTAAAAGAGCACAGAAAAGACAGATGATGTCCATCTCACTGACTCCTTTTAGATTTATCAGCGTTGCACTACATCTGAGCACTGTCTCAAGGGAACTAATGAGGGATTCGCTTTGTACAGTGAATTTGGGAACATGTTGGTGCAAAATCAGTTATAAAACCTCACAGTACTACCAAATTATAGCACAGGCATAAAGTGAGATATGAATCAACAGAGGACCCAAAGAGAAAAACTCTGGAAATAATTGAAGCTGAAGCAATAGGATGACAATCACATTGTGAGCGAGTATGTTCTGGTAACACAATTAAAATTGATCAAAACAAAAAATGTACTAAAGAGAGTAAAAATTAGTGGTGTGATCAAATAGCAAGTTACAGATATATTAACTTAGGGAAGAATGTAAGGTCAGTTCAATTTGAATAAAAAGAACATTGCTAAGTCAGCACCACACTAAATGAACCGAGACCCACCAAAATATTAAAATAAAAGGAGAGGGTGATATCATATAATAAAAGTTTCAAAATTATCCATAGAAATCCCTTTTTGTTCTACTTAATAGAATACATTCTTCTTCTAAGTTTTTCTTTGGTAAAAAATATTGCTGGCTCAATAGAAATCCTTGGAGTTTAAGATGAAATACTGTATATGAAAAACATACTTTGTAAGTAATATGAATCTCCTTTTATGATATCCATGCCCAAATCCATCATAATATGAAGAAAACTGGCTAGTTCTTTCATTGCAAACATGCTACATTTTCAAGTCACATTTCAGCAACGCATTCTAAGAAAAGCAATATTTCTCCTCAACAAATAACTAGGAAAATGTCTTACTTTAAGAGTACCTTTCTTTAAGAGGTGTAGGAAAAATGCAGTTGGGTTAAGTGCTGCTAAGAAAACAGTTCTAGAGAGATCAGGAATTGAAAACTCACTTTCTTGGCATCTGAGCTAACTTCTGAAAGGTAATGCTTTCTATTTTTTAAACTAAACCTTTAAAAAGCTAAGATAAAGAGCAGTCAAGATAAAAAATATCCTTGAGCTGGGAACCTTGCATGCTCTCCGTGTTAGCACTCTGAACTTGGACAACTCTGGCTTTTCCTCTCTCTGGGAATGAAATTCCAGTGTTCATTTTGGGGATGCCTTCCATTTCTCCAGAAATTTCTTAATGTCTAACTGCAATTGATATCTTTTATTTTTAAGATTTGTTTTTATTGATAATTGTGTGTGATTATGAGTGTATGTGCATGTGAGTGCAGGTACCTGTGGACACAGGTACCCTGGAGTGGGGTTATGAGCTGTTGTGAGTAGTCTGATATAGATGCTTTGAATTGAGCTTGTGTTCTCTGCAAGAGCATTAGGTAATCTTAACCACTGAGTCATGTCCCTAGTCCCTTGAAATCTTCCTTAATAGTCTTTTCCCTTGCAATTATTTTCCTTCTATGTTTTATCCCAATTAAAGTAATTATATTTTATTTCCATTATCCTAATAGTGACTCAAGAGAAGTCTGTTTATTTCTTATAATACTATTTCCATAACATCTTTCTCTATAAATCATATCAGTTCATTTTCATTCATTTCTTTGTTAAAATGTACATAACATCAGCTTTGTATTTCAACAACTTTTCTCTAGTTTTGTTATAAGTCATAATGCCTACATATGAGCATTGTTCCTAACACCTGTTCCCCTTACTCCCTACCTCTTGAGCATCCAGTGCCATTACTAAAATTCTTGATAAGCCAAATACATTCTGTTCAGTCTTAACATTTCCTCATAGTTCTGCTCCTTATACCTGTCAAAATCTTCTCTGTCCTTCAATACCTACTTGAAATTCATAAATGTCAGCTACCCATCATAATATTATTGCCTGAGTTTTGAAAGCCATTGCTTTTGGTTTCATTCAAAGGTTTAATCATGTTTTACATTGTGGCATATTATGATTTTATTGTTATTCAGATCCTTTTACTTTGTATATAAGCATTGGTTTATAAAATATTTTACAATTAATTTACCCTATAGGCTAATATTTCTGACTTAATATATATTATTTGTTTTTTAGCCTTAAATTTTTCATTTAAACATTACGGAAATCCCTATTTCTGAAATAGAAAATATATTTCTATGAACTTTTCAAATAAAATGACATTTTAAGAATATTCTTAATATATAGCATACTCAGAAGATATGCAAGCTTTTATGATTTTATACTATAGAACTGCTTTAAAGGTATCATACTTTGTTAATGAAAATTTATCTGAAATTGCAATGCCTATTGAGAAATATTTACTTTGCTATTTTTAAAATTTTTGCATTAAATTTTATTTGTTGTTTCTATTATAGATTTTTATGGAATTGCATTCATGTAGTAGTCTCACAACTAATTTGACATAAGCTTGATGATCAAATAACCAGATTCATCAAATATATACCAAAATATGTACAAATAAGCTCAAAATAACATTTAGTATACAAAGTCCTTGAAATTTAGTGTTAACACCAGTGACATACTTTTTTTTTTCCCCTGAAATAGGTTTCTAGACAATTATCCCTAAATTTTTAGGGGAATTTAAAACACATATGCTGTGGGACAGGCAAATTTCATAGCTTTTTGTATCATTATAAGTACTCTGATTCGTATCTTACATTTTCAATTCGAGTTTGAGTGGGAAAATATGTTTCTACAGTTTTTAATTCTTTGAAGAATTTCAGAGTGATGAGATAGCTCAGCAAGTAAAGGTGCTTGCCACAAAATCTAGTCACTTGAGTTTGATCTGTGATACCCATGTGGTGGAAGGAATGAATCTTGAAAATCGACATGGTGAATTTCTTGTCACTGGATCCTTGCCCAGGAAAGGACTGGTGGTGTTGCAGATACCAAGGAGAAAGGTAAGAAGAGAGGAATGCAAGCATCCCAAGTTTCTGAGTCGCTCCTACAGTTTTTTCCTTTAATTAAAATATACTCTTCTAAAATGTGCTGGACTTGCAAAAGATACTCACATAGGAATTGAGGATAAGAACTGTAAATTGCATAACATTCTTACATGCTTCATCAATGTTCTTTCAGGATTGCCTTCACTAAAGTCTTCTTAGGAAGATTTACTCAAAGGTAAAGAGACAGGTACAACAAGATATGAATTTTTTCTGTTTTCTTTTATTGCTTTCATTATTTTCCTAGTTAGAATTGAATTTTTAAATGAAATGTTCTGTTTCAGGGTTCTAATTCTTTTCAGTTTTGTACCTAAAGAGAGGCATTTCTTTAACAACTGTGTTGCCTTAGTTGGTTGTCAAGATTCATTTTTGATGTAATCCATACAGTCAACAATTTCAATACAAATTTACTTCCCATTCCCAACTCATCCCTGCCTCCACAGCAGGTTCTTTGTTTCTAGAGCACTATTTCACATTTCCTGATTCAAAGGTCTTCTATCTTATTTTGCTTAATTTTTTTAAGTGTATGAGTGTATTGCCTGCAAGTATGAAAGTTTACCAGTCAGAGGTCTGAAGAGGGTGTTGGATTACCCTGGAACTGGAGCTAAAAGTCAGCCACCAAGTGGGTGCTAGAAATCACACCCTGGTTCTTTGCAAGAGCCCTCAGCATTCTTCCTATCTGAGTCATTTCTACAGTCTTGGATCTTCTGTCTTTATAGTTATATTTCACTTACTAAGTGGAAGGGAAATAAACATTTTAATCTTTGTATTATTCAAACTTTTCTCATTAGCCATCAAAGGAAGTCTTTTGCTTGGTGCCTTGTGTGTTGGACCATGGCTATAGATGGGTAGAGAAATACCCACAAGCCTTGAATTGATTCTCATTGGAGGAGATTGGAACTTGCTAAAAGTAACGGAAAGGGAGAAGACAAAGAAGATGAGGAAGGTAACAGGAGAGAAGAAGCAAGTCTAATTCCGTGCACTTAAGACTTGAGGTTGTCTAAATTAGGACTCTCTAGAATAACGGAAGTTCTAACAATAGCTGAATCCGGCCTTTAGGGGCTTGGTCCTTGAGGCTATGTAGGTGCCTCAGCAATTGGAGCTGACCCAGAGGGTCTAACTCACCCTGAATATGAGGAGAATCAGGTAGTTGCTCAGTCCCAGAGGCTCGGGGCCTCAGCAGTCCCAATCTGGCACCAAAAACCTGAAGGCTTCATGAAGACCTTCGGGTCGTCGTCAATGATGGAAGCTTGGAAACACTAGTTGTTATGTTAGTGAAGAAACCAGCAATGGCAGCAACAGGGTCCATCAACTTGTCTGTGAGAGGGAAGGTCAAACAAACACAAGGGGAAAGACTCTATTATGCCATGACCCTTTTCATCTGAGCTGCTTCCAGAAGGTACTTTCCACATTTGCATTGGGAGTTCCTTCACCAGTTAAGGCAATCGGGACAGTTCTTAAGGTGAGCCTCCCTACTCAGTTGATTCTAGTTTGTGTCAAGTTGACATTAAAACCAACCATCACTGGTGTCTTAAGGTAACTGAAGCCTGGCATAGAGGAATAAAAGATGAAAGAAGCAGCAATCGTTAATTTGTTATCTTTAAAGACCATCAACTGCTTTGACATGACAACTGTATTTGCTAGACATTTGAAATTTGATTTTAAAATGTACTCAGGATCTTACTATACATGTGAACTTACATTTACAGAGGAAAAATTACCACTGCTATTGGTAATGAAGAATATCCCCACTATTCAGGAGGAGAAATTCCTACATTACTAAATCTGAGTTTGAAGAAACTTGTTCTTTCTCATATTATGTAAAGAAAGTTTTCATTAAAATTCATTTGATAAATGAAGAGTAACATATATGAACATGGATAGTGATATGCATTAAAATTAACAAATCAAGACAACTTATAAGTATAGCAATACGAAAGCAATTATTTAAATACTATATGACTAGTGTAAAATAACAGTTAGTAGTAAAAATTGTAAAGATTTAGAGTCAATTAGAAACCAAACTTCAATACAGACAATCTGGAATATATGAAAAAAATTCATTTTGTAAAATATTTTATTTTTTTATTATTTTTTAAAAAATAATTATTTATGATTTTAATTTTATGTGTATGAGTGTATTACCAGCATATATGTCATGCAGTGCCCACAGAGGACAGAAGAAGCCTTAGGATCTCCTGGAACTGGAGTTATGGAAGGTTGTTAGACTCTATGTGGGTGCTAGTATATGAACCTAGGTCTTCTGTATGAATAGCCAGTGCTGTTTACAACCAAGTCATCTTTCCAGCCCATTGTAAAATATTTTTATATATACACTAATGTAAGACTTCCTATAGGAAATGTGTTCACATCTTCCAAACATTATCTTCATCTGGTGAAATGATAGATTTATTCATTTTAAATTTTTATATGTCCATTGGTATTCTTCCAATGATCATGAATTATTAATATTAAAAATAAATAAAATTCTTATAAATATCTTGGTCAGTAAAAAATGCATATATTACTCATCAATGAAACCTCCTTCTTAGAAATTGTAATTGCTTCTTACTGGAAATGCTCAATTTCTGAATTTAATACATATCACTGGGGAGTCAGATGACTGTTTTCATAGTGAATTTTTATTTACTTTTAGTATTTAGTACTTACAACTCAATTTTTCTTTCAGTTTTAGAGCTGACATACAAATAACTTTAAAGTCCACATGTGATCATTTTTACCATTAGATAAGTGTCTGATCACCCAAGGTATCTCATATCCTGTCCTGTGATTGTGACCAAGTCACCAAATGCCTCTGAGCTACATTGAAACACATAGAAAGTAACTACATTTTAAAAATGGTCTTCTGTGGATTGACTAGGAAAAACACATCTTCCATCTGCTTAATTTTAAGGACTGAACACGAATCATATAAACCAAATATTATATACAAATGTACAAAATGTCCATTTTAGTACAAAGTATAAGGAAAGAGTATAAAAACTCCAGTTGAAAATTTCAGCTCTACCAGCCATTCATTTTGATGAATTTGACAATGGAACACAGTGATGTTCCATTCATGATGAAGAAGCGTGCCATTTACCTCCTTCATCAAACCATCAAATGGCTTGTCTACTCTTTTCATCTGTCTTCTACTCTGCTTCTTTCTTTCCTTCCTTCTTTGTTTCTTTCTTCCTTTCTTTCTGTTTTTGCATCTAACATTTATAAAGGTATTACGTACTTTGTGTTTGTGATTTTTCTTCTGAGTTTTAAGCAAGACAAGAAGGGGGTCATGGTTTTTGTTCACATCAGGAAGTTATCAATGCCAGGACATATGGTAATCATATATCAATAATTGCTGAAAAATGCATGGATATAGATAGAATGATAATACCTGACTCTACAAATGAAATTCAGAATATACTGTCATGTATTTATTATATGGATTATAAACATTGCTTCCAGAATACATATAGCTATCAACTCAATCGCAGTGGTCAAACACCAGTTTGTAACAATGCCTGTCTATAATTATAAACCCACTATCCTTTGTTCCTAGTGGTACTCACACAAGCCACATGATAATTGTCCAAACAATGTTTTTGAGAATTTTACACATGAGTATATTACATCAGTTCCACCTCTCCCTTCATATATGTAATGTATTGTGTCCATTTAGTAGTGTTTTTCTGTATATTTAGGACTGACCACTTGAGATTGGTAGGCTATCAGGAAGCTTCTCCGTGGACAAATCTAATTTTTTTCTCCCTCTGCCCCTCTGTAGACATCAGTTGCCAGTATCTTTTCCTGAAGAGATAATTGTCTTGTGAAATTTCTTATATCATTGTGAAATGCTAACTCTTGATGTCATTATACAGGTCTTATCTAGATAATTATCAATTGTTGAAATTTTATGGGTGAAGCTTCACTTCAACTGTAGAAGACACTATCTAGTAGCAGGCGTCCTGGTCCTCTGGCTCTTACAATCTTCCTCAGTGTTCCCTGAATCTTTAGTGTAGGAATTGCATTGTAGATGTATCAGTAATGGCTGGACACCCATATATTATCTGTGTTTTACCAGTTGTGACTCTCTAATAGTCTCCATCTATTGCAAAAAGAAGGTTCTTTGATGAATGGTGAGAACTACACTTATCTGTGAGTATATGAGTAAGTACTTATAATGCAGTTAGTAATTATATTGGTTTAGGAAAGTAGTAATTTTGGATTCTCCTCTAGAGTCTATGATCTCTCCAGCCATTGATATTTGGCTACATTAACACTCCCAGGCATGAATTCCCTCATACTGAGCAGACCTTAAGTTCAATTAGAGATCTATTGGTCACCCCCAATATTAAAGTGCCAATATTGTACCTTCAGGGATATTTTGTTGGGCCATTCATTGTTGTGATTGGTAGGCTTTACATCTGGGTAGGACTTATGATAGCTCTTCTCATTTGTCACTTTGCATAGCACCTTCTGATACTATGAAGGCTGGTCCTCAAGGAAAAGTCTTCCAGGTCAGTTCCAGCTGGATTTCTCCAAGTCTTGTGCCTAAAACATGTAATGTTGTCATCAATAGGGTCCTAGGTTGAAGTTTTGAAATCAACCAAAGACAATGAGAATAGCCTATATTGTTTTGGGAGACTCTTGGATTTCCTTGACCAGTAACTAAAATACAGATTTCCTGTTCCTGGCACTGGAATTTTTGTTAAATAGCCTATGGATAGACACACAACTTTACATGTATTTTAAAGTAATCTTACAAAATATTGCATTTCCTTATGGCTTTTTAAAGTGATTTTTAGTATTATTTATCAGTGAAAATGTGGCACATATCCACAGTGGAATTCTAGTAATATGTAATAAAAATTGAAATAATGAAATTTGCAAGTAAATTTATGGAATTTGAATGTATTGTACTTAATAAGATAACCTATACCTCAAAAGAAAAGTTCCACAAATATTTTTAGTGTATTATTTTAATCATATGATTGAAGGCTGGTGATTGGACCCAAGATCTCTAGTCCAGCCTACTCAAGACCCTGATTTTTTTATTTAATTTTAAAATATTTTAATTATTATTTTTATTTTATGTGTATGGGTGTATTGCCTGCATGCCTTTAAGTGCACCCACATTATGCAATGTCTGTGGAAGTCAGAAGATGCTGTTGAATTTCCCTGGAACTAGATTTGCAGAAGATTGTTAGCTGCCATGTGTGTGCTGGAAATCAAACTCAGGTCCTTTGAAAGAGCAACTAGTGCTCTTAACGTTTGAGCCTCTCTCCAGCTCCACAAGGCCCATGTTTTTAATGTCCATCTCTTCAAAGCAGTCATATAATCTGCTTTTGGCTTTTTGTTTGCTAAGTGCAATTTTATCAGTTATAACCTCCGAGTGTGAGTTTTAACATCTATAAACAATTGTTTTTAACACCATCTGCTCCGTCTGCATAACTCATCGGGTGTTGTGATGAATAAGTAAAATAATGCATGTGGATGTCTGCTAAAAAGTTTAGTCAATATTTAAATACAAGGCACTTAAGAAGCTGTTGAATGTGAAATATCATATGGTGTACTGTTAAATTGTGGATGATTTCAGTTTAGAGTGTCCGTAACTCTGTGCTAGCAAATGTTTTGTTGGATAAGCGAGCAATGTCAGATAAATAGATTTCATTTCGCCCAGCAGGAAAAAAAAAAAAACTGGATAATCTCATTGAAAGTAATAGAAAAACCTAAAAGTATTGCTCTGCCATCAGAAGAGGACACACCAACTAAATACTGACAGGATTCAGAGATGGAGTATGAGGTGCAGTCAGGTGTAACACCAGAAAGTCTTGTGTAAAATTGTGTAATTCCTCTGTTAAGACTGACAGGGTGTGGGAATGGTATAAACCATTAGATAAGGACTACAGTTGAGAATTACCAAGGTAAGTCACAGTGACAGTCAGATGGAATATAAACCACTGAATAATGGATTTCTTCTAAGTGATGATGCATTTCACTGAGACTTACTATTAATAGGAATAAATACAGTATTTGGAGTTATTTCTCAAATGTATAGCATCATTGTCAATAAAAAGTATTTCTGTAGGGGCTGGAGAGATAGATCAGCTGTTTTATTAGCACTGGTTTTTCTTGTAAAGCATCCAGGTTCAGCTCCGAACACCCACATGACAGCTAACAACCATCTGTTACTCCAGTTCCAATGGATCTATTGCTCTCTTCTGATGTCTCTGGTCATTGAATGACATGGGTGCACTTATATATTTCTATACAAATAAAATTATTTTTTTTCAAAAAGGAGCTATGTAAAGAATACCTCCCAATGACAGGGAATTAAGGTTTCAAAAAACAAGGTTTCTGAGAAACCACCTTCTACCAGATAGTTAATTACTACAATAGCATATGAAAAGTGCATCTGAGCTGGGCTTTGGTATCACCCTCACCAGGACTCAGGGATTGTGAGTAACTGTCATATAATCCCTTCATCATTAACACAACAGAAGTCACTAAGACCCAGTATATGATTCATTGTAGCCAGTTGAGTTATGAGAGCAGGCTGTGTATATTTAGCCTAGGAGACAGTTGTGTTGCAAAGTACATGGAAGGGAGATGTTCATGACAAAGAACTTTCGTGGATTTGTGAATGTCCTCCAAAGTTTAAAGCAATGAGAGAGAACAATAGTGCAGATAGTGAACTTATCACATGCAGTACTCTGGGGTAAAGGTCATACCCACAGATGCCCTAGTGTCGGAGTCATAATCTGAACCTGGAGAGGTGACAAACTGTGTTTTCCTATATTATAGTTAAAGAGCTAAAAGTGGAGAACTGGGACTGCTTAGCAATTTTTCCTAGACTGGTTGATCTGAGTTTTGTTTACTCCTTTTTCTTGAATGTATCAGGAAAACACCTTGTATAAAGAAAAAAGGTAAAGGCTTTCTCTGACCATCCTTGTGATGGCAACAGTATTAATATGCTTGTGCTTCCCTTCAGTTAGATCTTAAATGATTGTAGTTTTAAAATGACAACTGAGCATTGATAAAAGCTACACGGTACAACTGAAGAAAAAAGAAAACTCTGAAAGCATGACAAAACACTGTACATCAGTTTGACAGTGAATGTTGCGGTAAGATAGTCCCTAAATCCTGAAGTAGGCAAGAGAAGGCAGTTTCAATATGGAGACATTTCCTGTCTCCACCTTCAGAACCCTTCTCACTATCCGTTTTTAAGTAAGGCTCAGATATTCATTTCCAGTGTATTTGATATCTGTCTCTTTTACTAATTTTCCTTCCAACTAATTCTTTTGAAATTTTTAATAGCAAACAGGATAAGGGAAAGGGAGAAGCAGAGTGAGAGAAGGGAAGGGAAAAGAAAAGAGAGAAAAGAAAAGAGAGAAAAACAAGGAGTGAGACTGAAGTAGAGAAGACAGAGAGACGAACAGAATCTATCATGAGAAACTCATATGAGAGGGATCCACAAATTATTATACAGCTTCTTTGATTGAGAATTGTCTCAGCATGGTGTCAATGTTTCCAAAGTAGGCCAGCTGATAGAGAAAATAATTTTACCTCAGGAAAACTTTTCTAATCTTATGAGCCTGGATTCATTCTTACTCTTTTTTTACATTTTATTTTAAAATTTCTTACATGAGCTTATTTCTATCCCTCCCAGCTTTTCTCCAACTTCTTCCATGGAACCTCATTCTCAGTTTCCTGTCCTCTTTTTTTTTTTAAATACGTGTTACGTATACAAACATGCATACACATATATCTGTATAATACACTGAGACCATTACTTGGTGCTGCTATGTACCGGTGTTTAGGACTGCTCACATGGGATTAGATGAATTCTTAGGGAGCTAGTCCCTGGAGAAAACTGTTTTCCTTTCCTTAGCATCCATTGGTTGCTTATAGCTCTTCATCTTGATGTGGACACTGTGAAATTTCTCTCATCCATCTTGGCACACCAACTGTTTTTGTTATTATTTAGATCTTGTTAGACTACCATAATATGAAGATTTAACTGGGGTAGTTTCACTATTATGTCTAGAATGCATTAACTATCACCTAGTAGTCCTATCCCTCTGGCTCTTACATTCTTTCTGAACCTTCTTCCCCAATGTTGTCTGAGCCTTAAGTGTAGCAGTTGCATTGCATGTACTACTTAGGGCTGATAATCTCACAATGTTTTCTGCATTTGACCAGTTGTAGAACTTCACAATAGTCTCCATCTGCTGCAAAAAAGGAAGCTTCTTTGATAAGTCATGAGAGAAATACTTGTCTGTACATACAAGGATGCATATTTAGAATATAGTAAGAAATTATTTGGTTTAGGGAAGTGATAATGAATATAAGTTCCTCTCTAGGACCTTTAACCACTCTGGTCATGCATTGCATTTCCTCCCAGTTGAGTGGGCCTTACATCCCATTAGACAACTGTTGACTACCCATATCCCCTCAAGATAAAAATGCCCCAACTGCACCAATAGTGATAATTTGCTGGGCTTGTCATTGCTGTGGTTCATAGACTTTATAGCTGGATAAGACCTCTGATTAATTTTCTCCCTTAGCAACTTGAATAGTATCCTAGTCTTCAGGAAGGACACTTCCAGGTCAGAACCATCTCAGTTGCTTCAAGTACTTTCTCCAAAGTATACCATGTCTTCTGTGATAGAGTCAGGTTTTCTACTTGAAAAGCTTAATACATTATATAAGATAAAGCTCAGGTACCATTGTGAAAGAGGAGTTGGAAAGATTATAAGAGCCTGAGGTGGTTGATGACCACAAAGGAAAAAAAAAAAAACTGTTCCAGACAGCTGAGAAGTTTCTATAAGAATTTACAGTAATGGTAACATGACCATGACCCATGCAAGCTCAAACCAGACAAAATCCCAGTGTAGAAATGTGGAAATACGTGAGAAGCATGAACCTTAATTGATGAATTATTGGCAGTCAGTTACTCCTGGGAGTGGGAGAGTTGGTTTTCTCTAAGATTTAGCATGAATAGAATAGTTAGACTCTAATGAATGGTTACTTACTGAAGGATATTTGGGGAAACAAACTTGATTCAATAGGCTTTAACATGTATGACAGCCTACACGGAACCTAGTGTGGAGGGGGCTACCACAAAAGAGGGATGTAGACTGGGAGGTGCCTTAAATATGATCAAAATATATTGCATGAAATTTTCAAAAATTAATAAAAGATTTGTTTAAAAGATATGCATCATCATATTAATGTTTTGTCTTATGAATTCTTTCATGGTGAGGCCCAGTGTTCAGCCCTACCCTCCACCCCCAGGTTTGAATGAAATGAGCAGACAGAGAATGCTCTCTTAGAGAAATTAATTTATTCTGGCTTATTTACAAAGGATTCATCCCCAGGGAGAGTGATAGAGATTTCCTATGGTGGAGCCTGAATTTTGATCATAAGTCCCCTAAACCTATGGAACACACACCCAAGATGGAGTCCTGGCACCACGCCCGCCTCTCTCCTTCCCAGCTTTCCCTGTGTTTCTGCTAGACCTCCCCTTTAAGTCATTGGTTAGTTGGATGTCAATCACATTTGGAAGCCTGTCCCTTGCAGTAGAGAGGAAACTGTAGATATATCCAACAGTTTTTTTTTTTTAATCTAACACTTCTTGAGGTCAAAATATATATGTTTATAACTATACACTTACAATTATAGTTACACCCATTGTCATCTAGCTATGTAATAAGGAGTTTAAAAAAATTTGAATTCCATTTGCGTAACAAAAGTTCTCTAGGGACTGGGAGCAGTGGAGCAGGCCTTTAATCCCAGCACTCAGAAGGTAGAATCTGGAAGATTTATGTGTGATGGAGGCCACCCTGGAGTACACAGTAAGTTAAAGCCAACTGGTGCTATAAGGAGACCATGTCTCAAAAAATATGAAACAGATGAAAAGTGAAAACTACTCAGAAAAAAGTTAAATTACTTTTGCTTCAATATTTGTCGAGATAGAAATGTTCTGTCTACTATTATTTTCATTTACCTAAGAATCTCAAATAATGGGCACATAATGTCAGAGTATTTGAGTCAAGATGAAAATTTTGGTCTGAATGTCTGTAATACATTATAAAATATTTCAGTTTCTATGTATTGAGTTTGTGAACATAAAATTCACTATAATAACATTAGCTGTATTTTATATTTAATGATGATTTGGTTTAATGAATAAATGAAATTTAAAGCCTGAACAGTAAGGATCATTCTATGCCATCTGCTCACTCTCAGTATATGATCCATGCATGGATGTTTTCTATATTTTATTCTAAATTCAATGCTTAGATTCACTGCTCAGACCTGAGACATCAGCAGACATTTTGTTTGAATAAATATTTTGATGAAACTGGAAACCACTGGATGAATTGGCCAAATTTAACAGGTATTAATGTAAGTGATTTTGTGAATATTTAAAGAAAAGGAGAAATAAAACATGCTATTGGTTTCATATAAATTTTATTTTGCTGAGGAAGTTTGTAACAGCTCTAACTACCCCTTAATAAATAAACATTCAAATATTTCTGATAAAACTGTAATGATTGTAGATCACATGGACACAATTAAACAATAAAGTAACAATAGAAAAATTATAGTGTTTTCAAATGATCCAGTATGTTGGGCCTCTTGCCAGCGCCGCCACAGGTCCTAAAAGAGTGAGCCTGCAGTTCCCCATTGGCCACATGCACTGGCTCCCGTGGCAGGGCAACTACATGGAGCGCATCGGGGCTGGCACGCCGGTGTACCTGGCCACGGTGCTGAAGTACTTGACGGCCGAGATCAACTCCCCTGGCTGCCCTGAGCTCCACACTCCAGCAGCTCGCAGGCAGCGGGGCAACAGCACAATGTGTCTGCGGTGTGGCGTGGCCACCAGGCAAGAGTAGAGGCCGCTGTCCAGCGCACAGGCCACAGCATAGCTCGGCAGCTCCAGGTAGGAGGATCGCTGGAGTCCAGGAGTTCTGGTCTGTAGTGCGCTATGCCAATCAGGTGTCCGCACACAACCAACCAGGAACTGCAGGTTGGCCAGACATCTTGGTAATGGCTCAGATACAACAACAACCATCTCAAATTCAGCTGTCTAAGCCTCACCTGAGTCTTGTGATCTGTCAAAATGGCCTCTGCCTAGCTGCAGCCTACGTGACAAAAAACGATTGGTCCTTCACTCCGTCTCGCCCCTACCCTATATAAGACATCCTGTAAGCTTCAATAAATGAGATCCTGCTTGGACAGTCTCCTGGCTCGGTGTGGTTTTTTCTCCGGAGTGAAGAGGGTCCGGGCCGTCTACACTCACCATCCCGCTCAGCTCCTGGAGGAGGTTGGCTGGACCAGCTTCTCCACTGCCCTACCTGCCGGCGAGTCTGGCACGAGTGGGCCACCAAATGAAATTCCAAAAGTGATTGATGTACAACCTGTCACAGGGAAAGCTCATTGGAGAAACAGGTCCGCTGACTTTCAGTTTAGGCATTCTGTCCGTCCATCACATAGCTTTGCCACACTAACACACACATACACACACACACACACACAAACACACATTTTAAACTTATAAACAGTACATGATAACATATATCAGATATAAGAATATTTTCATGCATCTATCATTACATATTTTTAAAATAATGAATGTGTGATGAGATGACTCAGTTATTAGAGGCACTGGTATGTTGGTCTCTGGATCTTACAAGGTCAAGGAGACAGGATAGAAAAAAAATCCAAAGAGTTGTTCTCTGAGCTACACACACACACACACACACACACACACACACATACATACACATACACAAATATTTAATAAATATAAAAGAATAAAATTATATGAATATATTAGGAACAGTAAAAACAGGATGAAATGATATTAATTATTATTAATTATAAGAATGCAAGTGTAAATTTCACTGTCAAATTTGGCATCTACAGAATGATAAATTTAACATATTTCTGATAATATATTTATATCACAAACATGTTTACTACTCCATTTATGTTATACATTTGAAATTTTCTGTGGGAAGTTGTATTGTTGTGCCCAAGCCACAGAGTCCTCTCAGAGACCACCGCAGAGACCAGATCCGATGCAAACATATAAGAATCTTTATTTGCAAACTCGAGCTCCGTCCACAGCCCAACACACTGACGCAGAAGGTGGGGGTTAGTGGCCCCAACTGAAGGGAAAGGGGTTCTTTTATTGGTCTATAACAAAGGGAGGGAGGGTCAAAGGCTGGGATAAGCAAAAGCATGAAAGCTGCTTAACTGATTGATTATAAGAACTACTCATACTAGAATTCAATCTTCTCAGTAGTTCTATAGGAAGCTTTTCGGAATTATCAATACAGGAAAAAATGTATAAGGTCTTCTCAAGAAGAC
The DNA here is from genome assembly GCA_035773235.1 of Eospalax fontanierii. Taxonomy (NCBI): domain Eukaryota; kingdom Metazoa; phylum Chordata; class Mammalia; order Rodentia; family Spalacidae; genus Eospalax; species Eospalax fontanierii. The sequence goes on along the minus strand of CM069538.1, from coordinate 28,573,942 downwards.
AGAAGACATTAATGAAGTAAGGCAGATCATAAAAAGAAACTGTGATTAACACTTTTTCACTATTGATGAAAAGAATATTAGAGAAGCATTCCTGGTATATACTTTATTAGAATAAACTTCAAGCACTGAAAAAAGACATGTTCTTTGTAATTTAACTGATCACTATTATTTACAACCTTACCAACATTCATGAGCAAATTGGAAGTGAGTGACAGGCCAAATCGATTAACAGGCTTCTTAACTTTCTTCAGCAGTTTCACATTTCTTTACTAAGACATGTAGGAAATATTGGATTGCAGGATTTTGTAACAATCAAACCCAGTATTTCAACAAGCTCAGAGAATTGCTCTTTTATTGGACAGAACTGCTGAATCAAAGGTATCACCCGGACCAATAGGTCTATAATTACAATCCTACAAGTCAAAATAATGGTTTTTGATTCTTATTCTAAAGGGGTACAAGTGTGATGAGTTCGGCACAAATAATACTAAATTATTAAGACTAATCAGTTAGAGATAAATCACATTTTGAAGACAAGATCTATCTATAGTCCCAGCTAGCCTTGAACTCTCTATGCAGACCAATCTGACCTAAGTCCCACAGAGATCCCCCTGCCTTTCCTTCCCAAGTACTAATGTTAAAGGCATTTGCCACCATATAGGCTACAGATAAATGTTAATTGACCTTTTAGTCCATATAGTATAATGTGATATATAATATATACTTTTTTATAATAAAGGAAATAGTCCCTTATTTATGTTCATTAGACTTGAGAATAGACATTTGAAAATACACTGTTTATAGGAAGTACTCTAGAAGAAAAGAAGTTCTAATAATTTTTTCTTTCCCATATTCTGTTTTTTAAAAAAAAATGAAAAATGCTAATTCACCTCAAAGACACTGAAAAATAGCTGGATGTGTATTTTAAAGTACAGCATACTTTACGCATGAAAATACAAGCAACCTCAAATGTATATTGTATTTTATGCTTTTATTCAATAAGGAGGATGATTTTATGCTGCCCATTAAACTCACAGTCCTTGTATATAACAAGAGCATAGGAAGGTGAGAGTTAACAATGTATTTGACTTCCTGGGGCAGCATATCACCCCTGTGAAGGAGGACATCATCTATATAGGGTGTAGGAAAGATATCAGGACCCCACTGAAATGGGCTATAAAATATGCAAATAAATAAATGAAAGAAAGTGGTTGTCATAAATACAATCAGTAAGGCTAGTCAATCTCGGGAGTATCCAGGCTAGTGTATTAGACACTGTGACAGTGTATTGTCACTGTGACAGATTGTTTAACACAACAGCTTAAGGGAAGAAAGATTCATTTTGTCTTATGGATTCAGAGAATTGAAGCATAGAGGGAGACAATGGCAGAGCAACTCAGTCTGTAAGAGGAATGTATAATGGAGGCTTGACACACAGAGTTGGACCAGGAAGCAGAGCCTGGCTGAACCTCAAGCAGAAATAACCTTGAAAGGCATGTCACCCCTAGTAACGGGTTTCTGCAAGTTATGCTCCACCTTCTAAAAGTTCAATAGCTTCCTACAGCAACAGGCAAAAAAGCAGACATACAGAGCATGATCCAATGAGCAACATTTCAAATTCAAACCACAACATCTTTTAGAACCTTTGCTGGCAATGCTTGGGAGACCTTGATTAGAAATATTTGATAGTGAAGCAGTTTACTAAAATAATACCCCATCTACCCTGGGTCATTCAGATACATGTCATCGTCATGGGTATTAAAATCAAGCTCCATTGGTGAACATCACCGATTTACTTTAGCATCTATATTGAGTAAGAATAACTGAAAACAGGCTGAGGGCAGACCCTAAAATTCTTACTGGTAGATTAACAAAAGAGCTAAAAGAGTGTGATGAAGTATTTAATATGCTGAAACACACCCACTAATAAGAGGAAGCCAGGAAATAAAACCTGAAGCAAGTGCTTTCAAATTCTAACAAACATGGAATTTAGAAACAAAGTAAAATGAATTGGACAAATGTATCCAATGATTCAGTCCAAGACTGGTGAATCACTTACTACATATGGTGTCCACTGAGGGGCTACAAGATTCTCACTAGTGAGAATTTCATGTTTTTATATTAGTGATAGAATATTAAGTTCAGTATCTGATATAGATAAGAAATTAAATAAATTAAATATGTGAATAAGCACACTGTATATGATGTAAGAGGCACAACTTCATCACCTTGCCACAATATAATTCTTTGGAGCAGAAATATATATTCCAGAATAAGAAAATTAGCATTTTTTGAGAATCTAATTCTTGAATTCCCTATAAGGACCTTATTGACTTACAGTTGGAGTTAATTAAAATGCCTGATTACGGTGCTCCTAAAACAGAATCAACATGTTTTTTAAAAAACCTAGCAATTTCTCAGTTGCTTTGGGATTCAAAGATTGATTCCAAAACCAATGAAGTTGTAGTGGTACTAAATTTGACTATGGACGATTTGAAAAGGGCTCTAAATAAAAGTGCTGAGATTTATTCCCATAATTTTGTTGGTTGTGTTTGACCCAAAACAGTTCAGGATATTGAGTCCTCTGGTAGAGAGTTGTGGATTTAGTCCCCATATGGAAATCCTTTTGGTCTTCCTAAGAATTAAGAAAACTGGGAATCATTCCCAATTTTGATTAGTTTGCCCAAATTGATGTCAGTACATTGGAGCCATCCAATAAACCATCTATTAAACCAAAGAAAGGATGAATGATGTACAACACAGGGTACAAGAATCATGTCATCACAGCTACAAATGAGTCTGTATGCTTGGAGCCTAAATGAAGCATATTTGACATACATTTTCTTCACTCATATCAAGAGTCACTGCATTAGAATGTCCATAGGTTACTTCTTTCTGAACTGTTAGGGCCCCCAAGTAATTAGGCTTAGTCAGTTAAAACCCCCATTCAAATTGAGTTTCCCTGTTTCCCATTCACATTTGCACAGGAGAAAACTGTTGTCCAGGAACTAAAAATGACCTCTGCAAGGTCACCTCAGCATTAACTCTGTAATGACATAGTTATAAAAATTCAATTCTCCAGATGCTCAGTCTACTGATCTTGCCAAAGCATTGTTTTTACTGCTATGCAGATCTGAATTGAAAAATAAGAAGAGCAAAGCTGATTGCTTATCTTATGATCATAGTGACCTCCAGCAAGCCCAGTTATTAGAAATCAAAGGGACCCATTGAGATCCAAAAAAACTTTAAATTTTCTAAGACAAAAGTATTGCTTTGAGAATTGCATTTGGCAAATTAACTGAAACTATTGAATTACAGCCTTCAATTTTACTGGGTTTCTCAGGAGAAATACGAAGAGGAAAAAAAATCTCATTAAAATTTCTTACTCTGCTATAATAATTCTGGATTGCCCAGGTGCAGGGGTAAGATTACAATAAAGGCATTTCCTGATCCCTTTCTTTCTGTGACCAAAACAAAGTCCTTTGCTTTTTCGAAATCAGTACATCTTACCCTGCAGTCAGTTCTGCTGGGAAGACTGACAGGCAGCATCATTCAGGCCTGCTGTTCAAGAGATAGGCTAATAGCAGTGTATATCAAATCATCTGCCGGCTGCAAACGAGAAGAGAGGGTGATTTTCAGCCATATCACAATTTGTATTCATCTCACAGACCAAGGTGCTTTGGAAACAGGCACTGGTAATGAACAAAGATCAGAATATTTAAGATCAGGAATAATTACTGATTTTTAGGGGAAAGACTAGGGAATTTCAACAATGTATTATTTTACTTTGCATTGTGTCCTGAGAAAAACATTTTTAGAATGCAGCAGGTATTTGGACTTGACTATTATCACAAAGAATTAAAAGGGACGCATTTGTACCTAGCTTTATTAAGATATACTGGTACATAAAAATGTATGTATTTATGATATGCAATATAATGTGTTTGTGAAAGGATTAAATCAAGATAATTAGCATACCTATACTACAATTTTTGATTTGGCTAGATAAGCAGACAAATAAGCCTAAATTGACTAAATGACTACAAGGATAAAATATTATTCTAGCACATTAATTATTTATTAACTGTCTTCTCTAAATTAACAATGAAGAAAATGTATCATGTGGAAAATGATTGGATATTGATTCTAGAACCACAAAGAACTATCTCACTAACCTTTACTGTTTTACACCAGTATCTCACAATAAAATTGTGGGTTGCAACTATATTATAATTTCCACCCCACGTGCAACTTGTTAATAATGACTGACTAGCAACTGTCTTTTATATTCGTTGTGTGATTTGCAATTTAGGGTGTTGCAGAGATTGCTCAGTGGTTAAGATCACTTGTCTCTCTTGTAGAGGATCCAGGCTTAGTTCCCTGAACCCAAATATGTTTCCTCAAAGCAACTCTAACAATGCCATCTTCTGGCCCGTGGGCCCCAGGCACACACATGGTTCATAAACATACATATAGGCAAACATTATATATAAATAATCTTTAAAAAGTTATAGTTCAGCTTACTTTAAAAGATCTTCAATGCAAAAAGCAAGAATGTTTGTTCTTATGATGGAATTTTTGAAACATAGATTATAGATGATCAGTTTGTGACTTTAGGGGCTGCTTCAAATAGTCGCAATAATAAAGTATATTTATAATGTTATACTTTAATAAATGCATACTCATAAGAAAGATGTGTAAGTAGAAATATCCTATTAACTATTATAAACCTAATTTAAAATGTTGAGAAAATTGAAGATGTAAAGAAAAAAAGAACTTAACAATTAATCACTTTAAGTGACTTAAAAGCTACCATCTGAAGTAAATGAAGGTACTTCCTCCTGGAAAGTAAAGTTCTCTGTTATTAGATGTATCTTTAGGTGAGTAAAATAATAAACCATTTCAGAACTATAAATATACACGATTTATTGTTATAAGTTGCTGTGAAGATTTTCCCTGAGGCTATATAAGTTATGCATACACAATGAGTACAAACCTTTTCCCCAATCCACTCTCTTTGTTAGAATTTTAACTCAGAAATGTGAAAAAAAAAAGACAGATCATAATATTCCTATCAAAAAGCATGGCATATTAGGAAAAATATTGAAAATCCTTATGACATGGTGAAATGGGTCTGGATACTCTTACCTTACCACGACTTGTAGCCTACTATGAATATTTTGTGATGACATGTAAAACCCCACTGTTCTTTCTTCCAAGATCTGTATTTCCCTGTGATTTCAGTTTTCTCTTAAAAGTCTTTGCATAATAAAATGCATGTTGGATGTTAGGTTTATATAAGTGAATGTAAAGGTATAGAAAATGATGCTGAATACTAGTGAATTTACAAAAGATTCTTTCCCAAGTTTTGGAGTTTGAGTGTTAAGTTGTAATTTGACAATATTTATATGAAGGGTGCATATCTTATGAACTGTAAAGTCTAAGGACTTTTTCATGATATTACAAGAAGAGGTCATATGATAGAGCTTGTACTAAAAGAGACAATTCTTAGAATATCCATATTTTGCTCTGTGTTAAACTTAATCATCACTTACAAACCCAAGTTCAGGAAGTTTTCAATATTCATGATTTCATAGTATTACAGAATACATATGTTTAACTAACCTTAAACATAATAACAATAATGATATTAGTGAGTTTGGAATACTTATTTGGAGCCCATAGGACTTATAGGCTTTGCTCTTTGGAGATTCTATAAATAACAAACCATAGAGAATTTTGCAGTCTAGTACAATCCACTGGATTCCAAAGTAGAATCAAACTAGATATCATAAAATTCAACTTTGTTAATGCATTGTTCAAAAATTCTATGCTGAAATTTTCAGTTCACTTATGAAAAATTCATTGAATCCTTAAAACATCTGTTTAAAGGTCAAAATTATTTTAAAATTCACAGATTTTGATCACTGTGAGAAATAATGTATAATCTCTATACTATAATTGGTTGAACTATACTTCAAGAACTAGAAAAGGAGGGAAATTAGTTGTAACCTAAGTAGAATACTTGCTATGGTATGGCTATAAAATTATAACTGAAAAAGGCAAGAATTGGGGGTCTTTACTTACATAGATTAGGAAGTATCAGACTAAAAGGTATTTCCGAGAATAAACTAGAAAACCTTGAGAAAGCATGAAAAAAATATGACAGAGAAAAGGAAAATCTCCACAAAAGAATACATTGAAGATGAGCCATCAAAGAATGAATGGAGATAATCTTCAGATTATGCGCTTGGGGATCTGTAGAAAGACGAGTGCAAATGGCAGTGAGTTAACATTGTTATTTAACTTGTTATACATGAAGTATATAAGTGGATCAATGTAAGTGGGCATTTAGGTAGTCATTGTTTTACAGATTTGTCAAAATTATATTTGTATTTCTAGCTTATGTCTAAATTACATGACACTAGGTTATATAATGATCATATTAACAATTACTCTGTAATGAATTATCATTATAAGATTTTTATGCATTATGTGTAATCCTTACAATGATTCTATAATGAAGGTATTTATCTCCATACCCATATGTTTCTTTCTGTTTTGTATTCTCTACAGCAATGTAACTAAATGCCTGAGTTTATTTTTTGCCTTGCAACCATCACATAGGTGTCTTTTTTTTTTTTAGATCCCCAAGCTTAGAATCTGAAGAACATTTTCATGCATCCTTTGAAGTTTCACCTTTAATGTAATTTCTGTTGCTGAAGACAACATATATTTGATTTATAGACAGGAACAAATAAATCGGCCACCATCCTAGAAGCTTCATTTCTACTGGCTAGCTTTCATATGTCTGGAAGGTTCTATGCACACCATCTGGGGAGAAAAGTCTTTAGCTGCCAACCATGAACCCTCAGAGCTACAATAATGACTAGCTTGGCAAGATCTATCCACTGGTACAACAGTGGCAATGGTAGTATCAACTTCCTTTCTACTTGGATGTAAATCCACTTCCATAAGATAGACCTCATGCCTGATACTGTTAATTGGGCCCTAAATGCATTGCTGGCTAGGTCATAGACCCTGGGGAGAACGTAGTACTATTATTTTGCTAACTGGACAGAGTAATTAGCTGCCCACTAAGTTCATATCCTTATACACAGAAATTAGTGTATCTCTTAATCTTCAACAGACAAGCTTCTTTTTTTCAGAAGATGACTATTAACACAGAGTCCAACAAAAGCCAACATGCAGATTATAAGACGTTCTGGAGTGTTTGCTCTAAATGGGGCATCTATATCATATTCATCCTTCCAAGGCTGAGGGATCACTAAGGAAGAGGGGCCAGAATGACTATAAAATCTAAGGGGGGTGGATATCTGTAGTGAAACAATATTTTCTGGACCTAATAATGCAGTAGCACATATGAACTCACAGTGGACGGAACTGCATGCACAGTAATTATACAAGATTAAACCAGGTAAAACCGAGCACAACTGAAGGAGGAGTCAGGAAGTCTCACTCCTGTCTGTGGAGCTATTGACAGTAATTACCATTGGGAAAGGGAGAATCACTTTTCTTCAATAAATTGGGCCCAGAGTGGCTATTCATGTTCCAATATATGATCCCACATTCATGTATATACAAGCAAACATTAAAAGAACTCAGTGGGTATTAAATTAAAAAGCAAAAGAGAGAGCTCATGACACAAATACTAGTTTAGGTGTGTTTTGATAGCTAGAACTAACTTTAAATTTTGTTAAATTGAAGAAATAAAAAGGTGATTATGTTAGAATTTATCATATCTTGGTATTTACATTAAAAGTAGTATAATGGATATTTGGCAAATTAAAAAAAAATCTATCTGACTTCTCTTTACATTGAAAATAATATAATAAAAAGAAAGGGAATGGGGAGATTGTTTCTTATAGACAGTAAACATAAGATTGTGTGGAATAACTAATTTCTCAAATTTGAACATTCCATCCTGGGGGCGCAAAGGAAGGTTCATAAGACTCATAGAGCTAGGGAAGCTTAGAGGTCTTAGGAAATTCATGAAACCTACAAGACTTACAAGATGACAAAATTTCAGTACTGACAGGACTGATCTACTGTGTTACATAAACAGCAGGAATTACTGACGGAAGGAGAGTCTCTGGAAGAATGGATTGAAATTTGTGCGAGTGCTTCTAGGGATTCTGCTTTCCCAGGTTCTTCCCCTGCTGGGAAAGACTTTTCATTGATCCCATTGTCTTTTAAGTCACCCTTGTTCCTGTAAATCACCCAATCCTAAATCTCTAAATAATCCCAATGCACTCACTGATTCACTAAACTAGATTTGGGAGGAGTATTTATCTGGTTTGTTTTTGTTACCCTATCTGTTGTGAGGAGATATTTGTTCACATTTCTCTAGGAAAACCCTGCAACACAGTGACAAAAGATATGCAAAGGATGCTATTTTATAAGAATTGTGTTTCATAAATATGAGTAAGATTTTAGAAACCAGGGACTAGGTCAAATACTTGCTGAGTATCTGAATTTGTATCTCTAACACCTAATGAAAGCCAGGAGTGGTGGCATATCCTTTATTGTAACCTCAATTTGTCGATGAAGAGTGGGGAACAGATTCAGATATATACGCAGGAAGATGAAACCCTGGGACTTGCTGGTCAGCTAGTCTAGCAAAATCTTCTCACTGTAGGTCTAGTGAAATATACTGTCCCAAAAGCTAAAGTGGGGAGAGGCACAAATTTAATACTCTGGCTTTTATACACACAGATCAATCTTCTTTTCTCAAAAAAACATTAAAACTGAATGCCGTCAACATATCCTAGGCACTACAGGAAGTTAAGGCAATATATTTGACCGGATTAAAACTGCTTAACATCAGAACTGAATTAACAGCTTATGTGTATGTGTGTATTGCGTGCACGTGTATTAGTGCACTTGTGTCCTGCAGTGACTGCAGAAGTCAGATGAAGGCTCTGGATTCCCCAGGAGCTGGAGTTATGGAGGGCTGTTAGCAGCCATGTGGGTGATGGGAATCGAACCCTGGTTCTCCGCAACAACAGTCAGTGCTCTTAACCACAGAACCATCTCTGAAGCCCCTCCTCCCAATCTTTCACATTAGTGTTCTTTGTCTTATTTAACTTTAAGGGTGTAAGAAAATTATAAGACATCAGATGAGCCTAAGCATGTGTAATCTTCATGACACAGAAGTAAGTAGACAAGAGTCTGAAAATAAGATTCATGTAAAGGAGATAGTGGTAATGGTGAGCATTAAAAAGATGGCTCATTATGGAAAGACTGTGTGTGTGATATGTATTTGGGCATCTGTGTGAGAGTGTGCTTTCATATGCTTGCCAGTGGAAGCCATAAGTCAAACTTAAGATGCTGCTCCTTAGATGCTATGTACACTTTTATTTTCCCTTTATTATGTAGGGCTTTGTACTGGAATGGATTTTTCTCAGTATGTTAGGCTAGCCAATAAGCCCCAGAGGAGTGTACATGTTTCTACCTCCCCAGTGCTAGAAATGCATGCATACATTACCATTCTGCACTTTTAGAAATATTTTATTTTTTTATTTTTAGTTTATATGTATGAGTGTATTGCCTGCATATACGTATAAGTGCACCCATTTCATCCCATGCCCTTGGAGGTCAGAAGAGGATGTTGGATGCCCTGGAACTGAAGTTACAGATGGTTGTTAGCCACATTGTATGACCTGAGAATTGAACGTGTGTTCTCTGAAAGAGCAATCATTGCTCTAAACAACTGAGCTATTGCTCCAGTCCCCATAATTAAAAAAAAAAGTACATTTGTTTACATGTGTGTGTGTGTGTGTGCGTGTGTGTGTGTGTATGTGCACATCGAAAGCATGTCTGAATGCAAGTGGACTTGTAGGAATTGGCTCTCTACTTTCATCATGTATGTTCCAGGAATCTAACTCAGGTTATCTAGCTTGGTGACAAGTGCCTTTTTTGCTGAGCCATCTTTTGGTCCCACACCGAACATTTTTATATACTTTCTGAAAAATAGACTAAGGTACAAGCATTTTAACCAGCTGAGCTATCTCCCTAATGCCCAAAGAAACTTCTAAAATTTGAGTCTATCTATGATCTTATGACATAGAAAGCTACTAAGTCACTGAGATTTTTAATATTTTTTTTCTTTTACACTATTCATTAAATCATTTTCTCATTTGGGGGATGTATTTGCCTCTTTCAATATTTTATTGCATTTCTATAAATGCTATAAATTTACTTGTAATGGAGTGCCTGGCTCTCCAACAGACTTTCGACTTGTGAGGACATTAATGCATTTACTTACAAAGACTGTTCTTCCTGAGACAGAGTGCTCCCAGAGTATATTGCTTAGGCATCCCTAAACAGAGAAAGATTTGACCTCACATGGAGCTTTCCTGGAATGCAGTGTTCTGGAACATTTCCCTCAGTAGAAGGGACCGGGAATATGAAGTAATTCAGATGAATTAATTTGGCAATTGCCCTCCAAGGTGGAGGAACAATGCTTAGGGAAAGAAGTCTTGCCTGACAAGAAAACTTGCTATAGTTCTGGGTCAAAGGGGACACCTCCAAATTATTTGCTTTCCCTTTGGATTAAAAGTAGAGTGTTAATTAAGCCATTTGAAATATGTAATCTATGAAAAGTGTAGTAATTTGAAGACCACACATTTGATCACAGGAAAATAAGGATCTTTATTTATCCTATGAATACTTAGCATTATCTTGTTTGTCAAGTTTCTGATCAGCATTTCTTGTAAAGGATTTTATCTAGGGAATAATTGAAATCCCTGTTGTCACAAACAAAAGAAACTATGGAGCTTTTTCTTTTGTTCTTGTGGAAATTTTCAGTTTTCTTAATTTTTTAATTTTGTCATGGACACACATAGGTATATATGAATACTCCTAATGTATGTGTTAAGCATTGGTTAACCAATTACTAAATTAATCAATATACTTTAAAATCATTATTTTGCTGTGCAGACCTGGTACCTTTACTCTGATCTTATGAATCTGCAATTTTAACAAACACAATTAGCAAGACAGTAGAATATATTCTCTTAGAGTATTTTGATTTTAATACTATCTTCTTGTTAGAATTTTTACTCCTGGTATCCTTTAGAAACTTTGGTGTGTGTGTGTGTGTGTGTGTGTGTGTGTATGTGTGTGTGTGTGTGCATGTGTTTTGCATTTACTTTTTGCAACAAATATCTTCTCAACCAAATGGAGAACCAGAGAAAAAATTCATACTGTATATTTTCTGATTTCACTCTTCCGGCCATTTTTGTAAAGATTATACTGAAGTAAAGCAGGTGTCAAAGAGCTTTGAGGACAAAGCCTTTAAAAACATTTGGGGGGAGGGTGGATTAAGTAAATGCCATCTGTGAAGTTCACTTGCATTCTTTGATCAGTGGTATGGTGTTCCTGGTGCATAGTGAATTCAAGCTTAATAAGAAGCAAGAGTCAGATGTAACTCTCCTTTCTTTCCATAAATGTCAGCGGCTCAATCTCTCACAAAGCTTAGGGAACAAAAGAGACCTGATTTATCATACTCCCAAATTTTAAATATTACGACCTTGAATTGAAAAATTGTTATACAAGGGAAAATGTGTGTTATGTTCCCCACTTTAAGTATTTCCTTTTAACTTAATATCACTTTAGACAAATCCTGAACAAAATGAATTGACATGGATGTCCAGAATCAATTTTAAATTTATGAAATCATTAAAGATATCTCTAAAGAATAATCCAATATACTCATTTGTACTAAAAGACAGGCGATTTTTCATTTGATCTATTTGTTGGAATTTCACCTACTTGTGCTCCAGGGAGTACATTTATCATAAAAGACAGCGCAAGTAGTAATCCCCGGATTAGTATAACACTGCACCTCTGTGGTGTGAAGTAAAGTCAATAAACAGTTCTTCACTTCCATACTTAAAAGATGAACTAATTCTAAATATTAAACAAAATCTGTACATAGGCAATATGAGTTTTAATTCATGACTTATAAAGTTACTTTTAGAATCTTAGGGCAGAACTGATTAAGAACATTTAAAAATCATGTCAAAAATCTTTTATCAATCAAATTAGTAGCATCTGAGCTTAGTAACAATTCTCCATATGAGGTACAGCTGTTGACTATCAGCCAGTCCTAAGTAGATTCATTAGTTTTAATTTTCAATCTTGGTTGTCATCTTAATTAGACCTCAAATTAATTAAAATGCAAGCCCCGAGTAAGAGATTTTCATTATGAGATTATGTGAAGCCTAGAGACCTACCCGAAATGTGGGCAGCACCTTTCGAAGGCATCAGATACTCTCACTAACTGAGACCAGCAGCTCTTTAGGAAACTTCAAGGTCTTTAGGACCAGACTAGAACTGCTAAGACACCCAGCCACACTGACTGAGCAACCACCAGATTCCCAGGCTTTCCAATGTGGAGAGCATAACTTGGCTGTCTCCTACCTAACAGAAAGTCAGATGAAGACAAGTAACAAGAAGAAAAGTTTACAAAGCAGTCATGTCATACCCAGTTACAAGGTGGTCCTTCAGCAATGAAATGTAGAAATAGTGAAATAGTCTGCATAGTATGCTCAGCTCTGTAGAGAAATTAAATTCACCCATTCAAGCAGAGGTGCTGCTGATATATTCAAAGCAACAATGCAGCAATGTCACATTTGTGTGGGGAATCTGTGGCAGTAGTTTAGATAGGCAGAAGAAACATCTTGAAGAAAGCATATCAGTGGAGGGATATAAATCACCCTACAAAGAGTACCTTTATGCCACGGCTATCCATAAAAATGGGTAAAAATAAATAGAAAATGTACAGAAAACTAAACTGAAGAAATAGAATATTGACCCCTTAACTTGCTTTTCTAAATTCATTGGCTACTTGCACAAATAAGGAAAAATGCTCTGAAAAAAAGTAGATTTGACTGACTGTGATCAAAATATTTACAAGCTCTGAGTAATTTGACTATTATATTGTTAAATCATTGAGATAAACTCAGATGCATGAATATATGCATGCAATTTTATAGCTATCATATAAAGTATATAGATACAGTGCTTCTCTACAGATAAACTTTTATATCAACTTTGAAAGGCCACTTTTATTGTCCACATTTTTGAAAAACATATACATATCTTTAAAATATATACCAGTCAGGACTGGAAGATACAGTCCTAATTAAATAAAAGGTAACTAAACAGCAAATGTCAGTATTTGTAAGACAGCTGACATGGCCACAGGTCCAGTAAAATGTTTATGCTTACCCATATATGCTCCTCTTGCCACTTTCTAGAGAAAACTTTTTTCTAATATAGCATGTTATTAATTTGTCCATCTTTCCCTACCTGTCACTCTTTGTATGCAAGGCGGAGACTTTGCTTACAACATTTTTGTCCACTAACATGAGCAACGTCGACATTGTAGAGAACATTGATCATATTTGGTTAGAATAACTGATCAATTTATCAGTTTGCCCAGGCTATTGAAATCTATGCCTGTTCTTTCACCCCACTTCTGAGTACTGATCGCATTGCTTTCAAAAGTATTTACACTTTAGGCCTGCAGCTGTGGCTCAGTGGTTAAGAGCACTGACCACTGATGGTTCTTGCAAAGGACTCAGGTTTGAAAGCCAACACTCATATGGTGACTAACAATCATCTGAAATTATAAGTCCAGGGAATCTGACACTCTTTTCTGACCCCTGCAGACATCGCACGTCTTGGGTGCCCTCAGATGTGTGCATATTATACACTCATACACATAAAAAGTAAAATTAAGAAAATGTTTTTATACAAGTATTTACATTTTGCTGAAAATTACTTTACTGTCTAGATAGTTAATTTGATACTGGTAGTTTAAGAACAGCATGTGATTGAGGTGGATCACAGCCATTCTCTTAAGACCTTGTGGACTGTACAGAGTTTGGGTCTTCTGTAGGAAGAGTGATATTTTTAAAATAATTGTGGAAGTTGGTGATTATTTTGATCTGGATCCACATGTTTTGTTTTATATCAAATATAGTTGGTATATCATGACCAAAGTTTCAAAGATAACCTTATATTCTTATGATATAGTCATTACTATTCCTATTTCATTTTATTTTTTGATGCATCACTGCTTGAAAATAAAAATTACATCCAACAAGAATATACTCGCAAGTATCGTAAATAGCAAATTTGTCTTCAGTGATTCTTTTTCAGTATGTGCTAACAAATATGTGAACAGATAGGAAATTGCACTGAAAATACGCAGTACCCTAGGATATATAGTACATGTAAATTCACAGTGGTATTTAAAAATTATTAGCTTCACTGATGGTTATACATTGCATAAATAGTTAAAAGTGGAACCAAATGGATTCACAAATGCCTCACAATTGTGTACTAAATAGCCTCACTTAGAAAACATCCTCACCTTAGTGCAAAGCATTTGCTCGTGAACTTTGCAATAACGACTTGGTCTGGCAGGCAGAGCTCTTCTGAACAGTGACAAGTAGCTGTGCAAAACACATCACATAGGATGAATTGTGAAAAGTACACAAAACATAGATCTCAGAACTTTACATGGAGATTAGCCTTGAATTATGTCTGTCTTGTGACAGGTAATTATACATTCAATGGTAGAAATTTAAAAAATGAAAAATAAATGAATTAATTAAAAAAAAAACTCTTGGTCAAGAAAGTAAATACAAAGCAGCACTAGCAGATTCTAATGGGAGAGATTAAACAGCACCCTCCTGAATGCTGGATGGGTCAAAGAAAAAAATTAAAATGTCTTTGGAACTAAATGAAAATGATAATAAAACACAACAAAACCTCCAGGACATTTTAAAAGCAGTACTATAAGGAAAGTTTATAGCTCTAAATGCCTACATTAAAAAATCAGAAAGAGCACATGTGAATGAATTAACAGCACAACTAAAGACTGTAAAGGTAAGAACATACCAAACCCAAATTTAGCAGATGAGAAGAAATAACAAAACTCAGAGAAGAAATTAATGAATTTGAAACAAAGAAAACAATTCAAAGAATCAATGAATCTAAAGGCTGGTTCTTCAAACAGATAAACAGGACAGACTATCTGCTAGCCCAGTTAACCAAAAGAAAGAAAGAACAAATTCAAACTAACAAAATCAGAGTTAAAAGGGGAAACATCACAACAGACACCAAAAAGTTCACAACATTATAGTGGAGTATGTTAAAAACCTATACTCTATTAATTTTGAAAATCTAAAGAAATGAATGAGTTTCTAAATTCATGGAAACCATTAAGGTTAAGCCATAAAGAGATAAACAGCTTAAACATACCTATAACAAACGATGAAACTGAAAAAAAAACAATATAAAATGTCCTGACTAAAAAAAGCCTAGGGCAAGATGGATTCACAGCAGAATTCTACCAGACATTCAAAGGGAATACTCACTTACTGCTGATGGGAATGCAAACTCCTGCAACAACTATAGAAAGCATTGTGAGAATTCTTACAAAACTAAAAACTGATCCAGAAGCCTTCTTCCTGGACTAACTCTCATAATTCTAGAGGATACTATATAAGCTGCTAAGGTAGAAGATCAATCAATGGTTCAGCCCAGCTATAAGCTTAATAACCACAACTCCTGGCAGAACAAATTATTTCTATTGGTGCAGTAGTGGCACTTCTATCTAGGGAGTAATCAACATCTGTTGAATTATATTTAAAGCCCTCTCAAATAGCAGGAAACTCGTAGATGGCACTGTAAATATAGCCAGATACATATGGCTGGAGAAGTGAAAAATCTGAGAGATAACCCTATTTCTGTCATATCTCTAAACAAATCAAATTTCTTGCTGTATGCAAAATATGGATCCTTATATTTGCAGACAAGTATACTGTATACCACTTATCAAAGAAGCTTCTTTTCGCCACAGACAGAGGCTGTTACAGAGTTCCACAATTGGTCACACACAAATTTATGTCTGACAGATACCCACTCCTAAGTGACACATCTAGAATGGAACCTCTACAACTAAGGCACATGAAACATAGAAGAAGAATGGTAGAGAGAATAGTAATACATTCTTCAACTCCCAACAACAGTGAAGCTTCCTCATACAACACAGTGCAATGTACACAAAAAGCCACAAAAGGCTAAATTTAGAGAATAAGAGATTGTAGAGTGTGTGTCTCTGGATATGACTCCTATACTAAGCCTCACTCTCCCTTACTCAGGGACCCTTTTAGAAGAGGAGACATGAATATTGGAATAGCCAGGGTTGGTATATAAACATAAGGAAACAGAGACTTTCATGTCACTGACTTGACTTTCCTGTCACTGGAAACTTGCTCATATGACATACGGCAATGGTGACAACATGCATAAGGTCCATGCCAGATCATTTAGACAAAACTCCAACATAAGACATGGAAAATTGGCACTAGACCCAAACATAGTCAAGGAACTATTGGCAAATGTGGGATGAGGGAGAATAGATCTTCTTTAAGGAATTGACTCTACCAGGTAGGCTGTCTAGACCCCAGAGGATGAACTTGCACTGAGAGATACCTAGATACAAATACTTAACCAGACCGGAATTAATACATATGATGAAATACCTGAAATATGGTAGGGTGGTTTTCAGTGTGGGAAAGGGACAAAGGGTCTAAATTTGATTAAGGTGTATTATGTATATGTAAATTTCTAATGATAATTATTTCCATAGAAATGTGTTTTGAAAATTATCAAGATGTGTATATTATGAGTTTTTGTTAAGTTGTGGAACAGTGTTGAAAAATTCCATGGAAGAAATAGAAAATTAACCAATTAATTATTCAAAGTTGATTTGGTTTTATTTACAATCAAAGGAGAAATGGGAAAATTGGAACACTTCAAATGGGGAAGGCATGGAGTAAGGGTTAGAGAGATGAGAAACAAATAATGCCTAGCTAATATAAAAAAAAAAACTAGAGGAAATCATAATAGTCCAACAGCCTATTGACAGATTGCCCAGTCTCTCTATAGGAGTCCTTGTATGGAGCTGACAGTTACATAACAAGAAACAGTGCCAAAAAAAAAAAAACATTCCTCGTAATTATTGGCCAGGATAGTCCAAGAGAATCCCAAGATTACATAGGCCCTTGATTGCATGTTATAACTTGAAGGTAAGACCCTATTGCTGAAAACAGACATACTTTGGACACAAGATTTTGAACAATGGAGCTGGAAAGGACCTAGAATCCACTTCCCCTGAAGGGTACCTCTTATACTTTTGGAGAGCACTATATATGCTGCTAAGGGAGAACTCCAAGCAATGATCCAACATCAACTTCAAGACCAAATGACCACATCAATGACCAGAAGAGCACATCACACTGGGAGCAGTCAACAGCTCCCTAATTGAACTAAAAGCCCATTCAATAGAAAGAAACTCATGTGTAGTACTGAAACCATAGCCAAATACATATGGCTGGAGAAGTCACAAATCTTAGAGAAAACTCAAAGATTGTCACATCCCTAAGCTAATATTATTTTTTATTAAGTTCAAAATAGATATCCTTATATTTTCAGGCGAATATCCTAGTCACCACTCATCAAAGAACCTTCTTTTGCACCAGATGGAGACTATAACAGAGTACCATAACTAGTCACACAAAGACAGTGTGGGTGAATTGCCCAAACTTAAGGGGCACATCTTCAATGCAACCACTACACCTAAGAACCACAAAACATAGAACAAGGGACAAAGATGTCATTAATGTATGCTTGTCCTTGGATAGGACTACTGTGTTAAACTTTATCCACTCAGGGTTCAGGGACCACTGCTGAAGAGGGAGAAGAAAGACTGTAAGAGTCAAGAAGGAGGTACATGACCATATGGAAATAGGGTCCCACAAGCTCTGGAGCCCTGCTCATATGAACCTACAGCAATGGTGCTAACATGCATGGGATCCATGCAAACTCAAGCAGACAAAAATCCAATATAGAATTGGAGCAATGGACATAGATGAAGAAATACTAGCAATTGATTTCTGCTGAATGAATAAGAAGTGATCTTCCCAAAGCAAGAAACTCTAGATAGGCTGACTAGATCTCAGTGAATGAACTTGCACTGAAGAATGTCTGGAGTAAATAATGTGACACAATAGGCTTAACACAGATGACAGAATGTATGGATTCCAGGGTTATGGGAGAGTACTGGTAGGGGAAGGGGTTATAAAAATGAATAAGATTTATTTAGATGTTTGTATGAAATACAAAAGATTCAATAAAAAAATCAATCCAAACAGAAAAAAAATTCTTAATCTTATTAAATCATAATTCTTAATCATATTAAAAAGTAGGATAAATATTTTAAATTAAAAATATGTTTAGATTTTTATACTTAAAAAATAAAGAAAAAGAAAAAATAAGTAAAATGGTTTTGATTATGTATATCATATTGTATATATATTCATAAAATATATTAATTGTTGATACTATTAATATTTAGTGGGAAGAACATTTAATTTTAGATCACTAGAGTCAGTTTAGGAAGAAAATTTTCTATATCATACAAATGAAATATAATTCTGTGTAAGGTCAACAAAGCATATTTATAAATACTTTGGTATTTATTATCACAGTTTTGAATATTCTCAAAAAAATCTATGTATGCATTAATTGTACAATGAGCAGAGTCTGACATCACTTTTGATACCCTTGATCAAAAATTTCATGTTTTTGTAATATAAAGTTCCATCATCCAGTTCTTTCAAAAAATAGTTATTATTTTTGATAAAATAGTGTTCTTAATTCTTTGACAGTTTTATATATGCACTCCAGGTATTTTTTAAATATTCATTCCTGAGTCCTTCCCCTAACTCCTCTTTAGTGCACGTCTCACCACTCCACCCCCTCCCAACTTCCTGTCATCCTTTTCATTGTTGTTATTGTTGTTGTATCATTCTCAGAGTCTAGTTTGTCCTCACTATAAATTTACAGATGAGAGGCCATCCACTGAAGTTTTGTCAGCCTGTCAGGGATTACACCTTTAAAAATAATTTGACTCTCCCTCTGCATGAAGTCATGAACTGTCAATACCCATTCAGATAAGAGTAGGGTCTCATGATCCCCACTCTAAGCTGCTTTAGACAAAATGTTGACTGTCTTCACTTTGTTAAGATCTCGTGCAGGAATCCATTGTTTCGGTGAGTTCATGAATGCAACAGTCCTGTCCTTACCCAGAAGACAATGATTCACTCACTCCACTCTTTCCAACTTCTGACTCCTAAAATCATTCTTCTCTTTTCCATAATGTTTCATGTGCCTTGAGGTAAAGGGATATTAGACAGCCCACTAGTGGCTGAGCACTCCAAAGTCTCTTATTCACTTGACTTTGATTAGTTGTTTCTGCATTAACCAGTGTCTGCTGCAGAAAGAAACAGCTTTTATGTGGTTTTAGAGTTGCACAAATTTGTACTGAAACACAAATTTGGGGGGCATTTTGTTACATGATATATTTGGCTAAATACTAGTAGTGGGTTCTCCCCTGGAGTCTGTGATTACCTGAGTGTGGGTTCTTCATCATATGTACAGTACCATATATGTCCTTTCTTATGTGGTATGGATGTTAAATCCACTGAGAAAGTTGTTGATTGTTAACATAGTATTCTTACCACCATTAGACTCACAGGCATATCATGTCATACTTGTTAATATAGCTCACAGAATCACAGGTGGGTAAGATTGGTGATGACTTTTCTCCCCCAGCATCCCACATAGCATCTTCTAGTGCTGTGAAAGCTACCTGGAATGAAGGAAGCTTCAGTTACCATTCTAAATTGATTTCTCTATTTAATGTGACTGAAGTATATGGTGTTTCATTAATAGGGACTTACCATGAAGTTCTTGTGTACAACCAAGAGCAATGGCAATAGTCTGTATTATTCCGGGGATCTCTGAACACACCTCATGAATAGCTCAAGGGAAAGTATTCAATACCAGCACTGGTTTTATAAATTACAACCTATTTCTTCTGGGAGGAGCATTTTCCCCTGTGCAGAATATTTCTAATTAAACTCTTTACATCAATATGAATATACAATATATGAATTCTATATGCACATAAATATATATAAATCTTACAAAGTAGCATGTTTTCATGTGACTTTTCCAAGCATCCTTAGTATTACTTATCCTTCCCTACCCACTCCTCAGCCTTACCTACCCCTCTCTCCACCTCAACTTCATTCTCCATTATTATCCATTCCCTTTCTTATCACCTGCATTCTTCTGCTCCCCTTCCTTAAGGTTTTTCTTCTTTTCATCAACAGCCTCTTTGTAGTGTCTTCTAACTCCAGAGACATTCCAGGTTAAACATCCATTTGAAAGTTTCAACACTGACATCCAGACACAGTGAACATGCAGTGCTTGTCTTTCAAGGGTCTCTCTTGTCTCACATAGTATATTTTCCACTTACATTCATTCACTTAAAATTTCATAATTTCATTTTTGTCAATTAAAATATTATTATTTAAATTAATTACATTTTTGTGAATTACATCTAATGTATTTTGTTGGCATTCAGATTCCCATCCATAACTGTACAACCCATTTTCTATTCCTCTCACCAAATTAATTTCTTCAGGATACATTTGTGCTTTTTTTCTTTATCTTTAAAAAATATTTTAATTTATATTTTTATATATTTTTAATTTTTTTCAAATTTTTATTTTAAATATTTTTAGAGTTTTTGCACATTTTTTATATAATAGATCTTAATCAGATTCAGACCCACTCTAGCTCTCTATACCTCCTCCCATTCACATCAGATTTCAGGCATTCTGTCATATATCTTAACAGTCTCTGCTCAAACATTTCTATTCATGTATCCCTTGCTGCAAACTCATCCATGGGAGTCTAGTCACCTCATCTAGAGTCACTCCCTTAAAGAAAATGTATTTTATCTCACTCCACAGTAACAATTTGCCAATAATTCTTGGCTACATTTCCAGCCTGTTGCCCATTTTCCCCATTCCGTGCTGGATTTTTGTCTGACTGATTTGACATGGGTGTTACTCAAGCTGTCAATATTGCTGAAAGTTAACATAGCAAGGTTCCAGTGGACTAAAAGCCTTGGTTTCCTTATGTTCATGCACTAATCCTGGCTCTTCCAGTCTTTCTACCCTCCTCTTCCACAATGGTCTCTAAACTGTGGGAGGGTGAGGTTTAATATAGGAGTGCTATCCAGGGACAGACAATCTGCAATTTCATATTTCCTAAAATGTATCCAGCTTTCTTTGTGCATCACACTCTGTTATATTACATTGAGGGATGATTTAGTATTTTCTCTACATCCTGGTCTACTATGAGCCTTAGGTGTAGAGTTTCCACTGTAGATGTGTTACTTAGGGTTTGGGATCTCTCGGGCACATATTCTGTGACTGTGACTCACTGTTGAACTCTGTAATAGTCTCCACATGCTGCAAAAATAAACTTCTTTGGTGAGTGGTGCATAGTACATTTGTCTATAAATATAAAGATCCATATTTAGAATATAGTAAATTTCATTTCTCTAGAGATATGACAAAGATAGGATTTTCTGTGGAATTTATGATCTCTTCAGCTGTGTGTATTTGTCTATACTTATAGTGCCACCTATGAGTGTCCTCCCATTGAAAGGGTAGCTCTTGACTGCTTTCTACATAGCAGTGCCATTACTGTGCTGAGATGGTTTATACTGTGCCAGTCATGACAGTTACTAGATTTTATACTTGGGCTGGATCGTTAACTGATTTTTCTCCCTTAGCAACTTGCCTAGTATCCTCTAGAACTATGAGAGCTGGTCTTCAGGAAGAAGAATTCCAGGTCAGTTCCAGCTCCCTTGCTCCAAGGCCTGTGTCTCATATACTGTTCGGTCTTCAGCAATAGGGCTTGACCTTCAAATTCTGGGATGTAATCAAGGGCTGTGGCAATAGCCTGTGTTGTTTGGGGAGACTCTTGGGCTACTCTGAACAACAACTTGAAGGGAGGTTTCTTCTATCTGGCCTTCTTGTCACATAGCATTCAGTTATACACATGCACTCCTATTCAAATTTTTTTTTCCCCCAGGAGGAGTTGAGTTAATATATTTCCCTCTGGCTTTTTATATCACCTAAATTTTATTTGTCTTTTCTCTCTCATAATTTTAATTTTAAGAGCTGATTAAATTTTCATTGTTGCATAGGTACCACATTTTCACTATCCATTTTCCTGTTGATAGATATCTAGGTCGATTCCACATCCTAGCTATTGTAAATAGAGAAGCTCTTAACTAGGGGAGCACATGCTTCTCTACTAGGAAATAGAGTTCCTTGGGCAGATCCAGGAATGGTATAGCCAGATCCTATGGAGAAACTATTTCTAGTGTTTTGAAGAACTGCTACACTGGTTTCCATATTGCCCACAAAGAATGCATGAGAATCTCTTGCTTCTACATCTGTACCGTAATTTGTATGCTTCTATTTATGTATTTATTTATTTCAAGTAAAATACATAAGTATAAATGTATACCCTTCGGGTGTGCAAGTGTACCTGTGTTGTGCAATGTCCACAGAGGTCAGAAATCGGAATTTCCTGGAAGTGGAGTTACTGACAGTTGTTTGCTGTCTTATGGGTGCTGGGAATCAAATGTGTGTCCTCTACAAGAGAAGTCAGTCTTCTAACCACTGAGTTATATCTCCAGACTCCCTTATATTTTCTTAATCTTAGCATTCTGGCTGGGTTAAAATTGATCTATAAATTGTTTTAATTTTCACTTTTCTGGTGGCTGAGTCATGAATACTTTAAAATAGCACTTCTAAGTTCTGCAAGATTGCTTGACTAGTCAAAACACTTGTTTAATGACCTGAATTCCGTACCAAGAGCCACATCACAGGTGGTGAGAAACAACTCTCTTAAGTTGTTTTCTGACTCTCACATGTGAGTAATGTTGGCATTAAACACACACACACATACACACACACATACACATACATATCAAAATGAATAAATACATATAATGAAAAATATATCTGAAAATACTGATTTACCTTGAAGAAAGAATGAATGAACATATTTGAGGTCTTCAAATACTGCTTTGTGACTCTTTCAGTAGTTCAGAAATGACAATAACCAATTAGGTTTTTCATAAACAGAAGTATAGATGATGTATTTCATATACATATATATATATATATATGTAAAGGCAATTGTTAGTACTGGTAGTCATGCTATAGAAGGTTGTCACTGTTAAATTAAATGATTGTGAAGTCATTCATATACATTTTTTTTCTGTACTTTGGTTTCCTCAGAATTGAATTACAGTCTCAGCATATAAAAAAATTAAAATGTTAACTTAGTGAATAAAATTGCTTACTGTGAAGCTAGAAATCCTAAGTTCAATCCTTTACACCCATTTTTAAAAGTTCAGATGTGGTGGTAGACATATCCTTCACTTTTAAGATTGGGGAAAGGATATAATCTAAATCCGATATCTCTCTGTTTATTCTCTGTTCCGTTGACATGTCTATTGAAGACAGTGGAGTATTAAAAATCACCCACTATTATTAAGTTGGATGTGATCTGTATTTTATATTCCTGGAATACAGTGTTTATGAAATTGGGTAAGATGCATATATGTTCATGTTTATAGTATCTTCCTGATTGATTGCTCCTTTGATTAGAATGAAGTTACCTTCTTTAAGTTTTTTTAGTATCTTTAATTTGAAAACTATTTTTTCAGGTATTAGAATTGCAACAACGGCTTGATTTTTAGAGTCATTTTCCTGGAATATTTTTTCCATCCTTTACCCTATTGTAGTGTCTATCCCTGAAGGTGAGACAAGTCTCTTGAAGACATCAAAAAGATGGATTTTCTTTCTTGATCAATTCCACTATCCTCTGTCTTTTAACAGGGGAAGTGAAGTCATTGATATTTAGTGTTATTATTGAAAAATGTGTATTGGATACTGTCACTGTAATTTCTTTATGTTTGTGGCCCTATTTCATGTTTCCATCATTATGCCTTTCTGTGTTTTCTTTCTATAGATTCTTGGGTATAGTCATTCCTTTTGGGAGAGGGAGAGTATGCCTCTAGATAGCCTGATCAGAATCCTGTGAATGAAATTGCACTAAAGGACATCTGGACACAAATATTTGACTGGATAGGACTTAACATAAATGACAGAGTACACGAAGCCAAGTAGTGTTTGGGGGGGATGGATGGGAGAGGGGGTCTAACTTTGATTAAGAATTGATGTATGAAATTTATAAAATTCAATAAAAAATAGATCGGGGAAAGGTATTGCCAATTTCTCAAGAGCTCATGGGTAGCTACTCTGGAGTACAGATCAAAGATGCAGAAACAACAAAGGAAACCTGGATTCAACAAAGTAGAAGGAGAGAACCTACTCCACAGGTTTGTTTTCTGACATCCACATGGTTGCCATAGCATGCATCTGCCCACTTGTTCACAGGTGCATGTGTACTCATACAGACACACACACACACACACACACACACACACACACACACACACACACCCCTAAGAAACAACAGAAATAAAAGTAAATGACCCCATCCCAAATTTCAAAGCGAGTCTTTTTTTTCTTTTTTAGTTAGGTAGAGGCATCTTAGCCAGTCAGAAGCAGCTGATAGGCATCCAATCACCCAATATTCAAATAAGGCAGTCTCCTAGATGTGACTATGTAAACTGTTACTACCAGTTTCTCTGATATCTGTAAATACTCACTGGCTAGGTTGCACAGGTTGCTATTTGAAGCTCTCCTGGTTGAATGTAGTTTTATTTGTGAATTGTTCTCATAACCACTGCTGAATTTCATTTCTCTGGGTATTCTTTTAAAACTGCAAATACTGAATTTGCATTATGTGGCCTTGCTTTATGTTGACTTTGGTTAAATACACTTCATTAATTATGTATTGCTGATTTAAATCACATTGAATTCAGGACCTAGAGTGTTTTAATTCATGTGTAAATGAAGTAAATCCACCACATATACTATCTAACCACAGTTTTCTTGCACTTAAGAATATGAGACATCATTTTAGCATTATTTTGGGAGGTCTATTTTATTTGTATTTTGTTTATTTTGACTCAGATTCTCATGTACCTTAGGCTGGCCTCAAAGTCACTGTGTGGAGGAGGAAATTACTGAACCTCTGATCCTTCTGCCTCTACCTCTTGACTTCTGGGAATACAAACATTCATGATTTATGTAGTTCTGGGGGTTGAAATGAGGGTTTTGTGCATTCTAGGCAAGCATTCTAACAACTCAGCTGCACTTTCAATCCCAATGTCTATTTTAAACTGCCAAATGATGAAAAAGAAGCACAAAAATGTTAAAACCCTGGTGTTGAATAGATTTCCTCCAAAGACATTTGCTTACAAAATGATTGCTGAAAGTAGACAACTTTGTTCAACATCACCTGGGAATGTACATGTTGGGTGACTAAAATTGCTGCTGTACTGGGAATGTCTACAGATAGCTACAAAAGCACTGGGATTGTTTATTTGGGAACTATAAATAAATTTCTTCAAGCAAGTGCTTTTGCAAATACAGAATTTGTGTCTAATGTGGTTTTACTAAAAATATGTCTGTATATTCACATATGTCTATGTATGGACACATTTGCATATATATCAATATATAAATTCACACACACATGCGTTAATTAACCATGCTTCATTGCTTCATCATGGCAGACTGGCCCAACAGTGTTAGGAACTCTGGCTGTGCAGTAATCA
Organism: Eospalax fontanierii; assembly: GCA_035773235.1. Taxonomy (NCBI): domain Eukaryota; kingdom Metazoa; phylum Chordata; class Mammalia; order Rodentia; family Spalacidae; genus Eospalax; species Eospalax fontanierii. The sequence goes on along the minus strand of CM069538.1, from coordinate 28,548,210 downwards.
GTTATATGCATTTTTAGGAAAGGCTTAAAGTATCTTGTTATGAAAGCTCTGTGTGTGTTGATAAATGAACAGATGAGCTCACAATGAGAAAACAGAATAAATATATAAAAAAGGAAGACTCATGAAACCATGTGTGGAACAGGAAAAAGGCTAAAAGTAGTAATTTTGTAAGACCTGGTCCTCTTTTCAAAGGTATATTGCCCTTTTCGTTATTCAGCTCCTATTGTTCTCAATAATCCTTGAAATAAGTATTATGGTATTTTGTTAAGTTTTTAAATGAACACATTCATTTGTAAGCAACTTAATGAAACTGATTGTATCACTGTAGAAATGCTATTGACAAGCAATAGAAATGCTATTGACAAGCAACACAGATTTGCCTACTGAAAATGAGAGAGGAGGCAAATCTAGCTGCCTCCAGTCATTTGACTCTTCCTAGATTCAAAGATTAACTAAGAGGGTATTCATTTATAAAGAAGTAATAGATTGTCTGATCATTTAAATACTCCAAATGTTCCTCATGAAGAGGATGTAGATATTCATCAAAACTCCCTATCACCCAGGGAAAGAAAACGGTGCCTTTAAGTATGCCTTAAGTATTTAAGACTTCCATACTGTGGAGATTTTATTGACATAACTTCTCTTTAATATCTAGAATACATTATTTTGTAGAAGGTGGTTGTCCCACTGGGTCTTACATTATTTCCACTCCCTCTTCTGCAATGTTCTCTGAGACTTGGGTATGGAGATTACTTTGTATATGTATCACTTAGTGTTGAGCACCTCACAGTTAATGTTCTCTGTATTTGAACAGTTTTGGAACATTATAATTGTCTGTCTCAGTTGCAAAAAGAATCTTCCTTGATGAGGGGTGAAAACCACCCTCTTCTGTAAATGTAATGCTTATATTTATTTAGTAATAAAACAGTACAAAATTACATTGGTCTACAAAAGTGACAGAAGCAGGTTTTTCAGAAGAGTATGTAATTTCCCGAGCTGCGTACTTGGCTATGCTTATAGTACCATGCATGAATTTTTTCCCAATGAGTGGGCCTTGAGACCAATTTTACAGCTGTTGACTACATGAATGACAAAAGAGCCACCACAGCACCAATATAGATAATGTGCTGGTATCGTCATTTTTGTGATTTATAGGATTTACAGCTGTTTAGGACTATTGATTATTTTTCAAATCCTTGGAAGCTTACATAACATCTTCTGATACTATGAGACTCTATCTTCAGGGATGAAGTTTTCTGGTCAGATCTAACTTAATTGCTTTTTATATTATGTCCAAACTATGTCATGTCTTTGGAATAGTTACCTTCAAGTTCTGGGAGAAAATCATGGGCTGTAACAATAGACTCTAGTATTTGGGGAGTTTCTTGAATAACCCTGGCCAACAACTTAAAGGGAAGTTTCACATGTCTAGCACTATGATTTTTCATACAACCATTATATATACAAATGTGCTCACATTAGCATTATATGTATGCTTTTCAGTAGATTTATTAAATATTACATTTTCATTTGGTTTTTAATTCTTAAGCATTACTGATCTCTCTTTACTCTTTCTGTCCCTGTACAACCCTCCCTCATCCTCCCCAATCAAAGTAACCCCTCGTTTTCCCTATTCATCTCTTTATAATTCCTGTTTCCTATTTTATCCCTCTACTGAGCTGCTTCTTCCCCTTTCCCGCTTTGGTTACTTCCTATGTTCCTGGCTCTTGTAGTTATATCAGGATATATACAGGACTTGGAGCTAGGAATCACATATGAGAGATCAAGTATAACTCGATTTTCTAAGTTATGGTTACCTCACTTAGGATAACAGATTCTAGTTCCATGTATCAACTTGAAAATTTCATGATTTAATTTCTCTACTGCTGATTAGAACTCCATAGAGTAAATATTACACATTCTCAGTATCCATTCATTATTGGACTGTCACTTTGCTTGTTTCTATTTCCTAGATATTGTGAAAAGAGCAGCAATAAATATGGCTGAACAGGTATCTCTGTTATAGAATACTGAATCCCTTGGGTATAGGCCAAGGAATATTATAGCTTAATCATATTATAGATCTACTTTTAGTTTTCTAAGCATTCTCCACACTGATTTCTATGCTGAAATATTGCTCTGAGTTCATATGATTAACTGACCAGCTCTCTGGAATGTTCTGTTTTCTTGTGGTCATTCACCTCGCCTGACTATTACAGTCATTCTAACCTCTCATTGGTAATAATTCCTGAGCCTTGGGAGATAGATGTTTGATATAAATGTCCCATTCAGATAAACAGTCTTCATACTCTTATTCTATGCGTGTTGACCAATCATAGTTCCCTGTGTTATTCACCATCTGCTGCATAATTAATCTGTTCTGCTAGAGTTAAGAGATACATCTGGTTTGTGTTTGTCACAGTAAGTCATTAGAAATCAGTTTGATTCCATATGTATTTAGCAGAATAGTTGTATTAGGCTTTCTCCCATGACCTGTGGGCTGTCTAGTTTCAGGCTCTTAGGTCTGATGCAAGTGTCATGTATGGGCTCCATCCTGTGATGATGTAGACTTTAAATCAAACTAGAAAATAATTTATTATTTCTATAATCATGCCAATAATGAAATATATTCATATCTTCCATGCCAGTTGTTATTGAAGCTTACAGAATTGACAGGTGGGTGAGGTCTATGCTGTTTTCTCTTCTGGCACCTTTCAGCACTGTGGAAGCAGTGGTTATAAGGCTTCAAAGGCAGCACCATCTTCATTTCTTTTTTCTAGTTCATCTTTGTAGTGTCTGTAGTATTATGGTCTTACCATGAATTTCTGATGGGTAACCAAGAGCAGGGACAATGACTCCAAAGGAGAGTGTTCATTCTTGGCATTGGTCTTTTACTTGGCAAACGTATAGGGTCTAGTAGGGGCAATGCCTCCTTGTTAAAAGATAACTCCTTTTAACCTCTGTTTATAAGTATATGTATATATTTATGTGGATTCCAAATATATTTCTCTGAAGGCCTTTACTGCAGTTATTCCTCCCCGTAATCTCTCCTCTGTCCCTTTCTTATTCTTCACTTCCATTTCATGCTTCCTACTCCATTATTCCCCTTTCTCCAATTATATCATTGCATTCTACCTCTCCTCCCTGAGAACCCCCAGACTCACCATACCTTTAGTTGTTTATGAGCTTTTGAACTCTCTATGCATTTTGAAATTGAAACATGCATTTATAAAATTTCAAAGATTCTGAATTGGTAGAAGCAGGAAGATTATAAGTTCATGGTCAGTCTGGGATTTTATTTTTTAATTCAATAACTCTTTTTCCTTTCTATAGCCTCTTGGATATGGTTATTCCTTTCCTCAGTCCCTTTTATTACTTTCAGCAGTCATTCCAGTCCTGGTTTGATGGAAACCAAGTCTTTCAGCCTATTTATACCAATTTTGCTGAGTAAAGAAGTCTGGGTTAGCACTCGTCATCATTCAGAACTTGTAACACAATGCTCCCAAACTTTTCTGGCTTTTAAAGTTGGCATTGAGTAGTTGCCTTGTATTCTGATGGGTTTTCCTTTATATATAAATTGTTTTTCTCTTTCAGGTTTTAGTACTCTTTTTTGTTTTGTGTACTTATTGTTTTCACTATGATATGCCATGTGGAAGTTTGTTATGAACCTAGTTGTTCATTGTTCTCTGTACTTCTTTTCTCAGTATAGGTATGTCTTTCCTTAATTTACGGAAGTTTCCTTATATAATCCTATAAAAAATCTGACTAATGCCATTGATCTGAAAATTTCCCCTTTCTTCTATGCCTTTTATTCATAGATTTATTCTTTATTATAGTATCTTGTGTCTTCTGCATATTCCATTTCTGTTTTTTTTTTAATTTTTATATTATTTGCTTGAGCAATCAAATTCTCCAACTCTATCCTCAAGTCTTGATACTCTGCCTTTCATTTGATTCATTCTGCTGGTAAAATTTTCTCCTGTGTTTTCTAATTAACTTATTGAAATGTTTAGATCCATCGATATCTCTGCTTGAGTTTTGCTGAACATTTGTATTTCACTTGTGAATTCAGTTTTTAAATCCTGAGCTGCTTTGTATTTCTTTCATCAGTGTATTTTTGTTTTTTTGAGCTTCATTCCTGTCTCTAAGTTTCTTTACCTGTTTGTTAGTGTGTTCTTTAAAGTTTGCATGTTCTTTGTGTTCACGACTCTTTTATCTTTTTTTTTAGTTTTGTTGTGTAACAGAGTTCTTCTGGGTAGTTGTCATTATATAACACTTCTGCAGGACTGGTGGGATTTGGTTGAAACATATGATCTTAATTTTTCATATTATTTATGATTTTGTGTTAAGATCTGGGCACATGGGTCTCTTTTTTTGATTATGTGTCTGATATGAAATTGTAGGTTGTCTCTGAGTAAAAGTTTGATTTTGATTTTATTGCTGTAATAGTTTGATTGATTACTAATCATGTATGGAAAGATAATTGTTTTCTGTTTAATGTTTCCAGTTTTGATATGTTTTTATTGGATGGATGGGATGATTCTAGTCTGGGCTGTTGTGGCAATTGAGGAATCACAAACACACTGGTGAGTGAGGAGATTGCAAGGAGTGTTCAGGTTTTAACTTCCGCACCAGGGTATGGTATGCAGGATAATTTTGGTCCATGGTAGAGAAAATAGTGAAGGATTGGCTAAGTTCAAACTAGATACCAGGGTGAGTCAGCCATGGTGTTTCCTGTCCTGGAGAGAGAATATGACACATTTTTAAATGCCACTGAAGCCTGACCTGATATTAAAGGCAGTTATTATATGAATATTCATGTTCCCAGTGATATAAATATTTGCAATTATTTTTCAAAACTGTTTAAAAACATTTTCTGAAGTCTACATAAAAAATTCACCATATTTCTTTCCTTGTTAAATATTTTCAAGTGAAAATGCACAGTTTTAACCGCTATTTTTCATTCTTCCATTCAGTAGATGTTTACTGAGTGCTGAGCATATGACAGTAAATAGAACAAACTATAATCTCTAGCTTGGCAGACCTGTTCTCGAGTGAACTTAGAGGGGTGGGTAATAAAAGAAATAAATAAATAATTATGATATATTTGGGGCAATACCTTCCATTGAGATAAAAAGAGGAAGAAATGATAGATTACAGAGTCTCTGCTTTTACACTGTAAATAGATTGATAAATGAGGTTTTACCGAAGTAACTTGTTAAAAAGGACCTAAGGAAAATGAAGGAACAGTTCTCATATAGATTGCCTAAAGGCAAATTTTCAGACACAAAAGAGAAAAGAACCCTGTGTAGCTGGATTTCTGTGAGCAGGAGTGGACTGTGATAGATGACTCATAATTCAAAATATACAGTTATGTTGAGTTTTATGAGCCATTTAGAGACTGAACTTAGTCTTTTAATGAAATGAATAACCACAGGAGAGTTTTGAGCAGAGAAATGACACAGTCTGACCATTTCAAAAACTTTATTCTATTTTTGTATTGAAGATGCACTGCAGGAAATTAAAGAGGAAGCGGCAATATTATCTACTAAAATAAAACAGACAAAAGATAGTTTGGTTTGGTAAAAAATAACAAAGGAAGCTGAAAAAAGTTGCATTTTTGTTCTCTGTAATGTAAAAGTAGAGACAATGCAATTACTCTTGGTTGTGTACTAAGTGTGTGACATGAAAGATTAATTCATTTAAAAATAACAGTGTGTGTGTGCCACTGTATATCTGAAGAAGTTGGAGGACAATCTGTGGAAGCTGGTTTTCTCCTTTCACCTTGTGGGAAATACTTATTATAGTAATCCAAATAATGATGTTGAGTTTCACACTTGAATAATTTATCCTGGAGATCAAATTAGAGGCCAAGACCCTACATTCAAATTTAGGAGTTTTTGGTATAAAATGGAAGCCAGGAGTTTGAGTGAGCTAATCAGCAAAGTATAAAAGAGGAAGAACAGAAAATGCTGGGGCGTTCCAAGTTAAGTTAAAGAGGAATGAGCAAAGAAATAGCAGTATCACTGTAGATATGAGAGAAATGTTAGCAGAGAATGCTACTTCTGAATGTATAACAAAGAAAGACTTCTGAGAGAATTGAGATTTATACATGGTTTCAAATGGTATTTATAAGTCAAGAAAAATGCAGAATGGCGCTATGCCATGCAAGAGCAAGTTATCACTGAAGACCTTTTCATGATGAGTTTTGGTGAATGTTGGTAACAAAAATTAACGTTGCTTAAAGATAAAATGGGAGCATAATTGAAGATGGTAAGTCAGATCTTTTGCATATAATATTTTTAATCTATTCTTTGAGCATACACACAATATATGCAATATATTTTGATCATAGTTCTTAAGCATTTCTTAATGATGTACAAGTTAATATAGATAATTTCTAGAATTGCATGAGGCTCTTATGGGGAAAGTGTGGTAGTGTGGTTTCCTGTATACAAGTTTAGTTGTAGAAAGTGGCAGCATATGTGTGATTTGGGAATAGAACTCATTGCTGTAAATCTGGGGAGGTGAAGATTCCTGGAATAAGGATTTTATGTTCTCATTTCATAGGTATTGTCTTCTCAGTCAAGATAAAAACAGGTCCACATACAGAAGTAAGGCTGGGTGAGAATGTGTTACTTATTTACTACTAAATATAAGACACAAAAAAATTATCTGGGAAAAGTATATCATAGTTCAGAAAATACAGAATGCGTGATAAAAATAAAACTAAGTAGCTGCCGGAAAAATTCAGTTTCTAATGTACATGTAAAATATGAAGGTTTAGAATTATAATGTGAACACAGAGGATTAAGGATTAGGTAAATATAATATCGCATACTCTCGACTAGTCAAATTTTCCATTTTGCAGCCTTCTATGGCAATAACCTACACCATACTCTGTTCAGAATCTAGGTAGAGGCCTATCACTCCAACCTCCAGAAAGCTCTGTCTGCCTTTGAAAGTGGGACTGTACTTTGGTAAACACAAACACCCTCTTCTAATTTTCAGTACTGGCCCATTGATGAGTGCAATATGTGACTCAAACATAAATTTAAATAATTCTGGATTCCAAAAACTTAGTTGTTGGTGAACTCAACTTGTTTGGATGAGCAGAGGTACTGTGGTGGAGACTAGTGAAGACTCATGAGCATGGAAATGTTTGACAAATGGGGAATTACCTGGTGAAGGCATTATTAGTAAGCATTATTTATATGTAGAAAAAATCAGATGATTATATTAGTTGCAACTTAGTAGTTTTCCCCTTAACATTAAAAATATTTGAAAAAGTATTTCATTTAATGATTTCAGACTCTACTTAAAGAGTGTATGTTCAAGTCATTGAAATAGTTTTTAAAAGTTTTAAAAGTTTTCTACATTTATCTTAGTATTTATTTTCCTAGAATTTTTTTTTCATTATTGCATTTTAGGTATTTCTTATAGTATCTCTTTAAACAGGAAAACATTGCTATGACTCATGTTTTCAGGTCAGGAATGTAGTCATGATGATCTATTTTAATTTATGTTAACATACAGACCTTAAAAAATTGATAGAGAGGAACAAAGTTTCATACAAAAAGGAATAGATTTTGAGATATATAGACAAAGGGTGACTATATCTAATAATGCTATATTGTGTATTTTTAAATAACTAAGAAGAAATTGCAAATGTCTCATCATGGAGATTTATAGGTCAGGGAAGTAGTATACTAATTAACTTCACTGAATCATTCCTTATTGTATGCATGTGTCAAAATGTCATATATGACATAAATGTTTGTCAGTATGATCTGCCAATCAAAAATAATAGTGTTAATGAAAATAAACATTAAACAATTATACAAATCAATCCCATGAATTTCTAATTTTCTTCATGATATAAAAAGGAAATAATACAGAACACATGTATGTGTGCTTTTATAAATTATATATCTATATTCACAAGACCTTATTTAAAAATGTTTTTTCATACATATATACTAGATAAAATAGATACATAAATAGATAGAAGCCATACTACTAATATAATTATTTTAAAATAGTATGCATTAAGTTATTTAATTTACATATCTACTATTATCAAGTAAGCATGATGGTAATCTTACTTCATAGTTTCTCTGCTTTTAAATAAGTTCTCAAGCAGCCTCTCCCCTGCCCTGCATGGAGGACACAAAGAACACAAACATCTGGTGTAGAGGTCACCCAGGCGTCTGTTCATCTAGTACCTTGTCAAGACTACTCCATCACCATGTCACTGTACACATCCCTCCCAGCCCCATATGCACGCCTTTTTCCAGGGTGATAACTCTGCTCCTTCTGGGTCACTTTTTTGAAGATGAAAAACTCAGTGACTCTTGTACCATGGGAGTCAGGGAAAGTCCATGTGGCTATGAAAGGTGCTCTCTACTGCACTGATTCATACAGAGGTAGTTCTCCTTAAAATCACTGGACTTTTCTAGGTAAGAAAACTAAGTCACTTTTGCTTCCTTTCTTTTTAAGTCTTGTGGGTGACATGAGAATCATTTAGATGTTTCTTTCAAAATAACAATTAGACATATTAGTACCAAATTGAAAACCTTCAATGTAAAATAAACCCTGAAACAAGAAATTTGATGTCATTTTATCCTCAATCTTATATTACATCAGTGAATGTGAATGTGTTTATCTGATAAAAGGAGAACAAGTCAGACAAAAGACCAGTGAGCAAGCACTGTTAACTGTAGTTATGGCATGGGTGTGCTTTTCAGTTTTAGTTACCGGAACAAATACCTGATATAATTAATTAGTTGATAAAGAGAGGAAGGGATGGTGATATGCATCAGCAATTACTGGCTGCTCTTGTGGAGGACTGGAGTTCAGTTCCCAGGACCCTCATGGCAGCTAACATCCATCATAACTCCAGTTCAGTGAGACCCAGCAGCCTCTTCTTGTATCTGGGAGAATCATATACACAGGGACAAATATACGTGCAGAAACACACTAAAAATAGAGAAAGAAACAAAGAAAGAACAAAGAAAAAAAGGAAATTGCTGGTTTCTCACAGTTTAGAAGTTTCCAGGCCATGTTTAAGTGAACAACTGCCTTTAGAATTCTGGTGCTAGGATGGCACATCATAGGTGCAGAAGGTGGAAAGATTAACAATTTATTTCATGACCAAGACGTGAAAGAGAAAGAAGATACCAAGATTCAATGTCCCCTTTGAGTGCTTCTTCCAAATGATGCTAAACCTCTCATTTCTTCTTACTTCTTAAAAGTTTCATTATCTGGCTACAGCATCAAAGGGTGCAGATTAGACTCTGCCACATAGGCCTTTAGAGGATATTCATATCAACATTTTAGTATGGCTGGTTTTATTTATTTGATTTTATATATCATTTTATCACCTCTTGAGGGTTTACTTAATTTTGTTTGTTTATTATTTATTTAATTGTGTGTGTGTATGTGTGTGTGTGTGTGTGTGTGTGTGTGTGTGTGTGTGTGTGTGTAGATGAGCATGTGCTGTTTGGAGGTCAGAAGATATCTCTGGGGTAGGTTCTTTCCTGTGACTTTGTAAGTTCTAGGGCTCAAACTGAGGTCATCAGGCCTGTATATGAAGCCTTTACCCATTAAGTCATTTTGCTGGCCCTTAAAGGTTTATTTAAAAAGGAAAACATTTAATCAGATAAATCTCCCCATTTAAAAGTGAAGGAAAAAAATCCAATATAATAAGACTGCAGGACAGTCAAATGGCTATTCAAATACCAGTACCTGTCAGATTTTATCTTTTACTCAAAGCAATACAGACATGTAATTTAATGAGTAAAATAACTTTACATTTTTTGCATTAAAATATTTTTGTGTCTTTACCCTGTACGTTATTTCTTTTCTATGCATAGTATTTATTTACTTATATTTAATATTTTGAGACAGGACCTCATGAGCCCAGGCTGACCTCAAACTCATTGAGTAGCCAAGGATAGGCCTGAGTTTCTGATCCTCCTTCCTCTATCTTCCATGTGCTGGCGTGAGGGACGCACACCACCATAGCTGTGCACAGTTTTAAAATGACACATTTATGTAGAAATGATTTCCTTCATATTTTAGGCAATGCTTACTAACTGATTTCAAAGATGACTTTTGGCCCCTTTTAACTGTATAACTCTGATGGTTAATCTGATTTTGAGAAAGGCATAGGCTATGTGATGACACACACACATTTGGGTGCGGATACTGAAGTTTCTCCAGAGATAATCAGATTACGACTTTAATCTCATGACGGATTTGTAATATAATGGTTTCATTGGGGGTACTGAAAGGTAAGAAGTGGAGCCTAGTTGAATAAAATAGTTCATGTGGGTGTGCCTATGAGAGCTTTATCTTTTCCTTGTCTCTCCCTTTTTTGTTCTATCTCTGAAACCAGGGAATAAATACAGTTTTCCTCCTTTAACTTCTTTATATCATGTATTCTGTCACACTGCTTTGAAAGCTATTCTATCAGAGATACTGTACATTTTAAAATGACACATATATAGAGAAATGATTTCCTTCATATTTTAGACAGTGCTTACTTACTGATTTCAAAGATGGCTTTCGGGCCTTTTAAACTATATTACTCTAATGGTCAATCTGATTTTGAGACATTCATATGATATTTGGTGACCAAGTACATATATTTCCCCCCATGCTGTATAGCAATTTCCTCTGAGATCAAACATTTCATCATCTTGAAGGGAAGCCAGTTAAAACGCAGGTTGATCTAAAGAGAGGTGGAGCATTCCATCCTGCTGGGAAGCTCCTTAAATCTCAGGAAGCAGGTGTCACAGAAGATTCATCAAGTTCCCCAGTGACCACGTTTTCTACATCTCCTCATCAAACATATGTAAGCAGCATGCACTGATGAGAAAAAACACAGAAAGATGAGGTGCTGGGAAGAGACACCGTCCAACATGCTGAGCTGCTTGAAAATTATGTAGTGGGCTCCAAATGTCTAATTTTGGGACCATCGCGCATATTGGAGTGGCTTTGGTAATACAGCAGTCGGGATCATTGTGCTCCTGTTGGTATCTCTTCATCGCTACTCCTGTAAGTAACCCTAATGCAACTCATCAGTTCCCTCAGTTGAACTTTGGTGATATCCTTACTTTGGTCTGCTATTGGTTTCATATCTGAGGTGAATATGCTTGTGTACATGCTTACCCAGCAATAGTATCACATAGTTTGCCAGTCCTATAAATCTTTTGCAATTGAAGATGATGGGGAAAAATAGGATCATAACTACAGCTCTTACTTTGAACAACTAGAATTGATATAATCCTATATAACTGTGTTGACCATGCTGCTGCATACTAGGATATAACCTATCATACTGGTCCATTGTTGCATCAGTGTTCCCTGTATAAGATTATGAAAATGAGATTTCATTGTGTTCTGTAGTCACCATTGATTGTTTCCCTTTTCCTTCACAGTCACTTGTTTTGACCACAAGTGATTATACTCTTGTCTACATTTATTGTATTCTTGCATGTTTAATTTTATATCTGTTATTGCTGATTCAGGAGCACATATTTTACTTATGAAAATAATTGTCTTTTAATTCATTCACACAAAATAAGCACAATTTCCTCATTTATAAGACATCTCTGTTCCAGATCCTCTGAATCAGCTCCAATGGTTACTCTTTATTCCCTTGACTTGGTGTTCAACTCATAGAAGATAATTTGTCTTTTGGACTTTTACTTCTAATGTTTATATTGGGATGATAAACCTGTTATTACTCAAACTTTTCATTAAGATCTTTTTTTTTTTCATTTCTGGAAAAGCTTATAAGGTGATTTCATTTTCACAGTATTCTTGATTGCATAATGTGACACGATTCTACTTTCAAACATTGTACTGGATGTTTAGACTGCTACTCTAGAGGATACACATAGAAAAACAGGCTCGACTAAAATAGACAATATTTCTGCTACAGGTTTGATAAATTTTAATGTGGCAAATAATATTTTATCAGTTTTCATCATGATTCATATCTATCTAGGATTCTTACTGGCCACTCTGATCAGCTGTAGGTCGTTATATAAAAATTATCAGCTGCAGAAGATCAGAAAAATTTCATTTTGTATAAAGGTAATAAATCAGAGATAGGGAAAAAGGCTTTAAATGTTTGGAGTGGAGCTATTAACAGCCATGCTGGCCCAGGACAGGCTCTTTTCAGACATAAGAGATGCCCTTGCTCTGTATTAAGGATGTTAAGTCTTGTAAAATAACGGAATGACTATTCGACACTTTGGGTTATTTCTTTCTTAGAAAGAATAATGAGAAAGTTCAAGTAACACTAATAATGCTGCTAGAAAAATGCAGTCTAAACAAGGGTAATAATCAGTTTTTATACATATAATGAAATGTAGAAAAGACACTAAGTGAAATGAACCTGATGCTCTGTTGGGAACAGTCTGCATTCAGAAAGGTTTGTGGAAGGTGCATTCCTTAACTAGTATTTTAGTGAAGGACCCTGAGGTCCAGTCATGTAAAACATGCCTCAATAACTAAGTAAACAAGGAATTTGTTATCAGGATGCTCTGTAGTTCACAGAATAGGTGAAGGTAGAAGAACTAATTTCCTTGACAAGACTTTACAAAATCACAGTCCTATAGCTGTCCTCTACACTCTGACAATATGGGAATCTGGGTACCTCTAAAAGAATTGTTATCCTTGTGGTTCATGAAAGCAAACCTTGCCTCTTGCAAAAATGCCCTGAGTAGAACAGATAATCACTTGACTTTCTCATTTCTCAGTTCAAAATGCTTGCAAAAGTTTCTGAGTTTTAGAGCCAATGTCATGTGCTGACTCTCTGGTAGTAAGAAAGGAAATTAACTTAATTTTCTTCAAATTCTCTTTATGTTTCCAGGAAAGATGTCTCAGGAATTGAAATTCTCCATTAAAGTACAAGTGTATAGAGTGAGTGACAAAGAAGAAAGATTGTTCAGTAGAACTTTGAATATAGGGAAAACAAGAATAAGATCATAATATTAATATGATCATTGATGAAGTTCTTTCAATATGAGTAACTATATTAAGCAATACCCAAAAATTTCCTTGTAGACATGAAGAGAGATATATCTTTTATTTTCTTTATAGCAGGAAAAGTGGGGAGAATAAATGAACTCAAATGCAAGGAGACTCTTCTCAAACAGATTATTGTGGAACCTCATTCTCCTTCATCTTTGTAATCATACTAGTCTCTAAACACTTGTGTGTCTTGATGTACTTGTAGGACTTTTGATCCTAACTTAACTGCTTAATTTTCACATCAAAGACATTGTAGCTTTCCCTGCCAAACCAAGTTATTACCTGACTAGTTAAAAAATAATCCTTCTGAGTGTCTCTGTCTCTGTCTCATTCTCTGTCTCTTTCTCTGTCTCTCTCTCTTCCTCTCTCTCTTTGTGTGTGTATGTGTCTTTCTATGTGTATGTGTGGGGGTGTGATGATTGATTCAGTATGATCAAGTGCTTTTGAGTCACTGAAAATGAAAATGAGTTCAGTGGACATCTGATTCAAAATAACGAAGGGAAGAAAGGAACATAACCATTCTATGGAGGGCAAGTGACAGAGATAAATCAAACAATGTTACAAGACAGAATTTATGAGTAGAACTGAAGAAGCTATTAAGGGCAATATTTTTTGGAAGCAAGTTTAGATCAACACATTAAACTCACGACTGGATTAACACTGCTTGGCAATTGTAGCATCATGCATTTCCCATATCTTGAGGTCTGTCTGTGCCTCACACATACCTCTCAAGTAATAAAACTCTGTTCAAAGGAACTCAGTCACAGTCAATATTCAAATTCTCCACTTTTGCATCTACTCTTTCCTGAAATTGATCTGCTCAGAAGATTCTTGAAGTTATACCAATTCCCAAACTCTTTCACAAATACGTTTTTTTCCAACTTACACGTCTCACAAATCAAAAATGTTGGGAAATGAAACATCTGGGAATCCAAATAAATTTATAGCTCCACAGTTGGTGTCAAGAGGCCTTTTATAATAGAGGAATTACTGCCATATAAATACCCTCAGTGACGGCAATCTAGTTTTAGAAATTGGTTATTTTAGCCCTTTGGACAACAGCTTGAGTTGCCCTAGGATAAAGGAGGGTAATATTTCCTGAACACCTTCCTTTTCCTTGCATAGATTTTAATAACTTTTCATAGAATTTTATAACAGTTATCTACTACATAATATGTGGATGCCTCTGCTGCTTTTTATCCAAGTGATGCTAAATACATTCTGAAAAAGCCCTGGCTTAAGCATCTGCATTCTCATTTCAGGATCCCTGATAATCTTTTATATGTAAACAGGGGCCCCCAAAAAATGTGGCTTAAGCCTTAGCTTAATACTGTTTTTCTGCTAAATGAAGATAGTAACAAACTATCTTTACATTCCTTTGTTTTTGTTTGAGACTTCATACATATATGTAATGGATTTTAATGAAATGCAGTCAGTCCCGTTCCCTCTTTACCTACCATGTTTGCCTCCTCAATTTATGCCCCCCTCCCCCTTTTCAAGTCACTGAGTACTACCAATGTTTGCATGGTGCAAGAAGATGTTCAGGAGCATGTGTAACCTCTCAGTGGAAGCATTCCTGAAGTAAACTGACTCTCCTCTCCCAAATGGGCATCAATTTCTAGTGCTTCCTCAGTGCAGTTGGGAGCTTCATGAGCTCTGCTCCTTTCCCTGCTGAGATTTGGACTGATCTTGTGCATTCTTTCACATGTTGTAACAGCCTCTTTGAGTGCTAATTAGTGCAAGCACTGTCATGTGAGAAATGTACTTTTTCTTTGCAGATGTTCACCTCTGGCTCTTACAGTCTTTTCTGCCTTCTCTTTCTTTGTGCCAGTGTCACATAAAATATCAACTGCAGTTGTTTTACCATGAGAAAAGGCAACCTGTTCTGAGTAGTTTTCATTACGCTCAATGTTCTGTCTTCCTGATTAAAGGACAAGATCTTATATTTAATAAACAGAATATCAATCAGGTATGGAGAAGGAAAAAGGAAGTTTCATTTCTAAGAATCATTAGCCAGATCTTAAATGGAAGAAGCTATTTTTCTGACCCTACTGACCAGAACATACAAGGCAATAAATCAATGAAGTCAACCTATGCCTGTCATTAATCTAAGTTCATCTGTTGTTTCCAAAAATTAGTCGGGGGAAAATTTTCACTGTCATTGTTGTTTTCAATATCATCACTGCTTTCAGCTTTCAGGGGTGGTCTGACATTTATTTACCTCACCTCATGCACACATATATTGTTCTAAGACAGAAGCATAATAGAATCTCAATAGGGAAATAGTAGAAGACTGAAGCTATGTGTTCAGCTTAGCTTTAAAGGATTAATTATATTAAGAGTTCAAAACTTAAGAAAATTTATTAGAATTGTTTTTCTTAAAGACAGTTAAATTTAAACAAGCAGAGTTTATATTAGGAAACAGTATTGCCACAAAAAGACAACTCTCACCTTTAAGGGGATAAAAGATACTTGATTCTGGAGCCAAAGATGAGTGACCATAGCCTGGGAATACAGATTCAGATGCTATAGGTCTTAGATGCTATCTGATGACATTCTTAGCTTTTTGGTTGATAGGGTCTGATATTTTGTTAATGAACACCTTTCACAAACGTTTGTTTCACATGTTAGTCTTGGGATGCTAGGTCAGAAAAAGAGGTGGGCAAAAAAAAATGGCTATTTAGGAACTAAAGATATCTTGAGATAAATGGCAATTATTCTCTGGACCTGCAACACCCCAGACTCTCTACAATCTCTGTAGCTGCAGTCTGTTAATCAGCCTTGCGGAGGAAAGTCCAGCTTGAAGATGCAAGATTTGTTTTCCTGGGAACTTTTGTTCACAATTCTCCTTGTTGGCTGAGTATCACATTTTATGCATTCAGGGGCGACATGTTTATTCCCATACTGCTAGGAAGGCTCATTCCTAGAAATGAATATAGAGTATGTTAAGTTTCAGGCAGGACAACGGTCTTCAAAAGAGGAGAATCGCTGGTAAAACTAAAAAGAAAGAAACTCCTGAACCATATCAAAACCATGATAAAAGCCATCATGATCTGGATCTGATTTCTTTGTTTTATCTGTATCTGACAGATTTGTATGTGATATATAATAGGATCATTAGACTTAAAATTAAAATAATAAAGAACATTGCTTGGCCTAATGAAGCAAATATAACAAAATAAGGAAGGTAACATTTAAAATAAGAAACAAGATTGACTATAATTCCCCCTAAATTTATTGATTTTTGTTCTTTATGAACTGTCTTATTTATACTTGGAGTATTTAAACAAATCTATTACCTATTAATTTTTATTTTTCTTTAGACAATTAGACCCTATAACATCATGGAGTGGTTAGTTCTAACTCTAGGGGTTCTAGTGGTTTATCTGTGGATAAAGAGTTCATTTGCTTCATTATATTGGCATTATACCAGATTTAGGAAGATAAAATAAATGTGTAATTTATCATACAAAAATTATATAACATCATATTCTTTAAATTTTTGAGATAAGAATGTCTTCATTTACATATCAAATAATACCATTAGTAGAATCAAGAGATCAAACCTCTTAGAAATTGGAATTTTATTGACCTTGAAGGCCTATAAAATTGTGACTTTAAAACCATTCATTAGCAATCTCTCTCTCTATATATATGTACACATATAGCTTAATTATTTTTATCACAATTAATTATACTACATAGATACCTTAAATGCTCATTTAATCAAGGGACATCAGTACTTAAAGTATAAAATATCATGAATATTGTTGTTATTAGAGTGATGTCTTGTTTAATTTGGATAAGAACTAACACAAATCTTTTGGTATTTCTATCTAGAGAAAATGAAGGTGCCGTTGCTTTGTTAAACACTGTAGTATGTTATACGGCCTCTTAGTCTAATTGTTTGGATTAAACTAATACATATATAGCATATATATATATATAAGCAAATATATATTTAAATTTGAAAACAGCTTTTTATAGAAATTATACTCACTAATTAGAAAAAAATACATATATATGTTCACTTACAAAGAGTGAAAACACTTGAATTTCTTAAACATGGAAACCATAGTTGACTAAGTAAGGGTTCTGGATAAGCAAATAATCATAACAAAAATCATAGTTAACGAAAGGAAATTAGGTCATTTATAAATTATTTCAAACCAAAATTGGCATTATTTTATCACTTAGGAATATATCAAGTGAAATATATAATATTAGAAAGAACTGAAAGTGGAACAAAAATAAGAGAATTGTTGTTACTTGGGAGTGAACTAGATGATAAGGAGTCCTGGCCAGCATCTCTGAAGCACACACAGATGAGTTTTTAGATAAAGTTGGCACAGGAGACTCTTAAAGTTCATCTCTTTGAATTTTGCAGTACAGGAGAAGGTTAGAAGTACCTGAATCTAGTCTGAAAATATCCGTATGGTATCTTAAATCTGTAAAAGTAATAAAGAGGGGTAAAACACATTAATAATCTTGTTTATTCTTAACCAACTTAAACTGATTTTTGTTAAAGATTTAAGTCATTACAGCAAGCAAATAGAAATTGTTTTTGTTAAAAGAATACATTTACTTCTCATTAAGGTTTTAGGCATCCAGAAGATACATTTTTAGTATTTTTAAATATTTAGTTAGTTAGTTACTTGTTTACTTTTATAGTAGTTATATTAATCATTTAACAAGTATTTAGCTAAAGTATTTTTTAAAATATGGAAATGAACGATTGTATTTCATTATTTTTGAAGAATTAAGTGCTTAAAATAGCTTACAGCAAGAATAAATGTTTTATTTATAAATAAAAATGGAGAAATGAACTGACCCTAATCTCTTTCTGATCTTTTATGGTGAAATTTTCACACTGATTCTCCCTCATGTCGGCCCCACTGTCATGCCCTAAATGTGCAGGGAGTAATGCATTCTGGGAATTTGCTCTAATTACTAGCGATGTTCCCAGATGTTCTTTATAGTCTACAAACCTAATAGCTCCTTCTGAAGGTTTATTTGTGGAGCATAAGGATTTAAAAGAAAGAGATTATGCATAACATTGATTATATAAGACAGAGAGACATATTTTTCTGTAGACGGTCTCCAAGTTCTAGGCTAAGATGTTGACTTTATTCTAAATGATCGATAGTTCTATATTCCTATACATTATTATTTTTTCACTGCTGTTGAGAACCAGTCACATCTGCATATATACATGTGAAGAAAGAGAAAATTATAGCCAGAATCTTCTTCAAAAAGCTGTAACATGAAATTTTTACCTATTGCATCTACTTATATTTCATTGAATATAATACAGTACCATTGAGTTGCTCAGGGTGGTAGCTGGACAACTGTTTGTCAAGATGACAGGAAACTAAGTACAGAGAACAGGCAACTGAGAAGCCACCTGCTGCAGGAGCCCTATTTATTCCTTTCAAGTGGGGTTGTCCCTCAATACTTCATTTCAAATTAACCTTATCCCCAATATTGACAATTCATTGTCTGCTGATTTTCACAAGAATAAAAGGCAGAAAATTTGTGATTTTGGAATCCTTTATGTATTTAAAATGATTACAATTAGATAATAGAATAGTAAATAATTTGTAAGTTAAACAAAAAATATTGAAATAGAGCCTCTTGGGAAAAAGCTAGTCAGGATCTTGCAAATTTTACACTTTCTGACTCTTAATGGTAGACATTATATTTATTTCATTTATTCTGTTTATTTTTATTTTTAGTTGAATCTTTGTGTATTTCATACAGAATATCTTAATCAATCTTAATCATATTTATACCCCTTTCCCAAAAGACACCCCCTCATAGCCCCACAACCTGAATCCATACATTACTCATTTGTGTTAAGGTCTATTCTGTCAAGTTAGTGTGCCCAAATATTCCTCAGTACAGGTTCATCCACTGAGGTCTAGTCAGCCTGTCAGGAGTCCCTTACTTTAGGAAGATTAGCTCATTTTCACCCGACAATAATCAGTTGCCAATTTTCCTTCAGCAAAGACTGGGGTCTGTTGGCTTTTTGTCTGCTTGCGTTTGCAGAGGTCTGGAGCATGCTGAGATGACTGATGTAGGTTCATATGAGCAGGGTCCCAAGAGCTTATAGGATTTTATTTCCATGTAGTTATGTACCTCTTCATTGGTTCTTATAATCTTTCTGCCAACTCTTTCACAATGGCTCCTGTGTCTTTTGTGCGTGAATCTTAATACCGGATTCCTGTCCAGGAATCCACACTCTGCAGATACCTAATTTCCATTCTTTGGTCATTTGTGACCTTTCGTGTTACTGGCCCTCTCTTGCATGAGGGAGATTCATTAATGAGAGTTGAGAGATTCATTAGTGTCCTCTTTCCCCCTTGTTCCATGCTGCATGAGCCTTGGGTGTAGAGGATGAATTGTAGGTGTGCCACATAGGCATGGGCAAAGTATGGACAATGTCGATGTGACCACTTATGGTCTTTGTCTAGAGCAACAGAAGTTTATTTGATGATTTGTGACTGGGAAACTTGAACTGTATGTACAAGGATACAGACTTAGTAGTTACATTAGCCTAGGGATGTGGGAGTGTTGGGAATTTCTCTAAGATCTGTGACCTCTTTTGCCATGTGTATTTGACTATGGTTACAGTACCGCACATGAGTTTCCTCCCATTGTGTGGAACCTAGTTAGGTAGCTCTTGATTGGTACCAAGATTAAAGTGCCACTACCTTACCAGGGTCAAATGCTGTGCTTACTATTGATCTGGTTATTTGGTCAAACTGCTGTTGGGACATTGATAGATGTTCCCCCTTAGATATTTGCATAGTACTCTCCAGAGCTTTGAGGGCTAGCCTTCAGGGGAAGCTACTTCCAGGTCAGTTCAGACTCCATTGCTCCAAATCTGGTCTCTGAAGAATCTCTAGTTTTCAGCAATAAGATATTAACTTTAAGTTTGAGGAGGCCATCTAGGACTGTGTGTGACAATAGCCTGTGTAATTTTGTTAGTCTCTTGGACCATGCTGGCCAACAACTCAAAGGAAGGTGTCTCCTTTCGGTCACAGTTTCTTGTTAGATAGACTTCAGCTGTTTACAGGGGTTCATGAAGAGATATTGTCTGTGGAATTTGTTCTTAGGTTGTTAGACTAACATTATTTCTCTCTCTCTCTCTCTTTCTCTCTCTCACCCTTTCTCCATTTCTTCCCCATTTAAAGTGTCCCCATTTTCCCCATTTCTCCCTTGATAATACCATCTTATTGGAAAACATTCAAGAATTCCAAAAATTCAATCTTAAAATTTACATTATTATGAACCCACTAGAAATTATACAAACTACACCTTTTGCTATATAGTGAATAATGCATATTTGAATACACATTTTAAAAGCAAAAGAAAAGTGCTGGAGAGATGGTTCAGTAATTAAGAGCACTGACCTGGATTCAATTCCCAGAAAACCACCTGTAATTCCATTTCCAGGGGATCCAAAACCCTTTTCTGACCAACTCCACATTGCAGCATGGGTGCCCTTACATGCACGCAGCCAATAAACTCACACACATAAAATAAAAATAATGAATGAAATCTTTTTTAGAAGGGGCAACTGAAAGCAAACTTGACTAAGAAGAGGGGAGTACTTTAAATTGTCTTTACATTCTCCGAAGTGTGTCATTTGAGACTGACGATGTATTGGCTCTTTAGGAACAACACAACTTGGTTCACACTTATTGTTTGATCTAGTCTGACCATACAAGCTGCTCGTTCACCTTCTGAAGAGGTGAGAATCTTGAAACTTCATTCCATATATATCTGATTAACTATGAACAAGTTCCAATGCATGATTTTAAATATAACATTAGCATAAAATTATTGTTTATCAACCTATTCTGTCACACTCAGACTATTATCTGTCTCCTGTTAAGAATTTTTTTAAAAAAATCTGAGCATATAGTTTAAATATTTTTAAATTTTTAAATTTTAGCTGTACAACAATGTATATGCACAGAATGCCCACCAGTCAAGAAGCACCTCATTAATTGTTTTTGTAACTGAATAACCTGAACAAGATGCCTGTCTAAAGTAACAGAAACAAATTTACAATATTTTTTTTCTGGAAAGGAATCTTTCTCACATTTGTAATATTCAATGATTTTGTATATTCTTAAAATTAATATTTCCTTAAGAAGCAATGGTTTGCTAGTCATCACTTTGGCGTTTTCTATTAGTAATAGTAGTAAGATTATAGCTATTGTGAGGTAGTAAAATAATGAATAAAACATGAAAAATCAAAGACTAATTATTGTAGGCCATTTGACAGTATGTAAAATCCTAATCTATTTTAACTGGACAAGGTTATTAGCAAAGAGTTTGGAATATTTCTAATAGTCAACTTTATAAGGAAATAAAAGGGACAAAGTATACCATACAATGACAACAGTGAGAGTAATAATGGTGATTGATATAATTATTATGGCTTCCAATGAAATTTAGAAATAAGAATTTTGTGGGAGAGGGAGGGCAGGTATGCAGGTGTGCAGATCTGTGAAGAGATTTGCAGAGGCCAGAGAAGTATGTAAGGTGCCCTAGTCTATCACTCTCTGCCTTATTGCTTTAGAGAGGGTTTCTCACTGAACTTGGTGCTGGACTGATGGTCAACAGTTCCACTAAGTGCATCTGTCTCCATATCCCATACCACAATTCTGAAGTTACAGGTGTATATACATGGCCATGAGACCAAAACTCAGGTCCTCATGCTAGTGCAGCAAGGATATTTATCTACCAAGTCATTTCTTCAGGCTCTACCTGAATTCCTGAATATAAGAACTTCTCCCTTAAACTTCTTTTATGCATTGACAAGCAAAAGTTAACATGAATTTTTGACAGCACATCTACAGTACACAAGAAAATCTTCTCCAGCTCAGTCTTTCTGAAAACTGCTCCATGCATTTCAATCTAGAGACATTTTATATAGAAGTTTTCATATTGTCTAGAGTCTTCCTTCACATATTGAGTCAATGAGATTAAGAGGGAACTGGGAAATCAGCCTCTGCAAAAACTGCTGTAAAGGGCTGGAGAAAGTCAGTAAAATGCTTGTGCAAGTAGAATTCTGAGTACCCAGGTAGAAAAGCGAGGTGTGGTGTGGCATGCATTTGAAATCCAGCACTAAGTGATTTCACCTAGGTGATAATCACCAATGAGAGACTCTGGAGTAAAAGAGGTGGATGAAACTCCTGCTTATGACACCTAAGGTTGACTTCTGTCCTCCATATTGAGGAGCACGTATATGTACGTGCACTTGTTTATACACAATGCCTATGAGCATGCACGCACACACACAAACACACACATCTATGTGCTAAAGAAAAGAAAACTATCTGTTGAGAAGATTCTAATGAACATGTAATTAGGATGAGGAATCATCCCAGTACTGATGGCTATAATTTGCAGCTATCTCGGGTGTGTTTAATTTTGGCTATAAATGAAATTAATACTGTCTCATTGCACACACAGAGCAAGGAATGAGAGCACATGACCCCAATTTTAAGTCATGAGAAGCAGCTACATTTATTGAGCAGTTAAATACAATATTCTTTGTGCATTTGGTTTCATAACTTCTGGATGCCCCATGAATTTTCCAAATTACCTTAGATCCCACATATAACTTATCTCTACCACATATGATTCTGAGACTGTTTCCATGATTGCTACTGACCCAAGGATACTGAAGATGCCAAATGAGTCAAGACACACTGCTTTTAGAATTTCAAATCGACGTTTAATTTTTCCTGAAGTCTAATATTTCTTATTGGTTGTGATATTGATGCCTTACAAAATTTTCATGTTTGTGACAAATGATGATGTTTTTTCTAACATTCAGCATTGTGACAATTTCTAGATAGCACTGGATATGGAAATCTGTATTTGGTTGCTCATGCTAGAGAAAAAAACAAAACAAAACTTACAGTTCATCCTTCTAAAAAAACAAGGTTTTTGAAGTTTTCTTAGTTAAATAAATTCTACACTGTAAAAACATATATCATCTTTTGTGTGTACCAAATCTCAAAATTATATTACCATTTTGCATAATCATTTATGAGTTTAAATGAAAGCTTTCTAATAAATACCATATCCAGTTTTTGCACAGTCTTCATAAATCTCATAAACTGGCTCATGAAAGATTTTAAATAATTAAATATATTGACAAAATCACTTTTAACAAAACCTTATTTTCTGTTGTTAACAGTGTCTATGTATATGCTAATGTCATTTTTTAATTTATGTATTTCGACTTTACCTGCATGAGTTATATCCGCATGTGTATAAGTGCATCCATGTCATGCAGTACAGAAGAGGGCGACATGTCCCCTGGAACCAGGAGTTATGGGTGGTTGATGGCAACTGGTGATCTTAACCCCTGAGCCATTTCTCTAGCCCAGCAGTCATTTAAAAGACATAAATTGTTAGTAAAATTAGAATCCTGAAACAGATCAAAGCATTAAGATGAGGATGGAAGAATATTGACTTCATTTCTTTATAGTTAAGCCATCCAGTCTGCTTAGTTTTAAAATTCTGGCTAATAAGCTCCAGTAAGGTGATGAATTCTGGATATGCAGTTTTTATTCTAAAAATCATAGAAATTAAATATATAGATGCTCAAAAGATGACTTAGCACTTAAGAGTCCTTTCTGATCCTCCAGAGTACCTGAGTTTGGTTCCCAAAATCCACGTGGTGGCTCACAACCACAACAGTGACTCCAGGTCCAAGTGAACCTAAACCTTTTCTGATCTCTTCCACCACTGACACACATGTGGCATACATTCACACAAAATACATACACATAAATAAAAATTAATCTTAAAAACATACAAAATAATTCACTCCTTAAAATTATTTTAATACAGAATATTTACTTTTAATTTTATAAAACAATATTGTAAAGACTGAATGCTTTTTAGCACATGTGGCAATAAAAATAGAAAATTTTCATTCTGCATTCCTGACACCACTCATCTCTGAATTTTAATTGTAAACAATGTATAACTTTAACAAACTCCATAGGAACTAGAGAGAAGGCCCAGCAGCTAGGAACACTTGGTGCTTGTCCAGAGAATTAAGATCTGTTCTCAGCATACACAGAGAGTCTCACAACTTCAGTTCCAGGGTAATACTGTGCTTCCTTCTGGCTTCAGCAGGCACTGCATGCACATGACACATATATGCATGCAGATAAAACACTCATACACATAAAATTAAGATGGATAAATAAATAAACAAGTAAGAAGAAAACTCAACAAGCAAACACTGATATGTATATAAAGAAAATATGATTTTATTGAGCTTAGTAGGAGATAGTTGTGCTGAGTGTGTTGGCTCATGTCTTTAATTCCAGCCCTAGGAAAGCAGAGGAAGGCGAGTGTCTATGAAACTGATATCAACCTGCTGTACACAGCAAGTTCAAGACCCTGCCTCAAAAATTAAAAATTAAAAAAGAGTTAGTTGCCAATGTCATAAGATTTAAGGGATTTCCTATGTAATTTTAAATTAATATTATATAAATGCTAATTCATGTACTAGTTTTTAAACTTGCTCATCTCAGTTATATCCACGTTTTAGAAAATTACTCATTTCAGGGTGTCTGCTGTCATTTTCTGACTTTTGCAGGCATTACATGACCCAAGGGTACTTACCTACACGCAGTCAATACATTTATACATATATTAATTGAAATAATAATTAAAATATAAAAAACCTTTATCTACTCGTGGCAATTTATTTAATAAATATTTCTATCATTTTCTCCAATCTTCTTGATGTTTTGAGATAAAATTATACATGCAATATACTCAAATATTTCATCAGGTATCTTAATATTTCTAAATAAGCCATGACATAAAACTAATACTAATCCATAATTACATCTAATATCTGATCAACACTAAACTTTCTTTAATCATGTTGTATATTACTATAAATGATATGCATATATTTTGATTGTTGGATATCGTATTTTTATTGAATGCATAACCCAGTTGAACATAACCAAGACAGAAGATTCTAGTATCTCATTCCATTATTCTGAAACCCTTGGGATTTACTTTTACCACTGGAGTGTCTTTGAATATACACTTGGTAGGGCAGAAATGCCAAAGAATTAAATATTTGCCCCAAATTTTGTCTTAGCTCTTGAAGAAAGTTCAAACTAATGAGTATATATATATATATATATATATATATAGAGAGAGAGAGAGAGAGAGAGAGAGAGAGAGAGAGAGCTCACAGAGATACTTAAGTGAAATGTATGTTCATTTGTATCCAGTAAAAATATAATTCCCACATGCTCTTTGACTAATTTTACATAATAAGATCTTGAAGGATGAAAATTTATTAAGTCATAAACTCACTGAATAATTCTCCCTTGCTGAACATCACAATTCTGTGACAGTATACATGGTAAGTAATCAAATGTTTGCATGGCTATGTTGGAACTGCCCCAGACTTCAGGATGGTTTACATGGGGCATATCATTCACCCAGAAAACGATAAGCTTTCAGAATTAAAGATACAGTTTCTACAGACTATGTTTCACTCTTGGACCATCATAAAGTTGAACAATTGTTGATTAAACATTGGTATTTACAGCATCATATGGGTTGGTTTTTTTTCCTTCTTTGTCTCACTGAATTTACATTTATTTCACAAATTAATCATTTTTTCCTAGAACATTACTCAATATCAGAATCTGTTGAGTGTGTTCTCCAAATGTAGTTGGTTTCTAAAATCCCTCTTTTTGTTGTTAATTCTTAAATTGATTTGTTTATTTGTTTGTTGAGGCAGAATCTCCCTGTAGTTCCAGTTGGTCTGGGACTCACTATGTAGACCAAGTTGATCTCAT
Source organism: Eospalax fontanierii (assembly GCA_035773235.1). NCBI lineage: Eukaryota > Metazoa > Chordata > Mammalia > Rodentia > Spalacidae > Eospalax > Eospalax fontanierii. Next base: position 28,522,291 of record CM069538.1, on the reverse strand, counting down.
TTTCATAGAGATCCACCCGACTCTCCCTCCTGAGTGCAGAGATTAAAGGTCTGTGCTACTCACACCTCGAAATTTCTTAATTTTTAATCTATTAATATAGTTCATGATTTGAAATCTAAAGCTGTGCATGAACTGCATGAGTTTTCAATATGAATTTGCAATGTGCACAGTGTAGCTTCTATTTCTATTTTAAATTATTCTTTCTTAATTTAAAACAACCCATTTTGTGGTAGTACCATTATAGTTTTCTCAGTATAGCTCTGTAATGTAGTTTGAAATCTAGTATGGTAATCCCTACAGCATTGTGCTTTTTGCTCAGACTTGCTTTTGCTTTCTGGTGTATTTTGTGCATCTCAATGAATTTTAGAACATATTTTTCTATTTATGTGAAGAATGGCATCAGGATTCTGATTGTAATAGCATTGAATCTGTAAAGTGATTTTGATAAAAAGATCATTTTTACCATAGTAATTCTACCAATACTTGAACAAGGAATGTCTTCATTTTTTGAGTGTCTATTTCAATTTATTTCTTCAAATATTTAAGTGTTATTGTACAGATCTTTCACATACCTGGTTAGTTTTATATTGTGACTGAGAGTGTTTCTGTGATCTCTTTCTCTGAGAGTTTGGTATTTGTATTTGAAAAGACTATTGGTTTTCTAAGTTGATTTTGTATACTGCCACTTTGATGAAAATGTTGATCATTTCTAGAAGTGGTCTAATGAAATTTTTGTGATGACATGTATAATGACATATCATCTGCTAATAGGGTAATTTGACTAATTTTTCTGTTACTATCCCTTTAATTTCCTTCTCTTGTGTTATTGCTCTAGCTATGGCTTCAAGCACTGTACTGAAAATGAGTGTGGATGATGGACAGAGCTTTCTCTTCCTCAGGGAAAATGACCATGTGTTTTCTTATTTTGTAATGACTGCCTGGTTTTGGTATTAGAGTAATACTGACTCTGTAGGAGTTTGGAAGTGTTCTCTCCCTCTTTTGTTTTATAATTTAATGGAGTATAGATTTTTAACGCAATTCCTTATTTTATTTCTTTGATCTATTATAATGCTTTCTTGTTCATCTCTGATTCTGTTAATTTGGGTGTCCTCTTTCTTTCAGTTAACTGGGCTAAGCATTAGCAGATATTATCTTTTCAAGCCAGGTTCTTAGATATTGAATCTTTGAATTGTGTTTTTTGCTTCTATTTTGTTGACTTCTCTGATTTTTATAGTGTCTTAATGTCTACTAGGCTTGTGTTTGGTTTGTTCTTGTTATTATGTAGCCCTTTGTCTCTGTCTCTGTCTCTCTCTCATCTCATCTCTTTGTCTCTCTCTCTCTTTTAATAAGTATACATCTTTAAGTCTCCATTTCTATACACAAAATTAAATTATCTAACAGTGTGTCTACATTATCCTATCTATCATTCAGATTCTAATTTGAAGTGTTTCTTTTTTTTCTCCCAGTTAATGCTATCATAGCATTTACAAATATATTTCCATCTATTCTTTTCATTTATTTTATTTCACTGCATCTCAGATGTTAGAACAAGTGGATTTGTATATCATTTATTATATATAGATATGATCTGTCCTTATATTTACCAATAAATATGCATCTAGTAATACTAAATGGTATTTATGCATATTTCTGTGTTGCCATTTGGAAAACTGAAACTCATTTTCTGCTGCATTACCCCAGAAGAATTTCAGAACACATGGTTTTGAATATTTATAATACCTATATGTCACCTTTACAAATAAAATTCATCTCTTCTCTGTATGTAATGCTTGGATTCAAATTTCTTTAAATATTTTAGATATGTGTCTGCTGTTCTTTGGCATAAAGCACTGGTATCCAAAATTTGAACTATTTATTTACACTTGATGCCAGAAGAGATTCCATGTCCAGTAAAAAATCAAATGGGTTTTTGTCTACAAGGCCTTTAATCCCAGCACTCAGGATAGAGAGGAATGTGGATCTTTGTGATATCTAGGACAGCCTCGTCTACATAGCAAGTTCCAGGCCAGCCAGGGCTACAGGGAGGCCTGGTCTCAAGACTACAAACAGTAAATACATTTTCATGACAAAAATCATATGTTGTCATTATTGGCAATATTTCAGGTTATTAGCATGACTTCTCATTTTTTGTTGAAATGTTTTTAAATCCTAAATAGCTTTATGGCATCATAGCCTCTAGATTTTGCTGTTTTCTAAAGATGTAAATTTTTGTCTACTGCATGAATTTTGTGATATATATATATATACATACATATATATATTTCTTAATTTATATTTCATTTATTGAATTCCTTGCCTGTTAATTCATTTGTTTTTTGAGACAGAGCATCATTTACTCTTGTCTAGTCTGAAAATCATGCAGAATTCAAGGATGACATTAAATTCCGGAGACTCCTACCCTCCATACTAGGACTATAGACTTGTTCTATCCTGTGCAGGTGTTTTTGTTCACTTTTGAAAGGAAATTTTGTGTGTTGTCTATTGTGTATGGCGCATGACCATGGAGCCTGATCACACATGTTGAGTCCTCAGGGAGACTTAGATAATTTCTTTCCATTGCTATCTGCTTTATGGTCTTCTTGAACCTCAATTTGGCATTTTGGTGAGGGTAGCAAGCTAGTGAACTCTTAGTAATGGTCTCTCACACTCAATGCTTAGATTAAAGGCATTTGTAGCCATGCCTTTATGGGAATTGTTTGTTTGTTTGTTTGTTTTATTTTTGTTTGTTTTTATGTGGGTGCTTGGAATTCCAACTCTGGGCCTCAGGTTTGCACAAGATATGTGTTTACCTATTGAGTCCTTTGTCCCACCCACTATTTTTATATTTGTCTAAAGTAACATTGTAAACTAGAGGCTTATTGAGAAATATCAGTTGGAATGTTTGAAATATTAGACACAGCCGGTCTCATGCTTTGTTTTGTTTTGTTTTTTAAACTCTTTGAGCCCTATTTATGCTAATGGGTGTTTGGCCATACACTGGAGCATTGTCCACTTATTAGGATTCATATTGTGACTCCAATAATGTTGCTAGGTAACGGTTTCATCTTGTGAAGCAGGCCTTAAAGTCAATCAGAAAGTGATTGGTGACCCCTGTGATGTTCATGCCTCAGTTGCACTAGTAGACAGGTCTTGCCAGACTGGTCAGTGTAGTTCACGGGTAGATTATCGACTACTTTTCCCCTCTAGTAACCTGCCTAGTACATTCAAAACACTGTGAAAGCTAGCTAGTAAGCATGAAGCATTCAGGCCAGTGACAACTCGATTTCTCCATATGCTATGAATCATGTATGTAGTGTTTTTAGTAATAGGTCTTTACTGTCATGTTCTGGACTGCAATCAAAAGCAATGTCAATATCCTATAAATCAAGAATCTATGGGACATCAATGGCTGACATTTCTAAAAGAGGTAACCCATTCCTGCCACTGGAACTTTTATTCCTTAGCCTGTGGAATATAGTAAGGACATTTTGGGTCTGTTATATTTTAACTGAATTATTTTGTAAATGTATTCCATTGTAATAAAAAATTTGGTCAGAACTATTTGTACATGGATTCCTGCAACATCTTTGTCTCTGATACCTAAGGCAGTGAGTTCTTGGATTTACTATATTGGTCAAACCATTAAATGACCAACTGTGCATACATATCTTAGCAATCTAATCAGCAATAAGTATTGATTAATACTGATATATAGATAAATAATCTGAAGTCAGTTAAGTACAATGAAGAAAGGTTCCCTGAAAAGTTGTGATTGAGTTCTATTTGATCTCACAAAGTATTCCTTAAATGACAAAATGTTAGAATGAAGAATAGATCAGTGATCACTAGGAGTTCAGAGACTAGAGTGAGGCAGACATAGAAGATATTATTGAAGGGTCACAGAGGGACATTGGAGGCATTGAACCTGTCTTAATCTTAACCACATCCATAGCCCTGCCTTGTTTGTGGTATAGTACTTTAGCATTATAAAATGCAAACATTGTGAAAATCTATCCAAAGTGTGAATGACTTTCTTCTATTAATTGTCATTTATGAATATTCACTTATTATTATTTTACCTTTAAATTTCAAGTTAAAAGAGAAGGCCATAGCTAGTAGCAGCCTGTTCTGGTGCAAGTGTATCCTGGAAGATCTGGAAACATAATGATTAAAAAAAAATATTGAATATAGTTGGAACTCATACACAAATGCTAACTAGAAGAAGTCTCTGACTTGTATTTGATGTGGGAATTATATAATTTTATTAATTTGATAATATTTTAAATGAAGAATGAAAAAATGTCTTCCAGAAAACTTTCTTTAAAATAAATTTGGCTTGACTCTAATAAAATATTTTAGGCAGTAATCAGATAAAAAGTAAAATGTTTGAAATATAAATTTTAAAAAAAATTAAAGACTCTTTGCAGGATACCAGAACAAAGACTTATAAAACATGAGTCACTCATCTTGTTAACACCAATATGCTTGAATGCTACACTAATATATAGCATTAAATCAAAGCAATCAATAAAATCCTAAAATAAAAACAGTATATTTGTGATTTTTTAGGTCCTTTCCTGTTTTTTCCCACTTACCCTTAATATTACATATGGAGAATACGCACATTATATATATATATATATATATATATATATATATATATATATATATATTGTGCGTGTGTGTGTAGATAATCCTTTTTCTTACCCTTGATGACACTGACCCCAATTCTTTTGAGGTTAGTTTGTACACTTTGCAGTTAGTTTTATCTTTCTTTCATTTATTTTTTTTTCTATTTCAGTCTCCGCTTTTAAGAAAGTTTCAACTATGAATAAGCAAAATTCATAGGACTCAGAAGACTGTATTCAGAAAGAAAGAGAAAAAAGTAAAAAAGAAAAACCTTCACAAGAGTTTCTTATTTCCCCCAGAAAATTGCACAGTGTAATCCTTTCAACCTTTCCTCGCTGTTCCTAGAATAGCCAGCTGTGCTTTCAGGCTGCTAAGATCCTTCAGATTGGCCTACTTCCTTTGTCAATTTGTTTTCGTAGTTCTTCAGGGTATAAATTCACTTGTCTGTTGTCCACCTCTTCTAACAGAGTTGCCAGAATTATACGGCTTTGAGTTATTTGTTTCTTGATACACCACTATCCACTTCAGCATGCACACAGCACAGTTTAGAGTGTGTGATGATATTTGATAATTCGTTTTAGGGATACTTGTCTTTGGTACTTGTTTTTATATTGTTCTAATCTCTGTTTCCTCTTTAAAATTTGTATTTTGCATTATTTTCTCTGTTTGTGTGTGTGTGTGTGTGTGCATGCGCGCCTGTGCATGTGTGCCCACACGTGCAGGTTTTAAACATCCTATGAAACAGTTGTGGAAGTCAAAGTGCTTGTGGAAATGCATTCTCTCCTACCATGTGGCTTCCAGGGATAGACTCAAGTTATTCGGCTTGGTAGCAAGTGCCTTTACCCATGAGTCATTCTGCACACCCTCCTACTTTTCTGGAAGAAATTATTTGGGGAGACTCAAAAACAATGGCATTGATAATGTTGCCATCTTCTCTGATTTATGATTTATGGCATCTTGGTCTGGGTACCTGCCTTTTTATCTTGTATCAAATCCTAGTTGATTAAGAATTGTATTAAACTTGTACTTTCATCTGTTTTTAACAATGATAAGGGGTTCAGTTAAGAGACAAAGTAGATGATAGGACATATGTGACTCCCTAGTTAAAAAAAAAAAAAAGCACAAGAAAGAGTTTAAAAACATCAAATTTATTTCATTCCCCATTTTACCTCTGAGCCAAGAACTAAGGAATCCTATCTGCATTCTGGGACTAGTTTTGAAATCTGTTACTCAATAGTAGTTTCTGAACTAATCAATTTTTAATAGTTTTTTTTTTAACCAGATGCTTGACAACAATGGAGTACAGTCATCAGTGAACTGTGCTTCAAACATACCTGTTTGTTACCTTGACTCTTCCCCATATTAATATATATGTAAGTATGTAGTATGTACTCTATATGTTCTCTTCATAAGGCATTTAGCACACAGCTACCTCTATACATTCTTCTTCTGTACATTCTTAATGCATGCAGGAAAGAACAGATGTGAATCACTGTCTCCTAAGACACAGAAAGAAGCTGTTTCCCTTATTTTCTTCTGAGACACAAATGCTTATAACATTTCCCGCTATAACATTAGCATAATATTACCTCGGACCAATCTCAAAACTTTCTAAACATACACAAGAAGGCGAGTGTCTCTCTTTAATCTTGGTAATTTTTGAGAGTTAAGTGTGCTGCTATGTAAATTTATTCCAAGAACATTGCTGTTTCTCAGGATACTTCATCAAGTATATTCTTAATTTCCTCCATATGTTACCTTAATACACTTAGTGATGGAACACATTTCTGCTTAAATGTGGATTTCATTGTTGGAGAGAAATAAAGAACTCTTATTTTTTTTGTGAAATGCTTATACAGTTCCAAGTACATTCTTCACACGACCATGTTTAATAGGTTCCTCATGGTAAACCTATAATGTACATGTTATTTAATTTTCCCTGATATTGAACTCAAAATCCAGAGATTTTTAAATAGTGTGCTCTAATTCATAAAGCAGAAATAGAATTCAAAATCATGGCTGTCTTTAAAGTTCATGCTCTTTCTGTTATACTATAATGTTAATGGGGAAAAATAACCATAAGTTAGGCAAGTGAAAATTGTATTTTTGTCAAGCATTGTTTGAGACTGATACAATGCAAAATTTTTTCATTGCTTATAAAGTAGTTTTGGAATAATGTCCAAAGTCGATTTATCTTAAGACATTTTGTGTAGTGCCATAATATATTAATTATTTTTATAGTTGCATACATTAAAGATGAAGGCATCTGTTACGTAAAAAGTTTTCATGTAGTGACCAGAAGTGCCTTGCTCTAGATTGAAGGTGCTTCAAGTAAGTGAGTTTATCTGAAGATATTTATTATGACAATGCATTGCTGAATTACCTTGTCTTTCTTTGTTAATGCATTTTTATGATTTTTTGTGCATTTCATACAAAACATCTTGATCACTTCGATATCCCATCGCGCATCTAGACCCCACTCTAACCCCTCGCCAGATTTCATGCCAGATTTCATTCTGCTAAATTAGTTAAGGCTATTGAGTCAAGTTAGTATACCCAGATTTCACTCAAAAAAATTCACTCACTGGAGTCTAGTCTCTCCCTTAAAGAAGTTAAGTCTCTCTCATCCAGCAATAATCAGCTATAAATAGTTAATTGACTAAGGTTGGAGCTTGCTATCCATTTCCCCCATTCTATGCTGGGTTTTTGTCTGATTGAGTTTGCATGGATCTTGTACATACTGACACCATTGCTGTAAATTCATAAGAGCAAGGTCCCAGGAGTATCAGACTCCATGGTCACTCACCTCTTCCCCTGGGGCTTACAATCTTTCAACTCCTTTTTCCTCAATGGTCACTGAGACCTGAAGAAGTCCAGAGACCCACACTCTGCAAACTCTTACACTGTATACTCTGGCCATTTGTGGCCTTTTGTGTTCATCACCCTCTGTTGCATGAGGAAGCTTCACTGATTTGATCTGAGAGATGCATTAGTATTCTGTCTACCCCTTGTTTTTCCCCAACCCTTAGGGATAGAGGTTCCATTGTAAATATGTCACTTAGGGTTGAGAATCTTACAGATACTTACTCATGATGTGTGACCACTTGTGAATTCTGTAACAGTCTCTGTTACAAAATAAGCTTCTTTGATGAGTGGTGAGTACCTTGCTTGTCTGTAAATATATGGATGCATATCTAGCATATGCCGCGGACCGTCCCTCTAGGAGACTGGATACCGAGGGAAAACAGGGGTGAAGGCTCTAGGAGAACTCAGGATTCGGCGAATAACAGACAGACACAACTCAGGTTGAGGCTTGAATCTGTTGCAATTTACTAAAATCTCATCTGAAGTTTTATAGGGTTACAGAAGGAAATTGGCAGGGTTACAAGTTCAAGCAAAAGGGGGCAACAAGTTTAATCATTACAAACTTGGGTCATCTTATATTCTGAGGTTTCTCAGTATCCGTCTTGTGGTTACAGCCAAGTGAACTTATTGAACTTATGGCAAAGCTCTTAATACAAAGTTTCAAAGAAATTAGTCTGGGACTTTTAACCTCAACCCTGCGGTGGCTAAATAATATTATAATGCCCGTGTGAAAGTACAGTTTCATCTCAAGCTGATCCATAAAAGCCCCCACTCCTTTTCCGGGGCTTTCCTATGATCTTGTAAGACTTGTATAAAGGCCTGAATTACTGGGGGCGAGCCCTAAGTCTCTTCTAAGGAAATGGTTGATTCATTGGCTTCATTTTCTGTTTTAGTGATTGCTAAAGATTTACAAGAAAGCAAGATAACAAAGAACATAAGCAAGGAGATGAGGGAAGTGATCCATGGCAGGGTACATCATTATATCGTATCCGTTCCAGGTAACAGGAGATGAGCTGATTACCAAGGAACCGCCGGGGGGCTAAGCTCCGAGAAGCACACGTCCCTCTTTCCACTGCTTCCACCACCGAACCAATATGGCTACACAGCGGCTTTTGCTGTGGATACAGCAAGCATATAGTAAGAAAGTACATTTGACTAGGGATGTGACAGACTTAATGATTTCTCTAAGATCTATGACCTCTCCATGCACATGTGTATGGGATTGCTTACAGTGTCTCCCATGTGTTGCCTCCCATTGAGTGGGCTTTAAGTCCAATTAGGTGCTGTTTATTATTCCCAAGATAAAAGCGCCACTAATGTACCAATATAGTTGTCATGCTGGCCATTGTTGTAGTGATAGGATTTAAAGTTGGTGTTGGACCATTGATTTATTTTCTCCCTTAGCAATTTGCATAGTCTTCTCTGAAACTATGAGAGCCAATCTTCAGAGAGGTGGCTTCCAGGTCAGTTCTAGCTCCACCTCTCCAAGCTCTGTGTCTGAAGCATACCCTGCCTTCAGCAACAAGGTCTTACCCTCAAGTTCTTTTCGTCAAGGATTGTGGCAATACATGTGTAATTTGAGGAGTCTCTTATACCACCCTGATCAATAACTCAAAAGGACGTTTTTCCTGTCTGATACTGCTTCTTGTTATATAGCTATTAGATATAAACATGGACTCATGTAGAGATATTATATGTGTAATTTTTCAATAGATTTCTGAGCTAATACATTTCCCTACGTTTTTTCACACTACTCAAGCACTAGTGTCCTCCCCTCTCTCTCTCCTTTTCTAACTCTCCCTCCTTCCCTGGTTAAAGCACTCCCATTTTCCTCATTTCACTCTTTAAAATTCCCCTTTCCTGAACTCTTTATTCCCCTTGACTGCATGGTTCCTGGACTAACCCTCCTCCCTCTCCCAGTTAAATACCCCCACTTTACCTTTGGTAGCACCAATCTCCTGCTATTCATCCCTCTCAAGCTCCTTCTTTCCCTTTACCTCCATGGGTTCTTTCCATTTTTCTGGCACCTGTAGTTACATCAGGATATATACTTACATATAAGGATTTGGAACTACTAATGAAAAAAAAAAAACCACAGTGTTTGTTTTTCTGAATATGTGTTACTTCCCTCAATATAGCAGTTTCTAGTTATATCCATTTACATGCAGATTTCATGATTTTGCTTTTCTTTGCCTCTGAGCAGAACTGCATTCATATCAACATACCACATTTTCATTATCCATCAGTTGTTAGACACTTAGGCTTCTTCTATTTCTTAGCTATTGTGCAAACAGCAGCAACAAACAAGGATGTGCAGGTATCTCTGCAGTAGGATGAGTCCTTTGGATTGATGCTAAGTGGAAGTAAACTGGATCATATGGTATATTCATTTTTTGTTTTTTTATAGTTCTCGACACTGTTTTCATAGTGGTTGCACAAGTTTGCACTCCCACCCTCAGTGAATAAGTGTCCCCTTTCCTCTTATCCTCACCAGCATTTGTCTTTATTGAACGTCTTTCTAGCTGTATTTGATATGATATATAGCCTTTCTATTTGCTCCTATTGATAGAAAATTATTCTAAATTGTGCATCTTCATAAGCATCAACAGTCTTGCTTTAATGCTGGTTTGGACAGCTCTCGTTGGGATTTTTGGTGGAGAGTCCAAATATGCATGGTTTTTCCAGTGTCATCCCTGGGATCATGAAGGAGCAATGAACGGAACACAATGAATGGGTCAACGACACTGCTTTCATACTGGTTACCACCTTGTCCTCAATACAGGGTAAAATTGTTATGACTTTTACTTTTGTTATCACAGATGTTTAATAATTCAGTTAAAATAATAAAAGTAAAATCTTATTTTTAATTATCTGATACATGTGCTGAGCCTTTCCACAAGGGCATTAAAATTAAGTATATTGCAATGTTTTGATAACATTATTTCTTAAGTAGTTTATAAATGTGCTGTGGCAGAACCTTATGATTTCAATGACTAATGGAAGAAATAAACTTGTCTCAGATGAATTCCTCCTCTGGTATTTAATGTTTCTTATATTTTACTTGGTGGAAATACTCCCATAAGATCAAAACTCCTAAACACATAGGACATAAAACAAAACATAGACATGTGTCTTTCTTTTCCTTTTCTTATTTCCCCAGAAATACTTTAGGAAGATTAAGTTCAGAGAAAAGTTCATCATATGGTGTTTTCTTTTTCAATGAAGAGGGAAAAAGGTGTTCATGAGACCTGTGACTACTGTTCTCTTTCCTCCTCAGACTTTGTGTGATCGCTTCATCCAGTGCTCTTCTACCTGCCTCCAACTTCAGTTCAGAACCACAGCTCCCCAGCATGCTGAATGTAGATCCTTTAGCCTTTGTTTGAATGTATTTTTCACATTCATTCCTCCCACATTGTTCCATTTCTGTAATAAATATAGAAGTATTAATAATATCAAGCTGTTCCTAAAGTACAATAGTCATGGTATTTTGAAAATCATGCAAAAAAGGAGCTTTATATCTTCAGAACGAAAAGGAAAAGCTGTCAGAAACACAAAAGTTTACTTCTCCATTACTGAATGCTTGAATGTTCAGGTTGCATAAGCAAGAACATATAAGTAAAATCTTTAGATTAAAAAAAACGTGAGAATGTAATGTTTTGCCTATAATTGGAACTATTTTGGTATTGTGTGCAATATAAATATATATTATATGTAATATAATATGTACATTATGTGCATATATTATATTCATAAACATGTATAAATTCTTATGTGCATATAAGGATATTAGAATATATTACATTATATTCATAATAAAATACATTTTGCTATTTTTCTATTTTTTATAATATAAAACATTAATTTTATATCATGCAATTTTACAAGGATACAAACATTTTTTATCCAAATTTTTTCAATTACTTCTAAAAGTAAAGAGAAGGGAAAAGAAATATTTCATATTATATTTTAAATGGTTTTTCTAGATGTTTTACTCTCATTGAAAGTTTTCCAAAACGGCATGAAATAATACGCATATTTGGCACAGATTTTATAGGACTTGAAATACATCTAGAGACTGTCATCAGAAACTACGGATAACAAATTTAAAAAGCCAAACCTGTATACCCACCAGACCTATGCATTCCTCGACTCCAGTTTCCCCTGGTAGCTTTTCCACACTACTATGCCTCCTTTGCACTAGTCCAACTTGGTCAGTTATAGAGAAACTCATCTATTTTAGTTACCTACCTCACTGTACAAGGCATAGATGGGATTGTGCATCCTGTGTACCAGGCCAGACAGACACAGTCAAGAGATTGATTTGCATATTTTCTTGATTACCCTTGAAATTGAATCACCCCCATCACCCTAATAAAAAAATCAGCACTGAATTGTCTGTCCACCTATAGGTACACTGCACAACCCAATGCTATGGGAGTACAAGGAATCTACCACAAACTCAGGCTCAGAATTTGCACCTATCTCTATTTGAAATAAAAGCACTTCCTACACCCCACTGGTACGTCAATACCTAGTGGCCACAAAACTGAATATCATTCATCTAGGTTATACCTGCTGAGCTGGAGTTACAGAAAAGAAAGATTCACCCTGATAACCATAGCACAAAGCACTGACTACAACGTAAATCCAGATGTCTAGGTCCCATTGTAAAAATACACAAAAAAATGAATAACCAAGACCATCTGTTTCTTCCAGAAATTTGTATACACATTGTAGAATTCCTTGAGAAAGTAAACAGAATTATACACAAGACAATTTTTCAAGGTAGCAACTATATACATATATATATGTATATATATATAATAAATTATATATATAGGATTGCAATAAAATAATGAAGAGTGCACAAATATAGTTGAATAAAATAAATAAGACAATTCAAGATATTGAAAAAGAATTCAGTAAAATCATAGAATCCCTGAAGAAAAGCTAAACTAAAATCAAAGTTAAAATGAAAAACTCAGGACATCAAAGAGATCTGAGAAAATTTAGAGAGATTGGATGAAGTGGAAGAGAAAAGATCAGATCTGAAAAACAAGATCAAGGAAATAGATCACTTAGTCAAAGAGAATGTTAAGGAAAACTCAGAACAGAACATTCAGGAACTCAGGAACACTGTATAAAGAGCAAATCTATGAATCATAAGTATAGAAGAAGGAGAGGAAACCCAGTTGAAAACACAGTAAATATTTTCAACAAAATTGAAGGAGGAATTTCTCCAAATCTAAGGAAATCAATGCCTAAAAACGTATAAGAGGCATACAGAACACCAAGTAGAACAGGCCAGAAATAAAACCACATGTGATATAAGAATCAAATCATTATTTACACAGGAGAAAGAAAAGATATTGAAAGTTGAGAGAAACATTAAGTGACATATAAATGCAGGTCTGTCAGAAAAACAGAAGACATTTCAATTGAGAGCATTCCACCCTAACACCAGAGAATACACTTTATTCTTAATATCTCACAGGACTTTCTCCAAAATTGATCATATATTAGGACAGAATGCAAGTGTTAACACAATCACAGAAATTCAAATAACATTTTATATATTATCTGACCACAAAATAATAAAACTGAATATCAACAACTATAAAAAGTAAAATGTACAGAAACAACACACTACAGAATGAAAATGGAGTAAAGAAAGAAAGCAAGACAGAACTTTAAAGAATCCTAGAATTAAAGAAAAATAAAACACAGTATTCCAAAGTCTATTGCACATAGTCATGGTAGTCATAAATGAGAAGCTTATAGCACTAACTGCTTCCTCAGAATAACTTAATGATGTACTTGAATTTAGGGTTCTGGCACCCCTGCATGCCCTTCTCTCTTAGTGCTAGGCTCTTGGCCAAGAGCTAGCCAGATCCTGTCAGTTGTAAAGCTCAAGTAAACAACTTAAGATATTGAAGAAATAAATTGAAGGCTTCAGAAGTTCAAAAACTTCCCATGCTCATGGATTGGTAAAACTAACATTGTGAAAATAATTATTCTACAAAAAAATTTATAGATTCAATATATTTCCAATAAATATGGTCATGGCATTCTTTACAGAAATAGAAAATAAAGCAATAAAATTAATATGGAATCACAAAAGAACCCATATAGCCAAAGCAATTCTGAGTACAAACAACAATATGGAACAGTCATCATTCTAGATTTTAAACTATATTACAGAACTATAGTTATAAAAACAGCGTAGTATTGGCACAATAACAGAGAGGTAGATAAATGGCACAAAACAGAAGACCAGGGGCTGGAGAGATTACTCAGTGGTTAAGAACACTGACTGCTTTTGCAGAGGACATGGGTTCGATTCTCAGCACGTAACAAATGTGATGACTAACAACCATCCATTATTCCAGTTCCGGGGGAATATGATCTCCTCTTCTGGCCTCCACTGGCACTGCATGACACAGTGCACATACAAGCACAAAATATTTTTTAAAATTCAAAAGATGAGAACAGGAGTTAACAGAATTATAGTCTCCTCATATTTGACAAAGGTGCCAAGATCTCACACTAGAGAAAGACAGTATCTTTAACAAACGATGTTTATAAAATGGATGTCCACAGGTAAAAAATAATAAAATTAGACCCATATCCATAACCCTATACAAAAGTCAACTCCAAATGAACCTAAGACCTCAAAGTGAAACATGAATTGCTCAAAGTTTTAGAAGAAAAATAAGTAGTGCCCTATGAGATAAAGATTCAGGAAGGACTTCCTAATTCAAACTTCAGTTGCTCAGGAATTCAGGTCAATATTTAGCAAATGGGACCTCATTTCAGAGAAAGATTCTGCACAGTAAAAGTAATTACCTATCAAGTGAAGAGGAAGCACCTAGAGAGGGATAGCATGCTCACTTGCTATACATCTGACAAAGGATTAATATCCAGAAGTAGAAAAAAAATCTCAAAAAACAACAACAACAAAAATCAAGCAAATACTGATCCAATTAAAAATGGAGTGTGGAACTGAACAGAAAGCTCTCCAAAGAAGAAAAAACTGACTGAGAAATACCTTAAAATGTTCAATGTCCTTAGTAATTAGGGAAATGAAAATAACTACTTTAAGATTTCCTCTCACCCTAGTCATAGTGCCTAAAATCATGAGAACAATTCATATAAATGCTGGTTTTAAAGACACAGGGAAAGGGGATTTCAATCCCTCTGCTCGCATGATTGAAAAATGGAGCAACCACTTCTGGAAAACAGTATGAACTCTTAGAACACTAAAATAAATCTGCTGTGTTCCCCAGTTTTTCCTCTTCTTGTCATATACCCAAAGGACTCAGTATTCTACTGCTGAGACACTTGCTCAGGCATTTTTGTTGCTATTCTTTTTAAAATAACTAGGAAATGGAAACAACTTAAATGTCCCTCAACTGATAAATGGACAATAAAACTGGTACATTTGCACTTTGGAGTTTTACTCAGAGGTAAAGGAAGTTAAAATCATGAATTTTCAGTTAAATGAATAGCACTAGAAACTGTTGTATTAACTGAAGTAGTACAGATTCAGAAAAACAAGCCATGCGTGTTCTCTGTCTTTTTTCATCATAATTCCAAATCCATAGATCTGAGTATATAAACTGAAGCCAGGAATTAGGAAAGGAACCACAAGAAAAGGGAAAAAGAGCTCCAGAGCAAGGGCTAGTAGGGGATATGTGTTATCAAGGAAGAAAAGGTGGAACTGGCAAGGGAATAGGGAGGTGTGGTGGTTTGAATGAGAATGTCCCCCTTAATGTTTGGGCTAGAAATGCAGTTGATTTCCTTAAGCAGAGTTTAATGGTCCATTCTTGTAGGTACCTGGAAGAAAGTAGTGCTGAGAACAAGGTAGTACCAGAGGAAAATAAAGACTTAAGCAGCAATTGTGATATTTTGATAAAGAGACTGGTTTGAGTCCCCCACATTCAAAAAGCTTGTCTGAGACTAACTTGAAAAGCAATGGATTAATTTCTTTGGTGGAGGATATACTGACACAGTCTAATGTAGATACGGAAGTGTGGCTTTTAATAGTGAATATTATACAGATCTACAGTGAAAAAGAGCAAATGGGACAGAAGAAATGCAGATTGTACAGTTTGAATTAAATAAGAGCACTAGGAAGATAAGTGTTAGAGATAAAGCTTGCATTGAAGGAGAGATGATTAAGGAGAGGCCTAGGTATTTGCACTTAAACAATGGAAAGAGCACCTTCTGGGAAAGACCACACACAGCTAAGTCACCAACTTGTGAAAGGAGAATGCTGCAAGGGTTTTCTACTCTTAGAAAGCTATAAATGTGAATGAAGCAGACCAGGATCCATACCAAACATTCAGTTAAATTTTTTACAGTGCCATTCATGTGCAGTTTCAGAGTGTTATAGTGCTGGGAACCCTGGGAAAGACCATTCAGATTTTGTTCTGAGTAGGAGGAACTGACTAGAGGGCAGCCTGTTTATTTTCTGTTTTCAAAAGTCCAAATACCGTAAATGATTACAAGGTAAAATTTGTATCCTTGGATAACACTCCTATAGTGAACCTTACCCACCAATGTCTCAGGCTTCATTGTGGAAGAGGGGGCGGAAGATTGTAAAAGCTAGGGCTGGTTCTTGAATTTAGGGAAGCAGTACCTTTGAGGCTACTGGAAGCTTGCACATGTGAAACTGTGGCAATGATGGCATTGAGCACAGACCCCCAACCCCCAGCTCAAAATTGGACAAAGGTGAAGAGTGGAGGGATAGAAATTGGTGGCAGGCTAGAAATAGACTGAGAACTATTGGAGACTGGTAACTACTGGAACAGGGAGGATATGCCTTAGTATCTTGACCAGATGCCACTGGCTGAATATGCACTAAAGGACATCTGGATACTAGTACTTGACTGGAAAGGGATTAATACATATGACAAAATACATGAGGTCTGGTGGGGGTTGGATGGGGCAAGAAGTCTAAATTTGATTAAGAATTGTTGTATGAAATGTACAAAACTCAATAAAAGAAAAAAAAAACATATAAAGGCAGTTAAAAAAAAAAAAAAACTTTCCAAGGTAAAGTTTTCAGGTATTTTAGATAAGCAGGATGTTGCTATCACAGTCATGATGCTTCCTGTCAAGCAAACGTGCATGTGATCAGAAGTATAAAGATAAACTGACTGGCCCTATTGTGGTTAGCTATTTCTCTGAATCAAACCATTAAGGGTAATGGAGGGGGATTTTCTAGATCAAATCTGCCTTGTTTGAGAATACAAAATTGAGGAGAGGGAACAAGATGGAGTCACTCACACTGCCACAAGAGACCACAGAGGTCATGCATCATGTATGACCAGGATGCAGGAGCATCCCTGCATAATGAAGGCCCTGACAGGCCACTCCATGCAGCTCTGAAAGTGAAGCCTGTGTTGAGAGTGGAGACCCCAGGAAGATGTTCATGATGTCAGAGCTGTGAGACAGCTGCCAAGAAAAGCTGCATACAGGGATTAGTGCAAGCCCAAGACAGAGATGTATGTTGCACAAGGAAAGGTTGGAGAGATTAAGCCAGGATAGTCCAAGACACTCCTAAAACAACATAGGCTATTGCCATAGTCATGATTACCTCCCAGAGTATAACGATATTACCCTGTTACTAAAGAGTAGGTGTAGTTCAAACACAAGCCTTGGAGCTGTCAAGCTGGAAGCCTCTTCCCTGAAAATTAAGTGTCGTAGTATCAGATGATACTATGCTAACTGCCAAGGAAGAAAGCCAATCAGTGATTTCATCTGACAGTAACGTTTCTGAACCACAACAATGATAGGCCCAACAAATAGTCTCTACTTGTGCAGTAATTGCACTTTTATCTTGGGGATAATCACCAGCTGCCTAAAGGAATTAAGGTCCACTCAATGGGAGGGAACTCATATCTGATAATACATAAACATAGCCAAATACACATAGCTGGAGAGGTCATAGATCCCAGAGAAAAAACAACTTTTGTCACATCCCTAGATTAATGTAATTTCTTATCTACAATGTAGCTTCTACACTTATGGTTCAGGAAACCTAGCAGAACAGAAGGAAGAATGAATATTACTGGATTTCTCAGCTTTCACCGCCAAAGCTTCCTCATGCAAGAGACGGGGATTAACACAGAAAGTGTTAATCGCAAAAGTGCATAGAATGAGACTGCAGGGGCTCTTCCCTGAATAGGACACCTATTTCAAACTTCTGTCACCCCTGTTTCAGGGATCATTGTAGAAAGGGGGCAGGCAGTTTGTAAGAGTTATAGATAATTGATGACCATAAGGAAACAGAGTTTTTCAGACAGACAGCTGATAAGTTTCTCATATGAACTTATAACAATGGTAATAGCATGCCTAAGACCCATGTAACTCAAGCCAGAATAAATCTTAGCATAGATGTGGAGAAGTTGGCAAAAAGCCCTAAACTTAGTTGTGGAACTCTTGGGATCTGATACCTCCTAGGAGATAGTCTGTTGTCTCTAAGGATGTTCAACTACATGAGTTACCTAGGCTCCAGTGGATGTACACACAACAAAGGTCATTTGGGGATTCAAACCTTACTTTATAGGCCTTAATATGACAGAGTAAATAAAACATAGCAGGGCACTATAAGAGGTTTGCTCATATGATCAGTATATATTGTACAAAATCTGAAAAATTTCAGTAAAAAATATGAAGAAAAAATCTTGAATAAGCTTTTGAATGTTAATTATGTTCATGTGAATATGTTTCATGTATTATTGGTTGGAGACATTCTGCACCTAGACATAGTATACAGTTCTATTAATTTTAATTACTGTCTAGTATAAATAACCATTGAAAGAGTTCTGATAGCATATTGGCATGAAAAAATAAATATAATATACGCATTATTTGTTACTTATCAATATTTGAAAAACTAGGGTGAGGTATTTAGTTGGTTAAAATTACTTTGCATATAAATAAAATTTTATAGAAAACTGTTCTGATTTGCTTCCAATTGCCATGGCAGAGCACGATAACCAAGACCAATTTCGGGAGGAAAGGGTTTATTTAACTTATATCTTCCTGGTCACAGTTTATCACATAGGGAGCCCAAAGTGGGAACTCGGGGCAGGAACCTGGAGGCAAAGACCAAAGCATAGGCATGAAGGGATGCCTCTTACTGACTTGCTTCCCTGGCTCATGCTTAGTGTGCATTCTGATACAGTACACTACAACCTGCCCAGGAGTGGCACTGTCCATACTGAACTGGGTCCTCCCACTCAACACTCAAGAAAAACCCCACAGACATGGCCACAGACTGTCCAATGAAGACAATTTCCCCATTGAGGCTCCTTCAACCTAGTGTGTCAAGTTTACACTAAAACAGCAAAATTGAACCCTTGTCAACTTGACACACAAACACATCATTATTAACCACAACCTTTCCGTCGTTTGTCCTCAAGAAATGATGTTAACATTAATATCACATCATAAGACAGTACAACCTTAAAAGTTCCACAGTCCTTAAATATACAGATACTTAAAAGTTCACAGTCTCTTTTAAAAGACCCTTAACTGTGGGCTCCTATAGAATCCAAAACAAGCACTATCTTATTTCAAATGGAAGAATCAGGTACACCTAAGCAAAACTAAAATCCAGTAAAATAGCTCAAGGCTGGACATCTCGGGTTCATTCACAAACTTCCGGGCTCCAAAGGGTTTCAGCAGCTCCATTTCTCTGGTTCTGCTCTTCAAAGCACACACAGCTCATCTCACAGACCCAGGCCAGCTCCATCCCACACCTGCTTCTCTCCTTGGTGGTCATTTCATGGTCGTGACATCTCCGAAAAGTAGAGATCTCCACTGAAACTGAGACAGCTCCTTCATCAGTGAGCTCTTCTGGCCGCCCCTGGTGCAAAACCTCAGATTCTTTCTAAGACCCCTGCAATCCTGGGACCTTCACTGTAACTGAGACTGCACTTTTCACAAACTGCCTTTTTGGTCTCTCACAGTGAGTCTCAGCTGCTCTCTGTGACCTCTTCTTACTTTTAACAGCAGAACCAAGGAAACTCTTACATAGTACTAAGTTCTGCTTCCAGCTTGAGATAGAGGTCTGGGCCCCATCTGGAGCATGGTTTCTGTGTTCTGTCTCTGAGGAAATACTTTCCAGAAGAGTTTACCTTTATGATTCTGGTCTCTTGTTACTTACAACTGGGTTTTCAGCCCCAGGTAACCAGCATCAGTTGTCCCAAGAAAGCAAAAGTTTAACTGCAGAGGTTTTGGTCTCTTAATACCAGCTGACTTTTCAGTCCTAACCAATCAAAAACAGATTCTCAATTAAAAAAAAAATCATACAGGAAGCTTTGATATTCTGTTTCCCTTCAAAGCTTCACAAGTCAGGTCTATAATTTATACAACTCTTTTAGCAAAATTGTTTGCAACTCGAGACCAACATAGTCTAAGCTCTGAATGGCTTTTCTAGCCCAAAGTTCCAAACTGTTCCAAACTCTCCCCAAAAACCTAGGTCAGGTCTATTACAGCAATATTTCACAATCCTAGCATCAATTTCTGTTCTAGTAAGCTTTTCCATTGCTGTGACAAAATATTCTGACCAATACCAACTCGGGGAGAAAGGTATTATTTTATCTTAAATCTTCCAGGTAATAATTCATCATTGAAGGGGCTCAAGATAGAAACTCCCAACAGGAACCTGGAGGCAGGAGCTGAATCACAGGCCTTGAAGCAATGCTTCTTACTGGCTTGCTCTCCTGGCCCATGTTCAGCCTGCTTTCTAATAAAATACACAACAACCTGCCCATGGGTGGTACTGTTCACATTGGGCTGGGCCCTCCCATATCATTCAACAATCAAGAAAATACTTCACAGACATGGCCACAGGCCAGTCCAATGGGTGCAATTCCCCAGCTGAAGCTCCTTCAACTCAGGCATGTCAAGTTGATACTAAAAGCTATCCAGCACAAAAAGCTAATGCTCAAATATACATCAAATTCAAATGTTTTGATTTCCTTTTATGGGGAAAAATCTCCATATTGCCTACAAGTTTTAATATTTTCCTATATTACTGAAATATACCTGTATTTGATATCCATTTACACATACATTTTTCCTAAGTTTAACAATAAGAATTTCAGTATTTATTCAAGTTCAGCCTTATTAACTATCTTCTAAAATTTGCTAAATGGGTTGATGAAATGCAAATGCATAGAAGATTATGCTGTATAGTACAGAAAAATAATGTTTAAATCAGCAACAAAACTGAAAGAATGCAAGGTCAAAGGATATGCTGAATCATGGTATTTAGCTGAGAAAGTAATTGTCAAAGTATTGCATTGTTCATGAAAAGAATATATTATGCTTCCAAAAATTATGAGTGACAAGATTAAATTGTAGTTACCTAAATATTCCACCATAGTCAATAAATGTAATGTATGATGCTCATCAACAAAATATATATTTAATCTGATTAGTCAGAACTGATGACCTAAAGACTTTGAACAGTGTAATTATTATCTGTTCTATTTCTAATGACTGTTGTCAGAGACCCAAGTTTATATTAAAATTGCATCATAAGAAAATACAAAAGGAAATTTTATTGTTCTTGAAATATATTAAAATGACAGACAAAACTGTTTCCTGAAGATAGTTTGCCTTATAGGAATCTTTTTCATTCATTTCCTATATATGGATACATCTATGAATACACATATATACATGTATGTATGTATGTATGTGCATAAGACTATGCACTTGAATTAAAAAAAATAGACTTCTAATTGGAAATAAAGACTTTAATACTTTTTAAATTTTATTTGCAAATTGTCCACTAAATTCTAATCCTATCACACTTCCATTCTCGAACAGTAGCAATTATCTGTGCAAACTTTATTAAGTAACTATAGGAAAATTATAAAGTGTAACTTTGTCAGGAAATTGTACCTATATAAACTGGATTTTTTTTCTAATTCAATTATATAATGTTACAATTATAATTTTGTTGTATTCCAATGGATTATGTTAAAAAGTTTATTCTTCATACATACTTGTTTTATATATATATGGTGACATTCTTTTTTCAGGGAGTATATTGCCCAGTTAATTTATTAGTGTCTTCTATTTCATTTATTTATTAAATTATTTATTTATTCGTGGATTCATTTATTCATTGGTGGCAATGGGATTGAGCCCAGGCTCTTGTGCTTGCTACTGGTTTTAAACATTTTGTAGACTTATTACTGTTTGATAAATCAATTTCAGTTGACTAATGTTGAGGGTTTTTTTAAATTACTTTTCAGTATTTCGTTCCATGTTTACTTGTTAGATGAAGACTTGCATGTCTTGACTGTGTTCTTGTAAGCTCTCCAAGCAGACAGGCTGCATTTGATTCTAACATTGCAGAAAATTCATCCAAATATAAATTTTTCCTAGAAACTTCACTTAGTCTATATTGCCTGGATAGAATTATTTATTATCTCAAGCTTGACATACTATTTGGGGAAGATTTGAGAGAGCTGTGTTGACTTAGAAGACCCCACCCACAGCACACTTCTTATCATGTGGCTCTTTTCATGCCACAAAACCAAGCTTGCATTATGTGTCCCTTTACCCATATTGTAGAAGCTTGGGATCCAGCTTCCAATCATTCTCTAGTGGACTGCTGAGATATTTGGAAAACATTTAATTCTCTTCTTTGCCCAGGAATTCCTTAATTATTAAGACATCTCCTGAACTTGAATTAATGTAATGGTTTATACTAAGGGGGTATTAAAATCATCAAATCACACAACATATAGATATAAAATGAGAGATACCGGAAAAGAACTATTCTGTCCATTGTGTTTCTTTGTATTATGTATTCCACACATATTCATTTGCCTTTTTATTTTGACTTTGCTCTGTCTTGAAGTTTCTATTTCTTTTTCAGTCTGTAGTCAATTTCAACCTGTATTTACGTTTTCTTCCAGAACTTATAGTCATGCTGTCAGCATGCACTAGACCCAAGCAATCTCAGCCTAGCCAAAAATCCAGCAAAGAACTGGGGAAATGGGCAAGAAGTCCCAACCTCAGCAGAACAGCTGATTACCGGTAAGTGAGGGAAATTTGATATTTAAGGGAGTGACTCTAAATAAGCTGACAAATCTCACCACAGAGAGGTATATCTGGGACAGAAATATGACTTGATAGGCTTTAACATATATGACAGAATGCATGAAGTCCTGGGGAGGGGAACCCTGGGGGATGTGGATGGCAGAGGATTTTAAACATTATTAAGATATACTGTGTGAAATGCAAAAAATTCAAGCAAACTATATGTTGAGAAAAAATAGGATTTTTGCCCCATTTATTCTTTTCTTTACCCTTTATTTCATTTAAGAAATTACAGAAGGATGAGTGTGGATGACTTTGAGCATGTAGAATCTAAAAAATGCAGGCAATTTCAGTTTGCATTTATATGCACACTTCTCAGTAGAAATTCATAGAGTGCACATAAGAAAGGCTTGGGAGAAGTGTTCCTAAATTATGATGAAAACTGGGACTAACATAGTGGAAACAATGGAGGTATCTCACTATTGTTCATCATTCTGTATAAAAATAAATTTCCTACTTTCTTGAAGGAGATGTTATTACCCTCAATTTAAATAACGGAAAATTGTGTATTCTTGAGCTAGGAATTTTTTTTACAGTAAATCATTATTACTTATATTGTTCACGTAGTGAAATGATAATACACTTCACTACTACATTTCAAAAGCACAGTAAAAGAATTTAAAGTTAGTCAGTTACTATCACGTGCATATCAGCATCCTTGCATAATTGAAATTAGCAACTAAAGATTTGTGAACAGTGTTTCCTTGTTCGAAAAAAGTAGACTTTATTTCAAAAATAATAAGAAAGCAGATAATATGCTTGTGTTATTTCCATGCTGAAATAGCAAAATATTTATCATATTTATTCAGTAAAACATATTAGTTTTGTTTAAACATTGAAATGACATAAAATTGTATTTTAAATACTTGCAGAAAGAAATAAGAATTTGGAATTAGTAGGATAATTAATTTGCTTTCTATTGAATTTTTGAAATTTCCATATAATATAGTTTGATGGTACTTACTTAGATCACCTCCCCTATACACATCTCCATCCATTGCCCCGTGACCAATTTAATGTACCTCCTTAGTGCTCATTAACTCCACCTCCATTTTTCCTCAGTCTTCCTGATCCTATCTTCCCTTGAACTGTATCATTACAAAACTTTACCATCACTCTTCCTTTGTAACAAGTGTGGCTCCTACATATACTCAAACCGCAATATAGAAATCTAAAAATTTGAAACTAAGACTCTCACACAAGGGAAACTATATGCTGTTTATGTTTCTGGGCCTGTGTAACCTCATTCAGTATAATATTTTCTAGTTTCCTCTATTTTAAAGAAAATTTCATAATTTTATTCTAATGGCTGATTAAAATCCCATTGTGTATATGTTAAAAAAATCCATCATTTAATGGACATTTCTTTGGTACTTGCGTAGGTAGATCTTTTCTGTGGGCATGCTCATTTTTAGACAGAAGCAAATGCACTGAAGTTCAAATCAAATGTCCTGAAACGAAGATAGGAGGAAAAGAATCAATTGGAAGAAAACCTTTAAGTCTCGAATCAGCTGTGTCTGAGATATTGAATTTTTCAGCCAAGGAATTTGAAGTAGGTATCATGAGGATATTAAAGGAAAGTCCCATTTGTTAACTGTTGGATTTAATACTTGCACTGTAAAAGTGCTGTTCAGATTGTTCTTTTCTGTGCCTATAACTTCAAATATATTCCCTATTTTCCCATTTACCTGATTCTGTGTATTGAGTTCCTTGATCCATTTGGAGTTTTATGTATGGTGAGAGATGGCCTCTAGTTTCATTCTTCTACATGCTGTTATCCAGTTTGTCCAATACAATTCACTGAAAATGCTTTTACCCAATGTGTATTTGTGGCTTCCTTGTAAAATATAAGGAGGTTTTAAATGTTTGAATTTAGTCTGGGCCCCCAATATTATTCAATTGATCAATGTGTGTGTGTGTGTGTGTTTATGCCAGTATTGTGCTATTTTTATTACCGAAGGAGTGCATTACATACAATTACACTGTAGTATAATTGGAGAACAAGGATGATAATGTCTCCAGTTCATTGTTCAGGGTTATTTTGGTATCCTGTTTTTTTTTTTTTTTTTTTTTTTTTTTTTTGTGTGTGTGTGTGTGTGTGTGTGTTTCCACATGAAATTTGAGATTATTTCTCCATTTTCTGTGAACGATTAGTTGAAATTTTATTTTTATTTATTCGTTTATTATTTATTCATTGATTGATCTTTCTGAGAGAAGATTCCCCCTCTAGCTCTAGCTGGTGTGAAACTCTCTATACAGACCATACTAGCCTCAATCTCACAAAAATCCACCAGCGTCTGCCTCTTGAGTGCTGGGATTAAAGGCATGTGTCACCACACCCATCAATTTGTTGGAAGTTTATTGGGTTTTGCAATGAATTTGTAGACTGCTTTTGGTATGATGACCGTTTTCACACTATTAAGCCTAAAGATCTATGAGCATCAAAAGTTGTTCCATCTTCTGCTATCTTCTTTTATTTCTTCAGTGTCATGAGGATTTTATAGCCCAAGTCATTCATTTCTTTTGTTAGATTTATTCCACTATATTTTCTGGCTTATCACATTATCTTTGAATGGGTTTATTTCCTCAATTTCTTTCTCTGTATGCTAGTTGTTGGTATATAGAAAAGGTATTGAATTGGGGTTGTTAATTTTATATTCTCCTACTTTATTGAATGTATTAATTAATGCTAATAGTTTTCTTCGGAGTATTCATGGTTTTTGATGTACAACATTAAATCATGTGCAAATAAGGATGATCTGACTTCTTCGTTCCCAGGTGGCATTCCCTTTATCTCCTGTGTTTGTCTTATTTTTCCAGCTAAGACTTCAAGTCCGATATTGAACAGAATGGAGAGAGTGGATGATTTTGTCTTTTCCTGATTTTAATGAGAATGTTTTCAGATTTTTTCCATTTAATATGATGTTAGCTGGTACATTGCCTTTATTATGTTGATGTATGTCTGCTATATGCTTAGAGTCTCCATGACTTTTATTATGAGTGGATATTAGATTATGTCAATGGCCTTTGCATACAGCTGTTTTGGCATGCTATGTGTTTTCAGTGTCATTCAATTCTAGGATTTTTAAATTTCCTTCTTGATTTATCACTTGACCCCAGTTTCATTCACTGTTTTGTTCAGCTTCCATCAATGTTTGTACTTTTCCCCATTTTTATTGTTTTAGATGTAGTTTTATTCCTTTGTGGCCAGATAGAACACAGGATGATATTTCAGTTTTCATAAATATATAGTGACGTGCTTTGTCCTAATTTTTGGTCAATTTTAATAAAGTTCTACGGATTGCTGAGAAGCAACTGTATTCTTTGGTGTTTGGGTGGAATGTTCTGTAGTGTCTGATAGGTTCATTTGATTTACGGTGTCATTTAACTACATTGTTTCTCTATTTAGATTTGGTTGATTGGCCTGAGTATTGGTGACTGCAATAATGAAGTAACTCACTATCACTGACTTGGGATTAATGTGTGATTTTAGAATTAATAATATTTCTTCATATAATTGATACCCTTGTGTGGAGTACATATATAGTGTTTAAAATATACTAAAAACTAAAAAAAAAAAACATTAAAATTGGGGCCAGAAAATGAACAGGGTATTTTCTAATGATCAAATGCAAATGAACAGAGAAATATTTTTAATATCTTACTTATTATTTTTACTTTACGTGTATGAATGTCTTGCTTGCATGTTTGTAATACAATACATACATGACATACAATGTTCATCGAGGTCAGAGAAGGGCATCAGACTCAGTGGAACTGAAGTTAAAGATGGTTGCTAGCTGCCACATGGGTGCTGGGGAATGAACCCAGTACACTTCAAGAGTAGCCAGTGCTCTTAACCTCTGAGCCATCTCTGCAACCCCTAGAAATAGTTTTAAAATATTCAACATCTATAGCCATCAAGGAAATGAGAAGTAAAACCACTTTGATATTTCAACTTATAGTATCAAATGGTTATGATTCGAAAAAAAAATGACAAATGGTGAGGGGTGGAGAAAGGCAAAATATTATCAACTGCTGATAGTAGTGAAAACTGGTGGAGCCACAGTGGAAATCAGAGCTGAAGTTCCTCAAAAACTGGAAGTTGTTGTACCATTTGATCCATCTGTACTACTCTTGGGCATATACCTCAAAGACTCTGCATCTTACTGCAAAAATACTTATTCATCTCTGTTTATTGCTATCCTTTTCACAATAGTCAAGAACTGGAAATAACCCAGCTATACACCAACTGATGAATGGATAATGAAAGTGTGGTACATGTACACAATGAAATAGCATTCGGTTCTTAAGAAAAAGAAATTATGAAATTTACAGGTAAATGGATGGAACCAGAAAGAATTATTCTGAGCGAGGAAACACAGACCCATAAAGAAAATTATCACATATTCTCTCTCATACATAGATGCTAGCTTTGAAATTTTAGATATGCATTTTTCAGTCCAAAAGAGGAAAAAAACAACTAGTAAATAGCCATGGGTTGGGAGATGCTTCCTGGGAGGGGAGATATAAAGCAGCAATATAAATTGATAAAGGGGAATAATAGAGAAAGAAAGGTTAAAGGGGTTTGGAATGGGAGAGAAGGGCAAAAGAGGGAGTGCAGGGGCTGATAAATAACACTAGGGGCTTTTAGAAAAGGCATATAGAAAATTACCACTATAGAAGCTACTTAAAATATACTAGTAGATTAGAGTAGGGATTGGAGAGATGGCTCAGCTGTTAAGAGCACTGATTGCTCTTGCACACACATGGCAGCTAACAACCACCCATAACTCAAATTCCAGAGAGAATCTGGTATCCTCTTTTGACCTCTTCATGGGTATGCACACATTCATGGATTCACTCGTACCCATAAAATAAAAATAATTATTATTATTTTTTATTTCAAAACATTAAAAAGTGTTACCTTGTAAGTGAAAACATTGTGTCTACTAGAAACGATAGTCTTGGAAAAAATGTCCAATATCAGTACTTGACTCCATCTTTAGAGGCTATTGACCAGGGGTCCATAGATCCTCAAACAATACTGGACAATGCCCCTGATCTTGGTTATCCAAAAGAACCTCAGTTTCAGATCCCATTGCTGAATTTATTGCATGGATGGACTGTAAAACAAATAAGGAGAAATCAAGCTGATACTGACTGAAAAGCCTCATCTCTATTCTCTAGTTTTCATAATGCTGCAAGGTATTATGTAAACTACCTCAAGAGAAAATTTAGCATGAATAATCCTCAAGTGTGAATCCTGCAAGCTACCAAAGCAACTGGTCTGGGAAGATATGCCAACGGAGGCAGAAGTTACAGGAATCACAACTACATTCTAAATGGATTTAAGATTAGCTTCATAGGATGGGGCTCCTACCAGACATGATATCAAGCCAAGGAACCTGAGGCGTGTCAGCCCAGAAATCACAGGAGAAAGCCCAATACAACTATTTTGCTAAGTAGATATAATAGAAAACTGATTTCTCATGACATTGTACCCATAGATTAATTCATCTCTCAACTCTTAGCAGAGGAACACACATATAAAGAAGATGATGATCAACACAGAAACCTACACCTGGTCAGTATCCAGACAATAAGAAGTTGTAGACTGCTTATTACTGAATAGGACACTTATATCAAATTTTTGCCTGTGAAGGCTTATGCATCATTGCTGAAGAGGGTACAGAAAAATTACAATAGCCAGAAAAAATGTATGACCACAAGGAAACAGAGTTTTCTGACAGGTATCAGTTACTCACATGAACTAACAGAAATGATGACAGCATGGACACCTCTCTCATAAGCTTAATTCAGACAAAATTCCAGTGTAGACATTAAGATATGGATAAGAATTCAGTCGTATCTGATGAACTATTGGCAACCAATGGCTTCTAGGAAGGGGAGATTCAGTCTCATTTAAGGGTGAGATTCTAAGTGGTTCCAGTGGATGAACCCACTCCAAAGGGCATTTGGGGACACAAACCTAACCCCATAGGCCTTAATATGTGTGTGTGTGTGTCTATGTGTGCATGTGTACATGTGTATGTGTATAATATTAGTGTACAGAACTTTTGTGGGGTGAGTAGCGGTGGGGTGCAGATATGGGAAGGGATCTTACTATAATCAAAATATATTATCTGACATTTGTAAACATTCAATTAGCAACCAATTTAAAAAAACAAAATGTTAAAAGTTTGAAAACTTGGAGAAACATACGGTAAGCCTAATCCACAATATGGAGAGACATAAGTGGGAACATCTGATCTGTAAAAATGTTAGCAAACAAATAGACATACATACATATACACACATAAATGTATATAAAAATAATTTAGAGAACCATGAAAAGAAAACAAAATTATTGTGAAATATTAATAAAAATGGAGAGAACTTTTGAAATTGTTACTAGTGAGCTTTTTGGCACAAAAATGATTTTGTTTAATAATCAACATATTCACATTCAAAGGTATTATCTAAAATTATTAGTACAGTGCTTGACATGAAATATAAATTCAGTAAATGTATCATTATTGAGTATGTTTATTTTGAAATTATATATTATCTTTGAAAAAATCAAAGTAATAAGTAATAAAAGTAATAAAAGACAAACTACATAGTCACTTTTTAAAGCAGGCGTGGCCGCAATTTTATCCAGTTTGAGTAGGTTTGCAGGCATGAACTCACTAATGTTAGAACATTTGTGTCATCACACACTTGCTTAACATCTCTATTAGTTATCTTTTCTCACTGCTGTGACTAAATGCATGAGGATTCACTACGGAGGAAAAGTTCAGTTTAACTGATTGTTTAGAGAATAGACTCAACTATGCCAGATTAAGCAGGACAGCAGTACTGGCTCATATTTAGGAGGAGTGATCATTGATTATCTCATATCTATGTATCCATTTATATATCTATTTCTAAATATCATCTGTCTATATATGCCCTTGGAACATCCTTATCATTCTTTTTCCTTTATTGTACACATAAAATGTAAGACAGTCATTCATTTGCTCTTGATTTATTGCCCTTTGAGTTCCCTGTTACTTTCTTGGTTCTAATTATGTACACTTATCCATGTATTTTTATCTTTAAATATGTTTTAGAATCAGATTGCCAGAATTAATCAAGAAGTAATGTATATATATTTACGTGTCCTTCAGAAATTACCAAAGAGTATATAAAACTAATATGATTGCTCAGTCAGTATAAAGTACTTGCCTTGTATCATAAAAATCTGCCTTCAATCCATAGAACACAAGAGAAAAAGCAGAAATGAAAAAGCAGATGTGGCAAAACGTGCTTTGAATTCCATCTCTTGGGATGGGTCATTGGCAGACTGCCCCTGGGGGATCACAAATCATCCAGTCTAGCCAATTAGTGAGCTCCATTTTTAATGAGATTCCTATCTCATAAAATGAAGACCAGAGCAACTGAGGAATACATCTAATGCTTACCAATGGCCTCCACACACACTCACACACATATACCGAACAGATGTACTTTAAGAAGCATAAGGAGAGAGAGAGAGAAAGAGAGAGAGACAGAGAGAGAGAGAGAGAGGACTCAAACCAAATAATTCAAGTAACTGGAGAGTAGTACAAGGTAGGTTCCATTTAGAAATAGAAGCTGAATCCACTTATATACATTTTTTTTTAATGACAAGTGTTTATAGTTACTGTATCAGGAAGCAAAAAACAAGTGTAAATATAGTAAGTATTCACATAATGGATAGGACGTCTCTGTATCTAAACAATGTCTTTATCTCATGGGATTATTTCAGCTAAACACAAACCTTTCCTGAGAGATGGGCAGCCCAACTTAATTTTAGGTGTGACAGATGGACACAGGGAAATATAAATAAAGCAATCTTGTGATGGTGTTGACTCTGTAAACCCAGAACAGACGGGCTCTGTTGGGGTGTGCTAGCCACAACAAGGGGAGACTGGCTGGCCTCGAAGTTCTCTCCGCTGAGCTTTGAATGCTGGCACATACACATTATAGTACAGTAGGATTTTAATTACCAGAAGGGAAAATCCTAATGCTGCTAATTACTTTCTTCATACTGCAAGTACTGCAAAAGACATTGGGCCACAAAAATATCAGTCTATACACTTAAAAGAAAAACAAAAAAGTTTTAAAAATATTTTTATTAATCCTTTGAGGACGTCACACAAGGCATTTTTCCTGTTTCGCTCTCCCCAGTTCCTCCCAGACCCACTCCCATCCCCCTATTCATCCAACTTTGCTTTCTTTTTTTCTTTTTCTTTTTCTTTTTTTTTTTTTTTCTTAATCCCTTCAGTCTGATTCAAGACGGTGGAATTTAACGGAGGCTGGTTCATCTATCAGGGGCCACACCCTCAAAGAGAGCTATGGCCCTCCTACTGCAGCTAGCAAAGGGCAATAGCTTCTCAGCTAGGAGTGGGACTTCCTGTTCACTTCCCGACTCCATGCTGGAAATTTATCTTGCTTGAGCTTGAGCAGGTCCTGTGCCTGCTGTCACAACTGCTTTGAGTTCCTATGAGGAACAGTCCTGCTTTCTGGAAAGCACTGTTTCCATGCAGTCGGCCACCACCTCGGACTCTTGTCATCAGGGACTGATATCGTCATATATGAAGTTCCCCAAGGCTTGGAGGTTAGCTGAGTGCTTTCTAGTCTCTTATTCTCTATATGTTGACCAGCTGTGTATCATTGATTCAATTGCCTTCATAACAAATATTTTTAAGCATGTAATAGTAGTTTATGTCGCTATAATTTTAATGTAATTTTTTTCTCAGACTATTTTATGAAATCTGATTTAATTGCCTTCAGAAAACATATTTTTAAAGCGCGTAACTTTAACATAAAGTTTTTTTTTTTCTCTCAGATTCTTATGAACTCAGTTTAGTGTAGTTTGTGTTTCTTTTCTTGCCTCATTGGCAATGACAAGCCACATGATGCAATCTTCTAGTCGTAACTAGTAATAACACTTCTACACGATTTGATATACAGCAAAGTTATTAAAATAAAAGCTACCCATATTATTGAGGGGGCAAGCGGAGTTTAAAATAAAGCACAGAAAACATGAAGCCTAAAAGACAGTGGAAAAAGGGCATGAAAGTAGGATTAAAGTTCAAGAAATATCTTTCTAAAATTACACTTATTTCTAAGCAGAATGACAAATTAGGCAGAATGTTTGTAGAAGTAAATGGAAAATGTTTGTGCGGTACATGTTCTCCAAAAATTAGACAATGGAAAGAATTCAAGTTATGATGGTGTTCTTTATAAATTATTTTGAAAAAATATGCCTTCTCAAAATTATTTTCATTGTGACATGTGTTTTTAATCCCAGCACAGGGGAGGCCAAGGCAGTTAGAGAATAGGCTGGCTCACATAGTGACTTCCAGGTGGCCTGGAACGAGAGTCACCTTGTCCAAAAAACAAAAACAAAAACAAAAAAAAATAACATTTTCAGATGTAGAAGAGACGCTTGATGGCAATGAGCTATTATGGGCAGTTGTGTATTGGAATATCATTTCTATTGCTTCAAAAGATCATAAGATTTATGCAAAGATAAGCAAAATGATAATGTAATTTTTCTGTTCAACCACTGAGTAACTAACAACACTCAGAAGACTCAAGAATCATTATTTTTGATTACTGGGCAACATATCTCAGACACTGTCCAATACTTACAGGAAATACAATGCTAAGATCAGTTTTTAGTTGTGAATCTGTCAATAATAAAAATACATTTATTGAGAATATTTTAATGAAGTGAGCAGTAACTTACTTTTCATTGGTCTGTGAGTCTTTAATGACTTCCGAGAGACTATGCTTGAATCACTTGAATCCCATGGAATATATTATGCAGCTTTTCCATATGGATCCTTCAGAAATCACACTTATGATCAAAAATGAGTACTAATGGCATTAATTCACATCACACCCAAATAAAAGCAAAAAAACCCATCTCTACCTGTACTTAAAGCATAACATGATGTAAATTACATTTATACACATATATTTCCATACATGACACATTTAAATACATGTCATTCTAATGTCAAGCCTTCCCAAGATAAATATTTAATTTGTTATTACCAAACACAACATATTTGTTTACAAATGGATTATGAAAGTAGATTTCTGTACTTCTACACTGGTTGACATGAAGAGAAACAGGGGTGACTTGATTCAGCAAGCTTGCTTAGATGGAACCCACTGCAGAAGGGGTACTAACCATTGCTATCTTCCAGTTTGGGTAGAGGCGGGGACTCAGGCTTTGGATAAAGACAACTAACATGCACTCATTACATAGTTTACTGAATTAATTAATGGATTTTTATTTATGTGTACATGTCTAGTATATGCATGTTCTGTTGGATGCAATGCATACAAAGGCTAGACGATGGTGTCAAAAATCTTGGAACTTGCATTACAGTTGTTACCTGTCATGCTAATATTCAAAACCAAACCTGGGTCCTATGCAAGAGCAGTGATTGCTCTTGATAACTGAACCATCTCTATAGCCCCTAACTGCATAAACTAAATAAAATGAAATATTCAGTACTACTAAAGTTCATTTTTTTTCTATATTAATGATACCTTGAGTATATAGACATAATCTTAGTCCCCAAATTTTTGGGTTTTACATATCTACCCTTAAAAATTCAGTGTATCTTTTCATCATAATTCAGCTCATTTGAGTTCTGTGTTCCAAGAAGTGGGTGAAGTATGTTGTTAGATGATGGAGTTAATTTCTCTGTTATTCTGTGCTCCCTATGTACTTTAATCACATAAAACTATAATCAGTGGCATCTGTTATTTCACCAGTAGAGAAACTGAGAGAATGAGGTGTTAATAAACTCAAATGCATGGTGGTATGTAGTACATTATCTAAAAGTCTACAGATAATCTATCAGCATAACCTCAGATATGGTAATCATAAGGGAATATTTACTAGCAAAATGTCTTGTCCTCGTGTCTTACAACCACAAGACAAATAGTCTACACATAAAAAAATGAAAGAAGAAAAATTAAAGAATGTGGAAACTGAAAATCAATTTTCATAATGTAATAATGCTATGCTTAATTTCACTTGTCACTTACTCATAGGAACTTCTTCCCTTGAATTGTTAGGAGTTAATTATAAAATTTTAAACTTTGGGGCAATATGTACTCTACATGCTTGACAATGATTAAACTTTTATTGCATCAAGTTCATTAAGCAAATACTATCAGACAGTGGGTTTTTTGTCAATTTTAACTTGTTCAACTGTTTCGATTACAATTTCATTTTGAACTGTAATAAGGTAGCTGAAAAATGGCAATGGCTAACAACCACTATTAAAACCACCTAGGGCAGAACTCCATAAATGTAGAACAATTAGAGTAACAAATGACGGTAGCAATATGCTATTAACTCTACATTATTCAGTTGATTTACTACAGTATTTAATTGTTCTATCTAGAAAGGAATCACTCCTGTTTTCAGTGGATTGGGTCAGGGATTTGATTTGACTTGATACATATTTATTTACAAAGAATAGGAGTTAGAGTTAAGTCTTTAAAATGTAAATAATAATGTGAAGAAGTATCAGTGTGTCACTCACTATCTGTGCTTTGTATGCCAGAACATGGAGGTAAAGGTTTGGAGAAGAAAATTATTTCATTGGGGCTGTGGATAAGGTCCTAAATCCCAGTTTAAAAATCCCAGGATTTCAATTAAAAAAAAAATCCCAGTATTTCAATTAAAAAAAAAAGGAAAGAAACAAAGGGAGGAAGAAAGATAGATTATATAATTAGCAACTATACAACATGAGTAAAAACGGGTTGACTTTTCTAGCAATTTTGACTTTGGGGCCATGTAGATGGCTCAATGGTGTTTTCTGCTGAGGTCTGGTGACTGCTCTGATCCTTAGAACTCACAGAAAGACTGAAGGAAAGAACCACCTCCAAGAAGCTGTCCGCTGATTGCTGCGTGTACTCTGTGGCATGCACATCTCCTCCTTCCCAATAATAGCAATGAATTTAAAATTTTAATTCCGACTTTCAAACAGATAAATTAGGAAAACATTGTATGGGTATTTAATTACCCCTTGTCCTGTTTCTTAAAATTATCCATTTTATTACACCATACACATTTTAAAGAAAATAGATGTCATAGAATTTTCTATATCTCAGAACTGCAAGCTGTCACACATTTCTTCATCTGGGAAATAAATTTAATTTTGAATGTCAGTTGGAAACTGAATATATACAATTGATTAAAAAATTCTGTTAAGTCAGTGGTAATTCATTGTTCATTTGTTTGTTTATTTATTTAATTACTTGCAAGATTTACATTCATGAATCAAATGCTATTCAACATACTCCTGGCAGTTGAGTTTAATGAGTATCAATTCACTTAAAAAAACAAAATAGTTTGAATGAGTCCATTAGTTGTTTCCAAAAAATTACCCACACATTTATGTCAGCTCGGTTGACAATGCTTTAAAATGTATCCAGTTTTAGAAAGCTTTGATTTTAAAATACAACTTAAAGAGTATTAGGGAAAGGTGAGATTGCTCAGTGACTAAGAGTGCTTCATGCCAAGCCTGACAAATTGCATTCTCTCTCTTGGATTCCCATGGTGAAAAGAGACAAAATCATCCAGTAAATTGTCCTTTGACCTCCACAGGCACTTCATGGAAAATGAGTGTCCACACATATACACAGTCACACACACAGAAACACAGAGACACACACACCCACAAAATAAGTTTATCAGATTATTTTTAAATAAAGACTTAACATAATGAGAAAGTCTTTGAAAGTATTCCTCTATCAAATAGCAATGGTTTAATAAATAAAAAACTGCTTCACTTCTGCTGAGACAATTCTTCCATTATATCATTATGCCGAAACTTTAAGATAACTAGGAAGGGGTGTCTTTACTTAATTTAGGGAAGTTTTCTTTTATAATCCCTTTGGAGATCAATGCCATTGATCATTTTCTTTTTATCCATAGTCTTTGCTTGACCAGTGTACTTCTCCAACTTTATTCTCAAGTCTTCATATTCTGATTTCCACCTTGAGTCATTTTGATGCTTGCCTTTTTCCTGTGGTTTCAAATTAACTTATTGTCTTTTTAAATTTCTTATTCATTTCAACTTGAGTTTTCTTCAGTATTTCTACCTCCTTTGTAAAATCACTTTGGAATCCTGAATTGACTTTACTTCATTCAGTCATTTGTCTTGAGCGTCCATCAGTTCATTTCTGTCCTGTATGAGTTCTTTGAATTATTTGTCTGTTCATTAAGTTTTTAAAATTCATTGACTTGTTTATGATTTTGTTCAAGTTCTGTGCCCTGAGTTTATTCTGGGTAGTTCTCATTGTAGAACACTTTTTGAAAAGACTGGGGATATTTGATCAGAACATATTATCTTGTTTTTTCATATTATTTGTGTTTTCACATTGTGATGGAAACATAGACTATGGGCTTCTTTTGTTGGTTGTGTGTCTGAAATGAATTTCTAGCCTTACTTTGTTAAGATGAAGGTTGGATTTCTTTTTACTGTTGTTGCTGGTTACTTTCTGTTATGAAGAGTATGTTGTTTGTGATCCTGGTTTTCAATCTTGATTAATTAAAATACATTTTATTTTTTATTTTTATTTTACATGTATGGGTGTAATGCCTTCATGTGTGTAAGTGCACCTGTGTCATGCAATGCCTGTAGAGGCCAAAAGAGGGCAGGACATCTGATACCTTGGAAATGGAGTTTAGATGGTTGTTAGTTGATATTTGGGTGCTAGTACTCACACCCTGGTTCTCTGCAAGAGCAGCCAGTGCTCTTAACTGCTGAGTCATCTCTCTAGAGCTAAATTTTGAGTTTTCACTTACAGAACAGGATGGTCACTGCCAGGCTAGCCAAGAGTTTTCAGGCAGAGTAGAAGGCCCAGTCCTAAACTAGGAAGATGTAACTAAGTGTGGGTGTTCAGACTAGGTAAGCAATGTAGATGTGAGCCCTGAACAGTGCAAATGCGGGATAATCCTAAAGCAGAGGGATTGTAACTTCAAGAATGTGTTCTCACTAACTTAATAGAGAGTTATTCAGGAGCTTTGTGGTGGCACGTATGGGTTTAGTCCCAAAGCAAAAGTATGGAGGTAGAGTAATTCTTTTCTGAGTATCTAAGAACTATAAATATGAGCCTAGTCCCAAAGCAGGAGGATGACAACCAAGTAGCTTGTTCTGTCCAGCTAAGCAGGACAGATATGAGCAGGGCAAAGGAGTCAAGTCTGAAACTTGCATGATGGCAACTGAATGTCTGGGTTCTGACCTGCTAATCAGGGTAGATGTGAGCCCTGGAGCAGCAGGAAAGGCGCTAGTCTAAAGTAGGGCAACTTTACTAACTTAACAGACTAGGTGGGAGCTCTCTGCAAGTATGAATGAGTCTAATCCCAAATCAGGAAGACAGGAACTGAGTGTGCTGTTTCTGACAAGCTAAGGAGGGTAAATGTGAGCTCCGGAGCTGCATGTACTTCTTCAAGATTTTAGCCAGGAATTGGTAAATTATTTTCCTTGTCTTTCTTGTATATTCACAATATGAAATTTTTTAGAGTATCTTGTAGCAGATAAGAACAGGAAAAGCACCCTCATGTTGGTATGTGACAATCCCTCTTCCCTTTTCTGTCTCTCTTCCCCTCTCTCCCTTTTCTCCTCACTCACCCTGCAATCTAGATCTTAGTTCACTGTCGTTTGGGATAAAAGTCAGCATGTTCTATAATTCAATTGTATTATAATAGTTTCTGATTAACTTTCTGGTGTATGAAGTGAGATTTATCATCTCAGAAGAAGCCCAGAGTCTTGCAGTATCAGAGGGGAATTCTCTGAGCTATTTGGTGTTTTTTCTCTTGATGAGTCTGCTGTGTATCCAAAGAGCTACCAAAATGCCTCATGTAGGAAAGGCTACCTGTTAGCAGTAAATTTTTTAGCCATATTCGTCCATTGTAATTCCTTAGTATTTTTGTTTGTTTGTTTATTCCTGAAACATATGATCTTCATATTAACTTACCTATCCTCCAAACGGACAACATGATGTTCAATAGTTGCAAAAATATTTTTCCTGGAAAAATATACAAGCAAAGAAGAACAAAACAAGTAACATGGCCCGTTTCAAAAGATTAAACCCTTATTTTTCATCGGTGTTTTTCTAAATAATCTAAGTGAAGTGTCTTCCGCCATCATATGCTGATTGGTTGAACACTGAGATAAATAATGTTTTTTAAATTGTTCAGATCATGTCTATGTTTATATATATATATATATGTATATTTATGTATGCATAAAGTATGAAGCTTGAAACTTTAAAGGACACTCACACTTGTCAATTATGCAGCTCTGGACTTGGGATGTGTGTCCAACTCTAGTCTCTACCTTTCATTTCACTAGGAATCGCGTCTCATTGTTCTACTCATATCCAATCATCATACAAGTTCTTCCTCTCATTGCTTACGTATTTTTTAAAGGTCTCAGAAAGGAATAGAAAGTCAACTTATTAGGCTGGTTTCTCCTTTTATAGCTTCTAGTACCTCCCTTTATAGCTTTAGTACCCCAGCAGGCCTGGAAGCTTCTGGAAGCCAAGAAATGCAAAGAAGAGAAAAGTTAAACTTCTCATGGGGTATAAGCAGAAAACACACTTTGCAAAGACAAGGTATGGTGGGCTTGCTATGAAAATACAAAGAACAAGGTGCTCAGGATCTCATTTATTCATAGCTTTTCCTGAAGGAATAATACTCTTCCCATGATTGCTTAGCATTGAGTGTGAATGCAGTGCTTCATTCTTTTGTGTCAACCAAGGAAGACTAAGTTAAATTTCATAATATTAATTTAATTCCATATTCAGCTGAAGTGTGCTCTCAGAAACTGGAGCTCAGCTTAAGTGTAAGATAGGAGGAATGGCACTGACTAGCTGTTGCTGACAGTTTAGCTTTTATTTCCGTTAGCTTTGAGCCAAGAATATATACCTAACTGCATGCAGGTTCATGAATTTACCCTTTAGCTTTAGGTCTAATTTGAAGCCCTTTCCATGAGTTCATCTATAACCTTACACCTTGCTACAAGCAGCTTATAGATCCTTATCACTTTCAGAAAGGCCAGTGTTGCTTTATTTTAAATTAGCTTTAGAATACCACTCTTGAAAACCAGGCAGCTTGAAGGATTTCTAGTATGGTGTTTAAAATGTGTCTCTTAAAAATTTTGATTCTCTACTTACTAGAGTGTTACAGACCATGTCTGATTATGTATTTTGTGTCAGAGAAAGCTGACATATTTATATTTATACATCCCAAGAGATGCCTGGGAAACAGCTGGATATGAATGCCGTTTTATGTTCTAGTCCTTCCTCTTTACTATCCCTGATCATTTCCTTCCTTTTGGTCTTCCATCCTTCCTTCTTTCTTTCTTCCTTTCTTTTTATTGTTAATATCATTTACTTATTTTTGAAACAGGGCTTTCTTATGTAGTGTAATGTGGCTATAGACTCAAATTCATTATCACCCTGTCTTCCCTTATTAATATCAAGAAGTAGGGTAAAAAGTAAAAAAAAAAAAAAAAAAATTAAGGGATTCTGGAAAGTAAAGCATCCACCATCCTTAACACTTTGACTGACTGTAATTCCTCTTTATTGACTTGCTAAGTGACATACCGGCACTTGAATTAAAAGAAAACGGAGAATGTCACATTATATCCTAATGTGCACTTACATATACCAGTTTTTATAGAACTTGAGTAGACATTGTTTTAATTCTTATTTCCTCTAGTATTATGATTTAGTTTTCCACACCTAGTTTTGTCGTAAATACACACTTTAACTTTTATCCTACATTTTCTAATTGTCATTCTCCTATTTACTCCTCCCTTCTTCCAACTTTCTCTCTCTTCTCTCTTTTCCCTACGTCACCTCCATATCTCAGTTTGTACTTTCATGGCCTACCCATGACAGAATAAAAAACACATCTTTATTACATTGTTTAGCTGAAAATGTATGTAACTTATTTTTCTTTTTTGTCATATTATTGTATGACTTTTAAATAGCATAGAAATGGATTTCTTTTTAACCAAATCTTAATTTCTTTGCATTTGAGCTCTATGAAAGAAAAATTACCCTGGACACTTGTTAAAAATGACAAGGAAGTCTTTGTTCAATGCTGGACATAGGGTCAAGGCTTTTCAGAGATTGAACTTTGATCCACTAATCAAAGGCAGAGATGCTTTCTAATTGGCACGTGAGCTGATAGAAAAGCGTTAGAGGATGTTAGGTTGGATGATCTGTGTGATTAGGTCCTGGGATTCACTAATTGGTGCTTGTGGGAGGTGAAGTTTCTACACACTCAGAGGCTGGGGAATGAGGCCTTGCCTTCCCACTGATTACATTTCAAAATGATCACTCTTAGCACTGTTAGAAAGACCTCTGAGCTATGGAATGTTTACAACTCCAAGACACAAAGAATTACAGTTCCAAGTTTCTAACGTTTTATGATCTAAGAAAAGGGAGATTAGGGCCTTTCTATGCCACTAAAAATCAAGCCTAAATTTCTGCCTTGTTCAGGTGAAAAGAGAATCCAGCTTGATCAGTTCCAGTGTGATGAAATATATTTATTTTTGTGTTGTTCTAAAATGAATACCATTTAATCATTATTAATTTTGAATCATTATTCTATTTTTCCTTCCACAAATGATTTTCTTCTTTTCTTAGTTTATTTTTGAAATGTTTTTGTGCTAAAATATTTCATAACAAATAACCAACTACATCCTTCATTAATTTAAAATTTTCATGAAAATTAATGTTTCAGGTTCATTTATATCTACACATCTAAATAATATGACAAACTTTAAATATTATTATACATTCCTTCTCATTTCTTCCTTAAGTTTTACACATGAGAATGTGAAGCATTTGTGCCAACTCCCTTTCTCCTTACATATTTCCTACATAGTGATAACGTAGTTGAATATTGATCTTAATTTCTGTTTGATCTTTTCTGTTGGAATTCTTAATTTTTATTATTTAAAAATATTTATTTATTATGTTCATTTTATGTGTACAAGTATATTGCCTGTATGTGCTAAGTGCACCCATTTCATGCAATGCAAATGAAGGTGTTGGGTCCCCTGGATGATTGTTAACTGTCATGTGGGTGCTGAGAATTGAACTTGAGTCCTCTGCAAGAGCAGTCAGTGCTCTGAACTGTTGAGCCATCTATCCAGCCCTGATCCTTAATATTTTTAATTAAGTCACACTATCCTCTTGATGCACAAATTTTAAAAAATCACACCTAGTTTATGGTAGCCCCTCAAACCAGTATCCAGTTCTAAATTCTATATATCTCAGTGAAGTTTTGTACAGTTCTGAAGCCATGGAGCTTCACTTGGTGGGGTGTTACACTATTATTATCAGTTACATAATTTATTTATTTTTAAAAATATTTTTACTTGAGTTTTTGTGCATTTCATATAATATATCTTAATCAAATTTAGATCCCTTCCACTATCCTAACCCATCCATAGGCCCCCTCACTGGATTTCATGCATTATGCTATGCATGTTAAGTCTTATCTGGTCAAGCATTTGTACCCAAATGTGCTTTGGCACAAGTTCATCAATTGGAGTCTAATCAGACTATCTAGAGTCATTCACTTAAAGATCAACTTTCATTCATCCAGCAGTAATCAATTGTCAATAGTTCCTGGAATAGGGTTAAGGCCTGCTGACCATTTCCCAAGTTCTCCACTGGGTTTTTGTTTGATTGGCTCTTGTGCATGCTGGCATCAACTTGCACATATGAACTTGCAACAGTGGTGAAATCCTGAACAATAACCGTGAAGACTCACTCAGTTGCATTTCTAACCACTTCTTCAACACAAAAAAAAAAGAAGAGAAAAATTATAATGTTGCAGCAGAAACTAGAAAGTAATTTGGAGATTGTTAAATGAACTTTGTCCTTTTCCCTTCATTCCATTTTCCCCCATCACCCACTCCTGCTGTCTCTTGTTCTTCATTCTAACTTATACACTATATCCACA
Organism: Eospalax fontanierii; assembly: GCA_035773235.1. Lineage (NCBI taxonomy): Eukaryota > Metazoa > Chordata > Mammalia > Rodentia > Spalacidae > Eospalax > Eospalax fontanierii. The sequence continues at coordinate 28,480,608 of CM069538.1, read as the reverse complement.
CTTACACCTGTTTACATACATTCATGTTATATTATAGGATAATATGCTAGTATTCACATATGTGAGAGAATCCGTGACTTTTTCTTTCTGAGTTTGGGCCACCTCAGTTAATATTATGCTCTCCAGGTTCATATGTTTTCCTGACAATGTCACATTTCATTCTTCTTTGCCAGTCAGTAACATCCCATCTTGTATATGTGCCACAGTTTCATTTTCCATTCATCTGTTAATTGGTATCTAGTTGTTTCCACTTCCTTGCCATTATTCCTAGAGCAACAACAACAAAAAAATGAGTGCTGTAATTATATTTCATTTTATTTTTTGGTCTTTTGGACACAGGTTCTCCCTGTAGCCTTAGCTGGCCTAGAATTTGCTGTGTAGACCAGGCTGGTCTTGAACTCACAGAGATCTGCCTGCCTCTGCCTCTGGAGTACTGAGGTTAAAGGCTTGTGCCACCACTCCCAGCATGGATGTTAAAATTCTTAATTGTTATTTAAATTATTTCTAGTCAATCTATCTTCAAGTTCTAAATACATTTCAGAGTTTCTTATGTTCCACTGTTACTTCCTTCATGTTTCATCTTCATGTTTTCCTCAACTGTATGTTTTTTTCTTAGAAATGCTGGATGTGGAGTCCCTATTATGAATTTTTAATTATTTATTACTAAAACTGGTTGAGAAGACATAAATAGGAAAACTTAACTTCATAGATATTCTTGATGATAGAGTGCCATGAGGCAAGTAATCTAATTGTTAAATCAAAAGGTCACATTTTCCCATCTATTTGTGAAGAGTTTCATCTCTTTGGTGTCATTGATTTTCATCAGTAACTATGGAGCCATGATCTGCCCAGGTAAACTTGAGACTCTATGTTCAGATCAAGGAACACTGAGAGTAAGGAACTGAGAGATACTGCATGTTGTAAATTTCAAATACGAAATGCTCCATAGACATGCTCTCATACTGTTGTCAAACCCATTTTCACATGCCCCAGAAAATATGATATCAAAACTGTGTTTCCAAAGTAAGGTGTAATGCATGAGGGAATTTGTTAGCAGCCTGCAGTAAATGAAGCTTTATTTCTTCAACATACTCTTCAAGCTTCTGTAACTGAATATCATTGGCAATGTGTTTAGAAATGATGAACAGTTACATCATGGACAGACTCTGATGATCACCCTTTTTTGACTCATAAATGATGTGCTGTAAATAACATATTATTCACTCCTGAATTGTTGTTAATTCTTTGAAGATATGAAGATCTGATGGGTTTTTGTGCTGAATCCATCTGACCTTGGACATTTTGTGTTGGGAGTTTTTTAAATTACTGCTTCTATCTCATTGGATATTATTTACTTAAGTTATTTATGTCCTTTTGATTTAGCTTTGGTAGATCGTATATATCTAGAAAAATACATTTCTTTTATATTTTCATTTAAAGTAGATTTTTAAAGTATGACCTTGTTGGTCCCAGCACTCAGGGCTAGCCTGAGAGGGACCGAAGGGGTCCCGTTGTAGTGGGGGGTGAGTAGGTGCAGAGTCAACACACAGACTCTGGGAGTTGAACAGAAAGTCAGTAGTGGTGGTCTGCTGCAAATTCATTTATTAAAGAAAGAGCAGAGAGTCTTATAGGTCTTGTTAGCCAATAGCCTTATGGGGTGGGATCCTGGCCACAGACAGTTGCAGTTTGTTCCTAGGTGGATCAGTTTCCCTCCAGATGCTGAGCAGAAACTGGTTTCACAACCAACCAGTGTGGAACACCACACGCATCAAAGCCATTCCTTCATTCCTCCCAGCCAGCATTATGCCCAACATGACCTTATTTTTTACTGAATTTCTTCAGTATCTGTTGTAATGTTTCTCATTTCATATGTAATTTTAATAATTTGTATCCTCTCTCCTTTCTTTGATTATATTGACTAAAGATTTGACAATCCCCTTAATCTTTTCAGAGTCAACTCTTAATTTTATTGATTCTTTGCATTATTTTTGTTTCTATTCATTACTTTCAGTTTTGATTTTGAATATCAATACCTTCTAGGGGGAGTATTGTTTGTTCTTGTTTTCTAGAGACCTTCAGGTTCTTCATTAATGGAAGTATCCTATTTTGAGCAATGATGCCCTTACTAAAAAAAAAAACCACTTTAAAAAACAAAAAGCCTAGTGTGAGAATGGATTACATCTTTTTTTTTTAAGATGTTAACAAGGGAACTCCCATAGATCCCCACACATCACATGTAATCCAGTGCTCTTGATGTCCCCTAGGACATGACATAAAACCCTTTTGCTGAAGGCACCACATACTTGAATAGAACATGGAGAAATCTGGCTTGTACCGACCTGGGAGTTTCATTCTTACTGGTTAGTTTTCATAGCCTGGAACTATGATGCGATGCATCATATCAAAGGAGAAAAGTAGTCATCATTCTATCCCAATTGTGAAGGATGTGAACTACAATAATGACTGGCTTGGAAAGACATGTTCATGGATACAAAAGGCACGGATGTCATGGGAGTAAAAATCTACTTTCTAATTGGACTTAAAGACTACTTGACGAGATCTAATCCCTAAGAATACCATTACTGTGATCAGAAACTTGTGGCTAGTCAGGTTGGAGGCATCAAGGGAGAATCTGTTAATACTAATGGTCATAGTACTAAGCCAAGTACTAATAGCATCACTATACGTGTAGATTGATACATGAAGATTAACGCAGAGACCCACAAATGGTCGAGGTGTAGAGAAGAAGAGATTGTGAAATGCTCAGTCGTAAATGGGACACCTGTATCACAACTTTTTCTCCCAAGTCACATGGATCATTGCAGAAGAGAATACAGAAGCCACAATCATTGGACAACTACAAGGAAACAATATTTTCTGAATATAATAGGAAGATACACATGCAAACTCTCCGTAATTGTGACAACCTGCACAAGACTGCTCAAGGTCAAGCCAGAGAGAAAAAAAAACCCAGCACAAAGAAGAGAGGTGAGTTGGCAATTGATAGCTGGTACAAGAGTTAAGAGTCATCTTCTTTAAGAGGATGACCCTGCTAGGTTGACTACTATCAAGTATTTGATCAAATACCCAAGATTATATGGGCAGCACAAATTGAGATTAATACTTTGACAGAAATGGCCCACAAAGAGTTGGGTACGAAGGGAGTGTGTAGAGTTTTGGAAAAGGTATGATCAAAATGCCTTGTATCAAATTCTCAAAGAACTGATTAAAAAATAAGGAATATGACAATCAAAATTTATCTTCCTCTTTGAAACATTATAAAATAGAATTTATATATTAAATTGATTTGTAATCCAAAATTTAGAAGATTCCAGAAAAGACTAGAATAAATTATTAATATTATTGAGTGATTTTGCTTTTTGGTAATTTCATCCATATATATAAAGCATTCGGGTTACTCTGTTACACATCTTCTTCCATATCTTGTCTCCCTCCCATCAATATCAATGTCCCTTAATCTCTACCAGTCCCTTTCCTAAATTCATAACTTTTGGTTATGTTTGGTCACATGGTTAGTTTAATGAGTACCTTCTGTGGGAGCCCTGGATAAGAACTATAACTGGAGCCTAGTGTGGTCACCAGTGAGTAAACAAGTAAGAATAAGGGCAACCAGTCTCCTTTTCCTGAATCTATTGATAGAAGAACTTTAGCAGTGAGGGATGGGGCCCCTGAGACCTTTCACTCTCCATGCTTAAATAAAAAGACATGGTTAAAAGTAAAAGCCATCCACAAGAGCTGTATGAAGGAAATCACTGCAAATCACTGCATTTATAAATATGTTTACCATTGCTTCTAAGGTGTCATTCCTGCCACACTTCCTGACCTAGGAGCACCACACAGAAGTGTAGATAGATGATGTCTGAAGTTGATCACCCAAGAAGTTGATAGCTGTTGACTGGTAACAACCCAATTTTTTGTGAAAAGAGCTATGTGGAGCCTGTGAGGGAAAACGCACGTGCGTGCACACACACACACACACACACACACACACCAAAACAAAAACAAAAGCAATAATTCGTGTTGTAATTGAAAATAGATGCATGAAACAAAATGATGTCTGATATTTTGTAGTATGAATTATTAATTACTCTGTTAGATTATCAAAGACTGAGTTTCCTATAAAAAAGGAAAATTTAAAGCCCTTTTTTATACAGTTAGATTTTGATGGTTTCAACAGAGAAAATAAAATGATAATTCTAATTTCACAAAGGAAATAAAATATATAATTCTTTTTTAAAATATTTATTTTATTTTAAAAATCATTTCTTGCTCAGTCACTCTTTATGTCTATGTCTCTCTCTGTCTCTGTCTCTTTCTGTGAGTGTGTGTGTGTGTATGTGTGTGTGTGTGTATGTGTGAATATTAGTGCATGTGCCCAACAGAGGCTAGAACTGTCAGATAAACATGGAGCTGGAGTTACAGGCAGTTAGGATGCTACAGATCCTGGGATCAAACTATAGTTCCCTGCATTCACAGTACATCTGCTTAACTTTTGAGCCACCTCTTTTGCCCTTGAAAACTAAAGTTTCTAAATGGAAAATTGAAAAAAATGCTATTATTTGGTAAATTTCCTGGAAGAAATAAACCTAACTATAGTACATTTTAGGTGATATTTCCTAGCACTTTTTTATGAGCACTTGAAATCTACAGAGTTTCATTGAACCTAGAAACCTGACATGTGTCATCTCAGTTATTTGTTGGTAATGTGAAGTTCTTATGAAGTCAAGCAACTTATACGCTCAGATATAGTTGTATAGATAGTTCTCTGGACATATTTTAAGTGTGTTTCTTAATCGAACATCAAATAAATTTACTTCAAAAATAGAAAATGCAGTTAGAAAACTAACGGTTCCTTATTTGTAGTAAAAGGTGGGATACAGTTAAGAAACTTAATGCCTGAGAAATCATGGAGTCAGGAAAGCTTAAGAATGGAGCCTGTAAAGATCCTTTAGCCATTAAAAGCACAAAATAATCTTTCAGAGGACCTATGTTGAGCTGCCAACACCTAGGTCAGATTGCTCATAACTGCATATAACTTCAGCACAAGAAGATCTAACATCCTCTTCTGTCCTCCTCAGGCAACTATATTCATGTACGTATAGACAAATATACACATATAAATAAAAAATGAAAATAAATTTTTGCAAGAATAAAAGAAGAAAAACTAACCTGGAGAATACTTGCAAAATGATATGTTAATTGTTTAACTTGTATACTTGCTTAATATAGTCAGAATTCCAAGTTAATGCGATGGACTGTTCAAATGACTAAACTGTACCTTAGCTGAAGCTTAGATTGAAAGACCTGAAGCACTACGCATCCCCATTATTGAGAAGTTATTGAATGATGTTGACACTATGCTGATCAGTTTGCCAAAGAAAAGCAGCATGCTGGAAAAATATGGATGCCAGTTTATGTTGGAAATATTAATTTAATTCTGTGACATTTTTCTTTCATCTCAGGCCTAAATTTAAGATTTAATACAAATTCACATGGCAAACTCAATCCAGTATAATTTCTCAAGAGTTCAGTTCTGTGTTTAGGCATTAGGCTAATTGGAGGAAGGTTTTGGATAGATGTAGTTATATCTCGAAAGATAGAAATTAATAATAATGGCATAAATTTATAGAAAATGCAGTGCTCTTAAAGTCTGAATCTATTAACATGAAATTAATGAGTGCTCTATATACTTTAATATTACACAAGCAATGGTAACATATATAGCCCCTATCAAATAACAAAATTTTAGTGTTTTATACCTGTAAGCACTTTTATGTGCCCATTAATTTTCTAATCTTACTATGCATACATTTTGTGCAAAATTTGCACGTATTAATTTTGAGAATTATGTGTTTGGAGCAGACATGACTCTAACTGTAAATTATTTTTATTGACTTTTATACATTTTATACAACAGTTCTTAATGAAATTTAGACTGCCATACAGCCTCCCAAATGCTACTGGACCTCATGTGTTCTGTAATACATGTTGGGCACTGATGCTTGACTGGATAAGTTTTAACATGTACATTTTTTTTAAAAAATTAATGTTTATAAGAATAGAGCATGACCATTTCCCCTGTTCCATGCTATTTTTTTTCTGCTTTAGTTTGCAATTAATAACAACAACAATAAAAAAAATAAAAACCAAACAAAAAGAATACAGCATCATTCAATGAATACGTTGTCCCAGGTATATGTTTGTAATGAAATCTCAATTATTCCTGTTTTAAACTTCCAGACATTGCTTTTGCTTGTAGAGTCACCCAGCTGTGTAATGCTGTTCTTAGTCCAGAAATACATTTTTAATAATCGAACAATCCACTTCATTTTAAAACACTGTATAATTAATATAGATGGAGATCCAATCCCCCTGCATGAAGTAAACAGGTCCCAAATCATGTAGTTCTAATCTGATTCTATAGACAAATTCATATGTGGAGAAAAAAAACAACAACTGAGAAAAATGCCCTTAAAATCTGAGAATTTAAGCCTAAAAGTGACTGCATTAGTCAGAACAGAGGAATAAATACAACTGTAAAGAAGGAGAAAATGTTAAAAGACCATCGTGGAATGGAGAGCATCCTGACAAATGTTCATGGGAGCACGTAAGGTGGTCCACGGGGATGTGAAAGAATGATGCATATTTGTAGAAAGTAATGTGTTGTATGAAAACAAGGAACAGAAAATAACGAGTTATATTTATTTTAAATAAAACACACAGTGATATACTTTTAACTTCATTACTAATAAATGCTTCACTTGGTTTCAGGGTGATGTTCCAGCAGTTAAGATGTCTCTACTCACCCAGGCTCAGTTTCCAGCACTATTGGGCAGCTAACAACATCTCTTTCTCTAGCTCCAGGCCAACCTATACATCTTGCCTCCATGAAGACCTGCACATGTGTACATGAAATCACAGAACTTATACATTATTAAAAATAAAATTCAACTTTTAAAAATACAGAAGAAAATAATATACATATATATATATATACACTTCAATTGGTTTCAGACAGATTTATACATATTACTGTATTTTAATTACTATTATTTTGATAATTTTTCTTGTATCTACATATTGTTTTCCAGTATACCAAAACTTAACATCAAAATATTTCAGACTTACCCCTTTAATTTTCACTGGACATCATCCAAGCATACCAGAAGGCCTCTTACAAGATGGCTTTCTTTTGTGTAAGCAAGAGATAACAAATCTATAGGAGTCTTTTGTTTGAGAGAATATAACAACTTAGATATTTAAAAGGCTGCCTGAAACTTTCTCTCCTCTTTATCTGTTACTAAAATGATGAGAAACCATTTGACAAAATTATTTTGATAGACACAGGAAGACTTCAAAAATCAGGGAAATTCTAAGATCCAAAAATGTAAGAGAGAATTTAACCTAAAACATTAAACCTTTGTCACATGTGAATTTCTGTTTTTATTACAGAAAATGTGGGTTTACCATGAATACAAAGATTAAAAAGTTTTGGGCATGGGATTCTAACAGATGTTGACATTGTTAGGCTCTTTAACCATAGTGATATAGTTTATTGTGTGGTAATATTATGTTGTTGTCAGTTTGTACTTTCTTGAAGGTATGAAGTTAAACTCTCATTCATATGTTTTTACAGATTATCTTCTCTTTTGAAGATTCATTATGTTTCCTGGACATTTTAATAACTAACACTTTCAATTTTTCTTTGCTTTACAGAAGTTCTTCATAAATCCTGCCATAAGCCCTTTGTCAGGAAGATTATCTGCTTTTAGAATCTGCTAATATGCTGTTTTGATGAGTGGATGTCATTAATATGAAATGGTCTAACATTATTCTTTTCATCATTATTAACACATTTCATGCTCTTCATATGAATTATTTCTGAATCTGAAGCTCATGAAGATATTCTACTATTTCACTTGAAAGTTTTCCGATTTTACCTTAGGCTCTTAAGTTATATTAACTGCATATACAATTGACTTTTGTGTAGGCTGTAAAATAGGGATACATATTTTTTTTTGTTCCCCTGTGAAAGCACAATTTGCTCATCACTTACCTCTGCTTGCAAAATTACATTTGAATAGAAACATTTTTAGTCTTGTTCTCTCTGCCATGAGAGGGCATTCCAGGTGGGGCTTCTATTAAGCATAAGTCCCCAAAGGAGAAGAATGCTAATGCAATTCACAGCACAATTCAAAACAATCTATAGCAACTAATCTATGACCCACAGCATGACACAGCAAAGAAATAATGTATAGTATGAATGTCATTGCATTTGGGGTCTCTAGAGTCAGAATATATAGTGTGTATGTTCTACTTTATTAAGAGTTATATAAAATGATAAAATGCACAAAACTCAAATATATATATATATATATAATCATATGATTGTGAAAGATTGTTTCACTTACATCTCATATGTTTTAAAAAGCATTTTATTCTCACTTTTGCTATGCTCTATTCAGTTTTTAATTTTTCTTCAAGTCTTCAGTAATTCATTTTCCATTAGTAGAAAAGGAAGGGAAAATTAAGTTTATTAGAGAACTGTTAAACTATCACTATTTATTTTTAGTGTTATTTCATTGTGGACATTGAAATGTAAATGTTTTTGAAATATGCTGGAAATTTAGATAAGTCTCAAATAATGTCCAAATCATAGAATAATTCTTAAAATGCAAGCTCTATAACTTGGCTAATGTCAATATTACCGCTATAAAAATTGGTGAAAAGCACCCTTTAAGGTGTTTCTTAGCTATTTTTGCTTCATTGTTTGAGAACTCTCTGTTCAGGTCCTATAGCTAATTTTTTACTTGGATCATTTATTTTCTTGTTTCTTTGTTTTATGAGTTCTTTGTATATTCAGGATATTAATCCTCTAATGGATATGTAGCTGGTAAAAATTTTCTCCCAATCAGTGGCTTTCCTCTTCACTTCCTTGGTTGTTTCTTTTGCTGTAAAGAAGCTTTGTAACTTATTAAGGTCCCACTTGTTGATTATTGACTTCAATGCCTGAGCAGTTGATGCCCAATGTAAAAAGTCCTTTCCAACACTTGTATCTTTGAGGGTACTGCCTATATTTTCATTTAGCAGTTTCAGGATTTCAGGTTTTATATTGAGGTCTTTGTTCCATTTGGAGTTGACTTTTGTGCAGAGTGAAAATTAAGGGTCCAATATCCGTCTTCTACAGCTGGAGACCCGGTTTGCCAGCAACATTTGTTAAAGATGCTGTCTTTCATGAGAAATGCAGATAAAAACAACTAAGATTCCATAATACTCTAGCCAGACTGACTAAGTGCAAGAGAATGAAAAACACCAAATGCTGGCCAGAATGTGGAGAAAGTGAAATGCTTCTTCACTGCTGGTGGGAATGCAAGCTCTATGGAAATCAGTATGGAGAACTCTCACAAAACTAAAAATGATTCTACCAGAAGATATGGTTATAGCAGTCTTTGGCATATACCCAAAGGACTCATCCACCATACTGTAGAGATACCTATACATCCATGTTGTTGGTGCTCTCTTAACAATAGCTAAGAAATGGAAATAAACGAAATGTCTCTCAACTGATGCATGGATAATGAAAATGTGGTACATTTACACAATGAAGATCTACTCAGCAGTAAGAAAAGATCAACTTAAGGCATGTGCATTTACATGGGTGGAACTAGAGAGTGTTATACAAAGTGAAGGAACACAAACGCAGAAAAGCAGTTGATGTATGTTTTCCCACATTTGTGGATAGTAATACCATTCCCTTATATATAAGTGTATGTCTTGATATAAGACCAGGGATCAGGAAAATGGAAGGGAAACACGAATGCATAGGAAAAGAAAGATCCCCAAAGAGGAGGATAGTAGTAAGAAACAGTTGTGACAAAGGGAGAGTTGGGAAAAGTGGGAGTGTTCTGCTGGGAGGAAGAGGGAAGGAAATGCAGGTGGCCAAAGTCGGAGAGGAGAGAACTCGGGATAAGAGGGTGGAGGGAGGCTAGTGTTATTGGGAGAGAGAAAGGGTAATGGAGGTACTTGATCTGGGGAGCAGGGAGGGAGGTCAGAGGTAAGGGAGAGAGAGAGAGTAGAGATGAATGAATCTTTGGAGGTTAGGAAGGCAGAGGGTAATATGCTGCCTCTGAAGCTCTGTGAGAAATACATGTACAGTGTCTGAGCATTAATGCATATGTAACCTGGGGCTTGTAAGGCAAGGAACACAGTGCCAGACAGGAGAGACCCCCCTCCCTTTGAGTGGTTTGTCATAGTATTCCAAGAGAGTCTCAAAATAACACAGGCTATTGTCACAGCCCTTTCTTATTTCCCAGAACTAAAAGACGCTTCAGGCACAGGACTTGGAGCAGTGGAGTGGGAGCTGACCAGGAATCTGGAAATTTAGCTCTCATAGTTCTAGAGAATGCTGTGCAAGCTGCTAAGAGAGAAAATCAATCAATGAATGACCCAACCCAGCCATAATATCCAATAACCATAATGTTGGGGATAGCAATCTACCTCTATCAGTGCAAGAGTGGTACTGTAATCTGGAAGGGCAAGTGGTAATCAACAGCTAGATAATTGGACTTAAAATCTTGTCGATGGGAGAGAACTCAAAGGTGTTACTGTAAAACACATTAAAGTACATATAGCTGGAGAGGTCACAGATCCTATCTCTTTCATATATCTAGACAAATGACATTTGTTACCATGTGATAAATATGGCTCCTTCTGTTTACAGACACCACTCATCAAAGAAGCTTCATTTGCAGAAGATAGAATCTACTGCAGAATACTACAACTGGCCAGACACAGAGAATATACATTTCAGGGATACCCAGTCTTTTAGGTGACTTATCTACACTTGAAACTCTATGCGTGAGCTCACGAGACATAGAGGAATGAGAGGTAGAGAGAAACCTATTGCACCCCTCAACTCTCACCAGTGAAGCTTCCCTGTACAACAGAGTGTAATGCACACAAAGGGCAAAACTGAACAAGTTTTAAAGAATAAGTGACTACAGAGTGTGTGTCCCTGGATAAGACTGCTATATTAAAGCTCTCCCATTCATGACTCAGAGACCATTACAGAAGAGGGAACAGAAAGTGGGTTTGGGGCCACTGGAAGCTTGCGCGAGTCAACTTGGGAAAATCATGGCATCCAGGATATCTTACGTCAATTCAATCAGATAAGAGCCCAAAGTGGAGCAAGGGAAATGGCTGGCTTTCCGGCCTTAGTCTGGGAAACTGCTGGAACCTATTACTACTGGTGAAGCAGAATAGGCCTTACCTACGATCTCTAGATAGGCTGAGAAACTCCAGTGGATGGGTTTACACTGAAAGACATCTGAGTACAAATGCTTGACTGAACAGGACTTTGCATGGCGGATATGGCGGGAAACATGAGGCTCAGTAATGGGGTGAGGGCATGGAGGACTTCTTACTCCCCTGGAATTGAAGTTACTGACAGTTGTTAGCCAGGAATCAAACCCTGGTCCTCTGCAAGAGCATCTGGTGCTCTTAACCACTGAGTCATCACTCCAGCACCTAAAGAAACAATTTTGAAAAGTATAAATTGTATCTAAATAAAATAATTCATGTTAATATATTCAGAGAAAACAATATAATAAAATATGGAAATCTGTATTTTTTTCACAATAAAATGTTGAAAGTTCTGGCAAACAAGATTATATTTTTAAAGAAAATAGAGCACATTTTCTTTAACAATTTAGTCTATAATATTTTGTTGGTTTCTCCGTGCTATTTTAAATGTTTTAAAAGGTCAAGTTTTCAGGATATCTTGTGGAACTGAGCTTTTCACAGACTGGATATTTTTTTCTTCTTGCGTATGGCTGTATGAAATCAAAATTGCCCTAAGTATTTTGTCTGTGAATGGAGTTATTTTTGCAAACATTTTCCTCTTTTTCTTGACTTTTCTCTACCTGACAGAAAGTTACTTCCACTGTGTAGAAGTAACAGAAATAAACATTGCTCCTAGAAACATAATTACAAACCAAAATTTAAAACTTAAAAAATAAAAACCATACATTTATCTTCAGAATAATATATATAATATAATAAAAACTAAACCATTGGAAAATACCTATCTTCTCAATAATGTTAAGTAAAATATTAATATAATAACACTTTTGTTTATGAAATTAGATTATTTTAATAAAGATTTAATAAAAGGAGGCAGAGATCTTGGAAGGAAGTAAGGATTGTGTCACCTTTTCATGTCATCAAAAGTAAAGAAATAGTTCAGCATTCTGTAGTCATTAACAATATGCAGTTCAGGGAATATAAAATATCTGTTTAATCTATTCAAAATTCTTTCAGAGTGGAAGAATATGATTTAATTGGAAATATTAATAACTACTAAAACAAAAGTTGAAATTTATCAGTTACATGACAATTATTGTCAAATTATTGCATTCTTAATAGTGATGAATAAATAATAAATTTGAAGAATTTATATAGGTAACACAATAGAATTAATAAAACCAAATGCTTAAAGTCATAACTATAGCTTATGACAGAGTTCCTTTGAAGAAATCCCACAATGTGTTTTCTAAGAACACATTTAGAATCAAATAATGCTTTGTCATCGTAGTTGTCAAATTTTTAAATCAATGAAGAAGATATTGATATTTACATCTCTGCCCTGTCTCTCCTTAAGCATCTGTCCGTCATGTTGAGGAATCTCAGAAAGCAGTCTCTCCTTTTTTAGCAGGTCATTTTCCTGAAGTGTGTGGCTGAGCACAAAAATCCAGTATCATATTACTTAAGTGTGGTTTATTTCCTGTCAGGTCATCTTTACTTCCCCCTTAAAATCAGAGCTGCGGAAACCACAGGTTGAACCCAAGGGAGATAAGAGAGTTTACGTGCAAAGAGCAACTACTTCAAAAACATAAAAAAGATGTTCTTTTGTCCTTCAGAAAGACATATTTTGAGCTATGTGGGAAACTTAGAGAAACAGCGTATATTCTAACTTTTTCACAGAGTTTGACATAGGAAAGTGATAGGCATGCTTCTTCTTTTTTCTGGTACTGGATTTCCAGAATTTCAGAGAATGGATTTTCTGAACAGTGCCGTGTATTCTGAACATGATTATACTCTCTAATTCAGTGTGTGACTGAAACAGAAATGGCTGAGTAAGACACAAGCTTTGGTATTGTTCTCACTAGATCAAGGTGCATTCCTGACTAAGGTCGTACCCAAACTCCCTGAAAATACTAATTATGTGTCTTTTCTTTGTCTGTATGTTTGCAGTGTGTGTATGTGCATGTATCCATGTGTTTGTTTTCTGTGTTTGTTTTCTGTGTGTGTGTGTGTGTGTGTGTGTGTGTGTGTGTGTGTGTGTGTGTTCATATGCATGTGGAAAGACCAGGGGGCACTCACTTGTGTCATTCCTCAGGAGTCATCCATCTTTTGATTTTTTTTTTTCCTTATTTGTTTCCTTGTTGCACAGACTCTAAGACCTGGGGTGGATAATTGGGTTAGCAGGACTTCTGTGTCCTTTCTGTACAATAACTTAGATATCCCCCACATTCTTAAAAGAAAATCCACTTGGGGGCAAGAGGTTTTATGGCATACCATTTAAGTGAGCATAAACTAAGTCAACAGCTAGACATAGTAAACACTTTTCTTGGATGCACAGCTTTTTTTTCCTTTGCGTAAAGAGCAGATAATTGAAACACCTGGTTTTGCAAAAGAAGCATTCTTTCCTCCTGCTCTAGGTCCTCATAAAGCTTTAGGTTCAGTTTACTTCCAACTAAATTACTTCAACTTTCCTTTGACAAATGACCTAATTATGAAACAACCTTAAGATTGACATTTAGTTGTACATTTTCCTTTAATCATTCTTCACTATTCAAAATAATATAGAAACTATGATTTAAATTTTCCATTGCATTTGAATGAGCATCTCAAACTTTTTCCAAAGTTTAATTGTAATATTTAGTTATGTATATCCTTGTTAAGGGAAGTGGTTCTTTATGGTTCTTTATTTGAATTCTGTAGTGGTTCTTTGAAAAAATACAATGGGAATTAAGTCAAATTCCCTAGTGGTACTTTTCAAATCACATTTTCAACTAAGAATAGTGAGTTGCAGGCAGCTTTGTGAGAAATTTCAGCATGGACTAATCTTCTCAGGTTATCTCAAATGCTTAGAAAGAAGTAAAAATGGTTTTATTAGAACAGAGGACATTTCAGGGATCCCTGTAATGGATCCCATTACTGCACTGGAACACCACCTGCTCAATGTACTATTTCTCTATTGAGAACAGTACTAAAATGAGACTATTACATCTCACTTTCTACTTTTCTCTAAAAATACTATTTTCCTATATACCTTCAGAGCATTATGCCTGTTTCTAATACAGAGAGTCACACTCTTAAATTTGTCATGTATTTTTTTAAATCTTCAATATTTTTATCCAAGCAACTGTTTATTTTTACTGAATGACAATTTCTCATTATTATACACATATAACTTCATTATTATTAAACTCAATAATTTTTCCTATATACCATATTCTTTGAAGTGATACCAAAATATGAATTGTTTTTCCTTTGTCCTACATCCTTTGCTTTTCCTTAAGTCTGGTTGCAATTATAAGCTGCAGCGCATGCAATACATAGAGGTTGTCATGCTTACATTTTCTAGTTTTAATCATTTTTCTTATTCTTTCTTTTGTAATAACATGTTTGTAAATCCCTTGACACCAGGGTTTCAGAAAGCTGTGGAATGATTATTCTTACTTGAAAAAGTGAAACCATTTTCCATCTCCTTGGGTGAATATAAATCAAATGGTGCTCTAGTTTTTAAGCTCTCTGGACTTTTTCCTCCCTTCCTAGCATAATGGTTGCCTTTTTTTTTTAATCCCTTGTCACAAGTCACCTTCAAAAAATCAGATGTTTCCATTTTTGGAAATAGATTTTTATTACTCTGATACTGTCTATTTTTCATTCTTGTACTAAATAATTTTTAAATGCCATTGTGACTGTTTATGGTATACTTCATATCTAGATACATCTCCTATCAATCTTTATATATGTATGCATATGTATGCAAGAAATCCAAGAATGATTGGTTCAATATCCATCAATTTGTTTTTTTTTCACAAATCTCAGCCTAGTATCATCAAAAGAATAGACTCTCACAGATACAATAATTCCAATAATCAATGCTAGAGAAAAAATGTAACTTCCAGCACATTGTTCATTTTAAGTTCAGAAATATACAGTATACAAATACAATATTAAAAATCTCCACTAATGAAAATTGTATATTTAAAACAATGATTTTTCTTATTTTTGCCAGTCTTTGCATTTGAAACTATTATTCAACACAAAATTGACTGCTTTCCTTTCTTCCCCTACCAAACAGGTAGGGTGGAATCAGAAGATATTTAAAGATTTCTGAGTAAAACTTCTATAGATAACCTCTTCTCTCAGATAGTTCAATTATCCTCTCTGTTTAACTGCTGCAAAATCCAGTACTCTGGTCCTGACAGTGAAATATCTTTATGATATTTTCCTAAAATTCTAATTATCGTTCTGTAATTTACATTAGAATAATGAAGACATCATGATTGTTTTCATGGAAAAACAATATTTTAAAATAATGTGCTCTCACATGAGGTTTTAATTTTCAATTTGATTAAAATTCAGACTTTTTGATCACAGAATCTAACTTCCCAATATCTATGAAAAGTAAGATCCTTTCTTTACTCATGTCAATAAAACCCCTGCTTTTATTTCTAATAATCACCTAACTTCCTGTGAGTTCTATGTTTTAATTTGAAAATGGCTTGCCTGGGACTTTATGACAGTTCCTCTTTTCCTGAGAATAAATTGTTGAATATTATTTAAAACTTAATAAATTAATAAAAGTTGAAAGTGATCTATATTATGTACCCTGAAAATTTTCATGGCTTTGTCAAAAGCATGTCTTTATCTACTCCAAGTTCAGTATTGCTTTAAATTATTTTTTAGATAATAATAATTACTATTATTATTGTTGTTGTTGTTGTTAGACAGCATCTCCCCATCTGGTCTGGGACTCCCTTTGTAGACTTCCCAGCCTGGCCTTGATCTCACAGATATACCTGCTTCTGCATCCTGAGTGCTGAGATTAAAGGTATGGGCCATTACACTGAGACCTCCTTCAAATTCTTAATTAAGAAGTTATTTAATGAGTAAAAACTGAATGATCAAATCATTAGAAATGAAGAAGTATCTTTTACTAATCAAATTCATGAGGCACACACAAATGTACATATATACACAAATACGTATGTGTATGTGTATGTGTGTGTCCTAAAATCAAATGCAAACCATCTAAAGATGATTTAAAAACAGGTGTAAATGCATATAATTTGTTGCCTCATGAAATGATTAATAAATCTTTTGCTTAGTTAGTTACCTTATACCCTATACACATCTCATCTTCAATAGGCAAGGTCTATAGCAGATACCTACTGGAAAAATTCACTGTTTAAGCTGTAAGCAGCATTTTAACAGGTTGTATGATGGCACAGCTAATGCCTTTAAGATTTTGATTGCATCGTATTCCATATGCATATATTCATTTTCATCTAGAAGTTAAAATGAATATTCCATTAAGACAGTTAGTTCCCTCATAAAGGAATTTTAAAAGATTTTTGATAAAGTCGCTAAGGCAAATTGGCTTGCTGCTCTGAAACAAAGATTTAATTCTTAATGGAATAACAGATGGCAAGCCATCATTTTGAGGGAGAAGGTTGTGACAAATAGCATAAGAATAACTGATTGCATGGATATGATGCTGTCAGGGAAAATACCAATGGCTCCAGAATTTCATAAAAAATGTTTTGTGCCAGGATTTTATGTTGCATTTCATACCTGATAGAAACTAAAGAAGTAAATGGAACTTTTGTATGCGGTACTCATAAATACAAGGCTCAGAGCTCTAGTAAAATATAAAGCAAGAATATATGTAATATAATTTAAATAAGACATTCTTTATATAAATATATATATATATATATATAAGCATATATGCATATATGCCTGGTTGTATCATGCTCAAATATCACACTTATAATTCAGTTGTTCAAAGGCAGTAATGGGATAATTATTCACATTTCTTTCCAAGTATACAAATTTTAGTTTGAATTAATCCATTGCAGAAGAATATATAAAATGGAAATAGACAAATTAGAGTTTACATTACTGTTAACTATCTATCTATTACTCATAGACCATGACAAATTTACCCTGAAGAAGTACATGGAACAAAAATATTTCCTGGCCCATTATGACTTTGAGTAAAGGACTAACTTTTTGTTCATTTAACCCATGAATACACACTGTGTGGTTAGTAAACTGACCCTGTGGAGATGTGGAACTAAGTGTCAGCACCAGCAAATGTGTTAATCACTTCTTGAGGTATTCAATATGATGCTACAGGGAACTAAACTCTATGCTTTACTAGAACACAAATTAGGAGCAAAGAGAAAATATGAACTTTTACTAGAGGGTATCCTACCTTTGTGTATCCAAATTACTGGAGAAAATACAGCTCATTACATTATTATATTCCTGAGTAACCAAAGCCATCATAAAGTAGTGGCTTATTAACAAAATGTAGGGGACATGACATTATATATTAAAATGGAGAACATTAGATGTTCAAGAGAAATATAACCACTAAAGGAAGTCTTGGTGTATGTCTTCTCTCTGAAGTCCTGGGTAGCCGCTTAGTGTAATGAGAGGTGTTACACTGAGGAAAAATAGCTGCTTAAGCATTCTATCTCATTTTATCAAATGTATTATTGAGGTCATGAATTAGAAAGTTGCTAATTCTTCTGATTTAAGAGTCAAGATAGGTATAATTTCTGTACATTAGTAGATGTCACAAAAGTTGTTCCAATTGGCAGATATCCAACTTAACTCGAAGAGACAATATATTTCTAGGAAATCTTTAAACCAGGAAAATACGGAACAAGATATTTTAACAATTAACACCTTTTTAGAACTCAGAGCTTGACATGGGAGGAAGCAGAATGAAAAGATGAAGGACAAATCTAAATATGCCAAGAAAGCTCTCAAACAGAGACAATTTAAAAGATGCACTTCATTGAAATAAGTTCATCTGTCATGATTGCTTAACCTATGAAATATCTAGGATTCATTCTTCAGGTGAGCTTTGTTAGACATTATTCTGCAAGTCTTCTTTTTAATGTCTATTTTCTTCCTCACTTCCATATAGAGTATTGTTATTCGAGGTCAATTTTCTTTGTTAATTACCAAGTGAGTTGATGTTAAGGAATGTTTTTGATGTAAGACTTAAACTACAACATTTCGATGATTTCTGAACTTGAAATAATCTTTAAAATAATAAAATCCTTTCCATTTTAAGTAAAATCACAAAATTATTGTTGCTATTATTATTATTTGCATAGCTACCATTGCTGAGATGGTTTATCCATTGTCAGTTCAATGTTTTACATATGAAAAGTTCTGTTTGCTCTGCCTCCATATTTTCATATTATTTACTTCTCTATGAGAAATTAATAAATTATATATATATATATATATCCATTTTAGTATATCAAGAAGCAAAGCCAAAAAGTAGTGGGATTAACAAAATCTTTCTAAAAAATTTTCTCTTTGCAAATTGCTTTGTAAATAGTCACAAAAACTGACAAAACCATACTGAAATAGTATTACTGTAACAGTAATGGATATAGCAAAGATATTAAGGTGTAATGTATTTAGAGTTTAAGAATCAGGGAAATTTGAAATTTTGATCTGCTTGAAATAATTTGGTCACTTAAAATCTTTGATTAATTTTATTAGAATTGCTACTTGGCAGTCAATAATAAACTATTATAATGATGTAAATATAAAATTGCACCTGATGTAATAAAGGGAAACACAGATTTGTTATATTAGCGTAAACATAGTTTGTAAATTTCATTGACTAGGGATACAGAACTCTTACATTTGAAACCGACAGTTTGAAATTTCTTATTGCAATCATCAGGCTTCTTTGATTCTCACTCTCATCTCCAATGGCCAAGAGTAATTCATTAATGAGAAATTAATGTTCCTTTCATTAGTCTTTGAATTCTCATGGCATATTTTGTGATTCCTAAATGCTATCTTAAAGTGCTTTAACTCTCTCTCTCTCTCTCTCTCTCTCTCTCTCTCTCACTCTTTCTTTCTCTCTCAGAGTTTTTTTTTTTTTATTTCAAAGCTTTGGAGTACAAACTCACAAAAGTCCTAAGTTGGAGTGACTGATATCATGAAATAACAATAAATAAACCCTAAACACTTACATTAGAAATCATGATGGCAAAGTAATGGTGATCTAGATAATGAATTTATTTATGATAGCTTGACAAAGAGGCAGAGAAAACTGTCCTCTACTCTTTCCATTTCAGGGGCTGGAGTACCATGAACCTGTAGATTCTATAAGGAAGGAGCAGGAAGTATGCTTGGTCAAGCTATGGTCTGGATGATCATGACTTCAGGATGACCATGTAGAACTCTCTGACAGCTAAAGAATGGTGAAGTTTCTGAGGGAGAGGATGGGCTCACTGCAGTTTTGATAGATCACTAGATGTTTGACTGGCAGTTCTCTTGTCTCTGGAATTCAGGGCATGTTTTTAAAAAATGCTTCATAAAAACAGCATAGAAGATGGTATTATTTCTTTTGGGTTTAGGGAAGTGAGTGCTAGCTCTGAGGCACTGCTCTGACTGGGGAACAGGAAATAAAAGAAAATAGTGGCTGACAATTTGCTGATTATTAGGCTCCTGCAAATAATAAAAATTTCTTAGTTGTCTGAAGTTCAATGATTTCTACTCTTATTTAATACAAAGTTAAACACACAACCACAAAAAATGAATGGAGAAAGTTTATTACCCAAAATAGGCAATGAGAGGACTGAAGTAATTCTACAATTATCGTCTTTCGTGAATGGAGAGAGTGAGGGATCTATTAAGGGAGATAATAGATATTTATATATGAAAGCCCTTTTAGGAGACAAGTCCCTATTCATACTCAGTTTAACAATTAAATTACTGAGTAGTTCAAGAAAAAGAGTCATTCTTAAGGCAAGTTTAGGAATCACATGCTTAAAAGCTTAAATTTTTAACTTCTGATCATGCAAAAGAGGAACATTTCTGATCATGCAACATAAAATGTTTCTGCCTCACTTAATGGGTATCAGTTACTCTTGTTCTGTTGACTTCAGATATGAAGTAGGCTTTTACAACTTTAAATGAAAATTTGTTAAATAAGTCACATAGTTATGAGTCTAGTTAAGCAAGAATGACCAAAGTTTTAAATTAGTGAAACAGGAATAAAAATTAATCTCAGAGATGCTGTTTTGATCCCCATTAAGCATCTGAGGCCCAGATGGAGTCCATGCTTTTACTGATGAGATTTGTATGTGTGTGTCCTTGCATTTGTGGTGTGTGTGCACACACTATAGCTTGCATGTGAAGATCAGAGGACTAGTTGCTTCACAGTGGGGGACCCACAGACCAAATTCAGGTCCTCAGGCTTGGAGATAAGAGCCTTCACCTGCTGAGCCATTTCCTTGCCCTCCATCTTAATTTTTGTGACACAGAGTTTCCCTGAACTTGAAACTCATCGATTAAGCAAAACTATCTTGCCAAAAAGCTCCAGGGCTGCTCCTGACACTTCCTCTGCAGCAATGGGATCAAAGGAGTGCTCTGGTGCAGCTGGCTTTGAGTGGGTTCAGAGATGTCATCTCAGCTCCTGATGCTTGCATGGCAAGTGCTTCACCAGTTGAGTCATATTCCCAGCCATCTTCCTAGTTAGTGTTCTCTAACAAAGGCAAGTTTTATTCTGACTAGATCTAGAACAGGACTTATAAGAAAATGTGCACAGTTCTTACATTAAGCCATTGTAGACCAGCAACGTGTGTGGATAACATGGGAAATCCTATGTTCTGTATTAACTATCTAGTGGTAAGAGAAATAAATCTCTGGTGGCTAATTGTTTCAACCACTGTGAGAATTTCAGAGTAGCATATCAGTCCTAAATCTATTGCCTTACTTTTATTTTGAAGAATGTAGCCAGGAAGCCACAGATGTTTAAGTTTCTGGTTTATTTTCTTTCTTCATTTATATTGCTATGTGCATTCAAATAGAGTACCCTCTGGGTTGGAATCTCAAAATGGAAAATTGAGTAAAATAGGACAGTTTTAGTGAATGTCTCTCTTGACCTTTTAGAAGACTTGATCTGTTTCTTTATGTGAGTATAAGCCTAATCATCTCCACTGAGGGAATAACAGATGAAACAAAGCGGCAAGAAGTGAAACTACAAACTGAAACTACAGCGCCTCCTCCCAGTGGTATATGTGATCCTCAACAAACAGAGTCATTGGAACTCCAGATTCTGTGTTTCTGCCTTTGGTGGAGCTCACTCATTTACTAAATTTCTTTATCTTCTGTGGTTTTCTCTGTATCGTTTTTCCTATCTTCATCAACCATGAAAAGGACTGAAAGAAAGATCGTCAGTTACAAAGGTTTTATGTGAATGCTTATTAAAACAGGTCACAATTGAGGTTGGGGAGATAGCCCAACAGTTAAAAGCACTGACTGCTCTTGCAGAAGATGTGGGTTTCTGTCTCAACATCCACTTGGAAACTGTCTATCAACTATCCATAACTTTAGTCCCAGGGGATCTGACACCCTCTTCTAGACTCCATAGGCATTACATACATGCAGGCAAAACACTCATAAACATGAAATTAAAATAAAATTATTAAAAAGGGGTCATAACCAATGGACAAGTACAACATTTTACCTGGATAGGTTTTCCCTTTAATTTTTTTTGCTGTATATTAGAAGTATTAACTTAATACTGACATATCTATTTACTCATGCATGGAATACAAATTTGCAATTTTCTACTGAAAACATTCAGGTTTTATTACTCATCAAATTTTCAGAAAAATAAAACATAGAAATAAAATAGAAAATATAATCTAGTAGTTACATGCTTGCATTTTAAAGGTTTTATAATCAGATATTGTGGACAATAAAAATTATTTTGTTTATGATTTTTATCAAAATGATTATGACATATTTTGACTCATGAAATATTAATATTCTCTTTTTTATTTGCTAGCTAATTGCTGTCATGAAAACTGTTAGTCATGAACAGTCATTAATAGATGCAGAGTTGTATTGCAAGCATTTTATTTGTATATATTTTTCACTTGCCTTACACAGCACCCTGTAGGACATGTGCTATTATTAGCTCAGTTTGGAGTGTGGGTGTCAATGACAGAGAAAGTTTAGACAGTCTGAAAAGATCATGAAGTAGCTAGATAATGCCCTTCCTTCTAATTTTCCATCTCTGATCCCCAAATAACCAGCACCTACACAGTCACCTGTGAGAGAATTGAGAGACTTGGAAAAGGAGGATTAATAAAACCTGAGCTCCAATTATAACTCTTCCTCTTTTTTTTTCCTTTATTGTGAACTAGAAACGAACTTTATTCAGAAATAAAACTGGCATTGTAATCCCCATCCTACTTTACGTGCTTTATTTCCGTCTAGTAAAGCAATCTTTTGGCATACCTAGAAAAAGTACTCCACAGTTATGAGTGATGGCTTCTCTTACAGATGTCCCAGCTTTAGTTTCCAGCATCCACATGGTGGTGAACAGCCATCTATAACTACAGTTCCTGATGACGGTGATCTAATGCCCTTTCCTGTCTACTGAGGACATTGACACACTTACTTACATTCAGGTAAATACTTATACACATAAAATAAAAGGCATAAAAAATTTAAATCTCAGAGTAAAGCATCTTTTGGGGTAAGAATCATCATGAAGAAATGGTATGAGATAGCTGGCCAGGTGGCTCAAAAAGTAACAACACCTGTCAGGTAAGCATGTAGACCTGAATTTCATCTTGGAAACACACAATAGAAGCAGAATACAGAATCCTGAAAGTTATCCTCTTACTTATAAACATGCAGTGGCTCTCACAAGTGCATATGCAGACACACACAAAATAATAATGTTAATAATTGAAATTACAATAACATCATAATTTCCATGAAAATACTCAAAACATTGAGTATCCATTTGTGACTTTAGTTTCCAAATCCCTTATTGTCATTTTTTTACTCTTAATGTATATTTTTATTGAACTTTCGTGCATTTCATACAATACATCTTAATCATATTTAGTCCCCATTCACACTCCATAGCTTCCTCCACCAGATTTCATACATTCTGTCATATATATTAAAAGTTAACTTTGTTTACTCTGATAAATAAGGCTTAGGTGGTGTGAAAAATCCGAAAGAAATGCATTAACTCAAAAACCTACTGAAAAATACACATGCAATATCTGAACATGAGTGCATGTGTATAACTGAAGACCATATGTGTGATAACACAATGCCAGATAGGCGATACCTCCCCCTTTAAGTTGTTGTTCATGTACTCCAACAGACTTCCAAACTAACACAGGCGATTGTCACAGTTCATGAATACCTCCCCGAACTTGAAGGAATGACACTACTGCTGAATACAGGCCATACGTTGGACAGAGGATTGGAACAAAGGAGCTGGAATTGACCTGGAAGCCTCCTTCCTGGAGACAATCTTTCACAGATCCAAAGGATACCGTGCAAGATACTAAGTGAGAAAGTCAATCAGTGATGCAATACCAGTTTTATATCCTAATAAGTACAACAATGTACAACAGCGCAGCACACTATAACAGGGCAGTAGTGGCACTTTAATCTGAACGTTAATTGATAGCTATCTAAGTGGACTTAAAAATTTTCAATGAGAGGGAAAAAGTGTGGCATTGTAAGCATAGCCAGATACACATGGCAGCAGAGGCCATAGATCCTAGACAAAAGCCTTTCTCTATCATATCCCAGACAAATGAAATTTCTTTCTATTTACCAAATATGGATCCTTATATTTACAGACAAACAAACCATTCACCACTCATCAAAGAATCTCCTTTTGTAGCAGATGGAGGCTATTACAGAGTTCCACAACGGGTCACACACAGAGAATATATGTCTGAGAGATTCCCAGCCCTAAGTGATTCATGAACAGTAGAACCTCTACACCTAAGTCTCATGAAGCAGCAGAACATGGTTTAGAGAGAATATTAATGTAGCATTCTTCCCACTTGGGATTGTATAACCTATCTAATCAAGGAGCTCCTCCTTGAAGAAAATATTCTCTGTCTCTCAGAAACTATTGATTTCCTATTAATCTTCATCTAGCAGAATGTGCTTGAAATTTACTCCATACACATCAGCATGCTGACTGAGGTTCCCATTATGCGGATCTTGTTTAGGCAGCCATACTGTTCAGATTTCATGTGTGCAGCGTACATGTCATTTCTAGAAGTCAACGGCTTATGGATGGTGTCCTGAACCTCTTGCTTTTAAATCATTCTTGTTCTCCTCTAAGATATTCCTTGAACCTTTGGTATTGGGGTTGCCGTGTAGATAAACTGATGATGTCTAGACACCCAGTGGTCACTTATTTATGCAGTTTGGTCAGTTGTAGATCTTTGTAGCAGCCTCTTTCTGGTGCATTTTAAAAAATCATTTAATCAGGAGTGGAATTAACACTTTTTTGTCAGATGTAAGGATAACTAGAATACAGTTGAAATTCTATCAGTTTCATAAATATATAGAAAAATATAGGACAATTGCAGTAGTAGGTTCCAATCTAGGGTCTTGTGGGAGGAAGATTGTGTTGGGGAGGAAATGGAGATAAATATTATGAAGGATGTTTGGGAAAGCCATAGGTAAACAAGAAACATATACTATCTGATAACAGTTTTGGTTCCAATCAGGGGAACCTCACTTTGAGTAGCTATTTGGAAGTAAGGAGGGACTATCCAAAAGAATGGCCTAGCATCACAAGTTATAACCATTGCCTTTGATTACCTCCCAGAACTGGGAGTTAAATCTCTATTTCTGAAGAAACCACATTCTTCAAACAGAAATTTGGAGGATCAAAGAGATACTGACCTGGAAGCCTCCTTCCTGAGGACTAGCTCAAAAGGTGCCATGAAACCTGCCAAGGACTAACAGCAATCAATAGCTTTCCCATATGTGAAGCATACACGTAGCAAGATATTCCCTCTGGTGCATTAGTAACACTTTTATCTTGGGGGTAACAAATAGCTACCTAAATGGACTTCAGGCTACCCAATGGAATTCATGCCTGGTACTATCAAGCTAGCTGATTTCACTGTTGGGGGTATAAAAATTGAGATCCACATTTGTTTTTATATTAGTTATTGAATTATGTTATCAGATTGAACAAGCATCACTAAGCTTCATTCTATGTGGTTGGAAATTAAACATGCTTACAGAAATTAGTCTGCTGCTTGCTGATGTTCATTTCCCCCTATATATAGGTATATATACAGTATACTAGGTGAGTAGAAATGGTTTCTAGCTAAAATAAAGCTCAGTTCTAGAGATATCATGTTTGTTACTAAAATTACTTCTATAAGGGGGAGATAGAAAAGAGGTATCAGTCTCTTTCCAAGGTCCTAATGACAAACCAAGGTATGATTTCACATATTATTTGGCTTATTACAGAGCAATGAGTAAAAGGTTACTTACAGAAGTGTGGGTCTTCTCCCATAGGGTTGCACCTGAAAGTCTTCACCCAGCACGGATGATGACTTCACTATAACCACATAAATAGAGAAACTCTTCCATAATCTTCCCCAGTCTGTCGACCGCAACCCTTCTCCCAGGACACATGAAGTTGGGGATGAAGTGGCCGCCATGGGTTTGAAGGTGTGGCTGGAAAATCAGGTGAGTGTCTGGTGCTCTACAAGACTCCTATGTGAGGGAGTCAGCAGCCAGGAATCCCAGCTATGATGATCTTTGGCAAGTGGACAAAACAGAGCTCAGGAAGACAGTGTCTGTTTGACTCAGAAGACAGTCCTGTATTACATTCCGGAGTACTTACATCCAACCTCTACTACCAGAAGAAATTTAAAGGTAAAAAATGCAATCCAGAAAACAAATTTCATTACACAAATGTGAAATCTAAATAGATTCAAAAAAGACCATGTGGAAAATCAATTCCAAAAAGTCAGAGATAGTTGTGTGTGTCTGTGGTAGTCTTGTATGCCTTAGAATTCATCTCTGTTAGGAATCAATATGAAAACTTCTGGAAAATATTATTGCCAACAATGAAGCACCTGGTCTAGCTTTCATTTAAACATCCATGATACACTTCATTAAACAGATTCATTTTACTGTTAGATTATCAAATCTGTCTCTGAGTATGTCTCATAATTTTTGAAAGATATTACTATCGAATTTGTGTCATAGAGAGCATACTTTCCATGAATATTATAAACATTCACTAGAAAATATTTTTATTATGATGTGTGTTGATAAGAGTTATTTTCTGTGAGATTTTCCTGTATACAATTCAGTTTTACATAGTTGAGAGAATTTTAAATGAGACTCACCTTCCTTGAAGACTAGCTCTCATAGTGTTACAGTTGATATGCAACTTGCCGGTTGAGGAAAATTATCAAGGGTTCAACTCAGGTATGAATCCTGGGAACCACAATAATAATAGAACTAGCAAGAACCTCCAATAGTGCACTAGTGACATTTGTATTTTATGGACAACCAACAGCTACTGGACAACCTGATCCTAACAAGAGAACTCATTTCTGGTACTGTAAATTTATCCAAGAACTAATGCCTGAAGGTGTTATAGGCCCTAGAAGAGAACAAGTACCTTCTAAATATTCATCCACATACCCATAGATAAGTGTAGTACTCAACTTTAACCAAAGAAGTTACTTTTTGCCAGAAACAGAGACTATTTTAGAGATTCACAACTGTTCAAAATATAGAGAATATGTGACTGTGCCCAACCCCAAATGTGACCTCTAATCCACAAACCCTACACCCAAGGCTCAGGGAATGTCAGACATGAAGAATAAGAAATATTTTAAGATCCTGAAGAAGAGGGACTGGAGAAATGGCTTAGTGCTTAAGAGCACTGGCTGCACTTGCAGTGAACCCAGGTTTGATTTCTAGCACCTACATGGTAGCTAAGAAGCAACCATAACACAAGCTCCAAAGCTCCAGGTAATCTGACACCTTCTTCTGACCTTCATGGGCACAGTTACATACATGCAGGTGAAACACTCATACCTATAAAAGGCAAATAAAAAAAATATATATATATATATTTTTTAATATATATATATATTTTTTTTAATATATATATATATATTTTTTTAATATATATATATATATATATATATATATATATATATATTAAAAAGAACCCGAGGAAGAGAACGCTTGTTGGCAGACAATGTCTTAGGACAGTTCAGGGTATTATTACATTCATGAACTTGACTCCTCAACAATATGATTACCTGCACAAGATCTTCAGAGATTACATCGGCCAACTTAAAAACATGGGGTAAAATTTCATAAGAACTCATCCCAAGATGAAGAGCTATAGGTTTTCAGTGGCTGCTGAAGGAAGAAGAACCAGCTTGTTTTTGCTTTACTTTTTCTAATGGCAAGACCCCAATCCTAAGTAATAATCCATAAAAACACGCAAATAAGGCCAGCATTAAATGGACTCAGTGGGTTGTATGTGTCTATGCATAAATCACAAATAATTATATAAGAGATAATCAAAAGATGAGGGGTTTGAGGAAACACAAAAGAGGTTGAAGAGGAAATGGATGTTGGAAATGATGTGAACATAGTATATCCATCCTGAAATCTTCAAGCTGAATAGTTAACTTTCAAAATGTTCTATATTGAAAACTCTTCAACGGCATAAATATAAACAGCCTTTATATTTTCATAGAAAAGATACAAAACATAGTAAAGAAGTAAAAAATTCCTCCCTCAGTGTACTTATTAATAAGAGGATAGCCCTATAAGATATACTAATAAAATTTTTAAAAATGTATTATTGTGGGCTGTAGAGATGACACAGTGGTTAAGAGCACCAGCTCTTCAAGAGGACTCCTTTACCAGCACCAACATGGCGGCAAACAACTGTCTGTAATTCCAGTTCCAGGGGATCCAATTCCCTCTTCTGACCACCAAGCACACTGCACGCACATAGTGCACTTACACACACACAGGCAAAACATTCATACACATAAAGTAAAAATAAATAAATTCCCCCAAATACTTGTCTTTAAGTTTTATTTTATTGATTTATTCATTAGTGTGAGTGTATGTTTGTGTGTACATGTGTATATGATGTGTGTTAATGGGAAGAGCATGCATGAGGTGACACACTTGTGGGGCTCAGAAGACAATACTTGCGCATTTATTTGGGTTACAGGGATTCAATTCAGATCTGCTGGCTTGTGTAACAAACACCTTCACACAAAAGGAGTCATCTAATGATCAATAATGTGTATTTTACATGTTAAAAACTTAAAAGAAGAGGCTGGAGAGATGGATCAATGGCTGTTTTTGAAGAGGACCTTGATTTGATTCCTAGCACCTACATGGAGGCTAATGGCCATCCATCACGCTAGGGGATCCAATGTCCTCATTTGATATTCATGAGCGTTACACTAAATGAGTGCACTTACATAGATGCAGACAAAACACTCATACACATAAAATAAAAATAATTAATAAAATATTTTAAATTAAAATAAACTCATAAATTTACTAAGGAAATTAGATAAATCATTGTAGATGTCATATAAGTATTGTTGGTATTGGATATACAGTATTCAGACAAGACATGGTGACTATATTGGCTTAAATTTGGAGATTTTACACCAAAAATTTGAACACATTCATTTATATAATGTTAATGAATTAGACATATTTATGGTGGAATATAAAAATATGGTACATATATGCAATGTTTTAGTAGGTATTTATACTTTACTTGTATTGAAAATACTTAAATTCCTATTTTTATTTTCTTTATAAAATGCATAATAAATTGTTGTTGATAAGAAGCCTCAGTGGGTATAACTGCTCGCCATACAAGCTTGATGACTAAGTCGTATCTTAGATCATGTGTAAAGGTGAAAGGAGAGAAACTTTGCAGATTTGTTTTCTGTCATCTGAAATGTACACCACAGCAAATTTGCTCCAATGGAATGCACAGACTCAGACACAGAGAGATGGACAGACAGAACACACACACACACACACACACACACACACACACACCCTACAATGGTACAGAACTTTAGAAATATTTTTTTTACTAAACTATACATTGTCTTTTACAAGTGTCCTTTACTCCATCTGCCTCTTTATTTCTGAACCTTTAATGAGCAATATTCTACTCTATGCTTCTATGAAAATAGTTTTTTAAATTTGCACACAGTAGCCAGAATATGGAGGGTGGTTTTTACTATTTCTATGTCTAGATATTTTACTTAGCATAATGTCCTTCAGGGTGGAAATCTATGAATGTTGAATTGAGTGGAACGATTTCATTATTTTTAATGATTAAGTAATATTCGATATATGAGCAAAATATCTTTTCTATTAGTTTATTAATGTAGGGATACAGACAAATTGATACCGTGGATAGTATGAATAGTTCTAAAATGAACGCAAAAATGAAAATATATGTTTGGTACAGATTCCATTTTTTATATACAAAACCAAGGGTAGAACTGTTGGAACATACAGGAGTTGTGAATTAGAGAAACATCCATTATGTTTCATAATGTCAAATCATTCACATTTTTGACAAAAATGTATGAAGTTTCATCCTTTAGTTCCTTTTCTCTATGTTTTTTAATTGAATCATGTGTATTTTATACAGAACAACTTAATCAATCTCAATTATCATTATATCCCCACCAGCACACCACCGTAGCCTCCACATTCCTTCAACTCTGATAAAGGCTATAGGGTCCCCCCAAATGTTCATTGGTACAAGTTAATCCACTGAGCCTATCTAGAGTTCCTTATTTTAAGAAGATTATCTCATCCTCACCCAACATTAATCAGTTGCCAATAGTTGTTCAGCAAAGATTGAGGTCAGTGGACAGTTTCCATGCTGGGTTTTTGTCTGCTTGAGTTTGCATGGGTCTTGATCATGCTGACGCCATTGCTGTAATTTCACATGAGCAGAGTCTTATAGGATTCTGTTTCCATATGTTCATGTACCTCTTCCATGGCTCTTACAGTCCTTTGACTCCCTCTTCTGCAGTGGTCCCTGAGCACTGAGCGAGTGAAACTTAATATAAGAATTCTCTCCAGGGACCCACACTCCGCAGACTCCTAATCTCTATGCCTTGACCATTTGTGAACAATTGTATTGTTGGCCCTCTGTTGTTTGAGGGAGCTTAATTAATGAATTTTGAGAGATTCTCTAGTGTCCTCTTTGCCCCTTCTTCTATGTTGCCTGAAGATAATGTGTAGAGGTTGCATCTTAAATGTGTCACTTAGGCATGGGCAATTCATAGACAATGTCTGTGAAATGTTGTGGTACAGTGTATTTGTATCTCTCTGGTGCAAAGGAAGCATTTTTGATGAGAGGTTATTGGGATATTTGACTGTAAATAAAAGGGATACATATTCTGTATTTAGTAAGAATTTACATTAGCCTAAGAATGTGAGAGTCATAGGGATTTCTCCCAGATCTCTGACCTCTTCGTCCATGTATAATTAACTATGATTACAGTACCATACATAAGTTTCCTCACATTGATTGGGCTTTAAGTTCATTGATTGCTCCCAAGATAAAAGTGCTGTTCCTTCACCAATGTCCTATGCTGTGCCAGTCATTAATGTGATCATTTGGTCATGAAGCTGGTGTTGGGCCAGCAACTGATGTTCTCCTTTTGCTACTTGTATTGTGCTCTCCAGACTTATAAGCACTAGCGTTCAGTAGAAGTGGCGTCCAGGACAGTTCCAGCTCCATTGCTACAACTCTGGTCTCTGAAGTATGTCCTGCTTTGAGCAATAGAGTCTTACATTCAAGTTCTGGGAAGCAATTAAGAGCTGTGGTAACAGCCATCCTAATTTTGGGAGTCTCTTGAACCACCCTGGCCAACAATTCAAAGGAAAATTTCCTTTGTCTTGCAATGATTCTTGTTGATTCTTGTTAGGCAGTCTTCATCTATGCACATGGGCTTGTGTGGCACTAGTGTATATGGAATTTGTTATTAGGTTGTTAGATTAATATGATCCCCTCTGGTATTTTACGCTAATTAGACATTATTTATCCCCTCCCTGTTTCCCCCCGTCTAGACTTCCCTCCATGGCTTCCCCATTTAAAGTGTCACCGTTTTCCCCATTTTTCCCTTGATAAAACCAGTCTCCTTTGGCCCAAACTCTTTTGAACTCCATTTCCTTTATCCTGATAGTTCTTGCATAACTCTCCTTATTCCCTTCCATTTAATTGATCCTATTTTATCTATTTCTTAATTACTAATGCCTGTTTCTTACTATTCTCTCTCAGGTTCCTTCTTTTCCTTTACCTTCCTGGTTCCTTTCCATTTTCCTGGTTCCTGCAGTTACATCAGGATACATACTCACATATAAGGTTTTGGAGCTAGAATCCACAAATGAGGTAGAACATATGTCATTTGTTTTTCTGAGTCCATGTTACTTAACTCAGTATAATAGTTTCTTTTTCCATATGTTTACCTATAAATTTCATGATTTCATAGTATTTTACTGCTGAGTAGAATGCCATGGTATAAATATACCATATTTTCATTATTGACTGTCAGTTGAGGAGCATATAGGTTGCTTCTATCCCTGAGCTATTGTGAAAAGATCAACAACAATAATGAATGTCCAAGTGTAAGTGTAATAGTATGAGTTCTTTGGGTAAAAGCCAAGCAATGGTATAATTGAGAAAAATGGTAGATTCAGTTTTGAATTTTTAAGAGTTCTCCACACTGCTTTCCATTGGAGGTATACAAATTTATAATTCCACCAGCAGTGAATGAGGGTTCCTCTTTCAAAATATCCCCTATAGCATTTGGTATTGTTTCTTCTTGATCTTATCCAATCTGACTAGAGTAAGGTCAAGTCCTAAAGTGGATTTAATTTGCATTTCACTAATTATTAAGGACATTGAACACTTTTTAAGATGTTTCTTAGCCATCTTTCTTCTTTTGACAAATTTCTGCTCAGATACATAGTTCATCTTTTAATAGGGTTATTTGTTTTCTTGGTTCTTTGTTTAGTCCTCCAATAAAAGTCTCAGGTATTTTGCAATATATTTCCAAGAAGAATATAATTCCAAGAAAATTTTGAAAATTTTTTGAAGCTAAAATTAAAGTTTTATGATTTCTAATTTATATTCTGGACAAATTTAAGCTCTAACTATAAATATTAATTTGTCTAAATTATAAAGTTAAAAAAGTTTAGGAGAATATGGGAGACTTTTGTTTACAGCAAAGAGTGAAAAATAGAAACTCAAATGCATTCCTAAAGATTTAGAATGGATGGAAAAAGTCAAACAATGTAAGAAGCATTGGAAAAGGAAAAAAAGGGAAGATAAGAAAGAGTTGATGAATCCTAGTAAATTATAACATAGACTACAGGCAAAGTCAATCATCTGGGAGACAGGAACTATGCATAAGCACCAGAAATTAAACTCATTTTCCATTACTCTGAAGTGATTTATTCTGCAAGGTCAATTTAGTTATGTGTTCTATCTTCTTTGTTTATAATGTCATCATCTAGTGATTATAATTACTATAATCCTTCAGGTCTTTCCACACCTCTCCTAGGGACATTCAGAGACATGATGTGATGATATTCTTTTTTTAAAATTTTGTATTGATGGGGCTGGAGTGATGGCTCAGTGATTAAGAGAAGGTATTGCTCTTGCAGAGGACCTGGGTTGGAATCCCAGTGTCAGCATGGTAGCTTACATCCAGGTATAAGTCCAGTTACAGGGAGTGTGACTCCTTCTCCTGACTTCCCCAGGCATTACAGAACATGGACACATCCACACATCTGCAGGCAATACACAAATACACACAAAATAAATCAATAATAAATAAAAAATACTGTATTAAATTTTCAATGACATATAATTGTTTTTATTCAAATTTCACATTATTGTTGGAACTTAATAGTACAGTTTGGTCTGTAAACAAGATTCAAATGTATATTCTAAGATATAATAACATATTTCTAGTTTGAAGATAATAACATTTCAGTTATTACAGTATTTTCTATTTCCTTCTTTTTAAAACCTGACTATGATTTCTATCTCCAGAAGTTCAATTAGGGCATAAGTGAAGGCATCCTTGGACTCTAGAAGAATAATAGAAAAATAAGTAAAAAACTCTTGGTGCCTGGTAATGGGAGAGGTCCAACATCAAGGCCTGGACACCCAGGAGTTGTGGAGTGAGGACCATAGTTGGGCCTCAGGGCTGTTAAGAGGTTGATTCCAGAGAATAAGTTTTTCCAAGACAGAATCTGCAAATAATAGCGGTCTACCATTTCCTCAGCATAAGGGATAAAGCCTCATCCATGCACAACCTGAGAAGGCGGGAGAAGGGGCTATGGGGAATGCAGTCACTCAGAAAAGACTCAAACAGCTGCCCAGCCTCAGGATGTCACCCACGCTCTACTATGCTCCACCATCCGCTGTACAATAGAATTTTATGGTATTTAGATCCCCTCACGCGTCTGATGCTCTCTCACTGACCCCTGCCCAATTCAATGGAATCTAATATAGAGAAAATATGGACTATAGAGATTGTTTTTCCCACATGTCTCTAAACATGGCTCCATCCATGGGAGCTTCAACCTACCACGATTCTCTTCTCTGTAAGAGACTCTCTTTCCCTCCCAGCAGTCATTAATTGCCCAAATTTCTTAAATTGGATTGGAATTACTTGCACATTTCTTTATGTCTATGTTGGGATTCTGCCTGGTTTGATCTTGCATGGGATTAATGCACCCTGTCTTCGTTGCTGTTAGTTCATACATGTAACTGATCAGCTGATCGGAAAATCTGTTTCCTTGACATCATTTACAGTCTTTGACTGTTACATTTTTTCTGCCCCCTTTTCCACAATGATCCCTGAGTCTTGTAAGCAGAATTTTGAAGTAGGTGTCTTATTAAGAAATAAGTACTCTGAGGACTCTTTTTCTCTGCATGTCTGCCAACTGTGCGTTTATATGTTTGTCATCATCTGCTACATAAGGTAACTTCTCTAGTGAGAGTTGAGAAATGCATTCATTCTATGTGAGATTGCATTGGAAATGTTTGACCATGATTGTCAATGTATTCCCTTTACCTATCTAACTGGACTTAAAACCCACTCAATGGAAGGAAACTTATGTGTGGTACTGTAAATATAGCCAGATTTAAAAGGCTGGGGCCTTTTCTCATTGGTCCAAGAGAAAAACCCATGTCTGTGTCTGTCATATGCCTAGCCAAACTAATTTCTTACCCTTAATATGTAAAAGTTTAATTACCAAAAGATGAAATAACTTCAACATTCAGTCGTTTCACTGGTGGGTGAGGTGGCTATCTCAACCTGTAAACTCAGTCTATCCTACCATTAACTTTTGTAAATAAATTAGAGTAATATTTGCATGTTTGCTAATTGTCTGAAGGATTTATTGCATGATATCATAGTTTTGTAGTTAAAACTCTTCGTACTATTATGTCTGAAGGCTTTCTCTGAATAATTGACCATGGTGGCTTTCTTGTCCTCCCTGGCATTCTGAATGTTTATAGATTCTAGCGGGCAAAAATATCAAGAAGTTTTCACTTTAAAACCTCAAGTAACCATTATTGATTACTTATTCCAGGCCACACACTCCGTAACTATAAACATGAATACTATACCTTGACCATTGTTATAATAAGATATATTTTACTGTTAAAATTTTTTTGCTAAAATTACTGGAGAGAATTTGTAGCTCTCCTATGTTCACACAAGGGATAGGAAGCTGGAGCAGATACTAGTCAATCTTTTAACCAAGTTTTCTCTCTGGCTTCCCCTAAGATACCTAATCTATGTGATATTCTAAACAATTCAGACATGCAGAGTGTAATATATAATGTAAAAAAGTAATGTTAATATCCTGCTACAGCACAGGCCAAAATATCTGTAGTAGCTTTTCCCTTTCATAGAGAAAGGAACCCTACTGAGACATAGTTTATGAGGTCCCTAGATAACAGATTCCAGATGCCAGGGTCTCTCACTTGAGATGTGAGCTTACAATGAAGGGATTGATGGCCACCATACATGGTTCTCTTCACCATTCTCTCTACTGCCTATGGAAGTGGGAAGGTCAGAAAATCTGTCCATAGATTTGTGCTGTGAAACCTCCCTTATGTTCAAGACAGGCGTAAGAAGAGACTCACATTTCTGCCACTTTAGTAGTGGTTTCCTCTTTTCAGAGTCCACCATGTTACTTGTCTCTGGTGCTGGGACCTGAAATCTCTGACTTCCTTCCATGCTTTTGTCTATCTGTTCATGGCATTAAATAAATCTGGTGACCTCAAGCTACAATCTATGACTCTGTGTCATCTATTAATGTCTAAGACTCTTCATAGAAAATAGTGTTCAAGGCATGAGAGTGCGCAGTAGGCAAAAACACCATTGTAGAACAGAGAACAGTGTGGGAGTGAACACTGGATAGAGAGACATTTGAGCTGACCTACATTTTAGGCAAGGTTTATTCTATTTCTAATGTCTCTGGAATACACAGCTTCCAGGGGGCATGTATTTTTTTTCCCACTCCACATATTCACAAGTTCACTTACAGAAATGGTACGTGTTGGTGTCTGCACTGACACTCAGGAGAACATAGCCACATGGCATCCAACAATCTGTAAAGAGGTAGAATATATGATCCATCTCAACAGCCATGTGCTCACCAGCATATGTATTAATGTGAGGAAAGACAAATATTTCTGATATTTGTTAACAATGCTTAAATGATAAACAAATAAAACTTTGTCCTTTTATATTTCTCAGTAGTATATTTAGACTTTATAGTGGATTTTCTCCGTAGAATTTTCTTACTCTTATAAATACTTAACTATTCTGGTCAGTATCCTAACTTTTGTATTACATGTTTTTTTCTGATCTCGGTGTTGTCAAAATATTATTAGTAGACCACAGGAACAGAAGACATGCAAGTACATTAGTATGTGCCATAGGATGCATATATGTGAGCACAGTTTGAGCCCTCCTGTATGGCTCACTTAATAAAACTCTATCAAATTATATTTATTATTTTAATCTCTGATGAATCATAAACTTTTATGATAAGCATATATTTTCTTCATTCCTGGATCTAGATTTTAATGTTGTAACACTGTTTATTGATTTTGCTATTACTCAGAAAGAAGCTAGTGTATATCTATTTGGGGAAGGGAAATATTGGAGCATGTTCATAGAAAAGGTTTAAAGAGAAATGACTTAAGATATGTGTGTAGGAGGGGTGAAACAGCAACGGAATATCTCAAGTAAATGGAACACCTGTTTTGTAAAGACATCTATAAATGAATTTGTGTCTGGATTTCATTTCCCTCGGTTTAACTTGCATAAACGATTAAAATTTTGAGCTGTCTAGTTGAAGTCATCTATAAGCTGTTCTCCAAAACTTGGCATTACTTGATTATAACAATGTCTACCATTCTCCTCTTCATTTTCTCTAAAGGCACTTGGAGAAGCAAAAGAAAATCAATGCATGTATTTGATTTACTGCCCCCCGCCCATGATGGTGATATAGAGAGTTGCAAGCTTCAAAATAAAGATGCGTGATGGGAAGAAACAATTTGACCTGTTCATCAGTGAAACTTTTATTTTGTTTGTGGTATTTTTCAGAATCATTTTTCTTGGCTGTTGAAAAACAGAGTGTTTTAAGATTTTTTGACCTCTGGAATTATTCTCTAAGACAGGGAAAAACGATAAGAAAATCCAACAGAAGAGAAAAGAATTTGCATATTTGCCTAGACCTAAAGAGTGACCTTCTGTAATACTCTAGAAAAGAATGAACTCAGAATATAGGAAAGATTCATTAATATAAACTGTAAACTTCTAGTGAGAGTCCAGTAAAACATTTCTCAAAGTGACTGGGAAATGTACAGCAAGACTAAGGAATAAATACATTTTATTTCTTTTCCTTTTCTTCATATATTTGTTACTTTTTTCTCATTCCATGTCTTCAAAATCAGGATACATTTCTGACATACCTTTGTAAAACACTAATATTTATAATTTATCATGAACCACTGTAGCCTTAAGTGTTATGGCTAATTTAATGTTCTTGATCCTCAATGGACTACACATTTTCATATTATGAATATTTGTTATGATTTTAGTACTCATGTTATCGACCCCAAGTTTCAAGTTTTCTTTTATCAAGTCTCCATTTCTGATAGAATTGCAGATTTCTACTTTCATTTGGCTGACTTCAGATTAATGTTATGTTAGGCCATTCTCCTTCATAGATTTTAGAAGAATTTGACACACAAAACTTATGTATTAGTTTGACTCCCATCCCTTTAATGAAATACCTGAGGAAATTAAGTTATAAAAAGAAATATTTCACAATGTTTCATAAATAAGGTGATTGAAAGGCAGCACTGAATGATCCTAACACTTGGAGCTCAAATTGAAAAGTGAAAAGCATATCATAGTGAAGTAGGCGGCACAGCAAACAACTCCCTTCATGGTCCAGGAATGGGAGAGAAGATTGGAAAATTCCTAAATCCTACTTTGGAGACAGGTCCCAGTGATGTAAAGACCATGCATAAATCTCACCACCTAAGAGTAAAAGTACCTCCCAGTAACACCAGTCTCTGAACTTTAACACATGACTCTGTGGGGTACATTCAACATCTTAATGACCAAATCAGCGTTCCACCTTCTCTCTCAACACTGAATAATTATCTTAATCTATATCTTTGGGTGATAAATTTGACATTCTTTACTAAAATTTTCTTATTCTTTTCCATTATCTTATGTGTATATATATATATATATATATGTATTTATTTATTTTATTGATTATGTATTTGTTGCTTTATTTATTATAAACTTTTGATTATCCATCTTCAAATATGCATTGTAATTTAGATTTCTATACCCAAGTCCACAATTTCTTGATTTTGAGACTTTTTTATATCTTAATATGAAAAAAGAAAATAAGAATAAATAGATAAACAATAAAATATATTAGTTTCTCAAATTTAACACCCTTTTACAATTGTGTTGTCCAGTTGTGACATTCTGTTTTCCACTTGATTTATTCCACTGGTGAGACTTTCTTCTCTCTTTTCGATTGGCTTATCTGGTTTTTCAATTTCATCTTCAATTCTGCTTGAGTTTCTTTAGTATTTCATCTCTTTCATCAATTCATTTTGAAATCCTGAATTGTCTTGATTTCCTTTGGCTATATATTTGTATTTTCTTAAGCTTCAGTCAAAGGTTTATTATTATTAATCTTTAAACCTTGTATTTTTGTTCCCTTAATTTCTATGTTCTTGGGCTTCCTCTGTGTAGTTCTCATTGTCAAACACTTCTGTAGGACTGGTAAAATTTGGCGGGAACACATTATCTTGGTTTTTCATATTATTTGTGGTTTTGTGTTGTGAACTGGGCATGTGAACTTCTTTTATTGGATATTTGTCATATGAATTTCTAGCCTGCCTTTGTTGAGTTGAAGTTTGGTTCTGGTTTTATCACTGTTGTAGCTTTGTTGATTTTTTGATCAAGTATGAACAGTTAGTATTTTCTTTAAAGCTCACTTTTGATTTTTATTGGCAGAATGGGATGGTTTCTGTGAGACTAATAGGGAACTCTCCAGCGGTGAGAATGGGCCTGTTACAGAAACAGAAAGATGGCAACCAAGTGGGCAGCTCTGACTAGCGAAGTGTGTTAGATTTGTGCAATATTTTCTAATTTAGTAGCACAGTATTTTATTCTGTTTCAACGGATGAGATTTTACTAAACTGTTAATAAGAAATGCTTTTGTTTAGATTTAGCTCATATTCTTATTCATGCAATGTAAATTGTGTTTGGATGCTTTTTAAAACTTTTGTTGAGTTTTATACATTTCATACAACAGTTCTTAATCAAATTTAGACGTTCCCTCATTCAACCCCCCCAAACCACCCACTGGAACTCATGTTTTCTGCCATACATGTTAAGTCCTGCCCAATCAAGCATTTGTGCCCAGATGTCCTTTAGTGCAAATTCATCTACTGGACTATGGTCGG
Source organism: Eospalax fontanierii (assembly GCA_035773235.1). NCBI lineage: Eukaryota > Metazoa > Chordata > Mammalia > Rodentia > Spalacidae > Eospalax > Eospalax fontanierii. Next base: position 28,441,367 of record CM069538.1, on the reverse strand, counting down.
GGATATTTAAGATTGTAAGTAAGGCAAACTGTCCCTCTCCCAGAAGTAATCAGATCCCAATACTTGTCAGTTTAGGTCTAGCCTGCTACCAATTTCTACATCTCCACTCAGGGTCTTGTTGAATTTGAGTTGGTGTGGGTCATTTGTTCAGTGCCACAATTGCCACAAGTTCACATTGTGTAAGCTTCAAGTGGTCTGGAAGCCTCTATTTCCCTAAGTTCTTGAATCAGCCCTGGGTCTTATGATCTTCTTGCTCCTTCTCCCTGAGTCATGGGTGGGCGAGGTTCAATACAGGTGTCTTATCCAAGGATGCACTCTCTTCAGGCTCTCCTTGTTTAAAACTTGGCCGGTTGTAGCCTTCTTTGTCTATAGCACTAAGTTGTTTAAGAAAGCTTCACTGGTGGGAGTTAAAGGATGGTTTAGTTTTCTCTCTACCCCTTTTTCTGCTGTGTTCTATGAGCCTCAGGTGTACAGGTTCAACAGTGGATGTGTTACATAGGACTTGGCATCTATCAGACATATATTCTCTGTCTGATCAATTGTAGAATTCTGCTGTACTCTCCATCTGTTCCAAAAAGCAGCTTCTTTGATGAGTGGCATACTGAACACTTATCTGTAAATATAAGAATCCATAGTTAGCATCTGATAAGAAATTTCATTTCTCAAGAGATGTGGCAGAGATAGAATTTTCTCCAGGATCAATGTCCCTTCCAACCCTGTGGATCTGACTGAGTTTACAGTACCATCCATTGAGGGTTTTAGAGCCAATTAGAAAGTTCTAGATTACACCCCAGATAACAGTACCAACAGAAATAATATGCTGTGCTGGTTGCTAGGGTTAATAGAATTTAGGTGACAAAGGGATAGTAGGGAACAGATGTTACCACGGGGAGGTGGGGAAAGTGAGAATTTTGGGCAGGGAGATGAGGGCAGGATATTCAGGGGGTCAGGTTGTTGGAGTAGGAACATCAGGAGAGGGAGGATGGAGGGAGGTGGGTGTTCAAGAGGGGAGGAAAAAGATCAGATGTGAATGAATCAAGGAGGGTGAGGAATCCCTGAGGGAAATGTGATGCCACCAAAGCCCAAGAGAAATACACAGTGTGTAAACATTAGTGCACAGGTATACATGGATGCTGTTGGACAAGGAACACAATGCTAGACAGAAGATACCTCCCTTTGTGTGGCTGGTGAGAGTGGTCCAAATGACTTCCAAAATAATACAGGCTATTACCAAAGCTCCTGGTTATCTCCCAGAACTAGAAGGTTATACCCCAGAGCTGAAGACAGGACATATTTCAGATACAGGCCTCAGAGCAAAGGAGCAGGAACTGACCTGGAAGCCTTCTACCTGAAGTTTAACTCCCATAATGCCAGATGATAACATGCAAACTGCTAAAGGAGAAAATCAATCAATGATTCAACCTAACCCTAAATTCTAATAACAGTGTTTGGATGCTTTTAAAAGAAACATCTCATAAACAATTGAAAGTACCTTGATATAACCTCAGTTTTTCACTGTACAGTTTAAAAACATCGAAAACTTATTGCTGAAAACCAGTAACTCAGTGAAGTAAATAAAAAATAATGTGTTTGTATAAAAACCTTATGTCCTTAATAAAAATGAAATGCTTACAAACACAGTAAGACAAACTGCCAATGAAGTTAGGTAGCAAATGCAGAAATTATATTAATGCATAAGCCTTCATTGTGTATGGAACACCTTGATGCACTGTCATGTAAAACTATATGTTTGCCTGTTCATATGAATGCTTTCATTATTGTACAATTTTGAGAAGTGACTAGCAAAACCTTCTATTCATCCAGCTTTTCTCAACTCGTATCACATCCTTTCTTATGTAACTTTTCCACATTTGATTCTTTTAAGTCGTATTTTGGTGTTTTACATGAGAAATAAAAATTGAAAATTTTGATCTCAGCAAAGCATCTCTAAGTCTCATATGAACACTCATCTGATCATCTCACAAAAGATTTAAAACTACTGTGAAACACGGCCAATGATCACCCTGCTAATACAGAACTCTAAATTAAGTATGAGCTGTCCCTGCTCTTCAGAAGACAGTCAGCACTGCACTCACCCCATACACATTATGTTTCCTTTCTAAGCTGAACTCAGCAAGTACTTTAAAATAATGATATAGATGATTGCTGGCTTGTGATGGTTCGATTTTGTGGTTCTTTGACTGTGATATGTAATATATAGACCATGTACTTCAAAGCTTAGTTTTCATCTTTTCTCACACTTGTCAATATGTGATACAACACTCTTGACACTGAGTGGCAAGATGGAGCTTCTTGTTGACTACCTGACCATGAGGGGCAGCAAGCATTTACACCAAGGACTGTGTAAGTAATCCAATTTCAGCACATTAGGTGTATTAACTACATTTCTCACTTCTCATGTGCTCAATTTCTAATGAGTTTAATGGATCCAACTCTCATAAGCATAGGGAATCTATATTAAAGGCAGATAATGGATGCAGTATGTGTATTTAAACAACAACAATAAAATACACTATTTAATACAAATAAGGTTCTTAGGGGTTTGTTCTTTTGTTTTGTTTTGTTTTGAAACAGTCTTATTATGTAGCCCTGCTGACCTTAAAATCCCTATATAGACTTTCCCAGGCTGATCTCTATCTCACAGCAATCCACATGCCTCTGCTTAGCAAGTACTTGCATTAAAGGTGTATGTCACCATGCCCAGCCTATCTTAGAAGGTTTTATAGATTAGAGTAAAGCAGAAGCCAGACCTAGTTCTCCTTGTTTGAGCACAGGAGGAGGATTTTATCATTCCCCTGCTCTAGAGACTTAGTGAAATCTTCATCTAAAGCATGAAACATGCCACCAGACAATAGAATACTAAAATAACTGTTGTCTGATTCATTGCAATTAAATTCTGGAAAACATAAGACTTCACTTGAAAAGTTTTTAAACTCTGTTTTTTTTTTCCAAATTTTTATTAAGAATATTTTCAATACAAAATAAATAAAGAAAATAGAATCGATATCTGTGAGCCTACTTGCTTTATTTGATAATAAGGTAATAGTTTAACATATTTGGCTTAAGCCTCCATTTCATCATTCAAAACTATCTTGGATCATAGATCCTTTGTGATCTGAAGCAATGAATAGCTATACAAAGGCGGCAGTTTTAGGATATGACATTGAGACTTTAGCATAATGTTAACTCACAAATGGGATCTAACATATCTCCAATGATTGTTTTATTACCTGGGATATTTACTTTCCTCTTCAGAAAGTTTTAATTTACAGGAGAAATTAAGTCAGTCTTCCACACTGAAGACCTGCTACACATCACCTTATCAGAATATACTTGTTCTTTTGTTTCTGATCCTTGAGCTTGACTAGTCCTGTCAGCTTCACTTACATCTTTTTGTGCTTTTCCTGTCTCTTAGAAATACAGCATTCATTAGTTACTTTCTGGTGGGATTTTGTGCCATTTGTTTAGGATTCTTTTATGTGCATTTTTCTTATGACTACCCACCTGGACAGCTATTTACAAATAGATATATGTATGCAAATACATATACACATGTAACTTTGCACAGAGTTTTCTTTAGATAATTAAATTAGTCATTATTCTAAGGTATGCGTAAAATCTAAAATTTCATATTTATTCTTTATGATTGTCTCTGTAATGTGAAGAATCCATTTGACATTTTAAATTTCCTATTTTTCAAAAGCATTTGCTACTAATATTGTCATATTACCAATAATTAAGTTTATATTTTTTAAATCAAGCTGCAAAGTTGGCTAAATACATGCCCATCCCATTTTAAATGAGAACTATCTCACTTATTAATTTTCTCACAGTTATTTATATACATCTTGTCTGTTATCAGTAAAAGAATAACTCTTACTGATCTATTTGAATGGTGCATGTTAATTCAAAGGAAAACACAAGTTTATAGTATTAATTCTATTGAACACTAAAATGTCTTTTATTTTTCTCCTCTCAGAACTGTTCAGCAAATATGCAATCCTGTATCTATACAGAGATGCCCACATAGGTCACTGTATGCAGCTGAGCCTGAGACTAAGTCCTTTCTTGTGGGACAAGGTGAATTCTCCTTAGGAAGTGGCAGAATGCATCACTTCTGTTCATATTGTGTTTGTGTTAATGACAACAACATATTTTGTTGTGAGATAAGATTTTCAAAACTTGGCTAAATATATTTACGGTTCATCCTTGTTTTTCTAAGCGACAAACATTTAATGGAATGGAAACTTTGGGAGCAATCCCTTCATTAAGTAATTCTGCATATTCTTTCATTTACACATTCTCTGTTAATTTACATATTTTCCCATTGTATTAGTAGTGCCTTTAAAAAGGGATTCAGCAAATGATCTCAGAATACCTTTTCTCAAAATCAATTTATTATTTATTGTGACTCGTTAAGCTTTATCAAAGTGCCAGTGAGCCAACATCCTTCCTTTAATCATTTATCAAAGCAGAATCATTTGTGTCAACACAACAGATACTTCATTATCAATAGAGTATAATCTTCCCTTACTTTTGGATGAGCCTTTGTAACAAAGATGAAATAACCAGGACTTAACCTTATAAGAAGCTAGTGTTAGTTGGCAGTTAGGGAGCATCATTTGATATCAGAAAGGCTGTGTGCCTTGTTCTTTGTCTATAATTTAATGAACGATGACAAATCTTCAAAAGTTCATTTAACAACCTTTCCATTACAAAGTCTTTATTATTTGAAAGCTACATAATGAAATCCCCCAATATACTCTGATGTTTAGATATTCACCAAAATCAAAAGTTCAGTGTCATTGTAACTGCAGAATCTCCCTCAAAAAACACTGTATGTTTATCTCTAATTTATGCAAAATGATTCTTGTTTTGTCTCTAAACTTCTCATGTCTAAAAAAATTAGCATGATATCATGCTTGTATTTCAGCTTATTATTATTTGTATCAGTGTTTTGAATACAATCTTCTTTAGGCCTGAATTGATTCTTTATAAGATATTCATTTTAGTGATGGAGAAATGACTCAGCAGTTGAGATCACTTACTGCTCTTACAGTGGTCCTAAGTTCAGATGCCAGTAACCATGACAGGTGGCTCACAACTGCCTATAACACTAACATCAGTCTGAATAAATTCCTCTGGCTCTGCAGGCCCCTGGATGCAAGTGCACAAGCCCACACACATGCACATAATTAAACTAATAAAAAAATCTCCATTTAAAAATGCATTTTCATATAAGATATTATTACTGAATTATATGACTTGATTATACATAGCATCTATAGCCAACATCATCATATTGGGTGTTGAAATTTGACTGAAAAAGACTTTGTGTTCTCTGTCTTTTATTCACAAGCAAATGTGTTGGCATTTATGGGAAATTATTAGTTGATTTTCCATTTTAGTAAAAGTAGCATCATTATGATAACATATACCAAACATCAATAATCAGAAAAAGATATCATTTGTCCTATTAATTTTGATAAGTATTTAAAATTAGATTTTATAATTTTAATTGTGCACCTACATTGAATCAGTTAACAACTTAGCATGCTAAAATCATAATTTGTTTTTCTGTGTGTATGAGTGTTTTTTTTTGTATATGTGTAAGGGCATCTGTGTCATGCAATGTGAGACGATGGCATCAGATTCCGTAGAACCGGAGTTAAAGACAATTGTTAGCCACCATGTGGGTGGTGAGAATGAAACCCAGGTCCTAGGCAAGAATAGTCAGTGCTCTTAACCTCTGAGTCATCTCACCAGCCCCTAAAATTACAATTTTATCTTACTCAAAATCTGTGTACAAGAATTGGAAAACTCCTTGGATGGAGAACTTTGTTTAGGACATCCGATGAAGTTATAATCAGAGATCACTAAGTCCATCACTTATTTGAAAATTCAACATGGCTGTTCAAGACAGACACTTGAAGTATGATCTGTTGGAAGCTCAGTTGGGATACTGAACACATCATTCCACAACCTCTCCACCTTGCAGACTGAGCAGTCAGTATTTTTGGGTCTTGGTGACTTTGCTCAGAGAAAATGTTTACAAACATTTAGAGAGAAGCCACATATCTATATCTTCAGAATATAGCCACTCACTATCTTCAGAAATTCTACATGTAAATTTCCTCCTTGATTGTTCAAAAATTCCACATAGATTCATGAACAGAGGACAGAGATCAAGCTCTATGAATTGAGTAACAAGATCAACTCCTGTATAAATATGTGAAGGGAATTATTGTTGTTAATATTTTTGGAAAGAACCATCAGCCCCAATAAACATTATAGACATCTTTCAAAAGAGCTGTTTCCCTTTCAACTAATTTGCACGTTTGTTAAGACTAGGAGCAGAGATATGTCATGCTTTTCCTGTAAGATCTGATATGCATCTTTACAATATCTGGAAACTACTTTTCTTGGCTTTCCCCCACATATTAGGTTACTTTAGTTTTTATCATATGTTTCTATCTCTTCTAAATTTGCATCACACATTTGTAAAAAATATAACTGTCACCATCAATATAGACGATGTAAGTAAAGTAGATAATACTTTACTTACATATCAGAATTGCAAAGACCAGAGAAGATTTTCACCTAATTCAATCAACCAAATGCTTTCAGATAAGTGTAGGGGTCAAAATGGGCAGGAACAAAAGATTATTCAGTCATTTTTAATGTTCATCAAATTAACTGAAAAATTACTGACCATGACAACACCTCACATATTATAAATTTTTGGAATAACTGAATATTTGTAATAATTATAACTTTGTATGTCAAAATTTTCTCTACCATACATATTTTCACTTTGCAACCAAATCTTCTTTTCATTTCATTGTTTCTCAAGGCAACATGTTGTCCTTTTAAATACAACATATTTCAGTATATGAAAACATGAGGAAAAACTTTAAACTAAGTAAGTGATATTACATTTCAGTTTAATTCTGTAGAAGCATGCCACACAGGTGCAGGAGAGATGGCTGAATATGTAAGAAGGCTTGCTGCAGAAGCGTAAGGAACTGAGTTCAGTGTGCCTGTAACCTTGAAGCTGTGATGTGGGGGCAGAGACCGGAGTATATGTAGAACTTGCTAGCTTTCAATCAAGTTGTAGGTTCTGTAAAAAACACCGCCTCTTAGATGACGGCAAAGATTGAAAGAACCTGATATCAAAACTTACTCTTCTTGCCTCTATGTATACACACATGTGCTCAAATATCACACAAAACACACAACACATATTCATACCTACACACAATAAAAAATACAATAGCGCACATACACTTTGTAGGAATTTTCTATATAAATCATATGGGGAATGAACAATCTGATATTATTTGCATTTTTATTCTCCTCCAATAGTTATGGTTCTTGCATTTAAACGCATTTCTTTCTGCAAATGTCTAAGCAATCCAGAATCAGAACAGAGGCACTCTAATGACAATGTCTAGACTACTTGTGTTTATAAGCCTCTGATAATGTTCTGCATGCATTAATGACATCCAGAAAACTGTATAACTTAAAATTGTAACACTTAAAATGGATTTCAGAATCATAAAAGTGTAGCAGGCAATTTCCCATGTATCTCCTTTGTGAAATGGTGCTACTTTGTTTCTCTCAAGTCTTATTAGTCACTGCAATCAATGTTCACAGAAAATCAAACCATTTTTAATAGAACCGCTTTATTTCCTTAAGAGCCAAAATGTTATCCTAACTGAATACTGAGTTGTCCTCAAATATATAAATAGAAATACTTTCCTCCATGAGAGTCAGTTGGATCAATATTGAATCTGTCTCCTTTTGTTCAAATAATAAGATGATGGTGAGAAATATCATAAGCCAAAAATTTTATCTGAGTTAATGGTAGCTTGTTATCTAGAATCTGCTATAAAATAGAAAACGACTTAGAGAATAAATCATATGTTATCCCATAAATGGTCATAACATTAAATATATTTAGCATCATTTATAATATCATTCAATATTTTTAACTTTAAATACAAATAATAAAAATTCAACTAATTTATGTTATAATTTTATGATTATCCAAACAAGTTGGATGATAATACCATCTTTGATTTATAACCCAGTACATATTTTAGGAAATGTGATAAGATTCTCTTTAATTAGTTAAGGAGGGTATTTTGATATTGCACTGTTAAAAATCTCCCTTATATAAAATAATAGTGAATATTTATACAGTAAAATGTCAAGATCTTGTCCATAATTATGCAAACATTTTGATTCCTAATTTTAACAGATTATGTAATTATAACATTTACCAACATATACACTTTTCAAGAAATGCAGTATAAATTTAAACTACAAATGTTCTATTCTTCTAATTTGTAATACCTTAGAGTATTGTTGTGTTTTTGAAGGTGCACAGAAGTGAAATCCCAAGTCCAAGTTCTGTGAAATTGTTTCCTGACACTTCTAATAAGCTTTCATCCTTCTGTTCTCTTTCTTTGTTCATTTCTCTAAGCGCCTTCTCAGACTGTTGTCTTCAATCTGCTCTCACATCTTTGACATCTTTACCTGCTGCAGTCATTATGACACAACACTATGGATAGGATCTTAGATCCCTGTGTTGACATGGTATTCTGCCTTGGATGACCTGCCATTGCCCCAAAGTCTATATGCTTTAAATCCCTAATACCTTAGAATATCCCTCATATTTTTGTTCTACATTATGTTCATTTCTGAAAATGACATAGTTTATGAAACATTTGCATTATTTCAAAATTATTTAAGGTAAAAAATTCTATATGAAGATTGGGGACTGGATTTATTGTATGCCTCTTGCTATGATTGAGCTTCTGACACATGCTTGGAAGAGTTTTTACTCTCTTGTATCTATGAAACGGTAGCTGGAGAAATTTATAATAAGTACACATGAAAAAGCTTTTATAGTAAAAACTTTGGGAAATTACTTTACATTTTAATTTGACAGCTTTATTCGATCACATAATACAAAGATTTTAAAATAAAAATGTTCCAATAAGCTGGCGTGTGCAAAAGGAAGGAGGACAGATAATAAGTGTGTATTAGATAATTGCATGAAAATGACCTTATGTAACATTCTACAATAATAATGAAAGTCTTATATGATTTTTTTGCAAAAAGAAAACGGTATAATGTAATACAAGAGGACTTAGAGGAAATGTAAGAGGATTTAGAATTCATAGGAGTCAGGAAACAAATATATATATATATCAGAGCATTGGTATTTGGACTGAGGTAAGTGACAACAAATTCAACGAATTCATTGGAGGAAAACCTTCCTTCCTCAGTACATCTCAATTCATGGATCTTCAGTAGGGAAGATCTGAAAACAAGTATTTGATACTGGTTTAAGCAGGTGATTTCATAGGAAGGAAAGCTTTTAAAGAATACAATAGACGGTTATAGCAAAATTACTGTATCAAGAAATAAGTACATTCTATCCTGCAAGTTTTACACATCTATTCTTACTGATGAAATTTTTGAGATCATCTTGGGGCTGGAGAAATTGTTCAATAGTTAAGGGCACTGGCTGCACTTGCAGAGTACCTGCAATGGATTCGCAGTATGCATGTGGTTGTTCACAACCATCTGTAACTCCAGGTCCAGGGTATCCAACACCCTATTCTGACCTCTGAGGGCATTGCACGACATGGGTGCGCTTAAACACCTACAGACAATACATTAATACACACAAAAATAAAAATAATAAAAGAGAAATCTTTGAAATCTGAACTCATATCTAAATGTCTAAAGTGCTGTAATCCTCACATTTATGCTCCCACATGCACAGCTGCAAGACACAATTTGACTTGGTTTGATTTACAGAACCCCTGATGGATATTGAGACTACAATGTTTGTTTTCTTTCAAGGTTTTTGGTTGACTGGCCAGGTTATAACTTTACCCTATGGGTCCTACCTCTTTCTTTTCAAATTGGTTGTTTATGAAATTGTATTCATATTGACATTTTTCATATAACTCAGTGAGTTTATTTTTCTTCCAACAGAACTTATTAGAGCTCATGGTCTCATGGAAATATATTTTCCTCTCACACCTTTCTTTTCCTTTATAATGATACATTAAGGTTTGTTTCAGTTTATATATGATTGACAATATTTGCTGCTGTCTTCCCAATCTAAACTACGATTCTTGGTGTAACTTTAATTTTCTTTCATAGCATCATTTTAACTTGAAATTATTCAATTACCTGTAAGTTGCTTGTTTAAGGTCTACATTGCTAGACTCTCCATCTACTTATTTTGACAGCATTCAGTACAAAGTAATGATTCAAAATAAATGAAAATACTGAAGAGAGGCATAATTTATAGTGTCTTCACACATATCATGAGCTGATTAACATTTTTTATGTTTGATTACATGGCTTTTTAAACTGGAAATATCCTCTCTTATTCATTTAACTTTTTTATTATATTCTATTATTTTAAATTTATAGCAAGTTTAGGTGTTTAATTAATGTGATAATATACAAAATATATTTTATAACATATGTTCTGTCTACAATCCACAACATAAATTATTTATCATATATTGATCGTGAGTTATTTCCTTTATTAAACTATGAGAAAAAAGTTGATGTGCTATAATTTCTTTTTTCTCATCTCTCAACAACAAGAGAGCTACAATTGGTGCTTTAATAAGACAAAGCTTGATTTTTTCTTAAAATTGACTTTAATTTTCATGATACTAGGACCTGAATAAAGTATAGAAATATCCAGTCAAATATTGGAATTAATTCAAAGCTCTACAATAAAAGTAATGGGGATTGGAGTGGTAGCTCAGTATTTAAAACCAGTTGCTGCTCTTGTGGAAAACCAGGTTCAGTTCCAAGGGGATCCAATGCCTTCTGACTTCCAGTTTACCAGGTATGCAGGTGGTACACATACATAGATACAGGCAAAACAAGCATATGCAGTAAAATAAACTAATCTTAGAAATAATAGTTATACACCCAATAGGCTAATTTAAAAAATTATGAGGGTACAAATTACAGACAGAAGCAGCCACAGGTGTTAAGGGCAAATTATGCAGTAGTTACCAATATGCTATAAATTGAACTGTGGTGGTTGATCCTAAATTGATAAAAGTTCCCACTGGCCTCTTTTTTTCCATCAAAGATCCATACCTTATGATAACCATACCCCAGTAAGTGAGAGGCCAAAGACACAAAGACACCACCTAAACTTTTTCATCCTACAATCTGTAGCTTTCTAAATGACTAAATTAAAACTAAGGCCAATTAGCAACATTTCTTGTTGTTCATGATAATGAATGGCCAAGAAATGGAAATAGGTAGGTGGCAGAGAGTCTTAAAGGACAAGAAGAATATCCATAACATACATATTTTAGTTTGGTCCCACTCTGCCTTCTGTAATGTGGAGGTCCCAATATTTTTTTTTTTGGCAATAGAAATATAGAGATTTGTTTCTCTCCAAACATTACTGGTTCAGTGCCATTAAAATTACAAAGCATCCACAACTAGGTCCAATGTAGCATCACCATGTCCTGCCAACAGTAAGGACTGAAAAGTCAAACATGCTACGAAAGATCTGATGAGAAAAAGACATGTATTCGTGTCTTCACATATTTCACTGACCCAAGCCATTTGATGCAGAAAAGGCCCAGCTAAACATCTCAGATCTCAACACAAGTAGAAGAAAAGAAAACTATTGAAAATGCTGCTAGGAGAAGAGATTAGCATGTGTGAAAGCACAGGATGGGAAGAATCATGTCTGAATACAGTGATGCCCAGGGGAAATGATAATTAACAATGTGTTAATGAGCACATTCAAAATACCCTCCATAAGTATTCACATCCCATCAGAGATTGTGCACATTATTTCTTCAAAATGTCTTCTTTCAAAGAGTAAACTTGGGTATATGAGCAATAAACTGTGTATACTTAACATATATTCTGCTTATACTATAATATAATCAAACAAAACAGAGCAAATTTAAATGGATATGTTTCTAATGACAAACATATCTGTCTTTGTGCTACTATGCTAATTATGAAAATATAAATGAAATGCCATTCCCCAACAATGCTAATTACAGTCATTTAAATGGAAAGCCAAATTGCATATTTAATTATCTGATATTTCAGATAAGCCTTTCCACTAAGATTATTTAATTCTCCTGAGCATCCCAACATGGGAAAGTGCCCCTATTCCTGTGATAGTACCATCTTTTTGGGGAAATTCACTTAAAATTACACACTGAGTTTCTCTTGGCAAATTTCATATGAACATTTGTCTCCTGTACCTTTCATATCTATACACGATCATTGCATTTTCTGCCCTTTACTGGAGTAAAAAGGAAGTCTCCTAATTGATATCCCATCTTACCTGTATCCCATTAATTTTCTAGCTAAAAAAGCAATTATTTTGAATAAGAATCTCCTTCTAAAATTAGGGGCCTGTAGCTCCAGGTTTATGTGATGGCACCACAACTCTGATTCTCAGGTGTGGCCCACAGCTCCAGCTCACAAGAAGGGCCTACCATCCAGGTTCATGGGAGTGGGAGGAGAACACAGATCAAGGTTTATAGGAGGAAATCAAAGCTCTAGCTCACTGGAAAGGACCACAGCTAAAGGGACACAGGAGGGCACCTTAGTCTCTGCTCATCAGAGGTGGGCACTTCTTCAAGATACCAGAAGTAGACCTCAAGGACTGGGTCACTGGAGGCAAAGACAGTTCCAGGCTCACAACAAGGTGACCTCTAGCTGACAGGAGACAAGCATAGCTCAAGCTGGACAGAAGGGGAACACAGACTCATGGGAGACAACCATAGGAGATTGTTGCTTCAGGGAATTAATTTTTCAGTTCTTTGTACTGGGAACCAGAGGACAGCTGCTATGTGGATAATTCTCTTTTTGTGGCTAGACAGGATGTACACCAGCCATGTGTAAGTTGAATTGTGCTCCAAATAGGGAGGCTTAATAAGACAACACATTTTTGAAAGCAATCATATAATATGATTTGGGTGTTTGCTGTTATTTTCTCCGGTGTAGTACAGCACTTTATTTTTCTTTACAGGACAATATATTTCTGGGGCCAAGTGCCCTCACTGAATAACAGAAAACCAAAATTTGCCATTTCTTAAAGAACTGAGTACAAAAAAAAAATATCCTCACATAAAATAGAAGGATGAACAAATTTACAGGTTTAAATGCAAACAGTCCCAGCTCAAGGCAAGTAACCCCCACGGGTCAGTAGAGAAACATCAGGGTGGAAATTAGGCCCTAAGGTTCGAACTTTCCCACTCCATTAGACCTGCAAGAGCTAAAGGTTTAGGAACCCTTGCCAACTCTCGAGAAATCCTAGAAAAATCATCGCTGTCATTAATACCCTGTAGAGATCACAGCACCCTGCTCACACTGATACGCCAGGCTGCTTGCTTCAGCCACCAGGTGACCGAACCACATGAACTAAGAAGCGCTTAAATCAAGATACGCACAGGGTGTTAAACATATACCAAGCGAACAGTTAACTTGAATACAGAGCTGAAAATCAGCAATAATTTCTGAGATCCAATGATGATATTAGATAAAAGTTTCTAGGATAAATTTCTTTTCAAAGGCTCATTCCAGGTCTATGAGGCTAGCATGAGGTGTACATTTGCCAGGGCAAATCCATACTTCAGAAACCACTCGTGCAGTGGATGCCTGGCACCTGTTAAGTTCATCTTGAAGCATTTGCATTGGAGGATGGAGGGGCCCAATTCGTCATTCTCTTGCTTTTTAATCCACATGTGCTGGAAGGTAGACAGTGAGATCATAAAGGAGCCACTAACCAGACTGAGTACTTGCACTCAGGGGCAGGAATGATCTTGACATTCATTGTGTTGGGTGCTAGGGCTGAGATCTCTTTGCGCATCCTGTCTGTCAGCATTTCCTGGGTATGCAATGGTGCCACCAGACAGCACTATGGTGGCATATAGGTCTTTGTGGATGTCCACATCACACTTCATAATGGAGTTGAAGGGGTTTACACGGATGCCGCTGGACTCCATATTCAGGAAGGATGGCTGGAATAGCGGCCTCTGGACACGGGAATCACTCATTGCCGATGGTGATCACCTGTCCATCAGGTAACTCCAAGCTCTTCTCCAAGGAGGAGGATGCAGAAGTGGCCATTTCCTGCTTGAAGTCCAGGGTAACATGCACAGATTCTCCTTGATGTCACACACATCACACACAATCTCCTGCTCGGCTGTGGTGGTGATGCTGCAGCCGCACTCGGTCGGGATCTTCATGAGGTAGTCTGTAAGGTTTCGGACAGCCGGGTCCAAACGCAAGACGGCAGGAAAAGGCATAGCCCTAGTAGACGGGCACTGTACATGTGACGAGAGTCCATGACAATGCCAGTGGTACGCCCAGAGGTATGCAGGGACAGCACAGACTAAATGGTCACATACATGGCTGGAATGTTGATGATCTTCAAACATGAGCTGCCTCATCTTCTCTCTGTTATCCTTGTTCAGGGGTGCCTCGGTCAGCAGCACTGGGTGCTTCTCAGGGGCAATGAGTAGTTCATTGCAAAAGGTGTGGTGCCAAATCTTCTCCATGTCGTCCCTGTTAGTGACAATGCCTTGCTCGATGGGGTACTTCAAGATCAGGACACGTTGCTTGTTCTGGGCCTCATTATCCACGTAGGAGTCCTTCTGGCCTTGCCCACCATGAAGCCATGGTGTTGGGGATGCCTAAAGATTGAGGGGAGCACAGCCCTGGGGGCATCCCAACAAAATCAGCTTTGTACATGCCAGAGCCATCTTCCAGGACAAGGACAGTGATTTCTTCTCCTATTGCTGCCTGCAGAGTGTGCACTAGGAGACCAGCAATGAGAGTTCACAGCTCATTGAGCTGCAGAGGCGAGTGAGCCATATAATATGTAAGGATCTATCCGTTGAAATACTTTTTTTAAAAAAGTTGAATATATTATTAATGTTTTGGTTTTAATTATTGTATTATTCCAGGGTGCTGGTGTAGGTTAATTAATTTTTATTAATATAGTGTCTTTTTTCATGGTTTCAACAAGGAATATCCTGTTGTAATTGATGAAAAAGGGCACATGCAAAGTGTTTAAATACTGACTCTATATTTAATATTGGCTTTCTACTATCATTTTCAAATACCCGAACATGTGCTTTGTTTTATGAGGACTGGATATTCTAAAATGTTAGAGATGAATCCCTTAAGTGCTCAGTTGTTCTCAGGTAATGAAATGCAGGAAAATATATGTTGTGTTCTCTGCTTAAGATGTCCTGATACTTATTAAGTAATTTATATGAAATATGTGTTTTAGGCAGCGTATAAATATAAGTTAATCATTATGGGAATTTCTTAGAAAATTTCAGTAGTGTGGCTTGAAGGAGAAATGGTCCCCGTAGACTCACATTGTTGAGTACTTGATCCAAAGCTGTTGGCACTAATTGGAGAATCATGGAATCTTTGGATGATGTAGCCATGCTTGAGGAAGTGTCACTGGAGGCAAACTTTGAGATTCATAGCCTTACCCCACTTCTGATCAGCTCTATCTGCTTCTGATGTTGGTGCATGTCTTCTGGCTCCAACAATTAAATACTCTTCCTCTGGAAACATAAGCCAACAATAAACTTTTCTGTAATTCAGCATTTGATAAGTATTCACTATATGAGTTTTTGAAAAATAAAACAGATATTTTGAATTCAGTACCGGATTTTTCTAAAGTTTCGAAAACTGACCCATCTCCTATATTTATCAATATCTTCAGATTTCTACTTGACCTAAGGAACTTTAATTTATGATGTTGCATCTTATGGACACAAATGTAAAATGTCCTTTCTAATTACAGAAATAATGTACTAGCTCTTATATCTCCTAATTCAACTCAAAGGTTTCCTTTCTTGTGCAGCCTTCTGTTATATAAGCCAGTGTTTTCTGACTCATGTGTCGTTGTATCACAGGTTTTAGATATTTGGTATAATTTCATTTTATAACAAGGAAAGCATATTATTCCTATATGAGAGACTGGTTATCAACAATTATAGCTCATAGTAGCTGCACAGATAAATTTAGTTGTAACTTATAACTGTTACACAGATTCTAGGCTGAAAGAGATGATCATTTAATTAAAATTTCTTTTCAATGATTCCTAGCAAACTTTCATTAATCTTTACACATGAAAAAATTTGCCATACATATTCATTTATACAAACAAATTTGTTTTCACAAATAATACTTCACCTTTTAGGAAATTTATTTTTATATGCATTCACAACTGTGAAACTATGGAATACAGATACCTATAAATCTTTGACAACCAAAAAATATAAAATATTGCTTTTCAGAGGGAGGTGCAATTTCTTGGAGCTCATAATTCTTCATATCCTTGCTCTTGTTTCACAAACAGAGATGAGGCTTGTTCTTCATAAATGCACAAGGATATGGGAGGCTTGGTTTGATTTTTATGACATCTCTGATTTTTGCTCATTTTATTTTTCTCTTCCTGTATTTATTGATTTATGCCACATGACATATAAACAAATAATTGCTAAAACTTGTATAATTGTCAGGGTTTTAAAACAACTAAATATTTAATTTAACTATCCCAAATTTGTTTGTTTTCAGAGAAAGAAAAAGAGAAGTTTGAATTATCTCTACTGTCAGATTGAGTCTAGATCCATCCCTAATGTGATGTTGTATAAGCCTTAGAATCAATTAGGAAAAATGGGATGCAGAGGTAATAAATTCAATATCAGGGGAAATACTAAAATGGGTAAAGAACAACTTTAAACCAAAAGGAAATCATCCACAATTTGATTTGCTGTTAGCTCTATTAGTGCAAATCAAAATGGAGCCAGAGTTCTATAAAGCACCGGGGTCTGCCTCAGTGAGCTATTTACAACCCCAGTTGGAAATTAAATTATGTTCCTGATGAAACGTTGCAAAAGCAACAGTCTGATTTCATCCCTCATTACTCAAATGATTATAGATATAGGAAGTTCTAAAAATGAAGCTCCTGAGACAAGGGGTTATTCTGCCTGTAGAACTAATTCATATTTTTTATAGATATAAACAGTTCCACATAGAGTAATTTTGGCTTTTGGGAGAAGATTCCGGTGATTGAATTCAAGGTCTCATATATCTTATGGTGGCCCTCTAACACACATGTGCATTTCCAGTTGCTCAAGATACATTTGCTATAATTTTACATATTAGTAACTGAGGCATTTCATTAACGCTACTCACAATTGAAAGACCAGGCAGGCTTATGGTAGCTCAGGTTTCTCATTAGGCAACTGCATTCAGCACTGTGTTTCTGATGCATGGTTCCCTTGATTTTACTATTAAGTTCTTAATTTGTACTGAAGGAGCTAGAGTAAATGAAAAAATTAAAAATGGGTATAAATGGGTATACTTTTTCTAAATACAAAATGTAACAGTATCTCTCTCTCTCTCTCTCTCTCTCTACATATATATATATATATATATATAATGTATATATAATACATTAACAAGTCCAATGGATTGGTTATGTTATTGATTTGTTATATTGCTGTCCATATGAGCACTAAATTATTTTCCTCAGGGGATATAGGACATTATTATATTCAGACACAGCATTTTTAAGTTTTCAAAAAAAAATAGACTTTCAGGACCTAGAGAGATGACTCATCATTTAAGAGCACTGGCTCAATAAGTTTCCCAGCATCCATATGGAGGCCAACAACCCTCTGTAACTCCAGTTCCATGGGATTCAACACCCTCTTCTGACCTCCGTGGGAACTGAACCACATTAGTTTACTTATACACATGCAGGTAATACACTCATGCACATAAAATTAAAAATTTTAAAAAATCAGTAAAGAAACAGAATCTCTGAAGAAAAGCCAAATGATAAAAATAATGAAAAACTAAGGAAGTCAGACACAAAGCTCAAAGGATCTGCCATAGATTGGATCAATTTCAAAGTAAGGCAATCATATCTTAAAGATTAGAATGTGGAAATGGATCACTAAAGTAAAGAAAAAGTTAATCCAGGAACTAAAAGTACAGGACCTCTGGGACACCAGAGAAAGACCCCAAAAATGATTCACAGGTATAGAAGAATAAGAAACCAGGGTCAGTATAAAAGAAAATATTTTAACAAAATAATAACTAAAAGAAAAAAATTCCAAATATAATGAGATACTGTCAAACTACAAGCAGTATATGGGCATTAAGACTCTCTATACCATAACAGTGTCAATATAAAAAAATAAAACAGAGAAAAGTTATTGAAGAGTAGACAGAGAAAGATAATCAAAATCATGCCCTAAATCAATTAAATAGAAAGGGAAACAATAATTCAAATAATCAATAAAATAGAAAAGATTAATAAAAGACTGAATGAAATTAATTTATACTTAGAAGAGATTTACAAGATTGAAAAAAAACACTGTAGTGAAAGAAACATGCATTAATAAATTTAGAGATGAAAAGAGAAACATAATAGATACTGAAGAACTCCAGAGACTCATAAGAACACATTTAAATGCCTATTTTCCAGGGGCTTGAGAGAAGACTCAGTAGTAAGGAGCACTGGCTACTCTTGCAGATAAGTGGGCTGGTTTCAGTTCCCAGCCCACACCTGGTAGCTAATAACTTGTTATCACTCAGTTACAGGGAATCCAATGTTCTCTCCTGTCACCCGTAGATATTGCACAACATGGTTTCACTTACACATGAAGACAAAACAGAAATACATGTAAAATAAAATATGAATAAATACATTAAAAGAAAACTTTAACAAATCCTATATTTCACTAAAATGGAAAATGCTAATAAAAACTGATGCATTGATAGATATGTGTGATCAACCTAATTAATTTGATACTCAACTCAAAGCTTCATCCTAACTGGCTAAATGCAATAGTAGTAGAAGTTACTGTACTTTCTACTGGAAAAAAATCATCATTCAGATAGGACTAGAGGTACTTTCCCACCTACTATCCATGCTGAGAATATTGTCTGCCTATTATTTGCATGGGTCTTATTTATGCTCTCATAAGCACTATAGGTTCATATATACAACTTCTCTGTGGTATCTAGACAACACTGTTTTCTTATATTCATCCTCCACATTTAGTTCTAACAGTTTTTCTGCCCCTCTTCCACAATGATCCTGTAACTTTAAGAGGAGAGGAATTCATACAGGTATCCCAACTAGATCTGAGCACTTTGCAGTCTCTAATTCTCTGCATGATGACTAGTCATGGGTCTCTGTGATAACTGCTCTACTGCATGAAGAAGTTTCCCCGATGAGGACTCAAGGATGATATCATCTAAAAAAATATTTCTCCTACAGTGCAAACATGTGAAATGTTTGTTTCTGAGGCTGGCTAGTTTCCTTTAGTATAATTATCACTTCTAACCATATTTCTCAAGTGGTATTAATTTTTATTTAACAGGTGAATAATATTCCATCATGTGTGTGTGTGTATCACGTTTTGTTTATCCATTCTAAACATTTTGAGAACAATATAAATAAATGAAGACAGAAGGAAAAATAGAACTTAGCATATATTTTGTATTATTAATCAAATACCTTGCTCTTCCAGAGTGTCTTGAATCCTAAGAAAATTTCTATTCATTAAAACATTCAGAATTCTGTAAGGGTACATAGTACACCCCAAAATGTTTAAATCAATGTCCAAATCAGGAGTGGAGAGGGGTCTGTGTAATGACCACTTGGGTCCTCTCAATGGAAAATATTCACTGTTCACAGACACTCAGCATGTCTCTCACTCCAGGCCATTCCTCAGTTGTTTAGAAATCAATACTAATGCCGGTTTAGAAATAAGAATTTATAGGTTTTACAAAAGATCCAACATTCATTTCTACATGAATCAAATGCCACACATTAAAGTTTATCACACAATTTCGGAGCATAAGTAGGGGCAATTTGTTTCCAAAAATGTGTAATTGTTTTATGAATATAGGTTTTAATTAAGATGAATTAAAATGAAGTAAATAATAATGCTTGTCATTTGTATCCATTAAGAAAAATGCCACATTTTTATACAGCAAATGCAAGAAGAGAGCTTTAATGTTTTAATGGGTAAGTGTATTATTAAAACACTAAATCTTTAAGAAATGTCCATCAAGTTTAATCCCATTTCCTGTAACTCATCTCAGTTTCCCAGAGATCGTCTGCTGCATGAGCCAGCTGAAACCCAGCATTGTACTCATGCTTTTTGCAGAGTGTTGGGAAATGTCCCTGACCCTGACCAGGGTTCTTGTAACCATAGTCACAGTCACATCCTGTCTTATGCTTCAGCATTTTTGTGGAATGACATAGTTATCTGAAGCCAAGCTACTGCCTTGCAAACAATTAAGCCAAAGGGAAAAAGCTTCTGAGTGCAAAAGTGAGGGATGTAGATGTGATTTTTGTCTATCTCCATTGGGAGAATCAGTGGACACCCTTAGGAGCCTCCCTAGAGCCATAAACCAGATGCATCTGCTGTGGCTGACCAGCTTGCTTCCTTGCCTGAAGTCTGCTCTCTCCTTCATTTTTAGTGATAATATACTAACTTTATGAAGTAAGAATGAGCCAGTTACACACAATACTACTCCTGGAATATTCATCACAGCAATGAAAAATTTGCTCAAACAAATCCTTCTCTACATATGCTGATAATATCAGTATTGATAGTGGTCCCAACAGGAAACAACCTCTGTATTCATACCCAAATGAACTAATCATCAAAATGTAGTGCACTCATGAAAAGTAACATTCACTCACAAAATAGGAGCTCAGTACCCATCAGAGATGAACCCCAAAAGTATACCTCATAAAATAAGTAAATGTCACATATTACATGATTCTAAATTTATGAAATATTGACAAAAGGTAAATTTATAGTAGCAAAAGCTAGGGATACCCTTTGACAGAGGCTGGGGACAAAGGACAAAAAGAAATTCAGAAATGTGGATGGGAATGAAACAAGGGGAATAATAGAGAGGTGATTTACATGCAAAGTTGTTTAAATATTAAATGCCAATGAATTGCACCCTTTTAAAAGTTTAATTTTATTACTTAATCTTACCTTAAATACAAACAAACGGTTTTAGTTGTTCCGAGGGTCAGAACAGAAACAAAGGCATTTTAAATTAGGATAACTCAGCCACTTGATGTATTCCATTGCTTTCTCTTGGCTGCTTTGTGTCCACAAACCATTTGTAATGACTTGAGTTCTGGCATATCCTCTTGAAACATGAGGTAATCTTGAGGTTGGAACTCTTGCAGAAATCTGCATGCCTTATGACCCAGATCATAAGAAAGAAATAAACTTCTGGTGAATATTTGTCTTCTTCTTTTCCTGTTAACTTAGCATGTCATAATCTTATACAAGTCTGCTTACCAAGACAAGGAGGTTTGCCATGTGGGAACACATCCAGAGTAGTCTCCTTTCCTAAGAATATGCTCTTGTTCTGAGTTCTCAGGGAATAGTTAATTCCTGTGGTTGCTAGTGAAGTCAACCTCTGCTTCATTGTAGGTAAGTGATTTTTGGTAAAATAATTGGAAGAAAGAAAGAATAGAGGTGCCATTAAACCATATTTCATAAATCATTCTATGTGTTTTTGGAAGGACAAGACTTTACAGAATATGTTCTTCAGAGCTTTAAACTTTCCATTAAGAACTGAAATTAATTAAAGATAAGAAAAATTACCTTTTAGTCCTATACTTTATGAGTCTAAATATTACTTATTAAGGATTGTGATAAGGGTGCTGAAGAGACAATTCAGCTATTAAAAGGATTGTCTGTTCTTGAAGAGTACCCAGGTTCAATTCTCAGCAGCCACATGACGGTTCAAAATCATCTACAACTACAGTTCCATGGGAATTCAACTCCCTCTTCTGACCTCTACAAGCATTGCACAATCAGGTGCCCTTACATGCATGCAGGCAATACACTCATACACATAAAATAAAAATAATTAATACATTAAAAATTTAAATAAGCCAGGAATGGCGGCATGCACCCTTATTCCCAGAACTTGGGAGGCAGAAGCAGGATGATCTCTGTGTGTTTAAGGCCAGCCTTGTTTACATAGGATTTCTAAGACATCTGGGGTTACAGGGAGACCCTATCTCAAAAAAAAGGCCAAAGAAATACGGTATTGTGTTGCTGGAATTTGTGAAGGACGACCCAGTTTCTGAAAAATCAGTTTTCATATTTGACTTACAAATTATATTGTATTTTATATGATGGTCAATATTCTAATATTTCATTTTTTGGTCCTTCAAAATTAATTTGGTTATTTATTATGTATGGCAGAATCTCACTATGTAGCATATAATGGTCTGTAGTTCACTATGTAGATAAGACTGGTGTTGAAAGTATGACAATCCATTTACCTTTTTCTGTCAAAAGTTGTCATTATAATCATGCACCATCACACTGAACTTATTTTTGATTTAGTATAAATTTTAAAGTAAAGTAAATTGAAATTAGAAAACTAAATTTCCATAACAAGATTACTTTTGAGCTCTTTTAGGTTAAAAATACATAGCAACAATTATTAATGGCTTTCACTTAAGTAGGCATATATTAAGTGCAACACATGGTTTTGAGACTGAGATGAATACTCTCATTTTCTGAGCAAATAAAGGTGTTGCTATAAAATGCATGCTTTATCAAATAGTTGAAGAAACTATATATGTAATAATGAGCATTCTATATAAATGTCTATTTGATTTGCTCTTATATAAATCAACCACCAAATAAAAGATAAAATTATATTTTCCAGAGGTCATTGGACTTCTTACTATATACAGCACTAACAAAAACCAAATATATAACTGACAGTAAAATCAACTTATATTTTGTCAAACGGATTTTCAGACAACATGCATAAGTTACGGAATTAGAATCATCTATTAGAATAAAATCTAGGAATAATGGCTTTCTCTTCTCTTTGTCATCTAAAAAGCCTTTTGTTTATATCTTCTAGATTAGCATAATTACCACCAACTTTTTATATCAACTAATATTTTTCTAAGTGCACATTATTTCTTCCATATTCATTAGCTAAAATTGAAGATGTACATCTGAAACTACATGAAATACTTTTTAAACCTTCCATCACCTACTCAATATATGGCATGGCAACTGACATTTAACATGGGGGTATTAATGAATTTTCTAAAACAGACACAATATTCTATATGTGCATCATGAACTACAAATAATGGAATGTTTTGAAACATTTATCAAATGTTATGCCATTTCCTAGAAACTAAATCTTTTGACTGTCTTTTCAAAATTGTCTTTTCTACAAGCTAACTTCTAGAAGTATATCATTGTAAAGTTGTATTTAATGTTTTTAGTCATTTTAAATATTGTGGAAATAAGTATCTTACATGGAATGAGCATTTTGACTATCTTTTTGAGTAAAAATCCTGTTGGCACTTAGTTGGCACCTTGTGTGAGCATCAACATCAAATATTTCTAATGTACCTTTATATTCTGAATACAATGAAACGCCACATCCATTACCCAGATTTTCTCATTAGAAGCTCCAGAGTCTTTGGAAAACTTTGTTTTATGTGCTGCAGTTATGAATATGTTTGCTCTAGCAATTTAATATAATACTTGTAATTTTGTGACTTATTATTTGACCTAGTAACACTCATTCAAGGTTTTATTTGTCTCTGGCATATATCAAAGTTTCTTTTCATTTTAAGGTTAAATAATATTCAATTGTATGTGTTTACCACATTGCATACTATCTATTTTATCTGTTCTTGGACTTGTAAGTTCTTTCCACCTTTTGCCTGCAATGCACAACGCCACTGTGAACATGGGAGCACACAGAACAACTAGCGTCCCAGTTTTAAGTTCTTTTATAGTACACCTTAGAAGGGAACTGTTGAATCACATGACAATTCCATGGTGAATAATTGAAATTTGCATACAATTCCAAACTGGCTTTGCTGAATACCTTACAATTTCAAAGTGCTGCCTATTGTCCCAAATGTACACTATTATTCACAATACAGCAGACGAAAAGAAATGTAAAACTTGCAGGCAGTAATTTCCAAGAATACACATTTCAACTAGAAAATGTTAAGGAAAAAGTGCATGTTATGTGGAATCCTAGAAAGTAATCACCTCTGTTTGAAATTGGGGACACAAAAATGTATATATGGAGATTACTTGTGTTTGGAATTATGTAATGTATAACTTTTTACATTATAAGCATTTTTTCTGTGTTATTCTTTGCAGTGTGCATCTGTCATTATGGTAGATTTAAAGATGCTTTCAGGAAATGGCAAATAACTAACTTGCAGAAGCATAATCTCTGTCTGTGCCCTTGAATGTGTGGATCTCATTAAATAAATATGAAATATATTTTATTTTGAGAACACAGAATTGCTTTACTTATCGAAATATATCAGCACAAATTGGCTTTGCCATTTGATTGCTTTAAAAAGAAGCTGTTTTGTATCTTACAGCTTTGTAATAAACACTGAACTACCGAGCAGTATTGTATTTCATTATAATGAAAAATTGCTTTTTTATAGCAGATTATTGTTTAACTTTTTTCTATGCAGAAAAAAAGTCATCAAAAGCTAAATTACTTTTATTCTGGAAAGATTAGAGGCACAGTCTATAGAACTTTCAAAGGGAGAACATAACCGTTCTTGATGAATTTTCTCATTCCTTCTTTGACTGTTCTACTTACATTTTGTATTCCTCAGCCAAATATTTGTTAATTCTTTGTTTCAGCAGACTTTGGTTTCGTCGAGAATTTTTTTTGTTTTAGCTTAGAAATTGTGATACATTCTCTCCTTACTTGATATGTTCATAGATACATCTGATTTTCACTTCCTAAATTTAGCACTGTTGTTGGGATAAAGCCTACAGCTGCCGAGGTGCTTGACTCTGCAACTGATTTACAGCGCAGTCCTGAATTATCTTTGCTTATTATTTAAAAGGATCTGTTTTATGTCTGTTGTGTGCTTTTCTTTCAGTCTAATTCTTGGATCAGTTCTAATCACATTGCATTTCTCTTTAAAGATATTTCAGTTTTACCATAATTTCCTCTTGTTTGTTTATTAACTTACTTCTATTGTACCAATGGATATCTTTCTTAAACTACAAGAATAAAAGGCATTTATACGGTAGCGTCTGTTACCATTCACCAATGGTCTATTTTCCTTTTTAGTAGTGCACATTCTTTTGTGCTCTGTAAGTCAGACTGGGTTCCTTTGTCTCTAGATAATTTTGATTTTGACTCAGGTAAATGGCTATGTATGTTTCTGTTCCATTTTATTCCTATATGTTCTCTCACAAGATATTTAACATTTGGAGATTGACATCTTCTCGTGATTATTCATTTTTGTGTTCCTTCTTCACAAGTTAGTCTTGTTGGTTCATCACTACTTAATCATTTTTTGGTGTGATGTGAATATAGCTCCCTTGTACCTGGTTCCAGAGCATACATGGGAAATTTTAAAAAAAAAACTTTTCTGGAATAGTAAAACATCAATCCCGATAATATATATATATATATATATATATATATATATATATATATATATTCATATATTATATGAACAAGTGGTAAGAAGGAGAACTAACTAACAGTGTCATGAATAAATACAGAACCTAAAGTAGTCTGGGTAACTATACTTGATATTCAGGAGTTTTTCTCTGGAACAGTGAAGTAATACAAACAGATATATCAGGTACACAGGGAAAAAGAGCAATTCCTGCATAGACCTTACCTAGATGCAGGCTTTCTCCACGAGGAAGCCCACACAAACAGCTCTTCCTGTGAGGTAATTCTACACAGTTGTGTATAAGGAATTCTGAGCTGTTGGCTCACATTCTAACCACATCAAAACACCAAGCCCCTCTTCCAATACTTATGTTGAATTCCTCATTCAAAGAAAATGACATCTTAGAGAAGAGAATATGATGGAAACTAAAAACAAATTAATACGGAACATTTTCCCAGGCATAACTGATCAAGTGAAATTGTTAACATTAACCCAAAAGGGACTGATATAAAATTAGTGATTTTAATATTATACATTTTTTCTCTGATTCCCAGTAGGAAAAAAGGCAATAATTCATGAGATAATTTTGATATTTAAAAAGAAAACATAACCAAAATACAAATGCTGATTGATCATTTATACATAGTAGATGATTTTATAAGCAAAAGAACTTCATATTCTGATAATATATTACATGCGTTTTCAAGTAATTCTTTTCCTACACAGGTAGAAAACCTCATTTTCAATGTTCAATTCTGGAAGGCTCCCTAGTGTTAGCAACTCAACTCCCTGACCTTTTACACACTGATTTATTCCCAAGATTTGAATAGCACTTGACAGAGGGTAACTCCTCATAGTACATTAAGGACAGCATTAATCCAGACTCTTTGGAACGGCAACTTATATTCCTATACATTAAGATGTTTTACCAAAAGGCAGGTTTCACTTATGAGGTAAAGTGAAATTAATTAATGCACTTTATTTTTTTCATAATTTCCATTTCTAGTATGTTTAAAAAAAGGCATCTTCCTGTAAGGGGCAGACAGACAAGTTAGAAGTGTTGTCTTTACATTCCTCCTCACTGCACGGACATGCTTGACAAGATTTCTCTATTTCATTTATGTTTTCAGTGCATGAAATTTTTGAAACAATATTTATGTTTCACACTAGTTGCAGCAGCTGACTTTTGACCATAAATGGTTGTGTGTTTGCCTTGAATACAGTATGTAATTCTTGATTGAGCTATTTTTGAAACATTTACAAGCAGTCAGACTATTGAAATTTGAGTACATTTCTATGAAGCACTATTTTAAAATGAATAAACAAAAGGCAATATCTACAGTGATTACAGCTGCCAAAATAATTTGACATTGAAAATGCTGTAGCTATAAACATGAGATAAACATGAGATAAAAATGCAAAACAGTCTAATGTTTAATTCATTATGGCTCTAATTCTCTGTAAACAGGAAGGTCAAATATAGAAGGAACTTTATCTCATTTCTAGTCAGGAGACACAATATTGGTAGCACCTGGGTCTTCCTAGGTATTTCAACATGAAGAAACGTAGGAATACATCACCAAATGTCTCACTAACTTGGTTTCATACGCTAATACATTTTATCTACATGCTTTTGTTACTTCTTTGAAAGTAATTAAATTTATGATGATCATATATGGAAACTTTATTTTCTCCCTGATCTTTTAAAGATTTTGGGGGCGTAGATATTTTCAAATATTTTATAGAACACTGCTTAGAATCAAATTCTAAAGACTTCTCATTATTATAAGGAATTGTCTTTAAATGTCTGATCTATATATGTATCTATGGATTTGCAGCTCAGCACCGCTTCAAATGGAGACACTCTTCTAGCTCCCTACATAATTTCTATTTGTTCATAAGGAAATAAATGAAAAAACTGGAGTAGCCAGTACTGTTCTTCTAAGTTTGTCTTTGATTTTTTCTTATAGGTAAGTATTGCTTTGTGTAGACGGCATGCAGTAAGAGTTGATGTCCTGGAGTCAAACAATTCTGGCTCCAATTTATCTCCTGACTCTTCTCCATACTATCTAACTCATATTTGTTATTTAATCACTTCAAAGCATGCTTCAATCTCAGACTCCCAAATAAGGATAAAGATTTCTCCCATGTCTTCTTTTCATGGATAGACAGTGACTGTGATGTCTAATCTTGATTGTCAACTTGATGAAATATAAGATGATCATGGAAATAAGTCAATGTGCATGTCTTTGAGGAAGATTCAAATTGGTGTTTACTTAGGTGGAAAGACCCACACTAATTGTGGTGGGCTCTGGTCCTGGATTTGTTAAAGGAAAAAGCTAGCTAAGCACCAGTATTAATTACTCACTGTCATTTTACCCACATACAGAATATAATAAGTTACCTTCAGCAACCTTTCCTGTTGAGAAATGGTATCCCCTTGAACTTTAAGCCAAATAAATTATGTATTCCTTAACTTACATGGTGAGGTATTTCGCCACACCAATAATGAAAGTTACCAACATAGTGACATAAGCAAAGGAGGTAGCCAGATGGCATGTGTTAAGAAACCCTCAGAAATCATAACTTTTTATTAGCTTAAAGGTATTGGAATAAAAATATAACTGAGGAAATTTGGCCTGCAAGCTGCCCATAGCACAGCTTTTATTATAAGGAGACTCCTCAGTTTTCTCAGAGGTCAGATAGGTTGTATAGATTTTGTTGAATGCCAATGTATGGAGTTTATGCACATTTTAATTGAATCTTTGTGTATTTCATACAGAACATCTCAGTCAATCTTAATCATCTTTCTATCCCCTTCCCCGCCAGCATCTCCCATAGACCCCCGACTGAAATCCATACATTCTGCCAACTGAGTTAAGGTTTATTATGTCAAGTTTAGTGTCCCCATATGTTCCTCATGCAAGTTCATCCACCGGAGTCTAGTTAACCTATTCATAGTCCCTCATTTTAAGAAGATTAGATTTTTACCACCCAACAATTACCAGTCTTTCTTCATCATTGGTGACCTTTTGTGTTCCTGGCGCTTGGCTGCATGAGAAGCTTCATTAATGAGAATTGAGAGGCTCATTTGTGTCCTTTTTACCCCTTGTTCTATGATCCCTGGGCTTAGGTGTAGAGCTTGAAGTGTGGCAATGCTGCTTAGGCCTCAGCAATTGACAGACAATGGTTGTGTGTGACCAGTTGTGGTACTCGGTAGTACTCTCAATCTGGTTAAAAACTTTTTTTAAAAAGAAGCTTCTTTAATGAGTAGTGACTAGGATAATGATTATAAAAATAAGGACACATATTTTTCACTTAGAAAGAAGTTACATTAGTCTGTGGATGTGACAGCCTTGGGGATTCCTCTAAGATCTATGACCTCTTCAACCATGTGAATTTAGCTATGATTACAGTACCACACATAAGTTTCCTCCCATTGAGTGGAATCTAAGAACAATTAGGTAGCTGTTGATTGGCCCCAAGATAAAAGTGCCACTACTGCACCAGGGTTAAATGCTGGACCAGTCATTGATGTGGTCATTTGGTCATGAAGCAGGTGATGGGCCATTGATTGATGTTCTCCCTTGGCTACTTGCATAGTACTCTCCAGAGCTATGAGAGAGAGCTAAAATTCTGGGGAAGTGGCTTTTAGGCCAGTTCCAACACCATTGCTCCAAATCCAGTCTCTGAAGTATGTCTTGTCTTCAGCATAGTGTCTTACCTTCAAGAACTGGAAGGTAATCCAGGCCTGTGGCAATAGCTAATGACCAGTGTGATTAGGGGAGTCTCTTGAACCACCCTGAGCAACATCTAAAAGGAAGGTTTTGCCTATTTGGCACTGTTTCTTGCTATGTAGTCTTCACCTATGCATATGGAGTCATTTAAGATATTGTATGTGGAATTTTCAATAGGTAATTAGTCTATTACAATTCCCTCTGGTATTTTACACTAGCTAGGCATTATTTATATCTTCTATCTATTCTCTCTCTCTCTCTCTCTCTCTCTCTCTCTCTCTCTTTCTCTCTCTCCTTGTCTAACCATCCCTTCTCCTATGTCCTGACCTCTGATGAGTTCCTTCTTTCCCTTTATCCCCATAGTTCCTTGTAAAACATCCTTCCCCCTGCCCACTTAAACACCTCCATTTTATCTATTTCTTCCTTACTAACACTTGTCTCCTTCTCTTCTTGTCTTTCAGGTTCATTTTTTCCTTATACCTCCCTGGTTCCTTGCCGTTTTTCTGATTCCTGCAGTTACATCAGGATACTTACTTATGTGTAAGGATTTGATATTAGGATCTATAAATAAGGAGAAACACACACATACATTGTTTGTTTCTCTGAGTTTGTGTTATTCCATATAGCATAACAGTTTCTAGTACCATCCATTTACCTGCAAATGTCATGTTTTCATCTTTATTTTTAACCACTGAGTAGAAGAACTCCATTGTATAAATGTACCACATTGTCTTTACTGACTCATCATTTGAGGACACTTAGGTTGCTTCCATCCCTTAGCTATAGTGAAGAGAGGAGCCACTAGAAGGAACTGGAGTGGAGGGAACATACCTCAACACAATTAAATCTATATACAACAAATCCACAGCCAACATCATTCTAAAGGGGAAAAACTTGAAGCACTGCATTAAAATCAGGAACCAGACAAGGCTATCTCCACTACTTTTAGTACAGTGCTTGAAATTCTTGCTAGAGCAATGAGACAAAGGAAGGAAGTTGAAGAAGTACAAATTGGAAAGAAGAGGTCAAATTATCCTTTCGTGCAGATGACATGATATTACACCTAAAAAGCATCCTAGAAATTATTCACACTTTCAGAAAAGTGATAGGTTACAAAATTAGCTCCAAAAATCATTAGCCATTCTATATACCAATAATAAGCAACTGGAGAAGGAGTACATTGAAATTCTCCCATTCAAAGTAGCCTCAAGATATATCTCAGCATAAACCTGACCAAAACCATTAAAGATTTCTACAATGAACTTTTAAAAAATCTTTTCTTTAAAGAGATTGAAGAGGACACCAGAAGATGAAAGAATCTCCCATGCTCATGGATTGGAAGAATTAATATTGTGAAAATGACCTTCCTACCAAAAGAAAAAATAGAATGAAAGCAATCCTAACCAAAATTCTCATGATAGCCTTCAAAATATCAGAAAATATCATTCTTTAGTTGATGTGTAAGCACAAAAGAAACCAGATACCTAAAGCAAACCTGAGCACAATGAACAATGCAAGGAGGATTGCTATATCAGATTTTAAAATATGTTACAGAGCTATAGTCATAAAAACAGCATGGTAATGGCACAAAAAAAGACCCATAGGTTAATGGAGCATAATTAAAGACCCAAAATTGGATCTGCACCTGTAGAAGAATGAAACTAGTCCCTCTTACCTCACACAAAAGTCATCTCCAAATGGATCAAAGACCTCAATGTGAAACCTAAAACTCTGAAACGTTGAAAATAACCTATAAGATCTAGGTGTAGGAAAGGACTTCCTAAATCAAACATGAGTTTCTAAGAAATTAAAATAAACAACCAACCAGTGGGATGTGATTAACCTAAAAAGCTTCTGAACAACAAAAGAAAACAACCAAGGGAGTAAAGAGAAAACCCACAGAGTGGGAGAAAATCCTCACCAGTGACACATCTGACATAGTTTTTACATCCAGAATATATAAAGAACTAAAAAACGAAGAATCAAGAAAACGAGTCTCTCGTTGGGCTACGGATCTGAGCAGAGTTCTCAAAAGAAGAAATAAAGATGGCTAAGAAACATCTTGAAAGCGTTGAACATCGTTAATTTGCATCGAAATGCAAATTAAAACCACTTTAAGATTTCATCTTTCTCCAATCAAGAAAAGAAATGCTACCAAATGCTAGAGAGGATGTTGGGGAAGGGGAACCCTCATTCACTGCGGGTGGGATTGTAAACTCGTGCAACCTGGATGAAAATCAGTGTGGAGAACTCTAAAAATAACTAAAAATGAACCTACCATTTGACCTAGTTATACCTCTCCTTGGCATGTGCCCAAAGGATTCATCCTATGTCAGAGATATTGAACGCCCTTGTTTATGCCCTTGATTCCAGCATGTCTGGAATCAACATATGGGCTTAAGATTGTATGAGATTTGGGTTCCTGAGGTCCTGCCCACATAACAAAAGCTCACAACAAGTGGACAGCCTCCAATTATTTACCTACATCATTTGTAATTGGTTTTGGAATCTGAAGAGAAATATTAGGTATAAAGAGGTTTTGTTTTTTCTCTTAGATTTTATGGTTGGGATGAATAAAAAAATGACCCAAAAGTGAAATATAAATATGTTGTTATACACAAGAATTCTAAAAAGACTGTATACAATAATGTATACAAAATACTAGTGAATACCATGATTAATAAAATATTAAAAATAATTACAAATTATTGTTCTCTGAGGTTGGTTTGTACATAGTGATATAGGTAGTCATTATAAGAAGGGGAGATAATGACGCAAACTCCTTATTCTTTTGGTGAAACCATAGAATAAATACATTGATTTTCTTCCAGAACTGGAAGTCTCATTTTCTAAAACCAGATAGAAAGTTGCACTGTTTGCTGTCATGTAGAACACTTTAATTATGCAAAATTTACTGTGTATTTAAATTAATTCTCTCATATCTTTAAAATGTGTTCCTTCCTCCATTTTTCGCAGATTAAAAGGAAATACTTTCTCTTTTGTTTCTGTTTTCATGAGCAGGCTTTACTGAGTTTGAAATATTTTTAAAATAATTGTATTTTTGTATATGTGTGTGGATGTCCTATGAGTGTATATTTATGTGTTTGTGTATGAACACGTATCCACATATTTTTGGTGGTCATAAGACAACTTGCCGGAATCAGTTCTTGCCCTCCATCTTCTGGTCTTTAGTAAACTCAGATCATCAGGCATGGCAGCAAGCACCTTGACCACTGAGCAATCTTTCTGTTATGTGATTTTACATTTCACTTAAAAATGATCAAGAAGCAGAGTTCTCAACTATATGTTTTCTTTGGTGACTGATTCCCCTTTTATTAACAACTGGGAATCATGTATTATCTATCTTGTTGAGTTCAACAGATGCTGATGTATGTTTATTTACATCCACAATTTGCATTAGGATTCCTTTCTTGCACGGTACTCTGAATATTTAACACATGTATGATGAAAGGTATCTGACAGTATAGTTTTGCCATTCAAGTTATAGTAAATCACAAATCCTATTTGATTCATTTAAGTATCTTTTCCTTAACCAAGATTTACAAATCGCTATTTGAACTTTGTACAGGTTTTTAATGCTATTAACTTGAAATAATACATAATATGTAGATATTTTACATTGATATTTACATTAAGAATGTACATTAAAGTTTCCTTAATTCTTTTTTTAGAGCTTGGTGTCTCATTTGCAAGATTATTCTTTGGGTACCATAAAACTAACCATAAACTTTTAGTTAAAGTGAATGAGAGAATTTACTATTAAAAGAGTAAATGAAAGTGAAGATATTGTTACTTAATGAAAATGAATGCAAAAAGACGTTATGAATAATTGTATTTCCATTAATTATATAGCATAAGTAATATGTATAGTTTTCAAAAAAAGAATAATTTCAAAATCTTTAAACATTGTCTTAATTTACCAAAGACACTTACAAAAACTTGAAACAGATTAAATGTAAGGACAATGTATTGATAATTTAAAACCACCCAGAGATCCATGACTGGCCAGCCTGTAGAGAATGAAGACAGTGGAGTGATCAGCTCTGAACTAGAAACTGTATCACACGCTCTCGTTCCAAGCCTCAAGAAGAGGGAACTGAAAGACTGTGAAAGTCAGAGATAGTAGATAAATACAGGCAAACCAACCACACCGAAAGGATCATGTAGGAGATTTGCGCATATGAACCTACAGTGTTTGTGAAAATATGGACAAGTCCTGTGCAAGTCCCAGACAGACGGGGCCCAGAGGGGCTGGGATGGGTTCCCAGAACTAGGTGAGACTCTATTGGTAACTGATAGTTGCTGAGAGAGAGAGAGACAGTTTTCTTTAGAAGTAATACACATGATAGATCCATCAGACTACAAAGGACGGATCCACATCCAAGAGCATTTGGTTAATACGGAATGGACTCGATACAGATTTCATTGAGGAAAAAAATAAGAATAGAGGGTATTAAGTTGGGGGTATTAGGTTTGGGGCGGAAATGGGGGATAGAGTCTAAAAGGGATCAAAATATTGTATGAAATTCCCTAAGAAGCCATAAAATATACTTATAAAAACTTTTACAGACACCTCCCAGAACTGAAATTAGTGATTATTCCACCGGATTCTGCTTTGCTTCCTGTGCCACACTTTCTATAGTGGGGTGAGAGGAAAACCTGTGTTCAAGGTCTTTAGCAATGTAGTAGTGCTAGTTTTCATGCTTTTCTTTTGTGTGAATGTATAGGTGGTATATGTAAGCGTGCATAGGGATGTGATCAGGTGTGAGAAGGTCAAAAGTTGATGTCAGATATTGTTCAAACACTCACCTTTTTTCCCCCTATAACAGACTTTGATCTTTAAACATTATCTTTATCCATTTTTATTTTGGAACAGTCTTCTGAAAATATTTTTATTGAATTTTTGTGTATTTCACATACAAGACCTTTATTCTTTTTATATCTCCTTCCCCGACACCTTCCCATACCCTGCACACCCTGCTGGCTTTCATGCATTCTGTCATTTGTGTTAAGGCCCATCTAGCAAGTTAGTATCCCCTGACATCCCTCTGTGCAAGTTCATCCACTGGAGTTTAACCCCTCCCCTAAAGTGACGGTCAGCTCTTCCTCACCAAAAAGTAATCAGTTGCTGATAATTCTTCTGCTAAGATTGGGGCTGCTGCCCATTACCTTGTATTTTGAAGCAAAGTCTGTCACTGAGCAATGAATATGAAGCTCATTGATTTCGTTATCCTAGAATGTCAGTTTCAGGGATCCCCCGATCTTCCCTCCCAAGAAGTGGGTATAGACATGTTCATGAGAGAGTGAACTTGAACCCGGGTCTTCATGCTGTGTGGCAGGCACTTTACAGAGTGAGCCATCTCCCCATGCCACTTTTTCTTTCTTTCTGTCTGTCTTTCTATTTTTCTTTCTCATTGTCTCTCTTTTCCTTTCTTCTTTGCATTCTTTTTGTTTTGCAGAGGATTGAATATGGGGCCAGTCAAGCTACATGTAGCTCTAGATGAGTTTTTAATATTCTTTTTTCCATTAACTAAGATATTCCACTGGTCCTCACGTGAAAGAGTAAATTATCTCATTGCACATACTAATTTTCAAGATTATAATTTCCTAGAAGTTCACATCATTTCCTTTTACTAAAGGAAAAAAAAAGTCAGCTTTTTTTGAAAGAGGCAAAAAACTCATTACTTAATGCTAAAATTAATGAAAATATAGAGTAATATATAAAAATTCTAGTAACTTTGAATTTTTGCAGATTCAAAGTATGGAAAATGATAAAGTTTTATATTTAAAATTGGAGTTGATCACAAAATAAACCTATGACAGAAAATTGTTGACATAAAATCATAAAGATCTGTGTTAAAAAGAAAAAAAAAACTGTTAGTGAGTTAAAGAACATAAAAAGTTCTAGTGTGGGTTTGGAGATATATTTAATCAGTTAAGAACACTGGCTGCCCTTGCAGAGGACCCAGATTGGATTCCCAGTACCCACATGACAGTGAACAACTGTCAGTAACTTAAGTTTCAGGGGATCTGATGCTCTCTTCTGGCCTCTTAGACATTGCAAGAAAATTGTGCACTTACATACATGCAGACAATATACTTGTACACATAATAAAAATAAATAAAACAATTTTTTTAAAAAGGTCTAGCATATGCATGATTCTTGAAATATAGAAGTGAGCTCCTTTTCTTTCTCCTTACCTTCCTCCCTCCATCCATTTCTCCCTCTTACCCTCCTTCCCTTCCTTCCACACTATTTCCCATACAGTATGTATGAAACATAACCAACCTCTGTCAAATTACAGAATAAAACACAGTTATATTGTGTTAAGGAGTATCTTACATTCTACTGTAGGCCTGACAAGTGCCTTGTGACTATTCATCCTGAAGAGAATCTGCAATTTAGATGCTTTGATATATTTAATGAGAGTTGTCAAAGAAGCACATTAACATGCCTTAGTAATTAATTATGTACTTTACATACTTCATGTGTGCAAATTAGTAAAGCCCATGAGATAACTTCTGGGCCCCCAAAGGCTATATTTACATCTTTTATGTAATTATGTTTTGCAAAATGCTATCTCTTTGATTGTACTTTAACAAATAATAATTTCTCAAATGTACTATTGTCTGTGTGATTTAAAAATTAAATTTATGAAATGCTGTTGCTGGGATATGTTGTACTCAAGAACTCGGTGCAGCAGTGGTTTCCACCACAAGACCTGACAAGATCAAAACAGTCAATATTCCAGCTTGGGTGGGCTAGGGACTCAGGAGATCCCATTCCTAGCACAGAAGATATTGAGTGATGTCCTTGGGAATAGGAAGAGTTATTTTTCTTTGAGGATATGGCAACTGATAAGTGTCCTTGTATCCTTGGGTAGCCCCAAACTTCTGGACATAAAGAAAGCACTGATCCTATTCAATGTGATATAAATAAATGTGAGGAGGACAAAAAGTTGGTATGAGATGTGTTGGTAAGAATTGTGGGCAGTTTGGGGAGTGGGAATCCATATGGTCAAACTATTTTATATATTCTCAAATTCTCAAAGAATAAGTAAAAATATTAAATATAGATAATTCATTCTATACTTTTCTTTATAATTAATATACCTGTAGTACTTACTTTTTTAAATAAAAATGTCTTTTAGAACAAAGTCAATTAGGCATAAATATATGATTTAGAAAAATAAACCAGGCCTGGTGGTGCGTGGTGTATGGTAAATATGGGGGGGTCTCTCTGAGGTCTTTTTTTTTCTATTGGTTCATTAGGTGGCAAGTCCCACCCTCTGACCAATAAGGGGGCAGGAAGGTGGGGAGAAAGGAGAGACAACATGGCAGCGAGTCCTGGGGAGTGGCATGGAAGGCCAAGGCTCAGAAGGCAGCGTTCCAAGTCCCCGCAGTCCTAAGAATCATGTGAGTGGAAGCGAAATTCTGGCCGGGAATGGACTAAGAGCCCTGCGCCCAGGTGTTGCGGATTTTGCTGGCAGACCAGTAACTTTGTAAATTGCCTTAAATAAATCAGTCTTTCTAAATGGAAGACCAGTTTCCATTTTATCCACCCAGATTAACCAGACCCGGCCTGCTAAGGTGTGGAGAATAAATTTCATGAGACACATGCCTATAATCCTAGCACTAAAGAGACTTGGCAGCAAGATTACGTATTGTGAATGAACCTCTGTTTGGACAGCATGGGCAAGTCTTAAATATAATATATTATATATATATATATGTATATATATGCAAAGAAAGATAAATTTGGTTGGTTTAAGCACATTAGAGAACAACTTTAATACACATTTAATATACATATTATGACAACTAATACAGAACTAAGATTTACTGTCTACCTTTTCAGTAAATTAAAGGCTTGCTAGCTGTCTTTTATTATCTTTCTTACTGTTGTTCTTATTATTGAGTGTGGAATTTTTCCTATGGCATATTGATATGTTTGTGTCAATGAGTCACAATAATCTCATAGTCAAATTTATTTCCCACAAATTATATGATATAAGCTATAAAAACATAATTATTGGGACATTAATAAAATGATGGATAACTGTTTATTAGATGGGTGGTAATGATCTTAATAAAGATAATAATTTGGCCAAACATCATTTCAATTAAATGAAGTGTAAATTTGTAGGGAGATAATTTCCAGTTGCTCCGAAGAATTTTATTCCAATCAGAATGCAAATGACCTTTTATAAAACTAATATCTGCTTGTCCACCAGTGAAGATGCAGAAATTGAATACTAAATCAAGATGATAGCATTCTGAGACAACCTTTGAACATTAAAGAATATTCTCCTTATAATTAGGAACTAATACAAACTCCACAAACAGCCCATCCTTCATCAATCATCTCCTTAATTATCTCCAATTTGCATACTTTCCAGCATGTAACATCTCTGAATGATGACAATCAAGTTCAGTTATTATTCAATACTTAATAACAGTTCATCTATTGTAAAAACACAGATTCCCCTTCTATTGTTCTAGGATTTGGAATCATTATAAAACTAAAGACTTTTTGAACACACAAAGACTGAATTTTTGAGATAAGATTATATTCACGTTTAATTATATTCATAAAATTAATGCTTTCCAATCTACAAAACCATATCAAGCTAGTAAATACATTATCAAAACTTTGGCTACATGGAGCCTTTTAAGAACCATCCTCAGCTCCAGTCTATTCTCCTGTTCGCCAAGGAGACCTTTATTTGTATTTTGCTTACTTCTGAAAATACATAGACAAAAAGAGGCAGGTGTTTGCCACAAATAAGGCTCAGGGAACACTGTGCAAGCCATAGATTTCTCACTAAACAGTGTAACCTTTAGATCTCTAAATATTTTTTATAGGGACATATATCATTCATTACTTTACCCAAAAGTTTTTACACCATGTATTTTTTGGTTTATATACAACCTGGTTATAATGAGACACTAGAACACTCCTATTGTCCTATTTTACTGAGTATCATCCTGATAAAAACTGTTCCTATGTATTTCAAGAGGTTGATAATGTACATGTGGTACAGATTCTGAAAACTGACATTTTTGTTCAAAATAAATATTGTTTAAAGAAATGAAAATATGCTATTTGTGCAGATAGCAATTTTTAGAGCAATTTTAGTTTTATAATAAGAAGAAAGGAGGGTAGACAAATTCCCCATGCCGCCTTCCCCTAGAAGGTTATCTTCTCAGTGTGAACATCCCTCATCAGTATGGCACGCTAGTTATAAAGACCTACACTGATACCCTCATCTCACCCAAAGTTCATAGTTTATTTTAGGATTCACAACAGTGCACTTAAAATGTCCATGACAGTCCCCTTCTCCTAGAGCTCATCTCCTGTCCTTTATGCCTGGCTCCATGACACTACATCAAGCCCTTACCTCCAGGGCTAGTTTCCAGTCCTCAGACTCCATCTGCAAAGGACTGTGCACATTTCACTGTTGACTTATTTCTGAATTGTGAACACTTTCATTATGTATTTTGAAATTTTACATTTCATGTTTTTCTAATCTTTCTCTTCTACTTTCTCTTAGAAAGGAAGCTTGATCCTCCTGTGAAGAATATGCTTACGCGTGACCTTGAGACATTATTGTGTATTGCTATCTAGCACCTCCTCTTGAAGCATTTGACACTAAGTCAGTAAATGCTTCTTTGGTTTGTGCTGTCACTTTCTGACTATGTTCTCTGCTCTTTCCCAAATATTCATCAGTTAGACTACTGCTTGAATACCTTATTGAACTCTAATATTAATCTCCAGCTGCAGCTACTTTCAGCTTTCATCTAGGAAATCCTAAGTACTTACTCCCTTAATCAATGTCTCTTTAGTCCTAATTCCTTGTAATTTAAATATTCATGTCTCTGATATTTATAATAAATAAGTCATTGTCTGTATGGTTTTTCATTGATGCTGACTTAGTTGCTCATATGCAGGACCATGAGACCTCGCTATTAATGATGATGATCCCATTCTATCTTAATTTTCAGTCTTTCTACTCCTTGACCATAACTTCCAATTTGTCAGTAGGTTGTACCATATCCGTTTTGTACAATTTGACTTTCTTCTTGTGACTGTCTCTTCAAAAGATTTGTTTTCTCCTCTTATTTAAATATAAAATGGCAAAATTTATATAGTTCTTGAGTAAATTATGACTTTCACAAACATTTCCTTAAATCTTCAATCCAGACTGGTCTGTATGTGTTTGCGTGTGCACGGGCATATGTCTTGTGCACAAATAGTCAACTTCTTTCTTTCATTTTCTCTGCCTGCTGGGAAAGTTGCAAACCTTCACGAATACTATTTCATGCCTGTATTCATGCAACTATAAGCGGCTGGAGAAAACCCACAGTTTGCTTTGTGCTTTCATGTCAACCAGACTGTTTTAGCCAGCACTGCAAGGCGACCAGCCTTAGCTTTAGTTACTTTTCCACTTCCTTTGATGCTTTTCTCTTTGGAGTTCCAGAAGCATTACTGTTCATT
The DNA here is from genome assembly GCA_035773235.1 of Eospalax fontanierii. Taxonomy (NCBI): domain Eukaryota; kingdom Metazoa; phylum Chordata; class Mammalia; order Rodentia; family Spalacidae; genus Eospalax; species Eospalax fontanierii. Next base: position 28,401,532 of record CM069538.1, on the reverse strand, counting down.
TTAATTATGAAAAAAATTTTATTATGTGGTATAGCTTGTTAACAAATATTTATGTGCAACATTATATATAGTTAACCTATTCAAGGTGGTTATATTTGTCTAAAGAACACTGCTGCTGATCATCTTTGAATGTTCTTTCTGTTCATCTGTCTGTCTTTCAATAAATTTTTATTAAAATTCTATTACCTATTTACTCATTTTTCTTTGATATTGAATTATAAGATTATCTGAAATATTGTAAAATTCAATATATTTTACATTGTTTCAACATTTTCTCCCATGCAGTAGGCTGCCTTTACATTAAGCTATAGAAATGATAGTGCTATGGTCATGATTGAAACTGAGACATACAGACAATCTAATAGACTACAATACACAGAAACAAACCCTTTCCTGCCTAGTTAAAGGTTGTGGAAGAAGGGTGTGAGAGAATTACCGGAGAGAAGGCTGCATTATGATTGACTTCAGATGTCAGTTTGACACATTTGGGATGAGTGAACCTCACACTAGGTAGAAGGGCATTTCCTTTATCACAGTGGCTTGTGGATATATCTGTGAGGCATTTTCTTGATTGTTGAGTGAAATAGGAGGGGTCCAGCCTGCTGTGAGTGTTGCCTCCCCTGGGCAGATAGTCCTGGGTTTTCTTGGAAAGCAGGCTGTGCACAAGCCTGAGGATCAATTCAGAAAGTACTGTTTCTCCAAGTTCTGTACTTCATCTCCTGCTTTCAGATTTATTTCTGACTTACCAAAGGATGGACTGTCACTTGGAAAAGTACAATGCCATAAACTTTTCTCCCCAAGTTTCTTTTGGTCAGTATTTTTATCACAGCAACAGAAAACTAGACTAGAACATTCACAAATGTTGCTAAGATAAATTGAGCAGTCATATGTCAGAACATTAATTTGGATTATTTCCTTTTATCCTATACAAAAGTCAACCCCAAATTATTTTAGGATTTAAATGTAAATCTAATAAAAGTCTTAGAAGGAAAAAGAGCTAAAAGTCCTTATGGTATAGATCTTGGTGGCAATTTGCTCTCTCCTTTCCCCCTCTCTCTCTTTCTCTCACATTCTTTCTCTCTATCTTTTATTCTCTGTTCTCCCTCATTTGCTCATTTATGCTTCTTATTTTTTAAGGGAGTAGTTGGTCTCACTGTAGCCGTAGTTGGTCTGGAACTTGCTATGTAAGTTCCTTTATTTTACAGACATCAGCCTGCCTCTACCTCTAGAGTGCTGAGATTAAAGACACATGCCATCAGACCGAGATATAATTTCTTTAAAAAGACAAAAAGCCTTAATAACACAAGTGAAGTTTTGCAAGTACAATGTGTTAGTCTTCTTTTCTACCACTGCAAGAAAATATTAACAAAACTCAAATATATTGTCTCGGCCCATGATCATCAGCTACATCGCTTTTAAGGGTAAGATTAAGGTCGAGGAGGAAAAGCATGGTAGTTGTCTAGGAAAGTTATTCACCTCGTGTCAGCTGGAAAGCAGAGAGTAAAAGGTAGGAAAGAATATGCTACCTGCAATGTATTTCCTGCACAGGAGTCCAACTTCTTAACCTTTATTCGGCTATGAACTCAACAGTGGATTGATCCATGGATGGGGTTAGAATCCTCATTTTCTCAATTACCTCCGAACACTATTGTTAACCAAGACTTCCGTACATGTGCCTTTGGAGACATTTCTTATCCAAACTCAACATATAAAGACATCCAAATATGTAGTTTTCTACCCTTGTTTCTTCTTTGTTTCCTTGATTCCTCCGTTCTTTACTTCTTGTCTCCCTGCCTCCCTCCCTCCCCTCCTTCCTCATTTCCTTCAATTTTCTTTTCCTGCTTCCTTCTTCTCCCTCCCTCTTTCTTTCCCTTCCTCCCTCCCTTCCTTCCTTCTTTTGTTCCTCTTCCTTCCTTCTTTCCTTCCTTCCTTCCCTACCAGATTACTAGTTCATTACATTCACTATCTTCTTACATGCTTGTGTGCTATAATTCTTGCCTTGAGGAATTAAAAAAAAAATATATATATATATATATGAATAAACCTGTTGACAAGTAACACTGTATTTTCTAGGTTTATGATTGATATTCTATTGCAATTTTTTGTTTTATATTTAAGAATTACACTTTTACTATGCATTGATTTTGTTTCTGTAAATAAAATATTTTGATTAGTAAAATTTCCAAAGAAAGTTTCTTTGAAACAATTAAACTTCAAGCTTAACAATACATTTTTAGGTTTATGTCATTTAACATTGGTTTTATATTATTCAAACTGTGGAGGAAAAATGATATGTGTAGCAGAGTATCATTTTTAGACAACAGACAGAAAGATAAATGTCCATATCATAACAAGAGAGGTCTTGGGTATGATAGTTAAAAATAGTAGTTTTCTTCATTTTATTCATCTATGATTTCTTTAATGAACCTATGTTCCTACATAAGTGAAATGGAAAAAAAGTAACAATATTATTTGTTAAACAATAGTTGAATAATTAAGATTCCAAATGTAAATCCATCCAATATTTAACCAATAATCTTCATGTGTGTTCTTTATCCTCAGGTTGAGTACATATAAATGGTTGTGCCTCATTAAGTTAATTTTATAAACTGTGTCTTTAGGTAAACATTTATATGATTTCATTAGTTTTTCTCACAGACTAGTCTTTTGAAAATGGCTGAATCAATACAGAATTATATACAATGTCTTTAACATTTGTTTTATTATGAATGTACTATGTTGTTTGTCTTTAAATTTCTAACACATTTTATTGTAAATTCATGATTTTGAAAATGCTAATAAGTGATCATATCCACTTATCTCTGACTATAATGGCTGTGGACTGTAAATAACACTTGTTTGTGACCTTGGCTTTACAGGCAGTCACATTCAAAAGCCTACTTAATGAGTTGAAGGATCAGCCTTTAAACAGAGTTCAAGATCTGTCTTGGGTAGAGATGATAATTATTATCCTTAAAAGGGAACATTGTGATTAAAGTTGCTATTTCAGTTCACTAACTTCTGATGTAGTTCCTTAATTACGTGTGTTAGTACTGAAATGTCCTGGAGGATTTTAAAGTAACATGTCCAAAAGGGAAAAAAAAAGTTGTAAATAATATAAAAAATTAGTTTATCCTATCAAATAGGTGTGCACATGTGTAATTACTTTTGAAAATAATTTTACCTAATACTTCGAGCTATATCTTCATAAGTTTAACGTAATTGTGAGGTATGTCTTTTCTGCTTTGCACTGGAACTCCTGTTCTTGTAACACTTTTTTCACTTGTGAAAAAAACCCTTTTCCTATCTCAGGCTATATAATTTAGTTTAGTAATTCTAACTCTACCACAGATTCCTAGTTATAAAAATAGCTAAGACTAAAATTGTCTATGTTAAATACTTTGGATATAATGTCTCTTCCACCTGTAGACTTTAGATATGGTGCCAACTTAATGATGGACCAATTATAATCAAATCCTAGGAATTAACTAGAGTTCTGAAAAGTCTTATTTTCTTATTCTAGAATTCTTAGCTATGAGTGATGTGGCTATCATTTCTGGTAACCACTTTGAAGACAGGGTTATTAAAGCAAGATGTAATCATGAAAATCAGAGACAAATAACCACAGATATGTGTTTATGATAGTTTTATGATTGCTTGATGCTAGAAATAGGAACCAACATTTTATAAACACAAATAGATGATGATGATAATGATAAATAGATAAATAGATAGATGAGAGATAGATTTGAAACTAGTTTTAAATAATTTCGCATTGGTTAATATCTGAGAAAGCTCTCATTTTTATTTTTTGATATTTTTAATTCAAAAGATTTACATAAATTATATTAAAACGTCCACAGGTTGCCTGAATTTTGGATATAATACCTATCTCACATGTTCGTGAGAATTGTTTAGAAAACATAATGTTTATTTGAAATCATTCCCCAAACATATGTAATATCAATCTAATTCTTCCTTTCATTATCCTTTGTAACTTCTCAGTAGTTTTCAAAATCAAAGGGCCATTATTAAAGTTTACTTTCTCATTAAACTTAAAATATGATTAAGAGGAGATTGCTAGAGTAAAATTTAATTCCAAGATATAAAAGTAAGACATTTAAAATAATTACCATGAAAGAAAATGTAAAATACGTTCACTTAAAATAGCCTATCATGAAATTAGGGATATCTGCTAAAATTTAAACATTTTGTTTTGGAAAAAAGTTCTCATTTAATCAGTCTCAGAGAATAAATTAAGCTAAGTATTCATAACATTAATGTTAGTCTACATTGGAATAAGATTCAAAATAATGAAAGACAAAGAAACTGTTCTCTTTCATACTCTATGATTTAATTTCACAATTAAAATATATCTTCATTTCTATGAGCACTATGAAGAAAGCTAATAAAGAGTATGAGAAAGATAAAAAATAAAAATGACATGTTTTAATTTCTCAGGTGAGAGCATAAACTCTAAAAACAATTTGCACTGTTCAGATTAATGTACTCGGCTTTAATAGAATTAATAAGATCCTAGTGTTTTTATCCATGGAAATATGATGGCACTTCCAAGGGAAAAAGAATATCTGGATCTACCATTCATATTTTAATTGTCTGATACTAGATACTTATTCTTCAAATTATTTGTGAGAACTAGATAAAAAATCATATTCTTAAAATAGTAAATATCTGTCTGAGTACGAAAAAAAAGATATTGCAAAGAAGAGACACTGTGTTAGTAATGACATCAGCCCTATTCGTGGACTTCGGCCATTTGATCAAGGATATACAGATTATTTTACTGCCATATTGAATGTCCCTTATGGTAAAGGACTTGTGTATTTCCATTGAGAAAAATTATTTAATATTTTGAAAATAATGTATTGAAATATGTTAGTGCTTCTTTCATTACAAGATGCTCCCTATCCTCATGTGTCAGCTCTGGTAACCCCCTTGCTGGCAGTGCCTTTTCCTGGTGCTGTCTGGGAATTAGTTGTCTCTGGATTTGCACCATTGTTAACTTTATGAATCTGAGCATAGTAGCTTTATTTCTTTTGAGGTGACATATTTAGAGAGATGCCACTGGACAGATGGAGCAACAAAAGAGACTCACGTTCAGGAATGCAAAGGTATGTTAGTTGCACATTAAGGATCTTTATTGCAGAGGTAAATTAAATTCCTTTTCTAATTGTCCCTATTTTTCTTCTTTAAAAATATGCTTGAGAAGAGTTAAACCTTTTCAATGTATATATCTATTTAAATCAAAGCCAATCAGAGGTAATTATCTCTCAACATCACAGCCCAGCATGTATTTGTTATGCCGTCACCAGAATTCACATTCTAAAATACAGAGGGTAACAGGGAAGACTGCCTTGAATAAGTTGAAGAATCTCTATTCATTTCATTATATAATGTAAACATCATAGGATGGACTGAATGACACCGTTCAGCTTTTTATTTTTTGTAAATTTTAATGTGTATGAGTGTTTTCCCTGTACACAGGTAAGTGAATCTTTGTTGTGCCATGCCTGTGTAGACCAGAAGAGGGTGATGGATCATGCAGAAATGAAGTAAAGGACAGTCCTTACCTGCCACGTGGATGCTGAGACCCTAACACTGGTTCTCTGGAGGAGCAGTCACTGCTCTTAATTGTTGATCTGTTTCTCAAACCCTGCCCCTCATCTTTGAACTAGTTTACTTATCTGTAATGAATGCAGGTTTCCAGTCATTAACAGTCTTGGCACAGGGCCATTCCTGTCTGGACACAAAGAGCTCTTCTCTAACACAAAAGAAATAAACTTCATTTGCTTCCAAATTTTCTCCTAAACTCTTGTTGTACTACCTGATCTACATGCTATCTTTTGTTTTTTGTTTTTTTTCTTGTCATTCAAATTCAAGTCTGAATAACATTATTTTAGTTTCATCAATTCTTATTATCCTTTAAGACAACAAACATTACTTTTTTGAAGGTGATGAACTGAAATTATAGGGACTCTCACAACGAAAATGAAGTGAAGGAATCAGTAGAAAAATAATGCAATTTTTCATATTAAAATATTCCCTGTGAAGTCAAGATGATATGACAGTCCCATGTCTTCCTGTCTTCCTTGTGTTTGTGTCAGTATTCCTTGGAATGTGATAATCATCTTGAGTGCTAATGCACCGATTGCCTCTATTGATTTTGAGTCATATTTATATGAATACTGTGGAGGGTAATTTTTACACTGTGCATTTTATATCGTGTACATTATACACAAATATCCATATTTTTCCACATAGCTATACTCACTTCCCTTGTCTACTATCTTGTGTGCAATTTTTAAAATCAATGTTGACAAAATTAGAATCACAATTTAAGTTTATACAAACTTATTACTCCTCTAAATTTTCTTCTGTGAGTCTTTAGAAGCACATGTTGATTCATTTCTTCTGAGCATATGCAACAGGTGTTAAATAGTGGGGTCAGGGGTTAAATTATTTTATTGTGTTTTAGAACATTTGACACAGATTTTTTTTTCTTTTTTGAGATTACAGTGCATTTCGTCCAGATTTAAAATCCTCCCACTATCTTTCTCTACAAAATATGATATTTCAATATTTGTCTTCTATGTCCTACATAAAGGTGTAGTTAATGGTTCACAGATGATGAACAGGGAAAATCTTTGAAGTCAGTCATCTTTGGAGAGTTTACAAAGTGGTGATTATTAATCAGGGACTAACAGAATTTCAGAGGAGACAGACAGTTGAGTATGTCCTGGGTGGACATGTTCCTAGCTTGTGTGAGGCTGAGTTTGATTTCCAATAGAGGGAGGGAGGAAGGCAAGGTGGGGCATAGAAATAAGAGAGAGGGAGAGGGAGCAGAGAAAGGGAGACAGAAAAAAAGAGAGATGGCAGGCAGAGAGAGAGTGAAATTCCTAGATTGCACCTCATTTCTTCTCCTTGAGAATATGTTATTATTTATCTGTTAATTAAAGAATAAATTCATAAAGTTAAAATACTTTGAATGTATGGAATGGTGATAAGGATGTGTGTCATGGTTCTCCCATTCAATTTTTATCATTAATGTTTTAAATTATGAAGTCATTTGTCAAAGCTAATCCAATTATACAGATACATTATTTTAGACAGAACCCACGGTTTATTCAATATTATTCAGTTTTGGTCTATTGCCTTTTTTCCATCTCATTAATCCTCTAAATATACAATATAGTTAATAAATATTAAATCTGAGTCTGAGGACAAATAAAAATTCTGTCAAAAAGAAGTTTCTGAGTTGTTACAAGTGGTGACAAAGCCAGTGAACCCAGTGACTGAAGCAGGAGGGTGCCCTGGGCAGCCTGGCTGCATCCGGAGACTGCTTCCAAAGCAAAATACTGTTAAGCTTAAGAAACAGAGGTTTTTAACTCAATGAAGGGATGCGTCATCATCAAGGGAAGTTGGTTTCCAGAAGTAATCATTCCTTAATGCCCTGTAAGATATTGTGGAATGCAGGTATCATTGAGGGAAAAACAAACAAAATTCTGAGAAAAAAAGTGAGCTAAACTGACAATAAAAGGCACATTTTAAAAGAAGATTTCACAGTTATTCGTTCATTCATTCATTCATTCATTCATTCAGTTGGGAGATGTGACACTGATGCTATGGAGCTCAGATGGAGGTCAGGGGAAAATTTGTGACAATTGTGACAATCCATTCCCTCCTTCCATCTTATAGTTTCCTGGATTTGAACTCTTGTCACCAGACTTAATGACAAGCACCCTCATCCACGGAGCCATCTTGACAGCACCAAATTAGGCCTTGTTGGAACAACCAGTGTGTCAACTATGAAGCATTGTGAAGTAACCTTTTTTCCTTCTAGTCAAAAGAGATTCATCACAACATCTCAGGTAATTTTTTCCAAGTACACAGGAAATTTGTTATGAGCAGAGAGGAAATCCAGAAAAAGTTGAATGAGTTCCTCAGAAACGGTAGGCAGCAAAGTACCATGAGGCATTCACTCTCTAAGAATCAGGGGTTCTTGCCTTTTCTTTACCTGCTTCTTGATAGCATCCAGAGCTCACGGAATATATTATGTAATATTTAAACACATCAGGAGGCTGGAGCCATGTCTCAGTGGTGACAAGCACTGGCTGCTCTTCCAGAGAATGTGGGTTCTATTCCTAGCATCTACAAGGCAGGGGACAACCTCCAGTTCCAAAGGATCTAGTGCCCTCTTCTGGTCTCTACAGGCATTGCAGAACACAGGAGTACTTAATTCAGACAAAACTCTCAAGTATATAAAATAAAAATAAATACTCAAAATATTTTTTTAAAATTTTAAATAGATCAAAATTAACTTTTAGGTTTTGCAATGTTAATATTTCTTGCTCCATATATGTGCTAATTATCACAAGATATTGTATTGATTATAATATTTGTCTGAAAAATATTCCTTTGTTGAATTTGTCTCTACTTACTTATGGATACACATATATATTCACAGACACATATGCACATAAACACATGTGAAAATATATGTTAATCAAATCAAATCAAAGAGAGTGATGCACAGATTTTTGATAAAGGAAATGAAAGAAAAACTACGATGTTGATATTAATGAAAAATCTATATTGGATATCATAATTACATTGTTTCAAGATTCTTCCATGAACCTTAACACTATGCCCCTCAGTTCTTCGGACATCACTTCTTACATTTATGACCATTTTCCTCCTGATTGTTTTAACTGTAAAGCAAAACTATGCAATATAATTTTTTAAATAACACAGCAACTCCAATTGAGTTGTGATATACTTCTGGGTGTGGGAGATTCAATAGAGTGTGATCAATCTACCATGAGCCACACCCTTAGAGAAAAGTAATTCTCACTCCTCCATAAGTCATAAACTGTCTATATCTATTCAGTTAGCTGTGGAATCTTATGAACCATTTCACACACAGTGCTAGAACTGCATGCTGACCTACTTGATTCTAAGAAAGCAAATACAGGCAACCATACCTACTGTGAATTCATAAGTGCCTCAGTCTTGTCAAACCTAGAAAACACTTTCTTTGCTCAGGTCCTCCACAACCTCTGGCTCTTAACAATTTTTTTCACTCTTCTTCAATGGTGCCTGAGCCTTGAGGATGGGATTTAATATGCATGTCCCATTTGTGACTATGTGCTCCAGAAATTCCACATCTCCCAGCAATATAAATCTTAAATTGCTTTCGTTTATGTGTATATATGTGTGTAGGCCAAAAGAGACTGTTGGATGCTGGAGTTGAAGTTACAGGCAGTTGTGATCTGCCCCACATGAGGGTTGGAAACAGAACCTCTGTCCTCTATAAGAGTAGCAAGCACTCAAAACGGCTGAGCCATCTCCTTAGCCCTACAACATAAATATTTTATAAATTCATATTCTGCCTTATATTTTATAGATTATCATTAAAATTAGACCTAAGAAGCTAAAAAGATGGCTCGGTAGTTAAGAGCATTGACTGATCTCGTAGAAGACCAGGTTCAGGTCCCAGTACATACATGGTGACTAAAATCTGTCTGCAACATAACTCCAGTTTCAGAGGATGTGATGCCCATTCCTGTCCTCTATAAACTATAAACACTACAAGCCATGGGTGCACTTAAATACATGCAGGCAATACACTCATACACATAAAATATATCTTTTTAATTAGACTTAAATAAACATTCAATTTCTCACATTAGTCTTACTTCCATGGTGATACTTGCCACTCATTTCATCCTGAGGTAAAGTTGACTTTTTGTGTGATTCTCACTGAACCTGCACTTGTACAGATAAGCACAACTCAAATCAAACAAGAAAAATAGCACGTGTCCATGCTGAACTACCAAAGTATGGTTCTGAGAGCTCACTCATAATAATCAGTTCTCTAAGCCAGGAGCAAATCTTTGCATAAGAATAACTCACACACACACAAACAAATAAATAAATAAGAAACAACATCCTGGTAAATACGATTTACTTAGCGCTATAGATGTAAGTAAGAATGTTCCCTGTAGGGGAAAGAAAATAGCAGCTTTCAAACCCCATGAATGCCAAGGCATTCTAAGTATTAAATGTTTCAAACAATGAAAAACTTTACATACTGCTACTAGCATACAATCAGAATTCTTTGTAGGGCACCATTTCTAAAATCAATATGGTTCTCTTAGAAGTTCATGCATGGAAAATATTTATAGTGCTCGGAGTTGAGTCTAGAGACACCCACATGTTAACAATTGCTCTACCATTGAACCACCTCACCAGGTTAATATTTGGGACACATTTGACCATTGTGGGATAAAATTTTTCATAAAGAAGGTATGTGACAGCAATGTACAATGTCAGTATAGAGGTTTCCAAAAGCTGTGCTTGTGGCAACTATTCGTAATGTGTTCCATGGAGACTTTGGCTCTTATTCCTTAAGATGCTCTTGTGTGTCCCAGGATGCCATTTGATTTCACCAAAGTTCATGTACTCAAATTGTTCATATTTCAAATTATTTAAAACAAAGAAGCTCTGGGCTGGAGAGATGGCTTAGTGGTTAATAATACTGGCTGCTCTTGCACAAGACCAGTGTTTGATTCCCAGCATCTACATGGATGCTGACAACCACCTGCAGCTCCAGTTCCAGGGGATTCAACATACTTTTCTCAACACCACTGGAATTGCACAACATAGGTACCCCATCTACATGCAGGCATTGCACTCATACACATAAATTTTAAAAAGTAAAAATAAAAAAAAAACAAAGAAGCTATAACACTATGTCATGATGAGTATGCAGGTGTAATATATATTGTAAGTAACAAGTGATAGATAATATTAGATAGATGTCCATATTTCCAGTAAAGCAGCACAGCATTAAATTTATGTAAATTGTACAAAAAGAAGTTTGTATGTATTGAACTGTGAGGTAAATATCATGAAATGAAGTAAAGGGATATAAATAAAAATGACATTAGATGAATTAAATAAAAATTTAAAATTTTGATTAATTTGAAAGAAGACAGTAAAGCTAGAAATGAAAACAAAAAGAGTTAAGGGAAATACATTTTAAAACCAAAATTCTAACTCTAACTATATTGCTGTATACTTTACCAAAATGAACACTTCAATAAAATGTCACTGTATGAATATAAACCATCAACTATATTATCCAAAATCTCAGTGTTCTCAATATGACATAAGTACAAAAGAAAACATATGCTCAAAATATTAGCTATGTAAACAGAGAAAGACAAGGATGAGCATATTTTACTTGAAAAATGGAATTCATATACACAACATTTCAGTAAACCAGAACAATCTTAAATGTACTTGGACCAAAAAAAGAACTTCAAAAGACACAAATTAATAGAGATTTAAAAGTTCTCTGAACATCAACCAATAATTTAGAGTTATCCATGCTAGTAACTAGGAAACAAGAGTAGAGAATCAGTAAAACAGAATTTATGAATAATGTCATCAGGCCATTTGAACTCTGCTAGGTTTATAGACAGCTAATCTGAAATCTGCAGGATATGCATTGTTTTCAAGTGTATAGATAACATTCTATAAGATAGGTCATATGCAAATTTCAATCCACCTGAAGACTGCTATCATAACACATGTAGGAGAAGTGGCAGTTGTAGGTGCATAATCCTGAGTATGCAGAGGGATACGTCAGTGCACGCAAATGTGGAGACCAGAGAAGGACACTGGGTACCTTCTTCTGCCTTATCACTCTCTGCCTTTTTCCTTTAAAATAGGACCTCGCTGAAGATGAAGCTTTCCATTTTGGTTAGACTGACTGGATACTAAGATTCCAGGATCTGCCAGTCTATGCCTGGCAACGCTGTGATTAGAGGCATGCACAGCCATACTTAGCTTTCTAATTTGGGTTCAGATGATTTGAGCTGAGGTTCTCATATTTCCACAGCAATTGCTCTTATCCATTAAGACACCATGCCAGCCCCAGAATATTGGAAAAATTACAACAAAAGCTACAATATATATGTATATACATATGTGTGTGTGTGTGTGTGTGTATATATATATATATATATATATATGATTTGTATTCAAATAACATGAATTAAGAGAAATACTTAGAAATATAAAATATTTTGAACTGAATAGTGATGATGGTATGGGATATTTATATTTATGCGATGAAGTTAAGATAGTGTGTTAGGGAAATTGAGATTATCTAAATTTAGAGGAAGCTGAAGAGGAGGCTCAGAGGCTAAAAGCACATACTACCCTTAGAGAGGACCTGATTCCATTTCCAGCACCCATGTTAGGTGATCTGCTGGACAGCTTTAGTAGCCAACTTGACATACCTGGGTTGAAGGAGTCTCAATTGGGAAACTGCATCCACTGGACTGGCCTGTGGCCATGTCTGTGGAGTATTCTCTTCATTGTTGAGTGATGTGGGAGGATCCAACCCACTATGGGTAGTGCAACCCCTGGACAGGTAGCTCTGTGTTGTATAAGAAAGCAGGCTGAGCACAGGCCAAGGAACAAGAGAGTAAGCAGTGTTCTTCTATGTCCTGTGCTCCAGTTCCTGACTACAGGTTCCTGCCCTGAGTTCTTAGCTTGGGCTCCTTCAGTGACAAAATGTGACCCAGGCAATGTAAGATAATAAATAAATAAATAAATAAATAAATAAATAAATAAATAAATAAAAGTAAGATCATTTTCTTGCAAAGTTGGTTTTGGTCAGAGTATTTTATAATGGCACATGGAAGCAATCTAGAACAGGAACCTCACAAGTGACTGTTGACTCCAGCTCCTGGAGTTCTGATGCCCTCTTAAAAGAAAAAGGTGGAGGTAGGGGGGGATTTAGGCCTGGAACCTCAAACCTGGAATCTTGGAACCTAGGAGGGTAAATACAGTTCCAAGTAATTGTGGGATACATAAAAATTCCAAAGAGACAGTGTTTCAAAATGATAAATGAAGAAAGAAGAAAGGGAAGGAGTGTGTCACGGGGGTATGGAATAAGGATGGAGGGATGGAGGGAGGACAGATGGAAGGAAAGAAGGAATGAAGAACATTGAGGGAAGGAAGAATGTAGAAGTTAAAGTAAGACAGAAAATATGAGAGCAAAGTATGACAAATGTCTGATAGAACCAAGCAAACAACTCTACCATAAGTAAGCAGGAGCAAAATTAATAAAATTTTTGTGAATTCTTGAGATTAATATTGTCCACAAATTTCTATTAAAATTGATAAAAATTAGACAGCAGGATAGTTAAGCAACACTAACAATGGAAGACCCTTATACATTTAAAAATATAAAGAGAATCCAGGTGTTGTGGCTCATATAATAATGACAGTTCTCTGGAGAGTGAGGTAGGATGATCACAAGTTCAAGACTAGCCAAAGTGAGACCTTGTTTCCAAAAATACCAAGGGATGAGAAGATTGTTATGAGCAGTTTCACGCCACCTAAAATTTCATAAAATATGTTTATTAAACTAGTTTACACTGTTTAAAAATATACCTCATTAAAATCAATAAAAACAAGTTTTGAAAATTAAAAACAAAATATATGAACAATAGCTTATCTTTCATTTTTCCCAAATTCTTACCACAATTATGAACCACGTTCAAGCTCAAATATGGTTAAATTAATATTCTATACAGTCTTTCTAGAAACAGAAAGGATAATTGATTTTTTGCTTGTTTTATGAGACTAGAATTGCAATTCATGAAAATTTGTAAGGATTTATGGATTTGAATGTGAACACATTGCAGTGATGGTTTCTCAAGTGTGTAACTGACCACTAACTGCATCAACATGTCCTTATTAAGGAAAGAAGTCTTTTCTGTTATAATTTCAAAAACTGTTCTGTTAAACAAGGTGATGCCTAAGGGGAGTTTGACCAAATGTAGCACCACATGTGCTTTTATAGAAACTTCATAATGCTTTGAAATCAGTTTCCCTGGAAACACCTTTGATTCTCTGTCCTTTTAAGTTTGCTGAGATACAAAATAAATGTTTCAAAGATCGATGTCTCAGCATCTTAGATTATGAAAAGTTCAAAGAGCGGAAAAGTGGGGATTAGCTTAAATTTTTGAGCATGTGTGAATAGAGAATCTTCATCCTCAAGAAAACGAATATAGATTAAAGCTTAAATTTGGAAAAAAGGCTGAAATTTCTGTGTAATTTTTACAACTTTCTACTCCACTTGCTCTCTAGGTCTGTTGGCTTCTTTACAAAGAGAGGAAATGAAATTTTCCTATAAACAAAAGAGCACTATTCAAAGCATTTCAGACTTTTCAGTGACAATAGTGAATGGAATCAAGTTGACCAGTTCAAATTGTATTGGTAAATTTGGTCTATCTGATGAGATTTTTGGAAAATAATACATAATTAGCAAGTGTGTCCATCTGATATCAGAAGACAGCTACATGGTGTTCTAATCACCTCTATGTTTCCTGAATTCGCTGTTGGGAGTTTAAAGTTTTAAACTATTTAGGCTCATTTGATTCAAACTGTGGATAAATTAATTAGAATTTTTAAATTATATCCGACATGGGAAAAACTCATTTCACAGTATCTAAGAAATGAAAACAACCTAAATGTCTCTCAACTGATGAATGCCTAATGAAAATGTGGTACATTTACACAATGGCGGTCTATTCAGTAATAAATAAAATGAAATAATGAAATTCGCAAGGAAATCGATACAGCTTAAGACTTATACTAAGTGAGGTAACACAGACTCCAAAAAAAAAAAAAAGCAACTTATGTTCTCTCTCATTTGTGAATTTTAGCTCAACATCCTGAGTTGTGAGTATATATCCTGACCTAACCACAGAGGCTGGAAAACGGAAAAGAACCAAGGGGACAAACAAGGAGGAGTGAGCGTGAGAGGGATAGTAGGATGCAGGTGTTATCACAAGGGCAGTCGGGGGAATGGGGTACTTAAATTGTGGAGGGGGAGAGCAAGGAGAGACAATGTGTATGAGCTGTTGAAAACCATAGGGAAATGTTCAAAAGCTTACTGAAAAATACACATTTTAGGTTTTGGAATTCATGTATATAGAAGAAGGCTATTTCACAGTGCCAGGCAGGAGAAACCTCCCTCCCAGCTGTTGGTCAGGGTACCCCAAGAGACTTTGAAAGTAACAGGCTATCTCCACAGCCCTTGATTCCCTGCCAGAGCTTGAATCGAAGATCCTACTTCTGAAGGCAGCGCATACTAAAGACATAGGTCTTGGACAAATGAAGCAGGAACTGACCTGGAAGCCTCCTCCCAGAAGACTAGCTCTCATAGTATCTGAGGATATCATGCAAGTTACCAAGAGATAAAACCCATCAACCGTCCTACCAGAGTATAAAGTCTGATAAACACAACAATAACTGGTCCATCAAACGATCTCTATTGGGAAAGTAGTGACCTTTTGTTATTTGGGAGTGGGGAGTAATCAAGAGCTATCTAATGGAGTTAAGGCTCACTCAGAAGGAGGAATCTCATATGTTGTATTGCAAACATAGCAAAATGCACTTGACTGTAGAAGTCATAGATACTAGAGGAAAAACCTACTTTTTTCAAATCCCTAGATCAATGTAATTTCTTACTGTACTCTAAATATGTATCCTACATAGGTATCCTTATATTTACTGACAAGTATACCTCTTGTCCTCTAAAAGAAGCTTCTATTTGCAATAGGTGGAGACTACTATAGAGTTGATCAATTGATCAAATACAGAGAATAAGTGCCTCTGAGATGCCCAATCTTAACAGACACATCTAAATTGCAACCTTCACACCTAAGGCTCAAGGAATGCACTGGAATAGGGGGCAGAAAACATATTAATGCATCTCTCAACTCTCATCAGTGAAGCTATGTCATTCAACAGAGGATGATTAACATAGAAAGCCATAACTGTACAAAATGTAGGGAATAAGAAATTGAAGAGTGCTTGACATGGGTAAGACACTTGTATCAAAACTCTACCACTGAGGGCTAAGGAACCATTGTGAAAGAGTGGGTGTAAGAAGGAGTGAAATAACCAAGAGTGGAAGACCATAAGGAAACTGAGTTTCCTAGTAACAAACAACTTCAGTGACAAAAGACAAACAACATGAACATATTCAAGATAATATGGCAGCTAATTCAGAAATGAACAACTCCATCATAATGTTCCTGAAGAGTGACAAGCAAGTGAACGCACAAAACAATGTTTTGAAAACAGCAATTATAAACTTGTCCAAGAATTCAAAGAGGATATGAATTCTAAAATACTGAATAAAGACAATGAAAACATAGTGGAATGAAATAAACAAAACAATTTAAAACATGAAACTAAAATTCAGTAAGCAGAAAGAATCTTTGTAGAAAGAAAATCTGAAATAAACTTGAAATAAAAACTCAAACAAAAAGCATAGAGGGAAGAAGCAAAAGCAAAGTGAAAAACATTGAACAGAGAATATCAGGTCAAGCTTGCAGAAAAGGAGCAAGAGACAAAATAAAATATTAAATATAAAATAAAACCAAGAACAGAATATTCAAGACTTCTGTGTTAAAACACCACATATGTGGATCATACGCAATGGAGATGGGAGGGCAGGACAGAGGAGGAAATATACAGAAAAATATATAGTACTAAAATCCTTAAGAAATTCCCATAATAACCCTACCAGCATAGAAACCATAGAACAAACAAGGAGAAATCAAGCCTGGGCCAACATTAGAGCCTCATCTCTTCTGGCTAGTGTTCTTAATGTTAGAAGGTTCTATGCAAGCTTCTGGAAGAAAAGAAAATAATAATCATATTTATCCAACTGTGAATTCAGTGAAGTACAATAACAACTGTCCTGTCAAGTGCAACAGGGGCATGGATATTATGGGATGAACCAACAACGCTTTAATTCAAATTTAAGGTATGCTTCCTAGGATAGAACCTATACCCGACACCGATACCAGGCTAAGAAACCTAAAGCTGAACAGCTCACATGAAACAGGGGCGAACCAAAGCTTCACACGTGAAGTTGCAGGAATGGTGGTGTGCATAAGACCTATCCCTCCTCAATAATACAAATTCCCAATGTGGAAAGAGAGAAATGGGTGGAGGGCCCTAGTCTTAGCCTGGGAATTGGCAACTGATTACTGATGTGTGAAGGAGAGTACATCTTCTGTAAAGATTTTTAGATAGGGGCTGGAGAGATGATACAGTGTTTAAGAGCACTGGTCACTCTTGCAGAGGACCCAGGTTCAATTCCTTGCATCCACATTATAACTAACAACCACTCTAACTCCAGTTCTAGGGGACCTGATGCCCTCTTCTGAACTTCATGGGCATTGCATGATATGTGTGCACTTAATACAAGCATGTGACACGTGTGCACTTAATACAAGCAAGCAATACACTCATACACATAAAAAATAATAAAAAGCAAAGATCTCTAGTTACCCTGACCAGACTCCAGTGGATGAACTTGTGCTGGAAGGACGTCTGGATACAAATGCTTGACAGGATAGAACTTAATGAATATGACATAATGCATGAGGTCTGGTGATTGGGCAATTGGGGGCACATCCGGGGGAGGGCATCTAAATTTGATTAAGAGCTATTGTATGAAATACACAAAAACTCAATACAAAAATTAAAGGAAAATAAATCAATGTAATAGTTTTAACATATAATGTGTGTACATGCTCATGTGGGTGCACACATATGTGCCAGTGTGCATGGGCTTCTCTACATCTGTATGAATGGCTGGGCCAGAATTTGAAATCTAGTGTCTTCCGTAATGCTTCTGCACCTTACTTTTTGATACAGTGTCTCTCACTGAACCTGCAGCTCACTAATTTAACAAGACTGGTTTGCAAGCACCCCGAAATCCTCATTACTGCTAAGATTACAGATAAATACCACAGTGACTGGCTTTTTATTTGGGTGATGGGAATGTAGCTAAGGTATGCATGCTTAACATCAATAATTTACCAGATGGACTATGATCTCTGCTATTTAACATAACTTTGAAGAACATAGAATGCTGTGTTTTGAGACTCTGTAGTCATGGAACCAATTCAATAACTTTATAATCATGTGTTTTAATCTTAGAGGTTGAGATAAATCTTGTGACTGGAAACAATTCCTTGTCTAAATAGCAGAATATAAATTTATAAGAAACAGTTCCAACAGTGTTCTGTGAAATAGTTCTAAATAACTGTTAATCAGGAATACAAAGTACTTGAGTTTTATATCATAAAATCTTCACACAATCTTAATTACCAAAGAATGAAATCTAAGTAGTTGGTGAAAAAGTCATATACTATAGAACTAGGCTGTTTTAATATTCCCAGTATGTAATATCCACCAAAAGATTATAAAATATGGAGCTATCAAATTTTATGTCAGATCACAAATAGAAAGTAGTTGAGCAACTGTAGTCACAGAAATTAGAATCGACATGAAGCTATAATCATTTAAAAATGCTAAATTTAAGTAATAATTACATAAGAAAGTAAATTATTAATGAGGTTTTTTAACAAATATACATTAAATGCACCTCCTTGTACTCTAAAAGGAACAGTAAAGAAGGTGAATGTCATTTCTAATGCAACTCATTTCAAAAATTAATACTTTTCAGATAGGCTACACACAGTATTCAAAGAAACAGTATCTTTTTCTTGAAGATAGGAAAATAGGACCCAGTAAGAGAACTTGATCATCCATCCAGAGTGCCATCTAGTAAAAACTGAGTTTCCAGTGCACTCAATCCTTGTGTGTTTAATGCTCATTAATTCCAAACCTCTGAATTTAATACCTTTAAAACCATGTCTGATTAGGTATTTTTCCAAAGTTACAAGTCTTCAAGTTTCTGACTATAAAAGCAATCTATATGCATAGAAAAAGAAATAGCTTATCTCACAGAAGAAAAGAGAAAATCCAGCAGTAATCCCTCTTCAGTAGAGGAATTACATCCTTCTATCTCCTTGTGTTCATATCCATCAGGACTCTGAGGTTGCTACTTTGCTAGAAAAAAGGGTCTGTGCAGATATAGTTAAGCATCAAGGTGTTCCTATACAAGTAAAGGAAGCAGAGAGACAGAAGAGGTCTATGTGAAGACATAGGAAGATACTGGTGACATCTGCCATGAGTTAAGCAAAGCCAGGAGCAATCATAAGTTGATAAAACCTGGAAAGAATTCTCACGTGGGATTTTCAGATGGAGAGAAGCCCTATTCACTTTTCATTTAATAACACCTGGTCACAGAACTATGATAGAATATGTTTCTGATGTTTGAAGCTACCCAGCTAATGGCAAAACTGTTGTTGAAGGCCTAGGAATCATATTCAGCTATGATATCTGACGGCCTATAACAGATGTCTGTGTTCTCTTTTAACGGTTGTTATATGAATATATTTATAAAGGAGAAGGTCAAAGGGAGATATGAAAAAAAATCAATGAGCACCTATTCCAATTAATATGTTCTTGGATTAAATGTAAAGTATTCTTAACTAACTGAGGTGATTTTGGAAAGTATTTAAAATGAAAGAGCATTGTGTGTGTCGGGGGCACAAATGGTACAATGAAGATGTGTCAATGGACAGAAAGATGAGAACAGGAAAGAATAGTAACACAGAAATGCTAGCAGAAGAATCAGAACAAAGAGTGTCCATTCTTTGGAAGGAGTGAAATATATTAAACAATGAAATGGATGTTTGTTGCATTATGTACAATGTTGGCATATGTGTATGAGTTGATTTGAATGGGAAATGTCACCCATAGATGAATGCATTTTTACACTTGGTCCCAAATTGGTGATATTATTTGGGAAGGTTATGGAACTTTTAGGACAAGGAGATTTTTACTAGAAATATTTGTCTGTGGGTTGACTTTGAGGATTTATAACCTCACTCCACTTTGAGTTTTCTCTCAGCTTCTTATTTGTGAATGAGATATGATCTCTCAGCTTCCTGCTCCTGCTCCTTTACCATCCTGCCCATTATAAACTCCAACCCTCTGGAACTGTAAGACACAATTCATTCTTTCTTCTGTAAGACGCTTTAGCTCATGGTATTTTATCACAGCAATAGTAATGTAATGTCATTACATGGCGTGTTTGCAAACTGGCCAATTTTATTTCTAAGCTATTGAGCTTAGAAACCTCCCCTTCTCTTTTTTATTTGTGAATAACCTCTCTCCTTCCATAGCTGTCTTTGGTTGACTTGCTGTGTATTCTTTGCACAGAATTCACAATGGGATTCTACATTTGAAAATGAGGAAACTGCTTTTATGTCAATGTAGAAATGTGAACCTTGACTCATAGGTTACAACAGATGTCTTCTAAATTCATGGAATTAACAACCGATGCATTCCTTGGGCATGATATCATATCTTCTTCTAAGAATGTGTGGGAGGTCATGGAAATGAGGAGTGGATTTAAATATGCTTAAATGAGGAACAACAAGAAACAGAAGGACTCCTGACTGTGTTTTGCCATATAAGGAGAGTTTGCACTTTGAATTAAAGATACACTTGTACAATATTCTTTGTACATCCAAACGATTTAACAGTGTGTGTAGAATGTATAAAACTCTGATGAATAAATCTCTCCACAATGTATTCCACAAAATTATGTTGTTCATATATTCTAGAATATGGAAAATATTCTTTCTCTTCTGAGAATAATAGATTCTCAGATACATGTGTTATTAAATAGCCCTGATATTAGAACATAACTTGAAGCCATGATTTTATTGGTTTAAAATATTTTGATTAGAATTTATATTTGAAAATACTTAAGACTATTTCTGTAGATAAAATAAATATAACTTCAAAATCCTAACAATATTTTTAAAACATATATCATTTTGAGATTAATTTCTGGTAAAATTTTTGTTGGAAAGGTTTGTAATTATTATTTAATAATAAACACAGCTATATTTTTATTTCTAGCATAAAAAACAAAAACAAGAAAGGAGCCTCTGAGAAATGATCAGATAAAACAACAAAAAAACTCTACTAAATCCCACAAGCTAGTAACTGGGAAATGCATGCATTATAAGCTTCAATAGGAAAGAATTTAAAATCTGACATAGGGTATCAATCAAGGGGCTACAGCCAGTGCTATGTTTAATATCCTCTCCTACCTGTGTTGATGACAAAACGGAGATTTCATGAGCTTCACAATTTGGAGAGGCTTTCCCCTTGTCGGATAGCAATTACACGGGCTTCAGTTCCACCACTTTATGGGATTGTACAAGTTCAATATCTGTGAAGAAAAGGATGCTTCCCCATATATAAGAGAAAGAGAGGTATGAATTGTCATAAGCTATTCAGGAAAGCTGTGTAATTCTAAACATCCATTTAATAATACAAAGAGTAAAGGTATTCATGCAGTAAGGTTTCCACAGAATATACTACACATAATTCACTTCTCATTAATACTCAACAGGGGAGATTTTTGTAGGTGTTTAACTGATACCTAAAGTACATAAACAATTTAGGGCATAATCGCAACATCATTAACGTATCTAAATTGAAACATCATCAATACATTTGAAGAGTACTTTGTAAATATTAAAAAAAGAAAGATTTTACAGTAGTGTTTGAGAAGTTGTTAAGCACATACGATTTAATCATGTATTTGCTTTCTAAAAAAGAATAAACTTGTAATGAGAGAAATATGGGTATAAAAAAGCTGTGCAATAGGAGTGTGAATGGGGGAGGTGTCTAAGTATGATTCCTATTGCATGAAATGCATTAAATTCAATAAAAATATACATAGAAATGTAAATAGAGACCTTATAAGAAAAATACAAAGATGGTGTCTATTTCTAATAAAAAATGTCCCCTTTCAAACCTCTACTTCCTGCATCTCTTCCTTCTGAGATGAGGCAAAGCACAATTGACTTTGTAATCAGTTTCTGTATTGTATCTAACAAATTAATCTCTGAATTGCAAAATCACTGCTTATTAAATATATCAGGCAATTAAATAATGATAAAACTCAGCCTTTACTTATCTGTACTTCTATGAAATTGTCTTTCCTGTCTTGAAGAATAAATTCCCAGCCTCTAAAATAATTTCACGTTACATTGTTCTATCAACAATGACATCTTTCAGAAGTTTTATCCACTTTTGCATTTATTTCGACTTTTTTATTGTTACGTGGTTATTCTGCTGCTTTATTGTTATGACACTGTTAGAAAAGAGGTACTTGGGGTTGGAGATATTGCTCAGTGGTTACAAACACTGGTTGCTCTTATAGAAAACCCAGTACCCACATGTCAGCTAACAACCTTCTGTTACTTCAGTTCCAGTGGATATCCTATTCCCTCTTCTGACCTCCACAGACATTGCATGACACAGGTGCACTTACACACATGCAAGCAATACACAATAAAAATAATAATAATAATAAATAAAATACAGGAACTTAATGTTATTCAAGGTCATATTTTCTCTAAAGCATAGAATAAAAATTAAGGAACAGACTTTTTAAATGATGTAGTATGTATTGTTTAGAAAAAAAAGAGTCAAAATATTATGGAAAAATTATGATTGATATAAAATCATCCTTTGATCAAGACCATAATTTTGTTACTAAATAAGAAACCAAACATCTATGTACTCATGTATATTCTGTAAAATTCTGAGTATTTCAACATAAGAAGCATAATAAATATGTTCAATTTTTAAGTATTTTAAAATTTTAGATTCCTTGCTTTAACTACACATATTTTTAGAGTTTGGTATGATCATTTGATTCATTAGAATGTATGAGATTAAAATCAGGATTTCCCCACATTTGTATTGTTAAGGTGAAAACTTTGAGTAGATTTCTAAGTATAAAGCAAGTTGAAGTTCCTTCTACTTTCCTGGGAATAAATATTGTTCATCGTATTCTTATTCTGTACCTTTATCTATAATTGGCTGAAGAAAAATAAGACCCAGGAACATTGGTTTCAAAGTTGTCTTACTTGTTGATCTGATATTATGCAAAATTTTCCAAGTTCCCAAATTTTTCTAAATGACCACGTCACAGCTTGACCCTTTTCCTCAAAGTTTCCACATTTCTCCACTACTTTCTATGTTCAGTAAGAATATTCCGGTTTTGATATGAGGACTTTTATAACCTCTCAAATTCACTTGCCTGTATTCATAGCAATATAAACCGTTATGCGTTTCGTATTATAAGAAATTCTCTCTTTCTCTCTTTATCAATAAATACTTTTTCCATTTTTAATTTTTATTTTGTTTATATGATTATCTGACCTTCATGTATGTAAATGCAGTCATTTGTGCAATGTGCATGGAGGAAAGAAGAGATTATGAGATCCCCTGGAACTGCAGTTCTGGAAGGAATCCCTTCCTCAGCATCTATGTGGTTTTTTTTTTTTTTTTTTTTCTGTATCAGAAATATATTTGTAAACTCAGCAACCATCTCAGAACCATCGTATTCCGGGTTTCCCTTTGTCTGTACTAGATACCCTACCACCCAGTTCTCTATTAAATCTTACCAGGAGATTTTGTTTCCCAATACTTCTCTAGTGTTATTCTTGTCAAAGTTCCAGTTGACTAGCACATGACTAAGACTAGCAATTAATGATGATTGTACCTTGTGCAAAATCTCTGCACCTCCTCTCAGAGCTGACTAATCTCTTTGTCTTATGTCTTAGTTGCTTCTCCTATTACTACGGTAAAATTCTCTAGCAAAAGCAACACAAGGGAGAAAGGATTTATTTTGGCTCAGTGTCCCAGGGCACAGTCCATTACTGTGCTTGAGGCAGCTGTTCACATTACACCCACAGTCAAGAGGCAGTTAAGGGTGCCTGTTTGCTCTCAGGGTTCTTTCCGCTTTTCATACAGACAAGGATCTGTGCCTAAAGAGTGATGTTTCCCAAAGTGGATGGGTACTACTGCTCTGGTTACTGTAGTGACCCAATGTTCCTATAATTTCTAGACTTCACCAAATTGACAATTGAGATTAACCATCATTCCCAGTGATTCTTTTCTTAGAGCTTGTTCTCTGGTCCCCACGTGATTCCTCAGTGCTCAGTCTTCTACTTTGCTTCGTCCTTTATTTTGTCTAGTTGGTTATCTTTGCAGAACCCCAGGACTTTTTTTATTTTTAAAATACTTCACATTTTCTTTTGATGTACTCCTACAGCAATATAACTTTACATTGCTGTAGTTTTGTTCCTGTTGTTCAGATAAAATCACCAAAATAAGAAACATCTTGAAGTAGAAAGAGTTTTCTTTGTCTTAAAACTCCCTGGTCATAGTCTGTCAGTGAGTCAAGTCAGGCAGAAATTCAGGACAAAAATCTGTAGTCAGGAACTGAAACGGAGACCATGGGGGAATTCTGCGTACTGATTTGCTTCCCCTGGCTTGCTCATTTCAGCTTATTGTCTTGTACAGCCCACATCCACATTCCCAAGGATGGAACTCCCTACAAGGGCCTTGGCACTAGTTGAGAAAATGCCCTCAGATAAGCTTAAAGGTCAGTCTGATTGAGGAAATTCCACAATACATGCTCCCTATTTCCAGATGTCTCTAGTTTGTATCAAAAAGACAAAAAGTTACCAGTGTAGCCTACATCCCACATTTGTATACCAGCCTGGGTGTGTGTTGTTCCCTTCCAGCTCCTGTCCCTTGCTTTCTATGTGACATTTCTTAATCTAAATATATGTTTTTAACCTGCTGCAGCAGAATATTTTACTCTCTTAATGAAACATATAATAAACTTCTTAGCTTTTCAGTTATTTTTAAATTCATTTGATTGATAAATCTATTGGCTTGAGCTTCAGAATAAGTGTAGTTTTATCATTTCACAACTATTGATCATCCAGATCTGAAACGGAGAGTGTTTTATCAGTGGACTGTTGTAAAGGCCGCCTAAACACAGTTTCAATATTTCTACCTTTGTTCCCCACACTCTATTCTTAATCTAGCAATCAGGTTAATTTTTCATGAAACATTGTTTAAAATATCATTGGGACTATGAAAGGGCTCAGCCAGTAAAGCACTTTCTGCCACATGGGTAGACATGAATTCAATCTCTGGAACCCACATTGTGGATGGAGAAAACTGGTGCTTACAAATTGTTCTTTGACTTCCACAAATGTATAATGAAACATGCGACTACTTCCTGCAAAAACATAAATAAATAAATGAAAAAAAACTGTAAAAATTGAGGCACCAAATACAGAAAATTCTTAATCATCTTTTAATATCAAAACATTATGAAAATAATGTGATTCCATACAAAGTATTTTCATCATATTAAACCCCTTCTTCATCCCACCTCCTCTTGAATCCACATTCACATCCATACACCCAAATCCTTGTCTTATTGTTTTTATTACATTTATCAATTCAAGAATTTCATACAATGTTCTTTGACCATAATGAAATTCCTCTCCCTTCCAACTTCACCTTAATAGCACTCTGGACTTCATGTCCTCTATTACTATTTGCTTTTTAATTTAAGGCCTGTCAAATCTATTATGTGGTTCCCACATGCTCTTGGGTGTGAATCTATCTTGCTGAGTCTGATCAACTTACCAGACATCATATCAGTAAGAAAAAACTAAATATCCCTCTTCCACTATCTATCAATTGTCTATAGACTTTCTTCTAGGGTTCAAGCTTCCTGCCAGATACCCTGATCTGTGTTTGATTCTTGTCTTGTTTGGGTTGCACAGGTTTACGCATACTGTGATTAACACTGTGGGTTCATATGCACAACGACTCCGTGCAAAACAGTTTCTTTGTATTCCTCTGCTTCTTACAAACTTTCCACTCCTTCTTCCACAAAGAAATTCCTGGGTCTTAGGAGGAAACTGTACAATAAGGTTATTCCATTTAGGGCTGAGCAATCTGTAGTCTATTGGTTTCTGCAGATTGACCAGTTACAGGTCTCTGTGTCAAGCATCATATTCTGTAAGAAGAAAGTGCTCTGATGAAGTAGAGAGGGATATTATAATGAGGTATTATAATATATCATTATAAGTTGGTTTTCTATAATGTCTACCTAACAGAATAATAGTATTAGGTTTTCCCATATGGTATGTGATATATCTAGTCACAAGCTCTTGACCCTGATAAAACATTGTCATGTGTGGAACTCATCTTGTTAAACTGACCTTAAATATAATTAGAAAGTGGTTGGTTACTCCCACGTGTGTGCCACTGTTGCACCAGTGGGCATGTATTGCCTGTCAGTTATTGTTGTAGTTCACAGAGTTCACAAAAGTTGTTATTGTAGTTCATAGAGTTCACAGAGGTTCATGATTAACTTTCTGTATCAGTAACATCCATAGCACATTCTAGTAAGATCAAAGCTCGCCAGAAGAGGTGTAGCTTCAAGTTCAATGCCAGCTTGATTTCTCTTT
Organism: Eospalax fontanierii; assembly: GCA_035773235.1. NCBI lineage: Eukaryota > Metazoa > Chordata > Mammalia > Rodentia > Spalacidae > Eospalax > Eospalax fontanierii. The sequence continues at coordinate 28,375,181 of CM069538.1, read as the reverse complement.
GCTTCTTCTAAGGGATATAGTGTCTTTAGCAGTGGGGTCTTACTGTCAAGTTCTGGTGGGTAACAAAGTGCAATAGCAATAGTTAGTATTGTTTGTGGATCTATGGGATGTCTCTGGTCAGCAACTGTAAAGAAGGTGCTGCTATATTCTGACAGTGGGCTTTCCATGTGTTACCCTGTGCTGTCTGAACTCCTGTTATAGGATTACATTTAAATTCATTTTTGTTCTATATATGTATCTATTAAAGAAACATATCGTAGGTTTCCATATGATGATTTAAAAAGACATTTTATATTAGTTATTCCTCCTCTTCTTTTCTTGCCATATTCTGCCATTCTCTACCCCATTAATCTTGGTCTAGCAATTATTCCCATTTTTTCCTATTTGTATCAGTCAATTATATCTGCCCTGCCATGAGCCAAGTTCCACAATCCCATGTTAGGTTCTGAATCTCTATAGATTTTCCAATTGAAACACACATATCTAATGATTCAAACTGTCAACAACTTATGAGATAGAATATATGATGTTTATTGTCCTGGATCCAGGCTACCTTAATTAAGATGATTGTTTTGCGTTCTATCCACTTACAAAATTTATTAATTTCATTTTCTTATCAGCTGAAGATTAAATAAAGTGTGTAAATGTACCACACATATTATCCACTCATCAGTTGATGAACATCTTGGCTGTTACCATTTTCTGGCTATTATGAATAGGGGAGTAGTGACCATGGGTGAAAAGGTATCTCTGTACTAGGATAGAGACCTGTTTATGAATTCTTCTCTGGCAGTGAGGCCTTGCATTCAGTACCACCCCTCTTAGTTTGAATTGATTGAGCCAATGGAGAATGCATTTCAATTAGAGAAACACATTTATTCAGGGTTACTTACAAAGGATTCATCCCAGGGGAGAGAGACAGAAATTTCCTCTGAGGGAGCCAGCATTTTGATCAGAAGTGAGGTGGATCTCTGGCATCATACCCAAGATGGAGAGCAGTGGCAGTGTGCTGCTGTGTTTTCTACCAGCTTTCACTGTTTTCCCGCTAGATCCCCGCTTCGAGTCACTGGTTGGTTGGAAAGTACTTGACTCTATTGTCTTCATCTCTGTCAATCACATTTTTGGAGGCATGTCCCTTGAGGCAGAGGCAGAGAGAAATTCTGTAAATTTACCGCCTTTGTGTGTGTTCCCAGGAGAGGTGTGGCTGGATCGTGAGGTGGATCTATTTTCAGTTCTATGAGGAATATCCACCCTGACTGACATAGTGGTTTCATCATTTTTCTTCCCCACCAGCAGTGAATAAGTGTTTCTCCACAACACTACCAGCAGGTGTACTTGTTTGTTTTGGAATTTTAGCCATTCTGACTGGGGTAAGAGGAAATCTCAATGTAGTTATCATTTGCATTTCCTTGATAGTTGAAGAAGTTGAATGCTTTTTAAATGTTTCACAACTATTTGTGTTTGAGTATTTGAGAATTCTGCTTAACTCCTTTCCAAAATTATTTTGGAGTTTTTGGGGTACTTTTGTTTTGTTTCATGACTCTTTGAGATTGGTTCTTCCTTTAGGCTTGTTGGCTTGGAACTCACTATGTAGATCAGGCTAACTTCAGTCTCACAAACGTCCTGCCTTTGAGTGTCAAGATTACAGATGTGAGCCTGTGTGTGTGTGTGTGTGTGTGTGTGTGTGTGATTTTTTAAAAATTTCTGTGTAAATTCTAGATACTAAATATTTATCAAATGTATAGCTAAAACATGTTCTTTCTCATTCTGTAGGTTACCTCTTCATTCAAATAATGGTGCCCTTTGCTGTAAAGAAGCTGTAAGTTTCATGAAGTAAGGTTTGTCAATAGTTCATTTTAATGCATTCTCTATGAGGGTCTTGGTTAGAAATTCCTTTCTTGTGCTTTTAGGTTCCAATGATTTCACACTTTCTTTTCTATCAGATTCAAGGTATCATGTCTTATGTTGGGGTCTTTAATTCATTTGGTGCTGATGTTTCTGCCTTGTGGTAGATAGGGATATTATTTCATTCTTCTGCAGATAGCTGTCAAGTTTGATTTTCTATCCGATTAAAGGTATCACATCTTATGTTGGAGTCATTAATACATTTGCAGCTGAGGTTTATGCAGTGTCAGATAGGGATCTAATTTCAAACCTCTGCACACAGCTGTGTAGTTTGACCAGCCCGATCTGTTGAGCATACTTCTCTGTAGTGTGTGTTTCTTGCCCCTTTTTCAAAAGTCAGGTAACTGCAAGTGCATTAAACTTAAAACCAGATCATCAGTTATATTCCATTTATTAATGGTGTCTGCTTTCATATCTGTACCACACTGTTTATATTTCTTTATCTCTGTAGAATAATTTGAAATGAGGAATGGTGATTCCACCAGCATTTCTTTTATTTGGGGTTGTTTGATTATCCTGTATTTTGTGTGTTTTTCTGTGGAATTTTTAAGCTTGTTTTTTCAATTTCTGTGAAAAATTGTGTTAGAATTTTACTGGGGATTATGATTATGTTGAATATATAGATTCAATTTTCTTTCTTTAAATCCTTAAGTTTTTGTACAAGTCTTTCACTTCCTTGTTAGATTTATTCCAATATGCATTTTTCAATATATATTTTTACACAAGGTCTATATGTGTATTCATGACTATTCTGGAAACCACTGTGTGGACTGTGCTGATCTTAAACTTGCAGAGTACCCTCTGATATTGCCATGTGAGTTCTGGGATTAAAGGTGTTTGTACAGCCAATACATCATTCCCAAGAATTTCTTTGAGGCTATTGTGTGTATGGAATTTTTTCCCTTATTTCTTTTTCAATATGTTTGTTTTTAGAATAGAGACAGTCCACTGATTTTTATATGTTAATTTTGCAGCCTACTATTTTGAGGAATGTATTCATCCGATCTTGGAGTATTCTGGTAGAGTCTTTAGGATATTTTATGTATAGAACCATAGAATCTGTAAATAAGAATAATTTGACATCTTACCCAGTTCCCCTTTCCTCATTTACTTATACTGAGAATAGTTGACAGCATAACATTGTGAGAATGTATATTATGACAGCTTTACTCGTGCATACATTGAGCTCATAAGATCCCAAAGTAATGTTCATCATTTTCTAGGTTATAATCTGTTTCAGTATATGACTATAGTATGTTGTAGTCTGCTTCACTGAAGGAATACAGAGGAAGGAGGAAGGGATGGAGAAAAGAGAAGGATGCAATGAAATGGGCATCACGAGTTGCATGATTCCAACCGACATTTGTCTGTCTTAATACTTTCTTGGGTCATGGTTTGCCCTTATGATTTCCCATCTTTTAAATTCTAATTTTCAGTAGCTAGAACTGTTTATATAGATAGCTAAACTAATGGAATATAGAAATACTGGCACTGGCAACACCCAAAGGAATCATCATTATTTCTGCTATTCAGTAATAGTTTAGATTTATATTTCTATTTGCATGGAATTTAAATTATGTTGTCCCTTATGACTAAAAAAATAGCTCACCTGCAATGTAGTTCCATTTTAAATCAATGATTACAACTGATAACACTGTATTTCATTTTTCAGAGCAAAACTGCTAAGGTTATTTGAATTAAAATCATTTTCTCATCTGGCTTCATGAGAGATATAACTTTAGACCTCATAATTCATGGATTTAAATATTCAATTTGTTTTATGTTGAAATATTAGTGAAGAAACTATTGTAATTATGAAAGCCTACTAAAAATAAGTGGTTGTTAGATTCAATATGAAAGATAATATCTTTTCTTCTTTATAGGGCTTTGATGTTATCACTAAAAGGCAAAGTTCAACAGGTATTAAGATATATTTCAGCCTTTACAAAGTATGCCTTACATAGCACATAGGATTGGAAAACTTTTAAAAAGAGAAAAAGAAAGTGAAAAATCAATGACAGTGTATTTCAAGCAATAGGGTCTTACTCTCAAGTTCTGGAGAACAACCAAAAGGAATAGCAATAGCCAGAATTTTTTGAAGGTCTGTGTAACAGCTCTAAAAGGGAGATCTCATTTTTAGCATTGGGATTTTTATTTGCCAGTCCATCGTGTTTGGTAGAGACATTGTCTCCCCTGATAGGGTAACTGTTGAATTATATATGTATATAAACACAATAGATCAACATAAGAAATAGTAACACTTGTGACAGCATACATAAGACTTGTACAAACCCAATCCAAACAAATGTTAACATGGATGGGAAAGTTGCAATAAGAAGTTCCAGCACTGTAGTGACTGGGGGCATACTCACTTTTCATAAGGATATGATGCTGGGTAGTTGGACCAGGTTCCAGTGAAGAGATCCACAACCAAGAGTATTTAGAGAAAAAAACTTCTTCTGGATAGGCAGTTAGAAAAGAATAGAGTACATGAAGTCGTGAGGCATAAGATGTAGCAGTGGATCTGATAGTAGGTGGGGAGGATTTCTGAATAGGATCAAATTACATTCTCAAAGTTCAATAAAAATATTGTTTAAAAGGCCTATATTGGTTGTAATATATTCTATAAATTTTTATTGCTGGCTTTAATATATGTTATTATATCTGGAATAGAAAATAGAAAAATGCAATTGTCTTAGATTACATATAAAAACATTGACATAAAATTTGATACTGTACATTTTAACTTGCTCATATAATATGACACAATATTAAGCTTATTAGCTTTTCTTTTGCTGTTTATTTTTATTTATTTCATATACAAGTCTTTCGTACAGTCCAGAAATTGTATGACAAGGCTGCAGTATCCTTCCAAAGGAACTAGGGAAGAATTCTCACAGGTGTTAAATAACGACTAAGCTGCACCAGGCCCATTCATGGCTAAGAGTCTAACTGAATTCACTCATCCTGAAGTTCATGCTGAAACTAAATAATTTTTAAGGCCGCTAAGAAGTTAGTATTGTAGGGGTAATAATGAAGGGTCCCGACCAGGTAGGTCGTCCTTCAATGGTAATGAGAATTTAAACCAAGAGCTTACATGAAGGCATCATACTATCACTGAGCTCCAGGCCCAGTCAACCGTAGATCAGTTTCCCCTTGCATTATAACAACATTCTCTTCATCCTAAGAAAAAGGAACTGAAAGAGGCATTGAATTGATATTAATCACTCAGTTGTTTTTATATTTTTTCTGTCTTTCTATTTTATGACTCAAGTAACAGATTTGTTTTCAGTTTCTTTTTCCTTTTCTTTTTTACTTATAAAACCAACCTCATTTCCATAGCCTATTGCAAAACTGCTTCATGGCATGGAGTCTTACCTGATTCCAGTATCAAAAATAAAGTCAACTCAATTGTGGTGCTTTGCTTTTAAATTCAGCTCTGATTGTTTTTTGGCAATGCAACTCCAGTCTTTTCCTTTATTTTTCATCTTCAATTTTTCTTCCCTGAGTCTCTCCCGTTTCTATTTTCCCCCTCCTTTCTCTCACCTGACTTATTTTATATGCCAAATAATAACAACATACAGTTAAAACCGCAGTTAGTATAATATGCATTTTTAAAATATTTTTATACATATGCATAAATGTATTGCCTACATGTATATAAGTGCACCATGTCCTGCAATACTTGCAGAGGTCAGAAGTGGAGGTCATATTCCCCTGGAACTGGAGATATCGCTGAGCACCAATTGTGCTTAACCAATGAGCCATCTCTCCAGCCCCTGGATTTTATATCTTTACACAGATATGATAACACACAAGCTGTTGTAGGGGGAAAGGTGAAAAGTGGAAATTTACAGTGTTTAGTTACATGTTTGCTGATCTTGGAGTTATATTACTCTGGCAAGTTGCCCATGTACTTTCTAAGTTCACATCGAAGTAATTGGCTTAAATAATGATTCATATATTTTTTTCTCTTTTTGTACAAATGTATTACCACTTTTAAATACTTTTAAATGTGTAGCAACTAGACATTGTTTCCAGGACTGGAGAGACAACTCAGAGGTTAAAAGTACTGGTTGCGCTTGCAGAAGACACGAGTTCGATTTCCAGCACCCACATAGCAGCTAACAATCAGTATTTAATCTAAATTCTGATGAAGCTAATTTAATAATCATATTGATTTTAATAATCAGAATATAAAAATATGTAAATAAGAGAGTATTCTGAGTTCCAGAATTTAATTTTTATTGGTTTGTTTGCTTGTTTTTTTGAGAAAAATTCTCACTTGCGGCACTGATTGTCCTGAAACTCACTTTGTAGACCAAGTTGGCCTTGAACTCAAAGAGATGCACCTACCTGGGCCCTCCAAATGCTGGGATAAAAGGCATGTACCACCATACCAGAACTTGAATTCCAATATTTCAAGGGTAACTTTAACTGTAATCACCAGAAGAGATATTCCACATCCATCATCCTAATAAACTTCAGAATGACCCGGAATTCATTTTTCTTCTTTTACAATGTATTTCTCTAAATATTTAGGAAAGAATCTAAGTTAAAAATTGGAAACTCAGAATTATTTCTTGAATTAGAACCTTAAAGGAAGGTCATTGCTTCTCTGTTCTTGGAATAGCTCAGAAAATGTAGAATCAAAATGTAATTTAAAGCTAAGGATTTAGCCTGATAATTCAGTAACAATTTCCAATACTAACATGAGTAGGAACTGTGCTGATACTCTGATAAAAGTTCATTTATAAACACTGAGTCATAGGATTGTGTCAAACGTGGAACTTAATCACACCACATTAATTCTTGACATTGCATGGGTAAGTTTGCTAAAATGGACACAATACGAGCCACAAAATGAAGCAGTCCTGTGATGCAGTCACAGTGAGTGGTTTCTAGCTTGTAAGACAAGAACAGAAGTTGATAATGAATTAGAAGCTCTCCCAAGAATTAAGAAACAAGGAGAAAAAAGGAAAATACATCAGATAGTTTCTTATAAGCAAAGACCAAAATATAATTTACAGACAGAAACTAGAGTGAGTTTCAGCCTGGCCAGTTCTGCACAGCCTGTTACTAAGCTGTCAATCACAGCCCCCAGATACCAATTAGAGGAGGCTAGGTGAGAAATATCCACCTGAGTCCCCTTGAGAACTTCAGGTGGAAAGCATTTTTAGCCTAATGGAAAGTACTGTGAAAATGTTTTCCAATGACTTATAAAAGGAAGCCTAGTGTTCTTTCTACTTAGGCTTAGAGCATCATTAGGTACTTCTACTGGCTGAACGGAGAATTAGAACCTGGAAATAATTTTCAAACTTTCCACCTGCTAGCATAGACCTATTAATTCCATCCATCAGTATATTTCAAATGAAAAATGAATAGTGTAAAAATAAACTATAATGGCATTCTTTTTAGGACACAAAAAAGTAGTTGGGAGTGACAAAGAAACTACATACTAATTTAAAGAAGAATACATTCAGTTACTTTTATTGATTGCATTAAATTTAGATTCCTAAAAGAATTACGAAGTGTAGATAAATAAATAGATATATAATAGATATAAACATAGAAGCAATAGCTTTAAAAATTGGATGGCTCAAAAGGAGTCAGATAAAACCCTTATCAGTTGAAAGTATCATCAACATATTTTCTATATTAATAACAGGATTATTGTTATAATTAAGTACTAGAAATTGGTACCTTGTATAAAAATAACATTGTTTAAATATGAATGTCATTTGTGTATGTGTTGTCCCCTCACACTCTTGAATTCAGAGGATACTAACTCTAAAATATATAGTATCCCTTGCTTTTCTTCCAGTAAACATATTAGGAAGCACTTACCAATTTTAATTCATAATGGAACATTTTGTTCCAATCTGAAAATGTCCTCGGTCTCAAAATGGTAACTTAAACAAAAGTTCACATGAAAAAGTTGAGTAGTTTTAAAATATTTTTGAAACAGGGTCTTCCTCTAGCCTCAGCTGGCCTGGAAATTCACTATGTAGATGAGGCTGGTCTTGAACTCACAGAGATCTTCCTGACTTAGCCTCCCGAGTGCTGGAATTAAAGGCGTGTGCCAATCTCTCTGTCTCTGTCTCTGTCTCTCTGTCTCTCTCATGTGTATTAACTATTTGATATAGTTGAGACATGTATTTGAATAAGAAACTTTGCAGATGAAACAGAGAATAAAGCTTCAGAGAGTAATTTATCTCTCTCTAGAATGGGTTAAAATTGAAAATGGAGTGATGCTCAAGAGCTGGTGTGAATATAAAATATCAGGGACTGAGCATGAATGATGAGTGTACAATGATATAAAGCAATCAGCAAAACATTTTAATTTTATTTTTTTAAAAAGTATTGAACTTTTGAAAATTACGTATAGTATGTTTTGATCATACTTTGATCCCTTCCCGTATCTCTGCCACCCTTACTGATCCTCTACCAAATTTCTGTACTCTATTGTATATATATGCCCTGATTTAGCACAGTTTGCAAATGTAAATTCCAAGCGAATACTTCCAAATAAAAATCAAGTACTGAGGAGCTATTGGCTGCTGATAACTACTGGGTCTTTCTTACCTTGGTCAGTATAACAGTTTCCAGTTCGATCCATTTACCTCATGATTTCATTTCTCTATAAATGTTAATAGAAATCCGTTATGTATATAATCCAAATTTTCATTATCCACTCATCAGTTAGGGACATTTAAGCTGTTTCCATTTGTAGATATTGTGAAGAAAGCATAAATTAATCAGGTTGAAATCTTACTTCTTAGGTAGGATAGTAAGTCTTTTAGTAAGTCTTTTATTATTTACTAAATAAATAAATGATAAAAAGACAAGGAATTGTGAAGAGAGGTGGCATCCTAGGAGTTGGAGTGGTAGTGGGAAGGATGTAAATAATTCAAATACAATACTCCTGCATGAAATTCTCTAAAAATACATATTTTTTCTTTTTTGTTTTTTTTTTAATGAAGAGTTTGATTGTTGAGGATTTTCCCTCGGCACCTTTTCCTATTGCTGTGTAGGAAATCTCTGCTTAACAATGCTAATCTCTCACAATCACAACTGTTTTCTCCCTGTTGCTTTGTCTGTAGCTTTAAGCTCATAGACACACTATTCCCCAACAAAATGAAACAACAAAATGTTTCATGCCTTTCTGCTAAACTTGTTGCTCCCTTTCAAAACAAGCATCTCTAAGAGAACCATGCCACAGTTGAATGTTATTCTGCTTTGACATTGATTCTGACAAACAAATTCATTCATTATTTTTAAATTCAGCCTAATTTAAGTTCTCAGGACATGAACAGAATACAGGAATATTTTTTTCCATTAATGTATTCCAAAGTTCAGAGGGCCATATGATTATTTTTAACCAGTGGATGGTCCCACTCCTCACCTCCGGTTTCTTGTATTTTTATTTTTATTTTTATACTATAATAAAATATTTAATAAAGACAGATTTTAGACAGAAGTATTTATTTTAGCCCAGAATTTGGGGTATAACCCATCAATATCAAGAAGAATGTCAGAAACATGATGCAATTGGTCACATTTCTCTTGGAGCCCAGAAACAGAGATGAACACTGTGTTCTTGCTCTCTTTCTATTCAGTTGGGCTCTAGTTCTCAATTGAAAACAAAGAAGGGATGGTGCTCCCCACATGCAGGTGGCTCTTTACTCCTTGTCTAAATCTTATGGAAATGCAATTGTAAACATGTATCCCAGGTAATTCTAAAACCCAGTCAAGTTGACAATGACAAATAACAATAACAGGAAATATATCTCTTCTCTGATCCTGATTTAAATCCAACTGAGGATTCACTGGTGTGACTGCTTATCTGCTTTCAAGATGTAAGTAACAAGGTTGATTCACTGATGGCAGTATAGGCCTTATGCAGATATAGTACAAATAATGTTTAATTTATGAGAGATCACTTCATTATGTCTTTAAAATACTTTTTTGTGTGAATTCCATACAAGAAATTGTGATCATATTGAGACCCCTTCCCCTATCTGGGTCCGAAATAAAGCCCCATTGCTGAATTTCATGTACTATTTACATATATTATATATGAAGTCTATCAAATCAAGGTTGTGTCTCTAAATGCCCTTCAGTATATATCCATTCAGTCTATCTGGTCAACCAATCTAACACCACACCCTTAAAGAAAACTAAGTCTCCCTCTCTGAGTAGTAATTGGTTGCCAATAGTTCCTCAGATAAGATTGGGGCTCTTTACTCACCTCACCACTTCTGTGCTGGGATTTTGTCTGGCTTGCCATTGCCTTGGTCTTGTAAATGTTGTTGCCATAGCTGTAAGTCATCTATTAAATTTAAAAAAAAATCTGAAGTAATAGATATTATTTTTTAGAAACAATGGAACCACTTAAATTAAACCAAGAATAGATCAATAAATTAAATATACTCATAACAAATAAGAAGATAGAAATAGTAATACAAAGACTCATGAATAAAAAGAGCCAATGTCCAGGTGGATACACAGCAGCATTTTATCAAAACTTTATAGCTCTAAAACCAATGCTACTTAAATTATTCAAAAAGATTTAAACAATGTGAAAAGTCCATAACTCTTTCTATGTAGTCAGTGCTATGAATTTTATATTAAATTTATTGTATTTAAAACATCTATTAGAAAATTGTGTTTTAGAAAAACAGGTTCTAGTGGTTTATGGGTAAATGTCTTAGTTATATTATTTTGTTGAATTAAATTTAATGAGATATTAATGAAAGAAATGTCAAAACTTCCAAAATGCATACGTACACATACATAACAGAAGTTTAACTGGAGTTACTGCATAATGTGGTGACGATGCCTCTATTAGAACACACAGAAACAAAGAAAAAATCCCTGTGACAGGAATGAATTGACCAGTAAGGGCCCATGGAACCCCTAAAATATAAGCTATTGGTTTATCACCAAAACTTGATGCTAAGAACCTTTTATTAAAGACACCACACAGAGAAACCATGCTTATATTGATATAGGTTTCATAGTGCTAGAAGGTTCTACATTTTCATCAGACTTCTCCAGATGTGAACAACTGGTAAGACAAGCCCACTGATCAAACAATGCTACCATTGTCCTGGGATTAGCTAACCACTTTCTGATCAGATTTAAGGCCTGTTCTTATAGATGAAACTCATGCCTGACATCATTATCTGGGCCAAGAAAATCTAGAATAGAAAGTTCATAGGCCCCAAGGAAGATCCTACTATTATTCTGATAACTGGACCTGATGTTAAATAGACTTCAATTGACTTATCATTATACTCAGAGATTAGTGCATCTCTAACTCATACCAGAGAAGCATCTTTTGACAGTGATTAACACAGGAACCCATACTTAGTCAAGGTGCCAAGAATAAGAGACAAAAGATTGTTAAGCCCTGAATGCACACTTATATCAGACCCTCTGCTCCAAAGGCTCAAGGATCATCATGGAAGAGGGAGCAGAAAGATTATAAGAGCCAGAGGTGGTAGATTACTTCGAGAAAATTACATATTTTGGAGCAAAATGGCACACATGAACTCAAAGTTGTAGATGCATGTACCAAACCTGACAAAGTTCAAGCCAGAAAATGTTTCCAACATCTAAAGGAGAGGTGAAGTAGAAATACCAGCCACTAAATGAGCAGCTGTTGATAGGAAGAGTCCGGGTTTTGTTTTTTTTAATGAATGTGGGCCCTGATAGATCAACCACATTCCAAAGACAGTAGAGTATATTTGTAGCAAAAACAGGTTTTGAGATATGTATATATGTTTAAATACAAGACACAGAGTTGGGGGCAGGGAATTTGAGGGAAGGGCATTAATATGATCAAAATACATTGCTTGAAATTCTCAAAAATATTATTAAAACACAAGGAAGAAAATAGCTTTCATTTATCTTTTTATCCTTATGAATTGTTGGTATTAATTTCATATTTATGTTTTGTAAACCCCCAACTGAAATGTTTGTTCACAGAGTTTTATACAACTTTAATGAATATGCTGTTTTGCTTAAGCCTCTAACTATAGCAAGGATTACTGGGAAAACTCGGAGCCAGTCTGGGCTATAGAGAATTGCAAGACAGCCTAGGATACAGAGTAAGGGGTGTGTGTGTGTGTGTGTGTGTGTGTGTGTGTGTGTCTATAAATATATTCAGAACTAAGAGTTATGTTAGGATGGTATCCATCTGTAAGCATAGTACTGGAGAGTTGTAGACAGGAAGATCCTGGGTTAGTTATTTTAACCAAATCTAGGAGCTCAAGTTTCTATGAAAAAAATATTTAGAATAGTTGTGCTGGGTTGCTTTAGTCGTCAACTTGACACATTTGGCTTGAGGGAGCCTCAGTTGGGGAATTGCCTCCATTGAACTGGTGTGGCCCTATCTATAGGGGATTTTCTTGATTGTTCAGTGAGGGCCCAACATACTAGGTGGTGCCACCCCTGGGCAGGTTGTTCTGTATAAGAACAGTAGGCTGTGCATGGGTGAAAGGAACAAGCCAGTAAACAGAACCTTCCCATGGCCTATGCTTCAGCTCCTGCAACCAGGTTCCTGCCCTGAGTAGGGACCTTTGGCTCCCTCAGTGATGAACTGTGTCTGGGAGATACAGCCAAACAAATCCCTTCCTCCCCAAGTTGTATTTGTCGGAGTGTTTTGTTATAGCCATTGAAATCACACTAGAACAGTAGTGTTGTATAGCAATATCCTCCCAATTGAAACATTCCATAAAGGCGGGAATAGTTAAGACTCAGGAAGTTCTAAAGGTAGGCTCCTTTAGACTTATGAATTATAGAACTCACAAGTCCAGGGAGTATCTGAAACTTATTAGATTCATACAGCTCTCCGTGGTTAGATAAGCAGTCTTAGAAGGAGACTAAGGAATGCTCTAATTTGAAAATAGGAAGATCTCCAGAGTTCCATCTTTTTAAGTTGTGTCATGCTAGGTGGACTTTCAGCTGCCTTTGAGTTGTCCATGTTTCTGTAATTCCTCACTCTTATTCCTGTAAGTAACTAAAATAATTACAATTAAATCCTTGGTCTATGACACAGAGAGAGAGCGACAGAGAGAGAGAGCAGAGAGAGAGAGAGAAGAAGAAGAAGAAGAAGAAGAAGAAGAAGAAGAAGAAGAAGAAGAAGAAGAAGAAGAAGAAGAAGAAGAAGAAATTTTGAAAACAGGTACAAATTGAGGAACAGTAAAATCTTAACATTAATTCAAGGGTTTATTTTGAGCATCTAGGACCAGCAACGGGTTGGAGTGGTTGCTACGGCTTTAGGCAATTAATATCATGAGCGGACGCCCATAATGAGTTAGTAGCATGAAGTGACATCACAATAGGGAAGACCTAAATTGAATGTGTGTGTGTTAATTACATAAAATTATTATATTTTGATTCAATGATTTAAACATATGATTTCCTTATAGCATATTATTACTTTATTATTTATCACATTATGAATAACTTTGAACTCAGCAAAGTTTTTTGCGTGCTATCCTTTTAATCATTTTATTTATTTAATTCATATGTTTGAGGGACATAAACAAACCAAGGCATGTGTATGGAGGTTCAAAGACAATTTTCAGCAATCAGTTCTCTTCTTCAATCTTATGGTTTCTGGTAGTGAAATCAGGTCATTAGGCTTTGCAAGTGCTTTTACCCATTGAGCCAGCTTACTGACTCTTGTGTATAGGCTTTATGTACATGATTGAGGATTAAGCAAATACAGAAAAAACATCACTGATATTATTTTATCTGATACATGAGACAAATTTATACATAATATTTTTGTCTGGCAATTATATCTCATCTTAAAAGGGAAAGTGAACTGTTGTTACCTAGCTTCATAAAAAAAAGTTACTTGTAAGTCCAGAAGTAGTCTATTGAAATCATGATGTTATGTAAACCCCTGTAGTGTACTACAAATGAATTTTTGACATTGTCCATTTTCCTTACTGTCACTTGGAATTGGTCTAGTTCAGCACCTTCTTCATACACTTTTTGATAGCTGTCAAGAGAGAAAAGATATGTTCCTCTCATTGCATATATCATTTGTTTAGTTTGGAAACAATATATCTGTTGTTTTGTTTACTTTTGTAAATTGTCTCACTAAGTAGCCCAACTTGACTTATAACTTAATATATAGACTATGTAGACCATCTCAGGCTGCCCTGGATCTCACAGAGATCTGACCACTTTCTCCCTCCCCATTGCTGGCATTAACAGTGTGTGCTGCTTTGTCCAGAATGACCAGAATGAATATAGCTAATTTTGTAACACTAAAGACTGTTGTATTTCTTGGTATACTGTCTGTCATTCTTTTTTTGCTACAAATTGTCATCACATGAACAGTGAAAATTAAACATATCCAGTTGCTTGAAGTAACATTTTCCTGTACATTTCTTAATTGCTGAGGTAGATTCTCTATAGGAACTTGATGGATCCTCACTTTTTTCATTATTAAATCTCACTGATAAACATAAATTAGATAACTTCTTGACTAATTGTTTACATTCACCTGTTAATAGTAGCCACAAGTCTTTCTTTTGTTCATATGTAAGTCCTGCTTTGCATTAGCATTCTACCAAGAACTTGAGAGTACATTACCTATGTAGTGATTTAAAACAAAGATGGATGTATTTGTGGAACTGATTATTGCTTCTGTTGTTGGTTTCATGGCTTTCATTAACATAACTGAGAAAAAGGCATTCAAAGCACTATTTGAATGCATGTTATAAATATATGATTTTCTATTGATTCATTAAAAGGGTGAAAAACTCCTGAAACATGAAGCCTGTATTCCTACAGCAGTAATGATAGGAATTCATAAATCTCTGGTATTGATATTTAGATGGATCTTCATGGGTTTTGACATAAAATACATATTAAAATGAAGGGTTTCAATCATATGGAAATTTGAATTGGGGAAATATAATCAAAATCAATAAAGATCACAGTAACACAGCTAGTCTGTGATAACATCCAGTACTCTGTCAGTGAAAAGAAAAACTTACCATGAGAGTTTGTCTGTTAAGTTACTCCCTCAACGCAGGGAAATCAGAGGGCATTAAGAACACTCAGTCTTCTTTCATTGTGAAATTCCCCTCTCTCATCCAGCAACATGATCGGGGCCTACGATTAAATCTCTATATTATAAAATAGAGAAAACAATTCAGAGATATTCACAAGCACTTACAGAAGAGCTAATTTCATTTTATCTCTGAATCTTAAAGGGGGTCGCTGTATTAGTGAGAATGAACCTGGTTTTTTTGTGATCATATATGACAAATAGCTTTAAGTGCAGAGAAACAAAACAGGTTCAGGCTCCTCTCTACCTGCTGCACGTCTGAGCTATAGTTATTATTCCATATTTTATTCAATCTGAAATCAAGTGGGAAGAACCAGATTCTAGGTAAAGGGTAAACATTAAGATTGCTAAGCAGACCTTAAATCCAATTAGAAAATG
The DNA here is from genome assembly GCA_035773235.1 of Eospalax fontanierii. Classification (NCBI taxonomy): domain Eukaryota; kingdom Metazoa; phylum Chordata; class Mammalia; order Rodentia; family Spalacidae; genus Eospalax; species Eospalax fontanierii. The sequence continues at coordinate 28,359,799 of CM069538.1, read as the reverse complement.
GTTGATTACTCCCATAACTTCTGTGCTGCTGTTGCTCTAATGGGGCATATCTTGCCATGGCAGTTGTTGTAACTCACAGGATTCACATCTTGGAAAGGCTGCTGCTGACTTTTCTCTTCCATGAATCATCCATGGAACCTTCCAGCACTATGAAAGCTAGCTGGTAGAGATGAATCATTGAAGTCAGCACCAGCTTGATCTCTCCTTGTTTGTACTTGACCTCAAGTATGCAGTGTCTTCAGTGATAGGACTCTATCATGAAGTTCTGGTAACGGGGCAGTGACCAGTATTGTTTGTTTATGGGATACTTAGTAGACAGCTTGAAAAAAGGAGTCTATTCCTGGAATTGGGCTTTTTCTTTGCTAGCCTAGGGTGTCTAGCTGAGGCAATGTCCCTGTGCTAGATAGCTTCAATTGTCAAGGTGACACAGTTGGGCAAAGGGAGACTCAACTGGGGAATTTCCTCCATTGTACTGGCCTGTGGCCACATCTGTGAGGCATTTTCTTGATTGGTGAGTGATGTGGGAGGGTCCATCCCACTGTGGGTGGTGCCACCCCTGAGCAGGTTGTTCTGTATTGTATTAGAAAGCAGTTTGAACATGGGCCAAGAGAGCAAGCCAGTAAGCAGTGTTCTTCTAAAGCTCTTTCAGCAGAACTTATCCACACTCCACAACAAACTGTAAGAAGTCAATGGCTTTTCTAGCTGAAGCACATACCATGGAGAATAGCTACTTACTGTCTGTTTCCCTGACCTATGCTCAGCCTGCTTTCTTATACAATACACAACAACATGCCCAGGGGTGGCAGGCACCACCCACAGTGGGCTGGGCCCTCCCAACTGAGTCAACAATAAAGAAAAGACCTCACAGACATGGTCACAAATTAGTACAATGGAGCCAAATTCCCAGGTGAAGCTCCCTCAACCCAGCTATGTCAAGTTGACACCAAAACTGTCCAGCACAGTAATCATGATTAAAGCTCATGGCAGGGGTTGTCATAGGCCCTAGGGTAAACCTACTATTCTTTCATAAAGTAAATATATTTTTTTAGTTATCTGAGCATTTCAAACAGCATATTTTGATTATTTTCGTTCTCCCCTGCCAGCTTCTCCCAAATACACACTGATCCCTACCCACCCAGCATATGTCCTTTTATTAAAAAAGAAAAAGAAAATGAAAAACCTCATCAAGCTCAGTTTATGCTGCCCATGTCCCCTTTGAGTATGTAGTAATTCTTTCAAACAAGGTTGGCCTACCAGGCACTAGACTCTTAAAGAAAACTGACTCCCTCTCCTAGCAGTTATAGTTGTCAATAGCTCCTCAGCTAGAGGTGCGACAGATTGCCCACTGCCCCTCTATATGCTAGGATTTTTCCTCACTTGAGCCTGAGCATGTCTTGTGTGTGCTGTCATAACCACAGTGAGCTCTTTCGTGTGGCCCTGTTGTACACAGAAAACACTATTTTCATTTAGTTATCTTCTAACTGTAGCTCTTACAGTCCTTCTGCCCCCTTTAATGCAATGATTCTTGAGCCTTTGGGTAAGTAGTTCTGCAGCAGATGCTCCATTTCATGCAGAGCATTCCACAGTAACTTATCTGCACCTTGAAATTTTAATTCTATGTTAATCAACATCTACTGCCAAAGTTTAACTGATTATGGCTCCGCATTGCTGTAATCTATGGGTATAAAACCATTAGGCATTAGTTGACTACTATGTCTGTTTATCAGAATAATAGTATTAACTTCTCCCGTAGGACCTACAGCATATCTAGCCTGCTTTATTTCTGCTTTTTCTATGTCTCAGTATATGGTGTCTTCAGCAATAGGGTGTTATCATCAAGTTCTGGAAGCTAACCTCAAGCATTGAAAATAGCACATAGTTTCGGGGAAAATAAACTATTATTTTGCTAACTAGCCCTATCAGATTGCCACCCAAATAGCTATGCTTACACCCATTTAACAGGGCTTCCCCAGTGTTGGTCAGAAAATCTTCTTTTTGGAGTAGCCAACAGTCAATGGGGAAATTAAGTTGTCAAAGTGTTGAGAATCAGTAACTTAGTTTTCAACCCTAACTGGAACATCTGTATTAATTCCACTATCACCAAATCTCAAGGAACATCTCAGAAGATGAGACAAGTAGAATGTAAAAGTCAAAGCATAGGAAGCAATGCTGTCTTTTGGAGAGGTCATGGCTACTGCAACCATGAACTCACGGAAACTTTGGTTATTTATATAAGGCCGACACAAAATCAAGCCAGCCGGAAATTCAAAGCAACCAGGGTGGATAGATGGTCTGTGGGCCCCACTCCTTACTCGAAGCTCATTCTTTTTTGAATGCATGACCACTGACGAGTTTCCCATGCCCCAGTGAATGGCACCACACCCACTCACATATGGTTAGCTCTAACAGGACTTAACATGAAAAAAAAAAAAAAAGACATGAAGTTGGAAGAAGGCTGTGTTGGGGGATACAGAAGATTTGAAAGGGGAAAATGGAGGAAAGATATAATCATATTTCATTGTATTCATGTATGTAATTCTTAATAATATGAATAATTAAAAATTTTTAAAAGAATTGAAAATGATGACATATAAATTATGAAATAGAAAATATAAAATTATTCATTAGTTAGTCTTGCATGTGATAAAGAATTATAGACAATTTTTAGTGCATGAATAATACCTACTTCATAAGAATATATATAAAATAGCCCATAATTGCATATTCTTTATTATTTCATATTGCTAAATAAAAATGTAATTATATGTAATTTCATAATTGTATTACATGTCAGGACAATTTTAATATATTTTATACTACAACAACGAATTTTATTAAGTATGCATCATAAAATATTGTAGAGCAATTTTAGCCTTCTCAGAACTTTTACACTGGAGAAGTCCTTGCCATTCATCCCAGGATATTATCTGTCCTTAGTAAAAAAATCATTTTTTCTAGGGCTTTGCTATTTCCCGCCTAGAGCTCAAAATCAAACAATTCCTTCTGTGTGGTTTCCCCGTGCTGCCGCTTTCTGACTCTCGGTATGGAGCCCAGCTGTCTCTGCATTCTGTTCTCACTGCAGGACTGTAGACAGTTTTCCATTGATTGCTCCGTATAAAAGTCTTGCCTATTGAGCCTGTCCTTCAAAAGGTTATTCTTAAAAATAAAATTTAATTAAGAAAAACAAATGTAAATATCAACAATAAATTTAAAAGCGCAATCGTCATTACAAATATGAGTCTCATGATGTGTTATGAACAGTATTAAATGTATCCCCGCAGTTTTCCTTAGTTCGCATTTCTTGTCATATCTAAAGGTTCATATTTGTATACTTAACCAATGTGGATATTAAGTGGAAGTGACTATTTCCAGTTTATTTACCTAATGATGAGGTATTTTATTTTGAATGCTATTTTATATGAATGTTTTGAAAAGTTGTCTAAGCGTCTCAAATATTATTAATTACAAAGTATTTAACTTTACTTTTTTTCTTATTTGTGTCCTTCTTATCTTTCTTTCATAATTATAGCATCTTGCATATTTTTGACATTACATTGTACTTGATAACCAAATCAATTTTTAACTGAAATTTGTGTAATACTTTTAAATGTCCAATAAACTTATTTGATCCAATATAGATGCTCAATAATGAGTAAATTCTTACTTTTCAAATAAAATTGGTATTTATATTCCTGAAACTGGGGAGATGGTTTTCAGTAAAGTGCTTGCCATGAAAGCATGTGCACTGGAGGTCAGATCCCCAGGACCCACCAAAAAAGCCAGGTGTGACAGCATATGTCTGTAATCCCAATGCTGTTGAGATGTAAGCACGAGAATCCCTGAAGCTTGTTGACCTGCTCGACTTGCTGCATAGGTTAGCGCCTGTTTCAGTGAGAGACTACCTGAGCAAAGAAGGTGAAAAAAAGATAGAAGTTAACATAGAACTGTAGCCTCTACATATCCGTGCATATATGACGTGTATAACACGCACACACACATAAAACCACAAATACTGTATTTGTATTCCTGAAAATAATGATACAGAATTGATTTCTAAATGTCTAGGGGTTTTCTGCAACCCAGGGATCAGGAACCATTTCAAAAGAGCGGGGAGAAGACTGTAAGAGCCAGAAGTGGTAAATGACCACAAGGAAAGTTTTCCAGGCAGCTGGGAACTTGCTCAGGAGAACTTACTGCAATGGTGATAGCATGCACAAGACCCATGCAAGCTCAAAATAGTAAAAAATCCAGCATAGATTGAGAAATTGGGAAACTGGATAAGAAGCTCCAATGTTAACTGAGGAACTGTCAGCAACAGATGACTGCTGGACAGGTCAGAGTTGGTTTCTTTAAGTTAGTAAAGCTACATAGGCTGACAAGGTTCCTATGGATGGATTCACACAGAGGGACATTTGGGGAAACACACTTGACTCAATAAGCCTAATATATATGATAAAATACACAAAACCTGGTGGGGGCGATATGGCAAGTACAAATAGGGGAGAGGGTCTAAATATGATCAAGACATGGGCAATTTGTTAAATGAAAACATTTTTGCTTTCAGAGTCATTCAAGTCTTAATGTTGAATATTTTCAGAGAGATAGCCACTAGATTGAACTATGAATTAAAATGTTTATTCAAATACTTTGAATTATAAGAAGATACTAAAAATAGTAAAAGCCATTCAAAATTAATATCAGAATAAAATTGATTGCATCATTATACTAATATAGGTAGTGACGATTATAATTCAGAAGACATGTTTCATTTGACCTCTTACCTCATCAATTGTGAAAACACTTAAACATGATTGCACGATTTCCAAAGAATATGAGTCTCAAGATTTTCTTAGAAACTTCATTGATTTTTTTTGTTTTTACAATGATTTCACGTGCGAAAACATAGTTTATAGGACAGTGATCACTAATTATGATTGGCTTGCCATTATTTTTTCTTTAAATGGCAATAAAGTAACCAAATTGTGTTTAATATAAATCACAGAGCTACAATGATAAATATTAGTGAGCACTTAGGAAGCACACTTTATATTCACGTCATTTTAACAATTAATTAAGTTTCAATAAAAAGTGCAGGAGTCTATATTAGCAGAGTATTTATTTGCTTGCCTAAATCTTGGTTCAGTCTCTCAGAGAAGAAATTTATTATGCAGAAAATTTAATATGGTAAATTATTTCATTTTCGACATTAGTTTGCAGATAAGCTTTATATACATTAATCTTGGTTAAAATTAGCTGCTGAAGAATCTTCGTTTATGTGGAGTACATGAGTTTCTTACCATATTTTATTAATTATTCTTCTATAGATGTTTTACTAAACTGCTATATTTGTTCATACTAAAAACTGAAAATCAATGAAAAGCAATGTAGAAAATCAGACCAAGCTCAAGGAATGTGAATAATAAGATAAACACCAATTCTTTAGTATTTTTATGAAGTGAAATATATTTGACATGGAATGGTTTAAATGAAAATATTTTTAAGTTGAATTTAAAAGAAATTTCATATGAACATTGATATTAAGATTTTATGAAGAATGATGCTAGATAGGAAAGACTGCTTAGTGGTTAGTAACATGTACTGCTCTTTCAGAGAACTCAAGTAATGTTTCCAGCACCCACATCAAGCAGCTCACAACCATCTGCAATTCCAAATCAAGGGGATCTGCCATTCTCTTCTAGCCTCCAGGGAAACCACACTAATCTGCCTTACCCATGCCTATACACAGTACAAACTTGAAAATAAATAATTTTCTACTTCAATAAGATTTTTATTAAAAAATACCTAGACATAATACCTAGCAATTTATCATTTTTAAAATACTGACATATATTTCACTGGACACCTGCTTCTATGTCTGCATACTCTTGGCATATATCTGGAAATAAAATGTTTGTATTAAAAATCTTTATAAAAATAAATCAAACCCTTTCTACTCATAAATATCTCATTTGATCTCATTGGGTTCTGGTTTTTTTTGTGTGTGTGTGTGTGTGTGTGTTTATATAAACAGATTGAATTAAAATACCACTGATATATCTTTAATATTTCTGTTTGCATTATAAAATATTTCTCTCTAAAATGACTTACTTATTTGTTTCTAAACATCAGTTCCAAGGCTTTATGCATACATAGCTCCAGCCCCGACACAGTGTTAAACCTCAATCCCCATAAACACTTATTTTTGACTCTTGTTAATAGGATTGGTTTCTTGATTTCTTTGTGAATGCTTTGTAGTTTTTATGTAGGAAGGCTATAGATTACTAGCCATTGCTTTTGTATTGTGAAATTTTACTGTAGTCACTATTTTTAGCCAGTTTTAGTGGGACCTTTGGGATTTTCTACAGATAAGATCATGTCACTTGGAACCAATTTCACTATTCCCTTGCCCCACTTCAATGACTTTTATTTCCTTTTTTTTTTTTTTTTTTGTATTCAATTTTTTTGGAAAAATCTCCAGGTCCTAAGTGTGGAAAGTGGATATTCTTGTGATAGTCTTGATATTAGCAGGAAAAGCATTCTGCTTTAGGGTTGAATGTAATAGGGGCTAAGTCCTTTTCACATATAGCCTTTTCACCTGTAGTACTTTGTAGAGTTATATTTCTTCTATACCTAATTATGTTTTAATATTACATGGATATTGAATGTTCCAAGATTCAGGTTTTTATGCATGCATTTTTCCATTATTCTTTTGATGTGATAGCTCCTATTGCACAGGACTGCTTTCCCTGTCCACACAGAAGCCGTCTTCCTGAGCTCAGCTGTGCCCTCTTGCAGATTATGCCAGCTGCAATTGTTGATTGTTTACATCGCCACATAGAAGTAGGGAAGACAGGTTACCATGACTCTCCCTTGAATATCTGGCCACATCTCCAAGCCCAAGGTCAGCAATGCCACCATAATTGCATCTGGTTTGGAGAATGTATACAAACTTGGGAAGACTAAGGACTCCATTTACATGGCTGTAGAGGAACTATTACTCATGTAGGTGAAGACTTACGTCTACTCTCTAGGCAGTAATTCCTCACCAGTTGCTATGAAATTAAGCCCAATAAAATCATTGGTTCCTCAGAATGAACTTTAGTAGAATCATACCTCTTTTTATCATTGGGGTCTTGGAAAGAGGAGTGGGCCCTGTGGAGATTTCTCATCCAGAAGGAATTTGATCAAGAACCTCAAGAACCACATATACATATATGTGTGTATGTCTGTGTGCTTGTATGTGTGTGTATGTGTTGTATCCCTGTGATAATGCTATCTCACTTCATCCTGCTAGATGATATTTCTGTTTAATCCGTAAATTGTTTGCTAGTATTTTGTTAAAGATTTTTATTTACATTTATATTCTTCAGACATTTGGCCTAGAGTTTTAACTTCTTTGTAATGATTAAATTAAATTAAATATGGGGTAATCCTTGTCTCACAAAAAAGTTTGAAAATGTTCAGGCTTTTGAAAGTACTTAAGGTAAATGCTTTAAATATTTTGAGAATTCTATATTAAAGGAACATTCATGTACTGGAATTTTATCTATCTCTCTCTCTCTCTCTCTTTCTCTCTCTCTCTCTCTCTCTCTCTCTCTCTATATATATATATATATATATTTATGTTATCCTAATAGTTGGCCTATTATTATTCATAGAATTATAATACTTTGCCTCCTTTGTTTTCCATGGTAACGACTTCTGTTTCATTTTTTAAATTTATTTGTTGATTTATATTTCATTTTCTTGGTCATTCTTGAGGTTTTACAAGTTTGTTTTTTTTAAATACCTGGTTTTTACTTTAGTTGATTTTTTTTCTACTGTTCTCTGCTATTATAAAACTTAATTCTACTACAATACTTAATATTTTATGCATGCCGTTAAATCTGATTTTTCTATTCCTCTTCATGTATAATCATTGATTGTTAATTTAAATATAATTTATTTATATTATGATTGCTTGATTCACACAACAAATGATGAACACCCGTGTGGTGTGTCCTTTTTCTGTGTACCTGTCACACACATTCATTGGTTTTCACTTAAAACAATAAAAACTCATTATTCCATGGACAGAAGTTTGGTATGAATGCAACAGACCTACTGACAGACTTTAACATGTGGGAGAGGCTTGAGAATAATCTGGAATACAATAATTTAAATTGATAAATAAGTTTGCAATGTAGTTAAGAAATGGGCTGGTTTAGGAGACCCTTGTTAATTATCTAGATAATATTGGTTATGGTGAGTCAGGCATGAATTTATAGGAAATACCTACAAGCACTTAATCCCTAGTGGAATGCGGAAGATGCAGAAAGGGAAGCAAGGACATAGGTATTGTGGCTGAGGGGTCTAAAGTTCTAGATCAAGGTAGTAACAGTCAATAAGGTTCATTGCAGGGATGTAAACTTTTAATGGAGAAATATTTCAATATAAATTTCAATGAACAGAATTTAGCATATATGAACATCTTTTGAAATATAGTTAATATATTTTAATAATATTCGTCACTTATTTATACAAAATTTTGTCATGGTGAAGTATTAGCTATTCTTGTTAATTTAGAAAAATGATGATAACCACAGCTATATTTCATGATGCTATTAAATTGAAATAATGCCACAGAAAAAGTTCAAAGCAAAGGAAGTTTACAGAGGATGTATTGTTTTTAAGAAGTACATCATTAAATATTGTGAAAGGCTGAACAGCTAGCATATGTAGCAAAATGGATAGATTCCAGGAACATCACTGTGAAGAAAGAATCCAGAACACAAGACAACATGTGTTCGAAGTTCAAAAATATAAGGCACAAGGCGTAAGCAATTCTGTTCTAGAAGGGTAGACATCAAAACTCTGCCTGCTTTTAAAGGAATTCTGTTAACTAGGAAAACAGAAATTAGCTTCTGTGATCATGTGCAGCACATTTGATGTTTACACATCTGAAATAATATGTAAAATCTTCCCCCATTAAACTTTTTTTGGTGATTATCAGCTTGTCTCAGGTTTTCTACTGCTGTTTTATTTATCTTCTACTTTTGATTTTTAGACGTATGCTTGAATGTCCTAATTATCCAAGCAAGAAACACAAAATGGAGAGGTACCAATGCATCTCTGTAGGCAACTAACTTGACACTTGATTGGGTGCTTGTACTTATCAATGATCATCTGTATATCTACATCTGTAGATGAAATCATCCAGTTTTGATTAGTGTTATACTTTATTTAGTTGTGTACTTGTTATATATTATGCTTTGCATATTTTAATAGAATTTTTGTGAATTTCATACCTACATCTTATTATTTTCATAACCTCTTCCTATTAGCACCTTCTCATAAGCCCCCTTCCACTCAATTCCATGCATCCTGCCAAGTATTAAGGCTTATTGAGTCAAGTGTTAGGGTCTCCAGATGTTCTTCTGTACAAGTTCATCCACTGGGGTCTAGTCAGCCTATCTAGAGGTACTCCCTTAAAGAAGATCAGCTCTTCCTCACCCAGCAGTGATCCTCTGCTCAATAGTTTTTTGACTAAGATCGGGGCCCACTGCCCATTTCCACCATTCTATGTTGGGTTTTTGTCTGATTAAGTTTGCATTGGTTTTGTGCATGCTGTCACCATTGCTCTAATTTTATATGAATAAGGCCTCAGGTCACTGTCATAAACCTCCTCCCCTGGTTATTGCAATATTTCCACCCTCTATTCTGCAATGGTCTCTGAACCCTGGGTGTATGAAGTTTAAAGTAGTGAAGGTCTTCAAGCAAGTTTAGGTTTTCTCTCTTATTTATCTTTTTCTTTCTTTTGAATTCTTTCTTTCTTGACTTCCTTTTTAAAGCAAGTCTGACCCACAACTCACTATGACTACAAGGCTAGTCTTGACCTTGTAATCGTTCTCTTTCATCCTGTATGTGTTGAGATTGTAAGAAGGAACTACCACATGTGCTTACTTTAAGTCTTGTAGTAATAATGGCGTAGATTTCTTTTGTGAATAGAGGGCTGGACATAAGAACAGGAAGCGTGGGAATAAAGGGAAAATACAGCTTGGTCATAGGTAGGAAACTCACATAAGAGGAGCCTGAAGTGAATTGTTAATAAATACTGTTAGTAAGAAAAAGTTCCTAATTCACAAAGCTGCTATATTACAAATAAATAAAAGAAACTACAATTTGATAACATAAATGACTTCAGTATAATCTTGAGTATTTGATGTTTTAAAAATTAGTTATGCTGGAGCTAGAGAGATGAAACAGCAATGAAAAATGATTACTGCTTTGGAAGAGGGCTGGAATTTTGTTTCTAGCACCCAAGTAGAAAGGCTTACAACCACATATAACTCCACTCTAGAGGAACTGACCATCAAATGCAGACATACACACATACATAATTAGAAAAATAATGAAATAGATATTATAAAAAGAGATTAGGCTTAACTGGAACTATGACCTATAATTTTGTTTTCATTCAGGATAAATCATTATCTACTTATTAATAAATATTGATTTCTTATCTATGAATGCTATATAGGGCCAAACAGAAGATGGAGTAAGATAAAACATTTATTTAGATAAAATGTTTCTTGAAGGTACATCTTGATGATATTCCACTTATAATATTTAATTATAAGGATTGCTTATATTTGACAATCAGAAAATATATTTCTTTCAGAATAGTATTTGTACACTAGAGTCAGGAGATGAAATTAGGCTCTACTATTGAGAAATCTGTCAGCATAATATAAATATCCAGGATGCTGAGTAAAATTTCAAAAAATGAGCCATTATCTTTCAGGATGACAAACCTGAGATGAATTTAACTTTCTAGGTTTCAGAGTCATCTTTATTTTTGAGGAACACTCAGGATTTTAACCATACATAAATACATACAAAATTCTTCTTATTAAGCTGCCCTCAGGATAATATATATATATATATATATATATACATATGTGTGTGTATGTATATAATTTGACACTTTTTTCAATATTAATATGTATGATTTCTTTACTATTCTTTAGGCACCATACATTTAGAATAATTTTATTATATAAATGGCTATGTATATTTTTAATGTGAAGAAGATCTATACAGAAGAAATAAAATATTTGTCAGCATGCCAGGTTTAGATAGTTGCAAGATTAGTGAAGCAGAGAAAATGGATATACCATGAAGCATAAAAAATATATAGATCTATTATACCGAGATAGATGCATTTAGGCTTAAAGAAGAGCATAAAGTGTCTTCTTTCCCAACAGAATAAAAAATGAGTACATTTCAGAGCTTGGAAAAGCGTTTGTGTGCTGAACCTCACTGCTACTCTGCGGTGTTCTGGCAATTGTTAGGTGTGGTCAGTGAGCTACCCAACCCTGCTTCTTTTAGAGAGTATAGTCCTAGATCTCAATTAAGCATATTTTGGAATATGCTGTTTCAATCTTGAAGATATTCTTTTGTTTTCAATTGTAAAGACATATTTGAAAATAATATGATTGATTTTTTATTTTGTTTGGAAATTTGCATTCTTCATTTTTTCACAGAAATATTTCTAACCAATTACTTTTCAAGCAGCATATAATAAAATAATGTTATAACAGCATACTATACTATATATCTATAATATAGTATATAATGGTATATTCACTATGGCATTTTCAAGAAAAATTTACTTTTTGTGATTCTTTTCTCTCTGATTCTCCCCTATATTCCCACATCCCTTTTATATGCCCTCCTGCCCAGTAATCTTCTTCCTGCTTTCAGGTCATGCGTCCTCTGACTCACATCCTCAACACCTTTTTCCTACCTCTGTGACATCCTTTATAGCTTCATACTCAAATCCACACTTATTCCCACTTACATACAGAAGATTATATGAAAAATAAATCCTTTGCATCTGTTCTATTTCAAGAAGCATAATGGTTTCGAACATGGTCCTCTGTGAATTCCCTACACAGTTTTTCAGACGTCTAAGGTTCCTGCTTTTCAGTGTCCTGTGGAAGAGACAGTGGTAAACTTGAATGAGAACTTGGGTGCTTACAAACATTGGGACACCAAAAAAAAAATATTATATGAGATTAATGAAAGAAACTGAAATACAAAGTGCCATACACTCACTGTTCATTGTATAACTATGCTATGGAAACAAGTCACATACAGTAAAATGTGTGTGTATTCAAATGGATGTGTAATGCTGGTTCCTCATGGCTGAAAGTGGTCCAGTGTGTGTGTGGGGGGGGGCGACACAGAGATTAAAGTCAATGCTTTCAGACTAGGTGACAAAAACCTGCCTCATCGCTTCTAAGTTACTTCAGTTCACTTAATTAATATTTCCTGAGTTTAATGAGATCATAGATTTTTTTCATTTCTAAAAAATGAACATCCCAGTAACTTTAAGACATGCCTATGTCAGGGGCTGGTTTATTTTACTGGACAAACTTATGGAACAATAAACAATTTGTAAAGCAAATTGAGAATCGTTTATATACATTCAGTAAAAAAATACAGATTTGAGGGCTGGTGAGATAGTGCAACAGTTAAGGGCATTTGCTGTTCCTTAACCACTATAGCAGGAAAAACTTCTGTAACTCCAGGATAATTGTGTTGGACACTCTCTTCTGTTCTCCACAGATGCTATATACATAGTACATGTCCGTACATGTGACAAAACACTCATACATGTAAACAAAACAGTATTTTTAAAGTACAGGATTTGTATCAATATCAGCTTTAGATTTTCATTTTTTATGAAAAATTATTTATTTTCTTATGTATGTGTACATGTGTGTTTGTATTCATGTTTGCATGTGTATGCATACATATGTGTGGGTGTGTATACATATTTGTACTATTGTATGTGGACCAAGATTGATGTTGAGGGTCTTTTTCCACTATCCTTCTACCCTATTGTTGCATAAATTTATTCTCCATGCCTTAGCGGGTGGGATCTGGCTAATCCAGCTGGATAAAACAGAAACTGATCTTCCATTTAGAATGGTTTATTTATCTACAAAGTTATAAAGTCTCTGGGGATGCACGCCCCGCTTGCCTGCGAAAGTTTGTTATTGCCGGCGGTCCAATAAAGTTTGCAACCACTATGCTCGGGCGCAGGTCTCAGGTCTCTCAGTTCATTTCACTCAGGAGATCCATTGGATGTCGGGGCGTGGCATGCTACCTTCTGGGTTCGTGTGCCCAGGACCCGGGTGTTTCTCTTCCCACGTTGATCTCAGCAACCTCCGCTTCTCTCCCCAGCTCGTGGCCATGATGATTCTCCATACTCTCCCGCCTTCCTCCTCCCTTATTGGCCAGAGGGCGGGACTTGCCACAGAATGAACCAATAAGAAACAAAAACTGCAGAGAGACAGTTCCCTATCACTCTACACCTATTATCTGTAGGCAAGCTCTCTTAAAACACAGAGCTCCACTCTAAGGATGGTTTCTCTAGTCATCTTGGCTTAGACTCCCTTGAAACTGACTCTACTCTTTGAGACAGGAATCACCATTATTCTGCCACATCCACCCAGCATTGTCGTGGATTCTTGAAATATTCTTGCACTTTAACCACTGAGCAGTCCTCTAATTCTTCAATTATAGACTTATCATGTTTAGACAACATCCTATATAATCAAAGGTTTTATTTTTTATGACCTAGATGAATGTTGTATGAAGTACGCTTAAATAAAACTAAATTTTTTCTACATTACCCATTTGAGACATGTCAATATCTGATAAATTACTAGCCAAGAAATGCTTAGTAAGAAAATACATATGCTAATCAATACCACATCTAACCTGATAATTAAGGGAAATGAGATGTCTAACACCAGTCATTCTTGATCAAATGAAGATCAAGCAGTATTAAAATCAAACAAAAAACTCTCTGATTTTCAGGGAAGTTACGTTTTCTAATTTCCCAAACATGCTCATCTAAACATGAGTTACTATAGTCTTAAATGCTTATAATATTTTACAACAGTGTCTGTACATAGCACTCATGGAATAATTTTAGCACTGACCAATTCCAACTCAGAAATATTCATATAACAAAACACTGTGGATCACATCTGTTATACTATGAAGGTAGGGCAGGAGGATCTCAACTTCATGTCCCTAGTCTACACAGAGAAATACTGCCTCAGTTTTTTTTATTGATCTTTTGTACATTTCTTGCAATAGTTCTTGATCAAATTTAGACCTTCTCCCCTGTTTATGTTCCCAAGCCATCCTAGAACTTTATGTACTCTACATACATGTTAAGTTCTATCCAGTCAAGCATTTGTACCCAGATGTCCTTCAGTACTAATTCATCCACTGGAGCTAGTAAGCCTATCTGGAGATTATAAGTAAGGTATACTATCCCTTACTCCATAGCAATCGGTCTCCAATAGTTCCCAGTCTAGGGCTGGCCTGCCACCCATTTCTCTCACTCCTCTCTGGGCTCTTGTACGATTGAGTTGGCGTGTGCCTTGTCCTTGATGCCACCATTGCCACAGGTTCACATGCGCAAACTTGAAGTTGTCTAAAAGCCTCTGCTTACCTATGTTCATGAACGAGGCCTGGCTCTTACAATTTGTCTGCCCTCTATTCTGCAATGGTCCTTGAACCATGGGTAGGTGAAGTTTCACAGAGGTATCCTATCCAGAGACACATAGTATACAGTTTCTTATCCATTAAAACTTGGCCAGTTGTGACCTTCTGTGTACACCACACTCTGCTGTAAAAGGGTGCTTTATGGTGAGAGTTGATGATACACTAATTTTCTCTCTAACACTTGATCTGCTGTGTTCCATGAACCTTAGGTGTATAGGTTCAACTGCAGATGTGAACCTAGGACTGAGCATCTCTCAGACATATATTCTCTCTCTCTGACTAGTTGTGGGATTCTTCACTAGCCTCCATCTGTTGCAAAAAGAAGCTTCTTTGATGAGTAGTGTATAGTATATTTGTCTGTAAATATAAGAATTAATATTTAGCATATGGTTAGAATTTTCATTTGTTTAGAGATATGACAAGGATAAAGATTTGCCAGGATCCATGACCTCCTCAGCCACATATATTTGGCAGAGTTTACAGTTCCCAATTGAAAGGGATTTGATTCCAATGTGATAGCTGCTAGTTTGGGCAACACCGATTGAACTTCTCCCTCAGTAGCTTGTATGCTGTCATCTAGCACTCTGAGAACTAAACTTCAAGTAGAATGCTTCCAGATTAATTCCTGCTCCATTGTTCCAAATTCAGTATGTGAAGTATGTCCTGTCTTAAGAAATAAGGTCTCCTCTTCTAGTTTTGGGAGATAAGCAGGATTTCTGACAACAGTCTGTTTTATTTAAGGAGTCTCCTGGAGCACACTCATCAAACACTCAAAGAAAGTTTCTCTTGTCTAGCACTGTGGTCCTTTCTCCGAGTATAATTATGCACTAATGTTTAGACACTATATGTGCATTTCTCATGGGGTTTCATGGACAACATATTTCCCTCTGGCTTTCCCTAGTCATGCATTTTTACTCTCTATTCTTCCCATTTGATTTCTCATGTACCTCCCTAATTACAGTGACTTCCTTATCTCCACACTCTTCCAATGATACCCACCTCTCACAATCCCCCTCTCCTAAGTCCCTCGACCTCCTACCATGGCTCTTTGCATTTCCACCTCTCCTCCTCTCCCAGCAGCACACTTACACTTTCTCCACCCCCCACCCCGAGTAAAATCTGTTGCCTACAATCCCCCTCTTTTGGGTTATTTCTTTTCTTTTTCTATCATGTATCCTTCCTGCTTTCTAGCTGCTGTTGTTATATAAAGATATATACTCATAGATAAGGGATTGGTGCCATAATACACAAATGAGAGAGAATGAATGTCACTATCTTTTCTTCTCTGGTATTATTTCACTTGGTATAACATTCTCTTGCTCCATCCATTTACATTAAAATTTCATATTTTCATCTTGTCTTACTGCTAAGTAGAACTTGGTTGTGTAAATGTACTGCATTTTCATCATAATCCACTTGTTATTTGAGAGACATTTTTGTGGTTTTCATGTCTTAGCTATTGTAAAGAGAGCAGCAACAGACATGAATATATAGGAACCTTAAAACAGGATGAATCCTTTGGGTATAAGCCGAAGAGTAGTATAACTGGATCATATAGTAGATTCATGTTTAATTTTTTAGATTTTTCCCCACACTGCTTTCCATAGTGGGTGCATGAATTTGCACTCCCAGGAGGAGTGAATGAGCATTACCCTTTCTTCACATTGGGTGTCTTTCATTCTCTTTTACTTAGCCAGTTTGACTGTGGTAAGGTGGACTCTTAATGTATTTTTATCTGCATTTCTAAATACTAACGATGTTGAACACTTTTTAAGGTGTTTCTTAGCCACTTTAGTTTCTTCATTTGAGAACTCTCTGTTCAGTTCTGTAGTCCACGGTTTTATGGATCTTTTGTTTTCTTGTTTCTTTCTTCTTTTTTCAATTGTTTCTGTATACTGAATATTAATCCTCTTTCAGAGGTATAGCTAGTAATGTATTTTTTTTTTTGATTTAGTGGGTTTCCTCTTCCCTTGTTTAGTTGTTTCTTTTGATGTGCAGAAGCTTTGTAGCTTAACGGGCCCCACTTACTAATTGCTGACCTTAAGGCATGAGCAATTAATGTCCGATTTAGAAAGTCCTTTCCTACACCTATGTCTTGGAATTTCTGCCTGTATTTTCTTCCAGCAGTTTCAGAGTTGTGGATTTTATAGTGAGGTTTCCCGTTTTGATCTATTTGGAGTTGACTTTTGTGCAGGAAGAAAAATAAGGTTCAAATTTCATTTTTCTACAGGTGAAATCCAGTTTTGCCAGCACCATTTGTTGACGATGCTGTCTTTCCTTCATTTTGTGTTTTTGGTTCCTTTATTAAATATCAATTGGCTAAAATTTCATGCACTCATGTTTGAGTCTTCAATCATGTTCCACTGATCTACAGCCCTATTTTGTGCCACTACCATACTGTTTTTATGACTATAACTCTTTAATACAATCTGAGAACTTACATGGTGATCCCACAGCATTGTTCTTTTTGCCCAAGGTTGCTTTGCCTATCTGGGGTTTTTGTGGTTCCATATGAACTTTAGAGTGATATTCTAGCTCTGTGAATTATGTCATAGTTATTTGAGAGACATTAGCAATGCACTGAATGTGTAGATTGCTTTTGGTAAGATGATCATTTTCAGAATAATGATTCAATCAGCCCATGAGCATGGTAGAGCTTTCTACGTCCTAGTGTTTTCCTCCTTCTCTGTCTTTAAAATTTGAAATTATCATTATAAA
The DNA here is from genome assembly GCA_035773235.1 of Eospalax fontanierii. NCBI lineage: Eukaryota > Metazoa > Chordata > Mammalia > Rodentia > Spalacidae > Eospalax > Eospalax fontanierii. The sequence goes on along the minus strand of CM069538.1, from coordinate 28,342,510 downwards.
GATCTCTAATATCTTTGCTTAGGTTTATTCTTATATTTTTTTGAAGTTATTGGAAATGAGAGGGTTTCCATGAATGCTATTTCTTAATGCTTGTTATTGGTACATAGAAAGGTTACTGATTTTTATTTCTTTCTTAGTTTCTTCTTTGACCTATCCATCATGCAGGAGTGTGTTGTTCAATCTCTTTGGGTTTGTGTAGTACTAGAGCTTTGTTTATTGTGTTCTGATAAGATACATTCAATTATTTCAATTTTTTTGTGTTATTTGAGATTTGTTTGTGTCCCAGAATGTGATCAATTTTAGAAAAACTATCATGGGCTGCCAGGTAGAAAGTGTATTCTTTGGTACTTGGGTGGAATATTCTGTAGATGTCCAATTTAGGGAAAGTTCATGTAGCATGTCATTTCATTCAGTTGCCTCTGTTTATTCTTTTTCCTGTTGTCCTTTGTACTGGAGCCAGTGGTGCATTGAAGTCTCCCACTCTTACTGAGTTGTGGTCAATATGTATCTTACAGTCCTGCAGTACTATTTTTATGGAGTTGGGTACATATTTATTACATATATGCATATATTGCATATATGTTCATGATTGCAATATTTTCTTAATCAGTTGTTTCCTTGATTATAATAAAGTGACCCTCTTTGTGTTTTCTCATTAGTTTTATAATGAAGATCATTTTCTCAGATATTAGAACTGTAACACCTGTATGCTTCTTAGAATCGGTTGCTTGGAATATTATTATTCATCCTTTCACCCTAAGGTAGTGTCTATCCTTGAAAGTTAAATGCAGTTCTTGAAGACAACAAAAAGATAGGTTTTCTTTCTTGATACATTCAAGCCTGTATCTTTTGACAGTGGGGTTGAGACCATTGATATTTAGTGTTATTTTTGAAATATGTGCTTTAGATATTGGCATTTTAATTTCTTTGCTTGAGGCCCAATTTTGTGTTTCTATTATTACACTTTATTTTTTTTTCTGTAGGCTCTTAGTTATTATCATTCCTGTCTTCACTCATTTATATTGCTTTGAGTATTTTCAGCAGGGTTGGTTTGGTGTGCATTAATTCTTTAAGACTATTCATGTAATGAAAATTTTTCCATTCCTCTTCGATCATGATAGATAGTTTTGTTGGGTAAAGTATTTGGGGATGGCATCTATGGTGATGTAGACCTGGGAATAGGCTCTTTTGGCTTTCATAGTTTACATTGAGATGTCACCTGTAATTCTGATGCGTTTTCCTTTATAAGTAACTTTTTTTTTTTTTAACTAGCAGCTTTAAGTATCTTCTCTTTGTTCTGTTCATTTAATGTTTTTACTATGATATGTCATGGGGAGTTTCTGTTCTGACCAAATCTAACTGGGGTTCTATGTCCTTCTTGAATCTCTATAGGTAAGTCTTTCCCTAATTTAAGGAAGTTTTCTTGTATAAGCCTGTCAAAGATCTGTAATTGGTCCAAGACTCTTTTCCTTCTGATCTTTTCATTTTGTCCCACATTCTCTGCATATTCCAATCCTGCGTTTTTTTGGTTTTTGTTTTTTTTTTTGGTCTTTTTGTTTGTTTGTTTTCAGTTTTACATAGTCTTTGCTTAAGTGGTCCAGATCAAAAACTTTCTCATCCAGTCTTGAGGGTATATTTTCTATTTCACTCAGGCTTTCTCTTGTTATTTCCAATTGGCTTATTGAGATTTTCAATTCCACGTTCATTTCTGTTTGAGCTTTCGTCAATATTTCTATCTCTTTTGGTAATACAGTTTTCAACTCACAAATTGTTTTTGATATTTCTTTAAGCCACATATTTTTATATTCTTGAGCTTCCATTACAAGTTTGTGCTTTTCCTTTCTGAGTTTCTCATGCTTTCTTTAAGTTATTTGATCATGTATATTTTCTGTGTTCTGGATTTCATTATTGTGGTTTTCATTGTAGTGAACTTCTGTAGGACTTTTGTTTTTTGATCAGTATAGTCTCTTGGTTTTTCATATACTTTATATTTTTGAGTGGCTGTTTGGGCATGTGGATGTTCTTTGTTGGTTATGTGTCTAGTAAGAACTTCTGCTTTTGTTTAATTGAATTTTGGTTTAGTTTATATTGTTTTATAGCTTGGTTGCTTTTTACTGGGGTATGAAAAATAACATGGAGAATGTTTCAGGTTCCTGCAGGGCAGAGTCTGGTCTGGATAGTTGGTGGAAATGGGTAGTAGTTATGTGGGTCAGGTCAATGGGATGGCTGGTCTGTGTCAGACAGATCAGGAGCCAGAGATGTCTATTATACAGAGTTTAGTTAGCCTTGGTTAGGAAACTAGTCCAGAGAGCTGAGGCAGAAGAATGAAGCTGGCCTGGTTCCAAGGCAGGAAACAGGGTGTGAATAGGCAAGAGCAAAGGCATACAGACTTGGTGGACAACATCAGAGTCTTAGGTGGTCCAGTCGGTCAGGCAGATCAGAATCGAGGGAAGATGGTTGTGAAGACTACCTGAAGAAGAACTTATCAGTTTATACTAAATGGTTTAACAAGTCTGGATTAGGAAAATAGTTCAGTGATCTCAGGCAGAGAAATTGGAGCTGGGAGCCTGCCTAGGTCCAAGTCTGACAAGGAACACTGTCTCAGTTTTTATTGACCTTTTGACTACATATTTCTTGTTCATCTATTGAAACAAGTTTCATACTAGTTAAATACAAAATTGATCATAGTTTTCTATCCACGTGTCTCATAGAATAAGTAGAAAAACAATTCAAATGTGTGTCTTAAGTTCATATACTTTTTCCTGTGGATTATAATAACTGAATTTATAATAGTTCATTTCCTTTCATTTTATAGACATTTACACACTTATCGAATTGAATAAGAAATTCATTTAAATCATAACATCATGATTCACATGTGTTCTCGTTAGCTTTCAGTGGCTGTGATGAAAACACTGACCAAAACCAACTTGGAGAGGAAAGGGTTTAACTTATTTTACAGATCTTGAGTCACTGAGGAAGCACAAGGTAGGAATTAAGGGCAAGAACTTGAAGGCAGGAGCTGAAGCACAGGCCACGGAGGAGCACTGTTTACTGGCTTGCTCCACTGGGCTGTACTCAGTCTGCTTTCTTATACCATACAGGGCCATCTGCCCATGTGTGGCACTGCCCACATTGGGCTAGAACCTCCCATATCACTCAGCCATCAATAAAATTACCCACAGACATGGACACAGGCCATAAGACTATTCCGCAAACGAGGTCCCCTCTACGCAGGTGTGTCAAGTTGACAACTAAAGCTATCCAGCACAGCAAGTCAAAATTAAAATGATTACAATGAAGTTAATGATAATTTCATATGGAATATATAGTATTAAACCAGTAAAGTTTATAATCAAATACGAAATGCTTATGTTAATACTGCATAATATGCAAAATCATCATCTTTATTGACCAATCATTTCAAGACCTGCAAGAATAATATCCTGTTTGATATATGACAACAAAAATAATTTTCCAAGGTTGATGAGTGGATTCCTTTAACACCAAGTGTTCCCTGGATTTAGAGTCAAGAATATATATAGCTCTGAGTACTAGAAGAAAGAAAACAGACATGAAACATCTTAGGTAGAAACATCAGATTTTATTTTTAACAATTAATATTTCTTGTTTCTGATGAAAAGGGAATGGACTGTTAGTATGTTCATTGATTTCATGGATTCCAACATTTAAAAAGTTTTCCTTCCTTTTTAAGTAAAACATCATATAATATTGAATTGTGATTATCATCCTTTCCTGAGGCCAAGTTTGTCAGTAATTCAAATTACTGCCAGAGTGCTTCTCATGCTATTTTGAACATCAACTGAATCACACCTTGAATGGATGGTCAAAGAATAAAAAATCTTTCTTTGCTCTAGGGAAACTTCATGTGTACAATCATGAGTGTAGTGATATGAATTAAAATTGACCGAATCAATAACTCTCAAACTTAATTCATTTTATTGTAAACTTTCCAGGCGAAGAAAAGAGAAATGGCTTTACATAGCTGTGTAACTTGAACCCTCTGATGAGTTGAGAATATGTGAATTATAGGCAAGAAGATTATAAAGCTAGATTTTATGAATTATCTTGTCAAGTACTTTCCATTTTGCTTTGATCTTCATGAAAATCAAAGTAAATACAACTGTACAGTGGGTCACAAGTGAGCACCGTTATTTGTTCTGTTAATACTGTATTTTATGTACTAATCAAAAGATCTTACCTTTAATTTGCTCCAAACTTGTTGGCACTGGTAGAGCAGACAGTGGGATTTATACCTAAGTCAATGCTTTTGTATTCATTAATATAATTAATTTTTAATGAGTTTCAAAATGAAATTTTATCAAAATATTTCTGATTCATTATTGGGTGTATATTAAATTGCTCCTTCTCCTCATTTCCAAAATCTTCTATTATTCCCTTTCTTTACTCTTTATCCCTCTATTGCACTTCCACTCATTTTGATGCTTATTCCAATTGGGTTATTCAACATCATACGTGACACATATGCCTCAATTTAGCTGATATTTACTCAGGAATCATGGGAATCTATTTGAACTGGGACTCTAAATGTTAGAAATCAAATAGAAAATTATCGGAAGGAGGGAGGGAGAGATGGAGAATGAGAATGACAATTTTCCATTATCTCATTTGTTATTATTCTTAGATTCCTCAATCCTACCAGCATCAGAAATCATGGAAAGGAAAAGCAGTGGCTAAAATGGTAGTCTCTTATTACATAGTTCGGGTTCTTCACACTATAATCCATTAGCATTCAAATTATAATCAGTTTATCCCTTTTGGATAAGAGCCGTATTTTAACATGCATTTCAGTAAAAGGATAATCAAAAAGATGATAATGTCTTTGTTTACATTATCTGATGACAACATAAATGTGAAGGCACTTGATATGTAAGGTACTCATACATACCTATGATATATATATATATATATGTATTTATATGCATATGTATTGCATGACAGCAGTTATAGTAATGGTTGCTTTAAAATTAAGTTTTTGAAAAATGATATTGCAGCATGTCCTCCACACAGGATAATGGAATCATGTGATAAATTAAATTGCTTAATAATTTAAACATTAAAAATATATTGTCAAACACACTCATGCATATTTAAAATGTTCAAAGCATTAATCACTCAAATGATAGCCTTTTTCATATATTTTTGACAGTATCTCTTCTTCTTTATATGATGATAAATATACCCAGCATAGATGCAGACACTACATTGATAGGTCTTCTTTTGTTTTTCAAGTTTCCCCAACAATGTAATTGCTTTTGATGCATTACCTTGGGACATATTGAAAGTTATTCACATACATTCGTATGCTGGATCTATGTGGGAAAAGTACAAGAAAATTAAAGATGGAATAGCTTCCTTCTTTGCCACCTTAGACTCCAGTGAACACCTTTATTCTTCCAGTCCAAAGGTTGCACACATTTTATTGCTTGCAACGGTGACAATTCTTATTGGAAAATTTCTGTATAATTTTATGGTGTTTGAAGATTCATCATTAGGAAAATACGGATTGAAAAGTGATTGTAAGTGTCAAGCATAGAAAGATATTGAAAATTATAAATTGTGATCATTGATATTGTTGCATTTCCTTTAGAAAATGATGTAGAGGCCTGTATACACAAATGATCACAGAGGATGGAGAATGAAACATTGAAGGGCATTTGCTTATAGAAAAGGGAAAAAAACAGGGATACATGAAGGAAAGCAAACAAGTTATAGTTTTAAGAAGATCAAGAATAAAGGAAAAAAAACAGAATTATATGAAAGAAAGCTTGAGTGGCTAGTGTTATCAACACGGCAAAGAAATGGAAAAATATCACCACTCCTGTGTTGAGGAACTCACTGGATTGGGTTACATAAGGAGGCTAAGGCAAAAGAACAATGTTTTCCTTGGAATGGCCTAGGATAGAAGATAGATTTCAGCCCATGTACAGGGTCTGAAGTGGTATAGAACATTTCTGCTTGTTCAGAGACCTTTATTTCAAGAAGCACTTAGAAAGATAAGATGATGTGCCAAGCTGAAGGCTCACAGTTTAGAAAGAATAAAAAGCATATACAAGAAAAACATAAGTGAAAAATTTGATAATATTTTATTTGGAGTAAAAAATTAGAAATCTTTAATGTTTATAGCAAATACTTACATAACTCTTATATATAAGTATATGATGTTTCTATTACAACTTCAGAAGAAATTGTTAAAACTCATTACTATGAACATAAAATGCACATTTGACTAAATGAAATAATATGAAGCACCTTCCTTCAAATAAAACATAAGACATACAGCTAAATAAGATATTCACATTTTAGAGGGAAATACAGTTACATAATACCTAAAATTTTGGTCAGATAAAGATTTCAAATACAAGCATGACCTCATAAGACTGTAATGGACCTGAAAAATTACTGCCACCTAGTCACACAGTAGCTGGTATAACACTGTCGAATAGTGTCTATATTACTACTGTTCATGCTGATGCTGATTTAAGTAAAACCACTGTGCTGCAGCTGCATAAAATAGGCCATGTGCAATCGCGTACTATGTACAGTACATCATCCTTAATGATTATGATATATTGCATTTCTACTAGTCTATGTATTTACTATATTTTATATAGAAGAGAATGCATTTTGTTCTCTTAAAAAACACTTTCCTCTAAAATATCATGCTTTGTTATTCTGGCAGAGTCTCTCTGTATTTCTGGATAACTTCAATATTACTTGTGCTTGCTTTAATATCATTCTGGTTGCTTCATCAAAGTCCCAAAGCATACGAACTCAATAATGTTGCTAGTAGAAGGACAGATTTCGTGAGTGGCAAGGAAACCAAATTAAAAGTAACTAAAATATACAAAGAAAGAAAATCAGTGATAGTTACTACTAATAAATTTGGCATATTCTTGTCACTCTGCCTATTATCCTGCAGAGCATGAACCAATTGATGGTATTTCTTATGGATTTGTTTTCATAAAGACAACAACATGAATAAAAGAGAAACACTGAGAAGAGTCTACATCAGACATGAAGAAATCCTTTCAGATTAGAACTAGAGATAATTCACACAAGCATATCTCTCTGTAAGCACTATAGCAATCACATCCAAAGCAACACACTTTTTGCTATACCACCTTCTGATGTTACATTTAATGGTAGTTTCAAATAGTTTAAACAATTAAAGAATCATTCGTCCTTGCTTAACATGAGCGATATAGGTGATTCTGCGGGTTCTGATTTGAAAGAAGTCAAAGTGCTAGAAACCACATGAGCTGATTGTAGAAGAAAATTACTGACTGGATTAAATCTGACAAGAACAATCAGACAAAGCACATCAAACGCTTATTACATAATAGGATAGTTCGTCTAGGTTTTTGTAACTACAACTCAATGTTAAATAGTGAAAAATCATTTAGAAAGGCATTTCTCTGAAGGTATATGTATCATTAAGTAAATCATAACTATTCTATAAACCGGGATTCGCTCATACTTTCCCCTTACATTTACATATTTGGAAGTGGAAATTATCAACATTAACAGATGAAATTAAATTTTCATAAAACAGGCATGCACAGTTAAAACATGCATATTATACCTGAAAATATTTCAATGAAATAGATATATCTTTGTTCTATAATTTTTGTGATTCCTGACCTCCAGAAGTTTAGAGGGAAAGACATTGATAGGATATGTGTTGCCTTGTGCATCTATATAGATATTTTGCTCTTATCTTCATAAATTCTAGAATTTTATCATTACATGGCATGATTTCTTCCTTTCAGAAACTTAATTCAAATTATGAAGATAAATAAACAAATTAACATCACGCAATATGATAAGTATTCTATTACATGTATGTCTACAAATCGTTTTTAAGCTATGCAAGCTGAATTAAGCCTTCTGGAACAAGATAGGTTTAAATATATGCTGATAAGAAGAAATTAGAAAAGAAGAAAGGTTTTAATTATGATTTTCACATGATACAGGAGACAGTTATGGAAAAGATTTGCAGGCGTAAGAAGAAAACATGCTGGCAGAACTTAAAGTGAATTCATATAAGGAGTGTATAGTAAAGGAGGTCTGATTAGGCTGGATGCTAAGGGCATCGGATTATGATACCATGAAAGGCTAATGGGCTACCTTTAAGTCATAGTTATTATTATCAAAATCAGTGGAACATATGCTCTGAAGTGTAGAAGGAATAAAAATATACACACGAACATTATTAAAGTTTAAGGAGCTTAACTTGTCCTGCAAAAATTCAGGAGCGAGATATTCACTAGAGACACAATTTTTTAGTAGCATCAAATGAATAATCAGTTATAATTATTACTTAGAAACAATTGTTGATGAGTCTCTCTATCTTTACTGGTTAGAGATTAAATCAAAAGTTTGCATACATGAAAAAGTAGAAATATGAAATTTAAAGTAAATGATTTGCGGAGATTAATTTTGATTAATGGTTAGGTTGGATTATGAAATATCTGTAGGATTAGTAATGCACAAATCTTGGTCTTCAATGACATTTTCCAAAATTAACCAAGAGGGAAAGATTTGCAGAGGCATTCAGCTGCTGCTAAAGCCAGATATTGTGCAGGAGGACCCAGATACTTCTCCAGCTGGTGACAGGTTGTAATATGCAGCTGTGTGGGTGAAAAACAACACACTGGAGGTCCCAGCATGTTGGCCATGCCAAGGATGTATTAGGCAACAGTTGGAACTAGTCCAAGGCAGATGTCATTAGTGCTGTAAAGAGCATAGCTTGAGGTGCAGAGCTGTCCTTACTCATTGTAGTACCTATCATGATACCACATTCTGTCGATGCCACACAGCATGCTGCAGAATTTAATGTTTGCCCTACTGGGTATGTGGCTGTTTTGATCACATCTTTCTGTAATGTATACCCATATAAATGATTATTCTGGCCTACTTTTTTAATTGAAAACATATATTGATTTTATTTTACAGTCTCTCACAGTTAAAAGTTGCCTGAAGAAAGAGAAGTTTTTTAAAAAACATATATTTGACTATAATTTTTGTCTTTTATAACTGTTATTATATATATTTCACCAAAATTTCTTCTGTAAATAAAAGAAAATAAAATTTAATTGCATTCTAAACTCTTTCCTTTAGCAGAAAAATAAAAGAGAATTTAAAAAAATCATTCCACATTTGTATTTTTACTATGAAGTATAAAAAGGAACCAGCACATCAAAAAGGAATATAAAGTGTGGAATGTTCATATTTTAGAACGTTTATTTATTACAGTGTGAAAACATTTCTTTCTTAATTGTATTATCATGAAAGTTCAATCAAAATATTTTTAAGAAGAAGAATCTCTATATTAAAACCCAAGCTAACTGAATGAATAGGAATCTGCTACCCATAACTAAAAGGCAAATTAAAATGAAAACATAAAAGAGTTTGGTCTTATCTAGAGGTGTGGAAAGATTTAAATAACCCTTCAAAAATAAATATGTAAGGAGAAAATCTGATAGTTTTATTGTATTTTATTTTAAATTTTGGTAATTTTCATAAAATATAGCTTGAGGAAGAGAAGTCTTTGAATTTAGAACTTTGAACAATATTGAGACTATGAAGATTTGGGGGACTCAGAGATAGATTAAACAAATTTTACATTTTGTGATAGATGTGAACCTTCTTGGGAGTCAGGCATGAAATATTATAGTTTAAAATGATATATTTTAGTACCACTTGACTAGGGGCTGACTTGCACTTAATTTTAATTGTTAACCTGTTTGGATGATGAAATGCTTAGGTAATCAATGAAATAAACTTCTAGGAATGTCTGGAAGGATGTTTCTAGGAGATTAATTAGAAGGGTAAGACCAGCATGAATGCGGTTGACATTAATACCATGACCTGGCCTGAATGTACCGGGAAGAGCTCAGACTCAGCATGCCTTTCTCCTCTTAGCTTGCTATGATGTGATCTGTTCTGTTCATTACATCTTCTTCACCATCATGAACTGAAAGATCTGAAAGTATGAACCAAAATAAACTATTCCTCCTTAGGTTGTTTCTTTTTGGTTTGTGGTCATAGGGACTGAGAGTCATTAAAATGTGGCTAATGTTTATAAAAGATAATAGAAGTGTTCTCAACAACAAAGTCTGGACATAAGAATAGTTCATTCTGCTTCTCATGATAATTATGGGTTTTATAAGTGAAATTCATCCGAGTGACCGGTACCTTTTAGACTTTCTTTCAGTATTTAAAGTGATATTGGAATAGTTATAATTGGAAAAATTACAGATGGGGTAAAAAAAATGGAAAACAGTAATTGAATCTGACATTTGTTATACTGGAATGAAGAATGTGATCCATGAGAGGCATGATAATCATGCTAATGACCTGCTTCTGACATCAGAGATTATAACTGCATTACACAAGTATTAACTTGTAAATTACTGCTAGATTTATGGATTATCTGAGAATGAAAGCAATCTTATAAAATGTGCTAATTACATCTATGTGAGTAAAGACAACAGGAACCCTCATTATAAATCACTAAAGTTCACTAACACACATTTCTTTTTGCAAAAGAAACTGAATCTGTGTGACTTGGGGTAGATAATAACACATTCTTGTAAAACCAAAAGCAAATAAAATGATTACTATAGGTCACAATATATAAAAATGACTAGAAGTTCTATGATCATATCCTATATTAAAAATAATAAAATAATGAGGAAAGCATGATTATTTTAATTTATAAATTAATATGCATGCATTTTATTCACACATATAAATACATGTTCAAATGAAATTATACAAAGCTATTTTAATTTTATCATCCTGTATGAGACTGACCAAGGAAGAAATGGCATTTAAAAATTTAATTGATACAGAAAATATAACATATATTTGTTTCATTTAAATTGTTACTTCTAAGGATAGTTTTAGACACTGGGTGAACTATTGAATAAATAATAATATATTAAATGTGAATATCTACATAAAAGACTAATTGCAGAAAAAATTGCACATAAAACAAAGACAATGAATAAGGATATCAAAAATTAATAATCAATACCATGTTGAGAAACATATCAAAAATGCATACATACTACTGAATTTTGAAAATTTATTATGTTTGAATAACTGTTTAAAAATATATTTCTTAAATATATTCATTTTATTTCTTGGTAATAATCTATATTCTTTTTTTTGTCAAGAAAATAAGTGAAATATTTGTACTGTTGTAGACATCCTTGCATTTTACTGTCCATGTATTTAGTGCAGATTCTTTTAATTTAATTTTAAAATGTATTTTTAATACTTATTTTAAAATGTTTGTTCATTTAAAATATGTATTAATGGGTTTCACCTGTATGCACCATGAGCATACAATATCAAGGAGGCCATAAGTATGCACTGGTTCCCTGGACTTGGATTTAAGGATGATTCTTAGCCACCATGCTATTACTGAGAAAGAAGCCCAGACCCTCTGTAAGAACAGACACTGCCCTTAGCTGCTGAACCAACTCTCCACCCCCATAGTTAAGATTCTTGAAATTAATCAAACTTACTCATGAAAAAATATATGATTTTACCATAGGTTCAATATACTTTAAGAACTTCTGGTGAAGGCTATATTGGTGAAGCCATCTGTGAATTACTATTATTGGAATTTTGTGAAATGTGATCACCATTGTCAACACATATGGTAAAAATATTTCTACACACCCTCCATAATTTCTATGCAATTTATTGTCCTTTTCTTTGTTATTCCCCATGTGTCAGCTCAATTACTAAATTAACCTATATTTGTGATTATCAGGCAGAAATTAATAAATGGAGTGACCCATGCCACACTTCATTTCATTTACACTAATGCAGAAACTATTCATTTTTCAGAAATACCAATAGTAATTTTTTATATATATTATATAATTTTTTCTATAGATTTTGCTTTAGGTATTTACATTTAACTAATCATTTAATAAAAATAAATGTTTAATGGACAAGTAATAAGTGACTAATCACCAAATATTAGGAACTAGCAACTGAAAAAGTAATTTTAAATAGTATTTAATTATTTGAATGCTGCATCTATAACTGGTAGTATATTGTTAATAGTAGTGTTTTCCATATCTGTCAATAGAATAATAATGTATATTTGGCATTTAAATATTCTGTGCAGCAAGTGAATGTACACACATAAGAAAAACACATTCTATCAAGTATTTTCATATATTTTTTCTTGCAAATATCCAAGGAAAATCACATTCACTGTTTGTGAGTTTCATAAACCCTGGAAATGCAACTTTAAACTATGGCTTAGAGAAGAGAATACTTTATAAAACATCTGCTTTGTAATATTTATACTTATCATTGACATTAGCATTCATTTTCTTTATCCTGGCATGTGAAAGTCTAGAGAGTAGCTCTGCTTCATTGCTTTAAGATATGCTCTTCAATTGTAAAGAATACAAGGCAACAGATTTTAAGGGGACTATGGTTTCTGTCCAACTGTAATCAAAAGCATTAATGTGAAGCATCATGTCCAGATAAGGTATTCTGAGTCCATGTATCAGGATGAAAAGAACTCATTTTTAAAATGTTCCTGTCTCCTGTTGATTTAATGCTTCTAGACAGTGAATCTTTTATAGCACTTTGTAGAAATTATTTCAGAAATCAGAAGAATTTACAGTAAAGAAAAATGTGAAATTCACAGCTGTGAAAAGACAAAATTTCATTTTTCCCTGGTTAAATACCTTAAGAAAGTATATATATTTTACATTCATAATATATATATATATAATGAATGTAAAAAAAAAACAAAAAAATGTGACATGAGGTGACTAAGATGAATTAAATATCAATAATCTTCCGAAAACACAATTTTCTGCAGAACATTAAAAAATAAATAGATATTTCCTAAAGAGTTACAGATTAATTTGAAATGTCAGTTTAGTAAAGGATCTCTATAAATAAAATAATTTGCTAAGTTTCCCTTGAGAGTCCTGTATATTGAATTGAAAAATGACATTTATAAACTCACAAATTATGTAACAAAAGGATCTTTTTCAGGTACAATACATTTAAGACTGAAATTTCTGCTTTTAAAATGTGTTTAAATTTAAAATTATTAACCATTGAAATTGCTTCCCCAAATAAGGCAAAGTATAAATATAGGAGAAGGCCTGAGCATGATGGTACATGCCTTTAATCACAGCAGTTGGAAAGTGGAGGTAGGACAAACAGGTGTTCAAGACCAGCCTTGGCTCCATGAGATTATGACTCAAAACAAAACAAAACAAATTAAATGACAGAATCTTACACAAATAGTATAGCATTACAGCAGCTGTAAAACTAGCATGTCAAAATATGTACATGGTACAAAATTGGTACAACAGCAGCAGAAATGTTAGAAAATTAAGGAAACACATCCTGATTGGATTCAAGACCTGATTCACAAGATGGAGCCCATACCTGGCATTGTTTTCAGGACCAATAATCAGTGGTTAGACAGGTCACAGCCCATAGAGGAGAACCTAACACAGTTATTCTGCTAAATAGATATAGTATTCAAAGACTCCTACCCATACATACATTCAAGCAAATATTCATAAGTATAAAACAAACAAACAAATAAATACATAAATAAATAATCTATAACTAATATGTGACCAAGTTATAACACTCTTCGTTATTTGGCCAAAGGATTCAAATTCCTACCACAGAGATTTTTTTCACACCCAGTTTATTGCTACACTATTCACAACAGCTTAAAGTATAAATAGCTTAGCTATCCATAAACAGCATAATCATCTAAGAAAATAAGATACACATATGCAACAGAATTTTATTCAGCAGCAAATAAAAATAAAATCGTCATAGATGGAAAATTGATTGAACTGGGAATCATTATGTTAAGCAAAATAAACCAGAATCATATATACAAATACCATTTTCTCTCCTATGGGGAACCTATATTTTAATTTGAATGTTAATATGTAGGCAGAAACTCGTGTCTACATGTATATGTGGGTCATGGAACTAGAGAGGTGACTATGAGAGGGAAAGAAGAAAGCCTAAAGAAGGGGAAGTATGTGAAGTTAGTGGAGTGCAGGTACATTGAAAGATAAATCAACTGAGGTCATCAAGGCATACAAAGGAATGAATTCATGAGGAGAAGGAGCAAAGGGACAAGGCAACTTACAAAGTGAGATAAGGGAAAATGTGTATGAAATTGCCTTACCTAGGACAATCACTGAGTATGCTACCTTAAAAAACTAATAAAAATTAGACTCCAGTTGATGAATTTGCACTGATGGACATCTGGTTACAAATGCTTGCCTGAGTATGAATTAACATGCATGAGGTCCACGTGGGGGACATCATAGATGGGAGAGGGTATATATGAAATGTGCAAAAGCTCAACATAAAACTGAGAAAAATATATATAATTTTTTTCCCAAGTACCCAAAACTCACATGTTGAGACACAGTTTCATAAGAAGAGTTTTACTGTTTTTCCTTCTAAAAAACTCTAGGTGTCAATTATATTTGTATCTGCATGGTCCGTGGGAACATTCTCTTATTCATAGTGTCAGTGAAAAACATATTAGCATTCTTCAAACTTCAAATATGCTTGTTAGTTTTGTAAATAATGTTTGTCAAGTACAAGTACATTGCATACATGTCTACTTATCATTTTAAGTTTGAAAATTTGTTGTATAATTTCATTTCAGTGTGTTATAAATGTACAAAATAATTTACCTGAAAAATGAAGGGACTAAAGTTGACTTTCTCCAATGTCTTTCTAAGAACTCTACTTTATTGTTTTTATCCTTTAGAAATGCGCATTCATAGACACATTTATGTGGTCCTATTAGTACGTAAGCATGAGGTAGAGCATAAGTTACATGTCAAATGAGATGATGAGAAGAAAGGATTTAGGGATGAGGCAATACCACAGTGGAAATGAAAACCTCATGCACGTTGTAAAAGCAAATCTTTAGTACTTTCTTCCTTTCTAATACAAAACTCACATCTGACAAATTCTACATGGAAAATGTAATATTTATCATATGTTGAATCTCAGCTAAATATTATTGACCCATTGAGTGAATGAACACATTATCTTACCTGATAGCGTGGATTTCAGACTTCCAGACAAGGTAGAGATATATATGTCTCCCTCTTCTTTGCTTGTTTCTTAAGCATTTGTTGAATAGATCTGTGGCTGATGGCCTTAGAAGATTCAACAACACACAGAAATGAATGAGAATTCTCGACCTCTGTCTGTCTTTACATTTGCTTCCAAATATTTCCAATAGTACTTCCATATTGTTGCTTGTTATGGACAGTTTAAATTGTGTGTCACTTTGATCTTCTTGGTATATCACATGAAGCTAGAAATTTGTTGTTGTAGTTTAGTCCTTCAAATTAGGTTTTGAATGTGAAACTTAATGTTTTTCATTGATTCATTGTTATCTGCTATCATATGACCGAATTCTGCTCTAATATTAACAATTCAGTTTTCTTTATCTTTTAATTAGTATGACTAAGAATTTTCTGATCTTGTTTATTTGTTCAACGAACTTTCCATCTAATTTATTCTTTGTTTTTTTGTTTGTTTCCATTTCATTAACTTTCTGCACTGATTTTAATTTTTTTCTGTCTACTGATATGGAGTTTGATGTTTTCTTATTCATCCAAGTCCTTAAGCAACTGCAAATGTCTTGCTATTCATTTTTGTACCTTAATTTATATGAAGCTACTCTTTATCTTTCAGGTTAAAACTTGTGAACCAGGAACTCATGTACAGTTAGTACAGTCAAGACTTTAGACTGTCAAAGGGCAAAGGGTATTAGATACGTTCACATCATGACAGGCACATAATGAACTATTCTTCACACAAACTAGATCACCCATGAATAAACCAGAAAGCCAGGCCACATTCAGCTTTGAAAATGAATGACTGATAAAGCTGCAAAAAGCATTGTATAATAATTCAGTCTATTAACTCAGTACTATGGAATCAGATAATTACCAAAAACTGAAACATACCACTGAGTAAAGAGAATTTATCATTGTTTGTGACCTGAACTTCCCAGATAAAACTGTACCTGCACAATTCCTACCCGGCAAAGTCAGGTTCTAACAGGAATATAATTCAATGGCTTGGATTTATTTTCAGTGTTAATTATGGATATCAAGTCATGACATGTTCTTTTCTGATGAACACAAGTAGAAGAAAAGGCTTCCCTTTTCAAAAAACAAGAACAAATAAAATGAATCACAACAGAAAACTTTAATACATTGTTACAAGCAATTTTTCTTTTTACGTTGTTATTTTTCTTTGAAGCTTTGGAAGACAGTGGTGACAATATTTTAAATTCTTCAGTTTATAAATAACACCTTTTAAATTCCTTTTTTTCTTTAAAGCTAAAAATTAAAGTGTGGACTCTTTATATTAAAATTATACTTCGAAGTAAGTACTTATTTAGTGGAAAAGGTTACCTACTGATTTATTTTAAAATAATAATTCTGTATGTTTTGTTGTAATGTGAATTTACATAAAGTTTCGCTCTGACAAAATGGAGAAACGTTCAGTTGAAGCTCTCCTGGAGGAGTTGGATTGACAGAGAAAGAAGCCAATAGAGTCAGCTACCCCCAAACCAACCAGTGACGTGAGGGAGAGGGCCAAAGAGGGGAGGAGGGATTTCTGGGAAAAGAAGGCAAGGGGCACCATTTTGGTAGAGGTCTGCCAGGTTCTGCTGAAAATGTAAAAATCTGCAGTCTGACCTCACTATAAGGATTCAGCTCCTTCTCTCAAATAATTCCATTTGTAAGTAACCCTGAATAAACTCGTTTCCCTAACTAGAGATCAGACTTCATTCGCTTAGTCATTCCAGACCTATAGGGTTGGGACTGGACGCCATGCTTCACTGAGAAAAATTCTTCAGATATTTTTCATACGCTTTCTAATTTTTTATTAGTTTATTCATATTTGTATAAATGTGCACAAGTTACATATTGGCATATTCCATCTTCATTAGGATAAAAATATATAGGCATGAAAAAAAAAGTCTATCCTTGCAACCATAATGGGCAGCTACTTTTCACAAATATTTTCACAAAATTTTCGGAAATAGGTAAAGGTAAATACCTATGGAATCCTTTAAATCTCATTCTTTTATAGTGAATTTGAAGTTATTTATGTTCAGTTCATATTTATAATGACACTCTCTTTAAATTTGGAAACACCTTCACTACCTGGTAATAACAAACACATAATGAAACAGACATAGGAGGAATGTGTCTGTATGTTTGAGTGTACGTGAGTCTGTCTCTGAGTGTATGTATGTGCGTTTTTGTGTGAATGCATATGTGTGTGTCTGTTTGTGTCTGTGTCAGTGTGTTTGTCTCAGTGTGTGTGAGTGTTTTGCTCTCTGTCTCTCTGTCTTTCTCTATCTGCGTGTGTGTGTGTACGTAATTTGTGTGTGTGTATGTATATGTTTTATTGAATGTCAAGTACTCACCATTTTCTTTTGATGACAAAAGAATTTAAAGCAAGAAAATCTGATCATTGGAAAGAATGCTGCAAGTCATTCTTCGATTATTTTAGATTAAAGTCTGTATATATGACAAAGATAAAAGCTAAGCTTTGCTAATTAGAGGATATATTATGCCAAAGTTAAAACTGCAGAACATTATTGAATGATGTGCTAAATGTGCCCCCAAAGTCTCTTCCATGTTGGCACATACTGAACATTTACTGTGTAATAATACTGCATCTCCAAAAATTTGAACCTCCCCTCAACACTGTCCGTATGCTTGCTCAGAACCTGAGGTATATTTCCTCAGGACTTACCTTGCTTAGTTGGAACAGAGTTCAATGCTATGTCATTTGGCATCAAAGAAAACATACAAGAAAACATCAAGCCAATGTTTTTAAAAACTTCTTGGGAAGACATGGTTACAATATTTTTCTTTTGGTGATTCTGTTATTTTAGCATTATGTAGATTTTTTTTTTCATTTTTCAAAATAATTGTAGTAAATGTTTTGATAAAAGCATTTCAGATGTTAGTTTCAAGGAGATTGTGGGCATGCATCTTTATAACAGTCCAGGAATGTGCATCCAGCATCATTTTAAACTTTGTAACTTTAAACAAAATGAGGAAAAAATTAAAATGAGGAAAAACACTGAAAATTTCCAGAAAAATAACCACTTAATCATTTTATTGCATATTGTATAGAGATTTTAAATTTAATTAAACATATAAATTACCATGTTAGTTTTCCTTGGTTGCTTTAAAAATAACAGAGTGAGTAATATTAAAAAGAGAAATTTATTTCACACGTTTTTCTAGAGGCTGGAATTGCAAGACCAAGACACATTCTTTCTTATTTTAACTGACTCCTCTCTCCTTGACTTACAGCCAGACATCTCTTCACTCCATTCCCATAGGGCCCTTACAGATTAGCCCTCCTGACCCTTCATCGTCTGATGAGTTCATCAGTCAGACTAGATTAATTTTGATCATAATTTTGAGCAATCTCTTTAAGATCCTTTTTCCAATAGGGTCAAATTGAGGGTATGACTGCAACTCAAAAACTTTAAGTATGTTATTGGCCAATCCAATTCTGTCCATAAAAAACACTAAATTTCACGCAAGTTGTTCTTCAAGTTCTGGTAGGAAAAGGAAATTTGTAATATCTTTCTGCAAAAATCAATCCTGTTTATTCTTAATATCTGTTCTGATTAGTTTTCTATTGCTGTGATAAAAACACTAACCAAAATCAACTTGGAAAAGAAATGTATGTTTATTGTTTCTTACAAATCCCTGGTTACAGTTCATCACTAAGAGTAGTCAAAGCAAGAAATCAAGGCAAAGACTTGGAGGCAGGAGAGAAAGCACGGACCATGGAGGAATGCTTTTTACAGGCTTGCTTCTATGTCTTGTTCTCAGCCTACTTTCTTAAGCAACACAGGACCGAACACCTGCTCAGGGATGGCACTATAGTGGCCTGGGCCCTCCCACAACACTCAATAATCAAGAAACTGTCCCATAGACATACATGGTTACTGGTCAGTCCAATGGAGGAAATTCCTCAACTG
The DNA here is from genome assembly GCA_035773235.1 of Eospalax fontanierii. Lineage (NCBI taxonomy): Eukaryota > Metazoa > Chordata > Mammalia > Rodentia > Spalacidae > Eospalax > Eospalax fontanierii. The sequence continues at coordinate 28,323,384 of CM069538.1, read as the reverse complement.
AAGTTCCCTCTACTCAGGTGTGTCAAGTTGACTATTGATATTATCCAGCACATTAGCCAATAAATAAGGTTCATTGTGAGAGTATCAATGTTAGTAACTATCTGGTTTAAAGTTTATTCTCTTTAGTGACAGTTATAATATTGTTATTCTATATGAAAATCATGTCTTTCTTTACTTGAAGTAAAGGTAATACTTAATTATTTAAATAACCTCATACTACAAAATTCGTTGCAAATCACTTTCTATGCATATAGGTGAATGTTCTCAATCTTCAATGAGGTTCCTTGAGTCTATGGGATAGTAATTTATAAAAGCACTGTATTAACATTTTACTGTTATCATTTCAACTTCAAAGAAAGAGAAAAAAGTATATTAAAACTAAATAATGTCCAAAATCTACTAAATCAGATAAAATATAACAGTGTTGGTTCCTGTATCCCACAGAAAAGCTGAACACATGACTTAAGAATGACATCAGGTACCTTATTTTCTTTGGTTCAGAGTAAGATAAATCATTTCATATACAGAAAATTCTACTTTAGACCTCAGGTCTGATCATAACCCCTTTGAAAAACATCCAGTTTTGATAATGTTTTATAAATAGATAAAAATTGGTAGAAGGACATGTCATAAATAGTAGTCCATATGGCTCTTTAATCTGCTTTAGACAATTGTTCTTTATAATCACTAGGATAAATATATTTCAAATATAGATAAATATATATTTATGTATATTCTATTATTTATCACAAATATATTATATATATATATATATATATATATATATATATATATTTGAGATACTCTTCCTCTCTCCCTCTTAGAAGAAGTGATGCAAATATTCCTGGTGAGAATATACATACACACACACACATACACACACATGCAATGCTAAGCACTGAATTCAGGGTTTCATGCCTACTAGGCAAACACTATCCAACTGACATACATCCCTAACCATTTCATATAACTTTACACTATTTCTCCTGATAAAAGTAGACACAGAAACATAAACCTTGTGTTCATTGGGCTCCTGTTAGTGAGCCACGTGTGCCTTCTGGTGTCTGTCCTTTGATTTCCTGCAGAGTGATGAAGCCTTTGCCTTAATGGAAAGTCATAAGAGTAATGATAGGAAAACCATTATTGATTTTGAATTGCCAGAGGAGGGAATCATAGAAGATGGGTTCCAAATATTAATGGTGGTATTAGGAAAGAGCTGTAAAGTTTTATTATATATATATATTTTTTTTTTTAAAGTATGCTGACCTTATCATAGTTGAAATCACAAAAAGTGGAAGTGTGTAATGAAATAACGCTACACTTTGAAAGCTTTCAGAAACTCTTTTGCTTTCCTGGCAAACTCTTTTACTTTCCTATCATTTGATTATAATGTACTTATCTACCCAGACTGGCATAACTCTTTTGAACTTCTTCAAATGCTATTAATGAAAATCCCTCTCTTAATGATCATCAGATAGCCCCTTATTAGACAATGTAAAATTTTAAGTGAATGATATTTAAAGTCACATTTCCCCAAAGGAAAAAAGTACAAACATTTCTCCTATCTGATTTTCATTCCCTCAAATGATTGCAAAATAGAGACAAGAATATGTTCAAGATCTGTGGCTTCTGATGTCATTAAAACACTGGAAGGCAAATCATGTTATTGAAAATCAGAGATCTATTAGCCCTCTCTAGTCATTGTAACAGTAAACAATTTGCCTTTCTCAAAGTTTGCTTGGAACAAAGTGTTCATCTCCATTTAGATATTCTTCTCATTTTCAAAGACATATTTCAGTTGAGATAAATTCTGCTTTTATTTTCAACAGAGTCTCTACATCTTTAAATCAATTGTAAATATAATTTCTCCCAAATCTGTACAAATGAGTTTCTCTGAACAATGATAAAGCTTTTGTACCTTCTAAGCTAAAGAGGGATTTGGGCTGTAACAGTACTGCCAGCATTAACCACGTACATACTGTTAACCAAGCTGAACAGTTCCTCAAAAGGTTTTTTTTTTTTTTTTTAAGTATTAATAAACAAAAGAAATCACAAAGCAGAGAAAACAAATCCTGCCTTGCTGGCCTGAAACTCATTCCCTAACCCAGACTAGTCTGGATCGTCCTAATTCTTCTGTCTAAGCCTCTTCAGTGTTAATATTATAGGCATCAGTCACCACACCCAGAAAGCAAATATTCCAATAATAGCTAAAATCCTTGCTGGTAAGAGAAAAGTAGCTTCTTATAAGAATCACAGCTTCAGCATCTTACTCCTCTCATTAAAATAAAATTTTGATATTCTATCTTACAATTAGCACCAGTCATCGAGCACACAACTCCCCTCCTTGAATTTTCCTGAGATCACGGGTAATGCAGGATTAGATATACCTTTGTCCTTCAGTCTTTCCTAATGCCACCTGATCAGCTGCCCCAAAGTCCTCACAGAAAGCACTGCTTCTTTGCAGTAGTCAATTGTGTTGGCTAAAGTGTTTGCTTTTGAACCATTGTTACTAGAAGTCTAGGCAGTGTTGTCACGGACATTGGGGTTCCCTCTTGAAATTCTTGGTTTTATTAATAAAGAAAACTGACACTCTAGTACAGTTTTATTGAAATTTAAAAGAAAAAAAAAAAAAAACCCAGAGGGTAGCAAGCTCTATATCTCAACAGCTGCCTGGAAGAGGAAGATGGAGAAGAAAAGGGAAGAAAAAAAGGCCATGACATTTGAGTTAAGAAGGTTTGGATATCAACCAAGTGGAAATGTAGCCACAAGGGTGGGTGAGGAGGTTCCGAGAGTGTTAAACTCAAATTACCAGAGATCACCACTGAGTTACCTCCACACTGAAACAATCTTCTCCTCTGAAGCAGGGAGGGGGAGGCCCAGGAAACTCCAGAGATAAAAAAGAGGTCGTGTGTCTGGGAAGATTCTCTAAGCCCCTCCCCAGTTTATAAAGATGTAAACAACCGCTGGGGGCTGAGTCTCTGAGCAGTCAACCTGCAGAGAAGAGCTGTTTATCTCTTCTTCCAGCTGCCTGCAATTTGTGCAGAGAGCTCCAGGGTCCGGGCTGTCATGAGTCATCGCCCTTTTGGAGTGTGTTTTTTGCTGATGTAGTTCTATTTCTGCCATTCCTGCCCCTATAAGTGAACCCTAACTCCCACTCCTGTTAATAACCCCAATAAAACTAATTCGCTTACCAAATTTGAATTTAGAGTAACAGATCTGTCCTGGGTTTCCTCTCTGGGGTGAGGAGGTGTGTGTGTGTGTGTGTGTGTGTGTGTGTGTGTGTGTGTGTGTGTGTGTCTATGTGTGTGTGTGTGTTTTGTTTCCACAGGAAATCTCTGTCACACAACACAAACTTACTCTAGCCAGCGTCTGAATAAAAAAAGCCAGAAGAGAAGAAAAATGAAAGCTTGCATGTGGCTCAGAATGGTGGACAGACTCAGCAGATGACGTGCAAGGGGCAGTTCAGGAAAGGAAATACACAGTATCTCACTAAGGGCTAATTATTCTTAGTTCTTAGTTCTCTATCATGGTTTAATATGAACTTGCTTACATGTGGCGGGGTGGAGGGGGCAGAGCCTGGGCCAGGTGATTGACTGATAACTGGATCATCTGTTAAGGGAGGAGACAAAAGGATTTTCTCCATCTAGCGGGTACCGTTTACTGTGGGATTTGGCAGTAAATTAAACTTGAATTACCCACAAAGGGACTGTAATGCCAGAGTAAGTTCATGAGAACTTACTAAGAGAAATAGAAAAAAAAAAAAAGGGTTAGTTCACAAGATTATCCTCTCAGTAGAATCTGATCTGCTGTCTGACTTCAGACTTGGAAAAAAAAAAAGAGACAGAAAAGTAGTATGTTTAAATGTGATTTGCGAACAGCTGTTAAAAAGAAATAACATATTTTGTCACATGAATTATTTTATGTATCAAATTGTTCCAAACAAACCTTCTCCACTCAGGACAGCCACCACCATTGCAAAGGCACACATAGAAAAAGTGAAAAAAAAATCACGTTTTCTGACATCAAATCTACTAGTTCACAGTTCAGACTGCCTCTCAGGATGTGTGACAGGATTCACGTCCTTCTGATGGGGCATCTTACTTGAATAAAGGAAAAAAATCCATCTAAACACCCTAAATACCCACTTTACTCCACTGCACCATGCTATCTTACCAGGAAAGAAATGATTACAGTGGCAAAAGATATAATATACTATGAGAGGAGTAAGAAAAAGAAACAAAGCACACCAAATCTGAGAAGGTGCTTATTCACCTCCTTAAAATTCTCTATAGTAAAAAAATGAATAAAATCTTTTGAAATATAACGTGCTACATATACAAAGCAGGCTTAGAAGGAAAATGTGTAACCTAATAGAACCACGTTTCTGAAGGTTGCTTATCATCTTTGGTCAGGAAACACAGAGCAAACATTTGATAGAAATGCTGCATTTAGAGTGCTTGATCAGTACAGTTGCTCTAGTCCTGTGCCTTTACAATTTTATGGTATTGATAGTAAGACTGAAGAAATATATTGACTAATGGATAATAATAATATTGTATTATTTTTAAAAGAGAAATGTTCTAAGGTTGCTCCAAATTGAAATAGAACACCCTACTTCGAAGTATAGAAAATATAGATTTGAAATAGAGCAAAAAAGCAGAAAATATGTAGATTGAAGCACTGATTCTGCATAACTGTTTTTTTTTCTTTTTTCTTTCTACCACTAATGACATGATGCTCATAGGAAAAGGAATGCTGACTTTGGAACAGTCTTGTTGTAAAACCCTGGAAAAAATGGTAAATGGCATGTTTGTTAAACTGTACAATAAAGTGCATCATTTGGAATAGGTATGGTGTCAGATATAAAAGAAACTAGTATGAACTACTGAATAATGCATACTGTCTGTATAGCTGAACCCACACTATTAATTAAAATAATATTTCCCCTGCATATACATTCAAGATTAATTAAAATTTTCCCTGAATAGTTATATTTAGCCTGGATTCAAACCTCCAATTATCTTCAGATCTTAAATGACTGATACAAGACTCTCTCATTATAGACAAGTCAAGGACTCCGGAACTCATTTCTTTTTCTTGGACAAGCCTCTGCTCAGGAAGCATGTTGGCCACATGCAACCACTTTGAACACTTCTTTTCCTTCTGTCTAATTGTTTCAAAGGACGTGGTAAATGTCCTCTGACATGATCACTCAATGTTGATTTAGATAACTAATGCTTATGAATTGATTTTCAAAGAAGTTTATTTAAATTTCAGATACTTGAGGCTTGCTTTCTGCTCTAAAAATGTAATTGTCTTTCTTGTCCTTATTTATATTGAAATATTATGATTGTTTAACATTTTCTTTTACGTGATGTGTTCTACAGATCCCCCTGCCACCACCACACACCTAATTCTATGATCTTGATCATACTGTGATATTCTATTCCATAAGGAATAAACCATCATTTCTTAATGATGTTGCTGTGCCCAGGTTATAGAATCCTCTCAAAAGACCCCCAGGAGGTCAAATCCAATGCAAGCACAAAGGGTCTTTATTTACAAGCTCGGGCTCTGTCCACAACCCAATGCACCAACCCAGTGGGCGGAGGGTGAGTGGCCACAAGGAGAGGTAGGAGGGGCTTCTTATAGGTTTTAGACAAAGGATGGAGGGGAATTTGCCGTGCTCCCCCAGGTTGGTCACAAAAGCCCGCTCGCACCAAGCATGTCTTTAAATTGATTGGTCAGCAGAAATGGGTTGAAGGGAGCATGGGGGTCTCTCACTTGTGAGAGTCCCCTTTAGGGCAGAGGAATGTTCTGGCCATTACCTAAGTACATTGCAGGCTTTTGTTTATACCTTATTAGGTCCTATTGTTTCCAGGCTTGCCTAATATGCCTGGACCTGTCTCTTGCTGAGTAAAAATTATTGTTCATTGCATGAATGCTTAAGCATTCTCTATCCAGCATGATGTAAGCTGTGTAAAGCACCAATATTAAACAGTTCTGAATGACAGTCATACAATCTTTCTATGTGAAGAAATTTAATTTTATGTCAATGTTGATCTTGGGGAAATTTTTCTTGGTCCTTTTGTATGAATATAAAGTGCTGCTATCTTGTATTTGTCTATAAATTTTATCGGGAAGTAGTTCAAATTAATCATGACTATTGGGTATAAACAAAAATCCAATTTTCCATTAAATGTGTAACGAGAATAAAATAGACTTCAAAAGTGTCACATTTTTCCATTTTATAAATAGGTTGAACAAAGGAAATAAATGTCTATAAAGTTATCTATTCCTGTAGCAAACTGCGTTGTGTAGAATTGTTTTGTAAAACAACTGTTTTATACATGTTTAATTTTATCAACAATATTCTTTTCTCTGTATTACTTCTGAGCAATCTTTTAGATCGTTTGCATGTTCAGGGGTCTATGTGGTAAAAATAATGCTTATCACTCACATACAGCATTTGATAATTTGATTATCTCTACAAACTTTTAATCAAGATATATTGATTAGATTGCATCAAGCATACCAGAGCAGCTCTTTTACAGAATGAACCCCATGGAAGTGGCTTTCTGTAATGGTCTTATTTATTACAGCTTGATCTTTCAATTTCTTGATACATTCAGAACAATATTTTCTTAGATATTTTTATTATAAAGTGTATACCTCGCTTCTCACCATGACTGCTTCATAAAAATTAGACTTGTCTCTGCCCTCTAATGAGTTTGTAGTTAAGATTTTAAGTTGAAGATGGAAAAGATAGTTATCTTTCCACATATATTAATATTTCATCTGACAATCATAAAATATTTATTTCGAACTATTCTCTCCAGTGGTGTGAATAAACCAACGAGACCCTTGGGAGCCTTCCTACATGCTTTTTTAAACTCAATATCCATTCATTACCCAATGTGAGATATCTTTACTAGAAGAGCTAGTTAGGTCTGCATGCTTAGGGAAAGGCATGGTATTCCTCCCTTATAAGAAAATCTTGACCACAAGGGGGGCAATTGTCAGAACCACATGGCAAACTTGTCTATTTGCCTCTCCTAACACTCCTGATGACTAATTTCAAATATGCACTTGGCACTGGAGTTCAGTATAAATTTTGCTGTGAAAATATACAAAAGTTGTGATCAACATAAAATAAGTATTTTTTATTAAGGTAGATTATTATCCATTAAAAGGATGGACTCATCCAATAAATTGAAGGTGTTAAGAGGCTGCAAAGGAGGATCCTAGAGAAGGAACACAACCAAGCTAAGGAACATTGACTCTCTGCTCACTCTGGTGAGCTTGGAATTTTCACTCAAATAGCACCAGCAACTGTTGCCCGAGTTCCAGCATGTGGCAATCCCTACCAAATTTGCACTTGGTAATCTTACTGTCATGCAAGCCATTCAAAAAAAAATGACAATTTCTTTATTTCATTCTTTTCTAACTATTTATGCTTAATTTGTATAACTTTCATTTCCAAATGCACTAAGAATTCTTCAGAAGTGGCTTAGCGATTGCTTTAAAATTCAACAAGAATGCAAACTATCAAGTTGACACTAGATATTTTAGATTGGATTGGAAATGGATATCAACATTTTATATGTGTCATCATGTGATTAAATTTCTACAAATGAAATTGTATCATAAAAGTCATTTATGCTTCTTCCTTTGTTAATTAAATACTGAAAAACAGTATTTCCAGTGTCATGCAAAGATACTGCCTTTTAAATTGTTACCTTTACTTATCCAGCTACTTTCATCAAGAATTGAAAAAAGAATAAAACAATGAAAGCATAAGTGTGATACTGTGCAACCAAAGCACTGTCTTTTCTGTATTCTGCATTTGATGATAAGAGGGTATTTTCCAGAAAATATTTAGTAATTTCCTTTATAATCTTGAAAAAAAATCATTTTCCCACTCTATTAGAGTGGAATATTTTCTCCTGAGAACCTTGTGTTTATCGTTTGTTCAAGGCTTCATTGATATCATGACTACCAATATTCCATGATTTTTCCCCTGACTAATCACATTAGATAACGTGGCATGTAAACGCTAATGCTGCTATGTTCTAAATGTGCTTGATGTCTAAGAAAAAAGTCCAGAAGCTTTATCTTAACCAATTTGTTAGATGAGTCTTCAATCTATTGATCCTGCATCTTGAGTATCTTTCATTGTTCTAACATTTATTTTCATAATTGGGAAGAGGAGAGAGAGAGAGAGAGATAGAGAGAGAGAGAGAGAGAGAGAGAGAGAGAGAGAGAGAGATGAGTTTGGATGTACATATGCCATGGTGCATGGTGAATATATGTGGGGTCAGTGGAAAACTATTAAAAGTTGTTTCTCTCCTTTCACAATGTGTTCCAGGGATGGAACTCGGGTTATTAGGCTTGTGTGGCAAGTGTTTTTACCATTGATCTATTTCACTGGCTCTCATGTATCTTTACTACCAAAACCAAAAAATTCATTTGCCTTATTTATACTGTGTCATGAATAGTAACCTAAACAGTAAGTGCCGGAGCCAGCTGGATGAAATCGAAGGGTACCCTGAAGAGGGGAGTGAGGACTGAGAAATAGAGAAACGATAGGTTCAGGAGGGCTGTCAGTCAATACTGAGTCCCAGACTTTATTTTGCTCAGTGTATTTATACTTTTACAGCTGCATGAGATGCAAAACAAGAGCTCCAAGCAAAAACAAACGTGTATTTACATAGGCAGAACCATTCAAGCCACCCGCAAAGGGTTCTCAGCCTTGGGCCCAAGGCAGACTTCCATTCAGGAGCCATAAAGTATTTGCATAGCAAAGCATCCTGCTCCCACAGCACTTCTGTGACTGACTTCTGCTTAGCCCTAAACTAGGGCATAGTTTAGGCAGGCAAATGGTTCCCAACAAGTAAGGTTTTAAATAGTACCAGTGGTAAGACAAATGGATCTTTAAGTATAAAACAAAAAAGGAAGTGATGAAAACAAAAATTATTCTATGGAAACTGAATTGATGAAGCATTTTAGGCTAATTGTTACAAAGCAGCTAATATAAAACATACTAAAACCATAAAATTAAAGGCTAAGGTAAGATAATTTGAAAACATATGTTGCTACAAAACTATTATTATCATTATTTGCATTTTTTATTAATTCCATAAAAGGAGCATATATGAAAAACTCATAACTGGAATACAGGAACTTTTATTTGATTTCTAATTTTCCTGTAACAATTTAAGAAGATTTTAATATGATAGTAAACACAACTGCTCCTAACAGAGGTGGTGTTATAATAACTCTCTGCATTTCAGAGGAATCTCATCACTGGCTAACACTTAGAGGTCTGACTAAGATTCTTTGAAAATTCTAGCCATGAGATATAAATCGTCAGAAGGAGATATCATTCTAGTCAAGCACTGCAGGCAGATATTGCATTTCCTTGGCTCAGTTCACACAGTCTATCATTGTTATGTCCACTAAATCCAGTCAAATTCTTAAAGCATTTTATGCTCCAATATAAAGAGCACTCACTTCACACCATGCCCTGTTTTCATCTATGACTGATGAAAATAGCTAGAAAAAAAGCCTTTTACAGGAGTATAAAAAATTGCTTTACATGAAACTGATGCATTATACTGGAGACAAACCTAATCGGCCAGATGTGAGCAATGGGAATCAGGGACCTTGCAGACACCAGTCATTGTTTGTGAATTTATTTCTACATGGTACTTTGGATTCTCTGAAACCACAATATCTACAAAAGAAACCAGAACAGATTCATTATACCACTTGCTTCATAATAGTTGAAGAAGCAAAAACTGCTCATTAATGTGTCTCATAGTCATTAAATGGAATGTCAGCATGTCTGGGACTGTTCCTTATTGTTTAATTTTCCTTCTCCTTCTGTAAATGGTAAGCTTGATAGTTGTTTAAACTCAGATTCTAGAATGTGCTATTCCACACATACTATTTAGTGAACATCAATTCATATATAATATGCTCACAATAGTGATCTGATTTCATCAATGAAAATAGAACAATGATTGCAAAAAGCAGTGGATTTCAATTTTTATTTCATTTTTACTTATTATGCTGTATGTATAATGTATTGAATGTCTGTGTGTCAGTGTAAGTATGGTTGATTGTGGGAGTCTTCATGACAACTTTCAGATTCTCAGCTATACTGGAAGCACTTTTACCTATCCTGCTAGTTCAACTCCTTTGTGTGTGTGTGTGTGTGTGTGTGTGTTTATGTGCTGCTTTAGATGGTACATATGGCCTTCTACATGCTAAGCAAGAGTTCTACCAATGAGCAACATCTCTAGCTGAAAGTAGATTTCTCGGTAATATGTTTTTCAACTACTGACTTATAGCATTTGATACAAAGTTAAGTACTGAATATCAATTCTTAAACATATAAGTTATTTACCTTGAATATGTTCAGAAATGGTTTTTCTAAGGAACTAAGGAAAGCCTCTGCCATTTTAATGCATGATATGTATACAAGTCAGCACTAAACAAAACAGAGTTGAGATTTAAAAAAAAAAATACATTTGTGGGACTGAAGAGAAAGCTCAATGGTAAAGGGCACTGGCTGCTCTTGCAGAAGACATAGGTTAAATTCCGACCAGTCACATAGCAGCTAACAACATTCCCTCATTCCAGTTCTAGGACATAGAAGCCTTCTTCGGGGCTCTGTAAGCAATGCACTGAACACATACAATAAAAATTGAAAAATAAAAAATTTTTAAAAATATGTATCAATCAGCTTCATACATGGTTCCTACCAACCATGCATTCATGATCTTATACCTGTTCTTTCTGCTGCAGTCTATACGGATCTCCCCATAATCAAATCAGTTTTCTTTTTAAAATTTGTTTATTTTTTATTTTATGTTTATGTGTGTAGCAGGACATACGTATGTATGTCACATGCATGCTGGCTACTGAAGAGGCCAGAGGAGAGTGTTGGGTCTTCTGGGAACATAATTAAAGGCAGGTGCAAACTTTCTGATATGGATACTGGGAAATGAGTCCAGGTCTTCTTTAAGAGCAGCAAATACTCATTTTTTTTCTTTAAAAATTATTTATTGTTTTATTTTATGTGTATGAGAGTTTTGTCTGCATGTATGTATGTACAATCATGTTGTGCAAAGTTTGCAGAAGCCAGAAGACTATGATGGATCCCCTGGAACTGGGATTACAGATGGTTTTAGTCACCATGTGTGTGCAGGTCTCTTAACTGCTAAGCCTTCTCTCTAGCCCCCAAGAGTATCAAGTACTCTTAACTATTAGCCATATCTCCATATTTTCATAAAATACTTTCTATCATTTGATGTGATTTCACTTAATCTGTAATTATCCAAGAAGATAAACTATAGCTATTTCTACCATTGTGACTTTCAAACTTATATTCATTACTCAGATATATTTACACAGTTAAGACTGTAACAATACTATTTGATGCATCAATTGAAGTTCATTCAGATATTTGTGTCTGCATACAGGAAGAAATTTCATCTATTTAGAGATATACCAAATTTAGGATTTGCTCTAGAATCTACGACCTCTCTAGCCACATGTATTTGGCTGTTTACAGTTCCATGTGACCTCTCACACTGAGAAGGTTTTAAGTTCAATTAGATAGCTGTTGATTACCCTCTGTGTCCCAGCCAGCAGGACAGCAACGAGAACTTGAGACCCCCCAGGAACCTGGAATGAAAGGGAGCGAAAGGTACAGAGAAATGACGGCAAGACAAAAGTTTCTGATCAAACCGCCAGATTTTAATTTCTTCTCCAAGTCTTATATACACCTTGGTGAAGCAGGAAACAATAATCAGTTAGGAATGTCAGGGAAAGCTATTTAGGCCATAAAACCTCAATAAGCAAAGGTCAGGTCACAGGTAACTCCCAAGGAATGTACTTCAAACAAACTTTCCAAGGGAGAAAGATGCTAATCAGCTCTGGAAAATTCTCCAGACCAAGATCACAAGGCCATGCTAGGTTTTAAGATAGTGATAAATCTCAACATGGGGTCTGGTTGGCTCCTGGAAACTCTACATAAATGTGCCAATACTGCACAAATAGAGATAGCTTCCTGTGCCAGTCCTTGTAGTTATCCGTGTTTAAAGCTGGGATTGGATCATGGATTTATTTTCTCCCTTAGCAGCATGCCTAGTATCTTCTAGAACTATGATAGAGAAGGCTTCCAGATTAGTTCCAGATCCCTAGGTTGTAACTTTTCAAGTAATGTAAGCCTCTTCGATTATTTATGTCTGATCATTGCAACTCCAATGGATTAGTGGAATTCATTTATTTACTTATATCAATGAGTTGCACAGCAATAAATTTGTTAGGGGAAAGTAAATAGACCTGAAATTAATGCTTTGTGAAAGGTAACAGACACGTACTTAGGCCAGTCTGGATCCAGAGTCATTTGGGAGCACTTTGACATTGCCCAGGCACTTAGAGGTAGAAGCTTGTTATTATTGCCCTTTTTATTTTCCATGAAAACGGGCTTTCAGAAAACAACGTTGTTCTTTTTTTCTTTAGCAATTTTTGTTGTAGGGTCTTATTTTATGTCATGTTCATTGCTATGGATACATTTGCAGAAATGCCTTCTGACAGCCTGAATTGCAGGCCTTGCTGGCAGGGTGACCTCCTTAGTTGGAATGGGAATTGATTGGCAGGCTGGCCTGTTTATCCTGCCCAGAAAAGCTTGTCTTCTAGACTGTAACAGTTCAGCAGGTGGCCTTGGTTATAGAGTGAATCTTTATTCCAAACTATTTCTTCATTTCAACTTAGAGAAGAGCTATCAGATGAATAGAGGAAAGAGTAGGCACACCTCTTTCACAAAACCCAAACAAGGGGCTGGAGAGATGGCTCAGCAGTTAAGAGCACTGGCTGTTTTACCAGAGGACCTGGGTTCCATTCACAGAACCCACACAGTGGCTAACAACCATCAGCAACTCCTGTTCCAGGGAGTCTAACAACCTCTTCTGGCCTCTTTGGACATTATACATGCATGGCGTACTTACACACATGTAGGCAAACACTCATACACATAAAATAAAATTAACCAATCAAATATTTTCAAAAAAGAGAAAAATTTTAATTTGATGAAATATATATCAAATCCCAAGTGAGTCTGTCAGTCAGTTCATTTTCCGGCATTAGCTACAGTGAACATTATTTATTTATAATACTGAACTTCAATAGCACAGTTGAGATACTAAGAATATAATTCTGAGCATATATTTCATGCTGAATTTTAATGATGCCCATTTTTTCTTTTTCCAAGGCACTCTTTTAAAGAATAAACTAATAAATTAATAATCTTAAATTCATAAGATAAACAAATAGAAATGTTTTTAATGTCAGCTTTAGTAAGGTCACTGAATGTGCTTCAATAAGATCAAAATGTCTATCATATTTTATTCTGTATCATATTTTATGTTTATGTTATGCTAAGCAAAACAATAGCAATATGTACCTACAAAGAACCTAACAAAGCATTTCTTAGATAAAGCTAGTGACTGGATATGAATAAAAATAGAAATTAATCCAAGTTCTCTAATCCTTTTCCCAGAAGATTTCAAAAATAGCAAAGTTTGTTTATGAACTGGAAGTATTTAATACTATCAGTCAAGTGATGTTGGAAATGCTTTTGTTCCCTTGAAAAATGAATTTTGTATGTCTATAAATGCTTATTTTGAAAAAAGAATTGTTTTAATTTTCATTAAATATCTTTTCAAGTATAATATTAAATGGAGAATAATTTGTACTGGATGGAATCAAAATAGATGAGTTTTCTTTCTATATTAACAACCACAGAAAGTAAGCATCTTTTTTTGTAATTCCAGTGAATTGTGTGGCTTCTGTCAAATAATTTTATCTTCCAGACCACTGGGAACCAATTAGATTAAATAAATCAATTTTATGTCAATAATGCTGTTTCATAAGTGCCTCAACTCAGATAACTCTAAAAAATTTTGTAATTTAACAATAGATATATTTGATCACAGGAAATCTGCTGTGTGCTAAGTGCACTTGAGTATACTCTGATACTTGAACGAGGCTGCACTTTGGTATTTTAACTGGTTGTAGCATCATCAAATATAATCTTTGGGAAGTTTCATAGATGTAACCCTAATTTCAGGATTTTCTCTGTTCTCCTGATATTTACTGTCACCTTGGAATCTTGGGGTCAGAACTTTCTTAAAGGGATTCATTAGCAGTGGATGAGTTGATGACATATGCAATGCTCTCAGAGTAGCTAAGGAGGGTTGCTGGGATGATGACATAAATGGAGACTTACTGAAAACTTCCTGTTTTTCTCTTGGTAAATTCATTGCCTTGAATAAATTTCCTTTTTGAATTATTTAAAGATTTTGATTGCAGCTCTTTTCCTAAGAGTTTATATCTCTTAGTATTTGGACTTTGACGTTAAAACTGTAAAGAAAGCCAGTAAGAAGACTAATTAAAATTCCAGGCAATGAAGATGGTCAGTGCTAAGGGGTATGCAGCAGTTTCAGGATATCTGTTATCACTCAGAATCATCTTAAGTTGTTCAGAGTCTTAATTTTGGTTTCGGTTTTCACTATGATTTATGATTTCAATGCATAAATTTCACATGTTATTTGATATATACCTATTGTCCCAGGGAAATTTGTGTTTCAGAAATAATTACACAGATCCCACATACACATATGTGGTTTTAACACTGAATTCCTCATCTAACATTTAAAAATAAGGACTTTGGGTTATCTATCTCTTATGTTGACCACTTGAGGTAAAATATTTTTTTCTAAAAATAAAAATGAACTATAAAGTTTTATATATACCCATGTTTTTGATTAGACTATATGTAAATGAACAGAATAAAACTGTCACACCTCCATTATAATTATATTAATGAATATCTACACAATTTTGTCATCTTAAATATAAAAAATATTTCAATGTTTATTCGTGGACATACTCTCTTTTGGATACGTGTGAACAAAGTAATTTCACATTAATATATATAAATTAGTATGTATGGATAACATTTAGGAATTTTGGCTATTTTAGTACAATTTTATCAATCTGAGGTTGAAAATGGCATATGTGCATGAAGTTGAGGTGTGAATAGGCTTTGTTTAGCACCAACAAAAGTCTTTTAATTATTGATGTTAGAAAGCCAAAACTGTGAAGATGAATGCAACTGAGCATCTGGAGAGAGGCCGCTGGGGATGAGGAAAATCAACGCTGCCAACCATTTGAGGAGTAAAACGTGACAGAATCAATCCTACGTGTTTAGCGCAGAACTGGTAAACAGACTATGTTATATTTGTTATGAAATGTTTCCAAGAGACAAACATGGCATTGACAGGTTAGAATTTGACTGGAGATATTTTTGTCTTCAATAATGTCTGAGTAGGAATAAGAAAATTTTTTAGAAAAATAAATAAATAAAAAGTAGCAAGGTCTTGAAGCTTTTAAAAGACTTCTTAAATTCCATGTACAAAGCTTAATAGATTGCAAATAACAAGTGATTCTGGAAGGATGAGAAGAAAGATTTTCATTTTATAGGTAATTCTTGTGCACTTTGTCTTAAAATTTGTATTATCTGTAACACTAGGCAGGTAAGTGAGGAATGCGTGCAATATTTATACTTAGAAATTAATGCACGCAAAGATGGACATTTGTTTTCCTTCTGCTCCTAGGCTTCTATCACTGCACAAAAGCTGGTTAAAACATTAGCCTGATCAGATAGCAATCACATAAGCTGTTGCCATGGTAATACCATGGTAATGAATGAGTATTAGAAATAAATACTGACATGATGAATTCTGTAAAATTGTGAATGTGAAAAGAAAATGCTGAAAAGGGTTTGTGTGTATGTGTGTGTGTGTGTGTGTGTGTGTGTGTGTGTGTGCGTGCGTGTGTGTGTGTAGTGTGTGTGTGTAACTATTTTAGGAAATAGTTCTTGTTTTTTTGTAAAAAAATACACTATAACATGGGACAGGCATAGAAATTTAACCATTCTCTGTAACTCTGGGTTCTGGTCCTAGAAAGAGCAAATGGAAATTAAATGAGGCACTGACTAAGTTATAAAACAGCCAAAATCCCATGTAAGTGTTTCACAAAATAATCAGTCTTAAAAAGAAAGAAAGTAAACATGTAAATGAACTCAAAATGTCTTTCTGGCTCCCTCCAACTCTACTCTCTCTCTTCTTCTCCCTCTCCCTCTCTGTCTCTCTCTCTCTTCCTCTTCTGTTTGGCATACTTATTTCAGATGTGGTTCTCCAATGACTACAAGCATCCTGTCATCACAACTGTTCAGAATATCAAATCTAAGAATTATTAGGCACATCAGAAAGTGTTACTGTGGAAGCCTGAAAAAGGAGGTGTACTTAAATTGATTATTGAAACTGGGAGAGAATGAAAAAGAAGAAAGAGCTAAAAGTAAAAGAAACAAAGAATCCTCCGGTTACTGGACCATGTGTTGACTGCCCTCGATGGTCTTTTTCCTTTCATATGGGAGTTGAGCTACTATTGGTGTCAAATATAAGTCTGTAGGAGGCATTGTAATATGCCCATGACTCCAGTTATCTGAATTTGCAAGAACTAACTGCACTAAATAGTAACTCCAAGTGAACTGTAGACAAGCTAAGATTTACTGACAGAGTTATAGAATATAAATAGGATACCATTAGATACTTGATTCTGAAATGCATCTTCATTCATTTTCTGAAAATGTTTAATTTTACTACTGACTTTCTCTCCAGTCTTTGTCTTTTTTATATATCCACAGAATATAAAATTAATCTTTGAAAAAAGTATTTATTTACTTTTATTTTATGTGTATGAGTCTTATGCCTCCATGTATGTAAGTGCACCCACATAGCACAAAACACGTAGAAGCCAGAAGAGGGCATTGGATCACCTGGAAATGGAGTTACAGATGGTTGTTAATTGTCATGTGGGTGCTAGGAATTAAATCTAGGTCCTCTACAAAAGAAGTCAGTGCTCTTAACTGCTGAGCCATCTCTCCAGCCCCATAAGATTGTTCTTAATAGGACAAAAAGAAGTATCTTCATTAATTTTGCATTGGAAACATCAAAGCATACAACAAAGTTGTATAGTTCAGTAAGAAAAATACAGACACTCTTATTCCAAAATGTGCAATAAAGGCATTTATCAAAATAAGACAAAATTGACTATCAGATGTGTGAAAACATGACCATCACTGTTAATCATCAAGAAATGTAAATGTAAGTCAGTACCATAAGGAGATATCACCTGACCCAATAAGCTCTGGAAATTGAAAAATCAAATTTTGTATGTTGATCGTTCATTAGATTGGCAATGTGAAACAATTCTCTCATGGTATGGAAGAGCCAGTGAGACTCAGCTCCAAGTCAGTCTCAAGATTACAAACGGGGCAGAAGTACACTTTGCTACCGTTAAGCCATGGTACATTCCATCTATTAATGCACTTGTGATTTGCAGTGCTTTCATGGTCATTGGGACCTAATCCTATTTAGTGTGGTTAAACATCTCTATGTCTACCCAGCTCTCTTCAAAACTTTAAAGCAACTTTCTAAATTTGCTGTCATTTTAGAAAGTCAGACATAATACTTTTTCTTGATCTAATGCTATGAGCATAGATAATCAATGATTCTACTTAAAACATTATTGTAGTTAAAGGGGAAAGTTAATAAATTATCATTGTATTAGTGGTTCCTTTCACTTTTTCCATTCTATTTGTTCATTGATTAAAAAAAAAACTGCTGTAGAAACGATTGAATGTATTGCAGTTGTTGCTAAACCTCCAAAAAGCCTTGCAATGATGTCCTACAAGGTCATTTAATAAAATCTTAGAGACTTGAAAAGTAAATCACTTCTAAAATTCATATTCACCCTGAAATGAAATTTTTTCTTGCAAATATTAGAGAATGATATTTTACTATGTTGAATATTTAAATAAGTAAAATAAGCTCCAATTCTATTATTTTACTAAACCACCACAAAGTGCAATGATTCAAATATATCAAACTCAGTGCACTGTAATATGTAGGTAGATATATTTTTTAATTGTGATCTATTTTTTTAGTGCTGGAGAAATACAAAGAAACTATTCTCATGCTGTGACACTTAGCAATTAAAAACTGTTTTTTCAAAACAAAGAAAAAATGAAATTCCTTACACTCTTAGTATACCCAACAGGAGATAAATAACTGCATAAATAAATATTAGAAACTACTCAGTTTTGAAAAGCTGGCACTTTATTACTGTCAGAAATTCTTGCTTAAAATTCATTAAATGGTACCTAAAAAAATACCCACAGAACTATATAGACACTGATCAAAGTTACACTTTCAAAGATATTTAATTTGTATCTGTCATTTGTTTTATGCAACAACTTTTTTGTAGCATTTAGTTAATAATCAGAAACTCATACCCTGGATAGATTAAAAAGGATTCATATGGATTTTTGGCCTCTCCCCTCTGTTCATTCACATGCATCCCAGTATTCTTACTCTGTATTACATCAAAGTCACATATTTTTGATTGACTTTGGCTTCCTAGGCTTATCACCTATATTTCGAAGTATATAGCTAATTTCATTTTATACATTTGAGTTTCGCTTTCCTAACTCACTGAAAGCTAAATTATGTTACTCTGACGTATGTAGCATAAAGACCAAAGGAGATTATCATTTGAGAAAATTAATATTTTAAAAGCAGATGATGTTCTATTTCATAAGGCTAAAATTTCACATTCTAAGGAAAATAAATAATAAAAAAAATCAAGCATGAGAAATAGTAATTG
Source organism: Eospalax fontanierii (assembly GCA_035773235.1). Taxonomy (NCBI): domain Eukaryota; kingdom Metazoa; phylum Chordata; class Mammalia; order Rodentia; family Spalacidae; genus Eospalax; species Eospalax fontanierii. The sequence continues at coordinate 28,304,583 of CM069538.1, read as the reverse complement.
CCTGGATTAAGAAAATTGTTAATATTAATAGAAGCATAATCAAGCAAATTTTAGCCCCTGACTTTGGGTCTTTATGAAATCTGAAATTATCCCGAAATTGCTCAGAAATGCATTTTCTACTATGACTTATTGCTTCATAAGAGGTGCTTTAAATTTTTAAGTATGTTTTATATTCTCATGACTTTTCTTTCTTACTATAATAAAAAAAAACATATTACCTTTGAGAAATTTTTGTACAAAGAGATTTGTCCACAGAGTCATGATTTTACTCGAGGAAGGCTAAATATCATAAATCCCTGTGGCAGCAGACACAAAAGCCCCAGTTCTCTTGGGGTGCTGAAGTAAACTTGAATTCATATAGAGCTGATTGAAACATAGGTTGTGTTTTAACACAGCTTCTTCCTCTGTCCTTGTATCAGTGTAAGCAAGGGTGTATTCTAGCTCTGAGAAGATGACACCAGTGTCTACAGTAATGAGCACTTCTTACCAGCACTGCCTTGCAAGGTTTCTGATTCTGTCCTGTGTATGTCTAGTACACTGTCAGCTTATCAAAGGCATTGCTCGCTCATTTCTGTGACAGCATGTTTTATTTCTAGTATTTAATTTTGATGCTTTCATAAAATTTTAATCTTTCTACCTATATTATCTGCCATGGATAATTTTGAATGTCAGCTTCCCTGGACTCCAAGGTGTTTGCAGTGTGGATAAAGGGTTTTACTGTGTATGTCCCTGAGGTTTCTATGGGGCAGATAGTTTGGGAAGTTTAGGGAATGAGTGGGGATGGCCTATCTAGAATGGAGAAAGGGGAGAACTGTCAAGTGTTTGGTTACCCAGATAGAATGTAAAAGAGGAACTGGAAACTGAGTCTTGCTACCATTCTCCTTTCCTGAAAGGTGACTTTTCTATTGTCCCTCTTGGACCTTTACATTATAAATTCTTTAGCTTTTGAATGTAAACTTACATTGAATTCCCTCTGGACAACCTTGGGTTCTTCAGCCTGAGACTGGGGTCATATCATTGACCCTTTTCTTGGTCTGTGCTTTCCAGCTTCTTGAAATGCAGAAGTACAAGACTTTCTTGAATCTAGGTTTGCAAACAGCAATTATAAGTCATATCATCCTCTGTTAGGCAAACTAATAAATCACCTCTCCTTATGTGTATTCTATTTGTTCTGTTTCACTGGAAAACTGTAATATCTTAATTACATTTTCTATTAAAGATCTCAATATGTTAATGGTTTTATTCATCATCTATTTTACTATTCCACATCATCTGTTACTGTGTTTGAGCTAGTTTCATATTTCTTTGTCCGATAATTTCTAAATTAGTATCACTTCTGAACCTTAATCCTCATGTTTGCCTTGTGTCTTTATACTTCTTAGCGTTTTACCACTCCTTCAATTTGTCTGAGAATTTATTTATTTGTTTTTTTGAGACAGGGTCTCCTTATAGCCCCAGTTGGACTGGAACTCACTATGTTGACTAAGGTGGCCTTGAATTCACAGAGATACACCTGCCTCTGGCCCCCAAGTTCTGGAATTAAAGGCGTGCCCTCCCTACCCGGGGCTGTTTTAGAATCTGTACATTATGTATGTATCAGGTAACATGAGCCAAAGAACAGAGACTGTTTTCATGAGTCTCAGGCTGTTATTAATAGGTACTGAAATATATTCAATATTTACTGAAGTTGTAGATGTCACTTTGAATCTTCAAATTCATTAATTTTCTTCATTTTATCTGCCAGATTGCCTCCAAATTTCCCTAAAATTAGTTCCTAATTAAAATCTAAGGCTTTCAGCATCATAATTTGTAACTCACTGTTACATTCACAGATCACTTTCAATATAATGGTGACACAGGAGCTGAGGATGCATTTCATAACCAGATACTTAATTCTTGGTGCCTGCCCTGGACAGTAGTCTGCACAAGTGCTGATTAGCTTGAGTGTCTCCACTAAGAAGAAGCAGAACATAAAGCATATATAATTTTATAAGCAATAAAATGCGTAGAAGGATACTGCAGTTGCAATCTTTCTGATCTTGTTTTAGAGAATTGCTCACCACACACATAAATGAGAATAACACATAACACATAAATGAGAATAACCTGTCGATCCCATAGGGTGGAAAATAAGGACTTTCTCTATACTTTCCAAATTTGTGTTTACTGACCTTTTCTTCCATGCAGTATTTTTTGAAAATTGTCACCAGTCACAGAGGTGAGGGTTATTATTTCTGTACTAGATCTATCTGGATTGGACAGGCTGAAAATCACCTTTTGCATTGTCTGCTTTATTTTTGACACTTTCACACTGTATTTTTACAGAAAGGAGAAAATAATATGAACAGTTTTCAATACAGACTTCTTTGTGCTATAGTGTGTATGCGTGTGTGTGTGTGTGTGTGTGTGTGTCTGTGCATGCAGGTATAATGTATATGTGTATGTAAGCTGTGTATGTTTGTGTTTATATGATTTGTATATATGCATGATGTGTATGTGTATCTAAGGTGTATGTGTTTGTGTATGTGTGTACACACAGTTCCTGAGTGTTACTGTAGGCCATGACTCACAGGCAGAAGTTAAGAAGATAACCTTGGACATTGATTCTCACCTTCCACCTCCTTTGAGACTGGTCTTTTTGTTATTTTTTCCATTGTTATGGCAAACACCCTGACCTCTGAGCTTCCAGGTAGCTCTGTCTCCTGTCCCTGGCCACAGTCTCACAATAAAAGCCCTGGGATTTCAGATTTCCAGGTTGATTCTGTTGATACAAATTCAGCTCCTCACACTTGTGATTTACTAGTGAGCCAACTTCCTAGCCCTATGCTTAGCTTTTAATGATATTGAAAACTATCTAAAAAGAGAACTATGTTCTATATATGAAATGCAATTTAAGGTATTTGTTTATTGTTTCTTAATAGTAAGTATGGATCCCCAAAGAATCAGGATATACTCCATCTATTAGAGTCAATATTTTGCAAATTTATTAAAAAACACAATAGCAGGGACTTCTATATTTCAACCAAATCTAATTTAAAAACGTTACACTTTGCTGCACAAAAAGGTTTAGCAGAAAAGTGCTATTGAGTCATGTTAATCCCTATATCCCAGATGGAAAGACCCATGCATTTCAAAGAGTGAGCAACCCCCTGAGGTTTCACAATAAAGTAAAAGGAAGTATATAAACAGTCAGTATCACAGAACAATATATCTTAGCACTGGATCTTCGTTATTTTAGTATAGATTCAAGAACATTAAAGAGTGCAAAATTATAGCATACTTACGGATTCTGGCAGGACAATATCAATGAAATATTCCATTAATTTCACCCACATATAACAAATTACATGAAGCATAAATCCTTGAATATAATTCAAACCCCATTTTTTGCTTTGGTTTTGAAGTTCTTTACTCCTCTGTTCCCTTTTTTAATCAAATGCATGGTCATTTATTTTGCATGCCCTTTTAAACTAAAAATTTAACCTAGTTTAAATGTAGAACAAAGAAAGAAATCTTGCATGCTAATGAAATTAAACATCGGCATTGACCTTTTTGCTATTGTATGAACACGTTTTGGAGTAACATTTCTGACACTACAAATGAGCTTTTATCTTAGAAAATAATAATATATTATTGTAATTTAGTAATATACTGAAACAAAAAAGTCAAAAGAGGCAAAATAAAGTAAAAAATAGTAAAAAAGAAAAAGTGAAAAAAAAGTAAAAAATGCCTAAGATTCTTAGAAAACCTATTTTAGAAGAAAAATACACAATACAGTATAAAAAGTTATTAATATTAAAAAGTAAGCTTGAGTAACTAATTAATATAATTGATTATAACTATGGACCAGAATCATGGAATTCATATTATATGAAAAGTGAGATTTACCTGAATTCAATACTTCCACAAAACAACATAGTGTAAATATGCAGTATTTGTTTTTCTGAAACTCCTCCTAGTCTTTTGTACTAAGTAAGGGTTTATTGTCCAGAAAAGTCATTTATTATTTTATAGTTTAGAAAGAAGTTTTTTTTTTTTTTATTTTTTAGCTTGCTGCTTTCATCCTTTGTTTATCCAAGTGGAGGTCTCAACCTTCTGCTTGTTTTATGAAATTGATGATGAGGTGTTGCGTGAGAGACATTTCCTGGGGATTCTGTTTACTCCAGAAAAGGAATTCAGACAGAACAAGTCCCAACTTCACCAAAGACTAACTTGGTAAACCAATGTTTTTATTGGTTACTAACAAGAGTTTGAGTGAGGGGATACTGGAGGAGGAATGACTTAGAAGCAGTTTCACCACCAAAAGGCCCACCCAACACTGGTGAAGTCTCAGGGAAGTTGTTATTGTGGTTTCTGTCTCTGCACAACTTACAGGCAGATTCACAGATTCCTGAAATCTTCTCTTAGAAGCTTGGTTGGTCAGAGACTCCTGCCAGCTGTTATTTACTCCTTTTATAAAGCCGGGGAGGTGCCCTTAGAGAATCTTCCAAGCACCCTGGAGAATTTTCCAAGTTTCTACTTTCACCTCTCAGTCTCATATGCCTTCTTCCTCCCTCCTGGAGGGACTGTTTTAATTCAGAAGAAACTGCCATACAATATGGGGTCAGACTCAGTCTCTACATTCTCATTATTGTCTCAAGACTCACTAGCTGGGATTCTGTCTTTGCTCATTTGAAACTAAATGACATTTCCTGTTCCCCTAACTGAGTGAGACTCATGAAACAATTTAGGAGTCAATCAGCTTCTATACCATGGTAGTGACATTCTACACGCACATATATCAAAGCCAGATCTGGGATGCTCCTATTGCAGGTAAGAAAAAATCAGTCTCTCTTTTGAAATATCTCCAATAGCTATTTGCATTAAATATATTAATGTATTCTATTTTCTTCTCTGTAATATTCTACAGAAATATGTAAGACTATAATCCCTGCATATGAAGTGAAGTGATTCATTTGTAAACCAGAGCCTGAATGTATCTTCGAGAATAGAAAATTAGATGATGCTCTGATAATCTTTAAGTTGACACATGTAAAGGATTGTCTTAATGTTGTTATAGAAAATCTATGATTCCGTTAGGAAAACATTTATCATAGGTCACAGACATGGGACCCTTTGCATAGCGAATATTTCTATTGTGTTCAGAAGGGATCCAAAACCTGGGATTTAAGTGACAGAAGGCTAATGTTAGCTAGGCCAAAAGGAAAAATGATGGAAGACTATGTGACATGGAGGGACCTACTTAACACAGAGAGTTGCTTTGTCTTTCACTCTCCAGAAAAATGAAAACCAATATTTCTTACCTTGCCCTAAGAATCAAGAGGAACATTTTAGCCTTAACGAAACTGAATTTCATAGCAATGTCAATTATAAAAAATAATAAAAAATATTAAAAAATCATTAAAAGATCTTAATTATGAAGCAGATACAGGAAACTATATGTGAAAACTGATTGGTGAAAATGATTTGTAACATTGGGTAATAACTTTTTAAAATATAAACATATTGAAAAGTTATGAATCTAAATGTATATTGAAGATAGTACTCATTATTATATTTTCATTTACTACGACTCATTCCAAGAAAAATTTGAAATATTATTGTATGGGTTTATCCCGTGGAGTTTCTCCATAGATATTTGTCTCTGGCATTCATAATCATTATGCACTTTGCACCTTTCTATTTGCATTAGTCTTTTACTTGTTAAAAAGCTCTTGCTCAATTTGTTTTAGCAAATCATTGTTTGAATGATCACTTCCTCATTGGAATTTTACTGAACAACCATGTACACATTTTTATTTGTTTTTGTGTTTGGTACATGAATGCATGAACATGTTTGTTCATGAGTCCTATGTGTTTAGTGAAGAAGCTACAGCATAACGTTGGGTGGCCTCCTGTGTCACACTCTGCCTTCGACTCTTCCATTGAAATGAGGCTTTCACTGAACCAGTAACTCAAGTCCCAGCAATCTTCTGATCTCTTCCTTCTCCATCCCCTAGTACTAAGGTTATAAGCAAGGCCATGCCCAGCATTTTTGCAGCTTTTGGTTAACTGGGGTGATAAGGATCAAAACTCAAATCTTTGTGCCTGAACAGGAAACATTCTTATTTACTCAGTCATCTCCACAGCTCTACACCTAGCAACTTTAAAAAATGTGAACAAAGAACAATTGCTCCCATATCTGCATCCTTTGAAGGAAAGAAAATTCAATGAAAATGATATAGCTTGTTTATTTCTAATTCTTGGAATTTAATGCTGTAATTTTGAAGGGTACAAAAGAAAGAATACAATTAAGTGAATGATTCATCCTGGATTAGAAAGAAAGAAGTATATGAAAGGATAAAAGAAAGATTGTCTAAATAAGGTAGGGAGATTCAATAGGTAAGAAATATATGGCATAAATGAAAGCTGGTAGCCACAGGTCCTGAGCCACTTAAATATAAGGTGAAGATAAGAAACTTGAAAGAGGAAAATATGAGTGGCAATTACTGTTGTTATTTTGTGACAGTGATGTAATTTCCATAATTTGCACAGGTTATATGCTGCCCTATATATCAGTGTGAGGATCTGGGTGGCAGAGGAGAGAACAGCTGGGTTCAAAAAGAGAGTACAATCCATTTTTCTACTTGATTCCAAATAATGAAGCAAGGACCGAAAAGAATGAGAGATGATTTATGGGCTCTGAGGTTTGTAGGTTATCAGAATTCTTTTAAAATTATTAAAAAGAAAAGACATGTAGGGATAGAAGGAAAACATTCGGTCTCCTTTATGATTAAAAACAAGCCCGACATACTCTGAAACACATAGGGATAGAAGCTGATAAGGGTCAAGTCTAGAAATATAAATCAAAGTCATTCTAGTACCTTTGATATTTGAAATCATATGAATAGAAAAAAAAAAAAAAACCAAGAACAAGGGCACCATGTTTTAACCATCAGAGGACTTATTTCTTATTGGCTAACAGATAGTACACTGTTATAGAAAAGTACATAAACAATTTCACTTGTAAAAATGATGTATTTACAGTCTTTCAATATGACAGAGATCAGGGTGACCAAACAGCACTTAGCAAAGATGAATGAAAAGCAAGCAAGTCTTGAAAATTCAGTTTACTTACAGACAAAACAGAGTGCAGTGCTTTCAAGACCGTGTTTAATTATCTGGAAAGTGGATGTAGAGTCTGTAAAAGAAAATGTCCTTAGTAAAACACTTTCTAGTAACTGCTATCTAATCTAGACAAGCTCTTGTAATATAATAACCTTAATCCGTTTCAAAGGTATCATTTACAGGCATTACCTTAATGTGTCTTAGTACATTCTTTCATAATTTCAGAAATATTTTGCACAGACATATTCTACTTGCAGTAATCTGAGCATAAAAAACAACAGCAAATGTCCTTTCTAATAATATTCCTGGAGAAGGAAGTACAAGAATTATAGCAGTTTATTACCTTTCTGGCTTGATACATAGACATATTTAACATAAATGGCTAGGGTGAATTCTGTGTGGTCACATAGTTTGCTAAAGACAAACATAAGATTTTCTGCTTTACCATTTAATATCTACTCCAGTTTTTAACTGAATTTATGCGCCAGAAAACTTAGAATACTGTGTGAATCTTCAAAAGAATTTTCAGACTTTATTTCAATTTGCACAAACAAGTAGATTATTTGAAATCATACACTGTAGATTGAAATGTAGACTTATTTTTAAGAAATTAATTCAGTATTAAAAGACATTCCAAGCTGAACCTGAGAAATGAGCCTTAGGGAACATTTGTGTTATGAATCTAGATATTTATATTCCTTAAACTAATTTTAAATCATAGAAGTAATCAGCCACATGATAGTTTTGCATTTTTAAAGTCTAAAATTAAAAGTCAAAGATTCTGCTTCCATGTGTGTTTACCCAAAAATATTATTTACTTGATCAAACATTGTTACAAATATCCTGTAATGATAAATTTGTTCTACGTGAGTAATCATAATGACCAACACTTCCTGAAGTTTTACTGTTCTAGTAAGTTTCTAAAACTTTTGTGCTGTTTAACTTTCTAGATCTCCAAAAATATTTACAAATATTTGCTATCTGCATCTTACTCACTAAAATACAGTCATAAATAGATTGAATTATTAAGTGAGTTAAGTGATTTAAGTGATATCAATATGATATCAATATGAAAATGTGTTCATAATGCATGCATGTCACATTTCACATAATATTTTCTAAAATCTTTCCTTCAAATAAAAGAATTTCATCAATTTCACATAGCTGCGTTGGTAGAAGGTGACATTTTAGTCCAAGCCCTAAAATCATATGCAGTTCTAAAGGTTGAGTCACAGGGTTCTGACCCCTACATCTATTTTAATAAAGGATTTTTTCTGCATAGTGTTTATACAAGTGTGATACTCTGAAACTTATTTATCAACAACAAAGAACCATCCACAAATCCCTTGCCTTATGGTAAATTACAACATTCCCAAAACAGACCTTCTAGGGTCAGCTTTATAGTTAGTTATCTGAGACTATGTCAACACTTCCATTTACAAAACAGCAGCTTGTGTTCATTTTCCTCTTTCCAGTTAGGAAACACATGTTTCCTTTTGAATGTTAGAATATGTGCTAAATATTAGAGTCAATTGGGAATAAGTCAATTGGGAATAAGTAATCCACAGACTACTGAACTGTATAACATAATTCTTATGATTATAGCTACTGTTGAAGAGAATATACTGACTATAAAAATATGAAAATAACAAGGTGAACCAATTAACCAACCCGATTGGAGGTGACAGGATCAAGGAAGTATTTCCTGGGATCAAAGGGAGCTTACTAGTGTAGTTATGAATAATGGTCATCTAATTAATGCAAAACCATAAAATAATGCTTTGATAAAACATGAATATTTTTTAAATTTTTGGATATTGTGTTACGATCAAAATCTTAACTTTGAAAATTATAAAAGAGGATTGTATCAGCTTATTTTGCTGTGATCTTTCTTACAAAGCAATAAAATCAACCATGCATCTGTAAATGCAATTGATTCTTTCTTTTATTCTTTGAGATATCTTTAACCAATGTGAGTATTAAAGCTTAAATTACAAGAATTTAAGCATCAGCACTTCAATAGTTAAAAATACTATATGCATCCCGTTATTTACCTACTCTTCCATTTAGTCACATAGACCGTCAGTTAGTGATTGTCTATGAGATAACAAGTATATATATATATATATATGTATAATTTTTATATTGTGATATATAATAATATGCTATAATCATATATTATGTTACATGGCATATGGAAATACAGACATGAAGAGATTCAGATTGCGTCTCAGAGGAAAATGTCTGCACGTTTGTGGGGTTTTTTTTTGTAAAATTTTCAGAATCTGAAGGTAGGAGAGGAGAACCAATGTGCTAATGATTAGGAAAAAATAGAAAATGTATATCATAACTAGAGAAATAATTTCAAAATACTCTATAAGAGAACTGAGAGAGGAAAGATCCTACAGATGGTGGCCAAATGCATGGCAGAGGATTTTCAATTTTAATTTAGTTTTCAATTAAGAAAGACTAGCTGCATAATTCATATATGTTTAATCTGGTTGTCAAGAGAATTTAGGTGGAAACTTAGATGCATGCATTTAGCTCAAATTCCCATTCAATACTTGTACATGCCCAAAGTTCCACCTGTTATTTCTAGAAATTCCCAGGGGTTGAGATTTAAAGATATTTCTGCCTCTAGGCACCTATGACCACAGCAAGTTCACCTGACTTCATTCTGTCTATATGTCAATTTCCATTGAACATGGACCAACTACTAAGATGCATTTAAATATTGGCAGAGAATATAATGTGACTTTAGAGTTATTTTCTGAATTCATTAGCTTACAGTTGTTCTGATGAGATGACATTGAGGTTTAAACCATTTAAATATGAAGAACTGAGACGTGATTCTAAGAGTAAAACTAACTAGGTAAATAACTAACTAAATAAATAAATGTAATAAAATTTTAAACAGAAAGGAAGCCAATGAATTTAAGTGAAATCTACTTATCTTTGGTAAATAACCATTTTAAATTAGTTCTACTCGGTATTTACACTTTATATAAATGAATAAAGAATCCTGAATTACTCACACAATTAATTAATGCAGAATATTTATTATGAATCCCAAAGAACACAGATGGGGTTTCTGAGCCTTTGGTGAACTTGGCAATGATGGTTTTAGAAGTACTTTTTTCCCCTGATGGGTATAATCAGTCAACTTAATGTGCATGCCAGAGAAAATCCTCATATAATACCTAATTCCACAGGCCGTCATCTAAGGTTTATGTTCAATAAATCTGCTGTTTAAATAGAGAAGGGAAAATAATGGATCACTGTCCCAGGAAATGAACAAAACTGAACACTCAGTCCATTTTTATCATCTTCTAAGTTTAAATAATGCATAAATAAAGCAAAAATAATTAAAATAATTTGGCCTGGTTAAGTATTGAGTTTCTTTGATGGAAGCTGGAATAATCTCTTTTTTATGAACTCATGGCCCATGCACTTTCAGTGGCAATATCTCAAGTAAATTCAGTTTAAGTTGGCCCACAGGGATGGTAGGCTGGGCATCACATGAATCTTGTAATATAGAGATGAACATTTATGGGTTATTTCTATGCATTTCTTTTTTTTTTCTATCTTTTGCATGCATTAAGTTTAATTTAATATTTTATATATAGCCTTTTAATGCTCTGATTATTTTCTTACCATATATATGATCCACTTGGATTCTGTATAATAACAGAGGTTCTCAGCAATTAATTTCTTTTGAAAAATTATTTTATTCCCCATATTAATACTTGGTTTTGAAAATAAGTTAATTTTGTTTTCATTAATACTATTTAATCGATATGAACTTTTGCATAATGCATGAAATACAAATTTAGTAGCTGCTGTTTTAATGATTGCATTGATGAAAACCAAGGTAATTTTTATACTGAAGCAATTATCCCCAGTTGAAGTTAAACTTAGCTAGATAGTTGGAGCAAAATGTATTTGAATACACAGTTTATCTAAACTACATAAGAGAAAAATAATCAATTTATATAAATCTAACTGAAATATTTCATTATTAATTTTCTCAATAAGAAAGTGAGCATTATCATGTTTTATTCATTATATTGGTGGAAAAATTTATAAATTTACCACCTACTTATATACACAATTTTGCCATGTACATTGCAGTGTTTAAGAAATTATAGGGGCTGGAAAGATGGCTCAGTGTTTAAGAGCACTGACTGCTCTTGCAGGGGACCCAGCTTCAAGTCCCAGTGCCCACTACCATTGCTAACCATGAATGCTAACCGCCATTCATAACTCCAGTCAAGGGGATTCAACACCCTCTTCTAACCTCTAAAGGCACTGCACAAAATAGTTGCACTTACTTACACACATGCAGGCAACACACTCACACACATAAAATAAAGTACTAAATTAAATATTAAAAAAGAATTTCAGAATTGCGGCTATTGAACTTTATCTTTACTGATATCAATAAAGATAATATAGACAAATGAATGACTGTACTGTAGAAGCTGATAACAGTAAACCATGTGCTCTGGCCCATCCCTACCAGCATATACTGAGAATCCTGTAGCCAGTGAAGATGTGATCAACACTGCTTACCAGACATCTGATAGACAGGTTTAAAGACTGGGACTGACAGGCCATCAATTGATGCATTCCTGTGAGGATAGTCCAGCTGAGGATGCTGAACAATAGAATAAGGCCTACCAATAAGATGACATTTAATTTAAAAGGGGAATCATTTGGAAAATATATGTCTCATAAGAAATAATAATTATGGCAGCCATTATAGCAGGTGTGTATTAAAATACCAGCCTCAAAATGTCCAGACTGGTGCCATATAAAAGAAGTCTTAATTTCATTAAATAGGTCATGTCAAACTTAAGCCATAATTATATTTACGAATAATACCAACCAGTATTAAGTTAACATAGAAACTCTTATAAACTCTTATATTCACTTTAGAAACTCTTATCTTCTAAATGTTAAACTATTTAGCAAAGGTAAATTTGATTCAGTTATTACTTAAAGATATAAGGGTCTTAATTTTTATTGTACGGTGCTATAAAACATAGGAACAAATTTCCAAAGTGATGACCACCCATTTATGTTTATACTTTACTGTAGAGTAAGCCATACAAAACTGCTCTCAAATATGTAACTGAGAGATAGAGAAAGATTTGTGAGAACACAAACTGCCATGATGTAGGGGTTTAGACAGAATCTCCGATAAAGTAAATGCTTATAAAGCTAATACAAAAAGAATTCAAATGGAAGCTAGAGTGAGGGGCTAAAGAAATGAGATAACAAAGTAAGGAATAAATAGAATGGAGTGAAGACCTCAACACAGAGAGACCTAGGAGTTTGTGGTAACAAAACCTCAGAACATATACTGGAGCTATTAGAGAGTTACTCTTCTTGAGATGCTCTGAGTATGATTTAGCATAACTCTATAGACAACAAAGATTTCATCTTGGCTGTGAAGTGAGAAGCATCATTGATAGGTTGCAAGCAGTCACATTAAGATATGGGCTTTGGGAAAATAATGTAAAAAACATGACAGATAAAGGAAGAAGTGTGAGGAGGCTGTGGGTTTAAGGTGAGAAACATCAAGACCTAGAGTAGACAATAAAGGGAAGGACTGGAAACTGAAGACACTTAAAGTGTAACATTTTATACACGAGGAAGGTAAGTAGTTAAGGAGAGCTAGAGGGCATTTAAACCTCTTGCAGTATAAACTGAAGATATATAAGCTCTGTTCATTTCTGAGAACCTAACATTGGAGAGGCTGAGGCAAGAGGATTTTTCTGAGTTTGAGGGTAACCTGGATTACATAGTGAGTTCCAGGGATATCTTGTCTCAAAATGCCCCCACCAAGTTCATTTAGGTAAGATCTAGAGGTATCAACTTAAAATAGCTAAAATTAAAATTCTAAAATTCTATCCACATGCAGGAAGTCTTAACACACATCACATAAATTTTTAAAGAGACATTTTATTAGTAGTTTGAATTAAGAAGCTGGGTGTTATTGGGTCTAATGGAGTTGCTTTTTATGGGAAGGGAGGAGGGAGGTTGGACAGGCACAGAGACAGGAGAGATGAATGGTCTTTAGAGTGCTAAGGAAACCAGAAAGAAATGTATTGGCTAGGGAACCCTTTGAGAAATACACATAACAGTGTCTGAATATTAGTGCATGTGTATATTAGGGGGATGTATGGCAAGGATCACAGTGCCAGACACGAGAGACCTCTCTTTAAGTGGTTTGTCAGAGTCATCCAAAAGACTCCCCAAATAACATAGGCTATTCTGGTTATCTCCCAGAACTGGAAGGTAAGATACTACTGCTGAAGACAGGACATACTTTGGTTACAGGATTTGGAGCAATGGAGCTGGAACTGACCTGGAAGCCTTCTAACTGAAGTTGAGCTCTCTTTGCTATAAAGGATACTATGCCAGCTGCTGAGGGAGAAAATCAATCAATGGTCCAATCCAGCTCTAAAGCCTAATAATTGTAACAATTGACTCACCAAACTCCCTGTATGGGTGCAGTAGTGTCAATGTTATCTGGGAGACAACTGTACTACACATCACTTATCAAAGACACTTCTTTTTGCAACATATGGAAAGTACTGCAGAGTTTCACATCTGGTCACACACAGGGGATATAGAGCTGAGAGATGCCCAGTCCTGGGTGACACATCTACAGAGGAAACTCTACACCTAAGGATAGTGTAACATAGAGAAATGAGGATAGAGAGAATACTAGTGCATCCCTCAAATCTCACCCGCAAAGACACAGAGACACAACTGGCCAAATTTTAGAGAATAAACTACTGCAGAGTGTGCATCCCTGCATAGGAATCCTTTATTAAACCTCACCCACTCACAGTTAAGGGACCATTTCCGAAAAATTGTAAGAGCCAGGGTTGGTCCATGAACAGAGAGAAACTGAGGTTTTCAGGCTACTGGAAGGTTGCACCTGTGAGATTGTGGCAGTGATGGCATTGAGCACATGAACCATGCAAACTCAATCAGACAAGGGCCCAGAGTGGAGCAAGGGAAATGTGTGACCTGCTAGTCCTAGACTGGGAAATGCTGGAGACAGATTACATCTGGTGAGGGAAAGTAGACCTTATTAACTTTGTCGAGAAAGACGGACTAGACCCCAGTGGATGAATTTCTACCAAAGTACATCTAGATACAAAGGACTGACTGAATAGGACTTGACATATATGGTGCAAAGCTTGAGGTCTGGTGGGGTTGAGGGGTGAGGAAAAGGGGCCTGGGTGGGGTGAGTTCTAAATTTGATTAAGTACAGTTATATGAAATGTACAAAAGCTCAATAAAAAAATAAGAAAAATTTCAAAGTCATAATTTTATTTATGTTCATAGTTTCCAAAATAAGTATCATTCTAACTTTAGATGCATAGTATTTAAAGTAATATAATGGTAAAGTTAATTCGAACAGAATTTAACAGCACATATGGAATGTGTGGCATTTCAGAAGGTAAAATGTGACCATTTTTAACATCTTATTCAATAAATGCACGATAGATTTTCCTAAATATACTGACCACAGAAGAAAAAAATGGAATACCCCACTAACATTAAAAGAAAATGACTTGGTATGTATGCCCAGGTTAATCCAAATGGGTCAGCAATACAGATGTTCAAAAACACATGCCAACAATATCTTGTATACTATCAATATCATTTTCCCTATGAATTACTCTTTATACGTGTATGCATATGTATAAACTATGTATATACACATTTGTATCTGAAACATGTAAATTACTATGATGACACCATGTGTGTGAAGGTGCTGTATTCCTTCTCAAAAGTGGTGGCAAGAAAATAAGACACATACTTTGGCTCTCAAAATGTAGAATTAATAGAGTTTTAAATTGGAGATATGACATTAATTCATTTATCCTGCTATTTATTTATTGATTTATTTTAATTACTCTTTATTATCCTAAAACCTTTCAGTTTTCACTTTCTCACATTTTCACTCTGAAAAGATGGCTAAGTAATTCAGTCGTAGAGTCATGATTTTTTGCCCTTAAGAAAGCTATGTATGGAAATTAATGGAACATTTTACGTAGATACTTTTTTAAAGCTATTTTTAAGCAGGGTCTCCCTTAAGCCTCAACTGTCTTGGAACTGTGTACACTGACCAAGTTGGCCAGGATGAGAAATCCTCTTGCCTCTACTTCCAAAGTGCTGAGGTAAAAGGTATGTGCCACCACATCTGGTCCAAAAACTATTTCTTAATAGAAAACTCACAAGGAAAGCAAATGGTTAATACTTTAATTTGGAAACAAAATACTGACCTAATTGTGATAATTTGAAAGTTTAATTTTATGATTATCTCTAGCATAGTTATTTGACTATACTACTTACAACATTTTTGCCAGTAAAATTACTAATTAGAAAATGTAATTGGAAAAAGGATTTTGAATCTTCAAAAATTTTAATTAAATAACACACTGGCCCTTGAAAATAAATTCTGTCACAAAATGCATCTCAAAGTGTTTGCATAAAGATGGATGGTTATGTCAAAGAGCACAAATGTTTGAATATGGTGGCATGTCCCTCTGTCCCCATGACCTGAAAATTTGAAGCAGAATACTGAGTGTAAAGTCAACCTGGGCTGTAGCGTATGACTAGTTTCACAAACCTTGGTCCTCCCCTCTTCCTTAGAGGAAAACTTTATCCTTTCCAACCTATTCCTTTAGACATATACTTTTCTTAGGTAGTATGGAGAAGCTAGTAGAAGTCAGGCTTTTACCTTTTACATGAGAAACACTTTTTTATATCAAACATTATTTCACTTCAGCCAATGTTAAAATCAAAACTGATTCTCCTACCATTGGAAACATATGCAGACATGCACACCTAGACCATGAGATCTTGATAATCTAGGAAAAATGCAAGCTAAAATAAAGAATGAGAAAACGGTCAGAGAAAATAGGGGAGTTATTCTAATGTGTATGTATAAAGCCAAATGATATTCATTCAGGACTGGGAAGAGAAGTGACTGTTTTAACCATTCCTCATAGTAGGCTGGGTCGCTAGTGGTTAAAAGCACTGTATACTCTTGCAAAGGACCTGGGTTTAGCTCACAGTACCCACATGTAGGCTAGCATAGCAACTGTCTGTAACTCCAGTTCCAGGGATCTGACACCATTTTCTGTTCTCTGAGGTAATTACACTCACATGGCACACTTACATTCATGCAGACAAAACAATCATACACACAAAATAAAAAATAAATATATTAAAAAATACTTTGTTCTTATAAGCATGGCATGATACTAATTCAGGAAAATATTCAATCATTCTGGATAATAGAAAACAGATTCCACTCTTCCTCTCAGAGGAATAGGAAATCAGGAATATGTAATAAAGTATGAAGTTTAATGTCCACATGAAAATAATACACATATAAACTTTAATAAAGTAGCATTTCTCCTTCACAACAAATATAAATCAGGTAATCTTTAGACAAAGAGTGATAGTAGGTTTTCGGGATGCTAATAGCACATGGCTTTTATTTTATGCGTGTCTATACTCATTTTTCCACTTCCTCTGGAAAAGGTAGAAAGAGAAGGAAGCCTTCTATAAATTTGTTTCACAAAGTAATAGAATGTGTTACAATTCCTTCAGGCAGATCTGAGCATCTCACAGATCACAGCTACACCATGGCAAGGCGGTGCGAATGTATCCAGGGAAGAGAGGCACTCACAGAAAATAGCGTCCCAGGGACTACACAGATGAATGAGTCAGGGCAAGAATTCTCATTGTCCTACAGATGCACAAATCCACAAATGCAAGTAGACCAAGTGAAACCATTTCAACTCATATTGGACCCAAATGAAGGTGTCTGTCTGTTTCTTCAGATGTGGAAAATTATAAAAAAAAAAAAAACTTCTATAGTAAAGTTTAGAATAAAATGAATAACATAGAAAAAGTATCTGAACCCACAAGATAAACCAAGTTGGAGGTAACTAAGGAAGTTACATCAAAACTATGTAAGGAGAAGAAGGTGCTGGAACCAGTGCAACTGGAACAGAACCAAGAAGAGGAGGTCTCCATGGAAACTGTTCATAGAAAACCACCCTAGTCCTTACTGTATCTATAATGTCCAACAGCAGGGCAGAGCCTAGGCTAAAATTGCTGTCAGCCCCCAGAAAGATATATACTTTGTGTTCTCATGTAAACTCTTTCTCCTCACCTCCACTCTGTTTAGAAGAAAGATTAATATCAGAGGATATGACCCAACGAGTGCCTTTCAGGGTCATTTGTGAAGAGAGGTAATGGGTTAGTTCTGAGAAAAGAAGAAATACCCATCAGTTCCAGAGAAAACAGAAACATATCACATCCCCAGGCAATATCATGCAAGGCAAAGCGGTTTTGCTTTTAGAAGAGAAGACAAACAACACATTATTCCCTTGGGGAACATTGAAAAATATTCAGCCCTAAGAAATAAAAAAAAAAAAAAGCACGATCTTTTTGGTCTCAGGATACTGCAAGACTAAGTAGAGGGATGTTAGACTTTCCATTTAAATAAATTTGAGCTGCCTGCAGAGGGCAAGAGTCATTCATGTCTGTGGCAGGAATTGTACATATTTCCTATCATTGAGAACGAAGTCAAAAGGTCCTAGATGAGACTGAGAAGACCAGAAGAGCTCAGAACAAGTCTTACCTGTTTACTTTGCAAGTTTTGCATCAAACATGAAGCAGTCATAGACGTTTCAAAGCCATGCAGAATCTCAAAGAATCAGAGATGATTCTGGTCTCAAAATCAAGACAAGTACTCTGTTATGATGGGAATATGAAGCGTTTCCCAAGACTCTTGGACTACATTATCATTTAATCACTGATGGGCTTTTACAAGGGGCTTGGATCATGAGGCTTTTAACATTGTCAATGAATTGACCCCTTCATGCATAAGTTGATGATGTAGATGAATGATGATACAACAAGGAAGGACCTGTTTGGAGTGTGTATGTAATGGGGTCATGCCTTTAAAAAATTGAAGAGAATATCTTGTCCTTATTCTTTTAAGTTCCACCTTCCTCTGCCTCCTGGGTACCAAGAGCTGAGCAGCTTAGCTTTCTTAACCATACACTTCCTGATCAAGAATTTTGCTCCGCTCAGGTGCAGAGCAATGGAACCAAGTAGTCTTGGGTTGAAAGCTCTGAAACAGTAAACCAAAGAAATTTGCTCCTTTTAAATGTGGATTTTGTACACATTTTTCCACCTTGACCAAAACAAAACTAAATGAACCCAGATATGCACAATTTGTTAACATTGTAGTATTAATTTGCTTTTCATTATGTACTGTTGTGTTGATTTTGAGTCTTAATAATTTTTAAAGGTCACTTAACTGCATTGGTAATCTCTCTATTACTTCCTTCAGTTTCATACCAGACCTCAGTTACTCTTAGATTATTACACCTTACCAAATGGTAACTTTAAAATAAAATTATGAGTAGCTTAAAACATTTTAAATAAAATGATGGTAAAGTGTATGAAAAAGTAGGCACTTATCAGAAGCAGTTTAAGTTTCATTTAATAGTGGGTTAATTGGAAATGCCTAAAATCAAAGATATTATCATAGAATAAGGAATTATTCATTTAACTTGTTAGTAAGATTAATCTAGCATAACAACAGTTGTCAATGAACCTGAAAGATTTGGCTTGGGAGCTGACTTGTTGGGAAATTGATGACTGTGCAAGGACGAAGACTTCAGTTTAGATCCCCAGAATTGATATAAAACAATGGTGTAGCAGGGAGGGTATGTAACCTTTGTGCAGCAATAGAGACAGGTGGATCCCAGGGCCTCACGGGCAGGCTGTCTAGAAAACAAGGTAAACTAGAAGCTTGATAAGAGACCACATCTAAAAAAGCAAAGTGGAAGTTCAAATGAGGAAGATATCACCAGGTCTGTCAGGACCACCTCGTCCAGCAAGGAAGATGCAACACCAACCAGACTCTTCTCTATGCAGTTTATTCAGGAACCTTGAACAATCTTCTGACTTCGGCTCTCAGTCAATACTGAGGCCCCGACTCTATTTTGCTCAGTGTATTTATAGGAAAAATACAACCATTGTTTACATATACAGGATTATTCAAAACACCTACATCTACTTAACAAAAGGTGATTTAAGATAAACTTTCCTCGGGTAATTAAATCAGACCTTCCTACAAGGATTTACAAGATCTTCAGCCTTGGGATTACAGGGTTTTCAGCCTTGGGTTTACAGGATTTTCAGCCTTGGGCCTAAAATAATCTCTCCTTCAGGTTACATTGCAAAACGCCCTAATCCCACAGCACTTCTGGAATCAGCAAGACTGATCCCTGCTTGATCAAAGGTCAAAGCAGTCAAATGGCTCCCAACACAGGTCCACCTCTGGCATATGAACAAGGCTTTACTTGTAAAGACACCTACACATGCAACACACACACACACAGACACACACATGCACACAGATAAAGACAGAGAGACTTAAACACACATATGAATCAAAGAGCTTGATGACCAGTCAATAAAAGTTATTTAAGTTGAAATACAAAATAAAGAATAGTGAACCCAGAAATTATAGAGAGATATCAAATGTTTTATGATGGTATCATATGTGATCCAATGGAAATAAAATCATTATATCAAAGGAAAACATGTACATTCATGGTTACTTTCCAGTATTCACAGACACCAAAACGTAGACTCGGCCAAAGTTTCTATCAAGGACTGAATAGTTAAGGAGAATATGATATGTAGAGAATATAATTCAGCAATAATAAATTACGTCAGTCATTGTTTCTGAATTCATCATCTTATGTGAAATGAGCCATATACAGAAATATATATCATGTATTTTTTTTTCCTTTGTGGAAAGCAAAACATTTATCTTATATAAGAAAATGGAGTAGTGAGTTCAAGAAACTAGGAGGAGAGAATGAAATCATTTAAAAGATAACAAAATATAGACAAGGAGTTCAGGTTTCATATAATACTATAGAGTAACTATTGGCTAAAACTATCCATGTTATATGTAAAAATAACTAGAAGAATTTAAAAGTATCCAAAATATAGAAAAGTTAATGCTTGTTAGAAATATGTATTACTTTGACTCAGTCATTAGTTTTTTATACATACATCAAAGTTCTCATAAAATGTGTATGTATTATAGGTCCATAAAAGTAAAAAGCAAGGAAAATGAGAAATTAAGAAAAAATTCCCACTGAATCCTAATGAAGTCATAAAATGAGAAAATAAAGATCAAAGAGAAACAGAACATGATGAAAGTTTTGAGAAAAAATAAATTATTAATTTTGATGACCTTCTAATTACCTCAGTTAAATAAATCATAACTGTATGGAAAGGGAATGTTCAATTACATGGAATCTAATTATGGAAGTATCAAAGCTAATGTCAATGAGGTAACAGCAGAATAGAGAAAAGAAAAATGAGAGGTTTTTAGTAGGACTAGTGAGTTGACTCAGGGAGTATGGGGCTTCTGTGAGCTTGAGTTCTGTCCCTTAGATGCCACAGTAGAAGGATAGAACTGACTCCAGTAAGTTGGCCACATGTAGACCATATCACGTGTGTACCTGTGAACACACTAATCCATGTCAGGAGTTCTACATTCAATTCCAGAAACCTATCCTCCCAGAATGGTAAGGTTTGTGGTTAGATATAACAGTCAGTTTGCTATTAAGAGAAGTTTATGAAAATATCTTCCTATGTCTTACACAGCTCAATTTGCATCAAAATTTTCATTTTCACTATCTTAAACATACAACGTGGCCTACTTTACTGCAATTGCTATATTTAGTACACTGGAGACATACATGGCATTCATTTTTGCCTCTCCTCTCAGATTTTGCAACTCATATGTTTTCACAATTCAATCGTTTTGGGGGCACAGAGTATGTTTCTTACATTGGACTTAGCTTTATTTTTCTACATAAAATTTAATCATAAAGTACTGCCCACAAATATGTATACAGACCTAAAAATATACATTAATATATATGCACATGTATTTATCCAGGAATTGCTTATTATGATTTTCAGACAATGAAACCTGTGATCTGCATTAAGCCAGCTGGAGATCATAAAGGCTATAGTTCAACTTCATGTCTGAAGGCCTGGACCAGGAGAATCAACTGTGTAATTCCACTCTCATTCAGAGTTTGAAGGCAGAATGCCAGTGGCCTACTTCAGACACAGGAGGAAAAAAAGGATTCCTTTTTAGCTCTTTATTCTGTTTAGGCTTTCAAGTGACTGAGTGAAGTCTACATACAAAAAGCATGAAATTATTACTCAGACTACCAATTTCAAAGTTAATATTATACCAAAACCCCTCAATAAGTACATGTCTGAAAGTAATGTGTAACTTACTATCTGGGTACTCAATGGTGATCTAAGTCATTTAGTAATTATTATTATTAGTATTATTACAAAAATGGTAATAGTTGGAATTCATACGTGCTATAGGTTGGCTAATAGCTCTCATGCCATAAATTGCTACAGACTCCATGAAATATCTTAAAACATGCAAATAATAAACAGAGAGTCATATAATTACAGAAAATAGTTTTCAACCACTCAGTTTTTGTCATCTTGTCTTGTGTGAGAGATTTTCCTGAGGAGACACAACATAACTCACGTTTATTTACCCCAGATTGGGAACTCAGAACAGACGAAAGTAATGATTACACTGAAGTTCAGTATAGTGAAAAAAAGAACTTATTGCCCTTACTTACAGGACATGGGTGAGGGATTAATTACAGGGGCAGGATCAACTCAAAAGCAGCTGAATAGCCACAAGGCCCACCTAGTACAGGGCTGACTATGCAACCTGATGCCTAGAGCTCTCTGAATGACCTGCGGGCAGCTGGACAACACCGAAGTTGCTCCACTGTCCCTAGTATCCTCTCCTAGCAGTTTACATCATCTATAATCTTAGAGAGGTGCCCTTGTGACCCTTGTAAATTTCAGCTTCCTAGATATTTGGCATTTATTTGCTTTGCATTCTCATGAGCCTTTTTCCCTGTTCCTGGAGGGAATGTTTCAATTGGGAGAAATTTTCTATATGGCAGATCTTAAGAAATGTTTATGCAAAACTTAAATATTAGAATCTTTAAATACGATGTCAAATGACATTGACACCTGATACAGTATCTCAGTCATGTATGAATACTTGTACCACAGTCTGGGTACTTTCATAAAACATTAAAATCTTGGACTGGTGACATGGCTCAGCTGGCAAAAACACTTGCTTACTTTGAAAGCCTGAGGACCTGAGGTCCATCCTTAATCGCTTAGTAGAAGATAATCACTTTCAAAAAGTTGTTTAATTATCTACACACAAAAAAAGCTGTGGCATGAACTGACTTATATGAATATCTATACAGACACTAATATGAAAAGAAAAATCTAGTCTATGATTTTTGTTTTAAAATAAATCGATAAATTCACATTTTCCCTGTCATCTAATATAGTGTCTTGGCTACACAGGCAGAGAAACAACTCAAAATTTATCAGGCTTGGCTGGTCTCATTTATTACTTTTTCATGAGTCCATTGAATTAAATTTGTATTGTTAGAAGAAAAAAATCATTTAAAGCATTAATCAGTCCTCAAGAATGATTCATACATGTTTCAAATATTTTGTTTATTCAATAACAATCAGGTTTGAGTTTATATTATTAAAGTAAAGGTCATGAAAACATGCTGTGGCCAAGGAACATTTTATTTCAATCATTGTTTTAATATTAGCATCTTAACAAATCCATCTCCAATATATAGAAGTAAAAGGTTAGTGATGAGTATTTCATCAACTATATTGTGTATTCAGATATGTTCTTCTAAATTAGACACAAATACAATTTTATAGAATTTTTAAGTCATGTTGTCTGACTATAGATTATCTGTTTGGATGCTATAACGAAATTCCAAAGACCCAGAGGTTTATACCATAGACTTTTTTTTTTCACAGTTTAGATGACCAGAATTCAAAGATCAGAATGTAATATGAACAGACTTGTATTGTGTATGTGTTTGCTTATAGCAAACAAGCCACCAAGCTCTGAGACATATCTTCCTAAATGGACACTAAGTCCATCACAATGGGGGAGGTGGAGTCCTGATTTAAACATCAGACTCTTAGGGGGAGACTGGTGAAATGTCTCCACCAAGCCTGAGGACCCAAGTTTGGCTCACATGACCCTCCTGGAGGAAGGAAAGGGCTAACACCTTAAAGATGTCCTCTGATTTCCACATGCATGCTGTGATACAGGCATGGAGAGTGGGCAGAGGTGAATTCTAGAATAAAAGATGAAAAATTTACTGAAGAGTACAGTAAGGACATCTATGGCAGTTTATGTGCAAATAGCACCTAGTCATTATTAAGTGGAAGGAACTGTATTTTCCAAGGTGCTGCAGACAGCACTTAAATCCATCTTCAGCTTTCTCTTTGTAAGTCAGACATCATGGGCATGAGACGCATCCTGCTGCTTGGCACACACTCTGTGGACTCTGACCTGAATTTACTATGCTGCTAGTAAATTAATTCTCAGTGCTTTTGTCTTTGAACTTGTGTTTGTATTTGAAGTCAGATGATAAGGCAGGACACTCAAGCAGTGGGCGTGGCCTTCATTCCTGGCCATTTCACTCTATAACTCTGTAGTTGGGAGAAGGCTGTGGTGGAGATGAAGACAACTGCCTCGAGAGGCGACCAGTGTCTTCCTGACTGAAACTTTACTGGAGTGGGGAAAACTGAGAGAAGTCTTAAAAACAGGATCTCATTGTGGTTTTTGTTCTTTGTATTTTTTTCTGCTTATGTTATGTTCCTGTATGAGCCAGAAACTTACAGACAAAATATTGCCATAGACACAGGGAGAAGCACAGACCTACAAAAGTCATCTCTCTGATTCTGTCTTTCTTTGTCACCAAGTGGAAAGACAGTGTGTCCATAGAATGTGTGTATGTTAATGAAAATTACTTGTGTTTTTTGAGAAGGTATTTTCTACTGCAGTTTGTTGGTGGTGGTGATTTTGAAGACACAGTCAAATCTGTAGCTTAGGCTAGCCCACAACTCACTATAATTCTCAACTGGCCTTAGGATTTTGGGGATACCCCTGCACTGATCCCCCAACTGCTGGGATTTAATGTGAGTGTGTCCATGCTAAACTTACTTGTTTCTCCACTTAACGATACCAAATTACTATGAGTTCAGGCTGCAAATATAAATCGCAAAGTTTTACTAAACCCATGTGTTAGCTCACTGTTCGTAGGGGCAGCAATGAAGCTATATTGTTCAAAATAATGCATAGAAAGTGCCCCTTCCTACTGTGCCATCTCTCCAGCCTGGAAAATAACTTTTAAGTTTTTAAACTTTATTTTTTCTTGTTAAAAGCATTGAGTAATGATAACATCTTTATAGGAAAATAGAAAGTCTACAGACAAAGGCAAAGAGAGTCTCTAAATACTTGAATATTTAGCCTTTCTTTTTCCTTGCTTTTTGAACCTGATCTCCACTTTTAAATTTGCACAATGTCCTATATTGCCCATATCTTCCAGGGAGAAGATTCCATATTTTCTGTCTGTCTCTTTGTCTCTCTCTGTCTTTCTGTCTCTCTCTCTCTCTGTCTCTCTTTCTCTTTCTCTCTCTGTCTCTGTCATCTCTCTCTTTCTTTCTCTCCATTTCAACAGGATAGCCATGAAACTATAAACAGAAGAAAATAGTTACTCTGTATTTACTCCGAGGTTTTTGTTGAAAACATTTCACTATTTAGATTCTGTAAAATTGACCTAATCTGCCAAATCCAACCTGGTATTGTAGATTTTCTGAACCTTATGAGAGGTCCTTAAAATCATCTGAAATGTATAACTTCATAGAGTTCAATTGTAAATACAGCATTATGTCACAAATAATTCAAATAGCATGATCCTAATCAGGTGTAGTTTATGTTAACTTTATTTATAAGACTAATAAGTCTGTATCTCTCTTAATTAAATATGTTAATTTTTACGGTTATGTTTATGTCTGCATTCATTATTGAATGTTTTAGATTTTAGATTTTGAATTTTGAATTATCACTTTGAAGTACACAACAAAATACCAGTGCGCAACTTTTACTTTGCATCTAGCTCTCTATTTTAGAGATGAAATCTAAAGAATCACTTAGTGTGTTCATATTTTGTGAATTTGGAAATTACTGATAAAATTTCAGAATGACTTAAAACTGAAAGTTTAAAGTTCTATGATTAGAAACTAATTATCAGCTATAGAGACAGAAATAAGATTCCATACTGTTCTTTCTAGAAAAGCGTACAGAACGAATTGAAATTCAATGTGGATTTTGAATGTCTACACTTTTGGCATCTTAAAGGTTATGAGATAAGACCCTAGCTAAGAGTAGGAATCAATACAGCTTAGAGCCTAGGGGACAGAAAATAAATAATGGGAAACAAGTGAACACTGACTTTGCTATGAATGTATGTTCTCATATTTTATACTTCTTTGGTTATGTTTAAAAAGAGATGATTGAAAGATAAAGACTCAGGACAGTGAGAAACATATCAGGCTGGACAGCACTATGCTAACTCAGCTCTGAGATTATAATCTACATTTACACAGTCTGCTCTCATTAAGCAGCTCCTTCAATCAATGGCACAGCATGCAATCAAGACTGTCAACATTAACCTTATCTGAAAACACTACTTAAAAAATCACAGGAATGGGATGCATTAATCAAATTGCTTTTTAAAAGCATAAATGTCTAGAAAAACATGAATGGTTGAATCTTGTAGTATTCTAGTTGTTTAAATTTAGAGACTATATTGAAACTATGTTTTGAAAATTCTGCTTTACACTTGGGTACTCAGGAAGTTAAATGGTCATGTTATAAGGTCATTATTAATTAGCTAATATCTTATATGCTAATTGCAAACATATGTGCTTCATCGTGTTAATTGTAAAAAATTAAATAATGTGTGAATATTATTGTGGTGTCCTTGTGAAGTAAAACCATATAGTACTAGGCAGAAATAAAAAGGAAGAATAAAAGAGTCCAAAGGAGTCTGCCTTGAGGAAATGAAAGTCGGTATCTGAAGAAGCTTGGAGGAAGAAAGGAATTTAAGGCAGTGAGAGGATTTACATGGTAGAGGCATCCTATTTCAAAGAACTGAGAGAATGCAAGTGTCCTCATGCATAGAGAATAAGACACATTTTGGTCTGGCTTGGATCTTCAAAGGTGGCTATTAGAAGAGGTCCTTAGAGAACAAGATGATGCTGATATTCTGCCTTAAAAATAGTGAAAAGATATTCAGTAATTTTAAGAACATACCTTTTGTGGCTACTGGATAAAAAAAAAAAGGTAAGGGGGAAGGGGGTGAGTCTAAATAGGTTGACCAGGTTCCAACGAATGCACTCACATTGAGGGACATTTAAGGACAAAAACTTGGTTTGATAGGCCTTAGCATATATGCTAGTATACATGAAATCCAAAGAGGATTAATATGGGGATTGCAGATAGTGGAGGGGAACTAATATGATCAAGATATATTTTATGAAATTTTAAAAATTCAATTAAAATAATGTTTGAAAAATAAGAAAGATTATCATCCAAAGTTCCCTGAAAAGGATAGAGTGGATTGGGAGAAATTTATGAAACTATGATACTTAAAAGTTGGCAAGCAGCTCTCTGATGATACATTAAAGCTAGGATAAATGAAAGTGTGGCTTCAGGAATATGTTGTAAATTTGTGGTTTTCATAAAAGTTTCAGTTAGATCTGCAGAGCAATAAATAAAGGAGAATTGTGTGGGAAGATCATGAGCTTGATACTTGACCTATGCATGGGTTTTAGAGATAGATTACAAGTATGTCGAAGGATGTGCTAATTATCTAGTTTGATATGTAAGTTTTTGGTATAGTAAAAAGATTAGATACAACTTCCAACATGAATTTGGAATTCATAACTGAGTGTGGTGACACATACCTTTAATCCCAGTACTCCGGAGGTAGAGACAGCTGAATTTCTTTATGATTGAGGCCAGTCTGGTCTACTTAGCAAATTCCAGGCCATTTGGTGCTACAGGGAGATTTTGTCTCACACACACACACACAAAAAAAAATATATATATATAAGAGGAATTCATAGAGATATACTACAAGAGGTGTTGGCCATAATGCTGATTATTTATATGAAATGAAAAGATAAGTTTTGACTCAAGAATATTTATTTATTATTTGAATTTTATATTAGGAAGTATGAAACAAACTTATAAAGAAAAGATCAAAAGAGTTCAACGACTATTGGAATTTATTCTGTCTAAACATGCTAATAATTATTACTTCTATTCTTGTTGTTTAAATAGTATAATTATGTAAAAACCAGAGAAGTAATATAGGGAGATCAATAAAAGGTAGTTTCAGCATGAATCTGGAAAACCTATTTCAAAAGAAAGTGGTTAATAACTTGCCATTGCCAAGACAAACAAGATGGCAGATGCAATCCTAATAATTGGATGGAGTAAGGGAAGAGTACATGGACACCACACAGTGTGCGAAGAGTAGATTCTCTGCATGAGCTAATGAATGAGTACACAACACACTTTATATTTAAAAAACATACCCTCCAAATGAAAAAAAAAAATATATATATATGTGTGTGTGTATATATATATATATATATATACATGTATATACATATATACAGATATCTGATGAACGATTTTCAAAGGTTTAAAACTGACAAAGAAAAATGTTGCGATCTATTACTGTGTATGTTAGGCATTCTGTTCAAGTGCAGTGCCTGGTGAATCATGACTTCATGACTTATATGCTCACTCAAAACTACTTTTTTGCTTCACTTTAGAAAAACCTATAAAAATGTTACCATCGAGATTTTTCACATCTGCAGAGGTTTTGAGCCAAGGAGTCATCAGGTGTCTTCATAACCTACGTTGGTGGCAGTGTGAAAGGATGGGAAGACTGGTAACTTTCAATAGCAGCATCCCGTCTGGTGTGCTGACTGGATATGGGCAGTGATGGTCGAGAGGAGCGCTCTGAGTTTTGCAGTTGAACCTTCTGGAGGACAAGAGGCTCAAATGAAAGAGCTTAAAGAGAGTAACAAGTTAATGTCTAGCTGTTTAATTTCAGAGGTGGCCAGTAATATTTAATTGGAAATTTAGGAATAGTGGGCTGTGTGAGAGTAAGCAAGGAACAGGCTTAATCGATCCTGGGAAGCGATTTGCAAGAAAATGACTTGGTTGATAAGTCTACCAGATCAGTTGTTAAACAGAAGCTGCTGCTGTTGCTAAACAGATCAGTTGCTAAACATCAGCATGCTGGGGCATGATTCAAACCTGGAGGAGAATTTCCCATTCACCAAAATCTTCCAAAGACACTGTGAACCCGCTGGAGCAGACAGAGATGCGGTTCCACCAGATGCTGCACTTCCAGATGCAGCTGTTAGCTCTGCCCTGGGACTGAATAGTCAGCTGAGCCAGGAATATGTGGATGAAACTGCCTGTCCTTATGTCATGACGAATGTTGCCACAAAAATTTTTCAAGAACTGGTGGAAGGTGTATTTTACATATTTAGCAATGTCAATAGAGATTTGAAATCTGAAATATTTTTCTTTTTGTCCCTGAGCAGCAAGTGAAAATAGGAGACTTTGGAATGGCATGTTGCAGACATTTTACAAATACAGATTGGACCAGTAGAAATGGGAAGGGAATACCAAGATGAACATCCAGAGAGGGGACTTGTCTGTGTGCATCACTTGAGCAGTTGGAAGGATCTGAGTATGATGCCATGCCAGATATGTTTAGGTTGGGTGTGATTCTGCTGACTTCTTTCAGCCATTCTGGACAGAAATGGCGCGGGCAGTGGTTTTAATGAACTTAAGGGACTGATCAGATACTCGAATCCCTCAGTAAAAGGTCTCCAGTGAAGCCAAGGATATCTAGCTACTAACTGAGAGGAATGCATCCCAGAGACCATCTGCTCCTCAGCTGCTGCAGAGCGAAATTTTCCAAATGCGTGGAAATGATAATCTCACACTGAAGATGAAGATAAATGAGCAAGAAAAAGAAATTGAAGAACTGAATACACCACTAAGTTTGTTTCTTAGGACAAGGTGGTAAAAGGGTTAAAGGAAAAATGGGGTTTAGCTGTGTAACCTTATTAAGTTGTGTCAGTCAAATTAAGTGGACTTACACTTTTAAAATAGTCAACGGGAATGTAAATTTTCTATCTTTAGCTGCATATAGATTGTGTGATTCCTGACTACATTTAGCAAGCTTGTGTAAAGACACCAGTCCCCATGCCAGAGGGCAGATATTTGTTCCCCAAGACTCACTTGGCAGCAGAGAACTAACCTATAAGTTGTTCTGTGACCTCTACTCCCAGCTGCCATTTTCTTTGGTAAACCTGAAATGACTCAACTATTCTAAATTGTCTTTGACTTTCTGAGAAACCTATATACTGATTTCTCGAATGGCTGAACTAGTTAGCACTCTTACCAGCAGTGAGTAAAGGTACCTCTTTCTGACAATTTCACAGCATTTATGTTGACAGCATTTTCAATGATAGCCATTCTGATAGAAATGAGGTAGTATTTCAGTGTATTTTTAATTTGCATTTCCACAATGACTAGGCATAGTGAAAACTTTTGAAAATACTTTTTGACGATTCCGCTTCTTCTTTAGAATACAGTTCATTTCGTTAGCCAATTTGTTGATAGTTTTGGTTTTGGGGTGTTGAATAATTAGTTATTTGTAAATTCTGTATATTAGCTCCCAATCTGAAGCAAAGTGAAGAAATATTTGTTTCCATTCTGTGGGATGTGCTTTGTGCTTACTCTGCTGAGTGCTGTTCTGTGAAGAAACTTTTGCAATATTACTAAGTAGAAGTAAATCATAAATTTACATAATGTATTTTATATTAAAATAATTAAAAATCACAAAATAACTTCATAGTATCATACAAACCTATCATATAAAATGTGACTTTCACTCTTATATAGTAATCTATAAATGCATGTATTAGGATAACATATATTTATATATGGATATATGCCATAACAATATGAATTATTAAAATAATAAAATGTTGCACAGTTGTCCTCTGCAATACAAATTAGTTTGTGGGATCCTTCAGATACTTGAATTGGAAAGTAAAGAGAAATAAGGTTGGTAAAAATGCATGAGAAACAATATTATTTAAACAGAATAATTTATGCTGAAAAGAGGGGATTGGGATATTGTGTACTTTGTCATCTCACCCAAATGCTTCTGCTGTGGAGATTCTTTGCAGAATACAGTGGAGAAATTTCATGGCAGTGACAAAGTCATGTGTGAACTTTCACTGTTCTGATGCAGCAACCTTTCCTTTAGATAGGCTAGGACAGCAGACATCAGTGATGACAATAAATATTCAGGATAATAGCTTTCTCAGTGCCTAGTTGTTGATTTTTGAATGAAACAAAGATTTATATATAATTTATAAAAAAGCATTTTGAGTCTCTGTAATCTTGACATGTAGCACTTTCTTTAACAAATAGTGATGAGATCATCCAATAGATCTCAAAATGGAAAGCTTTCAAACTCACTTTGACATGATAGAGATTGAAGGTAGAAGGACAAAGCCGAGCAGAATGAGTCTGAGGTAACTTCAGCTCAAATCAGGAGGGAGATGATTCAAGGGATGAGAGTATTAAGTATGATATTCTTTAAATTAAAAAAAAAATAAAACACTGTCCAAGAGCTAATACTGACTTGGTTTCATTTCTTTATTTAGTTTGTCAAACGTTTATGTAAGTTCTTGCTATTATTCACTTGCACCACCATGAGAGTCGCCTCAGGAGAAACTGTTTCAAGACACAGTTCTGTAATATAAATGATTAATCTGTAAGCTTGTATGGTATAAATGTTACTTACAGTCAACCTGTCTGTCTCTAGGCCAATGGAAATAATCCAACACCATCATTAACACAAACTATTTACGGCCCGTGTCAAAGAATACTGATTGATTTGTATCAACTATAGTAAATCAATTTAGAATATAGATTAAGTAATTACTATGTTTAATTCTCATAGCAGGCATGCTTAAAATCATGCTTTCGCTATTGACAACTCTTATACAGGACACAAAATTTGTAAGATCAAGCTATTGTGCATGCTGTCTAAAAATATTAAGTTACTTAACAGGATGCCAAGTACTTAGCAATGTCTAAGAAAAAGCAGAAAACTAGTAAGAGAACAGAAAAAAAAAACTAAAAACACATATCAAAACAAAATATATGTACTTATAACTAGGAAGATATCAACCCATAGTTGGAGTGACAGCAGATGAAGGGATGGAAGTGACATGGGATTTCATGTATGTTCTATACTTTAATATTTCGACTGTGAAATCTCAACATTTGTAAAAAAAGTAAGATTTTGGAAAATATAGTCTTCTATATTTCTTTTTTCATAATTCAAATTATAAAAATTCTTGTTTAGATCATTTTAACATGTCTTCAATTTGATTTGCCCTATTTTGCTTGATCTGTTTAGTTGGTTTTGATTTTATGGACAGGATCTTCCTTTGTAACTCCTGATGGACAGGAGCTCAAGAGCCTCCTACATTTAACTCCGGTTTACTGGAATTATATGTGTTAATTCTGGCATCTTCAAACAATTTTAAAGATTCAGATATATGAAGAAAAAACTTTATATTGAGAAAATATTGAATTATGTACTTGAAAAAATGTGAGAGTATGACAAGATTACATTTTCAGTGAAGATATGATCACAAGGCATTACTAAAAACATTTCAGCATCTGGAGAAATGATTCAGTTGGTATGAGAACTTGCTATACAAGTATGAGATCCTAAGTCTGAGTCTTCTGAATCTAGGTAAAGGCTTTGCAAACCATGTGTGCCTGTAACTCCAGCAAGATAGGATTAGAGGGGTGGCAGGTAGATCCCAGGAGTTTGCTGAATAGTCAGGCAGGTTAAAGAGGCTAACATCAGTGTGAATAAGAAGGAAAGTGATAAGATAAGACATCTGAAGTCCTCTTCTGCATCATCACACACACGTGCACACACATGTCTACCCACACATACCCCATAGAGTATGTACACACATTCATACACACACATGGATAAATAAATAGTGAAAACATACGGGTTCCATAACAAATGCACAACGAAATTAGAACATAAGGCAGTGGAGAACTGTACACCAATGCAATGAATAGTTTATACAAACTAAACGAAGTAATGGAATGACATTTGGATAAACATTTATACTCTGACAAGCTGCTGCCATTTAAAAAGCAGATACTCAAGATGGCAATCATCATGACATAACAGTGTACCAGCTTCATTTCTAGATGTGAGAACTTAACAGTATGAATAAACTAAAAGTGCAGATGCTGCAGAGCATATTTGATGATGTAAAAAGCTGTTCTGGGATTTCCAGTGAAAAACTGCATGTACGGACACACATGACACCAGGCATTGCCCTACTTCCTTAGGATCTGTTTATTTACTCTGGGAGATCAAAGTAATGATTCACGTTTACAAAAGAGGGACTCGATATAAGAAAACATGTTTCACAATTAACGATTTTCAAAGAATGAGCTAAAAAGTCTATGTTATCACAAAGAATTACCCGCTTTTCTATGTGAAGGCAAAAGTGATACAGAAAGAATATGTTTTACTCTTTTCACCTTGATTTCTAAAAAATGCATTGATGGCTTCTGGAAGGGGAGAAATGATAGTTTCTTACAGGGATGGGACTCTTGGTGGGCCCAGTGGATGGACCACACTGAAGGAGATTTAGGGCCACCAATCAGACTATACAGGTCTTTCTCTCTCTGTCTCTGTCTGTCTGTCTCTCTATATATATACATATACACACATATATTAAATCTATCTATCATCTATCTATCATCTATCATCTATCTATCTATCTATCTATCTATCATTAGATGGGTTGGGGCACTGGAGGAGGAGGGGAGGTACAGATAGTAGAAGGGAATCTAAATATCAAACTATATTACTTGTAAATCACAAAAATTCAATGAAAATTTTAAATTAAAAGAAGTTTACATATCAACATGGAACCATACAAAGATATGATGCCATTTAAAACCCTTCAGAATTCTCTTTTGATTTTAGAGCTCCAGTTCCAAAGACTTGCCTTTACTTCTGCAGCAAATCTTTTAAAATTCCCTGCACTCCGTGTTGCATGATTATCCCAAGCAAATCAGCCTTGTTCGAACCAGTTCTAAAAGAGGCAATCCCAAGGTTTCAGCTGTATGAAACTGGAAGAGGTCATGAGGACAGTTCTGAGGCAACTGTGACATGCTAAGATGCTCCAGAATGTGGGGGCAGCGATGATGACCAGGCTCCAGGTAAGTGGGAGTAGCGACGAAAGCCCAGGAGGCAGCATGTCCACACTATCCACGGGAGATAACTGAGCTGTTAGAACACAGTGATATTTTCAAGTGTGCATTAAAAAACCTTTTCACTTTATTTGATAAAAAAAAAACTCCCTTACTATTTTCTTCTCATTTTTGTAGTAATTAGTATTTCATAGTGTTAGAAAATGACTCTATTAAACATTGACACTGAAATTTCAAGAAATAGTCAATCAGAAGATATTTTTAAATCTCTATACTTTAAAGAGACTTCATTACTTCTTTAAGCTTCTTTATGACGCAAACTCCATCCTCCAGCTTAAAATTACCTCATTAAAAATACCTTTTAAATTGGAGTTGGAGAGATGACTCAGTAGTTAAGAGCCTTAGCTGCTCTCACAGAGGACCCCAGTTTGGTTCTCAGCAAACCCATGGCAGGTAACAACAGTCTGTTAACTCCAGTTCCAGGGGATCCGACTCCATTTTCTGACCCCTGAAGGCACTGCATAACATGGATGCACCTACCTACATTCAAGCACTACACTCATATACATAATATATATGTACCTATGAAAACAATCTTCTTCAAATATCATGTAACAAGAGTCAGTATATTAGGTAACAAGTGCAATAATTTGCAAGCAATCGTGTACATATAAGAGCTTGCTTAAAATTCCTTACATAACACTTGCTACATTATTATTCTCATTTTTATAAATTTGGAACGAAAATATATAATCGCCTGGTCAATATTTTGTTTCACTCAAGAAAATTATAATTACCTGTAGTATACAATGTCATAAAACAATTTAATCACTGCATAAAATTTAGTAAATAGCTTAATGACTATTTCCATTTGTTCATTATTGACAAATGTATCACCACACCAATTTAAATATTTAATTATTTGTTTAATTATCTAGCTTATCATAACAAATCATTTTGTTTGAAGGTCAAGTGAGTTGTTATGCTTGCTTTTTTCTAAATATCAAAACTTTTAAATTGGTATTTTAAAAAAATTAATATAGTCTTTAAAAATATGCGTTTTATCGTTTACAATTCCAGAAGCCCTCCTTAAAAACGTTCCTCATTGTTTACTTCACTCTGAGAGTTGTTTCATGCTGAGCATGGCATATTAAATTTTGAAGTAAATTAATTAGGCTATTAGCAAAAGATGCCACCTAAATTATAGTTGTCATGTAATCCAGTTTGTGTCCTAAAATATTTTTATCTGATTTCTTCTTTCTTACCTATATATTGGAGTGTAAAGAATGTTCATCATATCCATGGCATATGGTGATGTCATCCATCATTATACACATAACTAATATAGGTCCAAGAAAACTGAGTAGCTCCTCTAGGATACCTAATTATTAGAAGTCCAAAGATAAGTCAAACCCATTATGTAAATCCTCAAATTTAAATGGAAAGCAAGGATCCTACAGAATCTACTAAAATATACCTGCTTTGCCTATGGCATGTATAGTTTCACCTATCCTGGAGCAGGCAGGCCATCCGTAACAACACACAGATTCTCAAAGTTCAATGAAACAGACCTTTCCAGAAGATGTGAAGTGGATACATGTAGCAAATTCTCTGACACACTATTTTTAAAAATTTTGTGTATTTCATATGGAATCTCAATTTAATTGCTTGTATACTTCCTTCCTCATTGGCATCCTACCACAGCTCCCCCACTATAATTCATACACAAGACACACTATTTAAATGCTCATTAATTACCTGTCAGTCTCTTTGAAGAAATTCAAGACTAATTATGTTATTCCTTTTTGACCTCAAACACCATGATGGCATTCCTTCACATTATTGGGCATCAAATGCAGTATCTATTTCTATCAATATTGTCTGTTCCTAAATTTCCTGAACCTCCTCCCTGTCCTTTCCCAAGATATGCTCTGTATTTTCCAAGACATAAAGAAATTGCTCTAGAGGCCGAAGAGTGGTTAAGAGCATTGGCTGCTTTTGCAGCGTACCAAGGTTTGATACCCAGCATCCACAGGGTGGCTAGCAACCAT
This sequence comes from Eospalax fontanierii, assembly GCA_035773235.1. Taxonomy (NCBI): domain Eukaryota; kingdom Metazoa; phylum Chordata; class Mammalia; order Rodentia; family Spalacidae; genus Eospalax; species Eospalax fontanierii. The sequence continues at coordinate 28,269,024 of CM069538.1, read as the reverse complement.
CTATAATGCCAGTTCCAGGGGATTCAATGCCCTCTTCTGGCCTCCATGAACATTGCACGACATGGATGTACCTGTCTACATACAGGCATTGCACATAGAACAACAACAAAAAATTGCTCTGTGTCCAATATCTCCTAAACTCATCTTCGTGTTCTAATGGAAATCTAAATGGGCACACACATGAAGACACCATTTGTGAAACCTCTGCTGCAATTTACTTGGATGAATCCAGCTTATAGGAATCTTGTTCTCTTTTTCTCATTCCATTTTAAGCACATTTTCTTAGAAGCTCATTTCTTGCTTTATGTCATATAATATCCAGCCTTCTAAACTCTCACCATCAAGTGTCACTTCAGTTTTCCTGCTCACCTTGCAGTTTATGTTGTGTGCTCCATGTGCTCCAGCATTTGTGACACATGAGAATCCCGATGCATTGACTCAAGATTGACTGCTCTAAAGACTGTTCTTATGTGCTCACTTTTTAGTAGATTTCCTTCTACTGAAATTCATTATGAACATTATTAGTTGGCAAAGGTCTTAACAATTGTTACACATGTTGTGATAGGATCCAATGTTAGTTAAATCCAAGTACTTGCGTGTGAATTCAATGCTGGCACAGCTGAACATAGTGAAGAATTTTGTAAGGGAATATGGACTTTTTGTTCAGAGAGGAAACTAAGGTGATTATGTGTACCATAAAATCGATGGGTGATGATTCGTGAAGGAAAGTAACAGTGTGAGGTAGTAAAGCAATTATCTGGAAAGGGTTGGTTGTCAATAGAAGAGTCTATAAACATGGAGGAGAATCACTATGTTTAGTGAGTGCTGTAGAACTAAATTAACTGAACAAGTCACACATTCTCTTACTCTCCTATTTCTTAGATGAGGTGAAGATACCTCAGCTACTGAGTGTAAAGCAATAATTAATAGTTGCTGCATAGACATAGTTTGAGTAAGGGCCACTAGTCCAATTCACAGGTTTCTAGATCTGTGGAGGAAACATTGCCTTAAACAGTTATGCTTTTTTAGTTTGAAATTAAAAAGCCTCTTTATATAAAAAAACGATTTTTATAGTTTTTTAAATGGATAGAAGGCGAAAAATTTTAAGCTTTTTATTTTTATATTTTAAATTATATGTATATGTTTATATCTGTGGAGTGGATTCTGCACATTAATGCAGTGGCTGATGAGGCCATAAGAGGGCATCAGATCACTGGAAAAGGAAATACAGGCAGTTGTGAGTCACATGATGCCAGCTGGGAAGCAAAATGGAGTTTTCTGTGAGAACAGTATGCGCTTCTCCCTAGTGCCCAAGGATGGATCTGTCTATCTATCTACCTATCTATCTATCTATCTACCAATCTACCAATCTATCTATCTATCTATCTATCTATCTATCTCTGTATCTATATCTATCTATCATTATCTATCTATCTATCTATCTATCTATCTAATTATATGGCTAGTTTCTAGATTTCTCAGTCCCTGAATGATTCTTATGTAAAGAAGTACTGAGCCTAGTGTTAGAATACTAAAAAATAATTTCTCCAAGGAAAAGCACATGCTTGTTCAGGGAAAGATGACAACCACAAAAATCCATGGGGCCTCTTTACAAGGATAACAAAAAACACACAAAAAAATCACTCCAAAGATATCAAGAATGACAATATATGCCAGAATTTGAAGAATATAAAATGAAGATCCAAATTCAACAAGGTAAGCATTTGGAACTGATACATGGTTTCATAGACAGATTCCTGCCTTCTTTAGCAGTGAGTTCTCAACTCGGCAGAATCCTCACTGTCTTGATCTTCCCTTCCATCAAGTGAACGACACACCACAAAGAGTATCTTATTAAGCGTGTGCCAGAACATGTCTTGGATATGAGATTGTGTTTAATATTCTTTGAGAGAATGTATGACTTCACTAAGGATTGAATATATTAAAACAAATAGAGCTCTTCAAATATGAGAGGGGAACGAGAGAGAGGACGATGACAGAGAGACAGAGAGAGAGAGAGAGAGAGAGAGAGGAGAGAAACAATTCAATAAGTCTAGATAAATAACATTATAGTGTACTAAATTTATAATTATACCAGAATGGTTTAATAACAAAGTTATTCCATTTCAAATTATGAGTTATATATTTTAAAATTAAATTATTTTTCTGTTAATAATTTCCAATGTATCTTGAATTACATCATCAACAGTATCTAAGAATATTACAGAAAACTTTATTTGAAAATGAAATAAAGATATTCCTAATATAGTTATAGGATAAGTGAATACTCTATACAGCTTCACCACAGAACATTAACTGTTATTTATTATTTAAGTTACATTTATTTAAGTTACAAAGAAAAAAGAACAAATTGATAATAATCAAGTGTAGAATTTCTTAGAGATCTAGTCACATACAAGGATATATGTTTAATATCCAAAAATAGGATTAATTATAGCTACAATTATGTTTTTGTGTTGTTTAAATATGAATTTTTGAAAATTAAATACATCTTTCAAAGATGAAACATTTAGGTAAGAATTAGAAGTCTATCATTACAAATAACTAATAAAAAGTGAATGCTGAATGAGCATACTAAATATGAATTTGGAAGTGGAAAACGTAGTTGCATATACTCTACAAACATCACTATAACCAACAGTTGTTGTGCTTGTAGCATTCGAACAAATTCTATAGCAGGAAAGACATGTTAATATAATTTAGGGAGAATTTATATCTAATACAGTCATTATAGACTTGGGTTTATATCCATGGAAAACAACACTTGAACAACAATGACTTGTTTTACTTATTGTTATGTATTACATAGAAAAGAATTTCCTATATAAAGACTTCATAACATGTTCAATGGAGCATTGACTTTTTTATTTTTAATGAATTTATGCAAATTTTTCCTTCTCCATATTTGGGAGATTCTCCCAGAAGTACTCATTGGTTATGAAAAACTAGAATTTTTAATGTGAAACTTATGTTATTATCAGCTATCTCAAGAAAGGTGGCATTTGCTACTACTTGTGTATAGAATCATTTTCAAAATTATGACTGATGTCTTCCCTAATGCATTCTGATTTCTGGTTATCTCATAGCAGTACTACAATATTGACTCGGTGGAAATCAATATCTTTGGATCCATTTTTCAGTGTAAGTATCTTCACCTATGGATATGTTTCTTTGGACCTAAGTTTTGTTCACAGATTGATTAGAATCAAATACACCCTCTAGTTAAAACTATGGGATTAAGTTAGTCTATTTTCTTGTTATTCAGGCCCCATGATTTAAAAGGTCAGACTCTGCCTAAATCCATATACCTGTGATGTCCTTCATTTTGGTTTTACTCATTTCATTAAAGGGATTACAGCTTTTGCATACAGGGAAGGACTATTGTTTAGAATATAAAATGACATAGTGAGGAGCCTTGTGTGATGAACAGACAGAAGAATTAAAGAAACAACATAAATTTGCAGCAACAACCATACCTCACCCCATATTGATTTTAGGAAACCAATTAGATTTTAAAATATAAGCAGGGAGATTCATTAAGGCTTAAATTTTGAAACTGTACATTTTTGGTATATATTACTGTGGGGAAATTTTAGAATATAATATTTTTTAGAGTTTAAAGTTGCATTTTAAGACAGAAAAACTGTGAAGATCCTAGCTCATTATTTGGATGTAATGGGTCAGATTGATTCATTGCAGCCTTTAATATCTGTTCGCACCATTCAAGGGAAAGGGCACAGGTGTCATTTTCAGAAGGATGAGACTCTGCTCTAATAAAATAATACCTGGGCATTTAAATGCATGGTTGTGAAAGGATAGAAACTTAAAAACAGAGGAAACTCTCTGACCATAAACAACAGACTAGTCTGTTAAGTGGCAGACAGCAAAACCTTGAGTTCTCCCTTGTTTTATAAGAATGAGTATTGCTGTGCAAAGCTCTTTAAAAATTGTTTTTTTTGCTGCAAAAACGTAGAAGGAATAAAAGCATGGGGATTGTTAATAATTTATTTTCCTGTTGTGTTTTTTGTTCATTATAGTCCCTTTTTTACTGTTTTTGTTTTGTTTTATTTTTATTGTGACAAATCTGGCCTGGAACAATCTATGCAGAGCAGTCTAGCCTTGATCTCATAGAGATCTACCTGCATCTGTCGTTCCAGTGCTGGGATTAAAGGCATGTGCCATCACACCCACATTAGAGTGTTTCATAGCTATGCACACACACACACACACACACACACACACACACAATCATTTTATTATTTTCTCATCCATTTTCCTCTCTCATTATCTCTTCCTCCCTACTGAAACCTGCCTTTTTCCCAATGAGTCTCCCTCCCACTTTCATGAATTCTCATTGAATATGACCAACTGAGTTCCATTAGTCTTGCCCAGGTTCAGATAAATAACCTCCTCCCAATGTCCTTGCAAATAATTTTAATTTTTAAATATTTAAACATATGGCTACCAGATCAAAGAGAGAAATCGAAAATTCACTTGTAATAAAATTCCTGTTATGTTCAAATAGTTATAATAAGCATGAAAATTTATAACACTGATAGATTGCTGAGTGATAAGATTATCATGTACAATACAAAATATGGTTTACATACCCAGTTTTTCATTGATGATAGGATTACTAAGAAACAAACATTTGAGCACAATGACTCAATGACTGTCCTAACCCCCACATAATTTCAATGGATCTCAATGATACAAAACCAAACAAACCAACTAAAAGAAGAAATCATGACTGTGGAAAAGTGGTTTGTAGGGAGGAGGGGATTATATAGAAGTGAGAGAGAAAGAGATTAGTTAGTGTGAGGTGAATTTACAATATATATATGTATGAAATTGTCAAAAAAACCCTCAAAAAATAAAAGTCACAAAAGTATTTGAAGCCCAGAAGATGGCATATATGGCAAAATGATTTTTAGTTCTGTATAACGATGCTTAAAAAGTATATGACATTTTCTGGGTTTCAGTCACTGATATGAGGAAATGTAAAATATTGGCACAGCCCAGGCACCTTCATCCAATACATCCTTTGTAGAGCGTGGTAAGGTGATATAATTAGAGAAGCTAGTTTCTTAAGAAACTCTAGAAGGTGTTCACCTTCTGTGAACTTTTGTTCACCTCTGTGGCTTCATTGGAAATAAATGTCTGAGAACTCAGAGACTGGGCAGCATGTGCACGTGGGGAAGGTGAGCAGTTGCCTGGAATAATTAGATGGGATCTTGAGACAGCTGTCAGCAGCCGAGGGGCTGCAGGGTGACTTTTTGCTGTGTGGGGTTCTCTTCTGTGCGCTCATCAGTTTAAAAGCTGGAGCTTTTTCTCCTAACAAGTTTCACAGATTCATATTGAGAAAGTCACAAGTTCAACTGTAACCTCAGGGACAGAGTAGTTTGTATTCTGTGTTGGAAAAAAGAAATCCACAGGAAAAAAAAAATATCAGTGAATGGTTTAATGTAATGGTCCCCCAAACAGTTTCAAATTTCCTAGCGTTGCTAAAATGTGAGTTGGAAGAGTACATGATATCTTGGTGACAGGTGGGGCAAAACCTTGCTCACAGGCATTTCATTTCCCAGGCCGGTGATTAGTGGCTACAAGTCCATGATTCCTCTATGTATTTCAGAAAATAACATGAATGCCAGGCTTAAAGAACTGCATTGGGGTGCATGTATTTGGATAACTAGTTTTATATCTCTTTCCAACAAAGGAAAAATGACCAAGCTGTTATTTTAAATAACCCAGTTTCAGAATATGGTCTTTCTTTTTCCTGTGTTTGGTGTGTGTAAATCCTGCTAAAGGTAATAAAATACAGTGGATGATTCTAGACCTACTGTCAGGAAAGGATTCACAGTTTGGGGCAGCAGCTAGCTCTTACTTCAACCACATTCAGATAAGAAAAGTCACAAAGAGAGAAAGAAATCTAGAAAACACTCAGTCCTTTAATTCTTTCAATTTATATTTTTTTCTCTAACCTATGAGTAGATGTGAGTAGTAACGATAATAACCACATATAGTGGTCCAATTCTATCCTGCATTTTGTTCACCTCTTGTCAGGCACTGATGAGGGAGAAAGTAACAACTGAAATAAAATGAAAGGGAGCAAAATATACTTGGTGAAAAAACACAGACGAATAGAATCAATGCATGGATATATACAACTTAATATGTAATTAGATATTGATTTTGACAATATTCTAAATATATTGATTATTAACATAAGCAATTGCCAACCATTAGGAAGCTGAACTCTAATACTTTCAGAATTCTCCAGAGAAATAAATAAAATAAATATGCATCTGCCTGTCTACCTGTTCATTCATCCGCCCATTCATCATCCATCTACCCACCTTTTCATCCCCTGAGAGATTTGTTTTAAGGTTTCATTTAGAACTGCGGAATCAGCTAATGCAAATACTGCTGGATGGGCTGACAGGCTGGAAGCTCAAAGAAGAGTTCATGTTGAAATCTTGAGGAAAATTCTTCTAATCCTCCTACTCTTCTTTCACTTTTGTCTTCTCCAAGCAACCCCAGGCTTTATTTTCTCTAAAAGTTTTCTACTGATTGGAATAGGTTTATGTAAATCAGAAAGACTGATGTGATTTATTGTGATATAACACACCTAATTGTTGTACCTTCATTACAACATCAATCCTAGTGTCTGGCCAAAACTTGGGCACTGATATGTTCAAAGAAAATTCACTATAATGGTGTTGACTATTTTCTTTATGCGATAATAGATTTATAATGTCTGAATTCAATAAATCCATGAAAATGGGTGTTAATAAATAGCCTGGATCACTTTTTTTCATTTTAATATATTGATATATTGTGAATGGTGAGATAAGTTGTCAACATTTTTGAAATAAAAATGGCACTATGGATGAATACTTTCATGCCTGGTATTTCTAGTAAAATTGCCCTGTGTCTGTTCACTGAAATATGTTATTTCCAAATATGGTGACAGCCTTTCAAGTCAATGCAGGGACTATATGTATACATTGAACTTAGGCATATGTAAATCTGGGGCCCTGTCACAGGCAATAATCACAGAAATCAGTGTTATTAATGATGTGGCTATCTGTACTGCAGTGTGAACTCTCATATTTGTCAGTTGTAAACTTGATCTAGCTTCTTCCAAAACAAAAAAGAGGTGTTGCAGAAGCTACCCCCACAGAGCTTCTTTAAACAACTAAATTTGAAAATATCAGGAAAGCCTTCCATACAAGGTTAAAGATGAACTCATTTATATCTTATGCAAAATAAGGAGCATCAGGATATTTTTGTCTCAGAAACATCAAATTCAATTACTTATGTAAATTGATTTTATTTTTTATTAGTAAATTTTTCTGTTCCCATAAGTCGCTAATTCCTTTCAAAAACAAAATATCTTTATTTTTTGATAATTTCATATATGTAAACAATATCTCTTATCTTATTTTTCCAAAATCCCTACCACCATCCATTCCGTACAGGAATTTCCAACACATTCTCTTGCTGTGTTCTGGATGCTTTGTTTGTTCGCCTTTGTTTCAATACCACTGAGTCCAGCTAGTGATGCCTGATTGAATGATCACAGTTTGCTTGATTTATGCAAGTAACCATAGCTGCAGTGACTTCACGTGTGCAACGGCCATATACTGTGCAGAACACGTAATTTCACAGAGCTCCTCTTCCTCCTCAAGCTCTTTCATTGCTTTTGCTACCTTCTTCCTTGATGATCCCTGAGCATTGGACAGGGGGCTGCAAGGGTGGCTGCTGTGTACATTTCTTACATAGTGCTGAGCACTCAGCAATCACTTATTCTGAGCTGTTTGATAAATTACGAATGTCTACATTAATTACTACCCAATGAAAGGGAAGCTTCTCTGCCTAAGATTAAAGCACTCTATGTGTACACACACAAATATTTAGAAGAAAATTTGACATGTCTATTTAGAGAGGCAACAGCAGAAGTTCCCCTTCAGGGCCTATAATCTCTTAGCTAAGTTTTTCTTAGATAATTATTTATTCCAGAATTTCATACAGTGTGTTCTGCTCACAATTAACCCCCTTACCCCTCTTCAGTCACTGTCCTCCACACCTCCCTTCAATTTCACGTCCTCCACTATTATTTATTTATTTATTTATTATTTTTAAAGGCCTATCAATTCTAATACACACATCCAAAGTGCTCCTGTGTGGGCCCATACCTGATGTCTGGTTAAGTGACCAGGTGTCACACCAGAAAGGAAAACTGATTCTCCTTCCCCAACATCCATCATTTGCCTATAGATTTTTATCTGGGAGTGGACTTCTTGCTGAAATCGGGCAGGGCACCTGTTTGGTTTGGGTTTGCACTCCCGTGCATACTGTCATGAGTGCCTAGGCCTTATGTGCAACTACCTTGTGGTGTCCAGAGAACCCAATTTCCCTGTCTTCATTGAGCATCTCTGATTCTTACAATCTTTCTACTCACTCTTCCTCATTGATCCCTGAGCCTTCTGGGGAGACGGTGTGATACAGTGTCCCATTTAGTTCGGACAACTCCACAGTCTCTTATTTTATGCAAAACTGTTTTTAGACTTCATCGTACTCCAACCACATTGGCTAAGATTTATTAACAAAAAAACTGATGCCAAATGTTGGTGAGAATGTGTGGAAAGGAAACAATGTTTCATTGCTGGTAGAAGTGCAAACTGATGCAGCTACTATGGAAATCGGGGCGGGGGGAATCCTCAAAAATCTAAAAATAGATCTCCCATGATCCAGCCTGAGAATGTAAAGGAAAGTCTCTGTATCCTATTACAGAGATGGCTGTCCATCTGTATTCATTGCTGCCCTATTCTCAATAGTCAGGAAATGGAAACAACCTAGCTGGGAATCGGCTGCTGAGTGAATAATGGAAGTATGGGACATTTATATAACGGAATAGTGTTCAGTTTAATTCACAGGTAAATAGTTATAGCTGGAAATAACCATTTTAAGGGAGGCAACTCAGTCCCCCAAAGACAAATGTCATATGTTCTCTCTCGTAAGTGAATGCTAACTTATGATCATTAGATAGGTGTATTTCAATTGTAAAATTCTTAGAGATTAGGAAACTAATAAGGTTCCGTGGAGGGTTGTTCACAGGAGGGAAATCGAATGCAGCAATATAAATGGTGAAAAGGGACTAGTGGATGAGTTTAATGGGGTGGGAGTGGGAGGGTAGGGCAGGAGAGGGAGTTAGAAGAAGGATAGCACTAAAAGCTTTTTGAATGAGTCATGTGGAAACCACCTATGGCAGCTTCTCTCAGTATAAAAATATACAATGTAAAAATAGCTTCAATTGCTGGGTGTGATGGCACATGCTTTAATCCCAGGACTCTGGAGACAGGGGCAGGTAGAATGAGGCCAGCTTGGAATTGATGTAGAAGCTATATCCCTGCTATCTTGCTTAGTACTATAATATGGTATGGAAGTTTCTGACAGACAATGGTAATTATCAACCTTATCAAGCTGTTAACCCTATGAGCTACATTAACAACTTACTTGGCAATATATGCCCAATGTTACAATATCGGTAATAATTTGGAAGGAGCCAATAATGTTTTAATTGGATTCAAGACCTATCTCACAACATGGAGTCTGATTTTGACATTGTTATCAGGGAAAAATATGCCGTGAAAAATCACAGGCTATATGGGAGAACCTACTAATATCATTCTACTAAACAGACAATATTTAACTGAATGACAGTTACTTTGCATAATATTTATAGGTTACTTACTGCACCCCTCATTTCTCACTAAAGAAGGTTCTTATTGCAACAGATGACAATGAATACACAAAAGCCACTGGGTTTTAGCAGGTTTATAGTACCATATATGAATTACTTCCTAAAGATTATGCTTCAAATCCAATACAAAATGTTTGGTTACCCCATAACTCCATGGCCACTATTGCATCACTGGGCACAACTTTCCTGGGAAATGCCAGTAATTTTTTATTCTTTCTTGTATTGCCAAGAATGAGCTTACATGTTCTCCTATTAAGAGTAGAAATCTGGGGCCTAAGGAGATTGCTTGCTGATTAAGAGCCTCAGAAACTCTTGCAGAAACCCTGTGTTCGCTTTCTAGCAACCATATGGCATTTAATAACTTTACTTAACTCCAGTTCCAGAGGAATTTGATGTCTTCTTTTAACTTCTGTGGACATTACAATTATATAAATGCAGGCAAGACACTCATACACATACAATAAAAAATAATAAAATATTCTTAAAACAACTGAAATTGATTTCTCTTTTAGATGAATAAATAGTGCCTTCGTTTTGAATTTTGTCATCAACGAGATACATACTTATACCCTGCTTTAGAAAATTTGATTTTTCAACATCTCAGGTTACAAAACAAGACCCGAGAAAGACCACACTAGTTGATGTTCCAGCATGGGTGGGTAAGGGCCTCACATGGTCCCACACTTATTTGAGGAGCTACAGGTAATCAAGAGCTGTGGAGAGTGGAAGAGTTGATTTTCTGCAGCACAAGCCCACTGATAGCCATCCCATATCCAATTTGTTAGTCCTACACTCATTTCCATATAGTCAGCATTAATTATCTGTGTAGGGAATTGTGGAGTGGCAATATAGAGGGGTTGGATGGAGGGCAGAGATCTATTAGCTCAAAATGCATTCGACTCCTATGAAGTTCTGAAAAAAATTATAATAAATTTTAAAACTAGAAGAAAATAGAACATACTTCTTTTAGAAAAGACAGCAAGCAGCAATAGCAGGAACAAATTGGAGAGAATGGACAAATGTTTGAGTCCCCATACATCTTTCTTCACTTTCTAGAAAGCTTTAGTAATACCCAAGGTTGAGATGGCCAACACACAAAACAGGTCAAAATATTTCTAATTTGAAATGTTGAATGAAAGAAACCCAGGTTACCACTAGCTTTGCAGTGTCTAAAAAAGGGTTAATGTTTTCAGTTAAAATGCTCTTTAAGTTATTGCAAGATAACCTAGGCAACTGTTATCACCATAATTCATATGGCAGGTGTATTATCTCCATTAAAACGAGTGGAAGGAAAATCCTCTGTGGCCCACCTGTGTGACCTCAAAATTCAGTGATTTTAAGTCAACCAGCAAATGAAAGTTGAAGCTTTATTAAGGATTTCCTTGCTAGGACACTGAAGAAACAATAGTGAAGCATCAGATTGGAAAAGCCAAGAAACCTTTAGAGTAGACCATGTATCTCATTGCTAGAGTGAGGAAATGACCACAGCTAGGAAGGAGCAATGGCAAAAGCAGATACAATAAGATCCGAAGCTCCAAAAGACTAGGAAGATGTGAACTAACGGCCTCAGATCAGAACAAAATGATCCTTCAACATAAGGAAATAGAGAAAGTCCTTCAGGGGTTTCCTTGGTATAGAAAAACTATTCCTAGTCACATTTATCTGAGCACACTTATCAAAATGTAATGCATATCTAAAGATGATCAAACTGTCCAACTAACTTCATCTCATCCCAGAAACAAACTTTACTGGCTCAGAGAAATTGGTAGAAAATTTAATACTCAACATGGTAAAAAAAAAAATCAATGTGTCTGGGATCTAGAATACAAATGCCACCCAATATGAAAACACAGGATGACATCATGTAAAAGACAGACAAATCAACATAAACAAGCACCCTCAGTGATACAGGGCCAGTATAGAACTGACAGGCAAAGATGTTAAATAAGATATTTAAGGAGACTCATCAGTAGGTTTTGAGCAGGTGAATCTTTTGAAGGGTTATGGCAAGAAAATAGAGGAAAGTAGGTGAGGAGAGCAATCAGAAACTTACTTCCACAGTCTTGGTAGGAGATGACATTGACTTAGATTTAAGAAACAGAAAGAGGTGCATTGAGGGGAAGATGGAACGAGTATCTATTGTGAACAAAAATAGCAGGATTTCCTGCCTCATTATGAGATGTGAGGAAAACAGAAAGCTAAAGGTAATGTGGTCATATTTTGTGTCCTCAGCAATGTTAAGGAATTTAAACTTACTGGTATGGGGAAGACAAGAGCAAAATGATTCAGTTGCCATGGAGAAGCAAGAAACTGTGTGGAGGGAAGATTTTGCTTTTTTAAAAAAAACATGGCCAATATAAAATACCTACTAATTATTGAAACTGTTAGTGAATAAGCATTTGGATAGAGGATTATTTGGTTGAGACAAGATCCCCCACATCACCCTAGAGATACACATTTGTTTACTAGACATATGAACAGCAATTTAATATGCTGAATGCCTCCTTTGCTGCGTTTCCAAAGAGCATGTCCAAGTCTATGATTCATTCCCATAAAAATGTGCTATTTAGAGATATTTCAGACAAGTATTAAAATTAGTTATGGGACTGAAAATAAAACAAAGGGAGTGAAGTTAAGGAAATGGGATTTTCAGCCCAGAGGAAAAATGAATTGGGAGACAGATGCTTTTTAAATAGACAAAGTACAGTAAGATAGTTCCAAAGAAAGAGAATGGAATTCAATGATGAAATGCACAAGAAAGAACATTTTGAAAATTTAAAAAGCAACTCTCCTGTGAGCAGTGAAGATGTTCTTAGATATATATGAAGCAATGGTATTACATGAACTAGAACTTGATAGACATCAGCCTGAAAAATATGGTTTGGAGTGTCTCCTTTGTAAGCCCAAAGCCTGATTGTCAGTACTAAAATTCCTACTGCTGAGGATTTCTTTCTTTGGATTAAGGTGATTTTTTTCTGAATTACTTTTACAAATTGTAAATAATCTTAAGAAAATGAATTATTCAAGTAGCAACATTTTCTCTTCATGAGATTGACAGAGATTAAAAAAGCAATTACTTTCCAGGCCATCAGGGAAATATTCTCTGAAAAGGTAAGCTGTGTTTGGAAAGTGGAAGGAAATGTTTTTGCAGGTATTATAGTGGAACAGAGACAATGGGTCAGGAACCAAGAAAGCACCAGCCTGAGAGACCGAAATGAGAAGAATAAAAGAATCAGTCATTTTTGCTTCCTAAACTTGCTTCTCATGAATAGAAATACAAAAGCCTCTTTTAATCTGAAATCTATTAACATAATTCCCATGTGAGAGCTGAAGTCCAGGCCAGAAGACTGCAACAAATCAAACATGTGAGAAAGGGCTTATCTATACCTCTATGTATCTGCACATAGGTGACATCTATGCATGTGAACTTTGTGTGGGGGTGCACTTGATACATGAAGAGGGCCAACGGATGACATCAGGATGTTTTTCATCAGTTTCTCTGCACCTCATTTTCTGAGATAAGGTTTCTCTTTGTAACTCGAGCTTACCATTTCAGCTAGATTGGCTAGCCAGCGAATAACTGACCATAATCCTGTCTCTTTCTCCTCAATGTTGGGATGTAGATGCACGCTGCTATACTTAAATTTTCTTAACCTGGGTCCTAAGGATCCGAACTCATATCCTCATGCTTATACAGCAAGCACTTTACCTACTGAGCATCTCCCTAGGTCCTATTGGCTAATTTTTAAAAATAGCATCTAAGTATCTGTAAAAGCAAAATATCAAGGTAAAATTCATGTTCTTATTGGTTAGTATATTTCACAACGAAGACTCTACCTATTGGAGTTGTAAAAAAAACCCTGCAGATTTCTGTGTCACAAACCCTCACACAGACAGATTTGAGACTATTTTTGCTACATCATAGTGTCCATGAGCACTCTATCTCACCTAGTTTTTGAGAATGGCGTATACTATTTTGGAATGATACTCATGATCAAAATATTGTCCTCTGATGTTAACGCTTAGATACACAATGCTTTGGAAATAATACCTATAGAAATATGTATATGAAACAAATTACATTAATTACATTTTCATTAACTTTCTACTGCTATCTAAAAAATTATCACCGATTCAATAGCTTAAAACAACAAACATTTATTATTTCATTATGTTGTAAGAATATGGTTTCTGCTTAGCTGGGTCCTTTGCTTAGTGTCTCAAAGACTGAAATCAATACAGCTCAGAATCTTTGCTGTGTAGAAGTATGACTAGGGAGGTATCTACTCCCAAGTTTTCTCTGTTATTTGACTGGACTAATTTCCATGCCAGATTGCCTCCTCAAGGAAGGCTATAGTGTAGGCTGTTCTCAATCAGAATCCCTTATATTTTTGCCTGTTTAAAACAGGCCCACACCTACTGAATTCCATTTAGATTCAAACAACTATACTGCTATATTTTCTGCGTCAGATAAATTCCCTCAGCTTATATAATATCAAGTACCTTAATTACACACCCACAGTCAGAACAATCATATATCTTACACCAAAAGCCAGGAGTAATACACATTGTAGATACCTGGAAGTCATATCTTTGGGATCATCTTAGAATTTTTGCTACTGCTGTATTCAGATTCAAGCTGACACTATGAAGAACATACATTTGATTATATAAAACCAGAAGATTTTTGATAAATGTTAACATTTTTCTCCTCTTTAAGTTATTTAGACAAACACTAATAATGTGAAGAGCTAAGAACTTGAAGTCAAGAATATGATCAAGAAAAGACATAATAAAAGACATATGGAAATCTACCACTTCCTAGACCCTGGGCATGGTGGTGCATGCCTTTCATCCCAGCCCCAGGGAGGGTCAGGTGGGTCTTTGTGAGACTGAGCACAACTTGATCCAGGTAGTGACTTCCAGTGGCCGAGACTAGGGAGACTCTGTCAGAAAGAGAGAGAGAGAGAGAGAGAGAGAGAGAGAGAGAGAGAGAGAAGCATCTTAGTATATAAAGTATATATCATAAAAAGAGATTAAAAGGAGTAATAACAGAAAGCCATCACCCCTAGTAGATACCATAGGCCACCAAAACAAAAACTCAATGCCAGGAATGGACTCCCTGTTTTGAAGCTGTTCATTAGAAGGGTCCCATACTCCACCAAACAATCTTGGTCATTGTGTCTTCTCTCAATTATCCACCAGACAGTGATGGTAAGACCTTGTTGCTGGGAACACTAAACAAGAGCTATTATACAAATAAGTGAAATCAAGGTGGTACTGATTTCAAAGCTTCATCTCTTTTGGCTAGATTTCATAGTGCTGAAAAGAGCAGTATATGTCACCAGCAAAGAAAATCAATACTCAAACTAATCTAGCTGTGAATCCCACAAGCTACAAATGCCCTGGCAAGATATGCCCACTGGTGCAATAGTGGGATGCATATCATGGGATAAACCAACCACTTTCTAACTGGACTTAAGGTCTCCTACATAAGATGGTGTCCATAACTGACACTGATATCAGGCCTTAGGATTTGTGGTTAGATAGGTCAGAGACCATCCAGGAATCGTTATACTATTATTCTGCTATACTGAAATAGTATTAAATAACTCCAAATGATTTATAGTCATAGATGAATATATCTTTCATTTCTCCAGAGATGCTTCCTCATGCAGTCAATAGTGATTAACACAAAGACATAGAGGCCAACATATAGACAATAAGAAGTATATATGACTTATCCCTGAATAGGACAACTATATCAAACCTCTTGTACTCAAGGTTCAGGGATCATTCAAAAGAGGACCCAGAAATATAAGAGGTAGATCATGGCCACAGGGAAACAAAGTTCTCCAGACAGCTCACCAGCTACTCAGATAAAATCACAGCAATGGTGACAGCATGCAGAAATCCCATGCAAGCTCAAGCTAGACAATGTCTGAGGTAGAACTTGTGCATGTGAGAAAGAAAATCTCAACCTTACCTGAAGATTTATTGGCAACTGGATTTTGGAAGGGCAGCAGTCTCATTTTAGGATAATTCTCTTGGTAGATTCATTAGACTCAGTGTATAAGCACACCAAAGGGCATGTGAGGCCACAATTTGACTTTGAGTCTACATATCTATCTATCTATCTATCTATCTATCTATCTATCTATCTATCTATCTATCGGTCTGTCTGTCTATCTATCTATCTATCTATCATATATCTATCTATCTATCATCTATCTATCTATAGAGATAAGAGAGAGAGTAGAATAGGATGCAGAAGAGAAGCTAAATTTGATCAGCACATATTGCATGAATTTCACAAAAATTCAATAAAAAGACTTGTGAATATGGTTGTTTTCAGCATATAGTGAAATTTGTCCTATTTATTGGTTAACTGACATGAGAAATTCTGTTGATAAAAGAGGACATGTCAATCAAAATTTTCTTGTGGCAATCAGTCTTCATCTGATGATGGCCAATTATGAATTCGTTTTCCAAATAAATAATGAAAAAATGCCTGAATGTTTCCAGAATACTCATTTTGTTTAATTCCTTAAAAAAATCCAAGTTCTTTTTTTCTGAATGTTAATCTTACATATTACTTTCAAAGTATATTTGGAAATCCCAAATATGTATTTTAAAGTATGTGAATTGTAAATTTATTTCTGAGTGTTTTACCAGAAATTGAAAATTTACATTGTTAGTCAATTGCATTGCATTATTTGTTACAGGAATATAACATATTTTTATATATTCATTGAAATTTGAAATAATACATGCTTCTTAGAGAATTCTATGACTCTAATTATATGAATAATATTGTTTTTAACTGTACTTAAAATATAAAAAGTTCTTATATTCCCTAAGCAATTGTAATTTGGATTTTGTTTGCATTGAGCACAGTTATAGCTATAAAAGAAATTTGGGAGTATTTTATATATATATATATATATATATAATTTGCAAATATTTATTCTGATAATTATTCATTTAGTCACCTTAGAAAGGATATTCAATCTATAGATTCATTAAATGGATTAAATAAAATAAATTTGAAGAAAATTAATTGTGTAAGTATATTTATAGAAACCAGTTGGTTTTACTCAGAATTCCTACAGGCATGATTTGCTTGCTGGCCTCCCATTGATCAATTAATTAATTTGTCTTTTATTCCTTCATTCATGTGAATATATTAGATTCCCAATGCTTACTTTTTAACAGCTATACTGCTTCAGGTTGTCTTGTATCTTTCCTGTCCAAATTCAACTATTAATTATTTCTAGAAAGAGTCTTGACTTCTTTCACTTGAGATTATTGAAAACTGTGCTACTGATAATGGATCATGAGTGCTTCCAGACTCTCAGCAGAAATCAAAGAAGTATATACATTGTCCTAACCATGTAAGCACATGTATATAAATATTTGTAAACATTGCAACCTATATTTTATTTAGGTAACTACTAGCTCCTATTGATGTCTCTAATAATCCTTGGTAAACACCACTAAAACAGAAAAGAAACCTGATTTTCCACCCATCTTTCTCTTACTTAATTATTTAATTCTGGTACACATGTGTATGGATTCAATTTTTTCATCCATACATTTGTGTAAATCAGCATTAGAAACTAGTGAAAATATGTGAACTTGGACATAGCTCAGTTTATCCTCTGTGTCCATCAATCTGCACCATTCTGATCAATCCTTCAGTGGACTTGGTTCCTTTATTCACCCTACATCGAGAAACTTTTTGTTACATTCGACATTTAATTTTTTCCAAGAAACTATGAAAAATTTAAATTTCAATACTCTGAAACTAATTCTTTGAATCATAGCATTATAAGCACTTCAAATTCTGTGCTGTTAATTTCCATGACTGTGTTTTAGAATTACTGTAATCAACTTCAGTGGATTTATACACACTATGGATGGGTCTATGGGAGTATTTAGAGAATGGGTTCACTAAAGAGGAAAGACCCAACATGAATGGACACCAATGTGAAATGGGCATGTTTCATGGACTGAAAGCAGAGAGTAAGTAAATGGGACTGGAAACAGTCATCCTGAGTGAAACAACTCAGACAGTAGAAAGACAAATATTGCATGTTCTCTTTCACAAATGGTTGAAGCTTTGACTCTTTGGATGGATTTGTTCCATTTGGAAAAAAATCATAAGATCAAGACACTAATAAGGGACCATGGGGGATCATCTCAGAATGATGACGGAATGCAAAAATATGAAGAGGGAAAGAGGAAAGCATAAATGGAGTCAGCAATGGGAGATCAGGGAGAAGGAGGGAAAAAGAGAAAGGATAACTAACACTTAGACATTTTGAAAAATTCATAGGGAAATGTGCCACTAAAGAAACTACTTAAAATCTAAACATATATAATATAAAATGAGTATACATGTACCTATCTTATAATGGGAGACCAATGGCCCTACAAGATAACACAGGCCATCAAATAGAAAGCCCAATGCCAGGAATGTAATCAGCAAGCTCAACCGTCTTTGAACCTTGTGAGCTACAATAATGATTAGTCCAGCAATCTATTCCCATTGCTGCAATAGTGACGTGAATGTTATAGGAGTAACTAACTACAGTATTCTTAGATTTAAGGCATATTTCATAAGAGGCCTATATATGTCACTGTTATTATGGGCAAGAATATGAGACTAGACAGATCTCAAGCTATAGGTGAAGACATTATTTTTATTGTTAGTTGAACATATGATTAAATGACTTCTAATGACATATTGTTAAACTCACAGAATAGTACATCTTTCAATTCTCACCAATGAAGGAAGTCCTTGCAGCAGACAGAGATTAACACAGACACCTGCAACTAGGCGTCATGCAGAGTATAAAAGAATGCAGAGTGTTCAGCCCTAATTAGGTCAGGTATATCATTCCCTCTTCTCCAAAGGCTCAGAAATCATTACTGAATTGGGGACAAAAGATTGTATGAGAGAGATATTATACATGACTACAAGAAAACACTGCTGTCTGGGTATACCAGGGCAGTTAAACAGATTAGTACACAGTGGTTGTCACAGCATAATAATACCTATGTAAACCAAAGTCAGACAAAAACGCAGCATGGATGAGGAAGTTATTCAAAAGCCCCAGACTGGGATTTATTGGCAATTGATAGATGTTGAAAAAGAGAGAATCCATTTTCTTTAATAATGTGATGCCTGGTAGGTTGATCAGACTCCCTGGGATGGATCCATACCCAAGAAGATTTGGGGAACTTCCTTTAGACTTGATAAGGAAATGACTGGTTTAGGAAATGAAGCTATGGGTGCAGTAGAGTGGGATTAGATGTTGGGCAGGAGGTCTCAGGACGATCAAGACATATGAACTTCTCAGAGAATATATTTTTTTAAGAAACAGAGACAATCATAAGCCATATGTGTGTATATAAATATATGGACAGGGAGCAATGGGGGAGGTAGGAGAGAGGAGAGTGTTTCTAAATACCATCAAAATATATTGTCTGAAAATCACAAAAATTCAAATAAACAAAAACAGAAAAGGCAAAAAGTGAACTTAGCACCAGCATTCATCTCTGTCAGCCTCATGGCTCTGGATACAATGTTGCCTTCTGCCTTTTGCTGGAACCAAATAAAGCATTCTTCCTTCAAATGGCTTGTATAATGTATTTTGTCATAGCAAGAAGGAAAGTAAATCATACAGAAAATTGCTACTACCACTGAGGCCACTGGTATGGTAAACATGATCATATACTTTGTGCATGTGCCAAATTTGTAGAAAGAATGTAGGAGAGTTAGAAGCATCATGGGACAGATCCCTTGGAATATTGTAAGCAGAGCTTGCTTGGTCATTCTGGTAGAAGACAAGAATAAAGGAAGAAATGGGTTTCAGATTTGATTCATTAAATTTATAGGGGGAACAAGGAGTTTATTGAGAAGGGGATGAACAGAAGCCACTTGTTTCACATTCTTACAAAGAATATGGTTGCATTTCACCCAAGTCCTGAGAATATAACTGAGATGTAACGTAAAACTAATGTGCCAATTTGGTGAAGGATATCTGAGGACAGGATAAAAACTGCTCTGAGTCAGGGTTACTGCTCTCTGTTCTTACACAGTATATATTATTGAAAAAGCAAGAACTGACACATGAAAGTAAGAAACTTTGCTTCATATACTTGTTGGGGGAAAATAATGAGTTTAAAGTTGTTGGTGAAACTTGATATCGTTGTTCACATGTGTAATAACAGAACTTGGAAGATAGAGGCATTTTTATTACGAGTTCATGATATGTTTTATTAGTTACATTGTAAATTTGCTTCCAATCTGGCCTTCATTACACCTTAAGTTAACACACACACACACACACACACACACATATATATATATATATATATATATATATATATATATATATATATATATATATATTTGGTACCAGCCTAGGCTTCATAAGATCATACACATATATATATATATGTATATATATATATATATATATATATGTATATATGATACCATATGTATGTATATGGTACCAGCCTAGGCTTCATAAGACCCTAAGTAAAATATATATTTATTTATGTAAATAGATAGAAAGATGATAGATTGATGACAGATGAAAGATGTAATTAAGACGATGTTGATTGAAAATTCTTACTGTGCACAAGGGCATTACAAAACATACTGAAATTAAAGTGGGAAGACACTAAATTGAGAATGACTCTGAACGGGTGGGAGGCAGCTTCCTAAGAAATTTCCCAGTCACCTTAGAAGGCACACAGAGAGCGATGGAACTACAGTCCAAGGAGTGGTAGATTGCATCCTAAGCTTGAAGCAGAACCTGGTAGCTTCATCACTGTTATGCTGGTTTTGCAGGCATAGATAGTTCAAAATAGAGGCAGAGAACCTCTGATGCTCAGAAATATGAGGCAAGGCTATACTCCCTGTATGGAAAATCTAAGAGCCTATTACATGAAGTTATAAAGTCAAATCCTAAGTTGAGATGAAACCCCCAAAATGTTTGGGATGCTAGCATTTTTGGATGTCTCCCAAGGAAAGCTGCAGGCCTTCCTTACTGAACTGACCAAATACAGAAATAATGTGTGCTTCAAATGACAGAACTAGAAAGATACAGCCTCCCAAGCTCTTTGGGTAGGAAATAATTGAAAGAAAATTCAAAATGGCAGACATGAAGTAGCAGGATTCAGTATTTTTGACTGCTGGATTTTTGTCTTGATTTGGTTTAGTCTTTCCATTCCTCACTTCTGGAGTGCTAAACATGATTCACTTACTTATTTTATTAAAGTTCATAGTTAAGCATTTATCTTGTGTCTCATAATAGACTTGAATTTTTGAATAGTGTTGATCCATCTAATGACTACAGAGATATTTAGAGATGGAGTAATTTAAAATACATTATGAGAATAAAATATTTTGTAGTCCAAGAGTGAAATATTAAGATTTATTTATGTTCTTAGTGTTTTTCCCACAGGAATTAAGTTTCTAGAGTGAGGTCATCAGAAATATTTCTTTGTATGGATAACCACCACTCTCATCTTTGATGAGGTGGTGTTTGGATATTTGTTTGCTGTTATCGCAGGTTGTCAGGTTGGTGACCAGCTAAATGGTGCTTGGGTTTCAATTTGGGGACAATACTGGGCTACTCAGCTACTGGGCCCTCAGATATATTCCCAGCACAGTTAGATGTAGGTGTAGATATAAGCCAAGAAAAAAACCTTCTGTAGAGGTAGAACTTTTTTTTTAATTGAATTGTTGTGTGTTTCAAACACAAGATCTCAATCAATGCTAATCATATGTATACCTTCCCCACTGGCATCAACCTTAAAGCCCCCAACTGGAAACTATACATTATTTCATTTGTGTTAAAGTCTATTGTGTCAAGTTAGTATCCCCAATTGTCCCTCAGTCCAGGTTCATCCACTGAGGTATAATCAGCCTATGCAGAGGCCCTTGCTTTGGGAAGATTAGCTCATCTTCACCCAATAACAATCATTTGCCAGTATTTCTACTGGAGAGATTTGATTCTGCTATCCATTTCCCCAGTTCCATGCTGGGATTTTGTTTGCTCGTGTCTATATGGGTCTTAAGTATACTGAAACTATTGCTGTAGGTTCATATGAGTAGGGTGCCAGAAGCTTGTAGGATTCTATTTACATATGGTCATTCACCTCCTCACTGGTTCTAACAATGTTTCTGCAGGCTCTTCTGCAATGTCCCTGAGCTTTGTATGAGTGAAACTTAACATAGGAGTTCACACTCTGCAGATTCCTAATTTCCATTCTTTGTATCCTTTTGTTACTGGAACTCTGTCACATGAGGGAGCTTCACTAATGAGAGTTGGGAGATTCATCAGTGTCCTCATTACCTCTTGTTCCATGTTGCATGAACCTGGGATGTAGAGGTTGCATTGTAGCTCTGACAATTATTCCATGGACAATGTCTCTGTGTGATCAGCTGTAGTAATCTGGAATATTCTCACTCTGGAGCAACTAGAAATTCATTGATGAGTGACTGATAACTGGGATAATTGACTACATATGGAATATATATATATATATATATACATATATATATATGGATATATATGGATACATATTTTCAACTGGTAAGAAGTTACATTAGTCTAGGGAGGTGATTGCCTTGGGTATTTCTCTAAGATCTATGACCTCTTCAGCCATGTGTATCTGGCAATACTTGCAGTAGCACACATGAGTTTTCTTCCATTGAATGGGTTCTAAGACCAATTAAGAAGCTGTTGTTTGGCCCCAAGATAAAAATGCCACTACTGCACCAGTGTTGAATGTTGTGCCAGTCATTTATATAGTAATTTGATCGTGAAACTTGTGTTGAGCCATTGACTGATATTCTCCCATGGCTGGTTGTGTAGTACTGTCCAGAGCTATGAGAGCTAACCTTCAAGGGAATGAATCAAAAGTAGTGCAGGAACAAAATTACCATTTTGCTGTCATAAAATATTTATTGTCCTGTACTTTGCTTGAAAATAGGGATTTCTCTACTCAATGTCTCTCCTCAGATTAATGGATTACATCAAGAGTAACATCAAGAGAAACTGTATTATGAACTGATATTCTACAGTCTACATGAGGCTATGTTCTTAGTCTGGAACTGAGGAGAGGTCACTTATTTTTATAAGAGAAAGTAATTAATATAAAACTTAGAGAATGTGGGGAAGACTTGATACAGTAGAGCCGACAAAAATTTTGTCTGACCAATAATCCTTCTCTACAAATCACTCTTGTAGATTCTGGTGTTTCTTGAATCATGTTTTTCACTAATTCTGAATTTTGTTTCTTAGGATTTGGTGACATGCTTCCTTTATTTGTCTATTAGCTATACACATCAATGCAATGAAGACCAATACTTCCTTCAAACTCTTAAGGTTTAGTCAGTAGTGCTCATTTCTTGATTACCTTTTATCCTCATTTTTCACCCACTACTGGGCTCCCTGTGTTTTCTCCTATCTATGACTACCTTCAGTTCAGGATATAAAATCAAGAATAAACTATCCAAGAATGTGTTTACTTCATCATGTTATGGCTATACCTTTTAACTTCCAAGTATGGAATTCTTAAGACATCTACTTGTGGAAATGTGACTTCCTGTGCTGAACTAGTAAGTGGGGCCTTTCAAGAAATGAAGACATAAGCAAAACATAAATATTTCCTAAATGTTCCGTATACTATATGCATCAAGGTTTTTAATGATTCTACAATGGTATAGATCCTGTTGTGAAAACAGATTGTGTCACACCCAGAAGATAACAGGTTCTTCAAAGTAGACAGGTACATAGCTATCACTCTTTTCTTCCCAAGTTCTCAGAGGCTGTGCCTTTGTAAGAATATTTTACCAAAATGAGAGGAATGTGTTATTTCAACAGCCACTCAGATCTGTATCTGTCCAGATACCTTTCATTTAAAAGACATAAAATAGATTATGATTACTTCATGCTTATAATATTCAGGAAAGGTAAGAATGTATTTTAATAAAGCACATTTTCCAACTTAACTCACTTTAATAAAAATATTTTTCTACATGGACATAAAATATGTATATGTATACATGATAAAATATATGTATACATGATTATGAATGTGTGTCACATAGACACACACACACCTCTAAAAGGATTCAATAAACTCTATAATGGGATTGAAGGGAAAAGTGTCAACTTTAATAATTCTCTAAGGGAAGGTCATAAAACAGGAATGACATCAAGACTCTGCATTGCAGGGGAAGCTCAGAAAGGAAAACACTGTTCCACCTGTTTTTGCCAAAATTTCTGTTACATAAATTCTCTAAAATGAGACTTTTCCTGGAGAAGCAAAATTTTTTGTTTAGAGCTAACAAAATATTTCTTTTCAAGCATAAACTTTGTGGCTTTGTACAATGACAATAACAAAAATAATTGTACAAAATAAAAGATCCAAAGGTATTCAATTCCTTTTATTTTACATAATCTATTTAAATGGGACAAGACTGATTAATATCAGTTTTTTTTTTTTACAAAAGTCAGACAATGAAAATATAGAAGTTGCTTAACCAAGAAGATTTCAGGCTTTTAATATATTCAAAATTACACATGGATTCCTTTTGATTTCTCTGTTAAAGAGCCCTAGGGTAATGAAGGAATATTCAAGCAAAGTAAATAATAATTAAGACAATGCTATTAATGATCTCACTGGGTCAAAACAGGGTGAAGTTTATTAAGTGAAATTAGGATAAGTTCTCCCCTATGATTTCTAATAGTGAGAAGCTACCAAATTTAAAGAAAAGATGAACTCCAGGTTATATGCTTCAAGGCTTTTCACAGTACACAATTTTCCATTATTTTTACCAAAGTTCATTGATTCTGATCTATGTAATATATCATGAGGCTGTTCATTTGTTTTCTTACATATTCTTTGACATTTCTTTCCAAGACAGAACCTGGGATTGCAATGCAGTATCTGTTTATAATCTTTGCATGGATTGAATCTCATTAGTGACTAAGCAGTTCCTTAGACAGTACAGAGGAAGCGTGTAGTGTGACACTGGCCAGTGTGGCATGCCGTAAGTTAAAGCTGCTGATCTTCACGCTTCCATGTCACCATGTCTTGCATTCTGTCATTTTACAAAAAGGGAATGCAAGTGTAGATTTAGAAAATTGACAGTCAATTACCACTTGTTTTTTAATTAAAGAAAATATCATCACACAGAGGACTCTTGTGTTAATATACTGGTTAGAGATTTGTCAACCTATTACAAACTGAAGTCACCCAGGAAGAGGGAACTCAGTTGAGGAATTTCCTCCACTGAGTTGGGCTATGACCATGTTTGTGAGGCATTTTCTTAATGACTGCTTGATTTAGGAGAGCCCATACCACTGTGGGCAGTACCATCTCTTAGCCAGAGTATCTGGGTTATATAAGAAATAGCAGAGCAAGCCCAGGGAAGCAAGTCAGCAAGCAACATCTTTCTGTTGTGTAGGGGGAAATGGAATCCTCTTTGCCCAAGTCCTGCCCTCTGACCAATAAGGGAGGAAGGAGGCGGGGAGTAGGAGGAGAGACATGACGGTGATTCCCAGGGACGGGCAGAGGTTGTACCCATGTGGGAAGGAAAATGCCCTGGTCCCAGGCCCATGCAGAAGGCCAGAACCCAGGAAACAGCATTCTAAGTCCAAGTGGTCCCAAGGATCATGTGAGTGGAAATGAAATGCTGGCAGGAGAGGGTCCGAGAGCTCGGTGCCGTTAACAAAGGACTCGGGCTGCAAACTAAGAGCCAGACCTGACCTGCGAGCCGCAGATAGCCAGTAGCTTTGTAAACCTTGTAAATAAATAAACCTTTCTAAATAAAAGATTAGTTTCCATTTTATTCAGGTGGATGAACCAGATCCCACCTGGCGTGGAGAATAAATTTATGCAACATGTGGTCTCAGCTTCAGTTTCTGCCTCAAGCTTCCTGCCTTGAGTTCCTGTTCTGACTTTTCTCAATATTGAATTGTGACCTCCCAGGTTTAACTAAAAGAGACCTGTTCCCCTGTTTTTTTTTTTTTTTTTTTTTTTTGGTTAGTTTTATCACAGCAACACAAAAATAACAAGTGCATTTATCATAATACAGAATATTTTTGTCTGCATTTGGCCACTGACATCTATGGATAGTTTTCACCTATTTTAAATTAGTTCTTTTGATTTCAAATGTGGTAAAGTGTCATTTATATTTTGTGAGATTCTACTCCATAGAACTGATATAAATATGAAAATGTATTTTTAGAGCAAAATGTGAGTTTTCCATAAAAATCTCCATAATGTGTTAGGGCACGTGGATTTAGAATATTGATCAGCCTATACTGAAATTATGCAAAATAATTCAAATTATCTAAATACCCAGAGCATTCAGAAAATTCATGTAGTTGCACATAATATACTTTTCTACATTTCCAATAATAAGCTAAAACTTTTTTTCAAGATTAAACCATTTGAAATTTATAAAATTATAAAATCTTTATTCTTTGAAAATTTCATACATGGCATACAATGCATTGTGATCATGTTGACGCTCCACTCATTTTCTGATCTCCTGTCAGATCCTCCTACACAACCCATTTCCCACTTCATTTCCTTTTTTTTTATACCCCACTGAGTCTAATTCATGCTGCCCATATATACATGGGTATAGTATCAGCCACTGGAGCATGGTCAAACTACTAGAGAGCACACCTCTAAAGAAGACTGATTTCCTTGTCCAAAATCAATTTACTGTCAATATCTCCTCACCTTGGTGAGAGTGCACTTGAATCCCTCCCTCTTACATGGTGCGATGTTGACTAATGATCTTGTTTAGGTCTTGTGAAAGCAACTTCTGTTGTTAAGGCTTCAGGATTTCACCAGTCCTATCATGTCCAGAAGACACATTGCTGTACTCTAGTCTTTCTCAATCTTTGGCTTTTACAGTCTTCCCAATCCATGTTCTATGGTTGCCCATAAACTTTGAGGGGAGAGTATGTGATATGGATGCTACACCTGTAACTTATGCCTTCATAGATACTTTTTCTCTATACGTTAAGTAATTGTGAGTGTCTATTATAAACACTATACACTGAACAAATAAGCTTCTTAGTTCTAATGAGAACTGAGCATTATTAATCTACAGATAAAGATATAGGATTTTAGAGGACAATTTGATACTATATTCTTCTATCAAAATAATAGTAAGGTTCAGGCCTATGAGCTCCCCAGTGATAACTTGTTCAGATTGACAGTACCAAGCATGTGTTTCCTCCCATCAAGCAGGCCTTAAATCCAATCAGAAAGGAGCTGGCAACTATGATAATATTTATGCCACTGTTGCACTATAGCATGTCCTCATTGTAGCTTTCAGTGTTCACAATTAGGTAAGAATGGTGATGCATTTTGTCTCCCACCAGCCCATATAACACCTTCCAGTATAATGAAAACTAACCAGCATGAGGAGAAGCTTCCTGGTCAGCTCTTTAATATGATAGAAAATAACTATTTGATAATCACAAGACTAATCAGAGTTAGATATTTTACATCATATTTTTGCAAAGTTGATTCCAGAAAACTTGATCTTTTCCCTTGTGAAAAAAGAGGTGGTATATTAATTTTCTAAATGCTTCCTTGAAGCAAGTTATTTCATCTTTCCTGTGCCCTTTCGTCGATGACTCCGATTTTTCAGTATTCATCCTCTATGTTCCACTTAACCTTCTATGGCTTTCATCAATTACTCATCTAAGCTATTTATCAATTCAATCATTCGCTTGCCAAGCAATGTTGTAGAACCCCTACGAGAAGAAAAGTATTGTGTCTATTTTGGGAAGAATAGGACAATCAGATATTGATTCTGACTTGTTATATTTAACATGAAAGAGAATAAGCTAAGAGCACAACCAGTGAAAAGCTAGAAGGTGGGTTGTGCACACTCTCTCATTCATATGCTCCATGATATTTATCACTAAGTGACCAATAATGCTCAATTGGATTTGAGAGAAAGATAAAAATACTTTAAACTAAAATATTCAGAATGATGAGAAGAAATTGAGGGCGTTTTAGTAAGCAGTTTTTGAATAAGTGGTATTTTTGTAATCAGAACTAAAGTAAAAGATATGCACCTGTTAAAAAGATTAAACTGTTTACTTTCACAGCATCATGAGTCACATCTTTTAGGATGCAGAAAAAAAAGGAAAACTTGATGTTTGGAGAACATTTTCTTTTCTTACCCAATCTAAACAGGAGGTCAGTCACACTGGCATTTCCTGGTCTCTAGTTCAAGCTGAACTTTCTATTACTCCACTTCCTATGCCTATTAATTATTTTGAGCTATTTTATTGGGCAAAGAGTGAGTAATTAAATTAGAAGAGGAATGAGTTTCACACATGCACATGAACTCTCTAGCATTCTGCTATGTATATGCTATGTATAAATGCACACATAAATAACTATGTACACTAGCACATTTGTTGGTTATGTCTCAAGTTCTATGTATTTTATAATGTGCATAATTATGGTGTAAATGTACAGTGTGTGTGGGGGTGGGTGGGCGTGTGTGTGTGTATGTAAGTCCATGAATGCCACACACATGCATGTATAAGTCAGAGGACAATCTTCAGTGATGATCATCACTTTCTGCCTGGTTTTAAGGATAGATCTCTTCTTCACTGTTAGGTACAACATGCTAATTGACCTTAGCGATTGCAGGATATTCTGCTGTCTCAAACTGCTGAAAGTACAGATGCCAGATGTGTGGTACCACCTTGGCTGTATGTAAGGTCTGGAAATCAAACTGTGGTTCTTGTAGTTGAACAGCAGGCACTTTATGCACAAAGCTATCTCCCTCACATGTGCTTATTATTATTACTTATTTTATCCATGTTTATAACTCATGAACAAGATAATATCTTCCCAGGATGAAAATGGAACATAGTAATAGCTAAGCATCTATTGATAATATTTAAAAGAATGGCACCAGCTACTTTTCTCATTGTTGTGACAAAATACTAGTCAAAAGGAAGAGTGTATTATGACTCATAATTTGAAGATACACTACAGCATCTTGAAGAGTCCACACTGCATTCCAGGAAGCAGAGAGAGATGAATTCTGAAGACATCTGCTGTTGCCATACCTCTGCTCAGGGCCAGCCCAAGGGAGATGCAGGGTCTCCGCTTCGAGGGGGTGAGAGGCATAGAGTAAGAACACATACACCGGGAGCTGGGTGAAAGCTGGCAAATAGCAAGCTGCTCCTAAACTCATTTATTCAAGGAAGTTCAAGAGGTATTATGGGTTTGGTTAGCCAATCGCCTTATGGGGTTGTTCCCAATTGTGGCCAATAATAATCTATCACCAGGCAGATCATTATAGGTGCAGGTTCTCTACAGACATGGGGCGGAAGCTGGTGTCATCCCTGGCCAGAGCAGAACGCCACAACCACAGAAGCCATTTCCTTATTCCCCATGGCAGGGAGCCATTTCATTATTCCTCTTGGCAGACAGCCTGGCTAAGGCCCATCCTGCATTATACCATACATATCCTCCTTTTTGTTTTTATCAATTGAGCGATCCTGGGAGGCATAGTTCTTTGCCAAGCCATTATTTACTCCAGGCCCATAGGGATCACCTCTGTCAGTGGTGCCTGACTTAGGTTGCCCTGGTTTGGCAGGGTCTTACCCATCATTGACTACCCTTCATCCCCCAAGGGGTAATGACTGTCACTTAGGAGGGTAATTAGGATGGCATGGGAGGTTCATGCAGGAAGGCTCCTGTGGCATGCATGAAGGTCCTTGTCAAAGAATGCTTTTGTGACCTGTAGAAGGCTTAGGAGGAAGTGAGAATAATTAAAAGTATTGCCAAGGAAGTGGAGTTATTTCATGGCCAGTTATACAGGAGTGTCATGCATCACCTATATCCAGGTTTGAAGGCAATATTTGGTATTTGGGGTGAAGTCCAAAGCCTGGATGGAGGCCTGGAGAATTTGGAGGTTCAATGTCTGAGAAGCTCTCCTTTGATGCAATGCTTTCCAAAGGCAACAAAAGGTCAGCAGTGCTATCAAAAGGCCACAGCAAAAGCACCCCAGAATGGCACCCCTGTGACAGGGTAAGGCATTGCTGCCCACAAATCATCAGCTCTAGACTGGAGGGGGAGTGGGAGTATGAGCATTAGAAGGAGGGGTTGTGGTTACTGATCCAGCAGGGGTGAGAGCATCTGCTGTGCCGGCAGGTGCATCCATGGAAGGCTTGACATTTCTGGCAGGTATCCAGATAGGGCAGGATGAGATCTCTGGAAAGATAAAAGCGAATCCTCGACCCTGTGTTAAGATTGGGTGAGGTCCCTTCCATTTATTTGTGAGAGGGTCTCTCCAGCAAACAAGGGGTAAAGGGTAGTGGCCAGTTGAGATCTCCAATGTTTATAGGCTTGAGAGAGTTCTGCTTCATCAAAGGTAAGAAAATTAAGGATGAAAGAGCTTCCACAAGGCCAAATGGTGATTCCTGGGTGACATTGAGGTTTTATGCTTCATAATGAATTCCTTGGGGGTTCTATTAGTCCTCTCCACTATGGCTTGGCCTTGAGGGTTATAGGGGATGCCAGTGGAGTGTTTAATCCCCTAGGATTCTATGAAAGACTTGAATTGGCCAGATGTATATGCCAAGACATTATCTATCTTAATTGCCCAGGGTACACACATGACCACCATGGCAGTTTTTGTAACCTCAATGACCTGGGACGCCTTCTCACCCAAAAGAGTCATTGTAAAAACAAATTTGGAGTAAGTATCCACTATAACATGGACATATTTAAGGTTGCCAAAGGAGGGTATGTTGGTGCATCCATTTGCCAGATGGCATTTGGGGTAATTCCTTGTGGCTGCAGTGGGCCCAAGGGGGCCAACGGGGCACAGGCTTTACATGTATAGGATAGGTGTTTGCATTGGCTAAGAGAAATCTCAGCATAGAGGACCTGAAGGTTAGAGGTGGTGAGAAGAAATCTTTGGTGTAAGTGTCTAGCCATTTTCTTATTCCTCGTGGCAGGCAGCCTGACTAAGACCCATCCTGCATTACACCCTATAATCTTCTATCATTTTTATTAAATACTATGATTAATTTGTTGAGAAATTCATACAATGTATTTTAACATATTTTCCCCTCATGCAAAGTCTCTCAGACCTTTCTCCAATTCAGTATCCACCCAACCTTTTGTTTTTCTTTTTACTCAGCTCAGGAGCTCAGAACACAATACAGTGTTGCCCAACTTAGAGTGTGTTAGAGTGTGTCTTCCCACATCTGTTAAGCCCATCTAGAAATGTTCTCAAAGATATACTCAAACATTTGTCTCCTAGGTGAATCTAGAGTCAAAGTGACAATATAAAAGATCACAAAAAGTTTTAAAATTCAATGTATTTAGAAATTTTCGTTCAGTCATTGATATGTAGTTGAATTTTCTTTGTCTTTTCTTATTCCTACAGGAAACAAGAAGAATGTTAAGATCTTCTCATATTTTATATAACTGTTTTCTGGACTTGTTTGTGTTTATTTGTATTGTGTGATTATTTTATTGCCCCTACTCTTGTAAGCCTGGGCCTGTCTTAGGCATACAGCTTCAAATATCTAAAAGACATGCATCCTGGAAGCACGTGTCTCTTCTCTTAGTCCATCAGTGAACATTTCACGTCATCAGGAGTTGTGTGATTATCCCAGATCTCTGGGTGCCAAGACAAGGAATCTCACCCATACATTCACCCCCTTTCTATGCTCATGTGTTCTAGAATCATTGAGGTGTGTTCACCATGCCCATAATCACTGTTCATTTCATTCACCACAAACAATCCTGAGTCTTTTTGGCAAAGTTATTGTTCTCCAAACATCTCTACATGCCATGCTTTCTGGGTGCACCTTGCAACTCTTCCCACCTCCTGAAACTCTCTGGGTGTTTTGAATATAAATACAATTTGAAATAATACCCCCTAAATCTCCAATATTTCCTTACCATTCACTCTTATGCCTGTGAATTCTAGGTGGGTAAAAGCCTCCTTCATTGTATCTTCCAGATATTTTCCTCTTTCTGAAACCCAAGGCAAAATTCTGACATTCAGATAACAACTTTCTCAGACCTTGAAAGAATTCATCCCATTCATCCATTGAGTATTTATTTCAAACTCAAGTTCAGTGCCTGTTTTCCAGGAGAACAACTCAGCCTACTGTAAACTGATTTTTTTTTTTTTTTTACTATATGTCATTGACTGGCTCTCAAGTTCATTAAATTAAAATCTTGTCTAACATTCACATCTAATAAAGCTCTCTTCTCCCATATAATCCTACTTCTTTTCTGAAGGCTTTCACATCTTAGTAAATACAACTTCACTTTAAAAGTGGCTCAGAGACAAAAGAAAAGAAACTAGTGCCTGGCGGTTGCTTCAGAAAATAATCAACGTGTAGCTTTTCATTTTCTGAAAAGCTGCTGCCCTGAAATCTTTCTCCAGGGTTACACTGTTCCCTACCAAGTCTTACCAAGTTCCCTACCCTCCGCAATTAGCTCTACTTAAGCTGGAAACAAAAAATGATCCTAGCTATTTAACAAAATGACTCTAGCGCTGAAGAGTCTCAATGACTTTCCGTGTCATCCCATGTGACAGCTATTGCTCTACAGTTGTTAACAAGGATGGTTCTGGCTGTGTTTCGAGAAGCTTGCAACATAATATCCTGCTCTTGTCTCTTAGTATCTTCACTGATCTTTAGTGTGATCTGATTCAGGCCAGATTCTTCTAAAATGAGCAGGTATTTGAACTCCTTTCTGATTAAACATTGTCTTTCTTAATATCCAAATAGTTCACTCTCAGGTATCTCCATTTAGCTCTACTCCACCATATCACTAAGATTCTTCTTTTCTTTTTTTCCTGAGACTGTAATCCCGTTTTTCTCATTGCTTTACTTCCCTCCTTATTACTGTCATTGTCACTTTTCTACCTATTAACCCATTTTACCTATTTTAATTTTCCTTTTTCCTCATTAGTACATGAAAATATTTTTTGACTTGCTTAATTTTACAGACTACAACAATGATTTATTTATTATAAATGTAGAGAGATATGTATGGATGGTCCAACAAGATGACTAAGTGGATAAAGAGGCTTGTCATCAAGCCTGACAACTTGAATACAGTCCCCAGAGCCCACATAATTTAAGTAGTAAATCAACTCACACAAGTTGACCTACAAAGGTGTTTTATGGCACATACATACACTAAATAAGTGCTATAAATAAAAAAATTGTGTGTTGTGCAAATGAACGAATGAATCAAATGAAGGAAGGAATGCATGCATGACTTGTAGGATTTCTACTTTTTTGTATGAAATAAGCTTTATTTAATGTTTATGATCTTCCTGCCCATCATTTTTGTTACTAAAATGAAATCTCCAGAGGGGAATTGGATAGGATAATAGTATTCAAATGTCATGAACCACACTGTAGATTAAAAATAATTAGAAGAAACTTATTATATCATTACATTCATAAATGCATTAAATCATTGAATTTATCAAATAATATGTGACTACATATTTTCCCCATCCATGTTGGCATGTCAACTGCAGCTGTCACTATTCAGTCATTATTTTTTAGTGAACTAGATTATGAAGATTTCCTAGGTGTGGGTTCCCTATCACGTCTAGAAGACACTATCAAACAGCATGTTTCCTGATCCTATGACTCTTAAAATCTTTTTGTCCCCTCTTATAAGATGTTTCCTGAGCCTTAGGTATATCAACTGGGGCTCAATACCCACAGTCACCTATTCTCTGCATTTGGTGATGTTTCTGAAAGTCAGAGTTCTATGTCTCAGGTTTTGCAACTATCCAGATTTACTACAAAGAGTTAGAGGTTAAAAACATAATTTTGTTCCCAAGCTTCTTCTCAGTGCTGGTCAACAGCAGACTCAGGACCGTTAATAGCTTGTTATTAGGTGAGACAGGAATTTAGCTTGTTTTGTTTAGTTCTAAATTAACTTTGTGTTAGTGAATTTTGTTCTTTCAATGTTAGAAATAGATACCATACAAAGACTATTTTCTAATGTTTTGTTTTTTTCCAAACCTGTTTTACATGGGATTGGATTTGATTATTAAGTCCAATTTCACTATGCTCATGAACCTACCTCAGATCCTCCTCAGGTAAAACATTTGATTATTCATCAATCCACAAATACATCCTTATGCACACATTATTGACCAGAACTTTAATTTATTTCTATTACACATTTTGTAATGTAAGTAATTAGACATTAATTTTAAATTAGCTATTAGCTTATCAAATAAAAAAATTCTATTGTGTTTCATAGGTTCTGAAATCTAACTTATAGATTTGAATTCCATCTAGAATATAGCCAAATTTGTACAAAGCCTTATCACTAAACCTCTAGTTTCATCATATAATAAATGTATTTAATGAACAAAAACTTTCCTATGCTTTTAGGAAGTTTATACCAAATATAGAAAGTGTTTATCCCAGAATTTTATCATAGTAGGCATTGACTTAACATTATTTCCATAACTTTGTAGAATTTATTATCTGTTACCTACCTGATTTATTGGTTATACTCATTTAGATAATATGCATTAAATAAAAGTATTTGAAATTATATATTTATGAAAGTATATATGCATTACCATCTAAAAATTTTATCATTTCCTGAAAATTATATAAATCAAAATGTTCAAAATGATTAATAATTTACTGTCAAAGCCAAAATGTTTAAATATTGGAAAGATACAGTAGCTAGTAAAAACTTGAGGAATTATTTTCATCCAAACCTATAAATTTAGAAGTTCAGAAAGGCTAGCAGAATATTTCAATGTGCTTACTGTGAAAAAACTTTAAGAGTTACAGAGTCTTAAAGATGAGCAGAAATCCAGTCATCTATAATCAAGAGTTTCCACTTTTCAACCAAATGTAATGAATCCATGAAAATTTAATTAATTTCCAAAGGGTTCATACATAGAGGAATCTGGATAGAAAACCAATCTTCTCAACTTCGTTATTTTATGTATATATATATATATATATTTAGTTTAAATTTGTTATTATTAAATATACAACAATTCTACAAATCCCTGTGAATCTATAAAGCAACATCTATATTTCTTAAGATTAGGTAAAAACCACCTCAGCCTTAAAAACAAACAAACAAACAAAAAACATTAAAACACTCTTTCTCGCTGTGTCTCTCTCTTTCTCCATTCTGATAGCAATTTGCTAGTGCTTTCTGAAGGTATCTATGATAAGTAGCTATTCAGTTTTAATACTGTTAAATGCTGTTTTCTAGCACTTCAAAAGTGTAATCAAATTTATTGTTATTGCAACAATTCCACTGTAATGGTTAAACAGATGTTTTTACTGTATGGTCAACCACCAATTTTAGACTTCATTCTCATCCAGAAAGCTTTTCTTTGTAGAAAATCTCACATTCTCAAAGTTTAGTGACATGCTTGCATCAAGTATACCACAACTTCTCCATTAGATGACTTTACAGTAATTTGTGTGAAAGAAATAGAAAAATTTTTATGATAACTTATTTTTTTCATTACCAAAACCGAGCAAAATGATCTAATTGTTGAGGAACTTCTGTTTGCATTAACACAGTGTCTGTGTCTGACTTTTGGACATTGCTAGCGAATGTCCACAGCTTGAATATCTAACTCACTACACCTCAGTTGTTTTCCCATGCTTCCATGCAGCACATCTTTAAGGAAAGTTTAATAAATCTCTTCTGTTAAACATATATCCAATGTAAAGAATGTCACTTCTCTTAATTACTTATATTATAATATCTTCAGAATGATCATCATTTTCTGTCTTACATCATGGAAATTATAATCAAATATTGTATTAACTTTGAATGAACTAAGTTTTAATACTCACCTGCTATTAAGTTTGAAACTTGTAACTGTTCATTAATGGAAATCAAGTTACAAATTTCTTCCTTCATGAAACATGCTTTGTTGTGCTGGTATGGGTGTTGATTCTTATTGTACACATTCTTCTTTAAGGGAATGATTAAAGATCAGCTGACTAGACTCCAGTGTATGAACTTGCATACAGGGATATCTGGGTACAAACCTGACTTGATAGGCCTTAACATATATGACAGAATGCATGACATCCAGTGGAGGGTTGCTATGGGGAAGCAAATGGTGGTGGACATTAAATATGATTAAGGTTTATTTTATGAGATGTACAAAAGTTCAATAAAATAGACATTAAAAGTAAATTTCAAACTTTTCAGAGGTTGATACATTGTATTAAAAAAACTTTTGAGATGACATGAATAATATTGTACTAAAATTGGAAGGAATTTCTCAAAGAGTGTTAAATAATCACCACTGAGAATTAATTAGAGCTTATTGAAAAGGGGAAGGTGTTAATCATACGGAAGCTTAGAAAATTACTTCATGATCTTCATCAATGATTTAATTTGCATATATTCCTTCCATTCCATAATTTTGAAGTCCCTGTTGTTTATACTGCAGTAGATTGATATTATAATTTAAATTTAGCATAGATAATTGAGTTAATCTGTTTATAATTCAAACTCTCATAAAACGTATGCACCATTTGTTGAAACAGTGCTGTGTCAATAAATCTAAGGGAAATACCCCCAGGAAGTGAATGTCTCCGAAGTTATGGAATTCTAACACTTGAAGATATATGACAGAAAATTTTCATCAACTTATTATTAGCATCTGTTTAAAAAAATTTAGTGGTGCCTTTCCTTTAATCCATCTAACCAGTCCTTACAGCCAATTTCACCATTAATAATTTTATCGTTTTATCAAGTAAGAACATTATGAATGAGTTTTTCAAATATTTAGTTCTATCGTAGCTTAAGTATTTATCCAAAGCTTACAGTCCAGATAATTTTAAGGAAAAATGAATTCATTAAGAGCCATAATTCATTATTGTATGCTATTTCTTAGTGGTTGTATTTTATTTTGATATATAAAAATAATGAATTTCTCAATTAACTGTTGTACATTGATTTCAAATTTAGCCATGTGTATCAAATGCTTATGTACTTCCTTTTACATGACAATTTTCTGTTTTATCTTTCTGCATCTTTAAATCTAGAATTCTTTATAATTAAGTAGGTTAATTTTTACTCATATTCTTGCTTAGTTTATTGATTAACTAGTTCTTTTATCTTTGCTAATAAAGCCATATAATTGGCAGTCCTGTATCTGTCATACATATTCTCAATATCATGAGATACTGTTTGATGTCAAAGATTAATTCTTATAAAGCATCTAGTTTGATTTGTTTTCAAGCTGTACTGTTTATATTTACTAAATAAAAATTTTTGAAGAGATTTAGCAACAAAAATTTAGAATCTCTCCCGGCTAATATCCTTTAAGGATGTCATTCACTTTCAGCAGCAAAATTGTTTTAGATTCTTGTTGATTATTCCTCCAGCAGACTATCATTGCTTAGAGTCATAGGAAACATGCCAAAGCTTTCAGAATTGTTTCTTTCCTTCTTTCCATGCTTAGATTTGTGAGTGTGTATGTATGTGTGTTTCTCTGTACTCCAATCAGCTGTGCCTAAAATATCAGATGTACAATAATTAGTATAAATATTCATAGGAGTTTGCATTTTTCTGGTTTTGACTGCCCTATGATTTTATTCTCTAGAAGTTATAACTGTAATTACTGTGTGTGGTGTTTTAAATGTGGCATGCCTCAAGTTAATGTTTTGAACAGTTATTATTTCATGGCCCTGTTTTCAAAGGTCATGGGATCTCCTGGAAGTGTGGCCTTGCAGAGGGAAAACATGTCACAGGCAGCTTTGAGAGTTCATAGACCTCGCCCATTTCTAGTTGTGCTCCCTGCTTCCTTTGATTGCTTGACAGTGTGAGTGTTCAGTTTTCTGCTCTTTGTGAAGCCTACCACAGACCTCCCTGACATGATGGACTCTTATCTTTTGGAACAGTAATCCCCATACATTCTTCCTTCTCTAAGTTACCTTGGTCATGGTGCTTAACTACAGCAAACAAAAGTAACTAATACAGTACTGAACCAGGAAAAGGTGATTTTACAAATACAATTAGTTAAATTTGTTCACATCTAATTAATTAAAAAGTAGATTACCAGGAGCTTAATCTAATTGCATAGATCTTTCAAAAGAACAGTTTTCTTGGACTGAACATAGCAAGCACAGCCACAAGATACTCAACTCATCAGAGAAAACTATTGGACCTCTTAGAGGTTCACAATGCAGGGCCTCTGTGCAATGGTAGGACTTCCAGCTCTAGAAGCTATACTATGTCCTTGTCTGAGAACCACTAAAATCAAAGGTCTTAGTGAAAAAAATTACAAGCACCTGGGTGACTACTCAAATAAACACAAAGAAATTAGCCTTGATATTAACTTTGTGTCACTTTAAGAAAGGAATCCAACATAATGCATAGACCTCAGCTACTGACCTACCAAGCTGTTGTATTCTAGACAAATGTATCTGTAGTAGCAATATTCACAGTAATTTGTTATCTGGAAATCGAAAATCTAATCATCTATGCAATGGTTTAATTTGGAAAAATAATTTATTCCTCAGAGTCAGCCAAATCTCTTCTTCTTTGGAGCCTTAGTTTATTGTTCTAAATGAATTTCTCTCACTCTAGATTGTTCTTCTTTCAGCATACATAACCCACAGCCTGTATTTTCTCTTATATCATGATGCAATAAACCACATTATAGCCTGCTTGGTCTTCTAGGATACTGTGGAATCTTAAAGACAATAGTAACATACCAAGTGTCCAGATCTGTATTTGTGAGCATTGCTTGAATACAGTAGGTTTTTTTTTTACAATTAGCTATTTAATATGTGTGAAATTACTTAATATGTATTGGAAGAAGCCACTGATAACAAGGAATAAACTTGTTCTTTAGGATCCCTATCCCAAATATTTCCACAGGTGTTCTGAAAAAGCAGTGCAAGCAGTACAATAACAGATAATTTAAAATAGATTTTTATCTTTGAAACAGGGTGCTAGTATATAACTCGGGTTTTAAAAATACATGTACTTATTTTTGATAATTCACATCTGTATTCGATGTATTTTGGGCACATCCATGCCCAATTTTCCATTACAACTCCTCCCAGACTTCTCCTATCATATCTCCCTTCAAACTTAGTGGTCTTTTTTTTTAACCTACCGAGTCCAAATAACATCATCAGTTTAGCATTAGTTTAGCACCATCCACTGGAGATGGACAAAGTACCAGATGCCATATCCCTGAATAAATCTAATTCTCCCCCTTTCAGTAGCCAAGACCTGCCAAATCTCTTCAGGAGGAGTTGGATCTTCATGTTTTACCATAAAATTAAATTCACAATGAGAATAACTCAGTGAGACATTGAAACAAGAATCATGACTTCTTTTTCTCCAATAAAAACGCACCTACCCAATTCAGACAGTCCACCAGGCTCACTACTAATTTCTGCATGTAAGTAATCCAACACTTATTGGTACACAGTACAGAACTGAGGAAATTGATGCCTATTATTCCATGAAGTTTGGCAAAGTAAATAATTTGCATTTATTGCTTCAAAAAAGTGTATCTGGGAACGCCTTTAAGCTATTTAAAGTAGGAGATTTAACAATGATTGGGAGAATGAAAATCTTAATGAGTAATAAAGACCATGAAAATGTTCTATTTTTTTCTTACACAAAATAATATTTTCAATTTTTCTATAGTTGGTTACAAAAATTATCTGTAGATGATTAGTTTGTGGCAGTGAGCAAGAATTATTATCACAGATATATACATTTGTATAGTTAGCACTGTCAAAACACTAACACACTCATTTGGTTTTATTCATATCATAAGGCAGAGAGTGTTAAAATTTGAGTCCAGATATTTAACAAGAAAAAATACATGTTCAAGGCCGTAGATGATAGTCAAAACAGATATAGCGGGAAAAGAAAATTATAATATGCAAGTTTTTTTTTTTCTATCAGAATGCTATCACATAATGTTGTTAATTGTAGACTAGAAATTTAAGTACCATACAGCTGCTCTCAACAATCATGGCTTGAGTACTTCCTAAGCAAAGAGATGCTTTGTTAGAGCATATTAAATAATTGTTAGAAAAGAAATTCACAGTGCACAGCTAATCACAGCAAATATTTCTATAATTGTGGATTTATTATTATTTTAAGATGAAAATGTTAGTAAATGGTATGGTTAATCCATCACACTTCAAAATAAGACCAAGTTATTTTTAATGATGTGAATTATGATCTGCAGCCAGAATAGAAAGCCAGGAAATGATACCTTCTGTCTTCAAGTTGATCCAGTTTACCTTTGTTTGTTTGAAGTCCAAAGGTTACATATCTTTTAATCCATTGTAATGGCTATAGACAAAGACTTCTCAGAACTGTTACTGGTTAATCTCCCTGAATTCAGCATAATGTTTAAATGCTCATATAATCCATGGAAGTGGTTACATTTGTCATTCTCACAAGCTCCTGAGAGCCCTGCTAACTGAGAGGTCTAAAAAGCACAGCCTTCATAAAAATTTTAAATATTTTAATACAAAATATTTTATTATTAAAATTAAATGCTATGTTGAAGGGAATTGTCTCTGGACAATTTTTAATGTTTTCTGTATTCCTCTATATGTGTATATTTACCACGTCTTTTGTCTTTGGGAGACAGGGTCTCTCTGTATTCCCAGCTAGACTCAACCTCACTATGTAGATTAGGCTGGTCTTGACCTCACAAAAATCTGCCTGCCTCTGCCTCCATGCTGGGACTAAAAGCATAGGCCACCATGTGTGGCTGTTTACCACATATAGATGAGTCAATGAGAGTCTGATATTCCAAAAATTAGACTTACTGTATTAACACAAAAAATTAAAATATAGGTATCAGAATGTACTTAGTTTAGAAATACAGTATTCAATCTGGAAGGTAGAAGCTATTCATATTTAACTCTTCAGTGGCACTTAATGTAATTGAATGTGGGAACAAGTAATTCTCTGTAAGTAGAAAACTCAATTACTTTTAGTCCTGGAAAAAGCCAAGTTAGTTTAAGTAATATAATATTCAGGAAGACCTCAACATCCAAAGTTGAAAACTAGTAAAATGAAATACGTATAATTTGGGGGAAAGAGTAAGAATATTTTCATGCATTATCACAATGTACATTTTGTGAACGTTAAATTTTAACTCCCTCTACATATGTTCCTTGTACATATGTACAAATTAAGAACTGCATCGTCTGCTTAGCTCTGATAGGCTTAAATTACTTATTTATTGGTAATGTTAATTTACTACTTATTTACATGGAATAGTTATTAGATAAATATTGACTTAATCATTACTTATATAGACTCCTCATATAGTAGATATGTTATAAATAAATGATACGTCTTATAATGTATATTATATAATTTTAGCAATTATTTTATTTTTCAGTGAACTGAATAGTAATCTAATAAAAATGTTTAACACACTATAAGGCTCTGGTTCTATTAAGGTTCAGCCTATATTCAGAGTTACTCAAAATGTGAGAAAGCCATATACATATTATATTGTATATTTATGATATGGAGGTAAGCATATATAACTCTATTTCAGATTTCTCCTGTATGTAAGCTGGGTTACACAACTGTGTATAACCAAGCTTCATTTTCTGATATTACTAATACAAAATTAAAAAAAAAAATCTCTTCCTCAAAAAGCTTAAAAATGAACTATCACAAACCAGCCATTCCACTCTTGGAAATATACCCAAAGGATTGACATACTCTATAACCAGAAATATCTGTTCATCTATGTTCATAATTTCTTTTTTCATAATAAAACTAGAAATTGGAAATAACTTGGATGTCCATCAGCTGATGACTAGATAATTAAGATGTGGAACATACATATTGAAATATTCCATTCTTAAAAACAAAATTTACAGGTAAAGGGATGGAACTGGAAGCAATCATTCTGAGTGATGAAACCCAGATGCAGAAAGAAAAACTTACCATGTTCTCTCTTATAGGTGGATGCTAGCTTTGAAATCTTAGAGATTCATGTTTTTTTTATGAAAATTCAGAGAAATTGTCAGGTACGGGAGTGCATACCTTTAGTCCTAGATTTCCGGAGTCAGGGAGTCAGTGGTGGGAGAATCTCTGTAAGTTCAAGGCAGACCTGGTCTACATAGTTGGTTCCAGGCTGGCTGGTACTACAAGGAGACTGTGTCCCAAAAAGTCCAAAAGAAAAAAGAAAAAAAAAATCAGAGAAGTTAGGAAACTAATAAATGCCAATGGAACATGGGAAGACCTTTCAGAAGGGTTGATAAAATGGCATATGAACTGGGAAAGGGGAACATTAGCAAAGGAGGTTTAAATCATGTGGGAAATGGGAGGGCAGGACGGTGGAGGGAACATTGGGAGGAATAACCAATAGTAAAGGCTTTCAGATAGAGCCATATCGAGCAACACTATAGAAACTTTTAAAGTATGTACATATGTAATATAAATAAAGATTAAAAGGAACCCCTTCATAACAAGGAGTCATTACCACTTGTAGATATCATAGGCTAACAAAATGAAACCCCAGTGGGAGTAATGGACTCCCTTTCTGGAAGCTGCTGACCTGGGTTCCCCTAGACCCTCAAGCAATATTGCTTATTGCTCCTGTTTTTAGTTAACCACCAGAACTCCATGGTAAGAGGCCATTACTAACAATACTGTATACGTGAGCTGTAGAACAAACAGAAAGAAATCAGACTGGTGTTGAGCCTCATGTCTAGGACTAGCTTTGATAGTGCTTGAATGTGCACAGCACGCTGTTGGAAGGGAAAAAAATCATCAGTCTTATCTAGCTGTGAATCCTATGAATGACTTTAACAACTGGCCTGGCAAGACATGGCAACCTGTGCAAAGGCGACACAACTAAATGGGAGTAACTAATCACTCTATAATTGCATTTAAGGTCCACTGTGTATCTGACATATCTGCCCATATCTGACATTGATATCAGACTTTGGAACCTCAGGCTGAACAGGTCACAGAGCATAGTGGAGAGCTTAATACCAGTTTTCTGCTAAATAGTTATAGTATTAAACTAACGACTAATGAGTTATTATTATATCCATAGACTAACGCATCTCTCAACTCTCACTGGTGAAGAAGTGTCCTTATGTAGTAGATGATATTATCACAGAAACCCACAGCTGGCCAATGTACATAGAACAAAAGACTACAAAGTGTTTATCCTTGAATAAGACAACTATATCAAACTTCTGCCTCCCAAGGCTTAGGGATCATTGAGGGGTGGAAAGACTGTAAAGCCAGAGGTGGTGGATGAGCACAAAGAAATGAGTTTTCCATAGAGATGATCAGTTACTCATATGAATTCATAGTAATGTTGACAATATGCCGAAGTCTCAGGCCAGCTAAATAGGACAAAATTTCAGCATGGACAGGCCACAGGGCATAGTGGAGGGCCTAATACCATTTTTCTACTAAATAGTTATAGTATTAAACTAACTACTAATGACATATTGTTATGACCATAGACTAATGCATGTCTCAACTCTCACCAGTGAAGAAGCGTATAAGAAATCCCCACAGAATCAAAGAAACAACTGGAAAATGATGGCTCTGTGTGGGTTGGGAGAGCAATCTCCTTCAAGGTAGGAGTCTTTGTAGGTTAATCAAG
The DNA here is from genome assembly GCA_035773235.1 of Eospalax fontanierii. Classification (NCBI taxonomy): domain Eukaryota; kingdom Metazoa; phylum Chordata; class Mammalia; order Rodentia; family Spalacidae; genus Eospalax; species Eospalax fontanierii. The sequence continues at coordinate 28,225,513 of CM069538.1, read as the reverse complement.
TTCCAGTGAATTGACACAAACTAAGGACATTTGGGGACACAAATTAGACTGTGTGTGGGGGGGGGGGAATAGATACATTAAATTGGGAGGGGGCAGAAAGGGGAAGTGCTGATAGAGGAGAGGATCTAAATACCATCGAATTATATTGTAAGAAATTTTCAAAAAATCAATTAAAAAATAAAATAACAAAAGTTGATAAATCACAAAAAGAAGAAACATCTCTGTAGTTCATATTAGATCATTAGCTGTCATTTGAAGCACTTCAGCAGAAATGCCAAAAGGCTAGTCATATTGTTTCTTTAATAGATATTTCAAGAGTCAAAGATTAAAACAAAGTTTGTGATCGATGACATTATCCCCTTCATTTTCTTTTATATTCTTAAAAGGTAACTAGGAAGTTGCCTTTTTACAAGATACTTCATATAGGAAATAATTATCGCTGCTGTTTTAAAGGCTATCACAAAATTCTCACATAAGACACATTTGTTAAAGATGTCCTATCAACTAATGAAGAAACATTGATTACATTTATCTATAATGGAGAAATTTTTTAATAGAATCTATTATCCTTTTCTCATTTTATTAAATAATTGTATAAAATAATGGGTTTCATTAAGGCATGTTCATGGGTTGTTCATGTTCATTGGGTTGTTCTGAATTCTCACTGCCTCGCATTTGCAGATCCCTTTCTTGTTTCCACTGGTCCTCCTTTTGTATTCATGTCAGGAATCTTTTCATCCTTTCATAATTCTATTAAGATATTTTCCTTTTCTCATGAGGCACTTCCAAGTTTTATAATCTACAAACACACACAGACACAGACACACACACACAGGTAACTTTAAAACCTAGAAGGCACATATTAGAGAACACATGCTGCTTTTGTCTTTCTGAATCTGGACAACTTTGTTTAACATAATTTCTAGCTTTATAATGTCAGGATGTCATTTTTAGTTTTGCCTGAGTAAATTCCATTGTGTGTATTGAGCACATTATTTGGGGCCATTCATCTGATGAAGAACATCTAGGCGTGGACTGTTTATCAGCTACTGAAATAGTGCATTATACATAAGAATACAAGTATCACTGTGGTCTGAGTTAGAGTCCTTTGGGAATCCCAGGCGTGGCATTGCTGAATGACATGGACATTCTATTTTTAATTTCTTGAGAATGTTCCAAATGATTTCCATAGTGGCTACACAGGTTTATAATCTAAATAACACTTTAAGGGCTCTAGTTTCCCCAAATGCTCCCTAGTATTTTTCCTGAAATTCCATCTTGGTGTTAGTCATTGTGATTGTGGGGAGGTAGATATACTTTTAATTTAAAACTGACTGATGTTTAGGAATATTGGGCATGCATTTGTTTCAAATATTTAGTGGCCATGTGTGCCTCTTTGTTTGAGAACTGTCTGTTCAGTTCCATAGCCCACTTGCTGATTGGAAGAATTTTTATTTTAATTTTTCAATTTGTTTTTATATTTTAGCTAGCAAAGATTTTCTTTTAGTCTGTAGGCTTCCCCTTCAGTCTCTTGAGAGTGTTAATTGGTGTTCAGAAGCTATTTTATTTTAGGTAATCCCACTGGTTTGTTTATGTGGCTATTTCCTATGCCACTTTTTAGAAAGTTTTTGCTTATGTCATTGTGATGGGTTTGAATGAGAATGTCCTCCATAGGCTATAAGTATTTGAATACTGGTTCCCGAGCTATGATCCTGTTTGGGAAGGATCATAGAATTTAGGAGAAGTGGCCATGCTGAAGGAAGCATGTCACTGTAGGCATTATTTGAGGTCTCTTAAGCCTTTTGGTATTCTAGTGTCTCTCTGCTTCCTGTGCCTATTTAAAGATGTGACCACTGGGCTTTCTGCTCCAGCCACCTCTGCCAACATGCCTCACCTACAATTGTGGACTCTGACTTCATGGAATTGTAAGCCAAATAAACTCTTCCTTCTTTTAAGTTCCCACAGTCATGCTGTTTTATTTCAACAACAGCAAGGTAACTAATACAGCAAATATTTAAAATGTTTTCCTGTGATGCACATTTTCAGCATTTCAGGGTTTTTATTAAGGTGCTTGACCCAATTTAGATTGATTTCTTGCAGGGAGAGTGATGTGAACCAAATATCATTCTTCTGCATATGGATATCCATTTTATCAGGATTAGTTGTTGAAGGACTGTTTGTTCTCTAGTGCATCATCTTCATTCTTTTGTCAGAGTTTACATTCCATATCTCTTACTACAATTGCAAATTAACTGCATTTTGTATAATATAGTGCATATTCAAATATTAGCTAGATAAAGTTGAAATATAGAGTCAATCAATCAAGATTTAACCAAGTTAAATTTTAAACAAAAATTCAAGTATACTTATTATCAGTAAAAATCCAAATGTAAATAAGAAAACAGGTACATTGTGATATATTGTTAGAACAGTTTAAGGAATTTACAGTATAGTTTTTGCCTCTCTAACTTCTCTCTCACTAGTGAGTTCATTTTGCTGCTGTGACATTCCTCACTGATAGAATGAACTTCAGTTTCCAGTGTAGACTGAAGACTAGTAGTCCCCAGGAATCCTCCAGGTCTTTAGTGCCAGATTGGAACTGCTGAGACCCCCAGCCTCTCCAGTGTGGTGTAGCCATTGTTGGACTATTTGGACTTCATTCTATGGAGGCTTTTACAGTGTTCGACAGAGAATATATGTCTGTGAGATGCCAAGCTCTAAGTGATGTATCTACCATGAAACCTCTACAAATAAGGCCCATGGAATGCGGAGTAGAGGTTAGAGTGAACACTAATGCATCCCTTCACTCTCAACAGTGAAGCTTCCTCACACAACAGAATGTAAAGCAAACAGAAGGGTACAACTGGCTAAACATTAAAGAAGAGACTGCAGAGTATTCAGAAGCCTTACCTGTAATTTGAAACAGATATTTAAGTGCAAAATTAATGAAGAAATTCTTAAGTTTTATATCTTCCTCCAAGATAATTAATGTCCTTGGAAGAGGATAGACATGAAAACTCCCTCTCTACAAATGCATACTGTGAAAAGGAGCATAAGGACGTTCAAAGCAGTGACTATTTGGAAGACAAGAAACATTCGTATAAGACACGGACTTTGTTAGCACCATTAGTATGGACGCCTAGCCTCCAGAACTGCAAGAGAAAAAGTAACACTGAAAATAAGCTTGCAAGTTTTGCTTGAAATCTGTTCCATCCTTTCCTCTGTCCTTTCCTCTTGTGCTTGGGCCCCATCCTTCCTCCTTCCTGCTACACCGGGTTGATGTGATTGCTGATGCATTTAGGACCTGGGTCAGAATGAGTTAAGATGGATTAGTTGGGAAACTGAGGTATACATATATGTGTATGTATCACAGGGCTTTAATTTAAAAAAAAATTAATCTTAAAAAAGAATAGGTTGAGGAAATGGAAAAGAGGAAAACATTATGCTAATTTTATATTTTACCATTTCTGAATCAAGAATGAAAAACTACAGAACATAAGCCAAAATATGAAAGCAGGATCTGATACTCAGAATCTTAGTAGTGCCCAGGAGATAGTCTCCAGGGAAGGTTGTCTCTCCACCACCAGCATGGCCCTAGTGAGCTACATAGGAGTTTTGGAAGTGAGCTGCAGAGCATGACACAATATCATGACAGTTAAAATGAAGAGATAGCCTCTAAGATAAAGGTAAAGGTAAGTGTGCAGGTCAGGCCCACTTCCTTAGAACCTCAGTACCAAAAGTGTGTAAAGTATGACGCCAAATCCTCTTAACGGTCTGCTTATTTCCATGTTCAAATTGGCATGTACTATAAATGAATTTACTTGCATTTTGCATTAAGTTTGATATGATTTATTGGCAGAAATACATTATTTTTACTTCTCACCATAGTAATAGTTTTGTTATGTAAAATAAACACTATCCTTCAGTAATTATGTGTTTTGCACTTAGTAATTTGCTATAGAAAAAAACATAGACTTCCTAAAAGATGTATGATACCAAATAATATTTAAAAATGAGGGAACTAAAATTTAGAAATTTTATTTTCATTTTAAAAGTAAAATAGCACATAAATAATGTGATAGATCTGCAAACAATGCTTTTGCAATCACAGAATTTTCTAGTAAAAGACTTAGATTCTTAGCATCAAAAATGAACATTTCAATAAAATTGGATCGTTAAGGATAGTCACATTAAAATTTTTATTTTTTGAATAATTACTAACTATTGAAATCCTTGCTGTCTTATGTCACCTAATTCTTTCTCAAGTAGTTATAGAGGTATCCTCTAGAATATTAACCGTGATTCTGCGGCATCGTTGTAGGAGAGACCCAAGGTTTCCGATACCTGTTTCTAGCTGCCAGCACCAATCCTTGTTTTCTTTCAACACTTCTCACTTGTGTGGATGGATTCTCTAAGTACTTTACAACAATAGAAATGTGAGAAGAAAACATCCTCAGAGCTGTAATTTCATAACAAACAAAACAGAAGAGAAATTGGGCAGAGCAGTTTTTAAATGAAGAGAATTGAAGTTTCTTTCATAAACATACCACTGAGACATACCATATGAGACACCCTGAGGCACCCACAGGAATGACTGCATGTGTTGCAAATATACATACAATTCAAAGAGAACATAAAAACTCCTAAATATGACAGAGTGGAATATGAAACTTACAGTTTGAATTATTTAGATGATGAAAGGTCAGAGGTGTTTAAGGAAAAAGAAATATGGCAAGCAACTTCAAAATCTATCAAAACATTAATTATATATTGAATAACATTTTATTAATTCTTTGAGAGTTTCATAAAATGTATTGTGATTGATTCAGATCCCTTCCTTTAGACCCTTCTCCCCTATCCTTTCAGATTCATCTCCACATCCACCTCCGTACTTCCTCTCTTCCTGACCACAAGTCTTTGCTTTAAGACTTTTAAGACTTCCTGAATCTAATTTGAGTTCTCCAAGTGTTCTTGAATATGGATCCATGCCCATTTCAAACTACCCAGCATCACAGCATGAGAAGGAAACTGACTCTCCTGCCACCAGTAGCTATTAATTGCCAGCAGTTCTTCATCCAGGGCTGGGTCTTCTTGCTTACCTCCCTGACCCATGCTGGACTTTTGTCTGGCTCAAGGCTGCAAGTTCTTGAGCATGGTGGTCAAAGCATTATAGGTTCATATTTGAAATTGACTTTTTGTGTGATGAAAACAGTTCCTTTGAACTTGTTCACCATCTCTGGCTTTTGCAGTCTTTCTGCCCCTCTTTCACAATGTTCTCTGAGTCTTGTGGTGAGAGAATGTGACATTAGTGTCCCATTTAGAGCTAAGCACTCTACAGTCTCTTCTTTTTAGCAGGTTGACCATATCTTTGGATCTTTGTTAATTGCAATATGCTTTAAGAAGAGTCTTCTATGGTGAGATTTTAGAACTGAATTAATCTGTTGATAAAATAGTAAGTCATTAAGAATCTAGTACTATGTTTATTTAGCAGAATAACATTATTAGGTTCTCCTCTATGGCCTGTGCCATTTCTAAAAATAGATTCTTGGCCCTGCATATAGTGCCAGGTATGGGCTTCATCTTGTAAGATTGGTCTTCAAGAATATATTCTATATTATTAGATTAAGCAGGATACTGAAAAAAAATTGTAAGATGATAAATAGTTCAGAGTCACTGGCAAAATTATGGGAGGTTTTCTGTGCCACAATTGGATTTATCTTTATTTGATCATACTTATAAAAAATATTCTAGTAACTCTGTATGCCATAGTTAACTTAATAATGTCATAAGTACTGGGTGTTTTAGCTTTTAAAATAAATAAGATTTAGCTTTCTAAATTTACATATAAGTAAATCTGCTCAGATCTATTAATGAGTTGTTAAAATATAATATAAAAATTAGATATTGAAATCTAAAATATTATATCATACAGTCTTCACATTTTATATAAAGATAAATGGCTGCCCAATGCCTGAATATATTATCACCCTAGGAAAGACTGCTTTCACTGAAAAATATATTTGTCTCAATTATCTCATACTTTTAAATTACTGGGATTTTCTATACAGTATATTACTTATATTTTAATTAAGGTTGATTTAATCCTTTGAATTTTTGAAGCTTATATTTTAGTGAACATTTAAACAATTAATTCAGGCTGCATTGAATTAAAGTGCAAGCATAAACCACCTGATGATCATGAAATAAAAGCAGATATATTCAAACTCCAGCAATATGCTTCTTCTGATAATAATTTATACTCATTTCCTACCAAACAGCAAATAAAATATAATGAGCCCCTGGTTGGGCATCCAGTAGCATACTTACTAAAACTGTAATGTAAATGGCAGAAATGAGTTCAGATGGAATTACTCAGAGGCTGATGGGTTTATGTATATTATTTATTTTCTAGGTGTAAAAAACAGTGAGAATTAGCAACAGATGGACAATTACACTATGATGACATCAGGACTAAAGTATTTAGGGAGGTGAAGTCTTTGGGGGAAGTTATCAAGGAACATACTAAATTGAAAATGACGAATTGTTAAAGTTTTATGGGATCTTATTCAAGAAAGAAGAGAAAAATATTATTGTGGGGTGAAGATGTAGATAAATTTGATGAAAAATACATGCACAATATGGAAATTTTGGATTGCTTAGTTTATTGTCCTGGTTAGTTTTTGTCCTAGTTTGTTTCTCCATTGCTGTGACAAAACACTGACCAATACCAGCTTAGGTTAGAAAAGGTTTATTTTGTTTACATCTCCCAGGTCACACAGTTCATCACGGAGTTGAAGGTAGGAACTCAGGGCAGAAATATGGAGGTAGAAGCTGGAGCACAGCCCAATGAGGGACACTGCCTACTGGCTCGTTCCTCTGGTTCACGCTCAGCCAGGTTTCTTGTACAATACAGAACAACCTGCAGAGGAGTGGCACCACCTACAGTGCTCTGGGCCCTCCCACATCACTCAACAATCAGAAGAATATACCCCAGACAAAGCCACAGGCCAGTCCAATGGAGGCAATTCCCAAATTGCGGCTGCTTTAAACCAGATGTGTCAAATGACACCAAAAATATCCAGCAAATTTTTGTTATCAACTTGACACATCTGGGAAGAGGAAACCTCAACTGAAGAATTATTTAGATCAAATTTGCCTGTGGGCACATTTGTGGGGCATTGTCTTGATTACTGATGGATTTAGGAGGACCCATCAGACTGTGGTTGGAGCCATGCTTAGGTAGGAGTCCTAGGATATATAAGAAAGCTAGCTGAGCAGAAGCTAAAGAGTAAGCCAGTAAACAATGTTACTTCATAATTTTTGATTCATTTCCTGCTTGAGTTCCTGCCCTACTTACAATGATGGACTGTCATCTGGGAGTGAAAGCCAAATATACTCCCACCTCCCCTCAAAGTGGCTTTTCATGATGATGTTTATCACAGCAACAGAAAGCAAACTGAAGCAGCTGGCATCAATTAAACTTTTAACTGTTTCTATTGATTCAGTGATACTTTTAAGAGCTCTACTTTAAAAACACATTACACTGGACCTTATTCAGCAGTGGTAAAATGTCAGATGTTTGGTCTAATTCCAACTCTCACTCCCCATGGCCAGTTGCTTACTTATGGACACAGGAAAGTTACTGTTTCTGTTATTGAAGTGTAAAAATGCAGACTTTTTTCAAGTTAATATGAATAGTACTATTAATGGTTAACAGCCTAAATTATGCAAATATTAATAACAGCATGATAGTAAAGCTTTGTTCTGTAAAATAAACTATGACATCAACTTTAAAAAGGTAATTTGTTTAACCAGGGCCATCTGTGTGATCATAGGATTAGGTCTCAAAACAAAACAAAGTGACCAGATGCAGAAAAGGGAGGAGTTACAGAAGGAATAGAAGACGGGGTCAGGGGAGAGAACAACTAAAATACACCCTAGCATGTATGAGATTGCCCAATTATGAAACAAATGAAAACAGATATTAAAAGTCTGGAAAGAAATAAATTAAAATATAAATTAATGTATGGCAATTTCCAAAATAAATTATGTTTATTCTAGATTTCTCTCTTCAATATTATTGGATAAATAAAATTTGGGGGAAAAGAACAATTTTATTCAAGAAGTGACATTAAGAAAAGGGTACCGGTCCATCACTAAAACTTACACAAGGCCTCAGGGAGATTGTAGACTTCATTAGTATGTTAGTAGATGTGAGGTAAAGCTCAAAGAAAATAAACTTCCAACAAATAAAGTATTCAGAGAATAGCTATCTTGATGATTAGATGGAGGTGGTGTATAGAGCATTCCTAATACAAACTTAAAAGCAGTCTACTCTGAGGTTGGTGACAAAACTGACAAAACCAAATTATGTTTTTGTTAACAAACTTTCTTTGTTGTGACAAATGCATGACACCATGTTTTCACCATTAAGTTTTCCTGGAGTATAACTTGACTTTCTAGAAATTGTGGTTTCATTTGTACATACTTCCCTTCCTCCCTTGAAGTCTCTAGTAATCACTGAGTTTGCTTATTGTTGCCTTTATTATCGCTTACAGTTTGACTTTTCCAGAATTCCATACACTCAAAAGCACGAAATCTGTCTTTTCTTCCAGATAAGCCTTCTAAAAATATGCAGTCCAGGCATTCTTGAGCCCATTTTTCTGGCTTAGAAGTGACTCTTCACACCACTATGTAATATGGTCTTATATCACAGTAACTGTCCACTAACCCATTCGCCTCCTCAAGGACATCATGCTCACTTTTAGCTCTTGGTGACTATAAATACGAATGTAATAACTGTTCATGTTTAGAGGGTTTTCATTTGAAAAAGAAAAATTATGAAACTTATAGCTGGAACATTAAGGTATGATTAGCTTTGTATGAAATAAATTAATTTTGAAAGCAGGAATTCATATTACAAACTCTATAAATGGAGTTAGAATGACAATTTTGGCATGATATGACCAAATTATTTATAGAATACCATTAATAAACTCTACAAATAGACCTAGGATCACAGTTTGGGAATTTTTTTGTTTTGGAAATCTAAGTGGAGAAAGGTATGGTTATTCAGAGGCAATGTGCACTTTCTGTGTGTTTATATGTGATGGGCATACTAGAAAAGGCAGTCTTATGTGTATAGTCTAAATATCTATGCACAAGCATACAAAAATGAGCTGTGGGGCCAGTGAGACAGCTAAGCAGGTAAAGGAGCTTGCAACAAAATCTTAAGACCTGAATTCAATCCCTGGATCTCACACAGAGGAAGGAAAGAACCAGTTCTGGAAAACTGTCCTCTGATATCCACAGGTATGGCATTCCAAACACATATATACACTGACAGACAGATATATACACACAGATACCCTATATATTAGTGTAAATGAATATATGTGTAAATGAATAAATGTAAAAACCTTAAAAGGCCTCAGTCTGGGATCAAGCTTCCTTACAAATAAATAGACTATACCACCTGCACCAGGCTTAGCAGTTTCACTGCAGATATTTTGTTCTGACTTGAGCACAATATGTTCTTTTTCTCCTTAGAATTGTGTATCTGTTACATTCAAGGCTGACTCTAACTTTCAGTATTTTTGACTCCCTGGGGAATAGCCATCATTTGTAACAGGGGGAAGGACATGCTGGTCAATTGCATCACCAACCCTGGAGGACACCAACCTTCTGAAAGAGCTGACTTTGCTCTATGGCTTCTGTATGTGAATGATTCAGGATGCCCAGGCCACTGTGAACTAGAAAGCTTATGATCAACAGAAGTTTTTTGTTGTTGTTGTTGTTGTTGTTTTGTTTTGTTTTGTTTTGTTTTTTCACAGTAGTGGAAACTAGAAAGACTGAGATTAAGGTGCTGCTGCCTTAAGCATATGGTGAGGAACTGCTTTTTAGTCCATAGATAATTCTCACTAGCTCTGGCATCACACAGTGTAAAGACAGAAATTTGTCTCTTAAGCTTCTTATATGAGAACATGTCTCATTGGATAAAGACTCTGCTTTCATGATCTAATCACTTCTTCCAAACTCAGTCACCCAACGCCATCATGTTAGTGGTTAAATTTCAAGGTTTCAAAATATGGATTGGATAGGAAACAAAAAGTTATGTTATAGCTGTGAAAAAGTGTTGATTCAGGATGACTGTTCTGCTTTCCTTGCATATTGAATCAATGGGTAGGAGTGGTTGATTTTCATTACTGATAGGCAGGGAATATGATGTTCATTTTATATCCTCAATGCAGTCTGTAGACTTCCCCTGGATTTGTTATGCAGGAGAGAGTTCCCTGGACGACTGCATGCTACAGAATAATTCTTCTGCATTTTATTTAGGAATTGTCATTTTATTTCAGAAACGAATTTTACAATGTTCTCACTGTTTGTAGATAATATTCATAAGTCACCATCCAAACCAAAACAAACAAAGACCACTGTGATTCAGGATTCACATGCTTCCTGTACGTATATTAGCTTCACTAATTAGTTGTACAAACATGCATTGCATATGTATACAAACATATGTAAATATTATTGTAACAGTTCCAAATACATAATGAAAATAGTTACTCCTTAATGCAATAGGATAAATGGTTAACAGGGAGATTTTGTAAACATCAGGAAGCAGCCATCTTACAGAACTGGTGGGCTTCTAGAATTTATTTAACAAAAGTCTAGTTGTAAATTACTCTTTTATTGCTATTCCCTTCTGTTATTCTTAGCTTTTATGATAGCTGGTTAAACACAGCTGTGCTGTGGGGAATTAAAAGATTATTCCTTTTTGTCGCTTTGAAAAATAAAATGGCTATATCAGTTCTACACTTTAATCAATTCAGGAATCAGTGAGATATATTTACTGAGATGTTCAGGGGAACTTTTTAAACCTATACTTGAAGAATAAAGTCTATGATATTTTACCATCCTTATTTCTATTCTAAGTTCACTCTTGTAAAGGAGTGAGGTATAACTCTGTGAGGAAAGATAGTAGACTTTTTAAAATGTCTAAACCTTGTAAAATAAACTACATCCTGAATTGACCCAAATGTGGAACTTATACATAGGTTTATTCATCAACACAGCAAAAGGAACATTCCAAGAATACTTTATAAAGTGTATCTAAAAACACTGTGTCGTTGTTAGGGAAGAAAGCAATTGATTGCCATAAATTGGCTAGTCAGAAAAATCATTACTGAATATTTTTTATATCTTAAAATATTTTAACACAATTCCATATACTGATGCGTCATATTGTTTTTGCATAATTCACCTCACTTCTCTGTCATTGATTAGGACAGGATTATTTTGTTATCAAGAGGAATTTTTCTTTTCATTTGTACAGCAAGCCCAATAGGCGTCACCCCCCAATAATGACATCACTGTATTGTACAGATCTAATGATGCTTCTTTTGCAAGCTCCTGGCATCCTCTGCTTCAGCAGCATCTTTGGTTTTCTGTCAAGCATGGACTCCAAAACCCCCATTTATGTCACAGAATGCACGCCAATAAAGCATCATTCACTCTCCTTCTTCAGGCAGACACTGGTACAAATTTTAGCAAGCATGAAATCAATAATACATTCATTTTTATTTCTTTGAGACAGAGTCTCATTAAGTATCCCTGACTGACCTGATGTATACCAGGCTGACCTTAGACTCACAGAGATCAGCTTGCTTCTGCCTCCTGAGTTCTGGAATCAAAGGCATGCACCACCCCTGGCACCAATACATTTCTTTTTTTCTTGATATGTTTAATTAATTATTTGAAAATTTCATATGATGTATTTAGATCATATTCACCCACCACCCCACTCTGACCATCCCCATCCCCCACATGGTTACCCTCCCCAAACAACATAAGTTCTTTTTATTTCCTTGTATTTTTGTGTTTATTTTTTGTTGCAATGTTTATTTTAGTTAGGGCCTTTTGAGTCAAATGTTTGTCCCAATATGTCCCTCAGTGCAAGTTCATTCACTGGAGTCTACTCAACCTATCTAGAATCTCTCCCTTAAAGAAGATCAGCTCTCCCTCACCTAGAAATAATCAGTTGCCAATAGTTTTTAGGTAAAGGTTGGGATTTCCTGTCCCTATCCTCAGGTCTATGCTGGGTTTCTGTCTGATTTAATCAGCATGGGTCTTGTGCATACTGACAATATTGTAGAAAGTTCATAAGAGTAAGTTCCTAGAGACCTGGAGCGAGTTTCCTAATGTCATACACCAACCCTGGCTCTTATACCCATCATCCTCACTGGTCCCTGATCCATGTGTGAATGAGGTTTGATACAGGAGTCTTATCCTGTGTTATACTCTCTGAAGTCTCTTATTCTCCATACTTTGGCTAGTTGTAGCCTTCTGTGTGCTTTGTGGTCTGCTGTATGTGGAAGCTTCATTGGTGAGACTTGAGAGATACATTAGTATTCTCTCTACGCCACTTTTGGCTACGTTCCATGAGTCTTAAGTATAGAGGTTCCATTGTTCTTTTTAATTTTTTAAAGCATGATGTCCAATTTGTGCTTACCAAATACTCTTGGATGTGAAGCCTGACTTGTAGTGTGATCTACTTACCAGTTACCCTTAATGAAGACTAACTCTCCGTCTTCTCACAGCTTTCAAATTCTAATAGTTTCTCAGCTGTGGGTTAGAGTTGGTGGCTCAGGCCTTTAATCCCAGCATTCTGGAGGCAGAGAGGTAAATCTCTGTTGAGTCTCAGCCAGTCTTGTCTTTACAGCATGTTCCTAACAGCAAGTGTGATATAATGAAACCATGCCTCAAAAAACAAACACAACAACAAAATCTCCATTTGTAAGCCAATTAAAGAACAAGGCATTTAAAAAAATAATACTCTTTTCAAACAAATTACAGTTAGAAATATTAAAGCACACGAGAATAAGACAGAGAAACCTCTAACAAACAATCAAGACCAATATTGGTAAATCAAATAAGAAAACATATATATTATTTTTTCTCTTGGAATTTTCATGTCACTATATATGAAGACCTGGTTCTATACCTGGGTATCTTTTTATTTTTTTAAAAAAATTCCATGTATCATTTACATGCCTCTCTCTCCCCTTGATCTCCTCTCGTACTCTTCTAACTCCCTCTCAGTTTCCTTACCACTTCTTTACTTATAATTCTTATAAACATCTACATATATGTATGTATAAATACTCTACCGGCTCTCTGACCAGCACTGCATCACTATGTAAAGAATATCTCAACCCTCCACTTACTCTAGATGTGTATTTGTTTTAAATATGTTCACTTCGTCTAGAATTCATATTTAAACACTTCTAGATAGTACCAAAATACTTAGCACTTTTCCTCTCTAATCAATGCAAATTTTCACATGAACATTGTTAACTGTAACATTGCAGGTTTTATTCCAATAGTTATTTATTAAATCCCACACAAAATATCAAAGAGAGGATGCTTTGAACAAAATTTGACTTGTCATTAATGTTTCTGATAAAAGAGACACAGAAGGCAAGTAGCTCTCCAAACAAAGAAGCATATAATGAGCCCATCCATCTCCTGTCATTCTATGAGTCATCTTCTGCTGGTGAAACAACTGTCTTCCATAATTAACAGCTGAGGGATATGTTAGGGGTTGACAAATAGTTTTAAAACCTTGCAGGTACTTCTTAATTATTATAGGTGACTGCTTAATGAAAATTCCTCACACTCAAAGCTTATTAATTTTTTGATATTTTATTTTCAGCACAGATGTTGGAAATGCAAGTGATAAGTATATTATGTTTTGTTACCAAAATGTTTCTGTCAGCTATAAGGACCAAAGTAATGTAATTTTCACTTAGGCAATAATCCATTGTTTCTTATTTATTGTATTTTGGTCATGAATATTACGTTACAGAATATATAGATAGACAAAGTAAAATATTAGACAGATATGCACAACAGGAAAACTTATTCATAATTAAATACCAATTTATGTCAAACACAGATTACTATCACTAAGCACCTGTAAATTGTAACTTATAACTCACATAACTATATAGCAGGGAACATTTTCTACATATTAAAGTCATGTTCATGCATTTTCTATTAAAATATTGAAGTAAATTTAAACAACAGTTGCAAAAAATATGTTGCATCAAAATAATTCATTTAATGTGTCAGTTATATTAATAAGGTACATATTTTAAACACTTATTTTAATGTTATATGAACACAGGTATTTTCTTTGGGGTTAAGTTATTGACAAATATCTACTTAAAAGAAGACTAATCTTAAGAAGCAGAGGCAGAAGGATCTGAAGTTCAAGGCCAGCCTCTGCAGCTCAGCAACATTCCATAATCAATGGAAAAACAAACATACCAAAGTGGAGGATAGATATTCATAGAGGGGATAGGGATGTATCTCCTGATAGAGTATTTGATTATCATATACCAAGGTTTGGCTTCAGTAACAGATAGAGGGAACACAAAACATAAATGTGAATTATTTGTAGACACCTGAAAAGTAGTTAAACTACTGTTAACCAACATTTGAAAAATTTGTTATAAGAGAATATAATTGTACAAATGTTGATTTCATAATAAAAAATTAATGGGTCACAAATTTAATTTTTATATGCAATTTTCAGGAAGGTAAACGTGAAAAATGATGCCTTTGTATAGATTTTGCTTTAGGTTAAACTTGAGCCTTTTGGGTTTGTCTATTCTAATTTCCTTTATATCAAACCCAAAACCATTATCCTGACTTCTCTAAGAAGTATCCTGTGATTGTCATTTAAAGTCATTATACTTCATGCAAACAGAATTCTCTTACTCATTCTGTTCCCTTTATTGGAAATATATCAACTCTCCAGCTCCTTTAGGAACATCAGGGCTTCTTGAATCAGTTCATATTTGTGGAACTGAAACGGGCTTTGAAGTGTCATCAGATCCCCCAAACAGCAGGAGAGTTTCATTAAATTCATCGTTTTTAATTTATGTTCACAAACATTTAAGCCTCCTCATCACCAAATACAGAGCAGGTATCCCACAGTTGATGCTTCTGATTATCTTTCTTGCCTTTTTTCTCTGTTCCAATATATTCTAAAGTATGATCAAGAGATTTAAATCTAAATATCATGTAAACATTTACTTCTTTAGGAGTCTGTTTATGCTATTGATTTTTCTTTGGGGAAAATAAAGAAGGGTCTCACGGAAAACAGAGCAAAAATAAAACTTTATGAAGAAATGTACATTCTCCTCAGTCCCACCCACTGTTCTTCTAGCCTTGGCACAGGCCTTCTTTTGCCCTAAATACCCCAGATATATGGGCTATGCTTAGTCCAGATTTGCCCACTGTATGCTGATACCCTGTGTTCAGACTGGATGAATTTTTCAGTCTAGTTTGTTATAGCCTTCACAGGCTGTTCCACCCACAACTTGCCTCTGCCTGCCCTAGCCCTAGACCATTCTCCTATCCTGACTGCCCCCTTCCCCAACCTAATTTTGAGTCTTGGGACTAGCCTTCTCTCCTGGAAATTCTGAACCAGTCCACTGCTTTCCCACTCCTCTGCTACCTGAGCAACTCCACTCTCCCCTGACCCACATCCTGTCCCCCTACCCCTGGGCACAGGCCTACTTTTGCTCTTAACACCCCAGATCTATGGACTACCTCGTAGTGCAAACCTGCCCACTGTATCCCCATCCCTAAACTCAGATACACTCGGTTTTTCAGTTTGGTTTGCTAGAGCGAGCCTTCGTAGGCTACTCCCATCCTCAACTAGCCAATGCATTCCTGACACCAACCATCCATCCTGGCTGTGCCCTCCCCGAACCTGCCATGAATTCCAGAGACCAGACTTCTGACCTGGTAAATCTGATCCTGTCAACTGCATCTCAACTCCCTTACCACTGAAGTAAATCCAGTCCCTCACTACACATCCCACTCTCCTTCTAGCCTTGGACAGAGGCACACATTTACACCTACCACCCCGGATCTCTGCACTCCCCTTTTCCTCTGCCTGGCTGTGAGCTCTCCAAATCATGCCATGGCCACTCACCTGCAATGATATAATCTGCAGCCCCTCCTACAGCTTCAGGGCAAGGCTTCCGTGTCACTTAGTAGGAGGCCAGATCTTTGCAGACTACCTAAGAAAGGCTGAATTCAGCCTCTGCCTAGCAATATTCTCAAATTGTGCTGTCTGCTGACTACAGGGGCCCAGACCTTAAGACAAAGCCCGAGAACATTTGATTTTTACTCCCAGGGGGAAATCCCACCAATATAAAATCAGAAGAGAAAACCTGAAGCCTTGACCAACCAGTTTTTCATACCCAATATGAAACAACTAAATCACATCAAATATACAAACAAATTCAGACTTCAACTCAGCAAAGGAAGACCTGAGTCTCATATCAAAAACAGACATCCACATGCAGAGATCACAATGAAAAAATAATAATATGAAAACCACAAATAATATGTCCTCCCCAAATATCACCATGCCTATAGAAGAGTTCTACAATGAGAACCCTGTAAGATAATCCAGGAAACAGAGTTCAAAAGAAAAATCATAAACACAATCAAAGAATTCAATGAATTTAAAGAACACACAAACAAACAAATAAACAAAAAGAAGATAGAAATAAATTTGTGACTGAATTAACAAAAGAGAAGGAATTATTAAAGAAAAATCATGTTGAAATGAAGATGGAAGTGAAAAACTCAATAAACCAGTTAGAAATAAAAGAAGTCTTCAACAATAGAATGAACAAAATGGAAAGCAATTTATCAAGACTGGACAATAAAGCTGAAGAACCGGAGAACGCAAAATAAAGATTATGTAAAAAAGATATTAAAAACACAAGAATGGACTATGAAGGAAATGTGAAACAGCAGGAAAAGACCAATTTGCAATGATAGGTATAGGAGAAGAATCTCAGGATGATGGTATTGACCATATTTTAACAGCAGATTGTAGAATAAAATTTCCCCAAATTAAGGAAAGACATGCCCATACAAATAAAAGAAACATATATAACACCAAATAGACAGTACCAGAAAGGAAACTCTTCATGGCATATATAAAATAGTAAAAACATTAAACTCACAGAACAAAGAGAATACTGAAGGCAGAGAAAGAAAAACAAAAAGTCACATTTATATAAAGGAAAACCAGTCAGAACTATGGCTAACTTTTCATTGCAAACTATGAAAGCTAGAAAAGCCTGGACCAAAGTATTCTCATTTCTAAATGGCCATAGATGCCAGCCTAGAATACTTTACCCAGCAAAAAAATGTCTATTATAGTTGAAGAGGAAATAAAAAAACTCTTCCATAACATGAATAGCCCTTCAGAAAATGCTTGAAGAAATACAAAGAGCTGAAGAAAGGAATGACTATACCCAAGGCTCAACAGAAAGGTATAACTGGGGACTCACAAAGTTAGACAAGAAATGCAAATAGAAATTTAAATGGCAGGAATCAATACACACCTTTCAATAATAACATTAACTATCAGTGGGCTGAACTCAGCAGTCAAAAGATATGGACTAGTTGAATTAAGAAACAAAATCAATCCATTTGCTCTCTGCAAGAAATCTATCTCACTTTCAGTTACAAGTACTAACTTAAAGGTAAAATGATGGAAAAAAAAAAAAGGTATTCCAAGCAAATGGCACTAAGATGCAAGCAGTTGTCATTTAAATACCTGAAAAACAGATTTCAAACTAAAAAATAAAAAATAAAAAATAAAACAAACAAACAAACAAAAGCAGAACAGATAGAGAGGGTCAATTCATTCTGATCAAAGGAACAATTAACCAAAGAGATATAGCAATCATAAACATATATGTACCAAACTCTGGTTTGCCTGAATTCATAAAAACAGTACTAGAGGACTTCAAGCCATACATTAATCCCAACTCACTAATAGTAGGGAACTTGAATACCCCACTGTATCCATTAGAAAGGTCAACTAAACAGGGAATAAACAGAGACATTTGAATTAAGCAACCATACAACAAATGTGCCTAACATGCATCTACTAAATATTCCAATCAAGTACCAAAGAATACATATTCTATTCTGTACCCCATGGAACGTTCTCCAAAACTAACAACATATTGGGGCATAAAACAAACATCAACAAATACAAAAATTTGAAATAATTCCATGCATTCTACCAGACCACAATGCAAGAATGCAAACGCTGAAAATCAACACAGGAAAAAAAACATAGTAACTTCATGAACAGATGAAAAATAAAAAAAAAAAAAAAAAAAAAAAAAAATATATATATCTATATATATATATATATATCCTTGAATGATAAACAGGTAAAAGGAAAAATTAAGAAAGAAAAAAGTATACCTGAAAGGAAATGAAGATGACAATGCAACGCAACAAAACCTCTGGGACACATTAAAAGCAATCCTAAGATGGAAGTTTACAGTTCTATGTGTCTAAATTAATGAATCAGAAAAAGTACCAATAAATGACACAACATTGCAACTCAAACAACTTGAAAGCCAAAAAAAAAAGAAGCAAAAACCCAACAGACAAGCATAAGTAGCAAAAATAATAGCAGAAATTAATGAAATAGAAACTAATAAAACAATACAAAGAATCAATGAATCCAAAACTTGATTCCTTGAAAAGATAAACATGATAGAATTACCCTTGGTCCAGGTAACTAAAAGAGAGCAACAGAAAATCAACAAAATCAGAAAAGAAATGGGCATTATTACAAGAGACAACGAAAGAATCAAGAACATTATTAGGAAATAATTTAGAAGCTTATATGCTTTTAAATTTGTAAACCTTAAAGAAATGGATGCATATCTAAAATCATGGAAATCACCAAAGTTAATCACGAGATCAACAGCATAAACAGACTCATAACATATAAGGAAATTGAAACAGTAGTAGAAAAGCTACTGACAAAATAAAAATGTCTAGACCAGATAACTCAAAACAGAATTCTACCATAAATTCAAGCAAGACCTTTATTCAGTACTATTTAAATTACTCAAAAATATTGAAATAAAGGGAGAACTCCAAAATTCCTTCTATGAAGTGAGCATCACTCTATTACCAGGTAAAAATACATACAAAAAGGAAAACTCTATACCAATATCATTAATGAGCATAGATAAAAGAAACAATGGCACATAAGAGAAAACTTCCTTAGTTTTTTGCCCAGCATTGTCAAAGAGACTCAATATTTACACAGGCTATTTCCACAATCCTTGATTTCCATCCAGACCATCAAGCTAAGACTCCGTTGCTGAAAACAGGACATACATTAGGGCTGAATTTGGAGCAATGGAGCGGGAAGTGACCATGAAGCCACTTCCCGTGAAGGCTAGCTCTTATAGCTCTGGAGAGTACTATATAAGCAGCTAACGGAGAACATTAATAATGGTCCAGCACCAGCTTCATGACCAAGTAACTACATCAATGAGCTGTGCAGCATAGTGCATTGTGCATTAGTGGCACTTTTATCTTGGGGAAAATCAACAGCTACATATAGGGTCTGAGAGACTATTAAATGTGAGGAAACTCATATGTGGTATTTTAATCATAGCAAAATACATGTGGCTGAAGAAGTCATAGATCTTATAGAAATCCCCAAAGCTCTCACATTCCTTGGCTCTGTACATTCTTACTGAATGTAAAATATATATCATTAAACTTACCATCAAGTATTCCAGTCACCACTAATCAAAGAAGCTTCTATTGTAAACACAGCGATCATCACAGAGAACTACCACCTACAGACATTGTCTACGAATTGCCTTATAGAAACATCTACACTGCAACCTCTACACCTATGACTCAGGTAACATAGAAAAAGAGGTTAAGAGGACACTAATGAATAAACTCTTATTAATGATGCTTTGTCATGCAACAGGGGGCCAGTAATATAAAAGGTAACAAATGGCCAAAGCATTGAGATTAGGAATCTGCAGAGTGTGAGTCTCTGAACAGGACTTCTATATTAAGTTTCACTCAACCAGGGCTCAGTGACCATTGCAGAAATGGGGCCAGAATGATCACAAGAGCTAATGAGGTCTGTGACTTTTTGGAAATAGAATCCTACAAGCTTCTGGGACCCTGACCATATGAAGGACAGCAAACGTTTCAGTATACTCAAGACCAATGTAAACTCAAGCAGACAAAAACCGTGCATGGCACTGGGCAAATGGGTAGCAGACATCAAAAGTTGCTGAATATTTCCTAAAGTGAGGGATTGCAGATAGGCTGACTAGACCTCAGTGGATGAGCTTGCATTGAGGAACATTTGGGGACATTAACTTGATGCAATAGACCTTAACATAGATGAAAACCTATATGGATCCCATTTGGGGGCCTATGGGGGAGCTTCCAGTGGAGAAAGGGGTATAAATATGGTTAATATTAATTGAGATGTTCTGCATGAATTACACAACAGTTTGGTAAAAAAATAATAATAATAATAATAATAACAAATTAACCCAAGAAGTGGTGAGAGATACAAAGAAAAATATTCAAGGAATTTGAAGGTTTGAATTGAATGCTAGTTGATAACCAAGTGCTTTAGAAACAAAAAAAAACCAAAAAAAAAATCAAAACAAACAAACAAAAAAGCTTTCTGAACTATTATTTCCCAAAGTCAAAATTTTAATTTTCAAAAGAAAAAAAGTTGTATATAAGGATTTTAAAAATAAATATGGAATTGGGATGGTGGGAATCGATCCACTCCCTCTGCCTATGTAGGAAAAATAAAATATTTCTTTCCATAAAGAAAAAGAAGAAGAAATGTGGAAACTGAGGCATCCAGCATCTTTCAGAAGAATTATATCTTTAAAGCAATGATACCATGAACAACAGAGAATTGTGAATTAATTATGCTATTAAATTTAGTGCTAAATGATTTTTTTAATAATAGTCTCTTTTCTCAATTTTATTTATTTGTTTTTATTTAATGTGGATGAGTGTTATGCCTGGATGTGTTTTGGTTCACTCATGTCATGCAGTACCCATGGACGACAGAAGAGGGAGTTGGATCTCCTGAAACTGGTGTTATGGACAGTTGTCAGCCGCCTTATGTGTGCTGGGATTAAAACTTGGGTCTTAATGCAAGAACAGCTAACACTCTTAACTGCTGAGTCATCTCTCCAGCCCCCATAAGAATCTCTTTTGATTCTTTCCAGTTTTGTATTCCTCAAGGGTAACTTTTCCTTTTTCATTTTTGTCTATTTGATTTTTTCCTTTACTTCTATTTTTTCTTAAAGTTGTTTATCATTTTTAATATTTTATTTATTTTTATGTGTATATTGCCATCATGTATGTAAGTGCACCCATGTCTTGCACTACCCACTGGGGTGCAGAAGAAGGCATCAGATCCCTTGCCACTGGAGTTGTTAGTCATCATTTGGGTGCTGGTAACTGAACCATGCAAGAGCAGTCAGTGCTCTTAACTGCTGATTTATCTCTCCAGTTTCTTATTATTTTTGGAAATAAAGGAAAAAAAGGAAATATAAACAAAAAGAAAACAAGCTCTAGAGTGCATGAAGACAGGGAAACAGGGACTTCTAAGCCTTTACTACATGCTGCAATACAGCTTCGAAATTATTCATTTAAAGAATCAATTTATTATAAAAGCAACAGTTTTAAAATATTTTATTGTTCATTCTAATGTCTCTTTAATTTTGAATTTTGCTGTTGGCTGTTCAGTGCCATGTTGTTCATTTTCCAAATATTTGTGAATTTTTAATAAAGTACCTAAACAGAATCATTCAAATTAGAAGGCCTGATTAGAACAATGATAATGAGATTATTGACTCAGTAAATAAAACAAATATTCTACTAATCAAAGAGAAGTACAAGACTTGCTTGAGCTGAAATCTCCAACATTTTAACCAAATACTTAATTCTCATTTTATTCAAACTCTCCCAGAAACTTTTAGAAAACAATTCTGAAAAAAAAAAAAAGAGTTTTAATCTGTTCAGTAATTTATGATTGCTCCAGCACTAGCCCCAAACATCTTTCCCTGAAGTTATAGGCTAGTAATGAATTGTTCTACTTCTACATTGGAAGAAGATAATATTAATTAATAATTTAGTTTTAAAATGGGTCAATATGAATACTGAACAATTACTTTGATTTCTCTTTGTTTACTGTTTTCAGTCTGTTTTATTGGAATAATTTTAAATTCAAAAAATATTTAGTCCCATATTCATTTTATTTTATGACGAGTGTTTACGTTTTTAATGTTTGTTCCCTTGCTTAATTAAAGAAACGGATGTGACGAATTGATCCTATCCTAGTCTCAAATATATTAGGTTTTCTATCTCTCCCACCTCATTTCCTCTCAAAGCAACAGAATTTTGGTAATGGATTTATCTGAGATCTACAGTTCATTAACTCTGAATATTTATTTTCAATAGTCCTCCCCACCTTTTCGTCTTTTTCTGAGTCATGAGTCACCCATGTTTACTTAAACACAAACAAGAATGGTCAGAGGCTAAATGAAAATAAGCCATCTGCATGCAGTTTGCAGTTTAAGAGTGTCTTTGAAAAGACTCTAGAAATTATTGCTATTTTATTGTTTCTCTCTGATTTCATTTGAAGATTCAGCCTATGGACTCAACTATTAACAGCCTAAGATGACACAGGTGAATCCATTCTCATTTTGCTGTGCCCTAAGGTGAAATGACACAGCGTTAATGATAGACTAGTACAACCACAGAAGAGTGAATGAAATGATGGATTTACTCTGCTTACAAGCAATACAAGCTTTCTGATTTTGACTTAACATTTTAGATGCAATTAAAAGAATCTCTGATAATCTCCTTCCAATTAGCATTTGAATTTATAAATCATTCATTAACACACATTTTTTTCATTAATTATCTTACTCTGACTCTTATCTTTCTATTTTCTTATTACCATACTACACTACATTTTTAGTGTGTATGGCCAGATATATTTTCCATCAGGTTTGGAGAATAAACAATAGTAGCTTTTCCCATTAACATAAAAATAGTTGTAAAATAGGCTCTTAGAAAATATTTATCGAGTAAGGGAACAGTGTCATCATCAACTCAGTGAATTCATCAAAAGAATCGCTGAGACTGGCTAATTAAAAAAAGAGAATTTTGGCCAGCATGCATGGTGATACATGTACATGCCTTTAATTTCAGCAGTCAGGAGGAAAAGGCAGGAAGAGTTTTGTAGCATTGAGGCCAGCCTGGTCTACGTGGTGAGTTTCAGACTATCTGGTTGTACAGTGAGATCTTGTGACAAAAAGACAGGAAATGGAGGGGAAAGAAGGAAGGGAGATAGGGAAAG
Organism: Eospalax fontanierii; assembly: GCA_035773235.1. NCBI lineage: Eukaryota > Metazoa > Chordata > Mammalia > Rodentia > Spalacidae > Eospalax > Eospalax fontanierii. The sequence goes on along the minus strand of CM069538.1, from coordinate 28,202,223 downwards.
AGGAAGAGAGGGAGGGAGGGGGAGAGAGAGGCAGGGAGAGAGAGAGAGAGAGAGAGAGAGAGAGAGAGAGAGAGAGAGAGAGAGAATATGAATATCTCTTAGATTTATGGAAGCCAAGAACCCAAAAGCTGCCTTAACATGTTATAGAGGCAGAAAGGAAGGCATACACAAATTCACTCACACAGAATTTTCTCATGATAATACTGGTGCATTTGTGAGTGTTCTACATTCCCTACAAAAACCACCTTCCAAAAGATACCACCCCTCAACATTGTTGTGTTGAAGGTTCAGTTTGCTTCAACTGAAGTTAAGTTACCAATTGTAGACCATAGCAAGTTATGTCTGTGGGCTACTTTTGAAGATCATTTCTGTTCTTTTATAAGCCTACAACTGTTTGACATCATTTTCATAGTTTAAATACTTTACATTTTCATTTAATTTATCTATTCAAAATTTTTCCTTTCTATGTTATCTTCATGAATATTAAATTTAAACCGTATTCCTCTATAACTAAATGATAACAGAATATAAACTTTAACTAAATTACTACTGATTAGTGACTATCCCTTGAGGAGCCCATACACATACTTGGGTATTACTTGCTATGACTCTTCAATGAGAACCCACCTGTGTGTCTCAGGTGTATCTTTCATTCTATCATTCAAGTGCTGCTTATTCTCTTAACCTATATGCTTAAGAGTATTCTGGCATGTATTTATTAAACCCAAACACTGTTAGGAAATAAACAGATAAATTATTTGACTCAGAGCTCCATATCTCAGTCAACATGGAAGAATAGCAGAATATTAACAACTCTTTAAATAGAGATGTAGAGAAAACAATGAGAAGGGATTAAAAAAATAAATTGAAGGAATAACAGATGAAAAGTTCTTCTATTTGGAAAAAAATGAAACTGTTATAAAATGTTATATAAAACATATATATATATATATTATATAGTAGCTGTAGGAAATCAGAAAGGACAATAGCTAATAAACTCAGAGAAAACAGATGAATGTCAACTGATTTCTCAACTGAAAGCAGAGATGAAAGGAAACTATTTCATATGTTTTGAGTGCTAAAAATAAAGAGCCTTTAGCCCAGAATTTGGCATTCAGTGAGAAATATCTTTCCGAAATTTGAATAAACTTTTTCCAGTGTAAGAAAATGAATGAAAGTTGTCATCAATAGAAATATCATTAAATTATTGAAGCAATTTTATACAATAAACACAATAAACATATCATGAAATAAAAAGGCCTAATGCTATTCTAAAGATGAAGAAAATAAGAGACAGCAAAAATATTGTAGCTAGATGTAGAGGTAGAGCTATGTGGTCGCTAAAGTCACTGACTACAAAGAGCTATAAAACAATTAGTTGGAACAACTAAAAATGAAATCAACAATCTCTTCATATAATTCTAGGACTCTTTCATCATAGGTTCAGTAGGAAACACATAGTAAATATGTGTCTACAGCAAGTGACTTGGCCTTTATAATGTTTTTCATTATCCAGGAAAGGCCTCTGTGTAGGGAGAGTGGAGATTGAGTAATGTTCTCTTCTGTTTTTTTTCGTTGTGTTGTGTTTCGTTTTGTTTTAATTCTACATTGATCCTGTAATTAGAAAGTAGATCTTTGCAGTTCCTTCTGTTTCTACTGGCCTGCCCAAGGTTTGTGATGTATGCAATCAATTAGGACTGTGGACCCTCAGTGTTTTGGAGGTCCCAGTCAACTCTGATTGGAATTCTAGTTTTCCAGTTCACTATGTATGAGATATGACATACTTCTTAGCTGTTCCCCTTTCTGGTAAAATAAAATATTTTTCTGGGAGTAGCATCCCATGTGCTCAGTATGCATTTTCTGAATAGTAATAAATGAATGTTGAATTGCCAAATGCATAAAATGAATGATGCATGTTAAATGTTTCATAAACATTAACTACATTTAAAAGAAGATTAAAAAATAACAACCTGATACTGCTACTAAACTAAAGCTCCCCAATTTAATATTTCATTCCAATTTCATTTCTTCTCATTGTAACTTTGCAATTTGTGATTCTTGGAAAACTTTGCATGGAGTCATGCATGATGATGGGGATGAAATACAAACAGATACGTGATTTTTCATCCATTTGTTTGAGTGAATTTTATATATAAGGTATATTTTATTAGGTCTATTGTTAGATATTGATAATCATAGACACATTGTAGATGTCTAAGCTAATACAGCTAGAAGAGACCTAAGTGTTTGTCTACATCATATTAGTCACAATATCCTAGGTGACAAAACATAAGCCTGGAGAGGTAGATGCCCCATATGTAGCCTCGAAATTCCCACTGTGAATATAAGGGATTGCTTGCAACATAGCCATTCATACTGGTTACATGTGGAATTAGATTTCTGGGGCTTGTGCCCCATCCCAGTCATTTAGTAAGTGCATGATCATGATAAGTGTTTCCAACTTTCTGTCTTGCGTAGCCTAAGATGTAAATCAGAGAAGAAATAAGATTGTCCCGGGAGTGGTTTTGTGTGTGAATTCTGTAGATGATTTAGAAAAATTCTTTGGAAGTTGCAAACACTCAGTTTTATTAGTTGAGCTATGATAAAGTGAAGTACAAAAAAGGGGACTGGAGCACTTTACATGGGATTTAAACAATCTGTTTTTATACCCTTTCCTGAACTTACCCCTATAAAGTCATTTAATACTTCTCAGACCTGTTTTCTTTTGTAAAATAACAAAATTGACAATTTGATGAAATTGAGGATATGCAAATTTTCATTCTTCCCAGTCTACTCAAGAATCAACACAAGGTGCATATATACTTAACAATATAGTATTGTAACAAAAGATTTGGTTCTATAGGCATGGGGATTGTTGGTGCTGGATTGATTTTGTTTTGTTTTTTTCCTTACTTGGACTTGCACAGGTCTTGTCAATACTGTCACAATCACTGAAGCTTCATTCATATGGGCAACTGCCATGCTGCATCCAGAAAAGTTTTCCTTAAACTCATCCAACATTTCTGGTTCTTACATTCTTTCAGTCCTGTCTGTAGCAATGATCCCTGGGCCTTGAGAGAAGAAGGTATGATGTATATTTCCCATTTAGGGCTAGGGCTCCACAGTCTCATCTCTGCACATTGGTCAGCTGTGAGTCTCTGGGTTTATTACCATCTACTGTGAGAAGAAGCTTCTCTGGTGAGAATTGGGAGGTGCATTAGTCCATGGATAAAACAATAAATCATAACAGGATGGAAAGATGGCTCAGTGGTTAGGAGCATATAATGCTCTTCCAGAGGACCTGGGTTCAATTTCCAGCACCAATATCAGGCAGGTAACAACCACCTATAATTCCAGTTTCATAGGATACAGCACTTCTGGTGTCCATGGGTTCCAGGAATGATACACATACATATGCACATTATTAAAAATAAAATAAGTCTAGGGCTGGAGAGATTGATCAGTAGTTAAGAGTACTGGATGCACTTGCAAAGAGCTTGGTTTTAGTTCCCAGCACCCACACGGCAACTGAAAACCATCTGTAACTCCTGTCCTGGCTAACAATCTTTAGGAATTCCAGTTCTAGGAGATCTGATGGCTTCTTATAAAATAAAAAATAATATATAAAAATACTAAAAAACATAGATCTTTAAAAAATGAGTCATTACGGGTTGGTTTAACACTATGCCAACTTAGTACATTAACAGTAGGACCTGTCTAGCTATGGTTTCCAGGCCCTGATGACAGTGCTAGTTATAGGCTACACTTTTATGTTTCTTTATGAAACTGGAGCATATTTTTTTCATTTATGTGAAGAATTATTTTGGAATTTTAATGAAGATTGCTTCAAATATATAATTTTCAGTAGAATGCCTATTTTCACAATTTTAATTCTTTAATGTCTTAAAGTTTTTAGTATACAAGTCTGTGATGAAATTCTTATCTTAAAAAAATTATTCCTATCTAATATCAATTAAGGAACATTGTCATTGTCTTTTCTCCACCAAGAACAATAATAAATTTAATGCATTTTGGAATATTTTAGTGATTTATCTTTTATAAAAAGATCCAAATAATTAAAACAACAAATATAAAAACATGAAGCCAAAAAATACCTTTCTTTTAGATTTTATTTGTATATTTATTTATAAAAAGTAGATCTCACATACAAATGTCCAATTATTATAACAAATTCAATACATAAAGAGATCACAATATGGTTATAAGGCTAATTATGCTCCGATGCTGAAGCTGAATTTATTTAAATGATAAATTCCTTTAGCTATAAATGTGTAAATGTGTTTTAAGATGCACACATAAAATTTATTTTAAACAATGTTATAAATGGCATGCAGAGGATAATTAACTTTACATGAAAAGAGAATTGATATTTTAGATAATTATCTTAGATCACACAGTGTGCATTTAATAACAAGCAGGAGAAAAACATCTTCTATTTATTCTATGCATCTGAAAGCATCTCCTTCTTTAGAGGAGGCGATTAACATCCTGTGGTTTTTCCTGACACTTCATTCAATAATAAAGAGAAAATTAAACCAGAAAATGTAAAAATACACAATTCTGGATGAACTAAGATTGCTAATATTTCTCAAAACGTCTTTTTTAACTATTGCAGAATATTTTTCACTTTGGTTAATAACAGTTAGGAATGTATTTACTCCTAGCCTGTAAAAGCCTAAGATGTTATTTCAATCTCTTTTACCAAAGGTTAAAGACTTAAATTAGGATTCCGTTTCACAAAATAAGCGATTCAAGATATTCTATGGGGCATTGCACTCTCTTGGACATTCCTGGATCACTGTTCTTTGTATAACTTCTTCGCTCACTAGGAAATAAACAAGACACTTGCAAGTGAGAGATGCTAGAAATAATTGCTAATTTCAAATTTTCATAACCTCTACACAGATCTACCCAGGAGACACGATCGCAAAGCTAGTATAGTACTGGCAGACAATCAGGTATCTAGAGCAAAGGAATGTAACATTCAGATATAAACACGCACAACTGCTGTCACCAGATTTTTGATAACGACAACCAAAAGTCCACACAGAAAAAGAAAACCTCTTTAACAAACGATTCAGGGGAAAATGGATATTCACATACAAAAGAATGAAACTAAATCTCTGCCTTTCTCTGTGTTTTAATATGAATGTCATAAGGATCAAAGATCATAATGTAAGATCTAAAGCTCTGAAACCATCAAAGAAAAAAATGTAAAGGAAATATTTCAAGATATTCTCATTGATAAGGTGTTCCTGAATAGGATTCCAGTTGCTCAGAAAAAAAAGCCGACAATTAACAAAAGGGATGTCATGAAATTAAAAAGCATTTGTGAATCAAGAGAAACAACTAGGTAAGCAGACACAGCATACAGAACTGGATAATCTTTGTGAGCTCCAGCACTGACAGAAATTGATATCCAGAGTATACAAAGAACTAAAAGATCTAAATAATAAAATAACCAAACAAATCCAATCCAAAAATTAGCCAATGAAATGAGCTGAGTAGAAAGTTCTCAAAAGATGAAGAACACATTGCCAAACAGATTCAATATCACCAGCCAATTGAGAAATATAAGTTAAAACTACATTAAGTTTGCAACTGACCCTAGTAAGAACAGAAATCATTAAGAAAATAATGTAATAACTATTGCTAGCCCTGGTAAAGATGCATTTGAAAGGAACCCATTATGCACTCTTGGTGCTGCAGTATGAATGTAACCTAATCACGCCACCGTATCGTATGACTTAATTCTACAATGCCTAGGTATTTACCCAAAGGACTCAAAGTGACATACCTAGAGATACTTGCACAGCAATATTTATTCTCACATTATTCACATATGTATGCATGTTTGTATGAAAATGTTCGATAAAAATAAGGATGATGTTACATCATTTGAAAAATAATAAAACAACTAATATAATCATATTAAGTCAATTGACTTGGTGACATAAAGGCAAATATCAACATATTTTCTTTAGAGTCCTAGTCTTCACAGACACACATAAAATCATACATGTTCTCATATAAATGCAAAAAGTAAATGTAAACTTGGTATATTCTGTACTCACATGAATATAAAAGTAAAAATATGCAGAGGAACAAGGTGTGGGAAGGGAAGTAAAGAGATAGTGGATTATATGAGGCTTATTGTGCTCAAATTTTCATAAAAATCGCTTGATACACACCATTACATCAAATGAATAAATAAAATAAAACAAGAAAAGAATAAGATATCAGAATACCAACATACTTTCCAAAGCAACACTGTATCAGGAGATACTTGAAATCAGTTAAAGTACAGCAAGAAAGCCCTCTAATCTAGATTTATGTATTTTTTTTTGTATTGAAAATAGTATTTTAAATGATTTTAGCTCACATGAATGACTATAATCACAAACACAGAATCTTTTTCTTTGGATTCTTTCATGCCAAGATGAGTAAAAAGCTGTTAAAATTAGTACTACGCCTGAAAAATTAGTGAACTTGCACGCAGATTAAAAAATTTGATGAAAAAAAATATTACTAAAAATGGTTGTATACTAGATAATCTGAACACAGAAAAAGATGCAAGAAATTGTGGAGAAGGTGTGTAGAACACTGGAAGAAGTAAGCCAAGTGCTGATATTTATTCAGTGTGTCAAAAGCTGTATTTAAAATCAGAAACTGGTTTAAGAAAGATAACAGGGTAAGAATCAGTTAATTGAATTTTCTACTGTTAATTATGGGTAGCCAATAGGAAAAAATAAGGGAGGAAACACATTCACAAACCCATCATTCCAAAAGTAAGAATGATTACCATAGTTTCCAAGCTGGAGCCAGAAAAATCATTATTAATAAAAATATATTCATTGAGGAATCTGAGATTCCCATATATTTTATGTGTCCATTTGAAACTTCCTGAAAATTCACATCAATGAAATCCATAGTATTTTTGGCTCTGTCTCTATGTGTATATTTGAGAGTTTAAAATGTGTTTAAATTAAAATGACACATTTACAGTAGACTTTACCCCAGTTTGCCTAGTGCTCATATGAAAACAAAAAGAATTATAAATGAAAGAGAAGGCAAGACCATATATGCACAGAAATGCATCTATCATATAAATCTAGAATATGTAAGCAAAGGACAGAGGCCCCAGAGGAAGCCAACTACACTGGCCTTTCCATCTTGAGCTTCAGTTCTTTAGAACTGTTAGAAAATAGATTTCTGCTGCTTAAGTTACCCAGTTGGGCATATTATGTTATTGCAGCCCTAGTAAACTAGTATAGACACATTTATAACCTGCTCCTGAAATCTGCTCTTGCTGTTTAGTGACATTATTGCTTCAGCTATTCTATTTGTCTCTTCTGATGAATTAATCTATTGACTTTCTTTGCCTACATGCTGAGAATGAGAGGCTATAGAGTGCATATCACTGAACAGGACACCTGTATCAAACTTCTGCCTTCACAGCTCAGGGATCATTGCAGACGAGGTGACAGAAAGATTGCTAGGAGCCAGAGGAGGTGGATTATCACAAGTAAAGAGAGTTTTCCAGAAAGCTGGCAATTCCCTCATATGAACTCACAGCAATGATGATAATATTTGTAAGTTCCAATAAGTTTAACCCAGACAAAAATCCAATAATACACAGGGGAAAGTCAGTAAGAAACCAATGCCTTACCTGAGGAACTATTGGTAACAGATGGTTGTACTGAAGAAGAGATTAAGTCTCTATTAAGGGTGACACTCTTGCTTTACCAAACCTTGTTCCAGTCATCTTCTCTGTTAAAATCCTTCGGAAGCCCCCAAATTTGGATGTTTTTCCAGACCTTTCTTGGTATGTCTCCTTTCTCCTACCTTCCAGTGTTCTGTGATCACAACTCTGCTGATATATTGTATGAAATTTTCAATAAAATAAATTTCAAAACAATAGAAATAATGTTAAAAAAATTATGTATCTATGTGTTTGCCTGTATGTGTGCAGTACCCGTAGAGACAAGAGGATGACATGGGATCACTTCGAACTGGAGTTATAGGCGGTTGTGAGTCACCCAACACAGGTGCCAGGATCTGAACTCAGGTCCTAAGGAAGAGCTGTAGGTGATCGGAACCACGAAGAGATTTCTTTAGCACCCTCTGACTATTATTTTCTTTTTTTTGTAATATTTTATTGATTTTACTGTGTGTGTGTTTCATGCAGAATATCTCATTCAATCTTAATCCTTAATCATCTTTTTAACAACTTTCCTACTGACACCCAAAAAACCACCCACCAGCCGCCTGCACTGGAATTCATACATCCTGTCATTTGTGTTAAGACCTATCTTGTCAAATTAGAGTTTCCAGATGTTCCTCAGTGCAAGTTCATCCCCTGAGGTCTGTTCAGCCTATCTAGAGTCCTTTTCTTTAAGTAGATCAGCAGTTCCCCAACCATCAGTAATCAGCTGTCAATAGTTCTTAGACTAAGAATATGGCTTTTTGCCCATTTCCAGTTATGTGCTGGGGTTTTGTCTGCTTTGTTTGCAAAGGTCTTGTGCATACTGACTCCATTGTTGAAGATTCATATGAGCAAAGTCCCAGGAGTTTATAGGACTCTATTTCCATATGGTCATGCACCTCCTGCCTGGTTCTGACAACCTTTCTGCCCTCTTCCGAAATGGTTCCTGATCCCTGAGTAGATGAAGTTTAATACAGGAGTCCTGTTCAAGGACCCACACTCTGCATATTTTTGCCCTCTATGCTTTGGCCATTTGAGATTCTTTTGTGTTCCTGGCCCTCTGCTGGGGGAGGAAGCTTCATTAGTGAGAGCTAAGAGATTCATTAGTGTTCTATGTTTTATAAGTCTTTGGTGTAGAGGTTGCATTGTAGATGTGCCACTTATCTTTTGGCAATTCACAGACAGTGTTTGAGTCTGACCAGCTGTGGTACTCTGTAGCAGTCTCCATCTGGTGCAAAAGAAACTTCTTTGATGAATGATGACTGAGATACTTGCCTGTAAATATAAGGATATACATTTTACACATAAGAAATTACATTTGTCTAGGTATGTGACAGTCTTGGGGTTTTCTCTAAAATCTATAACCTCTCCAGTCATGTGTATTTGGCTGTGTTTACAGTATCACACATAAGTTTCCTCCTATTGAGAAGGCTTTAAGTTCAATTATGTAGCTATTTATTACCCCCCAAAATTAAAGTGTCACTACTGCACCTGTGTCGCTTGCTGTGTTGGACATCCATGTGGTTATTTGTTCTTGAACTTGGAGTTGCAACATAGTTTGATGTTCTCCCTTAACAGATAGAATAGTATTCTCCAAAGCTATGAGAGCTAGCCTTCAGAGAAAGTAGCTTCCAGGTCAGTTCCAGCTCCATTACTCTAAACCTTGTGCCCAAAGTACATCCTATCTTCACCAATGGAGTCTTAAATTTAAGTGCTGAGAGACAATCAAAGTTTGTAGCAATAGGCTGTGCACTTTTGTGTGTCTCTTGGACTACCCTCTACAACAGCTTAAAGCAAGGTTTCGCCTGTCTGGCATTGTTTGTTGTTATGTAGCCTTCAGCTACACACATGGCCTCGTGTAGCGATATTGTATGTACAATTTTTCATTAGGTTGTTGGATTAATATGATTCCCTGTTTCTGCACTAGGTCGGCATTATTTATCTCTCCTCTCTCTCTCTCTCCCTGTTTAACCCTTCCTTCGTGCCCTCCGCATTTAAAGAATCCCCATTTTCCCCATTTCTCCTTAGATAATACTGGTCTCCTATGGTCCCACCTCACTTGAGATCCTTTTTCCCATTTATTCCCAAAGTTACTTGAGCAACTATACCTCCATCCTCCCATATAAATACCCTCTGATTATTTAATTTAAGAGTAATAATGGAGGGTGATGTTACAAGTCCATATTTTCTTCTTTTCAACAACACAGATATTTAAATTTTGAAAGAAAATCAGTTTACCAATAGCTAAAAACATAATGAAACAAATCTACTTTTAGTGTCAATACCTAATATGATTTTAGAGTCAAATCTTATTTCTTATGCAATTAATTGATAGACTAATACAATGGATAAGAAAGAAAACACATATGGTGATCCAGGTTTTATAAACAGTGTTTCTAGGCCACATTACATTTATACCTGAGTGAATAATCAGACTGACTCAGCCTTAGTTTTAAGAGTGCACCTGAACTGTAAGAATCATCTGTTCCTTCAGATGTCCCAGGGCACTTGCACCAGAGCCATGTCTCACCCATGCTTTTATTCAAACAGTTTTTGCAGCACCAGTTGGGAAAATATAAGCTTGGATCTACCTTTTTATATCAGAGAATCCTGCCCTTTGATCTCCAGGCCTAAAATATCTTATACACATAATTCATGTATTCTCTTCAATTATTCTCACTGCCTTCAATGAGGGTATAAATATTACTATGAAGTTTCCAGTACTTTGATATACTAATTCAAGCAAACACACATTTATTCACAATCTTTGGTGGTAGAAAAAAGTGGGGTCCAGAGATTAAAGTCAGGTGCCCATGTCACGGGAGCACATGACTTAGTGAGCTTGTCTGCATTATGAAGAATAGTTTTTGGTATGAGGCTAAGCACCAGTTATTAGTCCAGAAGTCGTTACAGTTAAATTTCCCCTGGCCATATCATCTCACCTCCCCAAGAGAATGTCACACAGAATTGGGCAATTTGAACTGAATACTGTATAAAAAGAAAGGTAAAACAGCAACTGAAAGCATAAAAGAATGTTCAGTGTCATTGTCTATACTCCAATTAGAATTTTGGTTTGATATACTTTTTCAAATAGAATAAAACTAAGAAAATCTGTAACTTTGATGTGAATGTCGCAGACATAATATTACTCCCGTCCTCCTTTTTCTGTTTCATTACCATAATCACAGCATGTGTACTGCTGGACAAAGCATCCATATTTCGCCTGTATTAAGTTATAATAAATGTATTGTCTCAAAACAAAATTTGATAAACACTTTTCTAAAATCACATCATTAAAAAACAGTTAATATCTTCTACAGTATGTTTTCATAGGTACTATGGGAATCTCATTCCAGTAAAGTATACTAATGTTATTCTTTATGCTAACTGAATTAGATTCCAAACAATCCCCTTTCAGTCTCTTTCTTAAATTAGTCGGGATGAGAGATTATAGTTAAGTTCAAACTTAATACAGCTGCTGTGAACACATGTAACCTGATACTAACTATAGCACAAAATCATTCTCAAACAGTTGTAATTATAATTAAATATAATATAACTTTTCCTTCATATTTCAATTGATATAAGTACAAAATTATGTATTTTTATTTTAAAATTACTAAATATTTAATTAATAATTAGGAACAAATAAATGTTCTATTTATATATATATATATACAGTTGAATTACATGTAATATATGTTTACTTCAAAATGTAAAACATTCTAAGCATTTAATAGGTAAATGCAGAATTTCTATGATTTTCTTTTTTTTTTCCTGTGCTAGAACTAGAGCCCTGGGCTTTGCACTTGGTACACAAATGCTGTACCACAGAAGTAAGTGCCCATCCGTACTCCTGAGAATCCTTGACTTAAAAAGTGCATAGTCATATCCTGTAAAATTGAACAACAGATCCATAAGTACAAGTATCATAGAATACTCAATTTTCCTATACTATGTTTAGGATATATTACTAATCATTTAACTAGATTTATCATTATATTTTTGTGAAAATGTATTCACTCGATTCTGAAAAATTACCAATCAACAGTTGGAGAAACTTGGAACACATTTGTAACCTAAAGAAAGGGAAGTACCAAACATACTGAAGTTTACATTCCACTAAGGTGGCAAGACATAATAAATATAAATAGTAACTTACTCAGGTACTTACAAAGACAGGAAGTACGAAAGGCTTTTGAGTTGTGAAGTATGTTTTCATACTATTCTGTGCAGGAAGAATAGTCCAGAGAAGCAGCAGGAAAGAGCACAGGGCTAATTTAGACTCTAAAGTGGATTGGTGGAGATATGATGATGGCTAGGGGTCGAATATTCCAACAGTGACTGAGGTTAGTGATCAGAATATAGAAAGAAAGACAGAAGAATAGTATGAGTGTTTGTACTGTGTAAGAGTTGAGTCCAAGATACCCCAAAAGTGATTCTTGAGGTTAAAAAAAAATGAAGCTCACAGCAACGAAGAAGCTGAATACTCATGTTCTGACTGGAATGGCTTTGGGGATAAAAGAAAAAAAAAGGAGTTTTAAACAATTTTAACTAAAATTATAAAAGAATGGTCATTGTATAAAAAACCTTTCTATAGGTCTTGGCTGAAGACATTTGGGTGAGTACTTATGATGATGATCCCGGATGACATGGTCAAGAGGGAAATAGTTGACAAACATGAAAAGGATCAAGAGTTCATAGAGTTCATTATGTATGAACTGGGAAAGCTGAAGCCATTAGCCAATAAGTTGAATGGTGACATGTCATCCAGGGTAGGTGTGATTTGGACACTTCGTCAGTTGATGGTGTGGTTTTGGGAACTTTAGGTAGTGTGACTTTCCCGAAGGAAGTACATCACTGAGGCTGGGCTTTCTGAATTTGTAAATCATGTCCCATTTACAGCATCTCTCTCCGATTCCTGTTCCTTCTTGAAGATATGAGTGTTGAGCTTTCTGCAACGGCCCGCCATGTCTCCTCACCATGAAGGACTCTTCTTGTGCATCTGGAAGTATTTGCCCAATGACTTCTTTCTTCTATAAGTTGCTTTGATCACGTTTCTTTTTTTTTTCTTTTTAATCACAACAACAAAAAAGAATCTAATACAGGGAGGACAGGATTAAACACTCAAAATGATGCAGGTAAATGGGTAGAATAGAGCTCAGAAGGATGCATGTGTATCCACCTGCAGGATATTGATCTTCTTAATGATGACAATTTCAGCGAAATGTCAAAGACAAAGCCTGGAGAAAAGCATATTTGCAAAGAAAAGGAAATGAAAATCATAGGCAGTACAGGATTTTCAGGCAGCATTTCACCACAAGTGAGATGTGAAGGATGGGTGATTATAGGCATTGAAAGTCATGGGATAAGCTTTTAGATATCTTTAAAAAGAAAAAAATACTAGCATACATGTAAGCTGATGCAAATAATCAAATAGAGAAGAGAAACACGATCTAGAAGAAAGAGGAATCAACACTGTAATACCCTGCATTTGAAAAGGGAGAATTTGGAAATCAGTGCCCACAGACCAAATGTCTACTGATGGGAGCTTGAATAGGGACTCCCTCCCTAACTCATGTGAGTAAAGCTGCTCAGATTTGAGAGAAAACTGCCTTTTCCTTCGGTACAATGAACTTCCTCCTCTTTCTTTACTGGGTTGATCTCGAATAAATTCTTTCCTAACAAGTTATTTGTTTCTTACATTTTTTTTTTGCCAACTTAGAAAATTTAAAGTTGAATAAGCCAGTCAACCGTATTGACCAGACAACACTGCATGGCAGCATTCAAAATTCTTGAGACCGAGTACTTACGAATGTTACATAAGACCCATTAGGACAAATGTGAGATGCCTTAATATCACACACTGCTGTGACAACTGCAGATGTACACACACCAGGACTTTAACTGAATCATGTTGTGATGCTTTTCTTTTTTGTTTATTTCATTCCCACGCTCCAAAGTCTCTATCTAGAAAGAAGAGAGCAAAATTGAACAACAATGAAAATAATAATGAGAAAACTTCCAAATGGAGAGTCATATGATTGTCACTTTGCTCAGAACTTGATGGTTCTTTTGTCTGAACACACTGTAAAGCATCTCCTTTTCTGGTAAAGCCCTGGCATCAAACTGATGGCCAATCTAGTGTAAAATCATTTCAAAAACATTTACCAGAAAAATTTCCCATAAACTTGTCAATCACAATAAGTACAGAATTCACATTTTTCTTCACTTAGTTAAGACTGTAGGACGAGATTTGCTGTTGACATTTTCACCTCCTATAGTAACAAGTGGAACTTATTACTTAGATTTGAAGTACAAGGTTCATTATGAGTAGTGTTTGCTAGCACATCATTACTAAGCTTCTAGTGACATTTCTCTGTAACATGTATGTACTCAACATTTAAGACAATACTTGAAAGTTTAATTTCATTTTTTTTAGTTGAATAGCTATGTATCTTAGGTGCACAGTTTTTCATGTGGTAAATTTCCTTAAGTAAACAACTGTGTAATTGAATATGCTGTCCAAGATTGGGATCACAGCTCAGTTAGAAAAGCGGTTGCCATGTAAGTATCATGATCTGAGTAACAAACCCCAGAACCCATGTAAAAAAGCCATGCACAGTGATGTGCTATTGTAACCGCGGACCTGGGGAGGCAGACACAGGGAGAACAATGCTAAAAGGCAATACAGCCTAATGCGGGAATTCAAGGCCATTGAAAGACTCTGTCTTAAACAGGTTATACAGCACTTGAGGGATAACACGTGAGTTTGTCTTCTTATCTCCACCTGCATGTGCACCTATGTATACATGAACATATGTATAACATCATGCCCAGGAATTGCAGACAGACACACACACAAGCAAAAGAAAGTAGGAAGGAGGAAAGAAGAAAATATTGTCTGTCATAGTGAATAAGCAAACAATAAAACCTGTTCCTTGAAGCAGAAAATCTTGTGAACTTTGGGGGATATGAATTGTTCCCAGCGTCTCCTCTACTTTACCCTCTGTGTCTACATCACTGGTTCTTCCTTCCAAAATAAAGTTCTTCATGTTCTTTTGATAAAACCTTTCTCATTTCAAACCAAGTATGATCATGGCCACATTAGTGTTAATTTTTAGTTTTATTATTCCATCTCCTCTAGTTCCTTGTCAGAATATACCTTAGAAACATGAATCAGTGATTGATAGTTTTTGCCCATTGGTGATAACAGAAAGTCTATAGTCATCAAATCAGACTCATAAGAACTACATTTTGCTAATGATTGTAATTGCTGAGTGACGTGGGCGAGCCCAGCTCACTGAGAGTGCTGCTACTTTTCTGCAGCTGATCCTGGCTTGCCAAAGAAAGCAGTGCAAGCAAAAGCCAGAGGAACAAGGCAGTGAGAAGTGTTCTTGTGTGGCCTCCAGGTTCCTGCCATGCTTGAGTTTTTGTCTTTGCTCCCTTTCATACTGGACTGTGACTGAAATGTGTGAGACAAATAAACCCTTTCTTCCCCAAATAAATGTCGTCAGATCGTTTTATCAGAGCAATCAAAAGCTACCTAGGACAATAATATATGGCAACAAATGGCAGCCTTTGAAGCGCAACTTTAGTGATAGACTATCCCATTGTATTTCAAATACAGATTTATCAGAATTTTTTTTTTAAATAAATTTTCTTAATTTTTTTGTGAATTCCATACTGTATATTTTGATCACTTTTAGGTCACCTCCCTTATCTGCAACCCTCTTATAGTGCCCCCTGTCAAAATTTATATATTCTGCCATGTATATTAAGTTCTGTTGAGGCACAATTGTCTCCCCAAATGTCATTCAGTGTTCATGCATCCACTGGACAGGGCTAACCTAACAGGTGTCACATACCTAGAGAAAAATCAACTCTCCTTCACCAAGCGCTTATCTGTTGTCAATAATTCATCAGCAAAGGGGCTTCTTAGCCACTTCTTCACCTCTCTCTTGGGATTTTGTATGATTTGAGTTTCTGTGGGTCTTGTGCATGCTGTTAACATTGCTGTATGTTCACATGAGCAATTTACCAGCTGTCAAGGAAGTTGCTTCCTTGTGGACATCCACCACTTCTGACTCATACAGTATTTCTACTATATTCTTCCCCAGTGGTCCTGAACTTTGAGAGAAGCAGAAGATTGATATACAAGTGGCCTATTCAGGGATAAACACTACACAGCCTCTTATTCTCTGCATTTTAATTAGACTTTTGAACTAATACATTTCCCTGGTTATTCAAGCCACCTAAGCATGGTTTACCTATCCTTTCCTTAACTACACATACATACAAAAAAAGAAATACATAATACTAACATATTCTTCTAAATAGAACTTTCCACTTCTGTAATGGTAGGTCAACAAATGTATTCCAGGGATTTAAATTAGATACTTTGACTCTCTACTCCTTTTCCAAATACTACAGTGAACAGAATAACTAAGTCTTGGCCATTCAATTAATGACAATCTACATAAATAGAGGATAATCAGTATTAAGAATACAATTTACATAAATAGAGAATAATCAGTATTAACAATCATCAATAGTGGGTTAGAGGAGATAGATCAGTACATAAAGTACTTGTTACGCAAACATGAGGGCCCATGTTTACATCAGCAGAACTCAAGTAAATGACCAGATATGATGGTGAAAAGCTCCTGTAACCATAGATCTGAGGAAAGGGTAGCTTGAAATGGTTGATACCTAAAGCTTCTTGACCAGCTGTCCATATAGTACTGATCAGGTTCATGTCCGGTGAAAACCCTTTAACAAAAAATAAATATTAAAAACTTTTTTTTTCCTTTTATTGAATTTTAAATAATTTCATAGAATATATTTTGACTGTATTTCAAGCCCATCCCCTTTTTACATCCCCTTTACTATCCTATTCCTGAATTTTGTGATCCACAAGAATAATTGGCCTGGCAAGATATGTCACCTGGTGTAATAGTGGCATGGATGTAATGGAGTAACCAGTCACTTTCTGATTGGATGGAAGTTTTACATTGCAAGATTGAGCCCATATCTGACACTCATATGAAGTCTAAAAACCTGTGACTAGACAGGTAACAAGCCATAGACGAGAGCCTGATACTATCATTCTGCTAAGTAGATATAGTGTTAAATTGACTCCTAATGACTTCCTAGTCCCATAGATTAATGTGTCTTTCTACTGTCACTAGAGAAGTTTCTCAGATAGCAGGTGATAATTAACACCCAGACCCACAATTGGCCATTGTACAGAGAATAAGAGACTGGAGGATGCTTACTACAACATAGAATATTTATTTTAAATTTCTGCTTCTCAAAGCTCAGAGATCATTGGGGAAGAAGGTCAGAAAGATAATGAGAACCAGAGGTGGTGAATAACCACAAGTAAAAAGAGTTTTCCAGACAGTTGCTCAGTGACTTGCATAAACTCACAACAATGGTAGCAGCATCCTCAAGTACCATGTAATCTCACATCTGAAAAAAATGTCAGCATGGTCCTGGGGAGGTAGGTAAGAAACACAAATCCTAGCTGAGAATGATTGAGGAAAGATACCTATCTCTCTGTCAGCTACACACACACACCCCACACACACACATACACATACTCACACACACACACATTCATGTATATGAGAGCATAACTACATTTGCGAGCACATATATCACATACACACAACATAGTACACATCCATGCACACTTACATGCATATATTCAGACACCTGCATTAGAAAGTTCATGCACTGTCTGCACACAAAACAAAAATATCATACACATAAGAAAATAATCATATAGCATATCCAGCTACAAATATTCTGTTACTTAAATAAATCTTTAAGATTATTATAATTTTATAATTTTCTATGATGGAAATTTTAGTTTAAAAGGGATATAAGCCAGTTATAGTGATGTAGTGTGTAATCTTCTTAATCAAGTGGTTGAAGCCAAAAATTAAAAAAAAAGAAATTGAAGTAAAGTAAAAGAAAAATTAGAAATGTAGTGCTATGATTGTGAAACACTGACATCCAGTCAATGCACATGAGCCGAGTGGTAGATTATTTGCTCAAATATTTTCTCTTTTTTTTAAAAAATATATTTTATTACATATATATATATATATATATATATATGAATATAATGTGTGTGTGTATATAAGTGCACCCATGTCATACAATACCTGCGGAGGTCAAAAGAGGGCTCTAAATTTCCTGGAACTGGAATTACGAATGGAGGTTATCTGTCATTTGGGTGTCGAGGTTCTCTCATTTGGTGATCTTAACTCTTGAGCCATCTCTCCAGCTGTAAATATCTGCTATTTTAATATTCAGTCATCATTAAGGATGAGTGTGCTGAATGCCTTCGGTTGTCAACTTGAAAGAGGAAAAGGTCACTTCAATTTGGGGTTACCTCTATAAGACTGGCATGTATATATGTCTGTGCGTAGTTTTCTTGATTGAATGATGTAGGACGGCTTAGTCCACTGAGAGTGCTGCCACCCCTGGGCATGTGGATATGGGATATATAAGAAAGCAGGCTGGAGAGGTGGCTCAGTGATTATGAAGATTTACTGTTTCAAGAGGACCTCAGTTCAATTCCCAGAACCCACATAAGAGCTAGCAAAATCTGTAACTCCCTGTTCCAGGGAATGGGAACTCTGACACCCTCTTCTGGTTTCTGGTTTCTGGTTTCATGCGTTGCATGCATTTAATGCACTTGTGCTCAGGCAAAACACTCAAAAATAAATAAAAATAATAAATAAAATATTAGAAAAAATGTATACTGAGAATAGGCCAGAGAGCAAGCCAGTGAGCAACATTCCTCCATAACCTGTGCTCCTATTGCTGCCTTCAGGTTCCTTCCCTGCGCTCCTGCCCCGGCTTCCTTTAAGGGTGAACTGTTAACAGAACACAAAAGATAAACTCTGTCTTCCCCAACCTGGTTTGTGTAGAGTGTTTCATCACAGCAATAGAAAGCAAATTAGGGCAGTATATATCAACTGAGGGACAAGTTTTATTTTTTTTTTCACAGAAGATAGCTTTATTTCTTAATGCAAATATCAAATGTAGATATTTACACTTACAAAAGTCTTAGTACATATAGAGAAGCATGATGATGCCATCTGAATAATTGTTGAGTGTTTTCTAAGTCTGGAATATAAATACTACTCATTTTTTTAAATCTTTAACTTCATCATCTGTGCTGAGCTTGAAACGTTTTTGTGGTAGTTAAGACATTCAGGCATAATTCAGCTATGTGTCATTCCTCAGTTCATGCTGGTTAATCAGCTGAGTCAGGGCCCAGCTTGATTCTGCTGCAGCCTTTGATTTCAGGAGATCATTAATCTTATCTGAACTGAGTCAAAGCATTTCTAAAGTCCTGCCACCCTGTGGATTTTCACCTCCTAATCAGAGATGTGCATGTTTAAGTGCATTTAGGGCAAAGTTCTTTTATCATACAGGTGGAGTATTTTCACACCCAGTTTTAAAATTCTTCCTTAATCATCTCCATGTTAGTTTGACTGCGTCTTTGATCATGGGGAGTTGTATTTATTTTCTTTCATCAGTTTTCAACTTGATTTCATTTAGAAGTCCAAAGATCTTAATGACTCTATTGATGTTAGAAGAAAATATATAACACTCTTTAATTTGTATCACAAAAAGGTAAATAATGTGATTTATACAACTTGCTCATACACATATACACAAATATTCCCTCATCTTATAAAGACATATAGACGTTAAGAAAGTCAAATATATAAATGCATATAAATTTAATACAATTTCTACATACATCTTTTACAGAATCATGTCATCATATGTTTTGAAGATGCCAAATGCTCAAAAATATTCATATTTCACTAGAGAAGAAGTTATGCATATGTGTAGAATTTTTAATATATGCATCATGAGAACACTTAGAATTATGGAACTGAATATTTTTAGTTATCCATCTTGTGACAGGATATAAACCACAGTTTATTTATCATAAAAAAGTGTTTATATGGTTAATATTGTAAGAAAATTGAAGTTCTATTTTTATAATTTTATATGAAGTTTGTGAATAAATAAACATGTGTTGAATAAGCCAATCCTCCAACATGAAAATTTTCTACCAATGCTGGAAGATAAAAACAAAATACTAATATACTAATGATAATTCTGCCAAGTTCTAGGAAAGTTTATTTAATTTACTGAATTCCTGTATTATTTAATTGCCCCATTATTCTTAAAAACCTATCCTAATAAAAAAGCAGTTTTATGGTCAGGAAAGATAGTGATTAAGAGCTGAAAATTTCAGTTACAGAGGTTCCAGTGTCATCTTCTGACCTCCATGGGCACTGTGTGTACATAACACACACACACACACACACACACACACCACACACACACACAAATACACACACACATATATTCATATATATATATGTGTATATATATATATATATATATATATATGTAGGCAAAACACTCATCCACATAATAAAATGGATTCATCTTTTTAAAAAAAATTCAAAAGAGAAAGACTTTATTTCAGTTCATATTTCAAGATTATGTTTCATCATTTCAGGAAAAGAAGGCTGGCAGAATCTTGCAGTGACTAGTCACATTGGATCCATGCTTCTGAAGAAAGAAGTGGATATTCTTGCTTAGCCAGCTTTTTCTTTTTTTATGCAGTTCAGGAGAAAATCTAGGGAATGGTTTGACTCTACCTCATGGTTGGTAATTCCATTTAACTAAATTAAGCAAGACAATCCCTCAAAGGCATGCCTAGTGTTGAAGTTAATCTAAATAAATTCTCATATATGTGTCTGAAAGCTTTACTCCTGGGTGACTGCTATCAACTTGGCAATAAAACTAGCCATTACAACACCAATTTCTTTTCAACTGGACACCCAAAAGCCCTAAGCCATAAGCCATAAGATTCACTCCCTTTCCTCATAATTTCATGTCTATCTTATCAAGCAAAAACATATTTAGTCCAATTTAAAAATCTCCATATTATTTAACAATTCCAACACTACATAAAAGACAAAGTTCAAGTTTCATCTGAGACTGAAAGCAGTCTCCTAACTGTATATCCCTATAAATACAAAAAGTATATTACCTAGTTCCAATATCCAATGGGACGAAGGAACCTTTCCCTTTTCAAGGGTGAATAATTAAAACTTGGCAAGACTGACTAGACAAACACAAGCCTCAAACCCAACAAAGCAAATATCAAATCCAGAATTTACCTGTCCTACATCTGGGGCTCCTGATCTTCAAAGGAATTACATGGTCCCACCCCCTAGCTCTGCTGCTTACAGAACACACAAATTTCTCTCAAATTGGCTCAAATCCATGTAGACAGCTTGTCTCATGGTGCTGGCGTTTCCAAATCTCGGTATGACCATTGCACCTTATGCTTCACCTTCACAAATTGATACAATGTTATATCAAGGCCTCTTTCAAAGAACTCTCCTTACTGCATATTGCCTGACTGATTAGTGAAAACCCAGTTGATTGACTCCTTCAATCATTTGTCTCCCATATTTGCAAATCAGTACCATAGAGCAATGCCAGTTTCTGCTGCCAGCTGGAGCTGTATCCTGGAATCTTTGGACATCAGCTTTATCATCTTCTCTTCAGTGTCAATGCAGCAGTACTTTCTTGGGAACTGGCCACACTTCAGGAACAGGGAGCGCTTCAGCTGCATTCCAAGTTCAGACTCTGTCCTTTCATGGAATTCAGGTACTACCTGAATGAATAGTATATAGTATATAGGCAGAATAGTATATAGTATGAAATAGTATATAGTGAAAACCTAGTTGATTGACTAGGTTTTATAGTGAATAGTATATAGGCAGAATAAAGTCAGATTTTTTGCTTAAATATTAAACAGATGGCCTCTGTCTGGTCCTGGTGGACTCTTGTTCTGTGAAGCCTCATAAGCTGGGCATCCACAGTCTGCATATGTCTCAAGATTTTGTCTTCAAGCTTTAGTCACAATGGGTAATTAAGCTTTGCTTTTTTTTATGAATGTAGGAAGTACAAATAATCAGAAAGTTTAAGCGATAAGCATGATCATATGCTTTTTATTTTTCTGAGCAATCTCTCAATACTCACATTTCATATATATATACATACATATATATATATATATATATATATATATATTAGTTCCAGTATTCTACTTGAATTATACCATTGAAAAGTGTTAATAAATACCAGAAAATTTAAAAAATAAATTCACTCTTATAGGAGGCATCTATTTTTACTCAGGATGGTTACTGATCCCTCTCTTGTTGCTTTGTCTCTATGGATGTATGTGTATATATGCATATATGTATGAATATGCATGAATATGTATGAATATGTTCATGTGTGGATATGTATGTATTTTTGGCATCTGTATGTTTGTGTAAATGCATGTATGTATGCACATATGTCTACAAATATACTTATACATGTAGGTACATGTGTGTGTATGCACATACATGTGTGGAGATCAGAGGTCAATCTTAAGTGGTTTTCTATCTTCTGTTTTTGAGTCAAGGGCACTGAATAGGAGGTCACCAAGTAGGCTAGACTGACTAGCCAGAGAGCCCCACTGAGCCACTAATCTACCTTTATGGTTTTGGGGTTACCAGTTCACACCACCATTCTCAGATCTTTTTTAAAGTTCATTTATTTTTATTATTTGTGTATGAGTGTCATGCAAGCATGTATGTTAATGCACCCATAGTGTCAGATTCCCTGGAACTGGAGTTAGGTACAAATGTTAGCTCTTATGTGGGTGCTGGTATTCAAACCAGGTCATCTGTGAGAGCAGACAATATTCTTAAAACACTGAGCCATCTCTCTAGTTCCCTTAGCTCTATTTTAAAGATGGGTTCTGGGAATCAAATTCTGTTTCTCATGCCTTCATAGCAAGCACTTTACTCCCTGAGCTATCTTTCCAGCATCCCTCTCTATAACTTAATACAGGAGCAATCTCTCTACTGTACAAATAGGAAGAAATAAGAAAAAAAAACAAATATAAAATGCTGTGGCATAATTATTGTGGGCTTTGCACAGTTGTGTAAGATCATAACAAACAACTTCTATCAGAGTTCATCTGGGCAGCAAATAATTCAGGATTGTCTAAGAAAGTACTCCATATACATCTATTAAAGTTACTTTAGCTTTATTTTAGGACCATACACAATAATTATTTTGTTTTAATCTAGAATATAGGAAGAGTACATCCTGACAGGCTCTTAGTGTTCTTCTGAAATTGAAATTCCCATTACTTTAATGTTAAGATCTCAAATATCACAGCTATCTCTACGGTATATTAAAAGAATCAAATCTTCATGTACTAAATTAGGAATCACTTATTCTAAAAAATCTAGGGAAATTTATTTGTATCAAATTTTGACCATAAGCATACACCTTCATCATTATTTGACATATATGTATAATTTACATAGCAAGATAATATGAAATGTTTATTTATTTACATTTAAGCTGTTAATGCTAAATAAAAAAATAATATTTTCCAGCTTCAAGACACCTAGTACTAAGTAGATATTCTCTTTTTGTTGGTAAAGTCTAAGTTTACTAGTTCAATATGCTGTTCACCAGACCATATTGTGTGTCTCTGGCTTTCTATTGATTTTTATCAGCCCTTGGGTACAGATTATTCCTGGTTCTATCTATCCTGGTTTCATCTTTTTTAGTACTTTGATAAAAAGAAATTATTTGTAGGGAACTGATATATCTGTATGAGGATTCTCAAAATTATGCTCACAATTTACTAAAAAAAAAAAAAAAAAAAAAAACAAAAAAACAAAAGAACAGCAATGAAACCACAGTTTAAAATAATTTATCTTAAACACAATTTGATACCAAAATTTTTGTGGAAAAAATTAACTTGCAAAACCATCTATTCTGGTGCTGTGCAGTTTGCAATAATAATAAAAATACATTTTTATGAACAATTGGTCTAAGTCCTATGACTTCTGAGTTAGTTTGCTATAAGAATGTAATATTTTTATTTATTTTTGTTTCAGCAATGTGGCAAGATTATTTTAATTTTAAAATATAAATTAAATGTAATGAAATATATGCTTCATAGAACTTATATCTATAATGTGTAATTGTTGAATAGTAGTCCCATAAAATATTTTTAGTTTTTCCACAGTTGTGATTTGGTAGTGCTGGGTGGTCAAATGTCTCTGTTGTTGTACCACCGTACTCTAGACAAAAATGGCATATACAAATCTTTTATAGAAAATATAATTCCTTTGAAATATGTTATCCTGTGATTTTTGAGATATTTCGCAATCTGTCATTTTGTTATAATAGTTATGAGGATTATCTATTATTTCTTATTAAATATAGAACACATAGAAGCAAATAACTAAAACTTATTTGAAGTGTGGTAAATCTACCTTTAGTATTTCTTTTATTAAAAAGTATTTTGCATATTAAATATCTATTACACTATCTTCTTAACAAATGAAACAAATCACTTCTAAATACTAAATTTATAAACTAAAACTATACTATCTCTAAGATAACATTCCCACAGAGTTTTCATTAAGAACAGTGTGATTGTAACAACCTTGGTTTTGATATGTCTCTTCAGGCAGAGTTTCTAGCTCGGACTGACATCCCCCTTTCTGTTTTAAAAGATTTTTTCCATATAATATTGATGAACTGATGACTATAATGGTGAGAGAGAGAAGGAGAAGAGACATGAGAGAAGAGAGGGAGAAAGGGAATAGAAGATATTTGTGACAACCTTAAAATTAATGACTTTCAAGGCATATTTTAATGCGGCTTCCTTAAATCATTAGAAAATTCACAATACTTTGATTTTTCCTTGCTGTATTATATCAATGTGAACATAATAATTTTTCAAAATATTTATATTCTTGTCAAATTTGAGGAAATGGGTAAATATAAGGGCATTTTTCCAGAGCATCATTGACGATACTGAAAAAAAAAAAAAAGAAAAGGATGCAAACTGAGCAGAGAGGTGGAAAAAGTAAGAATTTAAGACATTTTAAGCATCTTAGAAAAAGAAAATAAAATAAAAGAGATGAGAGAGACAGAGAGAGAGAGAGAGAGAGAGAGAGAGAGAGAGAGAGAGAGAGAATATTCAAATAATAGCCAGATGACGCAAGTTGTTTACAACTGGAAATTTTTTAGCTTCCTGGAAATGAATACATAAGTAGTTTTATTTGAAAAGTGAAAAATAGAGCTGGATAATGGCTCAGCAGTTAAGAGCTTTCCTATCACACAGTATTTCTACTCTTACACTTATATGCAAAAGGAAAATTCATACAAATATGCATCAAGTAACATATGGAAATATTTCTTCCAGTTATATCTGAGAATGGTGAAAAACTATCTTCTAAATCTATTTACCATTATTTCTGAACACATAAGAAAATACCTGTTGTTTATGGGTAAACACTACAATTTTAAGGGAAAAAATCATGACTGGTACTAGCAATACCACTTAAAGTTTGGTGTCTCAGGTTTCAGGAAGAAGATATGAAAGATTAGTGCTTTAAATCATAAAATTCATTTGCTTGATCCACACACAACTTTTTAAATAGCAACACCAGATTAGACAAGAATTTTTTTTTCCTAATTTCAAGCTATCTTTCAATGGAATGAAAACAATGTATTTCAAAGATATTTGTTCACAATGGTAAATGAGTAGCAGGGGGATTTTGCTGTCTTTACCTTTGATACTTCCATTATCACCAAGCTATGGTCTCGTAAACACAAAGCCAAACTATGTCTTATCTGACCATCTATAAAACATTGCTGACATTGACCCCTGTTCATACTTAAAACATATGAAACCCTCCATTAACCAGTGAGAAAAAGCCACAAGTTGACACAGAAAAGTATGTGTAATAGTTTTTTAAGAAATGCATATTGTAAGACATCCAAAGAACCACTAAAACACATGAACTATTGTCAAGACAATTATAACACAAATATAAAGTTACTTGAGTTACATATCTTAAGTCCGGAAAGTCTAAAAAGTCCAGAACAGTTATCGGCAAAAGTTTAAGGAAAAAGGAAATTTCGTATTCCTCATACATAGTAAATTTCAGATATTTAAAGACTTTAGAAACAGATTTTATTACCTAGAAAATTTGAATAAGTGCTTCCCTATCACAAAGAATTTCTACTCTTACACATACAAACAAAAGGAAAATTCATACAAATTTGTATCAAGAGAAATAGAAAATATAGTCATTGTAACAATGATTTTAAAATATTGAAAACTGCTAAGTCAAACAACAAAATAGATAAATATCATATGTGTAAACAATAAAGTACAACAAAAAGTCTAGTTGCATATTAAATTGATGACTTATGAGCATCCAAGAAAACAGAGAGACACACACAAAATGTTGACTGAAAACCTCAACTTTGCTTTTTATTAATCTAAAGCCAGGTAGGATCTAGATATGTTTTAGTTGGCTTCCTGTTGCTATGCTCAACACCACGATCAAAGGCAACTTGTGGGAGAAAAGGGTTGATTTTATTTTCTAAGTTACAGTCCATCATCAAGTAAAGTCAGGTCAGGCACTCAAAGAAGAACCTGGAGGCAGAAAGTGAAGCAGAAACCACAGTGGAATTCTGATTATCAACATGCTTCCTCTGGCTTGCTCATTTACTTTTCTTAAACAATCCAGACCCACATGCTAAGAAATGGCAGAGTCCATGGTGGGTCAGGTTCTTCTATACCAGTTACCAATCAAGAAAACACCCCACAGACATGTCTACAGCCAATCTGATGAAAGCACTACTTAAACTGAGGTTCCCACTTCCTAGATGACACTAGGTAATGTCAAAATGACAAAAAAAAAAAAAAACCTAACCAGCAAGTGTGTTATTTATCATGAAAAATACTAAGAACCACCGAGACATGATTCAAACTGAAGATGGCTCCAATGGAACTTTCAATGACAAACTCTTTTGGATACTGTCAATTTAAAAAAAATAATAATTATTATTTGTTATAACTGTGTCACTTAGCAGAAGAGCACAAGGATCTTTCCTAGCTCTACAAATATGTGAGCATATGTGTGAGTGTGTACATGTGTCTGTGTGTGTTAATGTAGCTCACCCAGAAAATGGCTGCTGGTGATGATGTTAGGTATTCTCTTGTGAGTATCTCCTAGGTACCTGTGTGGAATCACAGTCTTTATGCTTCTGTACCAGAGTTCAATTTCTTTCCTCCCAGCCTACTTTCTCTTGGCAGCCTCTCTGAGCATGGTGTGTCCTTCCTCATCCTTTTGTTGTATACTCAAGCTAGAGGAGAGAGTTAAATGACTATTAAAGGAGCAGTGTGATAGAACTGAATACTGGTTTTGCTACTTCTTGGGGAGTAAATCTCACCTGGGTTTGTTTTGTTCTTATTAGATCTAACTCATAAAGATTGGATCTATTTGTGGGTTATGATGACATTTATCTTTAAGCATTTTTAAAATTTATTCTGTTTAATTATGTGTAGTAGTGTATTGCCCGCATGTATATAAATGCACCTTTTATGAAATGCCCTTGGAAGCCAGAACAGTACGTCAGATTCCCTGGAACTGGAGTTAGAGATGTCAGTTAGCTGGATGTGGGTGCTGGGAATCAAACCTAGGTCCTCTGCAGGAGTATCCAGTGCTCTTAGCTGCTGAACCATCTATCCATCCCTGAGACTTACTCATTTAATTTGTGGACACTTGTGTGTGTGTGTGTGTGTGTGTGTGTGTGTGTGTCTGTGTGTCTGTGTGTCTGTGTGTCTGTGTGTGCGTGTGTTTATATACATGGGCAATCCTGGGCTATTTTGCAAGGGTTCTGGTTTGAGGGAAATTTGCCAAACACTGTTCTTTCCTACTTTGTAGGTTCTGGGGATCAAAATCGGGTTCTCAAACTTGCCATCTGTAGCTTTAGTCAAAAAGCCATCTCACTGGACAGGGTCTACTGATTTTTACCTTAACATTCTTTTATCTGATAAAGTACACATGACTTCTGATCTGCAATTATATGTAGATATTTCAGAAAATAAATTATTTGTAAATATACAAGTTAGATTTAAGTTCTGAATTCCAATATTTAATAAAGGAAATTACTTAATTTTTGATAACTCTGCCTTTGAAGTATTCTTACTTGTTACATTGTGTGTTTTTCTCTTTTTTTTGCTCCATTGGAAGCAGGTCTCCCACCTCATGGAGTTCATTTCAAGTCTTTCCACCTTTGCATCCTCTGCACTGTTGATCCTCACCAACTGCCTGTCTTGATCCCTTGAATTTGCCACTCACTTACATTTTCTAATGGAGGGCCATACATATTAAACTTTTCCAAAGATTTTTTTCTCATTGTATGCATTATTCTTATTGGACTGTGAATAGCCACAGTAAGGTCCAGAACCTTGGAGATGATAATGAGCTGTGCTGAGTTTATTTCTAGATAAAGAACAAGCAAATTAAGAAACTCTACTCTGTTTGTCTTTAATTGGTAGGTCCTATCACAAATTACCATGATCACTCTGATACATGCTTTCAGATTTAAAAATTTCCTAAATTAATGTAATATTTTCACAAACCTGTTACTCATTTAAATAACTTTAGAATATGTTTGATATACTCATCTTCATTAATCATGTGGTAGCTAAAGTGAGCCTAATCAAAATAACTCAAATTAAATACTTTTTGAAATTTTTTAGATTTTTGAGACAGGGTCTTTTTAGTAGCCAAATCTTGCCTGGAACTCAATATGTAGACCATCCCTGGCCTTGTCTTCCTGCCTCTGCCTAATAAAAGGCATGCATCATGAGGTTTGCCCACCCTCTTATTTGAAGTTGAGCACTTTTGGAAATAAACATTTTCAATATTTTGATCTGTGATAGCTCCTCCATCACTAACCTCCATCTCTGTCATGATATCTCTTTATCTCAGGTCAGTGGGCAGAAAGAATTCATAGTTAATTTTAAAACTGTTGTTTTAATTCCTATTCATTTCTTTAAATGATACTTAATTTTGTACAATCAACCATTTATTATTTGATGCACATGCTTACGTTTCAGTAAAGCTGAAATAACAGAAACAGGATACACACACCCCTATGCTCATTTATAATCACATCATACCACAGACATTATTGGCTTAACTTTATTATTCAAAGTATACCATTGGAGGTATTTCTTTTAATATTCAATCTAAATCTGCTTTTGAGATAAAGTATCTTGTCATTTGATTTTAATACATGCTAGAGAATGTATCATGACCATGGCAATGCAAGTAGCCTTATTAAACTATAGCATATTAGCATGCAGGTCTGTAAAACTAATTTTCCATTCACTGAAGTCATGATCATTGAAGTTCAGAGTTAGAAAGGGCCTTGGAGGACATGCAAGAACTTGACAAACAGCTATTTCTCAGGAAACTTAAAAGAGAAAGGAAGCTTCATTTTCTAGCTCTCGATAACACAAGTTCTGCTAGGTCTCAGAGAACATTTGAAGCAAATTCTTTATTATCATTCTATATAACAACCACTTTAGTTTCAGTTAGTAAAGGCAAAGCCAATCAATTGCTATTTCCCAAAGCACTCACTTATAACCTTTTGCGACACAAAAATCAATTTACTATTTAAATCACTACCAACTCTGTGGAAGCTGATGGGAGAATCTATATACGTTGTACATAATATGAAAATATATGTACATACTATATCATTTTAAGAATCATAGAGTACTTTACAAAACATAAATTGATTCTAAAAGATTCAAGTAAGGAACACTAAATTAAAATCAACATCTGGGACATGGAGAGATAGGTGAAGTGGGAGGGGCAGAAATGATGGAAATCCAGTATGAATGGATAAAATTGTCAAACAATGTTTGAAAGCATTAAGCTTCTAAAGAATTGCATATTGTGACTAGTGGAATAAAAACATGGATATGCATGTAAAAACAGCCTCAGAAACAAGAATTCCATTATCTTTCTCCTCCATAATTTTTGGTATTTGTATATGTAATTTTGACATGAAAAGTTAAATATGTGACAGACAAAAAACACATACAAAACAGTGCATCGTTTTGGAAATTACATGTACTTTGGACATATTACAGATACTAGTGCAAAAAAAATACTCATTCATTTTTTTAACCAAGAAATATAATAAAAGTTATTCTTTGTCTTTTAAGCAGTGTTGTACATATTTTCTTATTCTACTGAAGAATCAAAGTTCAAGCATCAAATAAATACAATCACATAAGCAAAAACTCCTCTCTTAAAAGATGGATGGCTTTCAGACCATTGCTACAACTTATGTGACAATTTTAAGAGACAGATACTTATCAAGGAAAGAGCCCCACAAAGATAAATATTCGGACCCTCAAAGGCTAACTGGCACATAGCACGTCTACTCCTTCCCTCTGAAGCTCCATGAGAGGGCAGGAGACATCTTAAGGGAGAGTGAACATTGGAGAAGAAAAGGAAGGGAATGAAATATATGTGGCAAGAAAGCAGAAGGGCATTGTGAGTGGCATGGTTTCAGAAGGGTGGCTAACAGGATGGGGTCGGAAGAGCACGACATGTATAAGACAAAGTATAACGACATATGTGTATGAAAGCGCCATGACAAAATCTCACTTTGTGTAGCAAGTAAAATAATGAGGAGGACAATAAAGAGATAAAAATAATGAATGGAAGGAAAAGAAAAGGAAGGGAGGAAGGAAGAAGAAGGAAGGAAGGAAGGAGAAGGAAGGAAGGAAGGAAGGAAGGGAGGAAGGAAGGAAGGAAGAAAGAAAGGAAGGAAAGAAGGAAATGAAGAAAGAAAGAGTTATCTCTCTTTAATGCTCCAGCGAAATATCAGAATTAGCTCAGGATCTGGCAGGACAAATATGATCAATCCTCTTGCTCTTTGAAGGTTCTCTTGTTTCTGTTCTAAACAGTGTAGTTTTCCTATTATCACAGCTGTCAATCAATTTTTTATTGGGCTACAATAAGGAAAATATGTTTTCTCAGCGTTTGGAATGAGATAGTCAAGCAGAGTAGAAATGAGCTCCTGATTTCCTCTGCACTATCAGATAAAGTACTGTGTGGAAATTATGTGATTTAACTCACTTTACCACTGATTTCTATAGGCATGCTTCCATCAAGCACTTCCCTTGTATCTGCAAATAGAAAGTATGAGTTTGTTAATACTAAACCACCTGCCTAGACCCAGCTCCTAACTGGATCATTCTTCTGCTTGATTTTTGCTTTGCATTTTGCACTTTTAATTTTTTTATTTTATTAAGTTTTATACATTTCATACAAAAGTTCTTAATCAGATTTAGACCCCGTTCCCCTCCCTCCCCCAAGTCCCCACCAGACCTCATGTATTCTGTCACATCCTATGCCGTCAAGCATTAGTGCCCAGATGTCCTTTAGAGCAAATTTATCCACTGGAGCCTGGTCAGGCTGTCTAGAGATTGTTGAGTAAGGCCTATTCTTCCTCTCCCAGTTGTACTCAGTCTCTAATACTTCTCAATCTAGGTCTGGACCACCAAAAATTCTGTTCCTTCATCATCATAAGGACATAACGATAGGATATGTCATTGAGTTTCAAAAGGAATAAGATATATAATGATACAAAAGGATAAGACTTCATAGTTATATACAGGATAATGAACCCATTAACACTACCAAATCACAATATTAATATTACAGTGGATGCTGTTGTTGATGAGAGTTTACAATACGAATTTTCTAGTGTTTCAGAGGCTTTTGCCCCAAATAACCTTAATAGAACTTCAATTTCAACCATATTATAATCTTAAAAGTGCATAGTTCATAAGGCTTTTCTGATCCAGAACTTTGGTGATTACACTGCAAGGGTCATACCTGGGTCTACCCAGAAGTAGACTGCCAGGTCTCTTGTGCCCCATTAGGCACAGATATTTTTAACCATCTGTACAAACCATATATATTTATAAAAAGATGAAAACTTAATGAAAATAAGATTTTAAAAAGTATTTTATTTATTATATTTGTTTTGTGTGTATGAGTATATTACCTTCGTGAATGTAAGTGAATCCATGTCCTATAATATCTGTGCAGGTCAGAAGAGCAAGTCAGATCCCCTGGACCTGGAGTCACAGATGATTGTTAACTGGTGCTGGGAATCAAACCTGGATCCTCTTTAAGAGCAGCCAATGCTGTTGACTGCTGAGCCATCTCTCCAGTCGCAAAAATCTTTTTAAAGAAATAAATTCACATTTTTCTAATATTACTTAATATTGTCATTCAAAGACCCATCAACACACTCAGATAATGTATGTCTTTGTCCATTAAACACATCCTCTTCCAGAAAAGCAGGGATAACACTTAATCTTGGGACTCAAAGTTGCAAATTATATAAGAATTAAGTATACTAAACAAAGGTATTCTACATTTATCTCAGATTATTGCTACTTTTTCATTTATCATCGTATTATTTTCAACAAAATTACTGTCATAATATCATCATTTATATCTTTCCTGGCAAGTAATGTAAATGTTTTGCTGCTCTCCAGAGAAGTCCAATAGCAGACTGCAAAACAAATACATTGCTAAGAAAAAGTGTAAGAACAAGTTTACAATATGAAGTTACACAATGAGTGGTTGTGTTTTCTGAACACAATTTTATTCCCTAATAGATAATATTGTTCATTATTACGATAAAGCACTTTTTCATAACTCCATTATTCTATTGAAGATCTCATACAATGAAAGTGCTATTCATTTTTTTCCTCTTTTTGAGATAACAATGTATTTCAATGTATCCCAGGAAAAAAGTGTTTTCAAAATATAGAAAACACGGAAAACTATTTTTTTTTTAAAGAATAAGACATTTTTAGTGAAGTCAAATACTAAAATTTCTTTTTCCTTCTACATCTTATGAAAGTAAACTTGGAGGGAGAAAGCTAATACTTTTTCATGGTTCTCTCTTGCTTTTGATATTATTCTAGATTCCTTATAGAACAACTGGTTTTTCTGAGCTTGGCTATATTCCTTGGATAGAGAGGGAAAGATTTTACAGCATCTTAAGAGCAAGGAATGACGCAATTTATTTTCTAGTGCATTCTTTTTAAATTTCATGCATTAAAAGCCTACAAATACACTCTAGTAAAATATACATCCTAAAAGATCTTCAAAATTTCAGAAAGTTATACTTTTGGAAAGATTAAAGCCTGGTGGGAAAGCACTGAGAGAAGCGTTTGATCCGGATGATCTGCTCCGTGTGTCCGAGAGGAGTTTGTGTGTCAATCAACACTGCCAGGGCCGTCATTTCGCATTTTCACCAATGAAAGATTTTACTTGCAGCTTTAGTTTACTCGTTTTAGCACGATATCAAAACTAATCAATACTCCGTTTAATGTTCTTCGGTTATACACACATCTCAATATATATATATATATATATATATATATATATATATATATATATATATATATATATGTCTGCCTCCAGTAACTCTCCAGTAAGGTAGCATCATGCTTAAACAGACAGTTATGATGTATTTTATTCCAATTTTGCCCCACTCCATCCCTTCCAACTTCTGCACAACCCCACCCCCCACAGGCACTAGTCCCTCTTGATTTCATGCTGCTCTTTTATAACATATTCAGTCTACTAGTGCTGCTGATATGTGAATGAGTCCAGGGCCATCCACTGAACTACCAGCAATCTACCAGGGTCAGTACTCTGAAAAAGAAAAACTGTTCCTTCCTCAGTGGCTATCAGTGGCCATTAGGTCCTTATCTGCAGATGAGGGCACTTCATTACTCTTTTCTTTTTTTTTCTGTTCCTTTACCTTTTCACTTTAACTCTTCATATTGTCTTTCTTTATTCGTTCAAGCTTTCTTTCTTCTTTTCCTTCTTTTTATCTCTTTTTTCTCCTTTCCTGAAGCCCTAGGAATATTGGTCATTGCCATGAAAACACAGCCACTTATATCACGAGAATTAGTAGAGTCAAAGATGAGCACATTATTCATTCAGAATCAAGAATCCTTCTCATTTTTCCTTTGGGATTCTGAATCTACTGTTTAAACACAAATATCAACAATATCCTCTTATTTAAAACCCAATTTCCTGAACTAGTACAGTAAAATAAATAGATAAATAAATAAATAGATAGATAGATAAATCCATGCCATAGATAAAGAAATCTCTTGACCTTAGACTAAACAACTTACCCCAATTTTTTTCTTACAGTCTGTCTTTCCCAGAAATGGGCTGCAGAATCGCCTTCAGGAAAACCAAAAGATAGTTCACAACGGTCTGAAAATGGAAGCCCTTGAATTAATAGGTAGAAAGACAGCCAATGATACCCCAGAACAATAGCGGGTTGTGAAGAAGTACAGAATATGTTTACATTACAAAGTCAAATCATTTTTCCCAAGAGGGGAATGTCATGGGAAAGTACAAAGTGGCCAATAGACTGAATTAAATAACTATCAATTTCACATCAAATATTTTGACACTGAAAATGTACAAGACACTTGCCTTAGGCTAAATAAGTATGAAATTATGTACTTGGAACGGAATTATCTTGACTTTTGATCTGCTACACATTCATTAATATCATTCCATGTCATTCGTTTTATCCACCATCAAAATATTCCCAGTGTCACAGAAGACACTACATAGATGAACAAGCTTAGGAGATCTGATTTTAATCCATTGTGATAGAAAAGAGGAGATGAGAAAGAGTTGAATCCCTTTGAACCTACAGGGGACAGAATAAGAGGGAATATTGCTCTTACTAAAAAGGAGGAGTTTTAATGCAGAGAGAGAGAAGATGTTGGTCACATACACAGGAAGATGACATTTGCATGAGGTATATGTGTGTCAGCCAATGATGCCCCAAACACCAAAAGTTAGAGGAAGTTCCGGGAAGTCAGGGTTCTCCCCTAGAGCAGGGCTGGAGAGCACTGCAATGTCAGTTCCTTACTCGGACATGCAGCACTTAGCTTTGCTGAGACAATGTGTTTCTACCATTTTAAGGCACCTGGTGTTTGGCACTCCTGGACTACATCTTATATCTCGCAACCTGTCAGCTCTTTGTGGTGTGCCATATGCATGTACATGCTACCTATAGGAATCAAAGTAAATTTATCACTTCCTTCCAGAAGTGATAAAAATCTTATTCTTTGTCATCTGATTTTGCTACCCAAAATTTCCTGTTTTCTTCCTTGTGGATTTAGTTAATGAAGTTGAATATTTCCTCTCGAGACCTCATTTTCCTAGTAATTGTATCATGAATGGACATTCGATTCTGCCAACTGCATTTGGTGCCTAATATGATCATATGAGATCTCTTATTAATGTTGTTGATACATTGATTTACATGAACTTGTTTGCAAATTACTAGTTAAGCAGACCTAGGAAAACGCATTACTTTGTGGTAACACGTGTTTTACTTATATAGCAAGAATATCTAGTCACTGATATATTTAGTATTTTATTGAATATATTTTTGTGAGAAATATCAATTTATTTCCATTTTGTGATGTCTTTACCAATTCCAACATTACATGAATGTAATCAGGTAAATCAGGTATTAACCTGATTCATTCATTAGTTTAAGTGCTATGAGCTCAGCTTATATTTTTGTATTTTTCTATATATTTTTTATTTTGTTTTTATTGATGATTTCACACATGCATATAATGTGCTTTTAAATAGTTTTGAGAATTCATTCAGGGACCCTATTTTCATCTCTTTGACCCCTCTCTCTTAATTTCATTACTTCTTCTTTAATCATTATGGTTACATATATACATATGTGCACACAGACACACACATACAGTTTGTGGTACTCCTATATACATGTCCATTTAGTGGTGCTCTTATATACATTTTTTAGTAAGGCTGGGCACTTTGGGCTGGAAAACTTATCAGTGGGATCATACCTGGAAAAATGTAATGCCCCTCTGCCAGCAGCCCTTGATTGTCAGTAGCCCTTATCATGTCAACTGGTGTTTATTTATGCAGATTTTGTTTACACAACCATATTGTTGCGATTTCATGGGCACAACTTTTCTCTGTAACATATAGAAGATACAATCTAGAAGCAGGTATCCCAGTTCTTTGGCTTTTATAATCATCCTGCTCCCTTTTCCATGATGACCCCTGAATTACAGGTGTAGGAGTTGAATTTTAGAGGTATCAATTTCTGTTGTGTATATTACAGTCATTTATTTTCTGTGTTTTGATCAGCTGAATATATCTGTAATAGTATCTATCATGATCCAAAGGGAAGCTTCTTTGATGAATGTTGAGAGTTGCACTTATTTGTAAGTACAGTCACAGGATGAGAATTAAGAATGCAGTTGGAAATGTTGCTTTAGGAAAATGGAGGATTAGGTTCTCTTCTAGCATTCATTTATAATGACTTTGTCCCCTGAAATTCACTTGGGTTGAAAGTATCAGGAGGAAATTCCCTCTCTTAAAGAAAATCAATTCTCATCAGTAGAAGTAGTTTTTTTGAGCTAAAGTTGAGTTGGGGGTTCTTATCATTTCCGCACTTCTCTTTTGGGGTTTTTTCTTGTTTAAGCTTGCAAGGGTCTTGTGCATTCTCGTTCCATTGCTGAAATATCATATGAGAAACTGCTTAGTCACCTGGAAAACACTGCTTCCTTCAGTTCATCTGCCATCTCTGGTCCTTACAGTCCTTTACACTTTTATAATAGTTCCTGAGATCTAGATAGGAGAGGTTATCAAACATACCAGAGACAAGCACTCTATAGTATCATTCGCTGCACTTTGGCCAGTTGTGGTATTCTGGGTTAATCACGATCTTTTGTATGAGAATATTTCACTGGTGAAAGTTGAAAGATGCATTAATATTCTTTCTGCCTCATGTTCTATTGTGTCCTCAATCTTAGCTATACAAGTTGCATTGTAATTGTAACACTTAGGGGTGAGCATCTCACAGATGCTTATTCGCTATGTTGTCCAGCTGAAGAAACTATAATAGTCTCCATGTCTTGCAAAGAAAATCTTCTTTGATAGGAAGTGAAAGGTAAATATGAGGATACATATTTAGCATGTAGTAAGAAATTACATTTATCTAAGGATTTTACAGATGTAGGTTTTTTCCTAGGTCTATGACCCCTCCAGCCATATATATTTGTTTGTGTTTACAATGGCATACATGAGTTCCCTTCCACTAAGTAGGTTTTAAGTCCAATTAGATAGCCATTAATGAGCCTGAAGATAAAAGAGCCACTACTGCCCCAATAAAGATGGTTTGCTCTTAAGGAATTTGTGGTGGTTATTACGCTTTAAATCTCAGTTGGATCATTGATTGTTTTTTTTTCCTTAACAGCTTGTATAGTATCCTTTGATACTGTGAAAGACAGTCTTCAAGAAAAAAGCTGCCATGTCGGTTCTAGCCCAATTGCTCCAAGTTCTGTTTCCATAATATGTCCTATCTTCAAACATCGGGTCTCATCTTCAAGTTTTGGGAGACAATCAAGGGCTATGGCAATAGCCTGTATTCTTTTGTGAGTCTCTTGGACTACGTTGACCAACAGCTGGAAAGGAGTGTTTCTTGTTTTATTTCATCCAGCTGTACACATGCATATATGTATATACATGCATATATTATGTGTATTTTTCAATAGACTTTTGAGCTATTAGATTTTCCTCTCATTTTTCACACCACCTAAGCATGATTAGCTCTCCTCTCTATCTCCCCCCAAACCCTTCCTCCTCCCTTCCCTGCTCAAGTCCCCCCCGCCCCGTTTTCCTCATTTCCCCCTTGATAACAACTATTTCCTACTCTCCTCTTAGAATTATCTTCTTATCTACCCTCCCTTAGCACCTCTTATCCTTTAGTCCCATGGTTTATTCTATAATCCATCCTCCTCCATCCCCAGCTAAACTATTCTCATTTTCCCCATTTTTCCCTTGATAATGCCTGTCTCCTATTGTTCCTGTCTCTTGGGTTCCTTCTTCTTTTTTACACCCACGGTTCCTGTCCATTTTCTTAGTCCCTGTGGTTCATCATGATATGTACTTACATATAAAGATTTGGAGCTAAGAATCACAATTGAGAAGGAATATATGTATATATGTATATATATATTATATATATAATCTTTTTTTCTAAGTCTACATTAATTCACTTACTCTAACAGTTTGTAGTTGCATTCATTTACTTGCAAATGTCATGATTTTGATTTTTTTTTACCAGTGAGTAGAATTCTACTGTACCAGTGTATCATGTTTACATTATTCATTCATCAGTTGAAGAACATTTAGGTTGTTTTCATTTCTTAAATATTGGAAAAGTGCAGCAATAGTCATGCTGTACGAGTGTCTATGCAGTAGTATGAGTCATTAGGGTATATGCCAAGGGACATTTTAATTAGATCATATGGTAGATGTATTTTTATTTTTTAAGTGTTCTCCACACTAATTTCCACAGAGATTGCATAAGTTTGCAATTCCACCGGCAGTAAATGTGTGTTCCCATTTCCCCACATTCTCAGGAGCATTTGGTTCATTTTTGTTATTGATCTTACCCACTTCGTCTGGATGCAGATAAAATATTAAACTAATTTTAAAATGCATTCTTCAGTTATTAACTATGTTGAGAACATTTAAAAGATATCACTTAGTCATTTTTATTTCTTCATTTGAGACTATCTTGTTTGATTTGTAGCCCACTTTTTTGATTTGGTTATTTGTTTTCTTAAATTTTGTTTGAGATTTGTATATTCTGGATACAAATCTTCAATTCCAGGTATAAATGAAAAAGATTCTCTCCCACTCTGTAGACTTCTGTTTACTTGTAGTATTCTTATCTTTTCTGTTCTTTTCTTCTTTTCTTACTGAAACTTTTAAGTTTAATGAGGTCTCTCTTTTAAATTGCTGGTCTCAATTACTAAGTTAATGAGGTCCTATTCAGAAAGTCCTTTCCCATGTATATTTTGTCAGATACTGCCAGTATTATAACAGTTTCAGTATTGCAAAATTAGCATTTCAGTCATTGATTGAATATGGAGCTGATTTTGTGCAGAGTGAGAGATATGGGTCAATTTCATTCTTATGTATGTGCACATGCCTATATGGATAAGATCATCTACCATAATTAACTTGACTTTATTTCAGAGATGCAGGACTGGTTTAACATATATAATTCTATAACTGTATGGAAACCATACAAATGGACTTACAAACAAAAATCACATGATAACCTCAATAATGCAGAAAAAGGCCTTTAATGAAATCCAACATGCCTTCAAAAAAAAAAAAAAAACTCTAGAGAGAATAGGACTGGAATCAACATGCCTTAACATAACAAAGCACAAAACAGATACAGAGTTCACGTCATCACAAATGGATAAAACTCAAAGCAATACCATTAAAATCAGGAAAAAGAAAAGGCTTTCCACTATTCCTGTTCCTCTTCAATATACTCCTTGAAATCATAGCTGGTGCAATAAAAAAGTGAATTAAATTATTAGGATTCTAAAGGAAGATAAGAAGTCATAATATTTCTACATTCAGGTAATTTGATATTATACATAAGAGATCCAAGAATTCTTCTAAAAATGATCAACATTTTCACAAAATGGCATTGTAAAAAAATCAAAATCTTGTTATCTTAACCCATCCTAAGGAACTGTATGCAACTGATGATTGGAGAAAGACAGTTTCTTACAGCGTTGGAACTCTAGATAAACCCAGTGGATGGATTCTCACTGAAGGGTGTTGGGCCGCACAAATCATTTCATTAAATTTGGCAGGGAGCAGTAAGGGCAGGTGAGAGGGGAATGGATCTACCTAAATGTCATAAAACTATACTGCATAAAACTGCAAACATTCAATAAAACACAAAAGTTATTAGTAAACCTTCTATAAAGCACTAATAAACATACTGAGAAGGAACTTATGAAAAAGAAGACATTATTATTTTTAACTAGGAATAAATCTAACCAAGCAGGTAAATGACCTCTGCGAGACAAACTTTAAATCTCTGATGAAAGAGACTGAAGAAGATGGCCATGTCAATGAGTGAAAATGGAAGGACTTCCCATGTTTAGGAATTTGTAGAACTAGTACTATGAAAATGAACACTCAACCAAAAATAAATTCATAGATTCAATGCAATCTCAACTGAATTCCATGTTATTCTTCACAGAAATTTTAAAAAAGCAATTCTAAAATTAAATTCCTATGAAAGCAAAAGGACTTCAGACAGCCAGAACAGCCCTGAAATGCTGGAGGGACTACCATGCCAAATTTCAAACCTATAATAATAAAACAGCATGGTCCTGTCACAAAATCAGGTATATAGCTCAATGGATCAAATAGGAGACTCAATCACAGTTCACATAATAACTGTCATCTGAAATTGACAAAGATGCCAAAAATACACACTGCTTTCTTAACAAATAGTGCTAGAAAAACTGCATATTATCTGTTTTGATATAATCTAATTCTAGTCAGTCCCTTCCAATTTCTCCTGTTTTCTCCCCATCCTTTCTTTCTCTCTATCTCTATCTCTGTGTCTATCTCTCTATCTCATCTCTATCTCTTTCTCTCTCTAACTCTATCTCTCTCTACCTCTATTTCTATCTCTATCTATCTCTTCTCTCTTTTATTAAATGAATAGATTCCACTAGTGTTATCTGAGTGTCCGTGAGTATAGAACCATCTCCTGGAAAACTGGTAGCCTTTCAGCTGTCTCATCCCTTAATTAATCTACTTTTAAAATAGATAAAAACCTACAAAAGTTAGACACAGTTTTTTCAAGGTAATTTTGATGCTTCAACAGGAAGAAAATAATCTTTAGAGCTCTTTATGTGATCTGTTTTGATTTAAGAATTCTTGGAAGTGCAATATTAGGTGCTTTACTGGGGTAATAAGTGATGGTCAGTCACATAGGGATGGAAAATCATCTGTGTGTAAAAAGAGGTCAGCATCAGTGAGTGGAATCTTCTGACAAGTACAGCCTCGAGTTCACTGCACGGAAGCAGTGGTCCAGAGAAAGCAAAGCTGCACTTTAAAGTGGCAGCAGAACTTGGCAACGTGTAGAAATGTCCCAAGTGGTAATCATGTTGAAGGAATGAAGAGTCATGGAGGAAACCTAGGCTTTGCACCATGAGAAGCTTGAAGAAACTACAGGTGACAATATAGCCTCTGTTGCAATGAAGACCCTCAGGATTGAAGAGGTCATGGAGAGAATCTGAGGCTTGGCACCATATGAGACAGAAGAGGAATATGGGAGTTTTCCCTTTGTTTCTGCCTGTTTGTCTGTCTAACATCTATCTATCATCTATCTATTTATCTACTTATCTATCTGTCATCTATAATCTACCTATCATTATTTTTATTTTGTGATGATTATAGTATGTATGCATGTAATTATATGCACCCATTACATCCAATGTCTGCACAGGTCCAAAGATATTTTCATATTCCCCTGGAACTGGAGTTACAGTTACAGATGGTTGTAGGTCAGCATGTAGCTGCAGGAAATCAAACCTAGGTCCTCTGTAAGAGCAGCTGGTACTATTAACGACTGAGCCATTTCTTCAGTCTCTTTTTCTATTTTTTTTTGAGTAATTTAAAGAGTATTGGTTGTAGATCTTTAAACTGGTTAAAATTCTTCTATAAATATATCTGATCCATGAATATTTCTACTCCTGTGCTTTTACTGGACAGGATGCTTTGTGTTCCTGTTTCTGTTTTCTTATTTGCTATGGGTCTGTTTAAATGTTTGATCTTTCCTTGGTTAAATTCTGGTGGCTTCATTGTATTGAGAAATTTGTCCATTTTTTACATTTTATAATTTAATAGATTTTATGTTTTTAAAGTATTCCCTAATAATATTTTGGATCTTTTGGGTATCTGCTGTGATTTTTCCTGTTTCATCTCTAGTTTGATTGATTTGGATTTTGTTTGTTTGTTTTGGTTAGCTGGGCTAAGGATCTGCCTATCCTGTTCTTTGTTTCAGAGAACTGGTATTTAGATTGATTGATTATTTCTATTTTTTTGTCTATTTCATCATTTTCTCCTCTTATTTTTCATTATTTCTCCTCTTCTGGTGGTTTGGAGTTATAAAAGTTCCTCATAGGACAGCTCTTAATGTTTCCCCAGAGGTTTTGTTAAGTTACATTATGATTTTCATTCAGTTCTAGGAATCATTTTGTTTCTTTCTTAATTTACTTTTGATCCATTCATTATTTAGGAGTTTGTTGTTTAATCTCCTTGAATTCCTGCAGTTACTGGGATGCATTCTGCTGTTGATTTTGATGTGACCCAATAGAATACATGGAATTATTTCAAATTTTTATGTGTTTAAGAGTTTTCTTTCTGTGTGTGCCTCAGTATGTGGTCTATTTCAAATAAACTCCCATAGGCTACTAAACAGAATGTTTATTCTTTGGTTCTTGGGAAAAATATTCTGTAGATGACTTTTAAGTAGATTGCGTGTATGATAACTTTTAATTTAGACGTTTCTCTGTTTATTTTGCCTGTTTGACCTTTCTATTGACAAACGTGGGGTGTTTAAGTGACTTAGTATTATTGAGTTGTAGTTAATCTGTCTTCAAATCTGGTAGTTCTTTTTTCTTATGAAATTGCATGTGTTCACATTTGTAATAATGTTGGTCTATTGGCCCCTTGATTAAAATAAAGTTGTGTTCTTTATCTCTTCCAGTTTTAATTTGGAATCTATTTTGTCAAATATTAGAATCAAATTGCATGTTTTTTTTTCTTAGCACTATTTGCTTGTAATTTTTTATTAATATTCTTTCATCCTAAGGTAGTGCCTATCCTTGAAGTAAGATGAGTTTCTTTTAGATGGAAAAGATGGAACTTATTTCTTTCCTTTTGGATTTTTTTTCATATTAGGGCCTTTCTATAGCCCCAGGTTTTCTAGAACTTGCTTTGTAGACCAAGCTGTTCCTGACCTCATAAAGACCGGATTGCCTCTGCTTCCTGAGCCCTTAAATTAATGGTATATACCACTATGCCTAGCTTGGTAGGTGTTTCTCAATCCATTCAAGAAGTCTGTGTGTTTTGAATGCGGGTTGAGAACATTTGTTCTGAAGTTATTATTGAGGTATGGTTATGATCATTTTATTTTTTGCCTGTGTCCTTTGTCTTATTTTCTGTTTCTGCTCAATAAAGTATTCTGGGTTGGCATCTCTGATCATTCAGAACTTTGAATACTTTGCTTCAGGCTTTTCTGGCTAATTTATTTGCATTAAAAAAATCAACTGTAATTCTAGGTATTCCTTTATATGTAACTTATTTTTTCTTGCAACCTTCAGTATCTTCTTTTTATTATGTATATTTAGTGTTCGTACAGTAATATGCTTTGGGAAGTTTCTTTTTTTTTCTTTCTTTATTTTTTTTTTTTTGTTCCATGTATTTGTTGTTCTCTGTGCTTCTTGTGTCTGTGTCAGTATGCTTGTCCTCAATTTAGGGAAGTTTTCTTCTATAATCCTGTTGAGGATTTGGTCAGTTCCATTAATCTGAATTCTACTCCTTCTTCTACACCTATGAAAGATAGATTTTGTCTTTTCATCTTGTCCCACAGTTCCTGCGTTTCGTTCTTGTGCTTTATTTTTTTTTAATTCTTTGCTTGAATAATCTAAATCTTCAGCTTTATCATCCAATCTCGATATTCTGTTTTCCATTGATTCATTCTGCTGATTGTACCATTTCCTGAAATTTTCATTTCAGCCTGAGTGTACTTCAGGATTTTTGTCTCCTTGAGAATTCACTTTTCAGATCCTGAATTTTCTTTGTCCTTTCATTCAGCTATATATTTGTAATTTCTTGAGCTCCAGACAGATTTAATTCAAACGTCTTTGTGTTCTTTGAGTTTTTTATTTGTGTTCTGTAAAGTCATTGCATTTTAAAATTATATTTATGATTGTTCTTTCAAATTTGTGTTCTGGACTTCCTCTAGGTAATTCTCATTGTAGAACAGTTCTATTGACCTGGTAGGATTTGGTGGGGACAAAGTATCTTAACTTTTAATAGTATTTGGGTTTTGGGGTTGTGACCTAGGCAAAACTAATTTGATTTTGCCTTCAAGTTTACCATATAATGATAAAATACTAGCCCTAATTCCTAAGTATTCTTCTACAATAACTTTAAGAATTATTGTATAGAAAATGCTGTTATATATGTTTAACATAACTTTTTATTGAAGTAGTGCATAGTATTCTATTTCTTGTAACTAAATTAATATGCATCATTTAGCATATATATTATTGCATAACCTAAAGTTAATTTTCATAGAAATAAGTAGAAAGCTTGCACAAAATAGATATAAAATTAAAATTATGAAAGAAGTTATTGAAATATTGGGTGCTGAATAAAGATTATAAACCTAGAGATTTATTTCAACTATTTCAAACTGAAAGAAACTGATAATTCCTTGATGAAACTGGATTGGTTACTATGTCATTATATATATTTATGTATATCAAAATAGACAGTTTCATCATATTGGACAATGTTTGGGATATTTGGTTTTTGAGACAGGATCTCTCTGTAGTCCCAACAGGCCTTGAAATTTCTATGTAGACCAGACTGGCCTTGATCTCACAGAGAAGCCCTTGTTCCTGCATCCTGAGTGCTGGGATTAAAAGTGTGTGCCACTATCTTGGCAATATTAGATATTAAATCCATACTAATGGACTTTAAAACACTAATGGCTTTAAAACAAAAATATGTTTTAATTTGAACTTATAGAAACATAGATTTCTCTATGGAATGTGGAATGAATGTTGTCTGCAAACTAATCCTAAATATAAGAAATCTGAAATCACTAGTTACCAGGTTCAGGTGATCAAGGCAATCAGCTTCTGTAAGTTACATCTTTTTTTTTCTGTTAGTTTTTCTATACTTTTCATCTATCAAT
Organism: Eospalax fontanierii; assembly: GCA_035773235.1. Classification (NCBI taxonomy): domain Eukaryota; kingdom Metazoa; phylum Chordata; class Mammalia; order Rodentia; family Spalacidae; genus Eospalax; species Eospalax fontanierii. The sequence goes on along the minus strand of CM069538.1, from coordinate 28,157,591 downwards.
ATTATATCTCATATTACCAGTGTATTTTTATCTACTATCTAATATTTATATATGAATTCTAATTTTTCTATTACTTATACACTTTTACATATAAATGGATAAATGCTTTCATTTAAGCAAGTCAAAACAATATTTTAGGTTTTCATGTATTCTAACCAGTCATACAATATCTTGTTTCTCATCTATAACAAATAAAGAAGTGAGATTTCAGTTCATGGAAACCTAATGCCTGCTTATATGTTTATTATGTATCATTTATATTAATGCCTCAATCAATTAATTTTCCATAAGTTATTTGTATTTATACCCTTATAGAAATTGAATAAAAGGAGAAACATACATTTTAAAAATACTGTTGATCAATGTTGTCAGTCCTACAAATGCAATAGGTATAAAGATCACTAATTACTTCCATAGTCCAGCTTATATAATCTTGATTTACTAATAAATAATTCATAAATTAGACTATTTTAATACGCTTTTCCTTGACTACAGGGAACTCATAAAACTCAGGAATTCTCCACTTGCATCAGAACTCCAGGTCTTCAAGTATACGAATCTCTTTGCACTTTCTTTTTAAATTCATATTCCAAATTTATCAATTCTGACTATTCAACTGAATGACACCAGATTACCAATATCATTGAAAACTGGGAAAAAATTATATATTTGTTTTTCAGATTTTCAGCATTCCAAACAGCAGTTCTCAATGACATTCAAACCCCCCTCTCTGGAGCATCCATGCTTATTACCTCCTCCCTCACCTCCACCCGCCACCCGGACGTACCATATATGTTAAGTGCATCCATTCAAGCATTTAAAACAAGATGTCTTTTGGTGCAAGTTCATGTACCTGAGTCTAGTCAGTCTATATTGAGATCTTAAAGAAGATCTACTCTCCATCAAGCAGTAGTAATCAGTTACCAACAATCCCAAGGCTAGCCCCCCAGACCCCCAATTCCCTTGCTCCACACTGGGGCTCTGTGTGACTGAGTCATCCTGGGTCTTGTGAAGGCCACCACCATTGTGCAGTTTTTTTAATATTCTCATACAACTAATGTTTGCAGCACAATATAAAGGCATGTATTATCTGTAGACATTTCTGTCAATATTTTCTTATTCTCTTTACTTTTGTCATTTATATATAGTCAGAAGAGCATAAAACATGAAAAAAAATGAATTTGAAATACAGTAAATGTATTTGAAGTAGAAACACTCAGTTTCAAATGCAACTGTGTATTTATAGTAATTAATACTCTCTAGGAAAACATCACAAAGTATATTCATTATGTTAATTCTCATAATACTGGAAATGGGAAAAAAATCCGGTAATTTCTTAGTAAGAGCAATCATATGATCGTATTTGCCTTACATGTTTGCATCAGTTATGGCTCATGTTTTATAGTTTCCTACATTTGAATATGATCTCTTAAAAACATAACCCTATTAATATAATAAGTACAAGGAAAATAAACATAGTTGTCAAAAGCCACACACTTAGGAGATTCAGTATTGATTTTGTACTGCTCTTAAGTTGCATAAAAGGAATAAAAACAACTTCATACTCAGCTTCCCATTGTCTACTTTTTTCTCATCTTCTTTCTAATCCCTCAGATCAAAGAGAGACACTGCAGAATTGAGACATGAATGTCACCTGCATAGTCTACACAGCTGCAATCTTATTATTAATCACTATGGGCTCAATATGTGGCATATATATATATATATATATATATATATATACCATAAACAGCTTGTTTTCCTGTGGGTTATCTTAGTAGTGTCAGATATGAATTGAACCAATTTATTTGGATGATATACAATTCAAGACATTGTGATAGATTTTCAGATGATCAAGAATAGTATTTAAGTACAATTTTCTACAGTTTGGTAGACTGACAACAAGAAGAAAAGAAAATGTTGTCTAGGAAAATATGTTGATTTTTATAGCTTAAAATTGATTTTAGCCACAGCAGTTGCTCCACTCTTAGGTCCTAAAATGGGCTGGCTCTGTAGTACAAATAGAAGAAACCAGAGTGCTCACAGCTTCATGTCTCTGAGAGAACAATGGGAGGTCCTAAATGAGCAAGGCACATTTACTCTGTAATAAGATACAGCATTCTGAATTTGTCATGTATAAGCTGTATTTTATTGATCCAACACACAATTTCACATATACTTCATTTGAAAAATTCATAGACAATTAATTAATAATCCATTAGCAATGAAAGACAAATTATCAAAATATATTCAGGAATTCTTTTCTCTAAGAATTAAAACCATGTGAGCAATAGATAAATATTTCAATGCACCCTAAGTAGAATCAGAGGGTAGCCTAAGCAGGTTATTGAAAACTATTGTTTGTTGTTTAATTAAACCTCACTTAATAAAAGTGATGAATGACTATATGCCCGTGACACAGGAAGATTAAGATATTTTGGGAGGAGAATAATATTAGTTACAAACATCATCCAATAATCATATCTCTTTCCACTGACTTCATTTGATTCAGATCTGCATTTCCTTGGACTTTTTGAGGTATTTCATGATTATTTTCTCCTGGGAATTTATATTACTTTTATTCATATACAAACATTTTACTTCATAGAATGGTAGTTATCAGGGTATGTGATGGGGAGAGGAGCTTGTTGAGATGTAGATCAAAAAGCAAAAAATTAAACTAGATTGAATACATGTTGGAGATCAATTGTGACTATAGTAAACAGTAACAGATATTGTGTTCTTCAATACTGCTAAAAGAATAGATGTTATTGGTGTCACTGCAAAAATTGCTAAATCCTATAGTAATATAAAAGAAAATTATCTAGAATCACCCATTTTCCAGAGTGTGGATATGTGCGCACATTATAAACACATATGTTCCACATATATATGAAACTTCTGAGCATTGTGCATATTTCAAAAATATGTTCAATTTTATGTTAATTATACTCCAGATCCATAGTATAAACACAGAGCTGAGATTCATCTCATTTGTGATTAATTGAAAATTCTGTCATATGTTTCCTCAACTTTTCTTATGCCTAATATGAGCCTTATACTCCACAGATTAAATGTGCATTTGTTTTTATTTAAGTATTTTCTGTAAATCCTTCTACTGAATTTCAAATCTAAAGCTTTGTTTAAAAGCTCTTTTGTAGACACAATAATTTTTCTTCCGATTTTAAATGTCCACTCATTATAAACAATCATTGTTCAGTATTTGTGGTTAAATGATAATGCCAAATGAAATTAATGGAGAATAGAATATGATTTGTTAAATTCAGATCATGTAATATTTTCAAGAAATAAATAGAAAGATGAAGGATAAGGTTCAGTTTGTGAGTTAATAAACACAAATATTCTAACATATTTAATGACCTTTCTGGTATTTTAACACTTTTAAAATTTTCTTTTGGAAAGAAATGACAACTTTTAACATTTATGAGATCCACATTATATTTAATTGACATTGGAATTTAATCCAAGGTTTTAGAACTATAAGAGGTATTACTAATATATTGGACAGAAGACTGAGGCACAGAGGAGGGGATGGGTGAAGCAGAACTGGGCAAAAAAAAACTTGATGGGGTTAGAGACTCTCAACCACAGACATTCAAAGTACAACATTCGCCCATCGTGACCTAGAAATAGACTCCTGAAGGTCCAAATACAAAGACTTTCAACCATCCTAGGAAAAACTGAAGGGAAGCTTCTCTGCCTCTGCCTCTTGGGTTCCTAAAGCCAAGAGAAATTCTGTTAAAATGCCCACAGGGCTTCACATTACTGGTGAAGGCTTTGCTATGAAATCCTGTGAAAGCATAAAGGGTAGTCTAGAGCCCAAGAGACCTTAAGACCTGGACCTGCAGAGGCTGATGCATGGGGACAAGGTTTAAGAAAGAAACTGCCCTCAAATAACGAATACACAGAGCTAGGCAAAATCAACAATCTGCTCAAATTCCTCATACTTAATGTTCAGTAAGCAAGTTCCATGCTATGTGCTGTTCTGGGGAAGGAATGCCACAGTTTTGAAGAACACAATCATTCTGTTAATTGAAAATAAATGATTATCTCCATTCTCTCTCTCTCATCTAATATCTCCACATGTGTGTATACATATACATGTACATACAGAGATGGACACCTGTGTTGACTTATATTGACTTGTATTCTTCCTAAATTTTATATTGAGATCTCCCAATGTGAACTCAGTTTTGAATAGACCTTCCAAGGGTTAATTATGATAAAATAATATTTCATGGGGGGTCTTAATCTAGTACAATTAGTATTCTTCCAAGAAAATAAGGAGATACTAAAGTAGAATGTTTTATAAATTGATCTTAAACTTCTAGCCTAAAAAGCTGTGAGAAAATCTGTTATTGTAGACATCTAGTCTGTGAAATGCATTATGGCAGCCTACTTAAGGAATAAAGATGCATGCCAGGCATCAAGCAATAGCCTTTCTCTGTATTAGACAATTATGCATTTCTCATTTCTTTAAACATTCCATATTTTTCACATTGCCAGCAGTAAATATACTTGGATTGGATAGCATGCACTGTCATCAATCTTTAAATTCTGTTGAATGCATAAGGAACCTGACAGAAAAGATATTAAAAATCCCCCTGGGTAAGGTGATACAACTTAAAGTGCTTTGACACTGCTGGTATTTGCCATCTGAATAAAGGCTGAAAGAAACCAGAAGAGCAGCATGCATACAATGTGTTAATTAAGCACTCACTGCAAGGTTTCCAACAATGAAATGACAAGGTCGAACTGGTGATTGATGTGCATGGCTCTGAGAGAATATGGGATAAAGAAAGACACAGGGAGATGGTGGGAGATGGAAGTATGACTATGGAGAGTTTTGTTCCTGTACTCACTGTAGTGTGATGAAGGCCAGTATCTGAAAATATTCTGAAGATAATGCTAACAGGACAGAGTTTGAAGGACATGAAAAATAAGAAGGAAAAGGCCATGACGAGCACAAGATCAGGGACCATAGCAACTGAGAGAATATGACAAAATCACTTCAGACATGGTGTGGCAGCTTGCGAATTCAGCTTCTGGCAATTAAACTGATGCATGATACCCACTGTAGATGTCAAGCTGGCCATGTGAGATGAAATCAAAAGAAAGATGCAAATGGGACATAAACAGGCAGGGCTTTAGATTATTAATTATATAAAGGAAGGAACTTGATCAACTCGCCAAGAGTATCATTGTACAGTATTTATCTGAAGACAGCCTTGGAGCATTCTAACATTAAATGGTTGAGAAGAAATTAAACTAGAAAGAAAAAGAACAAAAGCTAATATTGGGGCAGGTATGGGGAAGAAAATCAGAAAAACGACATCAGAATATATGGAAAAATCTAATTTATCAAAGCACTGCAAAATGGTTAAGTAACATAAAACATCCAATAATGTGCTAAAGCTTGTTACATGTGGATAGAATCAGGCTATTAATTCCAGAAATCTTTCTTTGTAAGTGTTCCATATCACAGATTTTATTTTAGCTTTTGAAAGTTTCATACATAAGTATTGTATTAACATTACTTTCACCCATCCGTGTCTCCCTTCAACTCCTCCCCAGCGCCCGCTTCCTCAAAATTTCCTGTACTCTTCTTCAATGATCATTGTTACACAAACATACACCCACAGACACACAAACACACACACACACACACACACACACACACAATGCAATGAGTGCATTGATGATGGTCATGTTTTCCTGTGTTAAGGCTGCCCGCTTGGGATATCTCTTATGGAGAGACAAAAACTTTTTAAAAAATGATTCTCCTTCTGTCAGTACTCATTGATTCATTGAAGATTATCGTCTTGACATGGGACCCTCCCATCCCCCGCTACCCTGTAAGCTGGTTCTGTCAGTATACAGTTCTTGGGGGACTACTACACTGTGCAGATTTCAGTGTTGTGGCTTCCCTCTCTTGTTCATAATGCGTTAACTAGAAGTAGATGTCTTGTCCTTCTGGTGTTTACAATCATTCTGCCCCCTCTTCTGTGATGCGCCCTGAGATTTAGCTGTAGTGGTTGCATTGAGAATGTATAACTTAAGGCTGGGCATCTCATAGACACTTATTCTCTATATTTGAACCAGTTCTGGATCTTTATAATAGTATCCAACAGATTTCATTTTTTAGTGACATATCCACTTTTTCCACTTCTCCCTTCTAGTTTTGTTTGAAGATGTGACTGTATTTGCAGCAATTGAGCTGGAACTGACCTGGAAGTCACTTAGGCTGCACTCAAACCTCTGGAGCACACTATGCAAGTAGCCAAGGGAGAACATCAATCAATGGCCCAACACCACCTTCATAACCAAATAGCCACATTTTTGACTGGCACAGCATTCAGCACTGGTACAGTAGTGGCGCCTTTGTCTCGGGGACAATAAACAGCTGCCTAATTGGTCTTAAGAGTCCACTCAATGGGAGGAAACCCATTTATGGTACAGTAATCATAGACAAATACACCTGGCTGAAGAGGTCATAGATCTTAGAGCAATCCCCAAGGCTGTCACAACCCTAGGCTATTTCAACTCCTCACTAAATACAGACGGTGTATCTTATGTTTACAGTCAAGTATCCCAGTCCCATTCATAAAAGAAGCTTCTTTTGAACAAGCCAGAAACTGATACAGAGTATCACACAGCTGGTCACAAACAGTCATTGTCTGAGCATTACCCAAGCCTAATCAGCATATCTGTAATGAATTTTCTACACTCAAGGCACATGCAATATACAACAAGAGGTAGAGAAGGCAATAATCAATCTCTCAACTCTCATTAGAGAGGCTCTCTCATGCAACAAAGACCACTAACACAAAAGGTCACAAATGGCTACATAATGTAGATTTGGATTCTACAGAGTGTGGGTCACTGGACAGGACTCTTATATTAAGTTTCACTCACCCAGGGCTCAGGGACCATTGCAGAAGAGGAGGCAGAAATAGAAAAAAAATCTCTTATCCATTCAGGTTACAGTGATAGACACTTCACATCCTTTGGCATCAAAGCTTCTCACATACAGCCTCAAACTTGTGTACATCATATATAAACTACATTACTACTAAAATTAAAACCTTGTCTCGAGTTCCTAACAAAATTACTTTTTTTATTGGATTTCATTGTTTTGATAAAATATGAAATACATTAACTTTTCTTCTGTTAGCAGTGTTGAAAACTTTATATGAGAGAATTAAATATGCAAACTGCAGTTGCAAAATTCAATCTTTGCTTTTCAATTTATTTCTCATTTTCCATGAAACATCATTTTTTTCTCAATATAAGAAACAGACTAACATAATATTTTGAAAAAAATATTATATATCAAGTATATATAATATTAGTTATAGATTAAATTTCTTCATTAAAATTTGTTCATCATTAAAAAAAATTATATTTCTAAGCTAAAATTTTCTAAATTCCTTCTCCTCAGTTATCATATTAGATATACCTGAGGGTCACCCACATTTCATGTGAGTGTGATCTGTGGTATCTGCTGTCCAAAAAATATTTGCCATAACCCTATGTATGAGGAAGAAAGAGAAAGAGAGAGAATGAAAGAGAGAGTTAAAGTGAGAAACAGAAGGAGGTGAGAGGAGAAAGAGAGGTTAGATATCATGGTAGAATATAAACTCAGATTTTATTATCATATGGTAACATAGAGAAGATGTTACATGCTGCAGGGTCAGGCTTTATTCAACTGGGTGAGGTGCTTAAAACTTGCTCATGAATATTAAGTAACATCAGAGAAATTGAAAGCTGTCTAATCGTAATTCAGGCCCACTCAGTGGGATGGAATTCATGTGTGGTGATGTAAATATAACCAAATGCACCTGGCTAGAGAAGTCATAGATGCTGGAGAAAACAACAACAACAACAAAAAATCTACTTTTGCCAAATTTCTAGACCAATGTGGTTTCCTGCTTTATTCTTAATATTCATCCTTACATTTATAGAAAATGTGTCTTTCTCCCCTCATCAAAGGAGCTTCTCTTTGCAGCAGATGGAGGCTATTAGATTACTTGAAACTGCCAAAACGCAGAGTAATTGTCTTTGAGAAACTTAATTCTAAGTGACATATCTTCAATGAAAACTCTATACATAGAATGCATGCTTCTCTCAGCTCTCACCAGAGACGTTTTCTTATGCAACAAATGGTGATTAATGCAGAAACCCACAGTTGGCCAATGTGCTGAGAACAAGAGGCCACAGATTGCATATTCCTGAATAGGACACCTATTTCAAATATCTGCCTATCTGCCTTTCATTGCAAAAAAAGAGGATGTATGATTGCATAGCCACAAGGAAACAGTATTCAGTTAGCTGGTTATTTACTCATATGAACTTGCAGCTATGGTGACAGCATGCACAGGCACTATGCCAGCTCAAACCACATGAAATCCCAGTATAGACTTGGGGAAGAAATATCAACCCAACCTGTGAAATTCTTGGCAATTGATGGTTTCTGGGAGCGGGAAAGACAGGGTCTTACAGGGATAGAACTCTTGGTGGTCCCAGTGGATGGACCTACATTAAAGGATATTTTGTGACACAAATCAGACTGTATAGGCTATATTATATGTATTTATACACATATTTGTGTATATACGTGAGAGTACATTATACTGAACACGGGATAAGGGTGGTAGGGCTAGGTCCAGGATCTAAATTCCATCAAATAACACTGTATGAAAATCATAAATATTCCATAAAATATAATAAAATTATAGAATATAGAATTATTTATAAAAACAGTATAAATACATTAACAAAAGTGCATATGTGCCTTGTTGTCTCTTTCTTCCTCCCTTGCAAAATTAGTTGGGTGAACATTTAAATAAAAATATCTTTATCTTGTGAAATGCATGTAGCTGTAGGTATATGAAATAAAGGGTCAGACTAAAACCAGAGACACAGTAAAGATTAATTCCAGTATTAATATCAGGTATTTGTCAAACAATCAATTCTGATTTTTCTATGGGAATGCATTCTGGAATACCGATAGTACGTGTAGTTAATTTTTTTTCATTTAATGTAATGAATAAATTTTAAATAAATAATCTTAAATAAATTGTATTTAGATATTATTTTAACCGATTCATAAAAACAAAAAATACACATGTTGGCAAAAGAAGAAGCTAGGTCTTCAAAGCAGGCAGAAATTAGCTAAGAGGCTTCTGAGTGATCCAAAACTAAGTACAAAGGAAAAGGAGTAGACCCATAATTTGACCCATCAAAGATATCCATATATATATATATATATATATATGCATGACATATGCATAATAACTTTCATACTTGATGAATTTTGATAGGTATAATATACCTATGTAAAAATAGAAGCCTGATTAAAACCAAACTGTTGGGCCAGAGAGATGACTCAGCAGTTAAGAACACACATGCTTACAGAAACCCAATTTCATTTCTCTGCAACCACTTCAGGAAGCTCACAGTCACCTGTAACTACAGCCGCATTACATCCAAAGCCTCTGACTTCCAAAGGCACCTGCATTCTGGTGCACATACTCCTCTGCCCATACAAACGTGCATATGCACATATTTTGGAGTTATCACTGGTCTGGAACTGTCCATGTTGACCAGGCTGGCCTTATACTCAAGGAGATCTAACTGCCTCTGTCTCCTGAGTGCTGGGATTAAAGGAATGCACTACCATACCTAGTGTATAGACAGATAATTTAAAGATAAAAATAAAATATAAGTATTAACAAAACTAGTTTCATGAACCTATAGATCATTCATGCAAAAACTATGTAATACTAGTTTTAACCAAATATCTGAATATATGTTTCTATTCTGCTTTTAATGAACACAATCACTGCATACAGTCTTTTACTATTTTCTGTATTTTTGTGTGTATGAGTATGTTGTCTGCATATATGCAAGTTGGCCTGTTTCCCACTGTGCTGGAGGAGGTCAGAAGAAGGAATCAGATCCCCTGAAACTGTATTTACAGACAGTTGTTAGCCACCATGTGAATGTTGAGACCATGCCCACGTTCTCTGCAAGAGACATCAGTGTTCTTAACTGCTGAGCCATCTCTCCAGCCCATTGCATCAGTTTTAATAAATACTTTATCCAATATTTTTCTGCTCAGAGTGATATTGTTGGTGATTGGAAATAGATTTGTTAAACTGATAAAGTATTGTCAATTTTTTAAATTAATGTACTCTAAGTATATATGAAATGCTTGAAGATTCTGATACACACACTTTATATTTTATATCCTGTCATTTCAAATAACATAATGATTTCAGGTATTTTCTGGTGATTAGTATAGATGAACAAATTTGCATTTAATTATTGAAGATTATAAGTATTCTTTTATAAGCTGTATAATGAAGAAATGAAGTATTGTACTTTTTATAATATTTTATTTAGTACTTTTACTTTACGGGTATAAGTGTATTGACTCGAGTTTGGTTATGAGGACTCACACTGTATCTAACAATGACATTTGACTCCCATTGCAGGTGATCTGTTGTCCTCTTAGGGCCTCCTTGGGTTCCTGTATGCATATGGTGTACATAAACACATACAGGTTCACACACATACACGATTTTTTAAATAAATGTATTTCAAGCTTAAGATCTTTACTTCATAATTATTATCTATTAGAGTTATAGCATTATTGCATCTCCTTAGAATTGAGCACAACTAAAGAATATGTAAATGTGTGCATTGTTATGTATACTGTAGCTATACATTTGAAATCTTGAAAGATACAGTAGCTTATCTATATAATTCTTAGAAAAGAAATATAATGTTAGTTTGCTGGTCTGAAATGTGTTTTCATTATGAAAAATTATAGTTGTGACAATTTTTTCTTCTATATACTACAAAACTTTCTGAAATGTATCCCAGGTTTAAGAGGTCCTTTTAGAATAATCCATGAAAATTGGAATAGTGTCAAGGTAGCAGACCTAAACCAACAGAACATGCCAGTTCTTAAAATCAGGATATGACCCTAAAATAAAGGTCACTTATGTCTCATGTTTGTTAAAAGAAAGTCACAGTGATGATTCTGTTCTTTGCTACGTGAGTCAGTTGACACAGTTAATAAGACAATGTATATAAGAAGTTTCTGGATTAGAGATATCTTTCAAAGTTCACCAGGGAGAGAAAAGAAAATTTCTCTGTTATCTTCCCAGTTTATTCCCCTTGGGGTAGATAGAGCATACTTAGCAGTCAAGGAAAATTGTTAGGACAATATCTGTAAAGCTGAGGAAGCTTTATTGTTTTCTTTTTTCAACTTACATTTTTATAATGTTTTAATTTATAATTTTTTAAATTTTAGTTTACGTGCATGAGTATATCATCTGCATGCAGGTAAGTTTACCCATGATGTGTAGTGCCCTGAGTCAGAAGAATGTGCCGGGTTCTCTGAAACTGGAATTACTGAGAGTTGTTAGCTGTTATGTGGGTGCTGAGACTCAAACCCAGGTCTTCTGCAAGAGCGGCCACCGCTTGTAACTGCTGAGCCATTTTTACAGCCCTTTACTTACACTTTTTAATGATAGATAGACACAACAGATCAGAAAGAAAATCTTTCCACTATAGACATTGATTCTCTAATGTTTAGTGCTCTAAGGTAAAGAGAGAATATATACCCTGATCCCTTTAGTCCAGGGAACAAAAATAAAGGCAGAATAAGACTGCAGAGAAAGAGTAGAGGGCACCCTTGTCCCAAGAGTTGATTCTGGAATTTTCTGGGCAAGGCAATAAGGCATGAATGTTGTAAATTTTGGCAGATATATGTGTTCACTATGTATGCCTTCATTCTCTGTATAGTGACAAATATAACAGCTCCCTTGAGAAATGTTTATATTTATCATTTAATTATAAAAATCTACCAGACATTAATTTTCATGACAATTTACAAGCATGGCACAGGCCTTTAATTCCACAATTTGGGAGGCAGAGGCAGAAGCAGGTGGATCTCTATGAGATCAAGGCCAGCCTAGTCTATATAGCAATTTTCAGACCAGTAGAAAAAAAAAGTTTACAACCATGCAAAATATAAGAAATTATTTCATGAATTATAAATTTAATAAGTTCAAAATGTTTGCTCTTAATAGCAGATATATGGTTTTAAAGATTTGTGTATTATGTATTCATGTGTTTTTCTTTTTTTTTTTTTTTTGTCTTTTGGAAACAAGGTCTCCCTGTAGCCTCAGCTGACCTGGTCTTGCTACGGAGACCAGATTGGCCTTGATGTCACAGAGATCCACCTGCCTCTTCCTTCCAAGTGCTGGAATTAAAGGTATGTGCCAACATGCCTGACATTGTTTTATTTCTTTTTAAATAGTGTTTAGGTGTGGTGTGTGTATATGTGTGTGTGTGTGTGTGTGTGTGTGTGTGTGTGTGTTTGCAAATGCATCAGTGCCCATGGAAAACAGATCTCTTGGAGCTTAGTTACAACTGATAGTGCGCTACCTGACATATTTACCCATGAGACTTCTCTCCAGCCCCAAGAGCAGATAACTTTAACCTTGAATATGATGTCATATCTGCTTCCTCATAATAGAAACATAGCCAGAAACTGGTTTATATTAAATCAATGATCACTGAGTGAGTAAACATCTGAATAAACTGCAATAATTACTATTTACTTAGCTCTTATCTTCATAAAATCTCTCCTATTATAATACACAAATTAATTTAAATAGAAAACAGCATTTAAATTTAATTAGTCATTCTTTAAAACTTTAAACACCACTGTAAAGGATGTCTAGTTACTTAAAGGACACCATATTTTGTATTTTTACCAATTATGTACTCAAAAACCAAGAAGTAAACTTCACCAGACCCTGAGGTGATACTTCTTGTGTTCTTGCCCAGTGATGGATAAATACCTAGTGACATTCTGAAAAAATGCAAAACGACATCAGAGATGGCTTTGATGTCCTTCAGCAGCGTCATACAAGGAGTGGGACTACTGTTTTTAAATTAATGATAGTAACTTTGAGTTGTTTTGATTTTCTTCTTCATGTGATAGCTTTACCAAATATTCACAGGAAATTTAGGTTGAAATTTCTTTTTTCTTTCATTAAATGTGCATAATAAAATTTGTTTATGTAAAGAATATAGAATTGAACTATTTGTATCGTCATTTACTTTTTAATGTGCCATTTCTACACAGACATCTAATCTCATAACAATGTACTCTAGAAAAAAAATTGATGATTCAATAACATTTGAGATCAAAATGTCTAACTCCTCAGAGGGCTTGCCCTTTCATAGACTCTTCCTTCTTTGAAGGAAAAATAAAATGACCTCATATAAGATCCGTGGTAAATGAGCGTCTTAAAATTGATAAAGTTTCTCTGGGCTTATCCAGACTGAAATTATAATTATCTGAACCATTCTAAGTGATATTTTTCAGCTGTGTATCTTAAATTCATTCATTTTTCCAGAAATTTATTGTGACTTTAATCATCTGGTATTTTTCCTCTGAGGGTTTAAACAGTGAAACATCTGTTATTATTGAACAGCTTGAAGATAACTGCTCTTTTAAAATCATCCCAAGGAAGGTTATAACAGAGTCAAAACAACTAGAAAAAAACCCTACTTTTTGCAAGGTTATCTTAAAGTTTGTATCTCTTATTTTAATTAATTTTCCTCTTAAATTGTGAGACATAAAGTTGTCTTTAATTGAACATTTATGGGTCATTATATTTCAGTCATTGTGATCAATAAAAATCCGCTTAGATAAAAACTTGTCTCCTTTGATTTATTTTTTAAGAATATGTTATAAGTGTCCATTGTAGTGTTTCATTTACTAATTGTCATTGGACACTATTGTATGTATGGAAAATGACACATAGTAGAAGAACTGGATAAGTTTGTATGTTCAATGTAATTTTTAAACACAGAAATCTATTTCAATGAAATTGTCTAGAATGTTTGAAGGAACATTAACATCAAAAACCTGGCAACTGCTCTAAGCACCATGAGAATCAAGTTCATCAATAAAGAACTTAAAAATCTTCCAGAAAACCTCCCTACAGTGCTGAAAACAAAGTGCCTCTGAAAACCTAGAAAGATGGAGTAAAAGCTTTGATTATAATGACCTCCAAAATATTATTTAAGACATGAGGATGAAGCTTTCAGCCAAGGACTCAGGGTACCTACTGAAAATATTGCCCATCACTGAACAGGGAAAGGATTTAAAACAGGTTGCTAAATTACACAAGGCATAAAGGAGAAAAGGTAAACATGACTAGTCTGGATGTTTATAGTAATTTTGGACATTAAGCTTTCAGGAAAGGAACTCAAACAGGGAAAGACATTCTGAACGATGGCTAAGAGAAAGTTGACCTGGAAAAACTAGTAGATAAAATACAAACCATTACAGGAGAAGAAGCTTATGTCAATGATGTGGTAATAGTTCTGAGAAATATGGGAATAGAGCTCACAGATTTATAGCTCTCAGAACTAGTAAACCATCTACCAGTTGATGAAAAAGTTTGTCTAAAATGGTTGCTGAATGGCCTACAGTTTCTTTAAAAAAAAAAAAAAAGAAAGGAAAAAAAGTATTACAGTAAATTCGGTGCAGTTTTGGAAAATATGAGCATGAAGCGTACTCAAAAGGAGCATGAACATCTCTCAAACATATATTCTCTGTGTGTGACCAATTTTGGAACCCTCTAATTCCTTATGTCTATGGCAAAAAAAAAATCTTTGATGAATGGTGTACATCATAATTGTCTGTAAATATAAGGATACATATTTTGCATAAAGTAAGAATTTTTGTCAAGAAATATGACAGATATAATATTTTATCTAGGATCTAGGGCCTCTCCAAGAATGTGTATTTGGCTATATTTACAGTGTAACACATGAGCTCCCTCCCAATGAGGGACTTTAAGACCAGTTAGATAGCTGTTGAGTACCTTCTAGATAAGAGTGTCATTACTGTATCAACAGAGATGGTTTTCTGAGAGTAGTTTGGTCAAAGGGCTTTAAAGCTGGGTTTGACTGCTGATTGATTTTCTCCCTTAGCAAATTGCATAGTATCACCAAGAAATATGTAGTCTTCAGAGAGGAGGCTTCCAGATCAGTCCCTGCTTCATTGCTTCAAGTTCTGTGTCTAAAGTATGTCCTGTCTTTAGGAATAGGGACATATATGTTCAAGTTCTGGTAGGCAATCAAGGCTTGTGGCAATAGCCTGTGTCATTTTAGGAGCCTTTGAACTACTCTGACAAAAAACTTGAAGAGAGTTTTATCCCATCTACACTGTTTTCCTTCTTATATACCCTTCAGGTATATACATTTCCTCATGTTCAGATATTTTATGTTTATGAACTTACAAAGATAATGACTGCATGCACAAGACCGATGCAAACTTAATCATGCAAAAATTCAGTATCGAACTTGGGAAATAGGCAGCAGACCCCAAACCTAGCTAAGCAACTGATTACTGCAGGCTATGGGAGAGTAGAGCTTCTTTAAGGGAATGACTGTAGATAGACTGAATATACTCTACTGGATGAACTCTCACTGATGGACATCTGGGTGCAAATGGTTTGACTGGGTAGAACTTAATATATATGACCTAATGGCTGAAATCTGGGGAGAGGGGTATGGTGGGCATGCAAGGTGGAAGGGGTTCTAAATTTATTAAGATCTGTTACATGAAATGCAAAAAAGCTCAACAAAAGTGTTTTAAAAGAACTTGAAGACAAAAGAAAAAAACCTAAAGACTGATGGTAACAAATTTGACTATTACTGACCCTCTCAGAGGAAAAACTAATTACATAAGGCTATACATAATAATTATCAAGTAATTATTTGCTATAAAGAAGAGATTTTGATCACTTTAAAGGGAAAACTCAGGTCTGAAGAACTCACTTTCTCTTAGTTGACTTCAAGCACTTTAGAGAAGGATTTACAATTTCCTTCTCTTTGCTGTTAAGCTCGATGTCATTTTTGCTCAATCATTTTTTTTTCAAAATAAATCAATTGATCTTGTCCCCTGCTGTCTTTGGACCGAGGCATGCTCCAATTCATTTGCCTCAAATCTCTGGACTAGATTCCAAACATAGACTAGTTAAACCAGTTAGCATAGATTACTAAATCCCTCTACTGATCGTCCAACCTCCATCTTCCCTGGCTTCTGATCTGTCTGACAGAACAGTTCATTTAGGACTCTGGCAAGTCAGATCCTGCCTACCACTTCTCTGTTCCATTCCTCTACCCTGACCCCACCCTGTCCCCTGCTAGTCTTAGACCAGACCCACTTTAATTCCTCTGCCCAGATCTCTGGACTAGATTCTTAACCCACACTAGCTAAACTCCCTAGCATAGATCCCCACTGGCTACTGATCTGCCTGACATAGACAAGCCCTCCTACTAACCTCTCAGCCTACCTACTAGCTTGTTCCATGAACTACCCACACCAACCTACTACCCTGCAAGAACCTGAAGCACATACCAATTTATTTTTCATACCTTAACAAAAAGCACCTAATCTACCAAAACAGTATAAAAAGAACCAAAATTCAATTAAACAAAGGCAGAATAGAAGATCCAACAAGACACACGACCATCAAAGAACATCCATATGCACAAATGGCAATGTAAAAACACAAATACTATGAAATGACAAGAATATGTTGTGCCCAACAGAACCCACTAGACTGAGAGAAGTGCACTACAATGATAACATACAATGAGGAAACCCAGCATGAAGAATTCAAAAGAATAATCATAAATATGATCCAAGAATTTAAAGAAAGCCCACCCAAAAACCTCAAAGAACTCAAAGAGGATAAGGATAAACTTGTGATGGACATTCAAGAATACATAAATGTAAAACTTAAAGAAATATCACAATCATGACTTGAAAAATGAATTCACAAAAGAGATAAAATTATTGAAGAAAACACAAATGTAAGTGAACACAGAATTGAAAAAGTCAATAAACTAATTGGAAACAACAAGAGAAAGCCTCAAAAGCATAATGATTGAAACAGAAAATAGAATTTCAAGACTCTTTAACAAAGATGAAGATTTGAACTCCTTAAGAAAAGGTGATATAGAATTTTAAAATAGCTCAGGAATGGAATATGGAAGAAATGTAGGACAGCATTAAAGGAACAAATCTATGAACTATATGCATACAGGAAGGAGAAGAGTTTCAGGCCAATGGCATTAAACAGATCTTCAATAGAATTATAGAAGAAAACTTCCTTGAAAGATTTACCTCAAAAAGCACATAGAACACCCATTAGACATGACCAGAACAAAAACTTCCCATGGTATATCATAGTAAATATATTAAATGTACAGAACAAAAAGAGGATGCTGAAAGTTATTAGAGAAAAACAACAAGTTACATATAAAGGAAACTCCACCAGAATTACAACTGAATTTTCATTGCAAATTATGAAAGCCAGAAGAATCTAGACCAAAGTATTTCCAGTTCTAAGCAACCATAGAAGCCAAACCTGAATAATTCATCCAGTAAAAATATCTATCATGGTCAAAGGGAAGCAATTTTTTTTCATGACATGAAAAGGCTGAAATAAACCATTTCAACAAAACCAGCTCTACAGAAAATATTTGAAGCAATACAAAAGACTGAATATAGGAATGAATATACCCAAGAGGCTACAGAAAGAAAACAAAGAAAGCTATTATAATGGAAACACAAAATAGGAACACAAAGAAATCAATGATAAATTCCAAAACACATATTTCAGTGATAACACTAAATATGAATGTTTTCAACCCCCCTGTCAAAAGAAACAGGTTAGCTGAATGGATGTATAAAGAAAACCCATCAGTTTCCTATCTTGAAAAAAACACATTTCACCCTGAAGAAGAGACATTACCTTAGGATTAAAGGATGGAAAAAATGTCCCAATCAAATGACTCCAAGAAACAAGCAAATGTTGCTTAAAATTAATCAGAAGAGATAAAGATAGTCACTTCATTCTAATAAAAGGAACAATTGATCAAGAAGATATTATAATCATAAATATATATGCACCAAATACTGGTGCACCTGCTTTCATAAAAGAACTTCAGGACTAGTATTCCAAGAAAATGCCTCTTAAAAGCAAGTAGGTGTTGTAATTCTAGTATCTGAGGAAACAGACTTCAAATAAAGACTAATTCAAAAAGATAAAGAGGGCCACTTCATCTTAATCTAAAAAATGATTAATCAAGAGAATATTAAAAGCATGAAAATATACACACTAAACTCTGGTGCACCCAACTTTATAAAAACAATAATCCATAACAATAAAATATAGATTAACCCTAACCCCATAATAGTTGATGATTTAAAGACCGCAGTCTTCAATAGATAGGTCAACTGCACAAAGAATAGAGAGACATCTTGATTAAATGACACCTTATATGAAATAGTCCTAACAGACATCTACAAAATATGCTTCCCAGCATCAAAGAATACATGTTCAACTCAGCAGTCCGTATTCTGGGACTCAAAACAAATCACACACACACACACACACACACACACACACACACACACACAAAACAACAACAACAAAAAAACACTTTAAAGAACTCTATGCTGTCTATCAGATTCCAGTGCAGTAAAGCTTAGAATTAATAGCAAAAGAAGCTCCAATAAATACACAAATTCATTGAGAGTAAACAACACATGGGAATGCTGAATGGGTCAAAGAAGAAATTAAGAAAGAGATGAAAACATTCCTAGAACTAAATGAATGAGAATATAGCACAAGAAATCTCTGGGACACTTTAAAAGCAGTTCCAAGAGGGAAGCTCTTAACACCTGCATAAAAAATCTGAAAGGGCACATGTAAATGACTTAATAATACAACTCAAGACTCTGAGAAGGCAAGAACCAACGAATGCCAAACCTAAAGAAGAAATAACTAAAAGCAGAGCAGAAATAAATCAAATAGAAACAAAGAAAAGAGTACAAAGAATCAATGAAACTAAGAACTAGTTCTTTGAAATGTTAAACAAGATAGATACTTAGCCCAGTTAACCAAAAGAAATAAAGAGCAATTTCAAATTAACACAATCTTTTGAGAATAAAGGGGAAAAATCACAACACATGCACACACACACACACACACACACACACACACACACACACAATCCAGAACATTGTAAGGAAATACTTCAAAAATATATACGCTATTAAATTTGAAAATCTAAAAGAAATGGATGAATTTCTAAGTCATAGGTATCATTAAAGATAAACCAAGAAGAGGACAACAGCATAAACAGACCCATAACAAATAAGGAACTTGACACAGTAATACAAAACCTCTCAGTTGAAAAATGTCTAGACCCAGATGCATTCAAAGCAGAATTCTATGAGATATTCAAAAAGATAGAAATAGGGAGAACTCCCACATTCCAATGTTGCCAGTGTCATTCTAACACCAAAACCAGTTAAAGACACAACAAAAAAGAAAACTATAGGCCCATATCCTTAATGAACTTAAATGCAAAGATTCTCAACAAAATACAAACCTCATACAGACACATACTGAAGCGATCATTCACCAAGATAAAATCAGCTTAATTTCAGAGATACAGGGATGGTTCAATAAACATAAGTTAATAAATGTAATAAAATGTGTAAATAGATTTAAACACAAAAATCACATGGTTGTCTCAATATAAGCAGAAAAGGCTGTTGACAAAAACCAACGTGCATTTACTTTAAAAGATCTAGAAGGAATTGATCAGGAGGGAACAAATCTCAATATAATTAAAGCTGTATTCAACCAACCCATAATTCACATCGTTATATATGAAGTAAAAGCGGAAACATTCCCATTAAAATCAGAAACCAGACAGGGCTGTCCAATATCTCCACTCCTTTTAAATTCAGTGCCTGAAAATCTTGAAAGAAGCAGAAAGACAAAAGAAAAAAAAAAAAAAAAAAGGAAATTAAAGGAGTACTATTGGGAAAAGTAGAGATCAAATTATCCCTATTTGCTGATGTTATAATATTATACATAAAAGATTCCAAAATTTACACCAGAAAAATGTTAGAAATTATTAATAATTTCAGCAAAGTGACAGGTTATTAAATCAACTTATACAAACCAACAGCCGTTTTATGAAATGGCTACCAAGAAATAGCAATGAGTATATAATTTGATGCAACACCAGCAGCGAGGAAAATGGGAAGGATGCATGACGGTAAAAGAAATGCAAGAACCCGACAGAGAGGATATTACAGATCAGATGTTGCTGTGGATGAGCTGGGGAAAATAGCAATGTTCAGCGTGAAGGCGAGGAAGGAGGAACATACAGAGGACCATGATGGAGGAAGAGGGAACTCGGGAGTGGGTTGATCGTGGAGGTGGGCATAACTGGTTGTAGGGAGGGGAAAATGGAGGCGCTAGGGTGGACAGGGAGTAAGGAGGTCAGAAGGGAGGAAGAGAGCATAGAGATGACTGGATCTTAGGGGAGAGGGGACTAGCGAAGGCGGAGAGAACTCATGGACCGCACTGTCAACACAGTCAAATACACATGGCTGGCAAGGTCGTAGATCCTCAAGAAAATCCTATCTCTTTCAAATCTCTAGACAATATGTTTCTTACAATATGCTAAATTTGGCTTCTTATATTGCAGAGCTGTACACTGTACATCACTCAACAAAGAAACTTTTTTGTAACAGATAAAGCCTACTGCAGAATCTCATAACTTGTCCGACACAGGGAATATATGTCTGAGAGGTATAGCCTCCTAGGTGACAAATCTATTATTGAACCTCTACACCTAAGACTTGTGGAAAGTGGTGGAATGAGAGGTGGATAGAAAGCTAGTGTACCCCTCAATGCTCAGCAGTGAAGCTTCCTTACGAATGAGAGTGTGATGCACACACAATGCCACAACTGGTCAAGTTTTAAAGAATAAGAGACTGGATAAGACTCCTATATTGAACCTCTCCTACCCACATTTCAGTTACCACTGAAGAAGAGGGAGTGGAATGAATATAAGAGCCAAAGCTGGTTCATAAACACAGGGAAAGAGAGGCTTTCAGGCCCCTGGAGGCTTGGACATGCGAACCTGTAGCCAGTGGTGGCACCAAGCACAGGGCCGATGTGAATTTCATGACAAGGGCCCAGAGTCGAGCAAGAGAAATGGATGGTGGACCAGTTCTCCTCTAGGAACTACTGGAGCTGGATTGCTGCTGGATGACAGAGAGTAGGCCTTACTTACAATCTTTAGATAGGCTGACTAGACTCTGGTGGATGAATATGTAACAAGTGACATGTGGGTGTAGATGCTTGAATGAATAGGTCTTAGCATGTATTGTGAAATGCATGAGTTCTGGTCAGGTGTTGGCGAGACATGGATGGGGAAGATGTCGATATTTTATTGAGAACTGTTACATGAAATGTACAAAAGCTCAATAAAAATTAAATAATCATTTGATGGATATCATTCTTAAATATTTCAAGAAATGTCATTTTTAACATTTACAGTAGCCCTGTGTACCACATATAGATATATTTTCCCACCATCTCCTTATGACTTCTTCTGGGACCTTAGCAAAGCATGTCCTCATTTCCAGGAGTGGAATCCCTGGGCAATCATAGCATCTCTCATAGTCTGTATTTTTAAATCAGCATATATTTTTGTTAAATTTTGTGCATTTCATACAACATATTTTTATCATGTTTGGACCCTCCATCCCCATTCTGCACCCCTTATTTGCACCCCCAAGCCAGATTTCATGTACTATGTCATATATGTTGATTCCTGTCAAGTCACTTTTCTGTACACACCTATTTGTCCATCCACTTGAGCCCAGCTTTACACACTAAGAAAACCACTCTCCCTCCCCGAGTAGCTATCATTTTCCAGTGGTTTTTCAGCTAAAGTTACGGTTCTTCCCCACTTTTCCGTTTCTACGCTGAGTTGTCTGGTTTGAGTTTGCATGGGTCTTGCGCCTGCTCTTACCACTACCGTAAGTGCAAATGAGTTACTTCCCAGCTGTCTTGAAACTGTTTTCATGTGGCTATCAAATATCTTTGGCTCTTGAAGTTTTCCTTCCTCTCTCTTCTGCAGTTGTCACTAAGGCTTTGATGGCAGAGGTTTGATACATGTGTCCTATTCAAGAATAAGTCCTCTGCATGTTGGCCAGTTGTAACTTTCCAGGTTGATCATCATTTTCTGCATGAGGGTATTTGCTGCTTAGAGTTGAGAGGTGTGTTCATATTCTTTCGCCCCATATTCTTCTGTATTCCCTGAACTTCAAGTGTAAAGGTTGCATTGTGAGTATATCACTTACGGCTGATGTTTGTGATCTGTGAAATGCGTGTATGGAGGACAAAGCTATGGACTTCAGCAAAGGCGTCAATCCATCTTAACTGCTAAGTCTCCTCTCCAGCCCCTACTGTTTCTTTTCATATTCACTATATAGACTAGGAAGATTTCACAGCTATTTACTCAAATTCGAATCCACCTCCTTGGCATCAATATATTTTAAAGGGAGAGGCACATAATCCTTTATATTTTTTCCCCTCTGGGTAATGGTAAAGTAAACATACTCCACATAGCAGCCATGTAAATCATTGTGCTTATGTTCCTCTCTCTTTTTTTTACATGGGCAAGCATGTAAAGTCTACAGTGGACAGCTTGTACCACAGCTTCATAAACTATGGTTCATCACAAGGCTTCACATAAATGAATGTGAAGGTTACAAAATAATTGGCAATGGTAAAAGATTTGTGAAAGTGCAGTGACCAAAACTTGATACAAATTCAAACCCATAAAAAATCTCAGGCATTTCTGGCTGTTCCAGCCCATGTTACATCACTTAGATGCATAGACCCTGGTGTGCTTTGCACTATACATCCTACAACAACACCACACACCACTAGTGAACGCTGCCTGAAACACCTTGGCTCAGAATAAATACCACTCTATATTATGAATAGCAGTGCCTTACTACAGTAAGCTTTACCACAGCTTTCTCAGTTCCTAAAGCAGATTTCGGATGTGCACCACTAGATCCTATTATAAATGAACTTTTATTTATTAAATATTTTAGCATATATGAGTTAAGAACCTTTTATTTTAATCATTAATACTTTATATTGATCATTATGAAATGTCTTTCTTGCTTCTAGTAATAGCTCTTAGATAAAAGACTACTTTGTCCAGTATTATCAGTGTTATTAACATTCTTGTCCTGCTTGATCGGTCTATTTTTTTCTTTCCTTTTCTATATACTTAAAGGACATATTTTGTGAATAGCATGTGGTTGGATTACTTTTTTATTTAATTTGACAATTTATGTTTCTTAATTAAAGTTTTTAGTAAATTCAATATAATTATTGACATAAATCTATACAGTATGATTGTTGAGTTTGGGCAAATGTTCACATCTGTGTAACCTAAACATCTATCAAGATACAAAATATTATAATTCTCCGTGATTTTTCCTTGTGTCTCATCCTGGTGCATGTCTACACTAGACCTACTATTCTCCAGAAGCAACTGAGCATCTGATTTTTCTCCTAAACTAGTTTTAGTTATCTCAGGATATCATGTAAATGAAATCGCAGGATATGTACGTTTGTCCATAAAGCCTTTCTTTCAGCTTTCCAATGCTGTATCTTAGCAGCTCCAAAAGTTAATGCTTAAAAGCCACTTTTTTATGAATAAAAAATCCGTTAAGTCAGAAATCCAGATATGATCTATTGAGTTCAGATTGCCTTTGATCTATAATATCTGTGGCCTTTGTTAAAAAATTCAAATTTGGCTTTTGGAATAATCTAAAGGCTCATTCAAACAGGTGTAGTAGTTGATGATAGTCACTGGAAACAGTCTCTATTTATTTACAAGTGACTTCTCCACTTGATTTTATTGCAGTGGCTAGTTTGGGCTTCCTCACAACATAGGCTCTAGGTTTCTAGTTAAAACATCCTAACAGACAGAGACATAAAAACTGAAACCTGTATGTGATATAACAGCGAAAGCCGAATAGCACTGTGTTTTACGTTTGTTTCTCTTGCTGTGATAAAAGACTCTAACCAAAAACAACTTGGAGAGAAAAAGGTTCATTGTATCTTACATGTTAAAGCCCAACACCAAGGGAAGCTGGGTTAGATATTAAGCAGGAACTAGGAGGCAGGAACTGAAACAAAGGCTATGGAAGAGCAGAGCGCTGTTCCCTGGTTTGCTGCCCCTGACTAGCTCAGGTACCTTTATTATACAGTACAGGCCCATCTGCCTAGGGATGTCACTACCTACAGTGGGTTGGGCCTTCCTACATGAACCAGCGATTAAGAAAATGCTCTATAGACATGTCTGCAAGTCAGTTTTATAGAGGAAGTGTCTCAACTGAGGTTCTTTCCTCCCAGGTGACTCTAGTTTGTATTAAGTTTACAAAAACAAAACAGCATACATTGATTTTACCAAATGTTGTTATTAAAGGAGTTTTAAGACCCTACTAAAGTCAGTGTTACTTCCTGATGGGAAATGAATTAGACACATTTTAAAAAGAGAAATATTTGTCACACACAAATTGTGATCATGAGTGAAGATGTTGTGGACAATGCTATACAAGATCTGTGTAGACTGGGACTTACTTTTCCCTTGGGTAAATATCTCAGAGTGGAAACACTACACTAAGCTCTTTAGTTCTAGAAGAAACAACCAGATGATTTCTCAAAGTGGAAGTACCATTCTAAACTCCTACCCCAACAATACTTAAGAGTTGTATTTATCATCACTCCTTTAAACAGCTGAGGATGAGGGCCGTACTTGGGGTCAAGTACAGGACTACACACGTACTAGATGAAATGTTACCATTGCACTAACTTCAAGCCCTATTAACAATGCTTTAAATTTTAGTTCTTCTGATATCTCAATTTGGCCTTATCTTACATTTCTCTCATGAGTATTTCTAAGTACTTATTAAAGATTGTATGCCTCTTTCATCCTGTCAACCCTCCTTCACTCTGCTTCACTTGAAAATTACTTTAAAAATCAAGATTGTTATGTAAGATGTGTAAAACTGACTACAGTTGGTATGCATGGGGGACATGTGCAAAACTGTAAATAAATAGCTTTACTCCATTGTTCTATTTGTAAAACTGAACAGTGTGACAGGATACATTTAGGATGTGATGATTTATGTATGTCCATTATTGGTAACCAACAGTACTTACAGCAGTTCTAATCAAAGTCTGAAATTCTGTGTATGCTTTGCTTTATAAGGCTTCCAGGCAAGCCTTTTTGATACGATATAGATTATCCACCATGATCAAGTTGGCTTCATGCCAGAAATGCATTGATAATTCAACTTACATAAATCAGTATGTGTGATCTACCACATAAACAGACTCAAGGGCAAGATACCACATCATCATCTCAGAAAACAACAGAAAATATTTTCCACAAATTTCACCATCCTTTTATGATAAAAGTCATGGAGAATCTAGGGATTCGGGGGACATATAATAATAAAGACAGTATACGGCAAGTCTACTGCCAAACTTTTATTAACAGAAGAAAAACTGAAAGCATCCCCATTAAAACGAAGAACAATATAAGGATGTTTATTCTCTCCATTTTGTTCAGCTTGTTCCTTGAAGTTCCTTGAAGTCTTAGGCATAGCAATAAGACAAATGAAGGTGATATAAAAGGGAGAGAATTTGAGGGAAGAAATCAAAGTATCCTTATTTGCAGATATTATGATTCTATACATGCAAAATACATGGAGATCCTAAAAATCCCTCAGGATACTTCTAGAAATGACAAACACATTCATAAAGGTGCAAAATATAAAACACAACACATAGAAATCAGTAGCCTTCCTATATACCAACAGTAAACATACTGAGAAAGGAATCAGAGAAGCAATCCCATTCATGATAGCCTTATAAAACATAAAATATCTTGGAATAAATCTAGCCAAGAAGGTAAAGGATTTGTATAAAAGAATTTTAAGAAAGTAAGAAATTTATAAGAGGATGAAAAGATTTCCCAGGCTCATGGATCAGTAGGATTAATTTTTTGAAAAAGGCCATCCTACAAAAGAAAATAAAACTTCAATGTAATTTCAATTAACACAACTCTTCAAAGAAATGTTTATAAAGATCTCAAGTTACATACAGAAACACACACACACACACACACACACACACACACACACACAAGGTACTCAAAATAATCCTCAACACTTAAAAATATCCTGCTAGACATATTATCATATTTGATCTCAAATTACACTATAGAACTATACTAATTAAAGCAACATGGTACAGATACATTGATCAATGGATGGAATACAATTGAGGGGCAAGCTTTAAGATCACCTATTTACAGCTACCTGAGTTTGGGCTGTGGGATCCACAAATCACACTGGAGAAAAGACAGCATGTTCAACAAATGGTGCTTGGTAAACTGGATAGTGCTATGTTGAAGAATGAAATTAAATCCCATATTTCACCATGCACAAAACTCAGTTCCAAAGGGATCAAGAATCTCAACATAAGATCACAAGCATTAAGTTCAACAGTTGGCAGATGGGACTTCACAGAACTCAAAAGCTTCTGATCAGCAAAGGACACCATTATTGAAATGAACAGGCTGCATACAGCATGAGAAAAAAATTCCCTGCTGTACCTCTGAGAGAGGGTTAGCATCTAGAAAATCAAAAAGGGAAAAAATAAACATTAAAACAAATCACAAGGTAAAACAAGGAGCAAAACATGAAGTCCTCATAAGATGAAACAAAAATGTCTGAGAAATAAATATTAATAAAATTTTAGAATATTTTAGGAATTCTGAAAGAGTAAGAAGCAGTAAAAAAATATTTCAGAAGTCATTTAAAATGTAAGATCATCAGTCGTTAGCTAAGTGTAAATTTAAACCACTTTGAGATTTCATCTGACCCCACGCAAAGTAGCTAAGACAAAAACTAAACCAAACCAATCAGACAAACACACAAAAAGGACAAGTGCTGGTGAGAAGGCGTGGAGAGGAGAACTATTATCCGCTGCTGGTGGGAGTGCGATCTGGTACAGCTGCAGCCGTCTGTCTGGCTGAACCACGGGGGCTGCTGAGGAGGAGGATGGAGATCTGGCACAACACAGCACGGTAGCCAGTGTTGGGACAAACTTGAGGAGTCTGGCCCCAAGTGCTGTATTGAAAGCGTTTTTATAATGCTAGGCAATGGTTTCTCTCAGATTACAGAAATTAGTAATGGAATAGAGCATGGGAATTTCAGTCATAAACAATTGTAAAGTCTAACTCAAGAAAAAGCATGTTTTCCTGAAGATGTGATCCAAGTCTTATGTACAGAGTGTCCTGAAGTTAGCCAGACCGAGCAAACATCCATTGTTCTGTGTTCTAGAAAGAGGGCCTCATAGCAACCTGTTGAAAACTTAACCTTTCAGTTTGAAGTCTTGGCCATTTCTCGATCCACATTCTCTTCAATGTACAATATGCCTGTTTTCCACAGCACAGCCAGATGGAAATCAGGGTGGCGTTTCTTCAAAAAGATAGAAATTGATCTATAGGATCCACTATACCACTCTTGGACATATAACCAAAAGAAATCTGTATTCTATTACAGAGATACTTCATCCATGTTCATTGCTGCCATTTTCACAATAGCCAGAAATTGGAAACAACTTAGATGTGCAAACAACTGAGCAAAATATTTAAGCATGGTACATATACACAATAAAATATTATACAGCTCTCAAAAAAGGAAAATTATGAAATTTGCAAGTTAAGTGGATTGAACTAGAAAGGTTTATCCTGTAGCCCAGACCCTGAAAGACAAATGTTGCATGCTCTCTCTCATAACTGGATGTTATTTTTAAAATCTTAGATATACATATTTGAATTGGAAAATCCAGAGAGCTCATGAAACAAATAAATGGCCAAGTGGAGGGGGACTTCACATGAGGGGATGTACAATATAGTGACATGGCAAGGGAAAGGGGAATAAAAGAGTAATATGCTTATTTGGGGTGGGGATTGTAAGGAACATGCAGACAGGGCCTTTAGGAAATGATAACTTTCACATTTATATTATTTTTTTGGGGGGGAGTTTCATATATGAGGTACTTTCATCTTTTCCACTTCACCCTTCAGCTACTCCAGTGTCCTAACCACTCTCTCTCAAATGCAGAACCTCTTCTCCTGAGTATTACTGTTCACACATACATGCATACACACACACACACACACACCCCTCCTGTATTTATTTATCATTGCTTAGTCGAATCACTTGGAATTTGATAGCCTATCAGGAGGCTCCCTGTGGAGAGAAATTGATTATCTTTCTCTGCAGACATTGATTACCTATAGCTCTGCATCTATGGGTAGGGCCTTATGAAATTATACCCATTTTGGCCTGGTGAATGTTGCCATTGTGTGAGATTTCCCAAGGGCAGCATCACCCCTGTGAAGTCCAGAAGACACTGTCAGTGGGTGTGTGTGTTCCCTGCCTTCAGAGTCTCTCTGCCCTCTTTTCTCTGATGCCCCCTCATCCTTCAATGTATGGGTTGCTTAGTAGATCTATCACTTGGGGCTGGGTGCTGCACCATCAGTTAATCTGTGTTTGGAAATGTTGCTCTCTGTAGCAATCTCCTTTTATTACAACAGAAGCTTCTTATATAAGTGGTAAGAGCTACACTTATCTGTGATGTTATAGTAAATATTTGAATACAATTAAAATTTTGTTGGATTAGGAAAGTAGATCCCTCTATGATCTGTGTCATCTCCAGCTTTCGTGAATTGACTAGATTTACAATACTAAGCCTGAATTCACTATTACTTCTGGCCTTAGGTCCAATTAGATTACTGTTGCTCACTCCTGAGATAAAAGTCCTAATCACTGCACCTTTGCGGATATCTTGCTAAAAGAATTCAAGAAAACAAATGTACCAATTAACTGGGACAGAGATCTGAACGGAGAATTCTCAAAAGAAGAACTAAAATGATTAAGAAATATCTAAAACTGGGTTCAATATGCTTAGGAATCAGGGCAATGCAAATTAAAATTGCTTAGAGATTTCTTCTTACCCCAGCCAGAATGGCTAAAATCAAGAAATGAACTAACAAAAATTGCTGGCAATTGTGTGGGGGAAGTGGAACGCTAAGGCTCTGTTGTGAATGCAAACTGGTGCAGCCATTATGGAAATTAATTTGGAGAATTCTCAAAAAGCTAAAGTAGATCTACCGTATGACACTGTGATCGCAGTCCTTGGCATTTACTCAAAGGATCTGTGTCCTGATTCAGAGATACCTGCCCATTTCAAATGTCCATTTCTGCTTTATTCACAATAGCTAGGAAATAGAAGCAACCTCAAAGTTCTTCAACTGATTAGTGGATAATGAAAATATGGTACATATATACCATGGAGTTCTAGTCAATCTTTAAGAAAAAGGGAAATCATGTAATTTGCATGTAAACGAATGATACTGGAAAATGTCATACTGAGTCTAGTACACAAACTCAGAAAGACAAACTTTGCATGCGATTTATTATTCGTAGGTCCTAGCTCTGAATCTCAAATCTATATTTGAGTATACAACCAGAAGTGATCACAGAAGCCAAGGAAGCAGAAAGGGACAGTGAGGGAGCTGGAGATAAAATCTCTAGAGAGGGTGATTGCAGAACATAAGTTCTATGAGCAGGGAAAGGGAGAAAAAGGGGCTGCAGAACTTTAATGAAAGAGGAGATAGATCATAATATGTAGAGGCAAAGGAGAGATAAATACTGAACAATGTTTGAAAAATCCATAGAGAAACAAACATTTTATAAGGTTGAACATCCACACACAGTTTAAACGCAGTTGCACCCCATGAGGCGATAGTGTTTATCTGAAGAATTATAGACAATGTAGCATACTCTAGTATAATGCCTAGGAAACCTCCCCTCTGAGTTGTTGGTCAGAGGAGTCTGAGAGACACCCAAAATAATATAAGCCCTTTCTATTGTCCTTGTTTTTCTCCCAGGACCTGAAAAGAAGACCATATTGCTATAGACACGACATGCTCTGGACAAGGGACGTGGAGGAATTGATCAGAATTAATCTGGAATTCTTTTCCTTGATAATTAGCTCTCAAGTACTATAGAAACTTTTGTAATTACTGTGCAAGCTGCCTAGGGAGAAAAATGGTCAACAGTCCTACGCAACTGTAAAATCTAATTTTTAAATCTTTATTCATACTCACTGAAAGCTTCTTCCATGAATAGCAGGTACTTTGATTAAACCCACACCTCTTTCCCTCCCTTCCAGTCTTTACCTTACACTCCCAACCCCTTTTCTCTCCCAAATTCATGTGCTGTTTTCAAAGTTTCTGTTTCAGAGTCCACCTAGTGCTGTCTGTACGTGCATGCTTGTAGGACTATCTCCTGGAACATGGGTAGAGTTTGAAGGTTCATGCAGCTGAAGAAAACTTAGCATCCCTCTGCCAGCAACCATTAATTGCTAATAGCCTCTAATCTAAGAACGGGGCTTCACATGATCCTCCTGTGATTTTTTCGTTGCTTGATCTTGTGCAGATCTTGTTCATGAAGTCACAGCCTCTGTGATTTCACATACCTGTTTTGTTCAGAAAACTTTCTTGCTGTAGCTATCAGTTATCTCTGATTCTTATCATCTTTCCACCCATCTTCCAACAGTGGTCCCTAAATCTTGGACGGAAAGGGGTTGTATAAATGTCCCATTTATACAGAGCTGAGTCTTTTTTTCTCTATACTTTTATGAGTTGTGAGTTTCAGTATTAATCATTGTTTACTGAATAAAACAACTTATTTGATGAGGACTGAGGGATTCACTACTCTATGCTTATAAATATAAGGATTCAGGGGGAAGTTTAATACTGTGCCCATATATTAAAATAATTGTACTAGATTCTCCTGTATGGCTTGTAATCTAGACTCATGGACCTTTTCGTTCCAGTTAACAGTATCAGGTGTGAGCTCTGAATTGTGGATCAGGCTTTACATACAATTAGAAAGTGGTTGAGGATTACTGCCATGATATTAATATCACTATTGTTTCAATGTGCCTGCTTTGCCAGGACAGTCATTATTTTAGCTCACAGGATTCACAGCTTGGTAAGTTTATTGAATATTTTTCTCCTCTAGCAGCCTAAATAGAACCTTCTGGTACTACAATAACTAGCCAGTAAGAATGAATAGTCTAGCTTGCTTCCATCTTGATTTATCCTTACTCTATGAATCAAGTGTACAAATAAATGATTTTTCAATATCATTAGACATCAGGGAAACACGAATTTAAATCACTTTGAGGTTTCGTCTTACCTCAGTCTGAATGGCTAAGAAGAGCAAGAACAAAACAAATGCTGGTGTAGATGTGGGAAAAGGAAGCATTCATTTACTTTTGGTGGGACTGCAGACTGGTGGAGCCCTATGGAAATCAATGCCTTTCCTCAAAAAGCTAGAAATAGAACACTCTTTTCACATTATCCAGGTAACTACTCCTGTAGTTATTTTCAAGGACTCTATATCCCACCAAGAGATATTTGCTCATCCATGTTCTTTGCTGCTTTATACACAATACCCAAAATACAGAAGCACCCTAGTTGTAAACTAATTGATGAATAGTTAATGAAAATGTGGTGCACATAAGCAACAGAATATTATTTAGCTAAATATAAAAATGAAATGCAAAGTATGTGAAGAGTTAACTAGTATTAAAGACCTTCAAAAATGCCATATGAGAGCCTATTCCTGAAGAAGCTACCTAAAATATTTACTTACACAAATATAGAGGGAGTTTAAATGGAGTTACATTATAATAGGGCAATACCATAAGCCTCTACACTATAAGCTATTAAATAAAAAGTCCACTGCCAGGTGCAGGTTATCTTTTTTTGATCTATTGGTCACTGGCTCCTATAGAAAACAGCACCACCAGACATTACAGACTATTGCGATTATTTGGTTACTCTCCAAAACTTGATGGTTCTGACCTTGTTGCTATAAACACTGTTCTTTTGCTCTATAATATTATTATATGAAATTCAATAGTACAATGAATAAGTGTGTTCTAAAATCTTTTATGATCCTAGTCTTGATCAATTTGGAATATGTGAAGGTTTCCACACAAGTATTTATGCTAATTTCCATTTGTATTTGTTACTTTCTTCATTGTTCTATCCAAATACCTTACAAGAAGCAGTTTCAAGGAGGAGAGGCTTGTTTTGGCTCATGGTGAGGATTTCAACAGACCATGAAGCACAGAGACAAATACACATACTCATTGACATGTCTTTCTCCTTTAATAACTTTTGACTTACTCCTGGGCCCAGAAAATGGGGTGGTACCACCCCATTCAGAGTAGGTTTATCTCCCCACTTAATCCTCCCAGAAAACACTATCACATATACACCCTGAAGCATTCCTCATTCATGCTTGAGGTGTTTCTTAATTGAATCAAATTCACACTCAATCTAACCACCGTAGCATTAAAGCTGTATTTTCCCTTTCTCTACTTCTGCTCATGATTAGTGTCACCTGAAGCTCATCTGAGTTTCAGACAGTTTCTACTCAATAAAAGTTTTAGTTATATATGATAAAACTAATGAAACCTTCAATATAATTTTCATCTAGCATTGTCTGTGCATAACTAATTCAATGACAGTATCTTCTTACTAATTCCTTGTTTTGTCTTCATACAAAAAATATTCACTGCAACTCTTTCACCAATGCTAAACAAATGATGTGGCTATTGAGGAAAATAAACATCAACATCCCTACCTGCTACCGTGAAGATTAGCAATAAATACAATGCACTTTTGTGACCTGCCCCAGCATGCCACAGGGAACGGTAATAAAAATTCCCAGCCTCAGCTGAGGCTCTATTGATGTATGCTGGCAGAGGGAGTATAACCGGTAGGCTGATGACTGGTAGGCTGACCAGACTCCAGCGGTAGACCCATACCCAGGAGCAC
This sequence comes from Eospalax fontanierii, assembly GCA_035773235.1. Lineage (NCBI taxonomy): Eukaryota > Metazoa > Chordata > Mammalia > Rodentia > Spalacidae > Eospalax > Eospalax fontanierii. The sequence continues at coordinate 28,124,621 of CM069538.1, read as the reverse complement.
TTGGGAGGCACAGACTAGATTTGAAGGCCTTTAAGAATAAAAAGAAGGGCTGGTTCTAGTGGCCCATTCCCTTAATTCCAGTACTCTTGGAGGCAATGTCAGGTCAAGCCAGTCTGGTTACATAGCTAGTTCCAGGCCAGCTGGGGCTACAGGGAGGTCTTATCTCCAAAACAAAATAAAACAAAACAAATGAAATGAACAAAGAAAAAAAAAACTTAAAAAACAATAAATTAGAGAAGAAAATAATGAAGAAATGAAGTGAAAGTGGACTGGTGGGGGGGTCTGAATGTGATCCAAATATATTGTTTGAAATTCTTAAATCATTACAAGTATTTTTAAAGTATGGTTCCATTTTCAGTAGCAGATAAAATGTTGAAATCAATGTATTGCAAAAACAATCTGTTAAACCTAAGCCCATTTAAGTATTCAATTTTATTATAAATTTTACCATTGCCACAAACACAAAAATGTATTACCCAAGTGAAAACACTTGCAGTAGGGAGAAATTCTTGGCTACTATTTGCCAACCTTTTAAGCAGTGCTACTTAAATTGGATCTTAGATTTCATCCTTTGCCTGAGAGGAAACCACAGTGTAACTATAATGCTAAGAGTTATGTTTGAAAGGGATCAGGGGAGGATGAACTTCTGCACATGAAAACAAGCTAAACAAACCTATTCAGCATTATGACATAACTTTTCATTGGGGAACTGAATAACACTCTGAATTGCTTTTATACTTGAAGCTAGTATTTTACAGTGAAAAGTTATGAAGTATGAAACTGGTGTCTTTCCTACTAAATTATAAGAATTGTAAGAAGCAAAACTTAACTGCTGTGTTTAATCATTGCATTACAGGGTGTCTAACTGTCATATATGCCAAATATTGAGCTACTTGTCTGAGGAGGGTGCATAGATTAAAGTTCAATAAAGTTTGTTTGAGTAGTTGAGCAAGAATTAAAGATACTGGGAAATATAACAAAAGTTCACTGTAGGCTGCAATAATAGGAAATTTGACTAAAAACCAGTTGTACTCTCAGTGAAAGCATCCAGCAGGTGGACACAGGAAAGCCTGAGGATAATGGAATCATCTCAGTAAACAAAGAGAAGAGGTTTAAGGCCCAGGACCTCAAGTTAACTGAGGAGCCTATGGTATCAGAGATGCTGGTCTTGCAGAAATGTAGAACAGGCAAGCCACAGTCAAAACTGATGCCTCATGCCAACAGATATACGGACATTTCACCCTGGAAGCATCTATGTCATAGTGAATTTACACTCAAATAAAGCCTTTAGGCACTTGGAATAATATTGTTTCAGAATTTTTAAATTTCTTAGGGAAATTATTCAACCTAACAACAACAATTTTTCAGAGATACATGTGAAATGTTTTAAGTATCACAATCTGTCTTTATGAGTTATTAATAGATTGAAGTGAAATCATAGAGTGGGAGGCCTAGCTGAGCACATACAGGATTTAATTTCAATAAATTATTTTTGAAACTTAATGTAGCTTGAGACAAAGTCAAAATCATTGACTATGAACATTCTCATTACAAATGGTCTCTTTCCATGTGTTTAATGTATCTCTATGATTTAGCAATAGTTTGCTACGCTGGAAGCTTGATTCATAGAACAGTATTACTGAGGTAGTGGAAACTTTAGGTCCTTTATGACCTAAAGTCTTGACTTTGACAGCAGTTTGTCAAAAAGCAAGTCCAATGCACACGTTCTTGGCCTTCTCCAGATAAAGAACTTTTAACTTCTCTAACATGTCATAATGAAACATGCAACTCTCACCAGAATACAAGCACAATATTTTTTAGATTGTCATGCCATCAGAATTATGATCCTAATAGGCTTCTTGATAGTTATCCAATTTGCATATTATTATGGTAAGACTAAATTGAATAAGATATATTTCATTCTCAAGAACTTCAAGCTCGTAATCAAATAATTTTACTAAAGATCATGGAATAATTAACATAATTAGACCAATAAGAATAGCATACTTAGACCATAGGCATAGAATACTTGATTTTTTAAGATTAAGAATCATATTTTTGGTGCATATGACTGATGATTTATCTTAAAAAGAAGCTCATTATAATCATATAACTGCACTCATTCTTGAATTATTTTTGTAGATTAAAAATGTATTCATTTTGTTCTACTTTACTGTCTTCCTACCTTTGTAGAAGCTAAGTGCTTATTATTCTTTTATCACAGTAGAGACCAATGCCAGAGAATCAACCTGTAACCAGTATACTCACATTGGAATAGACTACTGTGAATGGAAAAATGCCAGGAGAGATGTTCTCACTTGCCTAAACCTGTAATCTAGGACCTGGAGAGATGGCTCAGTGGTTAAGAGCACTGCCTACTCCTGCACAGGACTCGGATTCAGTTAGCAGCTCCCCCATGGCAGCGAACAGTCATCTGTACATCCAGGTCCAGAGGATCTGAGAACTTCTTCTGACCTCTGTAGGTCATGCATTGCATGATATGTGCATATTAACATGCAGAAAATACACTCATACACACAAAATAAAAACAATAAGTAAACATTAAAAACAAGCAATTTATGTGTGTAAATTATACTATATCAAGATATTTTCTGTTTGCAAAGAAATATTTCAAAAACAGATTTATAATATTTAAATTATTTCAGTCCAAATGGTGTTAAAATTCCTATTCTGTCTTTTTTAATTAATTGAAATATAGGACTGATAAGTTAGTTTTATTTCTGTTGTAGTACTAAGTACCTTAAGAAACAGCAGCATAGGGCAGAAAAGGATTTGTTGACTTCTAAGTTCACACTGCAGTTGCCGTCCATAGTGCAAGGAAGTCAGATGCAAGAGGCTGAGCCAATTGGTCACATCCCAGAGCAGAGAGAGAGAAATGCATCTATATTTCTGTTTCCTCGGTTCTCAGCTAGCTTCATCAATGCCTACACAGTCCTGTGCTCAGATGATAACAGTCTGTTACCCGTTTTCAGTTTGTTTTTCTGGTTCAGTTAAAATCACACAATCCACACAAACTTGCCCACAGGTAAAACTGATCTAGAAAATCCCTCAAGACTCACTTTCTAGGTTATACTAGGTTGTAAGCTGACAGTTAAAATCAATTCTTACAAGTATAAGAAGTTCCTCAAAGGCTGAAATCAAAATACACCCTGGACTGTGGTCACGTAGCAGTATAAATAAGGAAGAGTCTTCTCCAAGTTCCCTCAGTAATTTGACCATAATAATTTCCATGTAATCAGGATATCCATGCTGGATTGCCTGCTCAAGGAAGGCAACAGTATAGGTTGTTTACATTCTGAATTTCTTATATATTCACTTGATTAAATCAGGCCAACACTGGCTGATTTCCATTTGGATTCAAACTACTATACTGGTAGATGATTTTTCTGTGTCAGATAAATTTCTTCAGCTGTAGCATATCAGGGAACTTAATGAGAGTCAGCATTGTCATAGATCTCATGCATAAAAAATTCAAGGATAATAATCTGGATCCTAGGAAGCCAGATCTTCAGAATCATGTTGGAATCCTTACTACCACTATATTAATTTTCAAGCTGTTATGAAAACCATACATCTGAATAACTAAATACCATCAGTAGACTTTTTTAATAAATGTCAATTTTATTCTCAAGATATGTGGACCAAAACTGGTTATGAGAAGAGTTAAAGCATACAGTAAATGATCATCAAACATATTAGAAGAGATATGTGAAGCCAATGTAAGCCTACCAATATAGAAACTTCTTAGTGCATAAAGTAGGTATTATAAAAATAGATGAAAAGTAATTATCCTACAGCAGGTGGAAATTGATTCTTCCAGACAATGTAAGTTATCAAAGTAAAAGCCCAATTTTAGGAATAGACTTCTTCTTTTAAAACTGTTGATCATGTGTCACATGGACACTCAAACAATATTGGCCATTGCCTCTCTCTTAAACACCAGAAAGAGATGATAAAAACCTAATGTTGCTGACACTACAAACATGAGCTATAGAATATATAAGGAGAAATCAAGGTGGTATCGACTTCAAAGCTTCATCTCTTCTGGCTATCTTTCAAAGTTTTAGAAGTTGTGATACTTGCTATCAGAAGAGAAAATTTGTCAACAACCTTACCCCGTTTTGAAGACTAAGTGCTTCAAGAACAAGTGACCTAGTTAGATATGCCCACTGGTACAATACTAGCATGAATATATAAATATTATGGGAGTTGCCAGCCAATTTCTAATTGAATTTAAGATCTATTTCATATAAGATGGAACCCATAATTGACACTGGTTTCAGGCTGAGAAACATTTGTCTAGACAAGACACAGGTCACAAGGGAGAGCCTGATACTATTATTCTGCTAAATAGATACAGTATTAAACTGCCTGCTAATTACCTGTTATATCAACAGATTAATGTATCTCTCACCTCTCAACAGAGAAGAAGCTCCCTTACACAGCAGATGGTAATTAATACAGAAACCCACAACTGGTCAACATGCAAAGAATAGGATACTGGGGATTGCTTATTCCTGAATTGATTAACTATATCAAGCTTCTGCCTCCAAAGGCTTAGAGATCATTGTGGAAGGTGAGGAAGAAAGATTGTAAGAGACAGAGATTAGAGATAATCACAAGGAAACAGCAGTTGCTCATAATAATTTACAGCAATGGTAACAGCATGCACAAGACCTTCCTGAGCTCACTACAGACGAAATCCCAGCATAGAAGAGGGGAAGTGGTTAAGAAACACGACTGTCCCGAAAAACTGTTGGCAACTGCTGGACACTGATAGCATCTGGGATGTGTAGTCAATCTCTTTAAGGGTGTGATTCTTGGTAGGTCAACCAGGCTCTGAGGGGTATTTGGGGATGTAATTTTGACTCTCTCTCTATATATATGTGAAATTGGGCAGATGGGTAGTAAGTATGATGCAGATGGGGTGTGTTTCTAAATAAAATAAAATATATTGTATGAAGTCTGCAAAATTTCAATTAAAAAGGAAAATATTTACACTTACATAACTCACATACGGTTTTCTCTACATTATAAGCATAAGTATACCATAACCTATGATACTGACGCTGAAAAGAGAAATAAAAGAAAACCAGTTTCTTGTACTAAAGTTTCCTGGTTTGATAAACTGTTGTTTTCTTATGAAAAGTAAGAAGATGCATGCAATGAAGATGAGTACATTACTGAATAAACCAATTAAAGTTTCCCATTTGTAGAAATATATGTGGAGTAGAAGAGAAGAATTGGTGTGATTTATGTGCATGTAAAATGTAAATATCCTAGTAAGTATTTGTTATATTACTTAGAATGTTCAGAAAAAGTCAACTTCAGTAATTAGAGATGAAATGAAATATTAAAAATTTTAGCTATATGCAAGAATTTACATGTTCATATACACCACACATATATCATGGTTTATATATGTACACAATTTTAAAAGATTAAAAGTGAGAGGTCAGAAGTCAAATATATGTATAATCTCAAAAATAAAAATAACGTATATTATATAAAATAAAACAATGTAAATAGAATTTTTATGCCTCTATATCTTTCTGCAAATTTGAGCCTTTATATTTGGAAGAATGAATTCACCTTATTTTCTGGGGAATTATCCTATTAGTAAGAAATTCTTTAGTCAGATGTGTTATTTCTAAAAGGTTTCTTAGATTCTCTGTTTTCAAAGAAATGAAATCCATCTACTTTAAACAACAAAAGAATCAAATTCTATTGTGTGGTGCATTTATAGCATCTGACATTTACTGACATGAATGATTGATAACTCCACATTACTTAGAATGGAGATTAATCTTTATGTAGATTTAAGTGTAGGAAGAAAGAGACATTCACATTTCTCACTTTTATTTCAGGTCTGCTGTAAATTTGAGTGTCAAAAGTAATTTCTCAATTTATATGCATGGAAAGAGCTATTTTTGTTTAAATGTATTAATATTAAAATTTCCCATATAAGGAAATCAATGCATATTTGAAATATCATAAATTTATAATGTCTGTGAAGTTATCCTCTATCCTTTTATTGATGATTTGCTGAGTAATTTACAATGCCATTCAAGAACCATTGGACACTAGTTTCAAAAACAAGTCAAGGATATTGGAAATACTATGCTTGCATCCAAAAATCTTACATGAAATTATTGCATACTCAGAGTGAGTATTAACACAAGTGAGTTTTTTATAATAGTTGGAGAATTTTTATAGTGGATTTTTTTTCCATATTCAGACCAATGTACCTTTAAATATTTGACCTACTATTTTTTCAAATGCTTACCTTATCTACTTAAAAATTACATGTCATATATAGAAGGCCTGAATAAGGATGTGTGTGTGTGTGTATGTGTGTGTGTGTGTGTGTGTGTGTGTGTGTGTGTGTGTGTGTTTGGTATGTTCATGTATGTGCGCTTACATCTGTGAGAAGTTTGTTTGAGGGACAGGAGAGAAAACTTAGCATAAAGAGCATGTACTGCTCTTAAAGAGGACATAGGTTTAGCTCTCAGCACTCACAGCTGGTGACTCACAATCACTTGTAACTTCAGTTTCAGGGGATTGGTATCCATGGGAAACTGCACTCTTTCGCACATACACACACACACAAATGTACACACATACACATAATTAAAAACTATAAAAATCAACCTTAATTTGTTTAATTTAAACACAATCCCCTCCAAGTCTCAGGGGATCTGAAAGAATGGATATGAATGCCCTAAGAGCCGGAGGTAGGTGAAAGGGAAAGCAATGCCATCTGGAGATGACATTTCCGTGGCACTCAGGATTCCACTGCAGCTGTGGTTACCTGCACAGGACTAGGCTTGTCATTATTTCAGCATGCACAGAGGATAAGCCCCATCCATCACTGAAGGACTATAGCAGTTAATAGGTTGTAAGAAATGTAATAATATTTTCTTCAGTAGTATAATCAGTTAAAAGTTACACATATTCCAGTAAATAACCCCACTGATGTTCATGCATGCAATCATTATTAATCTCTAAGTGAAAATATGCCAACAAAATTAGAAGGGACTTGTTGGGATGAAAAAAGGTTTCAATGAGAGGGGATGAGAAAGAGAAATGAGTGTTAAAAAAGACAAAAATTCAGTACATACATGTCTGAAACTGTCAAAGGATAAAAAATTAAACTGCAAAATAAAATAACACTGTGTATTATATTGTTGAAAACTAATACAAGTATGATTAACAATACGAATCCATACAATAATGATACATTAAAAGAATGTCTGAAAGGTTTTGGCAGATAGGAAGAAGCATAATGGATCAAAAAGGGGAAAGATTTTCTGAAAATATGAACAGAAATTCCTATGTGAGTTTCTGGGTAGGATTTATCACTGTTCTCACCAGAGATGATGTCTATGTATTAGAATTATTAGTCTATGTTACATATAGACTAAGTTTAGTTTAAACATAAATATTTAAAATGAGTCATTCAGCAATTCAACCTTTCCCATGCAATGCTAAAATCCTAAAATAATAGGCAATTTGATTTCATGAATAAATCTTTAATATTTTTCTACTTCAACCCTGTAGAAAAAAATAAAAATTAACCCTCTGAATGATTTACCTACGTAGAATTCCAAATTTGTGCATTCTTACTGAAGTAAAGTGAAGACAAGTGAGTTTTTGTCGCATTATCATTGCGAAAGGCCAGGTATGATGATTGCATAAAATTAAAAGTGTTACCAAATTTGAAACAGGATTCCTGCAATCAACACTTATGCTTGAATTACTAACCAAAGATGTGCACAGTCTAGCTTTGCCAGAGCTGTCTGAGTCCATCAGATCCACCTCTCCGGCCTGAGGATATTGTAGAAGGAAAACCTACATTGCCTCAGACATGTTAAAACTATAGCTAGCCAGATGAAGGCTTTTTTACATGTTTTTATATCTCTGAACTATATGGCCATTTCAAAGTGATGAAATACGTAAGCAAATTGTATCAGCAAAAATAAGAGAGAATGAATCTTGAATTGGACATAGTCTCTATGTGCCAATATATTACTAGATGTTGAGTGTCATAAGTTTACAGTACGTAGAATGACTATGCCAACCATTGGTACACAAACTGATCAGTTGTGCACCAAGCGTAATTATGATAACTCAATTTGCAGTAACTACACATCAATCTTTCTCCTCCTCTAAACTTTGTTTTTACAAACAGTAGAATTCTTGCCGATCTTGAACATCACGCAGCTGTCTTTCTTTTCTGTTCTTAATGTTTTAATAGCATAGAGGATTAGATGCATGTTCTTGTTCACTTTTTGCTCCCATGGCCTCCCCATTGCCCACTGCAATTCCCCTGGGCCTCTCTGTCTTTCTGCTTTCATGTCACATGTATTACATGTATTCTTCAAGCTTTCTTATGTGGTCATCATCCCTTCTCATGGTTCCTTTCATAGTTTTATCACACACACACTATCACATATGCAAATTGAAGGCTAGGTCTGCATATGACAGAGAATATGTGGTCTTTGTGTTTCTGAATCTAGCTCAGCATAATAATTTATACTTGAATCGATTTTTCCTTTGATTGTCTTGATTACATTTTTCTTTACAGCTGGATAAAATTCACCTGGGTACATATATGACATCTTATTTTTTTCTATTATTCTCTTGATGGGCATTAAGGACTGTTCTATTTCTTAGCTATTCTGAATACTGCAACAATAAGCATGAAGTTTCAAATATTCTGTGGAAAGAGAAGTCCTTTAGGTACACATACAGGAGTGGAAAAGCTGGGCAGTTCCTTTTTTTTCAGTTTTATCAAAACCTTCCATAGTCGTATTTGCAGTGGCCACATTAGTTTAGATTCACTCTAATGAGGAACAAGAGCTCCTCCTTCCTGACGTTCTTGCCAACATCTTTTTTCGTTTTTCCTTCCTTGTTTCTTTTTCTTCCTTTTTTCTGCTTTTTCTTAAGACAGTTTCTTGTTATGTAGCCCCTAGTTGTCCTTTAATCAGTAGACCAGTCTGGTCACAGCAAGCCCCCTGCCTCAGTCTCAAGACTGCTGAGGTTACAAGCGTGAGTCACCATATCTGGACTGTTTGCTTTCCTGAGGCAGAATGCAAGCAAAAAAGCGACACCTACGTATGGACGTGGGTTTCTCAAGAGACAGTCGTTTGTTCTTTTTCTCGCCAATATTCCCTTTCCCTGGGGTGAGATGAAAGAGCGATTTGCATTTCTTTGGAAACTAAGGATGACAATGACATTCTCAAATATTTATTAGCCATTTAATAATTGTCTGTTTAGAACATCAGAAAACTTGCTGGAAAGTTTTGGTTTGTTGGTGTTTAATTTGTGAAGTTTTCTATACCTTTTAGGGATCAACTTGCTACCTGGTGTGTAGTTGGCTGATTTTTTTTTTCTCTTTCATTCAGCTGTCTCTCCACTCTGTGATCGCATCAATTGCTATGCAGTGCTGTTTACATTTGCACTTCTTGGAATTATTGTCCAGCTATCTGTGCTACTGAAGCCCTTTCATAAAGCTGTTTCTAGACCATTCCCTCCTGAATTAATTGGTGTGTCTGTGTGGCTCTATTATTTTTCAATAAACTAACTCTTCTTTCATAGCTCACTTCAAAAGCAACTCAACTTTGCCTTTCCATGACAGAATTAATTTTGTTTCAATTTGTCTGTTCACACGCTTCATTCCTATTTCTTCTTTACTAAGAAACATATGAATGTGGTGAATACTCTTGCACTTTTGGAAGGTTTAGAAATTCATGTTTATGAAAATATGGAAGGAGAACAAAAGTGAATATTCAATGATTAATTGAAAAAAATGAAAGAGGGTTTAAATTTATGTAATAGTTATCTAATCACAAAACTCAAAACATCTCCATAAATGGTTTCAAAGGGAACATATGTATATAATATACAATATATAATATATACAATATATGTTACCACACACACATATATATGACATAACATATGTTTGAGGCAGAAAGGTTCATTAAACTATAGAATAACTGGAACTACAACATACTGTAAATAAAACAAAATAAAATATTCTAATATTTCATTTAAAATAGTCTACTACCACACCCTTTCTCCAAGATTTTTTTATAAACTCAAGTATATTGATTGAACTAAGTTATTTTGATGATAGTGTTGATCTCTAAAGTATTGTTTATACTTTCTCATGTATATAGCAAAATAAATGAGATTTTTTTCATCAGCAAGATAGACGCTTTTAGTAATGACCAATGATCTAACTAAAGCAAATTTATAAGAAGAGTAGAAGCAACATCCTGCAGCGCATCACTAGACGGTCTGCAGATTCTGAGTGTGTAAGTAAGATTATCAGGTAGGAAGATTCATTAAAGAAATATTAATTCCAATCTTGATAATTATTCTGTCTAGATGATTATATATGAAGAATAGACAAATAGTTTTGATCAGTGGGAAGAAGGACAGATAAGAGGAAAATCAAAGAAAACATACTGCTAAATTAATGAATGTGGGGCTGGGGATGTAGCTCAGTCATATAGTTCTTGCATATTTTTGTAAGACTGTAGGTTATATCATCCATAAAAACTATAGTACATCAAAATCAGTGATCATGACATAACATGCCTGAAATATAAATTAAATTATTTTAATGAAATAGTTTTCTAGGCAATAAAAACACTACCTGTTTTCGATGGAGAGATGGCTCAGTGGTTAAGAGCACTTGATTCTCTATTAGAATACCTGGATTCAGCTCCCAGCACTGACATGTTGGGTCACAAATCTCAATAACTATAGAACCAAGAGATGCAATTCCTTCTGTCCTCTGAGAAAACCAAGCACATTCATTCATGATACATAAATATACATGCAGCCAAACACTCAGACACATGGTATAAAAGAAATAAATTTAATAAAGATTACAATTACCTGTGTAGCATAAATTAATTAATTGTAATAATACTAAATTTATATCTTCAAATAAAACACAATTTCATAAATAATACCTGCAATTTAACAAAGTAAAATTTCCTCTTAATTTTTCTCACCTTATATGTTTATTATTTTTTATAAATTTTCTACTAATATTTCTGTAACTATTTAAGAGATACATAAGAATATTTAGCTTTTAGAATAGGATAACTGAGTCTGGAGTGATTACTCAGTGGTTAAGAGCACTGGGTGTTCTTGCAAAGGACCCGGTATCGATTCCCAGCACCCACATGATGGCTAACAACTGTCCTTAACTCCAGTTGCAAGCGATTGAGAATCTTATTCTGACCTCCACAAGCACTGCAAAACACGGATGCACTGAGACATGCAGACAATACACACATATACATAAAATAAAAATAATAAAAATAATTAGAATAGTGTAACTGAGGTGTGGGGTTGCATTCTAATAAATAAAAATTATACATTGTAATAATTTGCAACAGAGATTACTTTCCTTTCCACACTCAGCATGCTCAGCTGGAGGAACAAATATTTGCCTTATTAATGTAAATGTGCCTCCATAGAGAAGAGGAAAATAAGAACTCTGGGTAGAAAAATATGTAGATGTTACTAGCTAGTGCTTTTACACCATTTGAATTGATAAGTTTTACAGAAATAGGGAAAAATAAAACTGTCAGATTTATGTTTCTAAACTGAAAGTGCAGAGTCTGCAATATTCAACAGAGATTAATTTATAAAGATTTGAAATTTATTCTCAGCAACATTGACTGACCTGATCTATGAATGCCAAAAGAGGATATTTACACGGACAGGACCTGAGCATTTATGCATAGATAATATTACAACTTCAGGGCTTCCTTATCTGTGTGATTCCCAAGTCTGTGCCCAATAAAGCATCACTAATTCTTATTTTTCTGAAACATAAATTGAAACATAAGAAGACTGAAAAAAAATTAAGAGTAGCAACAAGACTATCAGAAAGCCAAGATTATCAGCAACACACACACACACACACACACACACACACACACAGAAACATATACACACATTTTCACATATATATTATGTATATTATTTTTTTCAACATATACTGTTTTCCAATCTTAAACTCAACTGTTAACTAATTGCAAAAGCATCCTATAGACACATTTTGAAGACCATTAGAATTTAGTAATTAATAATGTTACAATATCATATTATTTATTTCTCCTGCAAAAATTTTATACTTTAGATGCATGTTATAACATAATGAAATAAAGAAAACTAAGTAATTCATGCTTTGTTTTTTATTTGTTTGTCTGTTTTTGTTTCATCAGAGGAAGCCTTTTTGGACCCAGAAGATATTGTGTGTTTTAGTAGATAAGCATGGATTCTGCATTCCAGGGCACCTCCACTCCAGCTTGCTATTTACATTTAATAAATCACTTAGTTTTTAGAGCTTCGGTTTCCTCAGCCACTAGATAAAACAATATAAAAGCACCTTTTGAGTAAATAGCTTCATTGAATGGTAAAAATAGTGTTTTCATTGTGTCATAACTTATAGGAACTTTGAAAACAGTCAGACTAAAAAACCCTGATAAAACTGCATAAATGGGCAGTAGGCCCCAATATTAGCTGAAGAACTTTTGGCAGGTGATTACTGTTCAGTAAAAGAGTTGATTTTCTTCAAAGAAGAGAATCTAGATAGGCTTTCTAGACTGCTTTGGAAGAACTTGAACAGAGGGGCATGTTGGTACATAAACTTGATGGGATAGGCCAAATATATGACAGGAAAGCATGAAATCAGTTGTGTGGGGGAATATGGGTAAGGGCATATAAAGATGATTAAGAAGTTTTGTATGAAATGGACAAAATTCAATATATATTTAATACATAATATATAATAAAATATATTATCTATAAATTAGCCTGTAACTTAAGCATATACAAAGAAATCACTGGATATTCTTACAGTACTTTCCTTGACATACTGTTTTTACAGACTGTTCCCAAAATTGTAATGTTAGAGGTTAATTTGTCTGGCTTTAGAATATTAGAGGTTCAGATAGTTTTTATCTAGGGATATAGATAATACTAGAAATTATACTTTGTTTCTCTGTTAAAAATGAACTAGATTTGTGTATAACCCCACAAATTCCTTAATATTTAACAATCTAAAGGTAATGAATGCAAATATTTTATTGCTATTTTAAATAAATATGTTCAAAGAAGGAACTTGAAGATAAGACTTTAATGTCGAACACAGGACATACTTCAGACACCGGAACTGGAATAATGGAGCCGGTACTGATCTGGAATCCTTCTCCCTGAAGACTAGCTCTCATAGTTCTAGAGGATAATCTGCAAGCTGCTATGTAGAAAAGCAATCAACAATCAAATTCAGCTCTAAAGCCTAGTAACCACAGCCAGTTCCATAGCAAACTACCTCTATTGGTGCAGTAGTGACATTGTTATCTAGAAGATAATCCACATCTACATAATTGGAGTTAAAAGTCCTCTCAATGGGAGGGAACTCATGGATGGCATTGAAAAAAACTAAATACACATGACTGGAGAGGTCATAGATCTCAGAGAAAACTATCTCTGTCATATCTCTAGACAAATGAATTTTCTTACCATATGCTAAATGTGAATCCTTATATTATAGACAAGTGTACCGTATATCACTAGTCAAAGAAGCTTCTTTTTTCAATAAAGACAAGTACAGAGCTCCGGGACTGTTTACACAAAGAGAACACACAGATAATATATATCTGAGAGATTCCCAGCACCATATAACACATCTACAGTGGAACCTCTACACCTAAGTTTCATGACACATAGCAGAACAGGAGATAGAGAGAATACTAACGTATTCCTCAACTCTCACCACCAAAGCTTCCCTCATACAACAGAGTGCAATGCATACCTGGCTTAGTTTTAGAGAATAAGAAACTGCAGTGTGCATATTCTTGTATAGAACTCATACATTAAATCCCATCCACCCAGAGCTCAGAGACCATTGTGGAAGAGGGGGTGCAAAGATTGAAAGAGCCAGGATTGGTCCATAAATATAGGGAAAGAGAAGCATTCAGGCCACTGGAAGCTCGGTCATATGAACGTGCAGCAATGGTGACAACATGCACAAGAGCTACGCCAGCTCCATCAGGGAAAACCCAAGCACATAATGAGATTATAGCAGAGAAACTATCGGTAACTGAACTGTGCTGTATAAGGGAGAGAAGATCTTATTTAAGATTATTAAATAGGCTGACTAGACTCCCGTGGATGAACTTGCACCTAAGAACACCTGGGTACAGATGCTTGACTGGATACAACTTAACATATATGACAGAATCATGAAATCGGGGGGTACGGGAGAGCATGAATGAAGGACAGATCTAAGTTTCATTAAGAACCATTATGTGAAATGAACAAAAATTCCGTAAAACTTTGTATTGAATCCTGTGTATTTCATACAAAATACCTCAGTCAATCTTAATCATCTTTATACCCACTTCCCCACCAGCACTGCCTCCATAGCTCCCCAGGCTTGAATTAGTAGATTCTTTAATCTGTATTAAGGTCTATTATGTCAAGATAATGTCCACAAATGTTCCTCAGTGTACACTGAGGTCTAGTCAGACTATCTAATTATTTTTTTTTTTAAAGAATGCCAGTGAAACATAGGAAATATATCAAATTCTACTACACTGAGGAAAAACAGTGTATATGTTAACCAATATTACTCAAGAGAAAAGGAAATTTGTGCTGAGACTTGGCCAGTTGGGGTCTATAAAGCATATGGGTAACCTACAAAACAAATAGCATGGTCATACCAAAAAGGAAGCCACATGATGGGAACTCCAAATTACCCAGTGCATATTCCTGATGGTTGGAAGATCTGTATTGGAGAATTGAAGCTTTCAGTTCACAAGCAACCAGACATCAAGAATATTATCTATCAGGGAAATTAATTTGATTAAATTTACTTTTCCTTCAACTCAGAGGAAAGCCTGTTTACATGTGCAAAGTAGCATAGGGAGCTGTTATCAGTTCAGCCATGTCAGAGGATCTTATAGAATCTGCAGCAATTTGAAAGACTTCTAAATGCAATAAAATAAATCCCCAGCATCAGTCTCACTTAGGGATTTCAAAATCAAAGACGATTTATTTTATGAAACTTGATGTATAAACATATACTGTGGAAAAAGCAAATCTTATTAAGGTGAATTTTATATGATTGATAAATACATTAAATGATGTATGTGTATATAGACATACAGACAATACTAAATTTAGAAAGATCATAACTGATTAAATTATTCAGTAATCCAGTCAATTATTTCATAGTCTACTAAATCAGCATTCATTAAAACAAAAACAGTTTTAAAATGTAACTGAAACACCTCCTAGCTAAATTTTTAAGGAAATGGTAGATGAACATGTGTGCCAAACATTAGGCCTATGAAGTCTGACAAACAACTTGTACTAACTCTTACAGGGATTGGTAAACCCGAGTTGTGACAAATCCCATAGCTGAGTACAGAAAGCAAATATTTCTCTAAGCTATTCCAAATTTCATACAATATTAATATGAAAACCTTACAAGAATACGCTTGTAAGAAATGCTTCAGGCTAATTCCAGTCAATAACTCAGAGGCAGTGATTCTAAAAGTCACAATAATAATTTGAAACTTCTAATTTAAACTTTTCTAAAAGCTAGACAGAATAAACTAAAGAAAGTTTGGCTAATTTTAATCTAACTTTCAGGAAAAAAAATAACTGACATTATTTCCAGGAGTAATGAGAGAAAGGTTCTTGTAATTATGAAAATTAATGTGTGAAAAATTAAATAGAAGTCTACTCCAAATTAGATTACAAGAGATAAAACATACTGAGTAAATAGTTTCATAGAGATTTGCACAATGATGCTGAGGCCCTACCAAACTTATGGAAAATATTAGGTAAACTTCTACTACATTGCATTGTGTTCTACATCTTTCATTCATAATTCCCTTCATATTCCCTTTCTACAGAGCAATAGCATGCAAATAAATGTTATTAAGAAATTAGACATAAGTACGAGTCACTGAGAGCAAAAATTAAGAGAATGTGCAAATTATCAGAAATTATAATATAGTTTGCAAAAGGTTCAGTATATATAAATATACAAAATTAATTTAAAATAGAGACTGAAAGCATTTAAACTATGTAAAGTTTATATTGATAAGTATAAGAAAAAATTGAAAAAATAGAACATTAGATTGCTCTTACATATCACACAAGCACATCAGAATTTCATATTCTTCTCTGAATAGCAAGCTATATAATGGTTTCTCAAGGGGAAAATACATCATAAAAATAATTAAATTTGATTTTTTTTTATAATCAAAGCAAGTATCTACTCACAAAATGTGTTTTACCTACATGTATGTAAGCACAGCATGTGTGCATGCAGTATCTGCAGAGGTCACAAGATGGTGTCATATTCCCTGAAACTGCAGTCACAGATGCTTTTGAGCCACCATGTTGGTACTGGGAATCAA
Source organism: Eospalax fontanierii (assembly GCA_035773235.1). Lineage (NCBI taxonomy): Eukaryota > Metazoa > Chordata > Mammalia > Rodentia > Spalacidae > Eospalax > Eospalax fontanierii. Next base: position 28,108,134 of record CM069538.1, on the reverse strand, counting down.
ACCTGGGTTCTCATAAGAGAAGCAAGTACTCTTACATGCAAAGCTATCTCGCCAACAATCTTTACTCACAAACGTTTAAAATTAACAACACACAATAAACTAAATGAAAGTTATAATACTGATTAAAAAAACCTTGTTATTTAATTGAGAAAAGTAGCTTTGCTATGAGGAATATCTAACTCAGTGACAACCTGGTGAAGATGAATCAACAGTTCAGGTTGAAAACATGATACCAGTAAATCTTTCTTTTCTATAGATTAAAAATCTTCATTATCAGGACAATATGTATTAGAATTCCATGGTTATACACATAAAATACTTCAGAAGGCAAAGTTTTGGTGTGGAGTAAGAGACTATTCCATATTTTTATTTTTGAGAAGTCCACATATGATTACACTATATATTACATTTGTGGCATGGATTAATTCTCCGACGGACAAGCCAGATTGATGAACTGTAATGAACACCCCCTTCCAATACCTTGTGGTGTTTACTTACCCAGGACTACCTGGTTCCAGAAAGAGAAAGTCAGACACCCATCCCAGCTACCCATTGACCTTGGATGTAAGCGGGGAGGAGCTAAAGCATATAAACTGAGGGTGCCATCAGGTGGGCCCTTTTTTCCATCCTCACCATTTTTAGGTATGATCACTTGGAATTCACAGGACCCAAGCCTCGTTGTGGATTTACTAGTGTAAATTATGGGGAGGGGGCATTCTTCTGTAAGTAGCCCCTTAACTGCTGCTCTGTTAGTAAGTTCAGATAAATTAGCTAAAATTTGCCTAACTATGAGTTTGGGATTTTTGTGTCTCATTTGTTGTAGGACAGGGGAGGAAGGGACTAAGCTTAGCACTTCCCAGGAGTAATTTTAGCTACAACATTATTTCCACCACTCCCTCATACAATTCCAATCCACCCTCCCCCAATTTCCAATGGGATTCCTGACCGTTTCTTCTTTTCTATACAATCTACTGCGTCCATTTTACATTCATTTTTCCTATGTTCTTGGGTTAAGGTTTACCACTTCGGATTGGATAGTGTATCCATTAATCTGTGCCTGGCAAAAATTTAATGTCCATTCCTCAAACACTTGTAGTTATTCATTTAAGCGTGGGGCATGGTGGACTTTCTGCAATTCTCATTGGCATGGAGATAGGTGTGGTCATTAAACAGCTCTTCTTTAGGAAACTATATTGTTGAAATATCACTGCAGGTTTCTGGTAATGTGTAATACACTATCTAGCAGCAGGTCCTCTGGGTCTTACAATTCTTCTGACTCCTATTCCAAGATGATTCCTAGGCCTTTGTTAGAGGTTTGTATTGCAGATTTATCACTTGGGGCAAGGTACCCCACCGACACTTATTCTCTACATTTTGAGCGGTTGTTGACCTCTGTAATAGCCTCTGTGTGCTGCATAAATAAACTTCTTTTTTAAAGGTTGAGGGCTATACTCATCTGTGGCTATGAGGGTAAATACTTAGAAAGCAGTTTTTAGTTGTATTGATTTAGGAAAACGGTAGTAGAATATTTCAATCTTGGATCTATGTCCTCTCAAACCATTAGTATAGGTGGCTAGGTTTACAGTGTCAAGCATGATTTCTCTCCTAGTGAGAGGCCTCTTAGTCCAATTAAACAGCTGTCAGTTATCCCCAAAATCACCTTTAGGGATATATTGTCATGTTGGTCACTGTTGTGTTTTAAATGCTTTACAGCTGGGGAAGTCTATTGATTACTGCTCTAACTTGAAAGCCTGCATAACAACTTCCTGTGCCATGAGAGTTAGACCACAAGGAGGAGACTTAAGGCCTCACCAGGTACGTAGTGTCTTCACCAAAAGGGGCTTAATTTCAAGTCTGTGGGTCTAATAGAAACTTATGTCCAACAACTCAAAAGGACTTCTTTTCCTGGCACTGGGATATTTGTGATATAGTCTGCAGCTCCTAGCACCATTATAACTCCATTTTATATCTATTATTATTCAATCACATAAAATACTATGTAGCCCTATGACTTTTGCAAACACTTCTGGCAACATATATCTCTTCTTTCTATAATTTCACTCTCTTTTCCACAGTTGTTCACTTTTCCATTTCTTTCTTTCTAATACCTGTGTCCGAATACCCTCCCCTTAGAGAATGCCTTCTCTTCTCTGTAATCCAGAGTTCATTCCTACTTTCATGATTTCTGCAGTTCCTCTGTGTTATGTATTCAAATCTAAGGATTCCCCATTAGGGTCTACAAATAAAAGAATAAGAATTTGTCTTTCTGGGTCTGGATTTCATCCCTAAGTATATTTCCCAGTTCCATCCATTAACCTACAAATTTCATGATTTAATTTTTTCCTACTAGCTGAAGAGAATGCCATCATATATAGGGCATTTTCATTTTCCATCCATTAGGTTCCTGATTTTTTCTTAGCTTTTGTGAGTACGGTGACAGCAAACGTGGCCAAGCAATTGTCTCTGAAGTAGTATAATGAGTTCTTTGGATATATGCCAAGGAGTGGTAAGTTGAGCCACGTGGTAGATCTATTCTTCATACTTATTTCCGTAGTGACTGCATCAGTGTTTAATCACACCAGCAGTGAATGAGATTACCCCTTACATCACAATATCACCAGCATTTGTTGTCAGTTGATTTCTTGATATTAGCCATTCCAATGGGGGTGAGATAAGAATCTCAAAATAATTTTAATTTGCATGAACATAGTTGCTAAGTATGTTGAAAACATTTTAATTATTTCTTAGACATCTCCATTTCTTCTTTTGAGAAATCTGCTCTTATCTGTTGCCAAATTTGAGATTGGGTCAATTTTTTTCTTGTTTGTTGTTATTGTTGTTTTCTTCATATCTTCTGGAAAATAATCCTCTATCAGATATATAGTTAGGAAATATTTTCTCACACTCTATAAGCTTTCTGTTCACTGAAATGAATGACTTCTCTGCTATACAGAAGGTTTTAATTTTATGAGTTATGATTTGCCTATTTTTCATCCTAATTCCTGAGTGAATGTAGTCCTATTCAGAAATCCCTTTCCAAAACCCTTACATTTCAGTGTCCAAATTCTGATTTCTTATAGAAATTTCAATATTTCAGATTTCACATTGAGATCTTGGATTCATCTGGAGTTTATTTTTATGCAGAATATAGATACAATTCTAAATTTATTTTTTTTTTACATATAAACATCCATTTTTCCCTAGCATCATTCACTCAATATGTTCTTTCCTCAAGTGCATAGTTTTGGAATCTTTGTCAAATATCAGATGACTATTGTGATTATTTGAATGAAGAGTGTCGCTATAGGCTCCAAGTGTTTGAACACTTTCCAGTTGAATGCATTATTTTGGGAGGTTTAGAAAAAGTGGCCATGAAGGAAATAAGTCACTGGTGGCAGGCTTTTCGAGTTCTTTGCTTTGTGCAATTTCAGTATTTTTCTTCCCTCTACTACTTGTGTGTTTGCTTTGAGATGTGAATGCTCAGCTTTCTGCTCTGTCTGTCACCTAAATGCCTCCTCTTCCATGACGGACTTTTATCTCCTTGCAACCCTAAGCCAAATAAACTCTTATTCTATAAGTGGCCTTGTTCACAAAGTTTTATTATTACAGCAGAAAAACAATTAATACAGTTGCAATTGCATGCTTTCACGACTGAGTCTTCTATTTTTTCCATTGATATTCATGTCTATTTTTATTCCAGCACCAAGCTACTTTAATTGCTATAACCCTGCATGCAGTTTGAAATCTGGTATGGCAATCCCTCCAGCATTATTCCTTTTTGCTCAAGATTTCATTGACTCTAGGATCTTTGGTTTTTCCAGATGAACTTTAGAAAGGCTCATTTCTATTTTGAAGAGGTATGTTATAAAGTTTTGATTTGGGTTTACATTGGATCTATAAATTCCTTTCGCCTGGATGGACATTTGAACAATGTTGCTTCCATAAATACATGAAATGAGAGGTTTTCCTCCATCTAGTAGTGTCTTCTATGATCTCTTTATTTAGATATGTACAGTTTTCATTGTAGAAGTCCCTCACTTGCTATATTACTTCTATATACTCTATATGGCTATTGGGAATGGAGTCCCCCCCTTAACTCTTTTTCATCTTGTGGGTCACTGTTATAAAGAAGGGCTGATTATTTTTGTAAGTTGATTGTGTATCCCGCCACTTTGCTGAAAATGTTCCTAATTTCTAGATGTTTTCTGGTGGAATGTTTGGGGATGTCTTATGCATAATATCATATCCTATACAGTGGTGATAAATTTATCTATTCTTTTGCTATTTAATATACTATTAATTTTCTTCTATTACCTTACTTCCCTAGCTAAGACTTCAAGCCATGTATTTAAAAAGAGTACAGATGTTGGGAATTCCTCTCTGTTTCCCTGATTTTAAAGTGATTACTTTGAAGTTCTGTGCATTTAAGATGATTTTGGCTCTGAGCTGGTCATATTTAAACTTTATTATATTTAGATAAGTTGCCTTCACTCCTGTAGTGAATTTTTTCCATGAAAAGACCTTTTCTTCATCTATTGAGATGATCATGCAATTTTATTTATATATATTTATATAATGTATTTCATTTATTGGCATATCTAATGAACTGTCCCTGCATGTCCAGTATAAAGCCACACTGATCATGATGTGTGATATTTTAGATATATGTCTGTATTTTATTGACAAGTAATTTATTGATAATTTTTGCATTTATGTTCATAGGTATCATGGCTTATAGTTCTATTTTTTATTGAGTCTTTACCTGTCTATACTATTAAAATATTTCTAGATTTTTGCAAGAAATTTGGAAGTACTCCTTTTTCTTTTGTAAAAGAATATTTTAAGGAATAATGTTGTAGTTCTTATGTGAAATTCTGGTGGTATTCTGCTGTGAATCACTCTAAACCTAAGAAATTTTTAGTCAGAAGGCTTTTAACATTGCTTGAATCTCATTATTTGTTATTGATTTGTTTAAATCATTTCTTTGTTTAATTCTGGTTATTTATTTATTTCAAAGTATCTTACTTAATGGCATATACATTTTCAAATTATTCTTTTGTGAGATTTGAAAATCTTGCATGTCTCTTGTAATGCTTTCCTATCGCTTCTGATTTTCTTAATTTGAGGTTGATTTTTCTTTTGCGTATTTGACTAAGGATCTGTCGATATTACTTATTTTTTCAAAGAACCAGGTCTTGGGTTCAGTGACTCTGTGTATTTGTTATTGTAGTCTCTATTTCATTAATTTCTACCCTTTTCTATTTCTTCCCTTCTTCGGCATTTGATTTTCTTTGTTCTTGCTTTTACAAGCTATCGATCTGTATCATTAAATCATTCATTTGTGCTCTTTCTTAATTTGAAAGTTTATGCTTATAGCTATAAATGTCCCTCTTAGGACAGTTGGAATGTGTCTCGGATTTTCTGTGGTGGTATGCTTTCATTTCCATTTATTTATAGGGATTTTTTACATCCTTTTTGATTTTCATAATCAGTTTGACCCATTCATCATTCAGCAGTGTCTTGATTAATCTTCATTTAATTAACCTGTGCATTTTTTGATTGAGTAGTAGAGGCCATTTATATTTAAATTTATTACCAAAAGGTGTGTATTGATAGCTGAAATTTGTTGTTTTTTTCTGTTTGCATTTATAGTACTATTTTGTATTTCAGTAATTATGGCTTCATTGGTTCTCTTTCTGTAGCCTTTTGGCTACTATATATATATATTTTTTTTAATTTTATATTTATAAGTGCACCCCTGTCTTCCAATGGCAGCAGAGTTCAAAAGAGGGGCATCAGATCCCCTGGAACTGGAGTTATGGATTGTAGTTAGTCATGTGCTGAGAACTGATCCTCCTCTGCAAGAGCAGCCAGTGCTCCTAACTGCTAAGCCATCTTTCCAGCCCCAACTTTTTGAGCATTCATATTTCTTTCTTCAACCTCAAGTATTGCTTCCAGTATTCTCTGTAGGGCTGCTTTGGTGGATATGATTGCTTAAAGCCTGTTTATTTCTTTGTCTTTCAACTATATCAGGTAGCTTTCCTGAGTAAAGTAATCTGGATTTACATCTGTGGCTTTTCACAATGTGGATTACGTCTCTTCAGGCTTTTGAAATTTCCGTTCAAATTTCCTCTGTTTTTCTAGTGGCTTTTCCTTAGTATGTGATTAGTGGCTTTCTCTGGCCGCATTTAATATCCTTTCTCTGTTCTCTGTGTTTACTGTTTGAACTGAATGTATCATAAGGAGATTTTTTTTTTCTGTTCTAGTCTGTTTGGTGTTCTATGTTCTTCACATATGTATGTGGTTATCTTTGGTCCTGGATAGCTTCAGTTGTCAACTTCACACAACTAGGAAGAATGAACATCAATTGAGGAATTTTATCTATTGGGTTGACCTATGGGGATATCTGTTGGCATTTTCTGGATTGTTAAGTAATGTGAGAGGGCTAGCCTACTAAGGGTATGAGAGGTGCCACCCTGGGAAAAACGGTCCTGAGTTGTATAAGCTTTTATAAGTACAGGCCAGAAAAGGAAGACAGTAAGCAGTGTCCTTCCATGGTCTCTGCTGTAGTTCCTGCTTCCAGGATCCTGCCTTGACTTCCTGCCCTGACTCCCCTGGGTGGTGAATTGTGATTTGGGAGTTGTAACCTGAATTGAACAATTTCATTCCCAAATTTATTTTATTTTGGTCATGGTTTAAAACAGCAACAGGAAAAAAAAAAAAAAAAAAAAACTAGCCTCTCTTAAATGGAGGTTGTTTTTTTCTATGATCTTGTTAAAAATCTAGTCTATGTCATTAACTGGAGATTCTTCTCTTTCATCCAAGCCTATAATTCTTACAGCTGTACTTTTAATGGTTTCCACATTCCTTTATATTATTTTGCACCTTTTAAGAATATCGTATTCTTTAGCTGAGTGGTTCAGTTCCTATATTTTATCTTCAAGTCCTAATATTCTATCTTCTACTGAGTTCATTCTACTGACAAGATTTTCCCTTGAGTTATCAAATAGGGTTATTAAATTTTTCAATCCCGCTTTTATTTCAGCTTGAAATTTCTTCAGTATTTCTTTCCTCAATTTACATTTAAAATTTTAAATTCTCTTTGCCAGTTAATTCTTGGACTTCATTCAGAAATTTAATCCTCTACTCTTTAACCTCATCAAAGTGTTTGTTCCTGTCCTCCTTAAACTAATTGAATACTTTGATCATACCCATGATTGTTCTTTAAAATTCTGTGTCCTGAAATTCACCTAGGAAATTCTCATAGGAGAGCATTTCTAGAGGTTGTATGTTTTTTGGAGGGGCTGTCTTGGACTTTCCTATTGTTTGTGTTTTTGGTTTGTGACCATATTTACATCTTTTGTTGGTTATGTCTCTGATAGTCAATTCTAGACTGCCTCTGTTAAGTAAGAGTATGTTTGGGGTTTTTCTGTTGCCAAACCACAATTGATCTGAGATTGGGTCTGAAGAGGTGGTAGGTCAGTATTTTAGATATTTAGTGTGAGTTTTTGGTTTGATAGATTAGGGTGTTTCAGTACAGTGGTAAACCACAGTGCCTGTGAATGTGGCTCTGAGCAGATCTGAGACTGGAAAAGCAGTGTAGGGCAAAGGATAAGGGGAAAACTGAAAAATCGTGTCAGCGCAACGCCTGGCAGGAGCTGGAGGTGGAGGGTATCATGACAAAGTTCTTGGGTGACACACCCAGGGAGGGTGCGCACCCAGGTGAAACCACTAGTGATACCTGAGTGAGCTGAACAGCCAGTGGTATGGGTCATCTCATTATGTGCATACATGGGGACTCAACACAAACTAATTCTGTGTATGTGGAGATACGGACAGCTGGGAGTCAGGTCTGGAGCACTCACCTGCTAGTGCACAGGTATGTCAAAACACCAATGGGTTAGGCAAGTCCTGAGAGCATTCACCTGGCTGGCTTGGAGCAGATCCTCTTGGAGGAAGCAGGCCTCTTGGGCAAGATCGATACTGTTCCACTGTGGGTGGTTCAGGTTCAGCACAGAGTTACGGGGGCACTCACACCACTGCGACAGAACACATGTAAGCGGGGAATCAGAATTGCACATGGATGTGTGAAGACGGTGGGGTTGGCATATACGCAGGGTACTGTTGGGCAGAGATGTCTATTCAGATTTTAAATGTAAGTAGACTGTAATGTAGACTGCATAGTCCCTTTTGAGATACGTCTTCAGTATCAAATAAATCATCTTTTACTACTGGCTGAGTATCCCGAGACATGTTCTTGCAATGTGACTGAACCACAGATAATTTTAGTAGAAATAAAAGTGTTATAAAGAGGGTTATATTTTCATAAGTAAATATAAAATTGTTGTTCTCTAAATGACTAATATAAAATATAAAGCTATAGGATAGGTGACTGCACAATAGCATTCATCACCAATGTAAACATTTAAAATACTGTGAGAAAAGAAACAGCAATTTGAAGACTCCATGAAGAATATAAAAGCATGCAAGTCAAAAAAAGAGAGAAAAAAGGGTAGTAAAGTCATAAGAATAACTTGGAATAAACAAATAATAGCATCAGAAAATTTCTACCTTTAATGCTCTGATGAAACACTGATTGTAGGGGCTGGAGAGATGGCTCAGCATTTCAAAGCACTGGCTGCTCTTGCAGAGGACCCAGGTTCATTTTCTTAGCACCCACATGGTGGCTAACACTATCCTTAACTCCATTTCCTGGGGATCCAATACCCTCTCTGAACATCAGTGAGTATTACACAACACAGATGAACCTAGGAACATACAGACAGCATGCTTATACACATAAAAGAAACAAAGACTGTTTTTAGAAAGAAACATGTTAAATGCTGATTGTAGAAAACAAAACTGCTTCTATTCTATTTATGTATTTGTTTTTGTTTTCTTCAACTGTGGTTTAGATTCATGGATACTTTTATATTATATATCCCTTGTTGTAGCTAAAATATTTCATAATAAAAAAGAATAGGTCAAAATTATTAGCTACAATGTTTCAAAGTCCTGTGTGGTTTCATAAATATTTAATTGGCATTTTTCAAAATAGATTATAAATTGCTTTATAACTCAAGTGTGCCCATTTGGCAAAAGATGTATTGTCACCATTCAAACAGTAAATATATTGTGTAAATTCATTCTCTCTCTCTCTCTCTCTCTCTCACACACACACACACACACATTCACACAGAGAGAGATATCACTCTAGATAGGATAAAATGATAAAAGGTAACAGTACACATAAAAAGAATTTAGTATTAAAAACCAATTTTGAAAGTATTCTACACACTGAATATACACTTTCAATACTTTTAAATGAATAATATGATATTGGAGTAAGAATTACTCCAAAAATTATTTCTAATCATGATACTATTATATATCTGATATTTATTTATAAAGCTATGGGAATATATAATTTACTATGAAATAAATTTTATGATTTAAAGTTTGTTTAAATTACTAAGGTTGTAAATCATGAAGTATACAAAGGTTTTTTTTTTGTTTTGGCTTTTAAAAATTTTGCTCTTGAGTTTTATATATTTCATCCAACAGTATTTAATCAAGTCTTGACCTCACTCCCCAATCCACCCTCTATCCCCTGCATCCCCACTGGGCCTCATGTGATCCAGTCAAACATTAGTAGTCAGATGTCCTTTAGTGCAAATTCATCCACTGGAGTCTGGTCAGGCTATCTAGAGATCATACGTAAGACACACTTTCCCTCTCCCAGTAGTAATGAGTCTCCAATCATTCTCAGTCTAAGTCTGATCCACCACTAATTTCTACTGCTCCACTCTGGACCCTTATATAATTAGAATTTTTGTGGGTCTTGTGTTCAGTTGGTACAGGTTCATGTATGCTTGAAAGCCTCTGCTTCCTTAAGTTCATGAACAAGCCCTGGGTCTTGTAGTCTTTCTGCCCATTCTTCCCTAATGATTCTTGAGCCATGACTTGGTAAGGAGTGCTGTTGAGGAATACACACTGCAGTCTCTTTTTCTTTAAAACTTGGCTAGGTATGGCCTTCTGTGTGCATAACATTGTGTTTTTAAAGATGCTACATTGGTGAGAGTTGAGAGATGTATTAACTTTCTTTGTACCTTGTGCCACTGTATTCTATGAGCCTTAGATATAGAGGTTCAACTGTAGATGTGTAACCTAGGACTTGGCATCTCCCATTTCTAGGATCTGTCTTTTTCTTTACCTCTCTATGTATTTTTTAACGTTTTCCTGTATCCCAGTGTTACATGGGGATATATACTCACATATAGGGGACTGGTGCTACAATCCACAAATGAGAGAGAATATATATTGCTTGTTTTCTGTGTTAGTGTTACATAACTTAGTTTAACACTCTCTAGTTCCATTTACCACTTCATCTTTTCATACTGCTGAGTAGTACTCCACTATATAAATGAACCACATTTTCATTATCCAATCATCAGTTGAGGGACATTCAGTTTGTTTACATTTCTTAGCTCTTGTGAAGAGACCAGCAACAAACATGGGTGTACATGTATGTCTACAGTAGGATGAATCCTTTGTGTAGATTCCAAGGAGTGGTATAACTGGATTATATGGTAGATTCAATTTTAGTTTTTTAGAGTTCTCCATTGCTTTCCATAGTGTTCGCACGAGACTCCAATCCTACCGGCAGTGAATGAGCATCCTCTTTTCTCCACACCCTGTCCAGCATTTGGTATCGTTTGTTATCTTGATCTTAACCAGTCTGAATGGCATAAGATGGAATCTTAAAGGGGTTTTTATCTGCATTTCTCTAGTTGCTAAGTATGTTGAGCACTTTAAAAAATGTTTCTTAGGAAGCTAGTCCAGAAATCTGAAGGGGAAGGATTGGAGCCTAGCTGAGGCAAGTGTTACAGACCACAGGGGATGGGGCAGAGGAATGGAATAGAGATGTAGTGGGCACATCTGTCTGGCTGATCAGGAGCTTGGAAAGATATGGGTGGGTGAACTGCCTGAGAATGGATTCAGGAATCTGTGCTGGGCTGCTCAGCCACTCCGGGTTAACAAGCTAGTCCAGAGATCTCTATCCACAGGTTTTGGTCTTTCAGTATCCTTTATACATTTAAGTATGCATCTTATGCTTCCTGTGTGATCTGACTTGATTGCTATCTGGTTTTGGGAGATGATGATTAGTGTTGGGAAAAAAAAATCAACGACTGCATTTATTCTGTAGCCTACAAACATGTAAACAATAAGTTACTTTTAGTCCCCTAAACTCTATGAAAAGGTAGCACAGATTTAACAGGTAAAATATTAAGAGCAAGAACTGTGGAAGTCTCCATGTAGCAAAGAAAAAATACATTATATAAAGGTGTCATGTGTCTTATCATGCTAGTATTGATTCATGTATGATGTCTAGGGAACGGGTTTTGGAAGTTGTAAGAATAGAATTAGTATGGTATGTTTAAGGAACAGAGCAGATTTCACTATGGTCTGAATAGTTGAAGTAAAGTTGTGCTAGCTCAGCAGCAGGTTACAAGAATTTGCCGTAGAAGGTCACTTGGGAGTTTGCAATTAATGAAAATATGCCTGAAACACATTGAAAGAGGGAGGCTTGAAGGACGTTTAGAAAAGTTAATGGAAGGGATGTGGAAGAATACTCAAGAACCTTTGTACATGTTGGGGACAGTTTAATAACATAGAAAATGAAGGAGGTAAAGAGTCTGCAAAGGCAATATGATGCATCATAATCTTGGAAACTTGGTTTATTAGTAGTAAAATATGTAACAAACAAAAGGCAATCCTTTATATGCTTATTTAATTGTCACATGATTTTGCATTCATTAATGAGAAAAGTTGGTATAAAAATAGGTGCAAAAGGAAAAAGGCATTTAGTATTTTATTTTGTTTCAAACAAGTTTAAGTTTCAGATTTTAAGTCGTACTGACCAAGTGGATATTAAGCAGGCCACAACACGCTGGACCTAGGTAAGCAGACTGATGCTCTAATAGAAGGTGATACAGAACAACAGACTTTGTATAAGTGCACACAGCATCAAGGCTGGAAAGATGGCTCAGTGGTTAAGAGCACTGGCTGTTCTTGCAGAAGACCTGGTTCAAATCTCAGCACCCATATGGCAGCTAACAACTCCTGTTTCAAATTATTTGATGCCCTCTTCTGTCCTAAGCAGATACTGCACAACAGGGGTGCACTTACACATATGCAAGCATAATGCTCATACACATAAAATAAAAATACATAATCATATAAAATCAGAAGAAAGGAAGGAAGGAAGAAAGAAGAAAGAAAGAAAGAAAGAAAGCACAAGTTATCCTATGTTACAAACCATATATATATATATATATATATATATATATATATATATATGATTTTGCCTAATTACATGGGTGTTACTCTGGGTAAATGTCAGTTGGAAAGGAAAATTGTTATAGAATAAAATGGAAAGGTGTAAAGCATTGTAAGGTCATACACTGCCTATTGTAATAGTGTGCAATTAGAAACATTAGCTAAAGCTATGTAATTAGTATGTACAGTCTGCCAAATTGAAAGTTGGCTGTCTGAACAATGGTAGATAGGTTCCAGATGTTCTGCATCCTTTAGAAATACCCTAAAACAGTTAACCACTTCTAGAGAATATTGAAAGCCAAGCATAGAAAAAAAATATGAATATTTTCAAGAGATGAATAACATACTTTATATCTTACAGTCAAATATATCATTAACTGCCTAGAAAGAATAGATTGGTGGTATCGAGTATGTTATTCTATCTGCCATCAGTAGTACAATTTTAATTAATGCATAAATTAGTTATCTAAAACATTTTATAGTCTAATTATCTCTAAAAAATATACTACTGTGTTTAGCTTCATAATTCTATCAATAGCAAAACTGTTAGTCTTGCTATCTTTAATGGTAAGCTCATGAGAGCATAATTTCTTGCAGAATATTGTTACTTGGTGATAACAATATTCTCTCACCCAGGGTTGGGAGACAATGACAAGATGACAGTCTCCATTCTTAATATGGATCCTGAAAAACTTCCAGATATCTCAACAATGACCGTTTCAATTCTTGCCTTCTCTATTCTTTGCTTTTCCAAAACTGGCCTACTAGGGATGGAGCAAAGGCTCAGCAGTTAAGAGCACTGGCTGCTCTTGTAGACGACTCGGTTTCAAATTCCAGCACCAACCTAGTGGCAGTTAATCATCTTTAACCCCAGTTCCAGGGGATTCGATGCCTTCTTCTGACCTCCGTGGGCATTGTATGACATGAGCACACAAGCAAGCTCATACACACACACACACACACACACACACACTCACACACACACACACAAATTAAATAAAATGAAAAATAAAAATGGATGTTCTTTCACATAGTATTACTTCAGGAAATTCTTCTAGGACCTTCAAAGACTTGGACTCTCTATATCAAATTTTCTACTAAGGAAACACACTGTGTGCCAATTTTACATACAGTCAAATATAAATACATGTATGTTATCAACTTGCCTAATTATTTAGCATCCTTATTATTATCACTATAATTTCTTTTCCTTTATTTTCCATTGCCCTTTGTTTACCCCTTTCAGTTTGTTTGCTCAACTTTACACTGCTGTCCAGGTAGCAAAAACAATCTGTTGTTTGTTTTAATTTGTTCTCGATTATTCTATTCAGTTATTCCATATGTTGGCTAATATCTTCTCTCTTCTCTACTGACTGTTTTAATTATTTATATTTGTTAATCCATTTACTAAATATATATATATATATATAATATCATTCATTCTGTTATGACTGTACTTCTTTTTGTTTGGTTAGTTTTGTTGGATACAGACTATCTATATGTACACGAGGTTGGACTTCAGTTCGCAGCTATCCACCTGAATCTGCCTCTAAAATGCTTGGATTAAAAGTGTCAGCCTCCATGCCTGGCTATGCCTCCATGTTCCTTTAATAGCTGTAAAAACTCTCAAAGTTCATCACTCCTTGGGATCACAGTATTTCCATCCATTTTCTCTAAATTTGCTTTTAGATAGTCTGGAATAACTCATGCCCTATGAAATCTGAGGCCATGTTTTATTTAGCATAGTTAGCGAATAAGACAATAGGGGATCATAGGGATATTTAAAAGAAGAGAAAATAAAGGTATCTCAGTATGACCACTAAAACATGAATAAAAATAACATAGTTTGGTAAAATTTAAATGAAGTCATTGACAGCTTCCCTATAATGTATGTTAACAACTATAGAAGATGAATCATTTCATCTTGGGTTAGTAAGATGACAAAATGGGTTAGCATGCTTGTTTCTAAGCTTGGCAACTTGAGCTATACCCCAGGACCTATGTGGTAGAAGGAGAAAATCAATTCCTGCAATTATCCTAACTTGCATTTGTGTGAACATGCACACACACACACACACACATTAAATAAATGTAAATTTTAAAATCATATTTAAATATATTATTAGTTTTTTCAGAATTTCATGCATATGTATATACATATTTATCATATTTACTCCCTAGTACTCTTTTTAACTCTTCAGATCCATGCCTCCCAAGTACAATTAGTTTTTATAAAGTAAGAGTTTTGGTATTCAGAGCTATAAAATGGAGTATATTGTCATAAAAGAATGTGTGGATATATCTTAAAATATTTTAACAATATCACAGTATCCATTAAGAAAATATAACCAAATATTACTGATAATTATAGACAAATGGAAGGTATAAGATCTATCTCTAGATCTTCTATTAGCCATATTAGCCATTTTTATTCTCATGTTTACTGTTTAAATTAAGATTTAATGTTTAAAAGATGTTTTCCTATTTAGTATATTTTAATAGAATTGATTTCCTTTGAAATTAGAATACCATACAAATGAAGCAAATGTATCAATTGTTGTGTCACAAATATTGAATCTGATCTTAAATAGTTACATTATTCATCTTACTCATTTCAAGAAACAAAATTATGAAATTATTTACCATGAAATTTTATTGAGTACCATGAATTGTTCAGTATGAGAAACAGAAGACATTTTAAATACTTTGAACAAATGAATGAAGAGATTACATACTTCGTAGGGAGCCAGGAGTTCCATGTCCTGGTACTACTACTGAACTTCGAAAAAAAAAGACATATTTCTTAGCTGGAATGAAAATTTGGCACTCAGTCTTTGGCACTGAAATGCATTAGTTACTGTGAACATTTGAAGAATCGCCTATTAACCAATGATTTGTGAACTAATAGCTTTTTTAAATATGAAATTTGTTATTTCAGTGATATTCTCACTGTCAGTACTCAGAGAAGGCCATGGGCAGAGCAACAACAGTTAGAAATGGAGGGTGGAGTCCATGGCTGTGAGCACACGGAGCAGTATGGATATGGCTCTTCATGTCATCTTTCTAAACACCACCAAGTATACATGGCTTGTAGAATGCATACCAAGAGAGCTAACATACTGGTCTTAGGACATGCTTTTAAAGAATTTATGCTTCTCTGTGAAGATGGATTACAGTGCATAGAACAAAATTAATTTATATAGTTAATATGCAAGCCTGTGACTTTTGGCTGCTTGACGAGGAAGACCAGAATGAGAAAACAAAAACTCAATTTAAAAAAGAAAGAAAAAAATTGAGAGCTTTCAAATCCAAGAGTATTCAATTCACTGAAAAATAATTGAACATTTTTCTTTACATGATTAAATATGTCACTTTTGGAAAATAAGTTCTGAATATCAAAAGTGATAATGAATAAAATGGGTAGACAAAACATTTCTGGATGTGTTTTCAAATCATACTGTGTATTAATATCATGGCATGCTTCAAGCTTTACCCAACATTTTGTATCAAAACTAAAGTAAGCTCTCCATATATTTACAAAGGAAGAAAAAAACAACTTTCACTCACAATATTTTTGACCTAAAAGATAATAAAATATATTTATTATATTTTTCTGGTGAAATGTATTATTTTAAACCAATTAATTTATAAAGGGAAGATTAGCATTTACATTTAGATTACTACACAAACAACTTCAAAATGTATAACTTTATCAAAAGAAAATTAAATAACATAGATGTATAATGAGATCACATTTACCAAAGTCAAAATATTTGAATGTACTATTTTCACATTTAAAAAAGCTATTAGTTCACAAATCATTGGTTAATATGAGATTCTTCAAATGTTCACAACAACTAATGCATTTCAGAAGCTAAAATCAATATATACATTCACTAAAAGTAAGACTTTGTAGGAGTGATGATGATATCTATGATTTTATCATCATTTGACAAGAGGATTTAGCAATTTTAATATTTGGGGGGGGTTCCTACAGTGTGAACCTCTGTATGTCTGATACGCAATCATTTTCATTAATGACTTTTGAAACATTAAACGTGTCTTCCAGAAGAATTACTTCCCCTTATAAAATTTCCCAAATTCAAGGTTGCAAGGAGGCTTTAAAATTGCCAGATGCTAAATTAATTCCAAAACTCATTTACTTTATAACTTAGTTCGTCTATGCTCAAGAGATTCTTTAAGTAATGTAGAGAATAAAGCAAATAAATTTGAAAATACTTCTGGATAACCTAAAATCAGCTCATTTAGATTTTTCAAAAAAATCATATTTAGTTTTCATAAGTGATTAAAGCTTCAGAATTGAGAGGCTGGAAGTTTGCCTCAAATTAAAAGCACTTGCTGCTCTTACAGAGCACCCAGATTCTATTTCTAGTACCCTTATAGGGGCTAAAAGCCATCCGTAACTCCAGTTCCAGGGTATTTCAACGCCCTCTTCTGAACTTCACGTGCATTGCATGACACAGGTTCACATACATACATCAAGGCAATATACAGATAAAATAAAAATAATAAAATATTTGTAAAAGGCTTGGCAATTCAGGCATGTGAAGAAGCTTCCAGTAAGACCATCCATAAGCATCAGGGACTTTAGGTTGAGGCTTAAATTATACTTCCTTGGAGTCCACTCTGTCCTCAGGAGCAACCTTCATAGCACATTGCAGTCTAGTAATACTCTGTGTGGCTGCTGATATATGTGCGCATTGCTCTGACCAACCACATTCAGGAGAACTGGTCAATAAACAAACCTCCTCTTAAAATAATTTGATTTATTTATTATCCAATAAACCTAGCTGAGCTGGGTGCTTAGCTACTTAATCAATAGATATTAGGTGTGTTAATAGGTTTGAGGAAGCTTGCAAGAATTCTAAGCACACCTAGTATTCACGTTATAATTCCCTTCACGTTTCCGCGCCTCAGTTCCTACCCACACTTCCAATCTGAGGTCACAATATATGTCTCTGAGATTCGTTCCCATAATCATTTACTGGCATGATTTTGCACATAATTTATTTTTCTTTTCTCTTCACCTTATTTTCTGTTCTTGGATTTAAACCTGGGTTTTTGTGTATGCTAAACATTGACGATGCTGGAAAATACATGATATAAAGCTCAGTTTTAAATTATTTATTTATGTATTTCATGTAGACTATTTTTACCTTCATGTATGTAAGTGCACCCATGTGGTACAATGCCCACGTGTGCCAGAAGAAAACTGCCAGATGACTCGGAAGCAGAATTAGATAGTTTCTAGATACCAAGTGGTTGCAGAGAACAGAACCTAGGTCAACAGTGTTCTCAACAATTGAACTCTCTCTACAAGCTCTTATTTTTATATACCAATTGTTTTATGTTTTGTCCTCATACTCACCCAATCTCTGTGTTATTTTAACTTTTTAAATGAATTTTTAAAATTTTCATATAATGATTTTGATTATATCGACTCCCTTCTGTACCTGCATTCCTCCTTTCTAACCCTTATCAGTTTCATACCGTCAATATTATTAATATTATTTTAATGAATATTGAGTCTAATTTGCAACCCCAAATTCTCATTGGTGTGAGACCATCTCTTTATTTCTGGGCATCCTACACAGCGTTAAACCCTTAAAGAAAGCTGGTTCTTTCTCTCCTAACAGCTATCAGTTGTCCATTGTTCCTCAGCTAGTGTTGGGGCTCCAAACTATTGACCCTCATGTAGGGAGTTTCTCTGATATTGGGCACGAAACCACAACTGCTGTAAATTCATGTGAATAACTACCCTGCTGTCAGGAAAACACTGTTTCCTTGTAGTCATCCACTAACTCTGGCTCTTACAATGTTTTTTTTTTTTTTCCACAAGTGCCTGTGCGCATATACCACCTACATATATCACACACTTACATATATACAAAATCTATTTGTGTCATATCATGTACATCACTGGCTTCCCTACAATACCATGTGGTTATGTGTAGAATTAATTTTTCAGCTCTAGCCAAAGCTAAAATTACAGGGGAATATTTAAAACATTTAATCCAAAGCCACTAACTTCTCAAGGACTTGCAATAACCATACGTAAAGATTCCACAAAAGTTCTTAAGTCACTAATTATCTTGAGAGAAACACGGGAAGCAACAGTCTTTTTCCCACTATTAGAGTGAAGAATTCAGATCTTGAGCTTTCCTCTGGAGGCACTTCAAGGTGTGACTGGGACTAAAGCGATAGCCTAGACTTGAAAGACCATAGATATTCCAGCATGGGCCTAATATTTTACAACATCCCCTGGGTCTTTTAAATCTTCCATCATGGTAACTTCAACAAATCATGTGCCAGAAGTAGTGGCAGATACCTTTAATCCCAGTACTTAGTAGGCAGAGGATTGTGTACCACTGTGAGACTAAGGTCAGCATGGGATGGTCTACCAAACTGAAGCCACATATTTAGGCTTTATCTCTAAATCAAAACAACAACAACAAAAATAATCCAACACAAGCACATTATGCATTTCATTCTTTTTTAAATTAAACAGATTCAGAAAGAAACTTAAATTCTACCTATAATAAAAATATATTTATGTTTTATGAGGTGAGACAGAGCCTTAAAAAGTAATAACTAGTTCCTTTCTCACTTAGCAGTCACCAAGACATATTCCACATGGCTCTTTAGATTTAATGGAAGGAATTCCTGAGGTTCTCAAAGGAAACATTCCTTTAAGGACATCATCCTTTGTCCCACCATTCTACCTACTATGTTTTCTCAACTTATTGCCTCCCAATTTTTGTATCTACCAAACTATAATTAATCTTTAATTTCTGACTGAGGACATCTTATTAGTGTCTTTCAGGAAAATCTTTAATTAGCAGGTGGTGCAATATGGCAGTTTCAAATCTATTTTTTATATGTATAATGCCATCAGTCCCTCTTCATTAAAACATCAAAACAAGCAGGAACTGCAAAGATTGACTTGGCTATCCTTCTAGGTCTACTGGATTTAAGCTGTGCTGACAGGAGTAAGAAAATCAGAAAGCAGGTCCAAATCTTATAGACATATTCACTCATCCCTATTCATACAATCAAGTTTCATAATTATAAAAATTAGGAGAAATCATGATGAGGATGAAATGTTGTTGTCTTTAAAGGAAAGAACAAAATAGTAATTGTAGAAATTTTTAATCATTTTATAATAGAAAAAAACAGATCTATGCAACACCTTAGGGTTTGCATACACACTACTAATTGAAAACACAGTACTTGATATATAATGTGATGATTAGCTTTGTCCACTTGACATGACCTAGTATCAGCTTTGAAGTGATTCTCAGTGATGGTCTTCTAAATTAGGTTGTCCTACATATATATCTATGGAGGAATTTCTTTACTTAATTGGCATAGAAAACATAGACCAACATGTGTGGCACCACTCCCTAGGTAAGAGGGTCTGAATCATATAAGATTGTAGAAATTGAGATGAACACAAACAAGTAAAACTTCACTGCATATATCTCTTTCTTTGTACTTTTGTCTTTGAATACAATATGACTAGATGCTTTAAGCTCCTGCCATTGAAACTCCCCTCCTATGATGAACTATAATCTGGAATTGTTAGCAGAAATAAAGCCTTTTCTCTCCTCAGTTAATTTTTGTCATGATATTTTATCACAACAACAGAAATGAAACTAGGGCACATAGTATACTTGTTTAGTGTAAACAGCCAAAAACAAAAGTTCCATGCAATTTTCACAATGTGACTGATTGTCTCAAGAATTTTTTTCCTGACTTCTCTGTTAAGTTGAACTATATGTTCCCAAACAGTGTACCGAGGTAACCTTTCCTACCTTAAATTGCTTCTTATCAGGAATTTGATTACACTAATGAGAAAAGTGCTAATAAAGAATATTAATAACAAGAACTGGGGCCTTGCTGTGATAAAACTGACCATTTGATCTGCCAGCCTTCTGAACTTGATTGCACCCGAAATATGGAAGTTGTTGAAACTTCAGGCTAAAATTCCTAGAATGCCATAAGATCTTACTTATTTAGACATTCTGGATGCAGTTTGATAAACTAGGTTTCTGAGAAAAATGTGAATGGTGGGTGCCCAGCTCATGATGTTTCAAAGGGAAGTAAGGACTCCATCTTGAACTGAGCCAGAGGCCATTTATTTTTCCTCTTGCTAAAGTATTTGATTGCCTTTTGTCCTGAGAACATGAGACCGAATTCCAAGGCATAAACTCATTTCTTGGTAAAAGAAATTTCAATACAGAAAAGCATACAAACTGTGTTATAAAATGACTACTGTTCATTGTTCTTATTCAGATTTAGAGAGAGAGAGAGAGAGAGGGAAAGAGAGATCAAGCATAGCAAACTCTATGAAAAAAATTTTTTTTTTCCATGTAGGGGAAAAGGAATGAATTTAGTATTATAGACAAGGTGGCCGAGCATGCAGTTCTGCTTGTAGAGAAGTTTAGCAGCATTAAAAAGAAACTTCCTCATATTCACTGAGACAATAGGAATGCTGCCCCTGTCTGCAAATGCATTAGAAAGGAGAGAGCTTAAACTGAAAGCACTGAGGAAGGTAACTTTCTCACAAGGAAACAACTGCCTAGGGAAGCGTTTTCCCAGGGTTCAACAACTGCGAAACTAGTGGGCTGGGGCATATCTCAAGCTTCTAGTAGAAGCAGGTAGTGTCATCAATATGGTGTTGGCTTTCAGCAACGCAAACTGAAGACTGATGGGGCATGGAGTCTTGAACAGAAAATCGCTGGGTATAGGTGTGCTAGATAGCTTCACTTGTCTGACACATCTGGGAAAAGAGAAACGCAACCAGGGAATTGTCTGTATCAGATTGGCCTGTAGGCATGACTCTGAGGCCAAAAGCCAGATCAGGGAACTGGTGCAGGGCGGGGGAGGAGGGGTGCAGCCAGCTAGTCCAACCTTGGAATTGGTTGTTCCAGAACCTGTCTGTCCCTCCTCCCTCGGGGATTATTTGTATTGGACAACTAAGACCTCATGGTCCCTGGGGTCTTGGATTGACATCAGAATGCGTGCTGAAGTGTTAGTGCCCGGAATGTAGCCGGGTGGGGGCAAAGTGATTAAAACTTAAGTCTGAGTTTGCAATCTCCCTACAGAAATACAGCTAAGCACAGCCCAAAGTAGAAAATCAGTAAGCACCCTCCTCCATTGTCTCTGCTTCAGCTTCTACCTTCAGGTTTCTGCCTTGAGTTCCTTCCATAGTTTCGCTCAGTGATGAACTGTGATCAGAATGAAAAAGCCAAATAAACGTTTTCCTTTTCAAATTGGTTTTGGCAGGTGTTTTGTCATAGTGATAGAAGACTAGTTAAATCAGTAGATAATATATATCAGGGAAAGAGTCCCTTTAAGCCCTTGGGCGATATTGTGTAAAGATTTGGAGATGAAGCTTAAGCTGCAGTTGAGACCCCAGGATGTTGGAATTGCCATAAATGTCAACCAAGGGAAGCTGAGGGCATGGAATGAAGGTGGTCCAAGGGACATGACATATTCTACAGGGAGCAGCGCTGAATGACAGCGTTCCAGCTCTCTGGGAATCCAAACAATTCCTCAAGACCTCCAAATGTCCTATTTAGAGCTATAGTATTTAGTAATTTCCCTGCTAGGTTTTGATCTTATTTTGATGCAGCTTTTCCCTTGCTATGTCCCCGTTCCTCCTACTAGAACTAGAATGTTTATTTTGTGCACTTAGACATGGGGGAAGGGGTATAATTTTGTTTTTGAGATCAAAGATGCTCAGCTTTATGACTACCTTGAGGCTCTGAAGAGACTTTAGACATTTGAAATGTTGAGACTGTTAAAAATATTGGAAATTGTAATGTATTTTGCAGTATAAGATAACCAGGAACCCGTTGGATCTGGTGTTGGAGTGCTGTGGCCAAAAGTAAAATGCTTGGTCTGTAGAAGGAAGTATGCTTTGAGGCTAGGCCTTGCTGGATGAAGTGCAATCATTGGGGGTTGAACTTTAAGTTTCCTAGCTCAAACCTATTTCCTGTCTTATCACTATTTCCTGACTAGAGATAAAATATTGCCAATACATCACACTCCTACCACCATGACTTCTTGTCTTAATGGAATTTTTTCCATCAAAATATAAGGTAAAAGTCCTTCTTGCATTAAATTGTTCCTTCTCACATATTTGACCACAGTCATGAAAAAGGAAATGTAAAGTATACATATATACTTTTTAAAATTTTTATATGTATGAGTGTTTAACTTACTGCTATATAAGTGGAATGATGTGCAATTCCCAGAGAGGTCAGAAGAGACCTAGGATCCTTTGGAACTGGAGTTAGGAATGGAAGTTAGCTGCTATGTTGGTGCTGGGAACCAAAACCTGGTCCTCTGCAAGACAAACCCGTGCTCTAAAACCACTGAGCCATCTCTCCAGCCTCTATAAATACTTTGTATAGTACTTTTATGACTATATGACAATTATTTTATCTTAACATATAAAGCTAAGTATTCCTCAGATGAAATATCAATGTTAGGAGGGAACATACAAGCCTAGAGCTAATTCCCTTGAAAAATGTTTTCAAAACTACTAAGCTACTCAAATTCAAGTTCCATTGGGCCACAGTGATGTCTACACTGGACCATAGTGTTGTCCTAGCACGTTTGATTGTATTTCTTCAGAATTCCAAAGAACATGTAGAAGTTGTAGCTTTTTTTAATGTTGATGAAAATCTACAGGAACAACAAAGTATTAATCTTCACTATCAATGTATATTTATTTAATTTTTCATCAGAGACAAATGAACATTTTTGAATACATACACTTAGTGGGAAAATAACCTTTAAGTGGATAAAACAGTATTGTAGGCATGACAGCATCTGCCACTTTGAGATTTGTCTTCAGAAAGGAAGGAGACAGCCATCATGAGCAGTGCTAGCAGGGGAAGATTCTGACATGGAAATAAAAGTAAGACTGGGAGACAGAGAGAAATCCAAAAGTCAATATAACGAGTCCATGAAACCAGCAAGACATCAAGCTGCTACTGAAAGAAATAACCAAATCAAAATCATACTGCACACATTCATTTAAGTTAGTCTGTGTTCAGTATTCTGTTTTGCTCAAGATCTCAATTAATTCCTACAGTTTGTATGATAGAAAATGGCACAAATTTGGTGTAGAAAGGGAGAAAACTTCCTATTAGTATATGAACAAAATAAGGTTATCTAATTTATTAACTTGTTGTTAGTGTTGAAAAATTTTTCCTAGCAATAGTATATTTAATATTAAATTTAAGAAGGGGTTTATTCTGTTCCTGTATGAAGCCATTTTGGCAAGCTTTATAACAACTATGGTATATAGCCCTTTTCTTATGGACCATCATGAAATTGATAAGAAATGCATCATTGCTATGCTCCTACAATTAATTACTAATTATATATTTCAGCTTGTTGAACAAACAGAAAAGAATGTAGAGTTGTGATAATCTTTAACATAAAGATAGGAAATAGATGACAAAGATTCTATGAACTTTTAGGTGTTCAATCTTCTGAAAAGTTTTTAATGATGAACTGTTGTGATTATTTCAGAACATTTTACTGTCTAACCATCTATGGTACAAAAATAATGATCTTAAGGTTAAAATCTGTAACTTCAAAGGAAAACAAATGCAAAAGAAAACATGATCTTTTGTTTCTTTTAAACCAGTAACTCTATCTTTCAAGTATTTTGTTTATAACACCTAGTCTTATGGAAAAACAAACATTAATGTAAGAGTTGAGCTATAAATTTGAGGCATAGCATAGTTGCTGATGAAAGAAAAATTAATATAAATGCATAGACCCTGTATATCTGACTAACCTTATGGGATTTTATTGTTCAGCCAAATAAAATGTTTAAATTACTAGCATCAATCTTCAACATATCTCTTCATTTGTACTAAATCCATTTTACTGTATTACAAACAAGTTTACAGATATAAGATATATAGCAGCTGAATAATCAGAATATTAGAATTTTAAACATTTAAAACTTCTGATACATGGTAAAATAAATATCTATCTAAATTTGATAAATCACCTATATCTATGTTTTCTCTTTTAGGTTTTCTCAAAGGCTGAGTGTGGTGGAGAATAATATTACTCCTGTCTAATGTTCTTCATTGTTTTATTGTCTATAGTCCTGAATGTTTATTCATTAGCTTAACTGTCACTTAAGGATATGCATACAAAGACAAGATACTGAAGTAGTAGCTTTTTGATAGTATACCAAGTTAGTGAAAGTGAGCTGAAAGTCAGATAGAAAGGCTATTTAGTTCTAGTTCTCAAATACATTCTTAAATGAATTATTGTTTTTGAACAGCAATTTTAGGTTCATCAAGTACTTTTCAGTCACTCAGATTTCACAGTATGGATCTCCAGAAAACAAAGAGGGTCCAGTTCTAAACATGCTGGTTTTAGAAAAAAATTAAGTATTATCCTTAAATTGGATCTTTACAAGTGTTTTGTGGGTCAGATTTAAGCTGACAATTAATTCTTTAATTTCTATAATTACACAGCACAGTAATTTTGGTTTTTACATCTTTCTAAATAAAAGGAGAATTTTCAGAGCACTTGAGAAAAGAGAGAATTGTTGAACTCTTTCATATTTCTTTCTGCACTTATATAAATGGATTATGTGTCCTTTGCTAAAATATTAACAATTCATGGCAACAATTTTCCAGTCTTATTTTTAATTTTCCTCATAAAATCCTGGAATATGTTTCATGCAGTAGTCCCTAAAACCACTGATTTATTTTGGACACAATTGAAAATATTCTGGACATAATTTAAAAGACCCAGAAAGAAAACTCTTATATCCAACAACTACCCAATACAACATGCTATCAGGCAATGAACAAATGACACTGACAGAAATCATCCATTTAAGACACAGATTAAAATGGTGATCATCTGAGCTGAACCACCAAGTGTTTGTTTCTCTATTTCTTAATTGTCCACATATCCCTCTGTTAAATTTCAGCAGCTCTGTAATCCAAGTGCTATGATACAAATGCACATTAAACCAAACTACCGTCATATAATAAAATATACAGAAGAAATGAACAAATGAAAGAAGGAAAGGAAGGAAGGAATAAGGACTAGCAGGCTTTTCTGCTTGATTGTGACTATTCAAAGTATTTACTTTATAATTAGATGGATGTAGCTACCAAACATAAATTAGAATTAGATAATATATTAGGCAGAATGATTGCTGACCCATAATCTTTTAATTTATATATATATATATATATATATATATATGTGTGTGTGTGTGTGTGTGTGTGTGTGTAAATTGTGCGTATTGGGGGCTGGAGAGATGGTTCAGTGGTTAAGAGCACTGACTACTCGATTCCCAACACCCATATGGCCCCTAACAGTCATCTGTAACTGCAGTTCCAAGGGAATTCAAAGCCTTCTTTTTATCTCAGAGGGCACTGCAGGACACAGACGAAGTTATATACATGCAGGTAATACACTCATACACAAAAATGGAAGTATTAAAATAATATTTAAAAATTCACATTCCTAGGCATGGTGGGACATGCCTTTAATCTCAACACTCAGGAGGCAGAGGCAGCAAGATCTCTGTAAGTTCAAAGTCATTATACTTATAGGGAACACCAAGCCAGTCAGAGTGAGACCCTGTATCAAAAAAGAAAAATAAAAACTAAATCTCACTTATTAACCAATACAAAGAGATGGGGCCACCATATTCCTTGTGGACAGGGGGCAATATTTCACCACATATAATCAATTAAATAAGTAGAAACATATTGTAAGAACTCTGTACACAGGGCTTACTCCAGGATTACATCTTCAGAAGCTGCCATCAGCATGCAGGTGCCACCACATCTTCTCATTTATTTCCATGGAAAATATATCCACCTGCCATCACATATTTGGAGAGTTCAGAGAATAGCTGTGCAGTTTTTGGTTTCCTCCTATCATGTGGTTTCTCGGGACTGAACTCAGATCATCAGTTTGGCAGCAAATGCTCTCACCCACTGAGCCGTGTTTTCACCTTCCATATCTCTATACTTGAAAAGCATGAAGGCTAACAATGTGAGCTCATGTACTTGTTAGCTAGACTTAATCTATGCTTTGAAATACGATGCTACTAACAATAAAAAAAGCACAAAACTTCATCTGTCAATTAAAAATGAAAGAAAATAAAGCAAATAATTTTTGAGACAAGATATCTTTATGCAGCCCCAGTTCACCTGGACCCTGTTGTATAGACCAGCCTAGGCTGGCTTCCATCTCACAGAGATCCACCTCTTTTTGTCTCCTAAGTGCTGGGGCTAAAGGTGTGGTCCACCCTATCAAGGAGAAATTTATAGATTTAATAAAGCAATTTATTTGCAACCACAATTTATTTGCAATTTATTTGAGTCCCAATATGTGGATATAAAACATTATTTAAGTAATGTTTTGAACAGAAGTTAAAATAATTATGCCAGTGTGTATGTATGATTATTGTTTCCGTGGAGTTAACAATTATGTGGATTGAAGATGTATTTTAAAAGATTTCTAATCACCAAGGCTTTCATGGTAAAATATTTTGATATAATATTAAATGAAAAATGTGGAAAGGTATCTAAATGCAGTAATTAGATAGTCTTATTACATCCAAATGTCAATTCCTAAAGAAATAACATATTAGCATTCGTATGCTTATCTATAGACCATATACAAACCAAATAATCGACATGTAAATTTAAAATATCTTAGAAAACTACATTTACAATGCTTACAACTATGAGAAAAATAAAATAGTCCACCCATCCTTGAAGATCCACACAATGTTCTTGAGGAAGTACCGTAACAGCAAAGACACTGGTTGAATACACAAAATCACCATCCAAACACAATATCATTCGTTATTAGTGGCCATTAACTCGAGTGATAATTGTATATTACAAAGATATTTTTATAAAGATTTTGTGTGACCATGTCGAGTATGAGAAGACTGGATATAGGAAAGAAGAAAAGAACAGCTGACTCTACCTGTTAAACATGCATGACTTTGAGGGAAGATACAGAAATAGCTAAGGGAAAGGGGTAGGTATTCTCACAAAATCTCACATTGAGAGGTCTTCTGAGTTTGCTTAACTCTCAAACATTTTGGTCTTCCTACTATTTGCAATAATAAGAGCTATTATTTGTGAAACTATTGTTTCCAGTCTGGAGACTCCTAGTTGAGGGATGTTGCTTCCATACAAAGTGTATGCATCAAACTTTTCAAACTTTTATGGACATTTAGAATCTGCTTCGAGAGAATTGCAATTCATCATCAACCTCATATCTCTCACCAATACACTGTGTACAGTTAGGGAAAACAACTGAAGAGTCAAATGGAAACTGTTCCTTCTATAAATCAATATTCAGCATGGAAACCATGCGGATTTATCTTTACTAACCTATAAGCCATGATATATAGATGTATGTTGAGTACTTGGCATTTAAAATAGTGGACACTGTGGTTTTTTTAGCTTTATTAACTTTTTGCTTTTGACTTCGTAGTTCTTTGGAAGAGAGTCCCAGTGATACTTTTGGTGAGAAGAAACTAATAGTAAGAAGCTTAATTAATTTTAGATAATGAAGAATATCTGAATTCTTTGTCACTGAATTTTGAAAGGCTTAGCCTGCACAGACTGGGCTTGGCAGCATTCAGTCATGCATGTGGGAGGGTCACATGGACCCTCCCCCTGTATGGGAGGAGCTAGTGGCAGCTAGGGGTAGGGACTCATTGTCACCTTTGGTGTACCTGTGCTTCACTGAAGAGTGGCATGCCCACTGTAACTGAGTTGATCCTGGTTAATTGCACTCAGTGCGCCACAGAAGCAGAAACAAAATAAAATACTTTAAACTGGAGGGGTACTTTTGAGGAGGAGGAAGCAAAAATGGAGGTGCGAAGGGGAGAAGACAGAGAGGAAGTGAGTGTGATGAGAATGCATTATATGTATGGATGAAATTGTCAAAAACATATGCAATAAAAAATATCTTCACCAGCTGTCCTGGAAACCATATATTCTGAAATTGAAATATTGTTTGCAACACATAGATAGAAATGTTCTATCGCCGTGTAAGCATTTTAATAAAGGCGAACACTTTGTTATAAAAGGTAACATGTAGCAAGAATACTTATGTGTCAAAGTCAAGAAATAATGGATTGACTTTCAATAGGAATAATGCTCATAGGAAATTTAAAGTCAAGTTGAAACCATTCAGGAGACAGACAAATATTTGTGGAGTGAAGAATGACCAGGAAATCTTGTTCAGCTGAAAAATATTCAGAGCAGCCTACAAATCTAAATCAAATGATATAAATAGAAACTGAAATGATTAAAGGATAACCTTTAAAATACCTTTGCAGAAGAGGCAGACCAAGAGAATCTAGAGGATGAGAATTCACATCTTAATAGATGCTTGTAGAGAAAAGATCAGACTTCTAACTGCATTATTCTGCCACTCTAGGCATGACACTGTCTCTGAAAAGGGAACTGTTATGAGAGAAATTCCAACCAAGTGCATAAATTTAACATTGCTAACAAGGAAAAAAAAAGGAAGTAAAAAGAGAAGCAAGTATTGAGCGTATTTTGCCTTTATAAAATCAGATTAATTTTCTATTTCCTGGTAGAATTGAGGATATTTTATGCATTTGAGATGAATTAAATATTTTTAAAAGTGTGTTTTGTACAAACAAATTAGGAGGTTGTACAACTCATATGTTTCCTCTCATAAATGTCAGCTTCTCCCGGTACAAGGTTACCATTGAAGAATGCTACTTCTACTAACCACAAAGAAAATAAAATTAAGCAATGAAAAGTAGGGGCTAGAGAGATGGCTCAGCAGTTTAGAGTACTGACTGCTCTCCCAGGGGACAAGGTTTAGTTCCTTGCACCTGCATGAAGCCTAATAACCATTCCTAACTCCGGTTTCAATTGACCTGCTGCCTTCTTCTTGCTGCTGTGTCCATTGAAACTATGTGTTGATAAATATTCTTTCTGGTCCAGCCTCTCTCCAGTATGCAAAAATAGATTAAAAGTAGCTTTAGTTCTCTGCAAAGCATTCTTCTCATCCTTTAACTTAAGTGAGGCCATGCAAAGAAACATTTTATATGAATGCTTTGTTATTTAATTTTGTTAGTTTGTTTTAGAAATGGGGTATCACCGTGTAGCTCTGGCTGGTCCAAAACTCGTGTATACCATTCTGGACTGGAACTCACAGAGATCAAATCTTTAACACCCAAGTGCTGAGATTAATGCTGTACAGTACATTCCTGGGTCCTCTTGTTTTGCTGTGTGTGTGTGTGTGTGTGTGTGTGTGTGTGTGTGTGTGTGTGTGTGTCTGTGTGATTGTAATGCCAAGTGTGTTTGGGCACCCATGAACGACAAATAGGGATTCAGATAACCCTGAGCTAGAGTTAGAAGCAGTTGTGAGAAGGATGCTGTCATCAAAATTGAGGTCTTCTGGAAGAGCAGGAAGTGTTTTTAACCACTGAATCATTTCTCCAGTTTCATAAGGACATTTTCATTCATTTATACATTGTACTTTGAACATACGTCCCTCCATATTCTGCTACCATCCCCTTCTCCCCCTCCCTTTCCATCCTCCCTCCCGTTAGCTCCTTTATTCCCCAGATCACTTTGCTTCTACTTTTGTATTATCTTCTATGAAGAGGTAATCTCTTCTCCAGTGAGAACAGGTGGCCAGGGAATTCCATTTTGATTTCTAGCCATAGATTTTCAAACTTTCCTATTTTCTTAATACCTGCTTCCAGCACTAGTAAGAAATTCAGAATAGCAAATATTGTACTATATGACAGTACATCTAAATTATCATTTTCACAAAATAAGAAGTCATTCTCAAAGCACACTTAAAATATAAGTTTATTATATATTTTAGATAGATAGAGATAGATGAACATTTCATTTCTGATAATATATCCAAAGTATTAGGTAAAGAAAGTTTAAAGAAAGCATAGTGACAAATATTCAGCTGGAAAGCACAATGCAAGTTTTATAAACAACTATATATTACAAATGAATTTATTCACTAGGATTTTTTGGTAAATATGTCAGTGTCTTATAATTCAAATGCATCTGTTTTTGCTGATATTTTTGCATTGGAACAAAAAAATGATTTTACACGGTACAAAGGATAGCTTCACTTTTTAGACAGTAAGAGAGACAGAATATAGTTTAGACCTCAAAATACTTCATACGTATCTGTTACAGTTTTAAATCTTCCTGCAGAGCATGCAAGCAACGATAAAAGCACACATCCTATCTTAAGAGAAGTCACTGATCATGTCCTCAATTTTTAATTGCTTTTTCAATGTTTCATTTTTTAGTTTTTTACGTATTCTAGATACTAACACTCTGTAACCTGTATAGCTGATTAAGATTTTTCCTGTTTGTAGGGTGTCTTTTCAGTCAAATGGTAATATCCTTTGTTATAGAGAAGCCTTTTAGTTTCATGAGATCACATTTGTCAATTGCTGGACTTAATGTTTGTGCTATAGGAGTCTGGTCAGCAAAGTCCTTTCCTGTGACTATAAGTTCCTATCTATTCCCTACATTCTTTGTCTGACTCGGGGTAACCAGTCTTGTGTTGAGGTCTTTAATCCATTTGCTATTGAGTTTTGTGCTGTTGAAAGAAGGGGATTTAGTGTCATGCTTTTACATACTGCTATCAAGCAGAATCAGTACCATTTATTAAACATGCCTTCTTTTCTCCGGCATTTATTTGTGGCTCCTTTGTCACAAATCAGTACTTTGAGTTCTGCTAATTCATTTGTCTGTTTTTTTTTTTTATGTCAATGCCATGCTGCATTTATTAGCACTGCTCTGTAGTATAGTTTCAGATTAGCGATGGTAATGCCTCCAGCAATTCTTTGATTGTTCAGGATTATTTTGGCTACCTGAGTTTTTTGAGTTTCCATTATGAAATGTGAGATTAATTTTTCAGTTTCTTTGAAGAACTGTAAGGAACAATAAGCTGCCTGCTGAGCTGCCAAAACCAAACCAGGCACCCTTCTTCCCATCACTTCTAATTTACAAAAGAAGGGTCAATTCAAGTTTATGCAACAACCTCCTCATGGAATCATTAGCTATATGACAGCAAGAGTTTGATAAAACCTTGATCGAATCAGTGACCTTCTGCTCCTTGACTATGAATGCAATGTGAACAGCCATCTTAGGTTCACATTGCCTTGAATCCCCACTCCGATGGACCATATCCTGGAAATGTGAACTAAAATCTATTCATTTCATTTGACCATGGTATTTTACCACAACTGCACACCTGTGAAGCTGGTCCTAGATCTGATACTCACAGGGTCAGAATCTTCCACAATAGAACAGGGCAGAGTATGCACCTAAAAGAATACCTAAAGTTCTACTGGAAAAAAGAAATGAAAACTATACATTAGAAAACAAGTCATGTAAATGAGAACATGCATATTAGAGTCAACAGTGAGATATATCCTATGTAAATCTTTCCGAATTTCTCCTAAGTAGAAGAAAATCAAATTGTCATTACACTTCTAAGAGCTTTTTTGTTATACCAAACATCAAAAGATATGTTTTACAAATTATCTGAGCAAAGAAAACTGTTAAGGATTTTAGGTTCGCTTAGACACATAAAGGACACAAATACCTATTATAAGTATGCAATACTTTAAGCAATATTCTACCAATGAATCTTCCTTTAAAATGGATTAAAAATGAATTTGTGGCAACCAAATGATCTACAGAAACTGTGGCATGTCTACTTTGTGAGGTTCAAGGAAACTGGAAAAGCCATGATGGAAGGTTTATTATTTGCCTTGAGGCAGTACAAATCAATTCTCACATTCTATTATTAAGTAGTCACATGGCCTCAGAACCTGGAAGGAGGATAGACCCTATGTCTGCCTACAATTCTATTACTTTGGAAGAAATGGAAATAAATACTTCATGAGCAGCCGACACACTGAGCCACAGAAATGTGTCAATTTTCCTTGTCATTTTTTCAGTGTTTGTTTGTATTTTCCAAGTCATGCTGTAATAGGTGCATACAACTTGGAACAGTATCTCCCTAGTAAACTTAATAGTTTGTCATTTATCATGTTATTTCTTAGATTATGTAAATCCGTAAAATGCAACCCTTAAAATAATGACCTTTTCACACAGTCATATGAAACTTTGAAATTTATGCTGCTCCACGTTTTCAGATATATTGTGGTGTTACCCTTAAGAAGAATAGTCATTTTTTAAATCTTTAACTTTTTAATTTAAAATTTGAAATAAAAATACTCTTCTTAATTATCATGAAACAATTTTAACACTTTCTAACTGCAAAGCCTGTAGTTTAGTAGACTATCTAGAAAACGTGTAAAATGTACCTTTAATTGAGCTTTCTGGAATCATCATATAGGGAAAACATAATGATTGCTAAATACTTTGCATCATAAGCAAAAAGAGCATGAATTATATTTATATCTTTCAATCAAAGGGACATTGTGTTCAACTAATTTTTATACAGAAATTTATACAAAAATATACATTTATAATAATAATTTAGATTTATTTTATAAAGAATTCTGATTAATGCATAGCCTTCAAGTATTTGAGTTGTTGCTTTTATACAGATTTTAAATCAAAGTAATTACTCACTAATCATACTTTTAATGATTTCTTCATGTGATGACATTTATAGAAAATGTCAAAAGTAATAACTTGTCTGAGGAAAATGAGTAGTGTTTCTTAATTGGCTATATATTCATCCTAAATCAGCCTGTTATGTTAATAAGATAATATTATATATATTTTAGAAATTCAGGTTTTTCCATAAGTAAACAAGAAATTATTTTTTCCTAAGCATAGCACTTATGAAAGCATCCACAAGAGCTATACAAACCCAAGCCAGAAAAAATTAAGTATTGATAGGGGAAGGGAGTGAAACTCCCCAATCCTGGCTGAAGAGCTATTAGTGTTTGATGGATGCCTGGTGAGGTAGGGTTAGTTTTCCTTATTTATGTGTTGCCTAGTCTAGTAGGTTGAACAGACTCCAATGAATAGACACACATTTGAAAGCAGTTGGGAAACACAGATTAGACTCATTTTTTTTAAGGCAAATAAGAATAGAGGCCTTAGATTGGGGATGTGTATTAAGGTCAAGGTGGAGAATGGAGGAAGGGGGATCTGAGATGATCAAAATACATTATATGAAATTCCTGAATCAATTCCTGTCCAGAGATTCTGGAGCACTCCTGTGCCTTGCTAAGTTGAGAAAGAAGAGACAGGGAATTCCCCTGCTTTTGAAAAAAGTTTCTTCACTAAATAGTTTTCAGAAATTAAGTGAAAAAGCCACGAATGCACCTTAGGCCTTCCAGCCTAACATAAAATTTATGTACAAGTTTAGTTTAAAAGGCGCAGGTTCACTTTATGCACCAGACAAAAATTAAGAAAATACAGAGATTATACCTGGCCTTTGCATCCAACTAAGCTATAAGCTACAAAATCATAGGGCATGCAAACACTTTGAATATCTCTTGAGACTCAGTTTTGATGCGTACACTATATCAGATGCTGCAATTACACGAGCAAGCTTCTTCCTTCCTGGCCATCACATCCTATATGTGAGACAGGTACATTAATTCATAAATGTATAGGAGAGAACAGATGCCACTCTAAAATTCACCTCACTTAAATGACTCTTGATATACAATTGAGGACTGTTAATTTAAGATAATTATATAGATTAGGATTCTGATATCTTCTTTTGACAACATAGGTAAAAACACAGAAAAACTTCTATCTCCTATTTCTACAGTGTAAAATAGTCCATTCTTATTCCACTTGGGTTTGCATTATGTAAGAAATACAGATCACATCCTATACTAGAGATACAGGACAATTATTTTTCTATATGTCTTTCAACAGACAAGAAAGAAGCATGCTATTAATGAAAAATTTGTACTTTCTGTCTGAATTAATGGACCACATTCAGTACAAAGACATTCCACATAAGAGAAAAACTAGAATTGATTAAATAGTTGGGAATGATTAACCAAATTTACCTAAAAAGTGTGTTTAATATAACTTTAAAAATCAAATCAAAGAATGAACGATTAGTAAAATGGAGAGGAAAGCACTGTCAATAAAGAAGTCATGTTTATCATACCTGCATATTAATGCTGTATTTGATGACAATGTTAGAGAGCAAATAGATACCTGACTGAGATAGACTATAAATTCCCTAGTTTATCTGTTGAAAGACTCACATTTCCATTTCACTGGTCAGTCACCTGATCATAGGACCACCCACATTAAATTATACTAAATAGATGGGCAGAATACCAAATTGTTAATGAGGCAGTGAACTTTTCCTGCCTGGAATCCCACCTCCTGGGTCAGTACTTCTGGACCCAGTCACAGACATGTAGCTTTCATCAGAAAAGCATAATCTTTCCACCTATTCATTTTCTTCTTCATATTCCTTTTGTAAACGCTTTCTCTACCACTTTGGGCTGCCCCAGGATATTGTATTTCTTTACAATTTCTCTAAAGCTTCCATCTCCCAGTCACATGACTGCCAATCCACCATACGTTTGATCTCCTTGCATGCTCTAAACCTGCATGACTTTTTAGCTTCTTTTCTTCTCCCTCCATTCTCCTCCAAGCAGCTGCTGAGATCCCCAGCTCACCTGTCTTGAGGATTTTTCTTTAGATCCAATGAAATTATCCTAAAGCTTCCATTTGGGTTCATTATTAAATTCCTTTATGAATAAGACCAAGAACCCACTAGGAATAGTCTCTTTGTCCTTATTTCAATGCTGCTCTTTACCTGTGGCCATACCATGCTGTCTTCTCTCTTTCCCCAACAAAATAGTGGCCACACTAGCAGGAAAAACAAGAATAATGTGTCAATTTCTACTTAGCACGTTGAGACGGGATAGGAATAATTAATTACAATTCTCATTTTGTAAGGTTACCTACATAAATTCTGAAACCACTGTACCATCATGATAATTACCTTATTGAACATTACCTTATTGATCATCACTTTCCTGTATTAGTATACCAGGTCAGTAATAAGCAGACAGCTAATAAAAATAGTAGACTGAGCCGTACTTGAATTACTGCCTTTATGGAATGCTTTCAAGGATATTAAGTACAGATTCTACCAAACTATAAAATGTACAAAGTGTCTCAAACTAAAGTACTTTCTAGACAGTCAAACTAAACATATAAAACAAAGGGCATTTTCTAGGCCTTACTAGAGTTTTGACTCTCACAAGAATGTCATAAGAACCATTCACCAATTCTCTCAGGACAGTTGTTAAGTCATAGATCTACCCACACTTGTCTAGAATCACATGTACATTTTAAATTCAAAAGCCCCACACCACCAAATCTAAGACCTTGAATTTCTATTTTTATGATGCCCAGATATTAGATCAAGCCCAATAAAGCTCCTTTAAGATACTATGATACACTCTAAGGTGTATCTTCAGTGAGGTTTATAGAGAGATTCAGCTGACGTGGTAAGACCCACACTGAATAGGGCAGCACCAATCATGGACTGAACACTAGACTGAATCAAAAAAAACAAGGCAGCATAACACCAGGATTCATCTTTCACTGGTTCTTAACTGCAGCCTCAGTGTAACCAGCTCATACCTTTTCCTGGCACCAAATAAACCCACATTTCCTTCATTTGTGTTATTCAGATATTTTGCCATAGCAATGAGAAAAGTAACCAATTCAGCTACCTAGAAATGCTGCTAATAACTGATAACAGAGTTCTCAAAACTTTGAAGATTAAAATATACAGATGGCCCACGATAGTCCAGACCAATCAGATCTGATTTACATGTTCCTAAGACATAGTAATTACAGAACTTCTCCAGGTGAATCCAAATGTGAAGCCAGGAGCGAGATTGCTACTGAAGAGTGTTTAGGACTAAATCTGATAACCTCTGGTTGAAAGCAGTGGTCTGCTGAATTTCCTAATAGACATCTGGAACAAATACACAATTGACATCCCATGCTTCTGGATCTATCTATTCTGGCTTAAAAAATAAACTACTAATACACTGTCAAGTCAAACCTGGGAGCTTCATACTAAAAGAGTTAAGTTTTATTTTTCAGGTAAATCAGTAGAAGAGATTGTGTGATAAAATCCTTAGGTAGAAAAAATGAACAGGGTAGATTTAATTTTGAACAGTGATTCAGCTATGCACAGAATCTACTGTTCTGCACAGAGTAAGTATTCGCTAAACAGCATCCTTTAAATGGAAGCTTCAGTCGAGACACAGGAAGAATATCAGCTCTGAAGCTTAATTATCACACTATACCAAATAGGAACACACCAAAAGGATAGGAAAATATGAGTGGACATTTTTTATTCCAGGGGATGGGGCCTGTTCTTCATCTCAGTAAAGAAGAATGCACTTAGCTGTTACAGCAACTAAAATTCACAGCTCCCATTTACATTTGACAGAGGTGGTTGTTGGCATTTCACTTATGCGGACATGAATTTAAACAATCAGATAAAATAAGCATTCATAAGCCATCCACAATGTTTGGCATTTCAAAAAAATTCTTTCATTTAGTTGATATACTTAAATACTAGGCAAAGTTTCTGAAAAACGTTTTCCAATTTTCAGCACCAGGATAATCAACAAAAGCACAATGTTAATTTCAAGCTCCATTAGAACACAGGGTGGGGAAAAGCTACTGTTTTCCAATTCAAAAGGATAAAATTAGTGGAGAATCAAATCCCATTTAAAGTCTTAAGAGGCAATTGCAAACAAAAAGCATTAGAAAAAAATATCAGTCTATGGAAAACTATTTGACAGTGTCATTTTAAGGCACATTATCTCGTTTAATGGAAATAGATAACATTTAATTTCATCAGTTTCCACAGAAGGAAGTAATGTGCTGTAAAAGTTAAATACTTATACGAAGAAAATTACAACTTAAAGTTTGACACTAAATAACTGGTAAAACCCTATGTAATATCTTCATTATGTTGATATATTCAATGCTATGGACCACTCTAAGCTTGAAGTAATAAAGAAATAAGGTTTTACTAAAATAAGCTTCTCTAATTGGTACAGAAGCTCTTTGCTTTGTTCAATTGGCATAGAAGCTATTTGTAGAACAGACTGGAAATAAATTCAATATGAAGCAACATAAAACATGAATAATTATGTAGGGATATCAATTTATTTTCGACTATTAGGAAAAATGAACAGCATTCTCACCAAGGACCTCATATACTACATATCTGTTTCAGAACTGAGCTTCAAAAAACAGTATTCTGTGTTCACAAAGCATTCTCAGTCTACTGTTCTATTTAGAGTATAATCAATATATCAATATCTCAGAAAGCAGTAATGCTAGCCAGCATGGTTGTAGGGAGTTTTGTGCTTGGTGCATTGAGGAAAGATACATTTAAGTAACCTTTATAATCAATATAATTGGTGGAGTCTGTAATGTAAACATGCTATAGTGTATCTATGTCTTCAGGTCAAGAAAAGGTCTGCTTTCTCATGCAGAATGGAAACATAACCTTTGTGGAAGACAGTATGGTAATTTGAAATGCTTTCAACTAGATATTTCTCATGAAAAAAGTGATTAAATCCAATTAAAATATAAATAGACTTCTAAAAAATTCAAGTTTTCAATGTAACAAATACAGCAGTAGATATAATGTGTTATTGACTTTGTTTATAAATTAGCTTAAGTGGTAAAAGCCAGGCTAAAGCAAACTTTGAATCTTTGTTTTCTTTAAACAAAGCATCATGAAAACAGTTTCTTGATTAATAGTTGTTTAAGTGGGTTATGCGTGAAACATTTTTTAAATAAAGCATCCTGTAGTCACTTATGAAGAAAATCATAATATAAAGTGATTGATCTCCTTAGTTTTATATATCAAAATAGTTTTGTGGCATTTTCTTTTTAATTTTTAAAATTTATTTTTCATTTTATATATGTGAGAGTTTTGTCTGCATATATGTAAATGCACCTATGTTAGCCATGCAATTTCATGCAGAATATAAGAGGGCATCAAGTCCTCTAGAACTGAGTTCCAGCTAGTTATTTGCTGTCATGTGCATGTTGGAAGCTGAATCTGGATCTTCTGCAGGAAAAGCTAGTATTCAGTATAACTACTGAATCATCTCTCCGGCTCCATTTTATGGCATTTCCAATTCTGTTCAAATAACTTATAGACCCATATGCACTCTTACTTTGATTTATTTAACCTTTTGGTTTGTGTTATTTACTAAGAACCTAATGCCTTTGTTAATCCCAATCATTTTCAGTACTGGAAGCAAAACCCAACTCATTTCAATTGTTTTAATGTGGATGGGTATCCATCTCCAGCACAGCTGTTGTGTTTCAGCCATGCCAGAGAATGGAGGAGTATCGAACAGGGCCTTGGGTGGCTTGTGTCGGGAGGAAGTGCTCCCAGGATACTATGTCGGTGGGTAGTTCGGTTATTAGAGCCAATGCAGGGGCTTATATAGGGAGGCCTTTCTGACTGTTACAGAAGGCAGGAAAGTTAAAGGTGGGGTTTTGGAATAAAGGGCGGGAAGGCTGTGGAAGTTTAGTAATGAGGAAAGGAAACCAAAATACCTGGTTCTGGTCTAGGGTGGGGAAAAGGAAAACTCATATCTACGGTAGCTTCTTGGGGCCAGGTTATCACATCAGGCAGAGCAGGCCAGACACCTGCCGTCCCTTCAGGGTATCCGTAGTTGCTTGCCATGCTCAATACCCAGACCCCCACATTTTAAGGTGATCAGATCCAGTATTGTGTGTGTACATATGTGTTTATGTATGTGCGTACATGTGTGGGTACAGGTTTGTGTGCATCTGTATTCCTATGTGGTGGAGACCAGAGGACAAGTGAGTATAGTTCCTCTGGCACAAACCACTTTTGTGGGACAAAATCTCTTGCTCATTTGGAACACTTCAATTAGGCTAGGTTAGGTGGTAAGTGTGCCCCAGCGATGCCCCATGTCCATCTTCCCAGCACTGGGATTGTCAGCATGTGCCCACTGTTTCTGCTTTTCTATATGGGTTCTGGTCATTGAAGTCCGGTCTTCACACAAAAGACCAGCACTTTACAGAGTGAACTATCAACCCTGCCCTAGATAGACCCAACATTTTTAATAGCTCTGAAGTTACTCCTTGCTTCTTTGAGCGACTTAACTAAATCTTCATGCTTCTAGGTCTCCTGTACTTTGGTACAAGTCCTATTCAGTCAAATATTTGTACCCAGGTGTTTCTTGGTAGAATTTCATCCACTGGAGTTTAGTCAGTCTACAGAAACTCCTTTAAAGAAGATCTGCTTTCCCTCACCCAGCAGTACTCAGTTGCCAATAGTTCTTCAACTAGAGTAGGGTCCTGCTGTACGTTTCCCCAGTTCTGTGCTGGAATTTTGTGTGGTTGAGTTGGCATGGGTCTTCTGCATCCTGTCACCATTGCTGTAAGTTTATATGAACATGTTTCTAGTGGTCTGATAGCTTCTTGTTCCCTAAGTTTGTGGACCAACCATGGCTCTTAAATCTTTCCACTCCCTTTTCTGCAATGGTTCCTGAGCTGTAGGTGAATGAGGTTTAATAAAAAAGTCCTACCCAGGAACATGCACAATAAAGTCTCTTATTCTCTAAAACTTAGACAGTTGTGACCTTCTGTGCATCACACTCTGTTGTATGAGGAACTTGGTTGGAGAGCTGAGGGATGTATTAGTATTCTTTCTACACCCTGTTCTATGAATCTAAGTCCACTGTAGATGTATCATATAAGGTTGGGCATCTCTCAGATATATAGTGTGACCAGCTGTAGAATTCTTTAATAGACTCCAGCTGTAGCAAGATGAAGCTTCTTTGATGTGGAGAGTACAGTATATCTGTCTTTAAATATAAGAATCCATATTTAGCCTATAGAAAGAAATTTCATTTGTCTAGAGATATGACAAAGACAGGGCTTCCTTTAAGATATACGACCTCTCCAACCATGTGTATCTGGCCATATGTACAGTACCACCCATGAGTTCCCTCTCATTGGAGGGCCTTAAGTCCAGTTAGATAGCTGTTGTTTATCCCCTTGATAAAACTGCCACTACTGCACCAATAGAGATAGTTTGCTGTGTCAGCCATTGTGGTTATTAGGCTTTGGAGGTGGGTGAATCATTGATTGATTTTTCTCCCTTAGCAATTTGTAGAGTATTCTCTTGAAAAATTAAAGCTAGTATTCTGGGAGAGGGCTTCCAGGTCAGTTCCAGCTCCATTGCTCCAAGTCTGATATTTTAAGTATGCCCTGTCTTCAACAATAGGGTCTTACCTTCAAGTTCTAGGATGTAATCAAATTTTATGGTGATAGCCTGTGTTATTTTTAGAGTCTCCTCATTTTCAACATTTCTCCCTTGGCAACATCTGTTTCCTATTATGCCCCTTGCATGGGCTCTTTGTTTCCTTTATCTCCTTGCTTTCTTTCCATTTTCCTGGATCCTTCTGTTACATTAAGATAGAGACTCCCATACAGGAGATTGAGAGAGAACATAAGTCACCTGCATTGCTGAATCTGTGTTACTTAGTATAACAGCTTTTATTTCCTTCTACTTATCTGCACATTTCATAATTGCATCCTTCCTTCCCGCTTAGCAGACGTACACTGTGTAAATGTACCGTATTGTCAATATTCATTTGTACACTGTGTAAATGTACCATATTATCAATATTCGTTTGTCAGTTGAGGGACATTTAGGTTGTTTTGATTTCTTAGCTATTGTGAAAAAGCAGCAACAAACATGGATGTACAGGTATGTCTATAGTAGGATGACTCATTTGTGTATATGCCAAAGATAAAATGTTAGATTAATTTTTAGTTTTTGAACAGTTCTTCACCTGTGTCCTCTAGTCCCCCTACTCTTGAGCTCCTTCTTCCTCTTTATTCCCATATCTCTATGTGTAACCCTCTCTCTCCCCCACCATTTAAGTACCCCCAGATGTTCTTAATGAAATACACAAAAAAATAATAAAATTGGAAAGAAATAAACAAACGAACCAAGGTTCTGGGTCTAGAGAAATTGCTCAGTGATTAAGAACTCAGGCTGCTCCTGCAGAAGACTCGGATTCAAATCCCAACACCCACATAGCAGCTAACAACTGTCCATATCTCCAGTTCCAGGAATCCAATGCCTTATTCTGGCCTCTGTAAGCATTGCATAGCACAGGTGCACATGCATATGTGTATTTCATACATATGAAATAAACATAAATACATGAAATATGTTTTTAATAGAGGAGAGTTCTCCACACTGCCTTCCATGGTGTTTGCACAAGTTTTCACTTACAGGAGCAGTGACTGAGTGTTCCCCTTTCTCCACATCCTCTCCTGCATTTGGCATCATTTGCCCTCTTGATCTTAGTTGGTCTGACTGGAGTAAGATAAAATCTTAAAGTGATTTTTATCTGAGTTTCTCTAATTACTAAGTATGTTCAGCATTTTTAAGGTATTTCTTAGCCATTTTTCTTTCTTCATTTAAGAACTCTCTTTTTCTGGTCCATAACCTATCTTTTTATTGGGTCATTTATTTTCTTGTTATTTTGTTGTATGTGTTATTTGTATATTCTGAATAATAATATTCTGTCAGATGTGTAACAGGTAAAGATTTTCTTCCACTCACTGGATTTCCTCTGCACTTCCTTGGTTATTTCTTTTGCTGTACAAAAGCTTTCTAGTTTAATGAGGCCCACTTGTTGATTGTTAACCTTAATATCTGAGGATATGACGTCTGATTTAGAATGTCATTCCCTACACGCATATCTTGTAGGGTTCTTCTGCCTCTATTTTCTTCTATTAGTTTTACAGCTTCAAGTTTCATGTTGAGGTCTTTGATCCACGTTGAGTTGACTTTTGTGCAGGGTGAGAGATAAGGGTCCAGCTTCTTTCTTCTAAATGTGGAGATTCAATTTTGCCAGCACCATCTGTTGTAGATGCCGTCTCTCCTCCATTGTTGATACATATGTCAAATATCAGGTGACTGATATTATATGTACTCATGTTTGAGTCTTCTGTTGTATTCCATTGATCTATATGTCTTTTTTTTCTGCAATTGACATGCTGTTTTATGACTAAATCTCTATGAAATATTTTGAGATATGGTATTTGATCCGATCCTCACAGCATTGCATTTTGCCCAAGATTCCTTTGGATAACCAGTGTCTGTCGTTCCATATAAATATGAGGATTATTTTTAGCTCTGTGAAGAATGTTATGAGGAACTTCATTGGCATTGCATTGAATCTGTACGTTGCTTTTTATGGGATCCTCATTTTCATAATATTAATTCTACCAATCCATGAGAATAGTGGATGCGTCCATCCCTTGGTTTCTTCCTCTTTCTCTTTCCTTAAAGATTTACATTTTTTATTGTAGAGCTATTTAATGCCTTAGGTTGGGTTTATTCCTAGATATTTAATTTGGGGGGCTATTGAGAGTGCGTTTCCATGTATTCTTTCTCTAGTTACTTCTTTTTCTTATATAAAAAGGCTACTGATGTTTGCAAGTTGTTTTTGTAGCATGGCTTTCTTGTTGTGTCTTCAAGACACTGCCCATGCCTGTGGTTGCACTGTCCCAAAATCCCTTTAGTTGATTCTACCGCTGACTAAGAAATATTCTTAGTCTGCTTGAATACAGTATTATCCCAACTGCAGTCATCACAGCAACCGAAAATCAACAGTCAAAATTTGCCCTTTGGCTTTACTTACTCATTGTCACCATTCTTAGAAATGTTTTAATGTCGTCTTACACAGAATTGTATCACCAATCACGTGATAATTTGGAATATTCCAATTAAAAGTACCAATCCTATTTTAAAGCAAAATATTTAAATAAAAATCAGTTTAAAATTTCAAGAAATAAGTCATCTGAGTTATAAAACATAAAAGTAGCAAAATTGCTTGAAATTCTCACAGATGAACATTTTAATATTTTTCAGTCTTTTGGGGATTTAAGATATTGAGTTCTTTGTTTTGTAATCCATACAATTATATTTTTTAATAAGAGAAGAGAGATAGATAGACTAAAAATTAGCAAGAAAGTCTTAAGTTTTTATACTCAACATGATCATTACATAGAGGAGGTGTCATAAATGTAATTTATTACCTTATAGTGTACAGAGATCCTGTTGGCCTTCTTGCATGAGGAAATGCAGTCTTTTCCCACACCCACATCTTGTATGTAACCTTAAGTAACCACAGAAGTTGGAAAAGTAGAAAAGGACCGTCGGGGGAGTAAGATGAAGGAGCTCTGGAAAGAGGGATATTAGGATACTGGTGTTGATAAAGCAGAAAGGAGAAAACAAGCTGGGGATTTTAACTAGGGAAAGGGTGGAGGATGATCCAGAAATAGAGAAGGAGAGATGAGTAACAGGAAGGAAGTTGAAAAATCCACAGTAGAAAATTATTTTATAAGCTTACTTTAAAACACATTGCATGTGTGTCTGTGTCTGTGTGTGTGTGTGTGTGTGTAAAATATGGTTTAAATGGAGTTATGCACACAGGATTATAATGTTCCCTGTAAGAAGGATAGACTGAT
Source organism: Eospalax fontanierii (assembly GCA_035773235.1). NCBI lineage: Eukaryota > Metazoa > Chordata > Mammalia > Rodentia > Spalacidae > Eospalax > Eospalax fontanierii. The sequence goes on along the minus strand of CM069538.1, from coordinate 28,064,170 downwards.
AGAATATCTAACAAAATACCCTGTGCTAGACATGGGAAACCGCCCATGGGTTGTTAGTGAGTGAGACCCCCAAAGCAATATTGGTTATTGTTATTTCCCTTGGTGACCTGTTAGACCTTGAAGGTATGTCCCTATTGCTGAAGAAAACACACATTGGACATAGGGTTTTGGGAAATTGAGCTGAAACTTACCTGGAAGTATTCTCCTTTAGAACTACCTCTCATAGTAAGAGAAGATTCTGTGCAAGCTGCCAAACAGAAAAGTAATTAACAATCATTCCCAGTTCTAAGGCCTACAAACCACAAAAATTACCTGTCAAGCGAGATATCTCAAATATAACGATAGTGGGGCTTTTATCTTGGGGTAACTAACAGCTGTCTAAGAGTTGTCTAAGGTAATTTAAAGCCCACTCAATAGGAAATTCCATACCTGGAATTTCATAGACCCTAAAGGAAAATCTACCACTGCCATTTCTCTAAATCAATATAATTTATAACTATATTCTAAATACACCCCCTTACACCCACAGGTAGTTTCTTGTAGACATTGTAGGGAAATTGCATCAATGAGATGTCAGCAATGTGATTGCCTAAACCAGAGCTGCATAATGACAAGATCAGTGGACCTGCAATGTGAAGGGGGCTATTTCACAGGACCCCACTCCTAAAGAAGGGGCCATGTATAAGCAATGGTTGTTGTGAAAAAAGAATTGATATCTCTGGGGACAAGCTCCCAGACAGATTATCCTATCCAATGTGGTCAGTCATAAACACATGTATATATGAGCAAAACTAAATGAACTAACTAGGTTATATTTAGATATATATGGCTATATATATATATATATATATATATATATATATATATGCAGGGAGCCGGTCAACGCCATTACAAGATGGCACGGACTTCCTGAGCTGCCTGTAATGAATAAACTCCATATAAGGCAATGCCTTGGCACGCCAGCCATCCCGAGGCCGCGCATGCGCGTCAATTCGCGCGTCGATTCAAACTGTCCCGAGCCAATCCCGTGGCTTTGCTTGTGGCGGGCTGCCTGCATCCAATCCCGAGCTAACACATTGCCCTCCTTGCTATATAAAGCCGCTACGCAAGCCTGCCCCGCTCCTCGCCCTCATCACTCATCTGTTAACCGAGAGGCTCTCCAATAAAGTGCGATCCAAGAAGAATCCTCCTTGTGGTGGTTTTCTTCCTCTGCTGGTCGGAGGGCGTCCGCCGCATATATATATGGCTATATATATATACATATATATATATATATATGTATATATATATACAAAAATATTAATTACAGAAGACGTGGCCATGAATTTGAGAGGGATTCAGGGGAGATGGCATGAGTTGGAAGGGGAATACAAACTAATGGAAATAATGAAATTCTAAATAAAGTAACAAATGTAATTTAATAAGTTAATCAATTCCAAGACTATTGGATGAAACCAAGAGTTAAATGCAACACAGGAATTTTTAAGGCTATGAATATTATGTGTGCTATTTTAATTATGGTCTAGGAAACCATGAATTTTTCTAACTGCTTCTAAAAGAAATCACAGAAGTAAGTTTAATGCATACATAGTGAAGTGTATTGAACTTTATCTTTGGTGGGCACTTGGCTGACTCAATTCAATGAATAGTACTTCAATAAGCATGAGAGGATAGACGTATCTCTGTTATGATTTCATTTTCTTTATATTTACATCTAGCATTTGGACAACTTGATCCTAGATCCTATGGTAATTACATGTTTGTGTCTTGAGGAATCATTGCATTGTAGTGATCTTAGAAATAACTATAATATTTTCTTCATATATTAGTTCATTAGACTTCTTCCTCCTCCACCCTCCTAAGCGTTTGTCAGATTTTGGATTACTTAAGTTTCGTTTTGTTCTGTTTGAGAGTAGCCATTCTAACTGGAGAGCTGCCTTTGATTTGACATCTCATATTGATTAATGATCAGGAGAATGTTTTTCTCATACACTTTTGGACTGTGTATAAGTCTTATTTGATTAAAGTATGCTCAAACCATTTTCTGATTTGGTAAAGTGACTGTTGCTTGGTGGTTGAATATTTTGAGTTCCTTATTTATTCTGGATATTGATATTTGTCAGATATATAATTCACACAAAAATTTTCTCTTCTTTTGGAATCTGTATCTTTGCCTCTTGAGAAATTTTTTTCTCAGCAATCTCCTTAGTATTATGTAAACCATTTTTCTAGGACTGAAGAGATGTCTCTGCAGTTAAGAGTACTAGCTACTCTTGCAAAGGATCCAGGTTTGATTCCTAGCACCCTCACTGTAGTTAATGACCATCCATAACTCCAGTTCTAAGGGATCCAATACTCTCTTCTCACCTCTGCTGGAATTAAATGACATAGGTGCATTTACATACACGTAGACAAAACACTGATACACAAAAAATAAAAACTAATTTTAAAAGCCTTTCATTAATTTGGGGGTTTTGCCTGTATTTGGTTTTTATGTAAAGTTTTCATGTAGCTAGTGATGCACATTTTGTCCAACAGGTTGTCTTCTAGCATTTTTACTGTGTGTTTTATATTAAAATATTAATCAGCAATGAAAAATTAATAAAATTCTGTTATCTACAACAACATGAGTTGAAGTAGAAGACACGAAGCTTACTGAAGCAAGCCAGGCCCAGAAAATAGATTGTCATCAATTTTTTAAAGCAAAAGTAAAATTGATTTCACAGGAGTGTACTGGAAAATAGTGTTCATTAGAACACAAAACTTGGTGGGATGGGGATAGGCTGAATAATAGATACCCAAACACTGTTAGGTAAAATGAATTCTTTGTAGTGCCCTGTAACCATTTACCGTAAACACCAAATTATTATGTATTTTAAATTATGCAGTGCTAAGTGTCCAAAAATTTCAAAACTATGGAAATAGAAAATATTAGAACAGTCTTGTTAACTGTCATGATTTTATCAGTATGCTTTTTGTACATGCATGTAATGAATAATAGTGCTGTTCTTAGACAAGAAAAACATGAATATCAACCTTAAGCAATTATTTAAGATTTTAATCAAATTTCAAAATGCAATATGCACAGAGCAAGGTGATCTCATGTACAAATATATTAAACAACTTTACTGAACATGAATCATGGGCTTCACAGTATGACATAACTGACATCATGAATACTTATTGAAAATAAGTGGAGTCTATAAAACTATAGGCACGAGTTAGCAGATATTGTGACAACATTCCCTCCCATTCCCCGTGGGAGGATACACTAAGAATTCTAATACCTCAATACATATATTCTCTAATTTAGGACTCTAATAAATGTTTGAAGAAAGGTTGAAACAGTTTTTCACAGTAAAAGTCGGAGTTGAGAGGTGAGCAAGTGAGACTTGGATACTTCAGTAGACATGAGCAGGAATGTGGATGTAATTCACACTTAGGTTAATATTGACCCAGGGACTCAGACAATGCAGACCTAGAGAATTGCATATATACATTAGTGTTCATGTATACATTCATTTTATCTGGAAGCTAAAATATATTGAATCAATGAAAACCTTCTGGAATCAGCACATCTGAGTTCCTAGAACACTGATTTTTATTATCATTTTAAGCAAAAGGAACCAGGGATTCATCAAGAAAGTTTATTCAAGGACTATGGCAGGTACTAATCCAGAGACACCTCTCTCAAAACTACCTAGAGAACACTTCACAGTGCTATGGTATGGTATTCAAAGTTGTCAAGAATAACACCCATGTGCGCCTAGTTTCTAAGATATTAAATTCAGAATTTACAGTAGACATTACTGCCTAACCAGATAGTCCAGTTTTCCATGTGTGAACATCTGAGTAAGTGCTGGCTCATGACATGCCAGTGAGCCACTTGGTGTGGGTTCTGGGAACCAAACTCTGGTCCTCTTAAACACTGAGCCAACACTGCCCCAATTATTTTTTCTTACTCACACTCTCTCCCACTAATCTCTCCCTCCCTCATGTATCCAGGCTGAGTCTTTGGTAGGAGTTCTGATATTATCCAGTCGGCCTAGAAATGGTATAATATGGACATGTTAAAGTATGCAGGACAATCAATCATTCCATAAAGTTGTGTACTTACATGCCATCTGCTTGCACTAGTATTAAATGACTTTAAGGATATAAATTGTCATTAAATGTGTCATTAGTCTTTCCCCGAAGTCATGGGAATGCAATGTAAACTCTTGCTGAACAATTTTCAACTACATCAATGCATATGATTTTTAACAAGTTATACTTTCAACCTAAATTATGACTAGAGAAACACATGAGAAGAATTTTGTTCTAGTGCAATCTCAGGATTTTCTATAGTAATATAAGGAATAATATGATTGCCCAGCAAATTCTTATTCAAGATGTGAAATTGAAAATTATTGCTTTACTTTAATTCAAAATAATTCAAAAGGTAGCATATTCATAAATATTCTATATTCAATGTGAATGAAAGGTTGGGAGTGATATATATAAACTAAAAGTTCAATTGCTAGACAGCAATCTATGTAGAAGCTGACTATTTGGAGAACAGATTGTGCCAAATTCATACTGTTTGCCTTGGACTACATAAAACACATAATATACAATATAAGAGTTAATTATTTCATTACAGTAATTCTATATTCCATTTCTTTTTCTTTTAAACTTTGTACTTCTACATCATTTAGGATGGTTTCTGGGGTATTTGGTCATGTATTCATTTGTTTCTTGATATGACATTTAGACTTAGTGTCCACAAGGTTGAGGATACTTCACCTAAACTTTCTGTCATAATGATTGAAAGCATGATTGATCTTGATAGTTATCATCAATCACAGTGCAATCGAAAGCCAAGTTGAATAAATGTCAATGATTTCCTAAATTATTGGGAAGGAAATATGCTCATAGGTGAGCATACAAAACGTAAGACTGAAAGAATTTCAACACTGATGCCACTCGTGGGAGCTCTCAATTAATTTTCACAGGAGACTTGTCAGGGCGGGGGTCAGGAAGTACAGAAGGATGCCAGATGTGAGAGGCAGGAAGAGGAAAATGTCAAGTAGTCAAGAGACATGCATCTTTAGAGACAAAATCTTATTAGAAAATAAGGTCAAGAGGCAAGTTTTGGTAACAGGGAGTACGAGGCTGAAAACATACTGGCAGTACTCCAAGTGCAAGAATGAAAACAACAGCACATCTCTGTGCTGCCTCCTGACTGGCTTCTGGGAAATGCAATGGCCAGCTTGAAGTTGACAAACATAAATCAGAAAGGCCCAGTGCAGTAGACAGATGGTTTGCATCAGCTTGTGTTGTAATACATGGAGAAAATACTGTGTGTGGAACGATTGCTCATTTCAATTTTATTACAGAAACAACTTTTTTTGACTAGATGATAAAAAACATTTAGTGAATGTTTAAAATTGCAAAGCCATGACATTTTATATGAGCAAGGAATGTTCCTTCATCTGTTAAACGTCCATGCAAAAGGAAAGCTGTTCTGATAAAACTGTTATCAGAAGTCTGGAAGTCAGCTAACCATGCATACACCACCTCTAAGGTATGCATTACTGTGTCTTTGAAATCCCTATCTCCTGTCAAGATTTTCTGGGTTTGACTCAGCCTGCATAACTTATCTAATTAATTTCTGTAGACCTTAAACTTAAATCACTGCACACTTATTCACGTTAGCTTTCCAAATTCAAGCTTAACTAGTAATTCATGTTTAATTCTATTTCCTCTTATCATGTGATTATAGCTAATTCTGTCTTGTTCTTCACATTCCCCAATAATCACACTTAGAGTAAAATGTCCTGTGATTACAGAGGCAACACATTTTAGCATTTATTAATTTGTGACCAAGTCTTACCAGGCTATAAGGAAACCATCACATTTGCATAAATCGTAAAGAGCAGTGATTGTATCATATTTTGCATCAGAGAGTTCACCAGAGAACCTTGCCATTAGTGTTGATTATAAAGTAAAGGGAAATAGAAGTCCTGGAATCAAATGACAGAGCTTAAATTTCACATAGTCCTTATTTGATGTCCTGTTAGTTATTTAATACCTTCATAATGAATCAATTACTTTAAAATAGATTATATTGTACTATCCATTCAGAGTTCTCAAAATCTCAGTACCTTGCTCTCAATAGCTAAGACTTATAAAACATTAGTCAATATCACTATTCCTCAAAATTCCCAATGATATGAGCACTTAGGAAGCACTGAGTGACTCCATGATTATGTTTTGAGTTCACCACTATCTAATGAACAGCATCTCATCATTTCTGACCATAATTTAACCAGAAAGAATTTTATGCCTGGGGTATAACTAAAATACTTAGCTAAATAACTTAAATCCTTATGAAACTGATTTTAAAATTCTTCTTTTGTGGAATATCTCTAATCACTTAAACAAGGATGTATTATTCCTGTCTAATGTGGTAGTAATCACTTTGTAAATTTGCAGAATGAAATAATCTTACAGTAGAGAATTTCCTACCATATAAAATAATGATATTAATAATAATAATATATGCTTTCAATATATGATATATTAATTTGTGGGAACTGCTGGAATGTATTTGACAATAGTAGTATGATAAAAATAATCAGCATAGATAAAAATATAAGATGAGTTAAAAGCTTATTGATGCAAACACACCATGGTATAATGCTGCAGGAGCTTGGACTAAAGTATTTCAAAATAACAACCACCACCCGGTTCACTCATGTTCATTCTGGTTATATTTAGATTCAGAGGAAAGGAAGAGGCATATAGAATCAGACTGCTTGACTGAATCTGGAATTTGCCTTATATGGATATGGCTTAATTAACTGAAGTTTGCTATTATAGAATTGACTAAAATAGGGACAGCAGGACAGATCATTGGGAAAAGGCACTTACCATCAAGCCTGATGACCTGAGCTCAATTCCTGGGACTTACATGGTGAGAAAATAAAACAAACTCCTAGTTTTCCTCTGATCCTCATATGCATGCCTTAGCACATAGATGCACAAATATATATATTTGAAAGAAAATTAAACTTGTTTACCTCAGCCACACTTAGGATGATTTTCCAGTTCCATCCATTTACATGCAGATTTCATAATTTCATTTTTCTTAACATCTAAATAATATTCCATTATATAAATGTAAAGTACTTTTGTTATCCATTCATCAGTTGATAGACATCTAGCTTGTTTCCATTTCCTAGCTGTTGTGAATAGGGCAGCAATGAACACGGCTGAGCAGGTCTTTCTAATGGAATGCAGAGTCCTTTTGATATATGTTGAAGAGTGGCATGAATGGAACATGTTAGATTTATTTGGAGCTTTTTGAGGAGCCTCCACACGGATTTTCCTATGGTCTGCACTACTTAGCATTACCATCAGCAGTATATAAGAGCGCCCCTATATAAACATCTTCGCAGCATGTGTGATTATTTGGTTTTGGGATCTTAGTTAGCCATTCTGATTGGGTTAAGATGAAATCTCAAAGTAGTTTTGATATGCATTGACCTGATAGCTAAAGATGTTGATCATTTTTTAGAAGAATTCTTAGCCATTTGTTTTTCATCATTTGAAAGAAAATCTCTGTTTAGTTTCTTGCCCCAACTTTTAATGGTGTTGCTTGGTTTTTGATATTAATTATTTGAGTTCTTTGTATGTGCTAGATAATAACCCTCTGTCAAAAGTATAGTATACTAACCTACTGTAGTCTGCCCCACCACGTGAATGTGGTGTCCTTGTCTGTATAGATGCTTTTTAGTTTCATGAGGTCCTGTTTGTCAATTGTTGGTCTTCATGCTTGCACTATCACGTCATGTTTAGGAAATCTTTTCCTGTGTCTATAAGTTACAATGTGTTCCAAAATTTTTTCTGTATCAGATTGGAGGTATCAAGTCCTTGATCCATTTGGAGTTGAGATTCTTGCAGGAACCCTGTGAGTTATAATAACAATTGGCTTAGCAATATATGCCCACTCCTGCAAAAGCAGCACTAATGTAATAGGAGCAACCACACACCTTCTAATTGAATTTAAGGTTCATTTAACAAGGGGAGTCCATAACTTTTTCCTTTATAAGGGTCAAGAACTTGTGGCTGGAAAAGTCACAGGCCATAAGGTAGAACCTACTGTTACCATTCTGCTAATTAGAGAATGTGTAAACCTGACTCCTAATGACTTCTTAGTATACACATAGATTAGTTTATTACTCAACTCTTACAAGATAAGCTTATTTTTACAACAGAAGGAAATTAACACAGAGATCCACAACTGGTTAACTTGCAGAGAATAAAAGAGAATGTTCAGTATTTAATGGGACACCTATATTGCACCCTCTCTTCCCAAGGCTTAATGATCTTTGTAGAAGAGGGCATGGAAACATTGCGTGAGCCAGAATTGGTAGATGAATATAAGTAACTGTGCTATCTGGACACTACAATGTAGTTGCACATATGAACCCATAATACTTATGATACCATACACAAAACCTGTGTAAACCCAAGTCAGATTCGATGCAGGAGATAGGCAAGAAGCCTCAGGCCTGGCTGAGTGTATATTGACATTTGATTGATGCTAGTAGAGGGAGAGTGAATTTCCCTTACAGGTGTGACATCTGAGAGGTATACAAGACTGCAAGGGATAGATCCATGCAGTAAACACTCAGAAAACACAGGCTGAAACTTTATAGAAGTTTATAAAAAAAGACATAAAGTTGAATGTGTAGCTTTTTTTGTAGTTGGAGATGGGGAGGTTGTCTGAATAAAATCAAAATAATTGTAGGAAATTCTCAAGTCAAACTTTAAAAACTTGTTTATAATCTTTGTTATGTATAGAAGTCACTGTAAGTGTGATTTTGCCACTCAAGTCTTGAGATAAGTTTATTTCCATTTGACACATATAGACAATATGTGTTGTTAAAAAATAGCAAATCACTTAGAAATGGCAACTTCCTTTCTTATTGTAGTAGCTACAAATATTTCATTTGTAATTCATTGCACAAAATAAGTCAAGTGTAGACTACAAAAACATTAGAAAATTTCATTAAGTAATTTCTAAGTCACTAGTTTCAGAGCATTAAAATATGGCAAAATGTTTGAGAACTCATTCATGTCATAGACTGGACTAAGACTTATTAATGAACAGACATTTTATATGTATTTTTTCCTTTTTGATACCACTATTCCAAGTTTATTAGGATTCAGAACATTACCTACCATTATTTTTATTTTGCTGTGTTTTTTAAATATTCAGAAAGTTTCACAAAATAGCCATGAACTATTTTATCACAACCCAATCCATACTTTCATTACCTCATATAAAAATTTACTACAAAATCATTCTCATTCTCTGTACATTTCTTCAGTTTATTCTTACTTATTTGATAATTCTAGAGTCTGAGAATACAGAGTGCAGAAGCACATCAGATATTTTCCCTGCTCATTAATTTTAGTATATAGGACATGACATTCTATCAGTCGTCAGGCTTGTATTAAGATCTTTCTCTAACTCTTGTCCTGACACTATTGTCAGATTTAACTGCATTTGACATGAAATCCAAAATACCAATTGTTCAAATAATTACAGACATTTCTCATTTGGAAATTTAAGCACAGGCAGTCCAAAATTAGCACTGGAATCTACTAAGCCATAAATTTAAGCCTCTCCTGCCAGCTTTGATTCCCATGGTGAATCATTGTCTTATATGGCTAATTCAGAGGAGAGTTATGTCCACATTTTAGCTGTACATGTGATTAAAATGGTAGAAAACACCCATGATCTTCTTGAGACTAAGTTTAGATATTTCAAAATTTATTTCTACTTAAACCACATTGACCATCACTGGAACAAACTGACAGAAGAATATAAGATGCCTAGCTCTTAAAATTGAGAAAAGGTAGATAGAAAAAAAAAAGCTGATTTGATATTTGGTAAGTTAGAAATCTCAGAATCTTAATTTAAATATACTAATATATTTTAACTTTACTAAGACTCTTTGATGGGAAAAAGTGAATATTGGTGTTTATTATAGAACTGGAGTTGATAAACATTTTCCATGATGTCTAGCCTAAGTTAGTTCTAGCTAATAACCAGTAAAATATGGGGATTGGTGCCTGAGATTTGGCTCAGTGGATAAAGGTACTTCCTTACCAAGCACAGAAACTTGAATTTGATCCTCAGAATCTACTTCATGTGAAAGAAAGAACCTGCCTGGAAAAGTTATGCTATGACCTCCACATATAGAATACGGCAAGAAGAGAGAAAGAGAGAGAAAATAGAGTGAGAAATAAAGGAAGGGAAGCGTGGAGACAGGATTGGAGAGAGGAAAGGAGAGAAGGAGGGAGGGAGGGAAAGAGAGAGGATGGGGAGGGAAAGAAAAAGGTGAATGGAGAGATTTACACTTATCTAGATGGTGAGAAAAGATGATTGTTGGGTGCTCAGCGCTAAATAAGACATTTACACTACCCCGCCCCAAGGTGCAAGGAATCTATAGAAAGAAGAAATTGGAAGAATTAAGAACTGGAAGACAGGGAGACAGACAGTAAAATGCCATCCTCTGGACATGATATAGCCACTGATTCACGGAACTCTAGTTGCCTGCATAAGACTGATGGAATCAGCAATCTATGATGTTATTCTGTAACTTTGTGTTAAACAAACAACCAAGCCAGTATGGTGGTTCACACCTCTGATTATAGCACTCAGGTGTTAGAGACAGGCAGATCACTCTGAGAAACAGGCAAGCTTGTTCTACATTGTAAATTCAAGGCCATTTTGGGGCTACAAGGAGACCCTGTCTCAAAAAAGAAACAAGAAACAAACAACAACAAATCATCCAAGAATGACTCCTCGATAGGGGGAAATACAGGTATATTTATATTCTTAAGTAAAATCTTGTTTTTCATAATTTAATTGAAAATCGGGTAATATTAGAAGAAATCTTCCATTGTTGTGCAAATTTAAATAATTATAACCAATGTTAAATGCATCAGTAATTACAAAATACATTTCATGTTGATACTTAACATGACAGCAACTAACTTGTCAAGTAAAATACAAGGCTTTGGTTTTTAGGTCCTATAAGCAAAGAGGTCAAGGTTTAAATGAGCAGAATAAATTGACTTTAAGCTTCAGCTTTCCCCCAAAAGTGCAACCTAATTAACTCTAGCAGCCACTGCTTTAGACAAATATAAAATACTCAGTACAATCTTGAGAAAAATGTATTTACCATGAATTGGATGCAGCTAAGACGTGTAGAGTTGGAAAGAAATGTAATGAGCTGTTAACAGACATTTTTAACCAAGGAAAAATGAATTGCATTTGGCCACATTTTCCATCTGTTACAATGAATTATATAAGAGCTGGTAAAGCAGATGAAACACAGTTGTCTGGCAGGAAGTTAACATTAAATTATGTGTACCAGTGTGAAAAGCTACTCTTAAACTCAGTGAACTGACTCAGAGATCATTTCTTTTCTTTCTGTTTAGTGAAGAGAAATAGCTTTCTAGAGCTTAAGGAGAAAAAAATTGTTCCACACTAAGCCAGGTAATTAGTGTTGGCATGTACACTAGGATGATTTCAGAATGTAAAAAATACAACAAAAGGAGAGAGCAAATGGAAAACCTTGCCATCTTCAAGATTCACACAACCTGTAGGGTGCTACAGCTGCTAAAAATAAACTTCATTAACCCAGACTTGTCTTCAGATTAAATAATGGTAATAAAACAATCCATGTGGGTATCCATGAGAACATTTCAAAGCAATACTAAGTTCAAGTGAGATCTCAAATTGGTTTTGGAAGAAGTAATTCATTAGCATCCACTTCAAAAATTGTATAAATCAATAGCTGCTCTTTATAGATAATTTCAGAATTATACACTTGGAAAAGTAATAGTGTTTCTGTGTCCTGCCTTTCATCTTTACTAAAGTTCACTACTTATAAAGCCATGATACCAAGATTAAGTATGAAAACAACATGCATAATTGTTTCAAAGATGCTGCTGATGTTTGTAGGATTTCAACAATCTTTCTGTTTTTACTGTTCCAGATTGAATGCAGCATCCTACATACAATTGTATCACCAGTTTTGACAGTCTCTTCATATCTTAAAGGGTTCTGCGTATTTCCTTGCTCTTTGACATTTCTGAATTATAATCAAATACAGAAGATTGCTAGTTCAGGTATTTTTCCTGAGTTGTCTGATCTATTAGGATTTTAATACTGAGGTTATGGGTTTAGGAGAATACCATAGTTATAGAGCCCTTTCTACATACCATATCTGATGATGCATGAAACTAATATGGAATCTGTGATGATATTTTGATGTTAACAGTAAACAGTGGTATTAGGGTGGTATCAAATCACTACTCAAAAAGTTATTATTTTCCCTTAGTTATTAATTATTTAGTTAATGAATATTTATGGTTATTAAATATCTTATTTCATCTTAAACTATTAAAATGTGTCATAAAATAATGAAAGAATGAAATATTTTGATTTAAAAGAATGCTTTATAATGTATGTACTCTATACCTGTAATCTCTACATTTGGGAGTAGCGATAAGAAGATCAAGAATAGCCAGTTCAAGGCCAATCAAAGATATATAAGACCTTGTCAAAATACATATTTGTAAGGAAAAAATATTTAAAAATAAACTGTTCAGGACTAATTCTGAAGTGTACAAAAGTAACTTCATGTATCTAATGTTCACAAATATATGACTTAGTTAAATTCACATAAAATTTAATAAATTTATTATTTTCAATTAAACCAGTTTTACTCAAATTTAATTTCAAATATTTAAAGCAATAAGTATATACTCTCAGCTAAAACCTTGACTGAAATTAGATAAGGCCTCTGAGGTAACTAACATTTGTTTTGTTTTTTTTTTTCAAAACGGACATAGTATTAAACCAACTCTTCATGACTTATTGTTACACCCAAAGATTAATTCATCTCTGAACTCTCACCAGAGAAAGTCTCTTCTTGCAGCAGAGAGTGATTAACACAGAGAGCCACAACTGATCAACATACAGAGAAAAGAGACTGTTAGCCCTGAATATGAATATGACACCTATATCCTACTCTTTCCTGCCAAGGATCAGGGACAATTACAGAGTAGGGGTAAAATTATTGTAAGCACCAGAGGTGGTGGATGACTACAAGGATACTGTGTTTTCTAGACAGAGCGCTGTTACTCATATGAGCTCACAGCAGTTGTGAAAGCATGCATAAGACTCATGAAATTCAAGGCGGACAATATCCCAGCATGTAGGGGATAGGTGGAAAAAAAAACAACCCTACCTGAAGAATTATTGGCAGCTGACAATTTGCTAGTAGAGGTGTGATGCTGGTGAGGGTGACCAGGTTTCAGGGATGTACCTCCACTAAAGAACATTTTGAGACACAAATTAGACGCAATTATAGAGCATATTAAATCAGGTGGGGTGTACTAAAGTGGGAATGGAGATAAAAAGGGATTCTTAATATGCTAATAAATATTTATTTTAAACCAGTAGTTAAAATGCTACTTATATCACTCTGTAAATTGTTTATAGTCAATTAAGTAACCCAATCTATTGTTAGATACATGTCCAGAATTATTTCATAGGCTTAATTATGTTTGCCTCTAAAGCAGGATGCTATAATAAATCTGTCTTATTCCGAAATTTCACAATAGGTTCACTAAAAAAGATAGCTTGTTTACATATTACGAACCCTGGTATAACTGAATGATGGTTAATAAGATATTCACAGCTCATTTAAATGGACAGTAGCCAAGTTCTGCCCAAACTAGGCTAATTTCTTCTCACACTTTATTGTGTGACAGTGCCTGGTTCCCAATATGTTTTGAACTTTATATGTCAGAATTTTATTTGAATTTCTGCTAATTTAAACAGAAAATATTAATAAAATATTCTCTAATTTGTTTCCAGAGATGACTGAGATAAAAAAATTTGCCCCCCATAACCAGCATATTTGTTTTTTATTGTCTGTTTATTATGATCTGACCTTTTTCTATACTCTATTTTTCAAATTTAAGAAGTTATTTTACATAAATGTATGTATATATCTATATATATGATACTTGTGAACACTAGATAATGTAAACAGTTCTCCTTACTGTCATTTTACTTTCAACTCTGTCCCCTTTCAGATTTTCGTGAATAGATTATTTACCTCCTTAGTGGCTGATTTTACAGAACTGTCCTTTAGGATTTTCTAAATTCTGCTAATTTTGATTTTAAGCATAATGTCAAATAGACTGATTTAAGATTTACTATATTAACAGTTGATAAGAATTTTGTCTTCACCCCAACGGTTTGCAATGACATTTTCTCAAATTGAATAATAAACATTTGTATAAGTCTTCATCATCTCTAGTTATTAAGGGATTACAAATCAAAACTACTTTGTGATCCTACCTCACCATAGGAAGAATGACTTTTATCAAGAAACAAAATAACAACAAATGCTGGCAAAGTGTGGGGAATGGGGAACCCTTGTAAAATGTTGGTAGCAGCATAAGCTGGTACAGTCACTTATCTATGTGGTGCTTCCTCAAAAAACTTAAAGTAGATGTTCCACATAATCCAACTATACTATACCCAGGCTTGTTCTCAAAGGCCTCCATATCCTATAATACTGATACTGGCACATCCTGTTTAGTGCTGTTCTGTTCACAACAGCTGGGAGACAAAACCAGCCTAAATGTCTAGATAATGAAAACGTGGTACATTTACACAGTGAAAGTAGAATTCAGTACTAAAGAAAAATAAAATAATGAGACTGACAGGAAAATGAATGGAACTGGAAAAATTATACTGAGATAATCCATGCCCAGGAAAATAAGTGAGACATGATCCCCAAAATGTGGAGAATAGATTTCAATGATTTTTGTTCTTAATTTGGAATATTGTAGATGCAAGAAACTTGGGAAGGGGCATTGGGGTGGAGAGGCCTCAAGGGGGTGGATAGTGGAATTCCTGAAATGAAATTGTGGGGAGATCTTGGGGTGTCTGGGTTTTAATAAGGAAATGGGGCAGGAGAATAGAGGAAAAGAGACAGCGGGGAGGATAAACAGAACTAAAGATATGACAGTAAGACATGCAAAGCCATTGCTATATAAGCATGCTAGAATACTTTTTTTTTAAAAAAAGAGTATGAACAGAAATATCCTACATGGGTATTCCAGAAGACATGGAGGACCAAATAGAAATCCCAGTGCTACTGTGGGCCACAATACCTCTGTGAGTAGTTTATTATCAGGAAGGTGCTAAATCCCCCCACCCACAGGCTCTTGCTCTTCTTTTTAGTTGAGCATTAAAAACAGATGATTAGACACGATTGCTAAAATCACCACACAGCTTAGTTGCAAGACATAGAGAAATCAAGCTGGAACTACCCAGAAGCCTGTTCACTTTTGGATAGCACGGATAGTGCAGGAAGGTTCCACGGAGGCTGCTAGGGGAGAAAAGTCATCAACAGTTTTATGTCACTATGAACCATGAAAGCTAACAGTACAATATGCCAAGTAAGATGTGCCTACTGGTACATAACAGTGGTGTGACTGTTATGGGAAAATTAAGTGCTCTATAACTAGATTTGTGGCTGGCTCAAGAGATATACAGGCTTAGGACTGTAAACCTGATTTAAACCCAGGGTTAGGAAGGTCACAGGTCCAGGGAAGGAACTTTTAATGTCTGTTTTAGTAACACGAAGTAAATTACCTTCTAAATGTTTATATTTATACACATAGACAACAGCTTCTATTTTTAGCAAATGAAGGGACTCGTGGCTCTTCCAGACTCTCCAAATAGTTGACAGTTGAGTTCTCGGCACTAAACAGGTCAGATATCATCATCTCTGTAGCTCAGGGAAGATCATGGAATAGTGAATAGAAAGATGGGAAGAGCCAGATGATAGGGGACAGGAGCCGTGAAATGTTGTCTTCTGGACATGACAGAGACATTATTATTATCCTTTTATATGTATTGAAAATCAGATATGACGGCATCATTAATGGACACCATTAAAGACATTAGCTTATTGTTGGTGGTGTCAAGTTTTCTGTTTCTTGATTGTATTGCTTTTAAAATATAACCCAGAAAAATAACTTTTTGAAAATTATCACATGTAAGAGTCATTGCCATGGAGAAATTCATGACCCTAATTTCTGGTAGAATTCCTTTTTAAGACATGGTACTTATTTGAGGCATTTAAAAAATCATTTCATGACAGAAAATTGCTGGAATGCAATTAAGATGGAAACAGTTGAATAAAATCCAAAGAATTCCTTTTATTCCCTCACTAAACAGCCTCTGACTCTATGAAATGTTCCAAACAGCAAAGACTCATGATGGATTGCCATCACTTAAAGAGACATATGCTATAGAAGACAATTTGTCTTTTTTAAGTAATTTATGTAAAACTAAATTAATTGTGGGGCCAAATGCTAAACATCTCAGGATTCATCACCCTTAATACATTAAACATGGCACCATGCCAAAAGCTGGGTTAAACTACACAAAAGTAGTTTGAGAAACATCAGTGAAGAACTATATGGGCTTTTTTTTGTCATCAATAATTATGGCCTGAGTGTGGTTGCTCACTGTTAATCGCAGAACTCAGGGGGCATAGGCAGGCAGGTCTCTGTGAGATGGAGGCCATCTGGGACTAAAAGGAGACCCTGCCTCAAAATAGCAGCAGCCAAACAACAGCAACAACACTAGTAAATGTACACATTACATAAATAGGTACAGAACCAAATCAGGGTACACTATAAACCAGAGAAGAATAACAGAATATAAAATTTATGCTCATCTCTTAGAATATTCTAACATCATTTTTAATCAGTTCAGTAGAAAATATGATCATATTATTTGTCAGGTTGGGTGAGTTAACAATTTAAATCATTATAATCATGATAAGTACATATATGGCAAGTAATATATAATTAAGTGCAGCTAACTTCTGCAAATTTTCAAAAGTATAATTTGTATATCTGTGAATAAAACAGAGAAATAACAAGCAAAAAAGTATAAATATGCAATTAGTAAAGAGCACTGTAGTTATGATAGAGGGATAGAAGGAATGAGTATTTCTCTATATTTTTTCTTTTAATATATTTATATTCTTTTTTATATAACTTTGAGAT
This sequence comes from Eospalax fontanierii, assembly GCA_035773235.1. Lineage (NCBI taxonomy): Eukaryota > Metazoa > Chordata > Mammalia > Rodentia > Spalacidae > Eospalax > Eospalax fontanierii. Next base: position 28,046,998 of record CM069538.1, on the reverse strand, counting down.
GATCACACATTAGTATTGTTTTTACATCTCCACCCCCTTCCTCTGTCCCTTCCAAGTCTTTCTATGTCCCTCCCAGTGACTCTCAGTTTTGTAACATTTTATTGGATTATTAGTATTACATATATATATATATATACACATATATATCTATATGTTTCTGTTTGTGTATACATATGTTCAAAGGTTCAGAGATAATATTCATGCAATACTACTGAGTTCATTTGTTGTTGCTGGTGTGCAGTGTGTTTAGGGCTCCCTCCCTCAGCTCTCATTGATTGTCTGTAGCTCTTCATCTAGAGGTGGAACTGTGTGAAATTTCCTCCATTCTCATTGGCTTGTCAACTTGCGTTGTCATTATAAAGGTCTTATTTAGTCAAGAATATTGATTAGATTTCATGGTTCAGCTTCCCTACCATGCCTAGAAGGCACTATGATGAAGGAGGCATCTTGATTCTCTGATTCTTGCAATATTTCTGCCACCTTTTCTACTATATGTTGAGCCTTATAAGGGCAGAATTTTAGATGTATCAGTTACACTTGAGAACCCCAAGGCCACTTATTTTCTGAATTTTGACCTATTGTGGATCTTTGTAAATGTAAATCTGTTACAAAAGAAACTTCTTTTGTAAGAGGGATGAAAACTGCTTTTATCTGTGGGTATAATAGAATACTCTCTCCAAGAGCCTTAGACTATCCATCGAAATTCCAAGTATCAGGCATGGGAAACCTCCCTTCCCATCAGGATAGTCAATGAGACTCCATAAATAATCTGTTATTACCATTGACCTTGGAGCCTTCCAGTTCTCGAATGTTAGGACAGTCAGATAAATAGTTCATTCCTTAAAACCTAGATGTATAATCTAAGAAGGCCATTCAATTATGTACTAGATGGGTCTTTCAAAGACAGAATAGATTGAGCAGCAGGAAAGTTAGAAGCAGACTGAAGGGATAAAGCAAACGTGAGGTGGTCAAACAGGCTGGAAAAACAAGATGGTTCAACTGCAAGTGGTGAGGTTAAAAACCCAGATGATGTGAGGATTTTACAGAAACTCTACTTTGCAATCTTAGTAAAATCAGAAGAAAATCTTAATTAAAATATTTTTACCCTTTTGGGCAAGTTTGTGGTGTTGTCTTCAATCAAAATTATTATACTCTCTTATTTAAATACTAAGCTTCCCATAAGCCTAGAAAAGAACCATAGCTTGAACTTTGTGTTTTTCTTGTAACAATAACATAAGGATCTTTTGACCATATCTAAAAATGGTTAATAACTATTCCTGAGTTATTAAGCAAAGATGAATCAGCCCGAAATTAAACTGGAGAAATTTTTCTAAAAAGAAGTCATGCTTTATAATTAACAGGCTCATGTATATTTATTTGATAGTCTTTAAACTACTTTTTTCCTAAGATCTTATACCAAGTAGATTGTTTTTGTGCTAAGAAGGAAGCCTTGAATATGCACTTAATTAAAAACTTATTAATCATGTAGTTTGAATAATAACCAATAAAAACGTCCACATCTTCATTCCCAGGGAGTATATTTCCTTATATGAAATTAAAAATCTTGTGGATGTGATGAACTATTTTGATATGTGGAAAATAGTCTGCATTATCTGGATTGTCCAAAGTAATCACAAAGTGTTATTAGGAGAAAGGAGACAGAATGGTCAGAGACTAGCAGGCAAAGGAGATAACATGCTCTTCACTTTAGGTGTGAAGGCTCAGGTCATTAACTAAGGACATGAAGGTGATTTATGGACTATCAGATAGTTGTCATCATCAAAGATTTGGTTCTTGAGCCTTTATACAGAAAATGGCCTTGCATATACCTTGACTTTCAGCTTTCTGATTGTCTATAAAATGATGACTTTTTATACTTTAGACACAGCTGCAAATAGATGTTTGATAAAACAGAAAAAATGAAGAATGTATTCATTTTCTCTAATACATTAAAAAAAATCAAGGAAATTAGATTACATTCTTACAGAATTAAAGTAAACCAAAGATCCAATGTTTACACCTGTAAATTATAAAAATTGAAAACACTTATATTTTTAAAATATAAAATTATTTTTATTCCTTTTAATATTAATAAATTCAAATAAATGTAACTATTCTGTATCTCTGAATTTTGATTCAACTTTTCACACTTATTATGTCACATAAAGGCCTTTATATAATATGTTTATGTATTATAATTAATACATTGTAATGCTTATTTTGTCTTAGAAATCAGCTCCTTATAAAACTTAGGCCTTTAGTAAACATCTATGAAATAAATCCAAGTGGTAGAGTAAAAGAATAAATTGACACTGTCTTTCCCTGATAAGGCCACCCTTTGCCTGGAAACATTTTTTTCCCCTCAGGCTTCCTTCCTTTCTTTAACTGCTACTTTCTATCTCCTTATTTACAAGAAATTATTTATTGTCAGACATTTCTATATCCTACAGTTATATTATTTTTTCAATTGAAATGATACAGACTATATTGAATTATAATAAACATATATCTTCCCTTTAAATCCAGCTGTAAATTGTGAAAATGGATCAAATGTAAAATTAATTAAAACGTCATGGAGAGAGAAATGGGATACTATTTTAGACCTCATGTTCAGCAAAAAGCAGGTGAAAACACTTTGATAATTATATTTGTTGTGCAATATTTTCCCATAAGATATTTCAGCAGAATTTATAGGGGAATATAATTTTAAGCTAAACTTACATTGTACCTAAGGAAACCTGAAGCAACATACATTTTGTTTGGGGTGAATAAGAGTATAACTAACATTTTGAATCAGGTTGCATTTAATAATAAAGATTGGGCTCAAGCTGTGTAATATACACTGCATATATCACACTTTAACACATATATATGTAGGAAAATTTTCAGGACAGTTTGAATATACATTCATATATATGTAAGGAAATGTGAGATCTTTTCTTAGAGAAGATTACAAAAGAAGAAAAACATTCAGCTACGTTGAAAATTGTACAGCTGTTTGAAGAAAGCAATTTTGAAACTCTATACTATTTTGCCGCAGAACACAGGTCTGTCCTGAGTAGATGTTGCCTATCAGAACGGAAGCTCATCTGACAGGATCCAGGTAATGCTCATTGGTACGTTCAACACTCTGAAAGTGGTTTATTTTCTTCTTTTTTCATTTTCATGTTTCAATATATAATGAAAGTATTCTTTATACTAGTTCCATATTCTCACACAGAAATAAGAACAGTAACAACAAAAACCCTACTGTATTAGAATGGATTTGGAGCTTAGAAGTGTGTCAATACAGCCCGGTGAGAAGACAGCTGCATGTTTAACATATAACCAATGCAGATTGACAACAAAGACTAGAAACCCTTCCCCACCTGGACCACATGCAACACACAAAGCATGGGTGAACACATCCCATAACCCCCAAAGGAAGGAAAGGTTTTTAGGTGCTTTATAAATGACCTAACAGGAAAACTGAAAATGCTGTTACAGATTTGGGCCTAGCACAAAGGGCTCTGACTGAAGTCGGTGGGAACACCAAACAACAGGTTATAGCCTCTCTGTCCAGCATGTCTGTGCAGAGAACAGCCTGAAATAGACCTGAGGGACTCAGGCTGGGTTACAACATCATTAGACTCTAGGGTAACTATGGGATGTGTAATCGAGGTAAGTGTGATGTTCTCGGACTGAGACAGATTCTCTTCTGTGACTCTTGTTGAAGTCAAAAGGGGCCACCTTAAGGCCCCTGCTCTCCACTTCCCCACAGACCAGTGATGCACAGCGAGAGCCCAGGGGAACACTGAAGGTGTGGGGATAATAACGGCTGAGGTCATGGAATTTGACATGTGACTCCCAGGGCACACAAGTAGATACAGTCACCATTTTTGTGAGAAGCAGACCTGGGAACTGAGCGCTCAGCTCAACTTTATGTAGATGTATCAGCAATTCAGTCCAAAATTAATTTTCTAGAACTTCAATGAGAGCACTACATATCCCAAATCTGATCTCAAGTCACAAACTACATCCACTTCACCATTCCCAATTAATAATTAACGTAACTTGATGCGTGAAACTTCATAAAGGAAGAAATTCTAAACCCATCCTACGAAGGAGGACGTACTGATGTAGTGATATTTTAATGATAACGTATTTCATAATGCTTTCTTTTTCTGTTTGTATCAGTACTCTTTTACTTTATTTATTTATTTATTTATTTTTCTTTTTGAGACAGAGTCTCCCATAACCCCAACTGGTCGGGAACTCACTATGTAGTGCAGGCGCTCTGCTTTAGAGTTCTGCTCCTCTCTTACTATATTTCTCCACCTTGTCATTGCATTACACTCTACTATTCTTCCTATACAAAAGCCTAATATTTTCTGTCCCATTCTTAACTCAATTTATTTTCTCTTTTCTCAATCCATTCCTCATTTTATATCTTTTTTAAATAATATTTTTATTTATTCTTTGAAAATGCCCTACATTTATGCAATGCATTTTGATCTTATCCACCCCCACCGAGCTCCTTTCAACTGTCCCCTTGACACACCACCCATGTCTCCCTAACTTCATGTCCACTTTTTATTATTGTTAATAGCGCTCTGAATCCAGTCCATGCTGAGTATGTGCTAATGGTGTGGTGCCATTCACTGGTGCACAGTTAACATGCCAGTGACAAAATACCCCAAGCAAAGCAATCCTCCCATCCTCAGCAGGCAGCAAGTGCCAATATATCCTCAGCTAGGGCTGGGGGCCCCAAAGTCTCTCCCCAATATAGGTGGAATTTGAACTGGTTAGATCTTGTACAGTTTACAGTTTTCCCTAGATTAGATCATCTTTAAACTCTGTGGACCCAGCCATTTGTTAACTTCCCCCTTCCGGTTACTTTCTCACTTCATTTTTCCCTCAGTTGACTTTGTACAAATCTTTATTCTTACGCAACCTACTTCCACTCCACTTGTAAACATAATAGCTAATATCTAAGTGCACACTATGCTATCTTGTTAATTTACCTTCCAATTATTTTTAAATTTTTAACTGACCATTTTTAACTGGTATTATGACATTTGTGTAAGGGGCCTATCCTTCATTTGTCATTTCTATTACTAAATATTCTCTTCTTGGAGAAAAATAAGGAAATGTAAAACTGTACCATGAGCACTTGGGCTGAAGGTTTACCTACTGAATAAAGGTCTAATTGGAAATTTTCAAATATTTCCACTGTAAGTCTGCACCTGCAAAACAACCAAATCAATACAGTAATCTGAGTTGTTCAAGTATCAATGCACAAATATATACATGAGAAACCAGATAGTACTTCACCTTCAAAGATACCAATTCCACAATAATGAATTCCAAGGGAAGTAAAAGATACAAAGTAGTAGTAACTTATTCTCTGCATTTCAGTCTTTTGTTTATATCCATCCCTTGAAAGAAGAGAGAGAGAGAAAGAGAGAAACAAAAAAACCCACCTCCCTTCCTTCCTTCATGAGGGATAACAGTTGTACAGGGAGGGAATAACACAAGTATGTAGAAGACTGAAAGATACTGTATCAATTTAGCAAATGGTAGTAGTATCTGTGTTCTCTCTAGCCACCAGTTCTTGGCTAGGTTTAAGGTTTAAGGTTTAGGTTTAAGGCATGTAACTCAGTTGGCACAGTGTTTGCATAGCATGCATGAAACCTTGGGTTTGGTTCCCAGAATTGCCTAAATCCACCATGATGGGACATTCTTATAATCCTGGAGAGGTGGAAGAAGGAGGATCAGATGTTCAAGGTTATCTTTAAGCACATAGTAGGGTAGAGGCCAGCCTAGAATATATAAGGCACTCTCAAATACGTGACATTTCTATAGGATTATACATAAATAAAATATTTACTTGGCGTGAGTACTCTCCTGTTAAGCAGAATTTAAATCTAATCAGACTGCTGTTGGTACCTACCACCCTAGCCCCTGTATACATTCATACCATTATTGAACCAATAGGCATATCTTGCTGGAGAAGTTGTTAATATAATTTCAACATACACAGCTGGGTAACTTTGTCTAAAATAGAGCACATAATAGGATACAAAGCAAGTATTAATAAATAGAGACGAATTAAAATAGTTTCTTGCATTTTGTCAGTCTACAATGGAATATAACTAGAAATCAACAGCAAGAGAATCTACAAGACATGCACAAACTCATTGACTATTGTATAACACACTACTGAAGGATGGGTGAGTAATTTTATTGGTTAAGCTGGGAAATGGTCATTTAGCTTTCAAAAATGGAAATTAAGTAAAAATATAAATACATTAAATTAGTGATGAATACCTAGATCAATGATCTTTAGGAAATTACAATTCACTAATTCTGAAGATATTATTAAATCATAAAAATTGAAATATATTCATCTGATTTTGCTTAATAAAATCTATCAAGGGGGGACAGTAGAAGACTGCCGATATCCTATAATAGTATTTGCTTTATCTTAAAACCATTTAAATAAAAGATATAAAAATTAAATAAAACCAAAACATAAGCATTTAGGAATGATGTGTTAGGTTTGCCCCACAATAATTTATATTGCATTTGGAATAATAAGCAGTTATATATAATTTCATATTTTAATTAACGAAATTTATCAGGCCAATCAGAAAACTAATTTAAAACTTTTTCCTCTGCCGTTTCTGAGACATCACAGTATCCTATTATATCTATTGTATAGTAAGACAATTGAAACAGACAGACGTGGTTAAAGGTGAACTACAATAATGCTAAAATATTTTTATTAGATGAGATGTATTGTGACATCAGTACTCAAAAGTTACTTAGAAATTGAGTGACATGAGTTTACAGATACAACTTCCAGGAGGAAAAACTGGCAGTAGGAATTCACCTTTTGATATGACTACCTTAAAATGTGAATGCACATAATCATGAACCAGTAATTACCTGCAGCATTTATCCATCCCAAAAACATTACCTCAGGTCAATCAAGTAAACATGGAAAATAATATTTATTGCAGCACTTTGGGGCTGTAGTTTATTGGAGACCTTTTATTCACATTTCTGCATGAGTATACAAGTTATATGTGAAGCATTATTAGTGAGAAATAAGAATGCATGCATGGTAATGAAGCCCAACACAATCCCATGTGTCTCTGTGTGACTCATATAGCAGGATCACATGTGTATATGTGTAAATCACTGAAATTAGAAATGTGTGATATTTGAGGTGGGGCATGTAACTCAGTTGACACAGCGTTTGCATAGCATGCATGAAGCCTTGGGTTTGGTTCTCAAAATTGCCTAAATCCACCATGAAGGGACATTCCTATAATCCTGGAGAGGTGAAAGAAGGAGGATCAGATGTTCAAGGTTATCTTTAAGCACATAGTAGGGTAGAGGCCAGCCTAGAATGTAGAAGGCACTCTCAAATATGTGACATTTCTATAGGATTATACATAAATAAAATATTTATTAAGCAAAATTGTTTCCTCAGCAAACATATTTTAATAAATTATAAAATTAAAAAACGTTCAGGAATTGATGACAGTGTGCCAAATATTTGAACAATGATTATTTTAATCACACAATCACTTAATATTTTTTTAATATGAGTAAAATAATTTTCTTATTAAATAATATTATTTAAACATTTGTTTAGTACGTGTGTGTGTATGTGTGTGTGTGTGTGTGTGTGTGTGTGTGTGTGTATCAGGGAATGAATAATGTGGAAGTCAGAAGAAAAACCCTGAGGAAGTTGGTTCTCTTCCACCGTGTGGGTTCCAGGATAGGTATTCAGCTCTTCAGGCTTGGTGTCAGGACCTTTTCCTGCTCGTCCATCTTACAGGCCCAGATTGTGTTTTTATTTACTTGCTTTGTATTTTGTTTTATGGTCTTGAGAACAAACCCAAGGAATCGCCATACTATGCAAGTCTTCTACAGCTGTGCTACACTCCAGGCATCTATGGTGTTACACTGTAGCATATAGATATGTTATTCACAGTAGTGAATGAACACTGTATCTTTTGTGTTAAAAATTTAGATTCTAAACTGAGTACTATCAAAAACAGAAAGGAAGAATCTACTAAGAAACTAACCTATTTAGTAACATGAAAATTTAATCAATATTTTTAAGTTATAGTTACATAAAATTGATTTGGAACATTCAAATGGAATATTTCTAAAATTTAAGATCAATTTGAACTTCCATGAAAATAAAGATTATAACCAACAGAAAATAATAAAATAGATCAGGAATGAGATCTCTGCAGGCATTCAATAAGAAATTTTTGAGTGCTTGAGTATGTAGGTACCCAAGTTTTAATTCAGATTGAATAAAGAACATATAATGTAAAGGATAGGTTGTTCCGTTTAGGAAACTGAGAGTGATGGATCATGAGTTTAAGGGTTAGCCTTGGATACATAGCTAAAGTCTGCCTCAAGAGGAAGCAGAGCATAGCAAACAGAACACAGTGGCTCAATTAAAACTCTATGATAAAGCCAAAAAATTTCCAAATACTACAATGAAAACTCACAGAAGAAAACTCAATTTTCACAGTTGATTTATACACTTACTTTCATTTAAGAAAATAAGTTCAACATACTAAAAATTAACATCAATTCAAAGAGAATTCATAAACATTAAAAATTTTCAGGTATTGTGCTGCAACTTCACAGAGAAGACAGTTGAGCATTTATATTAATAAAAGTAATTACAATGTAGAATTAAATAGACCATTTACAAAACCATTTTTCTTCCTAATTATACTTTTAATCATCAGATGTTTCACAGTAAACAAAAATGTTTTTTATGAGCTCATCATAATAGAATGAGTAATTTGAAAAAGGTGAAGTTCACAACCTGCTTTCTGCCGTTGTTTCTCATTCCTCAGAGGTAGATATTGACATAATAATGCTAAGGTGAACACTTTCCATCATTTCAATACATCTCGACCTTCACAAAAATCATTGGCCAATTTAATCACAATTAAAAAGAAACAAGTTCAAAAATCAGGTCTGTATGCCAACAAATCTCTGCAGGTGCACTGGAGCTAATGCGATGACTATGGACTTACATCCCAATGATTTCAGTACATAAAATGGAAACATTATTTTCTAAGCATTGAAGTTCATCATTTTCATTTATGCAAATGATGCCATTCTAGACTTTTGTTGTTAGTTGGTGTTCTGTCCTATATATGGGAAATGGATGGATAGTTATTTGGGAGACTATCCTGCAACACTGGAGCAAAAGAGTTAGACCTCTAACTATCAGACAAAGAAAGCATATAAAGCGTACACCCCTGACTTGCCTTATCTCATGTGGGGCCAGGCCAGTTATCACGCTGTGGGCTCTGAGCTCCAAGTGCACTCTTGCATAGCGTACAAGGCCCAAAACGCCACTCTCTGCTTTGCCAGTTTGATCATTGTTAGCCTCTGTCAGCAGGACTGCTAAATGGAGACCAGAAGGTCTGAGGTGGGAAAAGACACTCTGCTTCCAGTTGGCTTCTGACTTGCCTGCTGTTCCTGTTCTGTTAGCTGCTTTCCCCTGAACAGGCTGTGATCACACCCTGGCAGCAGTTTCTCTGTGTAACGACTGGTGACTACAGTTTCTGTGCTGCTTGTAGAATCAGTCTAATTAAATACCCTTCAGACACCAGCACCAGAATCTGTCCTGCCAGGACATCCAGAGAACTCCCATCTCCAAGGCAGCTGGTACAATTAGCTCCATTTCACAGTATTCTTCAAAACTTAAAGGTAAAGTTTCTATGCAGTTCCAAGGCTAGAACTTGACCACCTTCCATTTCCCTCACACCACTCTGGGCCCTTGTCTGGTTGAGTTGGCACTGGTCTGATTTGTGCCCAGTGCCACCTTTGCCACACGTTCACATGAGCAAGCTTCCAGTGGTCTGAAAGCCTTTGTTTCCCTAGGTTCATGGAACAACCCTGACTCTTAGAATCTTTCTGCCCCCTCTTCCTCAATGGTCCCTGATTCATGGGTGGGTGAGTTTTAATATAGGAATTCTCTCCAGGGAAACACACTCTGCAGTCTCTTGTTCTCTAAAACCTATCAAGTTGTGATCTGCTATGTGCATTGCATTCTGTTGTATAAGGGAGCTTTGCTGATGAGAGTTGAGGGACTGGAATTCTCTTCTGAAATTTAAAAGATGAAAAATCAGCATGGATGGGGAAGGTGAGCAAGAACCTCCGGCCTTAGCTGAGGATGGATTTTCAGTTGATGCCTGGTGGGAGTGAGTGTCCGTTTTCATTACGAGTGAGGTACCAGGTAAGTTAATTAGACTCCAAGGGATGAGCCCACAATGAAGAGTATTTGGGAAACACAGATTAGACTTTATAGAACAGAGAATAATAACTTGGGGGTGAGAGGTTGTAAGCTGAGGGTGGAAATGTGAGAAAGGGTCTGAATATGATCCAAATCCATTGTATAATATCTGCAAAGAATCAAAAAACATTTAATGTTTTAGAAAAAGACAGTCTTTATTACAGCAACTTGGATGACGAATCATAGAAACTGCTAGTGTGATTTGGCAAAGACGCATCCAGCTGTGTGATAGCAATGGGAATCTCCCCGTGTTTAATTCTGCAGCCAGTAGTCAACAGACTTATGCCACATCCCCTGGGTAGTTGTTAGGGGCCCATAAGTGGAAATGATGCGGATGGACTACCGTTGAATGTTATTGTCTACAGGATACAGGACCACATGAGGGAAGGATGTAGTGCGACTTCACATCCTGGCTAGGTTTGGAAGGGACGTTTTTGGATTTCTGAATAGCCTTTTTTTGCTACTCAACGACTTCAGTAATAGTGATACATATATGAGCCATATTTCCATAAAGGCATTGACTCCTTACACCTCACACTAGTGGGGGAGATAGGGGTTTTCTACCTGTATAAATTGCTCTCAAAACATCATCTCTTCCTCTTAAATGATGTTCACTCAAAATAACAAATAAGCACAAACAAATTAGAGATTTGGAAGATCATCCACTACTTAAATTTAGAATGGATATTCAAATTCCCTGAGGTCAGAATTCATAAACCCTAGAGCTATGAAGTACCATCATTTCAACTTAGAAAGGAAATCACATATTCTGAATTATTTTTACTACTTATTTAGTATAAGGAATTCCCTATTTAGCTTCTTTTCCTAGTCATCCCCAAGTCATGCCAAGGTCTGTTATACAGCATCATGTATCCCTGAGGGCCACGTGCATTGACACTCCAATAGTGCTGTCCATGATAGTAATTATGCCCCCCAAACTCTCAGTAGGTAAGCATCAATATTTGATTTTGCTCATTTAGGATTCAGTCATCATCCTTGGACTAAAAGAGCCCAATATCCTACCACAATCTACTATAGGGACATTTGAACTCCAGAAGACAGCTGCCACCAAGCTTCTCAAACATGTCTATTTTTCTTTTCAAAACCCCATTGCCATTTCTATATGGGAACACTGAGATATTGGCTCTTCTTCTCAGACTGCTGAAACTCAAATAACAAGCAAGGCATTCCACAACATTAAATTGTTCCCTCTCTGTACTTATAATGCACTTCTCTTCCAAAATCATAGCTTAATATTCTTCAGTTCTAGCAAGACAGCTCTAATCGGAGTGAACACCCGTGTATATGAGCCAAATACTTCAAATACTTCAGTATAAAGTTATTTCCTTTTGTACCAAGAGCCATATTTATTGGATGAGGCAACCCATAAACTCAACTCTAGCTATTGATCTGGTAGTAAAGATGACAGTGAGGCATGAATCTTGAGGAAACAGGCAATATCTTCTGAGGCATACATTGTAGTCCCCAGACTATGTGAGGCCCTCAGTCCTGGCACAAGAGAAAGGTCTGTTTTACCTTTCATGGAATTTATTTAATAAATCATAAAGTTCAAATTTCATTAATTCATTTGATTTCCACCCCAGTTCCCAGAATCCTTCCCATTTGCTATCAGACCCCTGATTTTACTGCACAACACTTACTGAACCTGCATCTTTATTTGCCTTCAAAGTCCTTCCAGGTTCAGAATTAAATCTCAAGGCTAGGCTTTTACTGCTTCTAACATACTATCTGTGAGTGGGTATCATCTCTATAAATACTTTCTTATGGAACTGCCAGTTGAACAGTGTTTCTTGAGTGAATCGTTATTAGCTTTAACTTTCATTCTTGTTTTCTGATTCTTTTTTAAAATATATTTTAAAATTATCTTTATTTTACCTGCATAAATGTTTATATGCTTGTATCTAAGTGCACTCATGTTGTACAATGTCTGTGGAGTCCAGCTGAGGACATCAGATTCCCTGGAACTGGAGTTATGGATGGTTGTTAGCTGCCATGTAGGTGCTGGGATTGAAACCCTGGTCCTATCCAAGAGTAGCTAGTGCTCTTAACCACAGAGTCATGACTCAGCCTCCTTTTTCCAGATTTCTAAGATATTTAATAAAAGTTCTAATTCCAGAATGTTAATAGTGACCATTATTCCCAAATGTGTCAGGTGCTAGCTATTAGCACATAAACAAAGGCTTCACTCAACACACATGCTTCTTCTATACACAGCACACAAGAAAGCCAAAGCATTTATGAGGTTAGGACACCTCAGAGTTTGTTTATACCACGAATTTATACCATGAGTAAAGGAGTTGCATATAAGCATTATCTAGTGAGAAATAAGAATGAAGACATACATACCAGTGAAACTAGGTGTCAAACATCTTCTGAGAAATCTAGCCCCCAAGTCCATCCCAAGGGGCTGTTTTCTTGAAAAACTTCATCTATAGTGGAATCATTGCTCTTTTCATCTACAGAGTCTAGACGATGGACTAAGTTTAAAGAATACAATTTTAGCAACTGGAGAAGACAGTAGGTTGAATAAAGCAGAGAAGTCGGGACAGAGAATGTGTGGTATTAATATGGCTTAGGTCCCTCTTCCTGTGGACATTGGTAGTTTGAGTAAATGCAAGTGTATGTGAGCCAAACTAAAGAAAGAATCACCATAGCATTTTTGCTTTGATGCAATAAAAAACAATTTAGGACTAACTGCACCATATTTCAATGATCATTAACTCTGATATTCTTAATTTTCTCAGATTTCTAGGCTATCTCTTTGTGCTGTCTGGTATATTTCCATTGAATTCAATCAACAAGAAAGAAGAGAGAGAGAGAGGAGAGGGAGAGAGAAGAAAGATGCAGGAGGAGGAGTAGCTTGTGACAAGACACATCAACAAACACTGCTGCTGCAGCTGGTCTGATCAGGTGAGTGGAAGAGGTCAGGAAATGCGGCCCTGAATCAAAGTCCTGGACACACAAGCTGACATTAACAGAGAGCTCAGAGATAAATGCAAGTCTGTGAAGAAATATCAGGCATGATGTGTAGGAAAATGAGTTATATTTGACTTGAAATTTAACAACCTCATCACTTTAGGGGAATGTGATGAAAGTTCTTGTAGCAGCTGTGATCAGTTGTAACTGAATTCATCAGGTGATATCATTTTTATGTCAGACTTTTTTGATATGTCACACTTAATCACAAGATTTCATCATCATTTTTCCCTGGAAAAAAAAAGTTTGTAGACAAGAAAAGTAATCTAATAATTAGCATTAAACGTGATTAGAATTCATTGATGTTATAATACCTAAGAATAATTAACAGCAAGATTTTATAAGCGTAATGGATTTCAAAGAAGGAATAACACCTGTGGGCAAAATTATGAGGACCCTATTTGATTTTCATAAACATGTAACAAACACATATATGTAGCTGATCTCCCATGATGAACTTACATGCTACAATACATATGAGAAGAAAAATATCAAGAGGGGGATTAGGAAAATTGCTCAAGGTTTAGAAACTAAGAAATTGTTCTAATATTTGAAACCATTTCCAAATCCCAAGAAAAATGGCAATTGTCTGTGAAGGAAATACACAGCCAGAAAGAGCACAGCCAGCAACAGAAAAACCTTTCTGGAAAAGAGTACACAGGGAATATTTAGGTCTTCAGACAAATTATATCTGAAATCCACAGGAAAAAACAATTTGAGAATACAAGGAAAATAAGACTGACAGAGTATTTGTAGGAACTCCAACTCCAAGAAAGAGGAAGAGGAGGAGGGAGGCGACACATAGCAAAGAAGACGGAACAGCGCTTTCATATTGCAAGACAGGAATGCCTACATAGACTGCTCAGTATGGGATCAGTCCCAAGGAATTCAAAATTTGTATTTTGAATGTGATTATAAATGTGTCATATTGGCAAGTATCTTGGGATATGACCACAAAAGTGATAAAAATGACTGCTCTTAATCTCAGAGTAAAAAAGTAGTTTTTCAATGACTTATTCTTTACTTCATGAAAACACCAACGAAAAGTTTCTGTAACTGAACAGAAGCAGGACCTATACAGTGATAATTAATTCTTGAATGTATAAACCATAAAATTGTCCAGAATGGATGGTTCCATATTATAAAACAATTATCCATTAACCCATAAATTTATTATTTTTCCAATACAATATATTTAAAATTTGAAGAAATATGTCTAAAGTATAACCTGTAAAATGTAACAAAGCAAATAGGAAATAGTTTTAAATATGTAATTATGTATTGCTCCAAGTTAAAAATAACTGCAAAGTATTTGCTTTGGAAATAGACACACGTCCATGAGAACACAAATACAGGTTCCTGTCCATATAAAAACTCCCATGATGATCTCTGAGCCTTGGGAGAAATGGATATGATATAGGCATACCATTTTGGGCTAGCATTCCACAGTCTTAGGCTGCTTCAGGGAATGGTTCTAAACCCAAGAGCATTTGGTAAATGAAAATGAAATTCAACTGTCCTTTAAAAAAAATGGAGGATGTGGATTAGGGTGAGGGGGTAGAGAGATAAATGGAGTAGGGATGAGGGGGAGAGAGAGGGAGGTGGAGTTGAGAAGTGGAAAGAATCTGAATATGATCAAACTACATTTTATAAAATTCCCCCAACTCAACAAAAATACAAGTTTAAAAAAATCAGATGATGACAAAATTTCCAAATAAATGAAATTGATGTGCAATATTATATTTTAGCAACAATTTCTTGCAAAAGTTGTTATCTAACTTATATGTTTATGCAATTTGGTAAATGTCCTTTATTGAGTCTTAGGGCATAAGTAAATTGTTTTCCTTGTATTACAGAAGTATTTAATAAATTTCAGGCAGCAAGGTGGTAAAATTTGCTCTAATAAAATATTGACTTTACTCTCAAATGCTGGGTTGAGCTACAGTGTGACTGATTTTTCACAACATATATCTGAACAATGTCCAGCTCCTTGCTCTTCCAATCATTGGCATATAGATGTCAAGAGTTGTTAGCATCTTTATGCATCTCAATTATGATCCTCTTCCCCTTTCATACTTAGGCAGATTTTCCTGGAGTGAACAGAGTGATAGTGATAATCCTGTTTCCATTTGCTCATATCCCATGTGAGCAGAGATAAAAGCCATCCACTCAGTTCTGAGCAGAAACCAGCATCGTGCCTAAGAGATCCTAGGATCCAGATCAGTGACACACTTCAATTCTCAATGATTACCTAGTCTCTGGTATTTTGTGATAGTGATAAACAGCTAAAAAAGTGCTTGACATTAAAAATATTCTGAAGATAAGTAAGAGTAGAGATCAGCTCCAATGCATAATCAAACACTAATTGAGAGGGGAAATTGTAGAAAACTGTTAATAGCAGCAAAGGTCCATTCTTCTCCAGCTTGCATGGAGTTGCCATTAGGATAGACCTGTTTTTGAGGCAAAACATACCTTAAACTTAAAATACTAGAATTTATACTAAAATGTTTTCAGAACACACCAGAAATAAAATGAAAATTAAAGCAAAAATATAATTAGACAATACCAAAATAGTGGGAAGATACAATAAACAACCCATTTCTTTCTTTCTTTTTCCAAACTTTTAAACCATTCAGGCAGGATGCTGACTGCCATTTATTTATTTCTATATGTGTTCACGTGTGTGTGTGAGTGTGTGTGTGTGTGCGTGTGTATCGTGTGGTGGTGATGGGGGGCTAGCACACCACAGCATATTTTTGGAGGCCAGTGGATACCGGAGTCTGTTCTTTCCTTCCCCCATGTTGCTTTTAGAAATTGAACACAGGTTGTCAGGCTTGGTAGCAAGTGGCTTTATCCACTAAGGTGTCTTCCCCATCAAACATGTATCTTAATAACCCATGGATCAAAGAAACTTCAAGGGAAATTAAGATTGTTGGAATAAATGAACATGTGCAATATTTGCATGCTAAGAACTAGTGAACTTTTTTCAGAGAAATAACTTCCAAAGTGAATATTGTTTTAGCCACAGTTAACCAAAGAATCAAAAGAATGTGAGTGTAAGCAAGAGTAGATTTCTTAGATTAGCTTTCCAATTAGAAACTGGGTGGCTTACCATGGCTGTCTGTAGTGAGGACAGTCAGTGAGAACCTTAGCAGGTTTGCCCAAGAAGCTGGACACCTCAGAGAAGACAGACTAATGTAACGTAACTTAGTCTGTGATTGAAGGTCTAGAAGTCCCTCGATGGTAATGACTTCCCCACCTTAACTTCCCGAAGATTAAGAAAGCTAAAGTCTAATTTTCATGGCAAATTAAGGATTTAAAACAAACAACAAAAAAGAGAAACAACAACAAAAGTTAAACAAGAGCAACAAAACCTGTTCAAAAAAGAGCCCCCCCGGGTTTATACACATTCATGTTCCCTATTCAGCTGCTTTGCATTACATCTGAGCCCAGGACTATTAAATATATAATTCACATTCAGAGAGAGTATTTTCCATTCTGTTCACATGTGGCATATACACACACAAGCACAAGCACATATGGATATACAATAATAATATTAACTCTTAAAAATAAAATATTAACCATGCAGATTAACCATGCTCTTATAGAGTACCATAGTTCTGTTCCCAGCACCCATTAGTTAAGCAAACTACCTGCAACTCTAGCTCCAGGGAATCAGAAGATTTTCCAGTCACTGTCCTCCAGAGAGCTAGTAGAACAATATGAGATGATACAAACATTTATTAAGAGAAGAATAAAATAGTGTAGCTAAAAGTAAAACAGTAAAATCACAACTGAGGCGCTTATAACATTTGCTGATTTCATTACTTCTATAAAGGCGTGCTAGCTCAGATATCTACATGACAAAAGAATGGATATGTTGACAAGTGGAAGAAAAGAAAAATTTCATCAATTAAGCTGCACATACAGGGTCAATTGATTTTGAATAAAAGGTGACAACTTAGAAATAATCTATAATTGTAATGAAATGGTGCTGAAAGGTTGTAATGAAATATAACTGAAAAGGTTATATGCAACATAATACTCTCAAATCATAGTCTCTCCATATGCACACATTGGCTGGCAGTGACTGGACAGTAGACTTAAGTGCAAAATGTAGAGAAAAAATTTAAGGATAAAATGTAGGGTGAAAGCTTTACGTCGTGGGTTGGGCAGAACACTGCTAAGAAAATGAGAAAAACACTTGTACAAAATCTTTATAAATATTTCAAGAAGAACTGATGATGATAAAACAGAAAGTGCACTCACAACTGAACAGCAAAGAAAGAAACGCCAACAGAAATGAGCACAAGATTTAAACACATATTTCATCAAGGAAAGACTACAAGTTGTAACTAAGCACATGGATTCTCATGTAAATATAAATTAAATCAGATACTTACAAACTACAAAACTGCCACACCTACAAGAAATTAAAAGATAAAAATTTCTAAAACTGCTGACAGTGCCAAATGCTTGCAAAAATGCCGAGTAGCAGAACTCTCCTCTCTTGCATGATGAAGCAGCAGCATAGGAAATCAAACATGCAGTACATATTAAACTAATCATACACCTTCAAATATAATCTGCTGGTCTACTACTCACAGGTATGTATCTCAGTGAACTGATTCATAGTAACCTAAATATTTGTAGATTTATAGAATACATCTATATTTATATAATATATATATATATATATATATTTGTAATAACCAGACTATGAAAACAATTATATATCCTTCAAATAGGAAACTCAAAAATAATCTGATACATCCTTCAGTGGATCACCATCCCAGTAACAGGAAAGGGACCACCAGTATTCACAAAAATGTAGAAGAATCACAGATGAACTATACCAAATCAAAGAATTCAAGCACACAAGACCACGTCATATCAGGGGTCTCAGGGCTCGGGACCAGTCCGAGGGAACGGAGGGGAACTCCGTAGTCGTGTGGGGAGGGGGCAAGTACACGCAGAATTAAGATACAAACTCCGGGAGCTGGCCGGGAAGCAGGCCAAGCACGTAGCACGGCAAACTCATTTACTGAATAGATGCAAAAGCTCTTATAGGTCTAGATACCCAATGACCTTATGGGGTGGGGTCCTGAGTCCCCAGGTAGGCAGGTTCTTTTCAGGCGCTGAGCAGAAGCTGGTCTCATGATTAGCCAGAGCAGAACGCCCCGCCCACAGGAGCCATTCCTCTATTCTTCCTGGCAGGTGGCCTGGCTAGGCCCATCCTGCATTATGCCCAACAACATCTTAAGAGAAATGTCAGATCACTAGCTAAGAATGACTCAGTTTGGGCAGGGAGCTTTGTCTCCAATAAGGCAAAAAGGAAATTTGGGGGTTGATGAGGTCATTTTAATTGAGGTCCTTGGTGGTTAGCTGACTGCATTTGTTGACCAAATTAACAAAATCATCCTGCAAAAGGTGAAATTTGCTGAATGAAAATTATATTTCACTGGATTCATTCCTAAGCATGAGGGCAAGGATGGTAATATTTAAATGCAGTCCCTCTGCCCTTCTCACCGAAGAGCCCTGCTTTACCTTCAGATGACAAACCAGGATTCACTTGGAGAACTTCTACATGCAGCTGGATGCTGCCTCCACCTAGGCATCCCATTAACTGCCCTGTTCACTCTTTTAAGGAATCTGACATTGAGTGTTATCACATAAAAATGGAGTATCTCCAAAGAAGAACTGACCTTTATTTTTCAATAGTAATAAGGAATGGCAGAAACTTTTTGCAAAGGAACTTAGTGTATATATCAAGGGACTTTTCATTAGACCAAGCCTCAATTCTGTGAGGTATTCTCAAAGGAAATGCTCAGGGATTTTCCATACTTGAATCCTCTCAGACTGTCTAAATCAGAGAAGCTGCCCAGCCACGGGGAGTGGATAATCCAGCTTCTCCAGTGCCCACTTCTGGAAGAGAAATTTCCTTCTTATTCTGTAGTATTAAAACCTGGCAAAGAAGACACCTAGATATGAAGAACAGCTGCTTCTGAACAATGGCACTTTCCAGTAATTTCAGTATGCTTGTGTTTTAAGTCTTCCTAGAATGAAGATATATTGCATTGTTAATAATGAAAACAAAAATTTAAATTTAGAAAGAATGGACTTCGGGTAAATATAATTTTTGTTCAGTTTTTCATAGTCATCAAAATACATAATACTCTGCATTGTTTTTTGTTGTTGTTTTAAATAAGCAATAGCATTTCAATTAATGAAATGAATGATATCATGAAAACAACATTGTGATTTAAGGATTTGATGCAATTAACTTAATCAAAATAGCACAATGGAAAAGATGGCAGAAGTTTAACATTATGTCCTAGTAGAAGTATTTCTTCTGATCTAAAAGTTGCACAGAAAGTCACAGAGACTACACGCTAGTGAGAGCGCATCAAGATGCAAAAACTAGGAACCAGCTTGTGAACCCACCAACTTTTGTTCAACTTCACAAAGCCTAGTTCTGATATCAGAAGAGCATTATTGTGTCCTTAAGTCTTGTCCTCTAGGTAACAAGAAGTTGTGCTCTGTCACACGCCTAATTCATTAGCGCTGGTACATTCTGACTGGTTTCTAAACATTGATCAGAAGCTACACCTTCCACTGTGGATAGTCATTAGCAACAAATTGTCAAGTCTGCTTAAGACCCTGAAATCCACTTAAACTTTTAACAAGAGTGAGTGGAGAGCTCTAAACCACCAAAAACACAGGCTGTGGTTGTCTGCTTTACTGCAAATGTATAAATCTTTTCTCATTTGACAAAAACAAACATGATTCAGTTTATTTTTCAAGAATTGGTAAACTATTTATAAGCTACTTCCTCACAAGTGAAGACATGGATCAGATATGGGCATATGCTAAAATGAAATGTGAAAACACAGTACAAAACTGAAATGTTATTGTACATCAAATAAATGTCAAGACATTCTGATCATATTAATTATGGAAGAATGCTTAGTTCTACAGATCTTCTGGAATTAATTTTTGATAGGGCTCAATATACATTTAAGATATAGATTTGTCAATGATAATTTAAATTATCACACTTAACCTAGTGTTCTGTGCTTGACACATCTGTCATAAAACATGTAAAGGAAAAGAATGCTTTGGTACTTTTTCTTACTTTCTACTGATAAATTACTCTTTCTGCCAAACCTGCAAAATAACTATTGATGTGGGTAGCCTCCAGGAGCAGAGTGTTGTTTTAGCTTTTGCTGTTGTTTGTTTTGGTTGTCCCCCTGAATTTGCCATGTCAACTCTTAGGCAGGAAGTTTCCATAACTTATTTTCATTTTTTTCATCATGTTTGCTCTTGTCTTGAAGTAACTGTTACAATTTTGGCTGAGATTATTTCAAACAATAATTAATTAATCCAGAATAGGAGCTATAAGATACTGAGTATTTTAACATTTGGATATATATTTGCTTCTATTGAGCTGAGATTTTATTTCATCAATTGCTTTTGTTTTTTTTTAATAGACTTTTTTCTACAGTTCTTGGTGGATTTTCAATGAAATGTTTGCTGTTTATGAATTCTAGGTGGGTGTTCAGTCTTTACTTGAGGAGATGTGATAAAACATCTGTTCATCCTAGATATGATATTGATGACAGACCGGAAGGATTACCCCACCCAAATCTAGCTTAATGAACTAACAAGTTCATTGTGGTTATTCACAAGAGACTAGGTGAAGAGTTACAGGAGCAGGAATTACTCCAAGACAGCCGTATCACCAAAAAGCCCACTCTGGCTCGGAGAGATGCATGAGGATCGCATCTCTGGGGCTACTTCCTACTGCAGGCATTATGGTGAGTAACGCCTCATTCCAATGCTTATAGCTGTTTATATAATTTCCGGGAGGGAGGAACCTGTGCTCCTTCATTCAGCACTCTGACACTTGTCATTTTTATTTACTTCCTGAGTCTTATGAGCTTCTCTCCTTTTCCAAGAGAGATGTTTCAATTTGGAGTAAATCCCTACATTGTAATCAAGTGTTATAATTTTTAAATTTTGCTTTCCATTGGTGTGCACAAGCCTTTATTTCTTAATATTTTGTTTATTACTTTATCTTTATTTTTGTATATGACTGTATTGATTCCAGGCATGTAAGAGCATCTATGTCATTCAGTGTCTGCAAAGATCAGAAGAGAACATTGGATTCCCCTGAAAGTAGAGTTAAGGGCAGCTATTAGCAGCCATGTGAGTGAACTGAACCAGTGTCCTCTGAAAGAGCAGTCAGTTTTCTTAACCACTGAACAATCTCTCCTGCCTCACAAGCATTGAATTAAGTGTATTCACCTTGTATTTATAAATAAAATACTGCCAAAATTACTTAGTATTTTTTAAAAGTTATCCATGGGCACTTTTAATTTTTCTGCTTAGACAATCATGATATCAGTAA
Source organism: Eospalax fontanierii (assembly GCA_035773235.1). Lineage (NCBI taxonomy): Eukaryota > Metazoa > Chordata > Mammalia > Rodentia > Spalacidae > Eospalax > Eospalax fontanierii. The sequence goes on along the minus strand of CM069538.1, from coordinate 28,025,261 downwards.
GAACTGAGGTTCCTTTTCTGATTTTTCTCTTTAGATTCTTCACGTTTTTAGCCAGGATCTCTGGGACATGACAGATGGCAATTATGAGTGTGTGTATTGTTTCCCATTTTATAACTATTAAAATGAGGGTAAGACAAATGTTAATAAGTGAAATAATTTCATTTTTCAGTATGATAAAATTATAACCACAATTTCTCAAAGCATAAGAAAAAAGCAAAAAAAAAGTATAATTTAAAATGTTATGTATTCATGAATTATTTTCTTGTAGTCTATTAGCTTTTATGCTGTTTTGTGGGTATACTAATATAAGCAAATTCTAATAATCATTTCTATTATAAAATTGAGTTTATTGCTGAAATATTAGGTTAATATTTATTATTTTTCAGGAAGAACTTGAACATCAAGAACTAAAACATATATGCCCTTGCAAATTGTCTACATCCAATTTGTGGACTTCACCAATTAGAATTTAATTATTAATAAGCACAAGTATGTTTGGTTATAGCAACAACAAATGTAACTTAAGTGCAATGGGAAAGGGAATCCTGGGATCTGACTTCCAAACTGTTCAGGAATGAAAAGTTCGACTCTATTTAACTGATGGAGAGAAAATGATTCAATGTCTACAAAAATGTGGATGTAATGGTCTTTCAGTTATTTCACTTGACAATAATAAGCTGAAATCTTAAAACTCTTCTAGAAAGACAAGGAATTGTAATGTTTGAGAGAGAGCCCACTAGATAGTGTGCCTTCCAGAAAATATAAACAAAGATGATTATTTGACACACAATTCTTAAGAATTTTCAACTAACCTCAAAAACTTCAGTTTCACACAATCAAATTCGGAAACACCCTTTCCCCCAATTCAGAAAACTTGAACCTTTATAAGTGCTTTTGGAAATGTATCATGTATTCTTTGCAATGTTCTATGAGAAATATTAGAGGAGCTTCAAAGTATAGACATCAATAGTCTCTCATATGTATTCTATTATTAAATGTCAATTATGTAAGTTATATACAAAAGAAGGGAGATTGTAAAAGCCAGGGGAGAAGGTGCTATAGGAGGATTCCGACAGGGGAAGGAGTATAAATATGATTATGATGTATCATATAAAATGCACAGAAAATCTATAAAAACGTATTAAAATAATTACTGACTTTTTGTGAATTTCATACATGTTGATCATATTTAGATTCCCTTCTCTTAACAGCCCCCACCTTATTTTCTAAACTTATAACTATGTGACTGTGATGAATTAGGGTTCTGCACTGTGATCTAAGAGGAAAACTAGATAAGGTAGTGTAATGACAGTTACCAGGAAAAACCTAGTTCTGTCCCAAGAAGCAAGCACTTCAGAGTATTTAGGTCAGAAGAACACTGTGGATATATAACATATACATAGCAATTACATATAACAACTACAACGCTAAGCCTATTACCCAAGTATTGCATATAATCCCTGGATGCAGAAACAGTCCCAAGCATTTGGAGATCATCTCCTGAAAGAGTGTATCATTTAGACTTCATGTTTCAAAGCCACTTAATCTCTTACACAGTGAGATTTTATGTCACCAAGATTAATATACCTAATTTCTTCACTTCATAAAATGTATTGCATATAGTTATGAATATATTTGAGCCATTTCTACAAACTTGAATAGTCAAGTATAAGGAAATGTCTAAGCAAAGAAAACAAAACTAATTAGCTCTCTATAGAATAGCCTAAAAGAGACTTGCAAGAGCTAAATTACAGAAAGACTGGCAGAGAAAAAAGACAGAAGATAGGTTAAAATACAAGGTATCAAAATAGCCAGTATCATACCTAGCCTGGATTAAAGGTGTGCACCTCCACACCTAGCTACTAATCTTATGTTTAATTTTAACTATTAAGTTTGTTTTTGACAATTTCAAGTAGGGATACCATATTTCTATAGTTTTTACCCCTTTCTCTTCACCCAATAACTTCTTATGTACCCCACACTCTTGAAAGTTCATGACCTCTTCTTCTATAATTAATATGCTATACACAAATGTGCACACACACAATCTACTAGCTATGAAGCCCATTTGCTGCTGCGCTTATGTGTTTATAATCAATCAAGGGGCTTGTCCCTAGAGAAATACGATTCTCCTTCTCCCAGAAACAACTGTAGCTCTACATCTAGAATTGGAGCCTTATGAAATCCTCCCATCTGTATTTGTGTGCTAAAACATTCTGGTTTGATGGCTCACTGGTTACAAGCTAGTATTGTTCTTGCAAAAGTCTTGATTTAGTTCTGACTCCCAGGTGGGGCAGACCATAATGGCCTGTAACTTAAGCTCACTTTTGATCCCTTGGGTGCATGCATTCACATGCATAAGGCCCCAAACACAGACATGCGCGTGCACGCATGTACACACACACACACACTAAATCTTTAAAAATTCAGTAATATGTATTCTGAAAGTTAGCAAGTCTGCTTTATAATATTAATATTGCAAGATTAAGGTTGTCATCCTCTTCCACCTGTACAGAGCAGCTCTGCTAAAAGAAGTGGTTATTACAGCCTCTCTCTCTCTCTCATTTCTCCCTGCCCTTAAAAATGGCTGTGCCTGAAACTGTCAATTTCCATAACGAATTTTCATGCCTACAGCTGAAAACTTCATTCTGTGAGTACAAATCAATTTGCATTATTGCTTTTAAAGTACCACTATAAATCTTTTTGAAGATATTGATAGATTTTAAGATATGTACAGCCTCCTTCTAGTTAAAAAATAATCACAATATAAGAAGCATTCCATTCTCAATTGAAAATAAGAAAGCAATTTTCCTAACAAGCCAACTATGTATTCAATTCTTAATTGTTATTTCTTCCTTTATTCCTAGATAATCAACAAGTGTTACATTCAAGTGGATGGAAATGTGAGTTCTGCTCATATACAGCTAGCAGTGCTAAAGCATATTGACCAATGTTCTTAGGGAACTATAAAAATTATGCCCTAAAGATCTGAAAAGTGCATAGATTGTGCAGCTGTGTATTATCCATTGACTAATTTATACAGTCATAAAGTTTACTAGGTATCTGACCCCAAGACATTGGACTATTTAAAAATGAATTATATTAAATTTTTGATTTGTTCCTTTTATTAAAATTTTGCAAATTTCCTCCAATATATTTTGGTTATGTTTAACTCCCTTTCTTTGTACTGCCTCTGTGTATGCCTACCGCACTAAATTTTATGTACTTAACTATATACAAACATACACATATTAAAAAGCTATGGAGTCAAATTGGTGTCCCCAAATGCCCTTTGTATTATCCCACAAAGTGCTTGGCTTTATTGTTGTATTTTATACATATTTTCCTTTATAATTTATCCTTATTCACCTATTACCCCCCATTGCCCCGCCCTAGCCTATGCTAGCTGGTTCCCCTTCTGTATACACTATTAGTATACACTATTAGCCTGACCCTCCATGGACCATAATGCAATTCAACTATGACTCTAGACTTTTACTTGTTGCTCTTCAGTCCTCTACCTGTCCTTTAGTAAGGTACTTCACAACTATTGGTTTGCTTGATCTCAACAACTGAACAGATTCTCTTCTCTTTCTTTTCCACTATGTTACAAATTCAATCAATCAACTCTTCTTGCCAGTCCTATCTCAATACCACTAATGTTACTTTACAACCACTGACAATATTTATCCAACATCAAATTCTTTTTCTGACTACTGGAAGAGTCTTTTAGGTTTCCTCTAATTGCACTAAAAATTCATTTGACATATAATATTTTAAATAGTTATTTTAATTTTAATGAACATAAATTTGAATGTATATAAAGTTGTCATAAAATATATTGATAGGTGAATGTTGTAATGCTCAACTCAGATTGAGTGTATCTGTTTTCCTCAGTTTCTTTGCAATGAAAACACTCAGAATATTTTTCTCTAGTTTCATTGTTAGAGATTCAGAGTGTTAATATGGCTGTTTTTGCATGTATCTTTAGTGAGCTTTCATAAATAGCACTTACTTGTGGTAATGTCATTTTTATTTGTGGTCTACTTTTTTATATTAACTTTTTCCTTAAAAGTTAACTTCTTAGCTTGCTACTTATATATGGAACTTCTGGTAAAATTTGCCACTGCCTGAACAGAAATTTGAACCCTGGACCCTCAGATTAAAATTCTGATGCTCGACTGACTGAACTTTCCCGATGTTTTGGTAATGCCACGTTACAAACTCTCTCACTGACTTAATACTTTTGAGTTCTGGGTTTGCAATGTGATTATCACAACCTGTTAATGAAACATCGTTTGTAAGATAGACTAGGTTTTGGTGAGCACATGACTTGTTCTTTTATTTTTCAACACAGTCAATTGCTGGCACATGGATCTCAATATAGTTTTCAAGAAGCAAATATCATAACCCCCTACTGTGCTTGAATGTATATGAACAGCGTTCTATTCCTTTTCTTAGTTGATATTTTGTCCAGAGAGAGAATTCTAAGTATATCCATCTATATTTGAAAGTTTGAAATGATTTTTCATTTTGTTCTGGCATCTATTGCTATGAGAATTCTAAGGTCATTTTCATTTTCATTCACAGCTTCAGAGACTGTATTTATTCTGAATGGGTGCTTTTAAAAACCAGAGTTTTTCCTCTACATTTCAGATGATTTTGTCTATTAGACACTCAACCTACTTTCAATAGGAAATGAATCTGGCTCTGGGTCCATTTTTTTTTTTTTGCTGAAAAGTAACTGTCCTTAGGATCTGATGATTTTCAGTACATTCTCCTCGTAGAAATAGTTGTTATGTACCATGTTTGTCTAGTCCACACTTAGTTTGGAAGCATTCTTGTTTGTGTTACTGGGGAAAGATTGAACCCAGTTCCTGTTAGTCAAGCATTCTACCACTAAGTTATCACCAGCTCTTATATTTAAATCTTGTCACATTTCTTTCTTCCAGTTTTTGTAGACCTCCACTTACTTTTATGCCTTTTGCTATATACAGATTTTTTAAAGAATTACTGGTCTCAATATCTTCTTATAAGTGTTTTAGTTAGTTTTGTAAAATCATGCTATATTCTTTTTTTTGTCTGTTTGGTTTTATTTATTTATTTGTTTATTTTGTTTGTTTGTTTGTTTGTTGAGACAGGGTTTCCCTGTAGACCCAGCTGTCATGAAACTCATTATCTAGGCCTTAATCTCACAAAGATCCACCTGCCTCTGCATTCTGAGGACTGGCATTAAAGGCAGGCAGCACCATGCCAAGCTTAATGCTACACTTTTAATAACCTATACCTTTAAGGCATTTTCATATTAACTGATTTCAAAGGAAACTCTTTTTCTTGTACATTTTAAAATTTAAATTATCTCTTCTAATTATGTTTTATGTATCTCATGGTTTGAGCTACTATGAAATATTAACTAGGGCTAATGAATTTTGTTTGGATTAACCCACATTTCAGGATCAAATGGCAAGTACTTTATCCAAATATTCATAAATCCTCATTCATCAACAGGTAAAGGACATTTTTGTTTCACAACTAATTGGAAAGATATTATTTAGGAAATATGAGGAGAAGTACAGCATGCAAGGAGAAGAGTCTAAATATGAGATATTGTGTTGGCCGAAGACACTGATATAACATCTATTATAGGTGAGATGTGCATAGAAAAATTAAAGGTTTTCACCCACCACAGAGAAGCACACTCTGTCAATGAAATATTTAAGGTGGAACAAGATAGATCTAGATGCAGGCCTGATCAAGAACAAAAGTTACCACTAATCAATGCTACCCAAGATGTGGTCCATGAACAGCAGTAGCAGCATTGCCAAAAAGAAAACTGTAAGATATGCAGACCTCAGATACTATGCCCATCTAAACTAAATCCTTGAGATGTACATGATTGCGAACAAGTCCATAAGTAGTTTGTTTGGGGGCTAAAGTCTAGAAATCTTAGACACTTTGTGTCTCATGGAATGAGGTCAGTCTTCCATAAAAAGCATAAATTTGGGAAATCCGTGGAATGATAGCATTTTGAAAGTGGGTATAATGCAGTATATTTGAATTTCTTAGACTTCTCTATGAACAGGTAGGGCAAAAGAGCAGTTCTACAATAATATCTTGATAATCATAAATGATTATGACAATCTCTGTAGACCAAGGATTTAATACTTTGTATAGTTTTTGGCTTTATTTTAGAGTTTATATTTATTTTACTTTGCCTAAATATGCATAGGCCCAATAAAATGTAATATTAAATGACCTTCTATGTAAATGTTCACGTGTGAATGGCTGTACAAGAAACAGATGTCCTCTTGTAAGGACATTTTTGAATTGTGTAATTTGTTACTACCAGTTACTTTTATATAGAATGGTATCATACATCCCATCCTATCTAAACACAGTTGCTACAATGTATTTCTACTACCTCTGTTTTCCTTTGTTAAAAGTAGTTTTGTCCAGACCTGCACTATACCCAAGAAGATTCTATGGCCCTTCAAAATTATCTTGTATATCTGAACTCTACTTCTCGGTAAATTTTGGCTTTGATTGGGGAATCATTTAGAATGCAGTAAATACACCTGCCCACCATGGGTAGGTACAGGAGAGGAAGAGATGCCTGCGAAGCCAGCTGCCAGAGGATCCAGCAGTGTTCTGGGTCAGTTGATCAGCAAGTGCATTTCTTTTCAGTGTGCTAAGAGCATTTTGTTTGTTAGGGATATTTATGTATCCGTCCTCAGCACATCTACTAATAAAGCGACATATGTACATATCTTCAATCTCTCTAGACTGTCCATTCATACATCAGTCTTTGTAGGGTTTCTTCTCTTCTCAACATTATTCATTTAATTCAGGAGTTTTCAAAGTTTTTTTTTTCACCTCTTTAGAATTTCTTTAGACTGCTTCTAATGCAGTTGGCTACAAGAAAAAACCTGATGTGACATTGTTGTCTCCTTTAATATTATCTATTTCTATATTTATGGGTCCACTTTTACAAAAGATTTAATATATTTAAAACATTCCTGTTTTTCATAATTTGCATAATCTTTGCCTGAGTGCTCCAAGTTTTCAACTTTGTTGTCTAGTCTTGACATTCTCTTTTCCGTTTTATGCACTCTGTTGTTGAGTCTTTCTCCTTTTATTTCAAATTGACTCATTTAGTTTTTCCAGTCCTTCCATATTTCAGCCTGAGTTTACTTCAATATTTCTATCTCTTCTGTAAATTCAGTCAGAAGTTTTCCCCTATCTTCTTTTATTTTTTGTTTGTTTGTTGGTTTGTATGATCTTTAAATTCATTGAATCCTTTGATTATGTTTATGATTATTGTTTTATAGTCTGTGTCCTGTGTTAGCTCTATGGGGTTCTCATTACAGAACTCTTCTATAGGACTAGTGATAATTGGTGGGGACATATATTTTAGGTTTTCCATATTACTATTTTTTCATTGTGATATTGACATGTAGATTTTTTTTGGGTGTTTGTGATTCTGATGTGAGACTCAAGCCCTGCTTTGTTGGGTTGAAGTCTGATTCTGTTTGTATACTTGGTGTGACTTGGTTGTTTTCTTATTGTGTATGAAAAGCCTGTTGGTCAAGGATTTATGTTCTCTCTTTTGATTTTATATTGGCAGAATTATATGACCCTAGCCCAGCTGCTCAGCATTTCCTACAAAGGTACAAGTTAGATGATACCAGTTGTTCTCAGCCTTTCTCTTAATATCTGGATCCCTCTAGCCAGCAGTCACAGCACAATTTGGGAAGTTTGGTAGACAGATGTTGAAATCAGGCTTTCTCAGGCAGTCTGCAGATGTCTGGCCCTCTACTAAAGTGTTTAGAAGCCTATCACTGCAGTAGTGGGAGGGTTTTTAGAAATACCAAGGTAGGGAGATGGGCATGGTAAATTTGGAGAGCTGACAGAGGTATGATGGTGGGCCAGAGATCTGGGGGACTAATAATAAAAGTGTGCCTGATTCTAAGCCTAAAAGGGAGAACAAGATATGGGGTGGGGAGTTTGGTATTCCTGCATCATTATGTGAGAGCAGATGCAGTGGGCAGGATCAGATTGACCAGGAAAGATGTTTGGTCTCCAGAATCCAAGGGAAGCAGGGTATGGGTATTGCCAGAGTAGGAGACTGCTCTCATGAATGCAAATGCAATTTAGGGTGGGGACAGGCTGTCAAGGGTCTAACAAACTAGACTGAAAAACTGATCTGGTCTGAGTATGGGGGATAAAGATGCAGTGGGTACCAATAGGGTAGTCAGGCGATCTGGGGTGCTAAGAGCAGGAGTGGACTTGTGCCCAAGGCTAGAAGTAGAATGGTATAAGAGACTTGTGGGAGAATGGAGTTGCTCAGCGCTAGGGGAATGGAAAGGCCGTGGGCAGGGTCAGATTTAGCAGGGAAGAAGGTTGTTAACAGGAATCCAAGTCAGGAAGGGAGGAGACAGCCAGAGCAGATGATTGATCTAAGCTGGGCAAAGGGAAGTTGGGGGTGATAACAACCTCTGAAAGTGCTCACAAACTAGACTTAAAAATTGAGCTGGTCTGTGTACCAGTGGTCAGGATGTAGTGGGTGAGTGATAACTGAGAGATCTGGGGTGCTAAGACAAAGAGAGGGCCTGTGCCCAAAGCTGGGAAGGAGAACAGGATGGATGTAGGAACAGGGGTGAGAAGTGAGTCGCTCAGGGGTTAGGAAAGGCAGTGGGTGGGGGTCAGACTTACCAGGGAGAAAGGTTGTTCGTAGGAATTCAAGTCAGGTAGGGGAAGGAGATGGCTGGTTTAGGGCAGGCAGAGGGAAGTTGGTGGGTGGGAATAGCCTGTGAAGGCTCTAACAAACTAGACTGAATATCTGAGCTGGTTTCAGAAGAGGGAATAAGAATGCAATGGGTATGGTCTACAACCAAGAGTGTAGTCCAGAGATCTGTGGTGCTAAGAGCAAGAGAGGACCTGTACCCAAGGCTAGAAGGAACACATCAGAACAATTCCATTTATTCATTAAGAATATTAAAATATTATTCTATAGATAAACTAAAAAGTGTAGTAAAAGTCACCACTTGATTTGACAATTAGGTGGTTGAAGCTAGAAAGAAATGCTAGTTTCAAAACTTAAGAATATTAGAGGTAAACTTTATGTTTATTTATTTAGATTGTATTTCATAGAACAATATTGTCATTGTCAGTGATTAACGTTTAGCTATTCACACAAATCAAAATCATCCCCAAAAGTTTAAAGTTGCCAAGGTCATTCTTTGCCTAATTACTATATTAAAAGACTCATTCAGCTATAGTAGCCTATGGCATTCTGTTTTATGTTGTAGGCATAGCCGTAGTGAAAGTACTATTAAACATCACAATGCATTGATTATAAAAAGCAATAGTATTCTGATGATTGAAGCAACAGCTAAGGCCTGACAGCAGTGGGTGGAAGAGAACTCTGTAACTATTGCTCTCATTTAAACATAGCTGCAGGCTGTTGCACTCTGAATCGCTTCACAACGAATTTTAAACATAATGAGGAACAGTAGAAAAGGGAGTTATTGAACTTCGGATGATCAAGTTAGAAATGCCTCAGAGTGCACTTGTTTAAGATCACATTAAGGAATGAAGCCTGTGAACATCCATAGCCATATAAAATTTCTGAATGTATGAGATACTGATTGAATAATGTAGATATTTTCCATGACTGTGGATTAAATTTCGGATGAAAATGTATTTAAAAATAGTTCTTCTTAATGAAGAACTATTGGCAGTTGATACTTGCTAATGGGCAGGTGGTGGGTGAGTCATTCTTTTTTGTGAGTATGCCATGCTCCAGTGGATGGCCCCCTAACTGGACTTACTAAAATATCAAGAAAGAAAAAGGAAAAATCATGAAATTAGAAGGGAGACATTTTAGGATGTGGGGCACGGGAGAGGGAGGATGGTGGTTGGATACATTCATATGTCATTGAATACATGTACAAACTACTCAAGAATAAAGAAAAAATTATAAAAATGTTTGGAGTCTGTAATGTATTAAAAAATACTGCTTGTTCCTGGATAGGAGTCCTGTATTAAACTATACCCATCCATGAATCAGGGAACACTGCAGAAGAAGGAGCAGAAAGATTGTAATACCTATGGTTGGTACATGAAGATAAGGAAATGAGGCCTCTGGGAACTTGCTCATACAAACTTGAAACGATGGTGTGTGATAGCATGCACAGGACTCATGTTAACTCAGTCAGACAAAAGCCCAGCATAGAACTGGGGATCCAAGGACCAGGCCAAACCTTAGTCAAGGAACTATTGGCAATTGATCCCTGGGGGATGAGAGAGAACAGATCTTCTTTAAGGAAGTAACTCTAGATAGGATGACTAGACTCCAGCAAATGAACTTGCATCGCGGGACATCTGACTTTAACATATGTTATTAAAATTTCTCTTTGGGAGAGGCAGACCAACTTAACCTGCCTCTCTCCCCCTGCCTTGCAACCCAAAAATGTCTCCCCAGGCCTTGCAACAAACACACGAATTTCTCCACTCACAGTTAAACAGATTCTAGCTAGTTCACTTGGGCTTAGTAACAGAGCAATGGGTAAGGGGTTTACTTACAGAACACAGGCGCCCACCCTCCCCTCCACAAGTCACATTAGTAAATCCACGTGGCTGGGACCTTGCAGCTTCCCAGTGAACAAATCCAAATGGCCCATAGGGGAGGGGAGAAAAGGGCTGGCCTCCTGGTGCCCCCAGTTTAAATACTTTTAGTCCCTCCTCTTCTCACATCCAAGGCCAATAGACCAGTGGGTGGGGCATAGAACTTTCCCAGCGCCTAGTCTTTCCACTCAAGGTGGTACTGGGTGATACCACTCTGGGAGGGGTGTTTGTCCACCTTTTCCCTTGGAGAATCAATCCACTCTACAACATATATGACAGAATGCATGAAATCCAGTAGGTCTCTGGGACACGCAGATGAGAGAGGAGGTTCTAAATGTGATTAAGATTTATTATGAAGTGCACAAAAACTCAATTAAAATATACATTAAAATATTGTACATATATATCAAATGAGAAGTATATAAGAGTTAACATTTTTCATATAATTTACATAACATATACTTATATAAAGCACAGTTTTTCTGATTTCAAAGTGTTTGGGTATATTCATAATCTCCATTTATAATGCATATTTGAAAATTCAAATTTTATTTCTCTTGAAATAACTTGGGCATTTTGTTTTCTCCAAATATGGTTATGAGGTAAGAACTTACTCCATAATGCCTAAGTGTAAGACCACTGGAAAGCCAGACAGTCTTTTCAGTGTGGACAGTGCGTCTTGAGTGCTCTGGACATAATTCCAATGGAAACTTGAATCTCCAAGAAGTCATTGCTTCCCGCTGGCCTTTTCAAATATTCATGAATTCCTTTCCTAAGTGTCTCAGACAACTTGGCTGAAAACTGAAGCACTGCCTTCTTCACTTTGAATTCCTTTCTCTAATGTGCTTTCCATCCCTCTGTACTGTGAATAAATTATAACAACTGAAAACTAACTTTCCATTTATATATTCAGATATTTTCCCACGTACAGGAAATTCTTAGCAATATCTTTCTTTTTGTATGCATTTTTAACATTTCCCTCAACCCAAGAAGGATCTTATTATACCTCCCTAAATAATAATCATAACAGTAGAAAAAAAAAGCTGTAATTTCCATTCCTTCCAGCAACCATGATATTGCACTTTTCCCTTTTGTAGGAAAAAAAAATTATTTTTGTCTTCCTTTGTAATAATTTTCTCCTCTCATCTAGGACAACCAATTGCTTCCTGTCATTAAAATCAATACCTACTTTGAAGACAACTCACTTGACCTGTCTACAATGTGTGATCATGATTACTGCTTCCTGTTTTGGTATTGTTTATTTTGATATTCAACAGGCCATAATATCTGGAACTTTTGCATTCAGTTGTTAGGGTTCCTATGCATATATGATTCATAAATTGGGTTTTATTCCAGAGTTCCTCTCTGATCCTCAATATGGGATGTTCAGTTTTGACTGCATATTCCTACTTGGGAGATCAAGTACTATTAAAACCTAATCCAGCCATCTCTTGAGGTACCATCTGAAAGACATTGCTGTCATGCACATTTTATAAATAGAAGGATGGAAGCTTGCCTCAGTATTAAAATATAATGGTCATTTCAGTTTTTAGCTCATATTTTAATAAGCATACCTCCGTATATGAGTAGTCTCTCAGTACTGAGATTCTGTCATGTGTTCTATGCAGAGAACTGTTTGCCCAAATTCTAAGGTCATTTAGAGTCAGTGCCTCAGAGCATTGTATGTGATTAAGGTTGGGGTCATCTAACTGCTCTCAAGTGACTTGTCCTCATCACCCTTGATTGAACCAAATCTCTCAAGTAAGTGGTAATGCAAAGACGGTAACAGTTGCCACCAGATCATATGACTTGGTTTGAGATTTTTATCTTGTAAACATATTTGATGCTTGTTTTAACACCTTTCTTTGATATGAGCTTAAGATTCAGCAATGCAAACTACCTGCTGTTTATCTTTTCCCCTGTTTCCCAAACTCAACTGTGTTTGATTTCTTAACATCTTTGGTCAGTTCATCTCCTAAATTACAACAACAAAATGAAAAAAGGACTTTTACTAGAGTTTGGTGAATGGGGAAACATATATTGTGTTCACTCAAACCACCAACTTAACCCAGAATTGCAACGGGCATCTTTATATCCAGAAGAATGATAATATTGATTAAAGTACGAGAACAAAACATTGTACTTGCTGCAGTTCTCCTATTAATTGTTTCTTAAGACATGTAGCTAAATATTAATATGTTGATATGAAGGAGTTCTATTGTAACTCTGCACAGTGAAGTAATTTACTTTATTCATTTCAGGCAATCTAATTTCACAGGGTTACTTGGCTCTTCTTTAAAGACAATTAAAATGTGGTTGACAAACTATATTTGGAAGGGGTTGTCTCAGGACACATGTAAATTATAAGTAAAGGTAGATTTAATATCCCAAGACACAGAAACTATTATGAGGCAAATTAGACACTATTTGCCCACAGAGAGAACTGGACAAATAATTTTGCTAAATTAACAAAAGAAAGATGTTTCTTTGATGATAACTTAATTTAATTTGAATTAGTGTGCATTAACAAGCAATATTCATCAATTATGTATAAGAAATTGTTCATATAATTTCTTAATATTCAAAATTATACAAGTTTAATATCATTAGCCTTACCTTTCATATGAAAAAACCACAGCTTATAAAATTCCAATAAGTTGCCTAATTTAGTTATCTGGAGAAGATGGAATTGAAACACAAACCTGTCTAAAACCTGCTGCCCTTGGCATGTGCAGGTGGTAGGAGATCAGAAAAAAAGTGCCTACAAGTGTCTTGAAAGATGAAGTTCACTGAAACTCACTATCAGGGAAGATAAACTTGCTGACAGGGAAGCTTCAGCAGTGGCTGCATTAATGGCCCAGCAACACAGTACTGAAAGGATCGGCCATGATGAAGGCCTTTGAGTCCAACAGTTTCGCTGAGAGGTTGAAGGTCAAAGGTATAGTGAATGGATTAATTATACTTGTCCTCTCCACAGTGCTTCTCCAAACTTCAGAGTGTGGGAAGGGGTTGTACACAGCAGGTGATATAGGCGTGACCTCATTAGCTTGATCTCTCCTTTGTTCTAAGGAAAAGCTGGGTTTGCATACAGGCCTGAAAGCAGGTTCTATTACAGAATACACACATCTGTTTAGTTTACACTATTCATGCTGGAAGTCAATGTCTTTTCAGGCAATATTTATTGGTGTATTCCTGTGCCTAGAATTGAATATCTTTTTGCTTCACTGCAACCTTGAGTTGATTAGAAAATGTATTTTAGGAATATGGTATATGGTATCTTTCCTTACGAATCCTACAGTTACAATTTTGTGACCTTGATTTGTCTTATAAAAACATTCAGTGAATTAAATATTTAATATTTTTATTTCATCTGTTAAAATATATTTTAATATACTATTCATTTTAAATAAATTTGACATGCTGAAAGTTTACACATTCATGTGCAGTAAATATTAGTTCTAAAGCCTTAGAATAAATAATTTCACTTGAATTTTATAGCTCATGTGCAAATAGTTATTCCCAAATATACTTCTAAGAATTCAGAGCTAATGGTCACACCTGCTAATGTGGCCCATTAAGCGCAAATATCAGAATTGGCTGGCAACCTATTAGCAATGCAAGTTCTTTCCCCTCAGTCCTAAACTGAGCAGTTGGGGATCAGTGATCTCTTCAAAAATATTAGAAACGTCAATGCCTAGTAAATGTTAGGATCCACTACCTACTTTTAGTTGAGTATGCATATCAGCTTTACTCCACAATTACAGTCTTCACTCCTCTCTATCATCTTTCATAAATTGCTTATGCACATACCTAGGTGAACCTTGTGAATCATTCTACAAATTTAAATCAGTGAATAATTTTCTAATAGTAGTTACTTGCTGCATACCTATATTATATTTGCAATCTATTTTCTTAAACTAAGTTGGATTTTGCCATGAGAATAGAATCATAAAGGATAGAAGACTTCCAAACTTTGATTACCTTAATGGTTTTCCACATCCACAGAATTTGCAGGAATTATCTGTTTTAAAGAAAAATAATAGAAATCATGGTTACAACAAATTTCAAGCCATTTAACATTATGTTGAATCAAATTTATTTTAATGTTATAAATCATAGTTTAAAAGGGCAAATTAATAGATTTTGAAACAGTGTATACTCTACCAAGACTTCAATGGTTGATGGTAATGATTCTTTATGAAATTTAATTTTCTTTATAAATATATATTTTATTCATGCCCAATGTACACTAAGCATATTTCTTATATTTACTTCTCATTTAGTGGCTGTTTGTCCATATAAAGAATGAAGGAAGAAGAAAAGTTGGTGGAATGCTATAAAGAAAAATGGAGTTTGAACATAGTTTGTATGAGAGAAAGATGTATAAAATTTAAGATAAGATTAGTGAAAAAAGAGCATGAGGGATAATATATTCTCTAAAAATGAAGAAAGGGGGTGAGGAAATTATGATGTCAGTTAATTTTCCATGCTTGCCCATCAGGTCCTGCTTTGCTCTTTTGATGAATAACCACAAGGAAGAAGAGGGCAGAGTAAGGAGCTAATTTATATGTATGAGATACTTTTAATCTGAGTGTTCTTAACTTGACTGCACCTAAATTTAGTAGACCATCACAGCATAAGTATCTTCTTATGTTAAGCAGATGTTTTCATTTTCCTAAGATGATTACACTTCAGTTTAGCTGTAGATAAACTATACTACAGCTCCCTTTCGCCATTAATAGCCTGAAGAATTAGATGACTTCTTATAGCGCAAAAAAAAAAATTGTACCTACATGTACATGAGGTTTGAATCATCATCCTACATTTTCAAACCTGCTTTTAGGGACAAAAATTGCTCCATAGAGAGATGGCAGCAAATGGGTTTTGCTTTAGGGTATTTTATACCATCATCAATGATATTATCTGTTATTCAGATAAATTTTGGTAACAGTTCCAAACACTATGCAACAGTTTCCAAATTATTAATCCATAAGTCACTGCATATATGAGTTTTGCAATATACTCAACCACATCCACCTTCTTAGGAACACTAATCAGTGGGTAGCTTTCTTCCCATGAGCTAGTTATTAACACCCTGTTGCAGGTTTTAAAACAATCATACTCTTTTGCACACCACCATTTCTAGACCACTTAGTCCTTAAGTCATGTGGTTTACAATTGAAATCCACACTTCTATAAAATTAATTCATTTATTTTCCAAATATTTTTGGCTTCTATATGTTCTAGGTGTCTGGTAATCAATATCACATCGATCAGTCAATGGTAGCAATTGTTTTATTTTATATTGATTGATTGATTGATGATTGATTGATAGGATTGTGAGTATGGAGTTCAGAGATAACTTGGATGTCTGCAGTATGCTTGTGGAGTTCAAAGACAACTTGAATAAGTTGAACCTCTCCTCTTACCAAGCCAGATTGTCAGGCTTGGTGGCAAGTACCTTTTGCCACTGAGCCATCTTCCTGAGATTTAAAAAATAAATTACATTATAATTAATTGTATTTATGTTTTTATGCTTATATATTTTAACATGTAATTGTTAAAAGAATTTCTCAGTGCTGGAGCAATGGAAGTAACTCTTGTTCTTCCAGAAGACTCAAGTTCAATTCCCAGCACCCATGTCAGGCAGCTGATTACCTCATGTAATTCCAGCTTCAGGAGATCCAACAGCTTTTTCTGACTTCCAAGGGCACACTTACAGTCATGACATGCAAACAGACACACACATACACAAAAATAAAAACAAAAATATAAAATTTTAAAAGATTTCTTTTCAACTGACTAATTAGAGCAATCATTTAATTGAAATTAGAAACATATCGCTACCTCTACACATTTGTTAAATCTGGGGAAAGAATTTTTGTTATATATTGCTTTGTCTTTCTTATGAGGTGGAGAGAGAGAATATTATATCCATTCTGTGAGAAGTATCATAGAGATTCCTAAAGAACTTTGACAACTTAAACACTCACTAAAAGGCAGAGACCTGTTAAGTGGTTTCAAGAAATTCTTGTTAATGGAAGCTGATTTTCTAAAGACTTTATCTAAAGAGGAGTTAAGCAAATGATCAAGGAGTCTAGCTCTTTTTATCAAAAGCAGCAAAACAGCTCTCCTGTGTTTAATAAAGTAAGCCTATGACAGCTGTGACAGGAGGTCATTACACCTCCAGTGTGTCTGGGAACTTCAATTATTACTGTCACTGTACTTTACATTCAAAGGTACATTATGATTCATGTTGCACTGACTAGTATTTTTCTACTATTGAAATGTGTTTTGCAGATAATTCACTTTTTGCTTTCAAAGGTACTAACTTTGAAATGTACAGATAAATATCGTAGAGGTGCCAATAAGTTCAAGTATATGAGGCACAAACATTGTTTTTGAAAACTTATTTCTTCCAAATTTATGTTTTATTCAGTCACCCAACCTCAATTGTCAACTTGCTAAATAAAATCAAATCAGATGGTAGATCTGGATGGATATATATCAAGGACTTCACTTGCCTTTTCAGGAGATGACAAGTATAGGAAACAATAATCCTTTAAAGAGCAATAGTTCTTAAAATTTAATTTCTATTACAATCGCATGAGAGCTTACTAAAGCAGATTGTGGGCATGATAGTTAGCAGTGCTAGTAAGGTCCAGGGGAGATCATATGCCTATTCTTAAGAAAGCATACTTAGAGAATCACTTTTGTTCAATAGAAAATTGAATTGTTAATTCTCAGAGTCTTCATACATAAAATTCAGATGAAAGAAAAAGAATATGTCCTTGCAAACGTTAGACTAGGTTCGTCTTTCAAAGTAGTTTGTCTATATTGTTCTAAGCATTAAGAATAATCATAGTAGAATTTTTTTTCAAAGGTAGGGTTTTACTCTAGCCCCAGCTGGCCTGGAACTCACCATGTAGATGAGGTTGGCCTTGAAATCACAAAGCTCCACCTGTCTCTGCCTCCTGAGTGCTGGGATTAAAGGCATGCACCACCACACCTGGAGAATTATTTTTTTTAATATTAGTGGTAAAGAACTTTGAAGATCCTCATATTTTTCATAAAGGTTAGAACGTATTTCTCATTGATTGCACATTGCCAATATAAAACCTCCTGACAACTATATGGCAACCAAGCAGACACAAGTTAAAATCTTGTCTTTTTCCTTCACTAGTAGTTCACTACTTGTTTTTTCAGCTTTCTGGACTTGACTGAATGGGAACTTTATCCTCTCAATTCATGTCCCACTGTACCTTATCAATGTAACATTGCCTATAGAACTGTAGCATATAAACTAAGTTTATATGAGGTCATATTGAATTACAAAGGACTCTAAATACAATGAGATTCGTATACTTGTTGAAGGCCACATGAAAGTATTCACACAGAAATCACATTGCTTTATAAATGGATGTTGAGTCTGGATGGATGCAGTTGCACCTACAGACATATTCAGGGGAAGCCAGGAGCATTAGGATTCTCCTCCTTGACAGCTCACAAGAGGAGCCAGTGTGGTAAACACCATGATTTCTGCCTAGTATAACTTTCTGAGTCCATTGGTAAAAACTCCACTTTAATATATAGTTCTAGAAGAAGTAAGCTTTCTCCACATGGAATATTGCCTTCTAATATACACCTGTGACTCAAAGCCTGTGAAGCTTATCCTTCTGTTGCTCTCTGCTCATTTTATAGTTTGGGGTCTTGATACATGTCTTTAATACATTTTGCATTGATTTTTATATACAGTGTAAGTTAAGAACATGAAAACTACAAAAAAGAAAACCTAAACTGAAACTCCATGGCATTGATCTGGGAATAAATTGCATGTGACACAAATAACACAAGGATTAAAAGCACAATTAGAAAAAAATGGGATTGTATCAAACTTGAAAATGTTTTCTCAAAGCATAGGCCATGGTAACAGTACAGAGACATCCAAAGAATGCCATAAAACATTTACCATGTATATATTTGAGGAACCAATATCAAAACATATTGTAAAGTTCTGGATTTGAGAGACACAGCAGACAAAAGGGACCAGATACTCCACTGGGAGCTAACAGGACCCGGTTTATTAAGAGAAGACCAGATGGGACTAGCTTCTCTGCACTCGGGAGTGGAGAAATGCTAGCACCCCCCGGGGGGGGGATAGCCTCCCCAAAGAGATGGGGGAGACTACCCCCTCATCTTGGGGCATGGGCTCCAGGGAACTGGGTTGGCCTGCCTGGCTCCAGATTGAGATAGAGGAGCTCCCTCAGGGAGAGTGCAAGAGGCTAACTCCCCAGGACAGCAAGGCCAGCCCAAAGCCCAAAAGCCCCAAAACCTCAAACCAGGGAGGAAGGTTGGGGTTCCCATGACATCTTACTGATGTTTAAGGTAAACTTCTGGCCAGGAATCATCCCTTTTGACAGCTGTTTGTGAATCCTGGGTTGGGAATCTTATCTATTCAAGAAGTTGTAAAAGTCAGTTCCTCTCTCACATTTCTCCGATCCCAGTGGACTCTGAAAGTCTGGTTGGAATCACCAAGGTGTCTGTCCTGGAACTGATGGAGGGGGAGGTTGGAGTTCCAGTCACATCTAGCAGATATCAAAACCAATTTAATGAAAAGAAAATAAATGCCATGAATCTCTAAAATGGACTGAGACTTGCTCAGGCATTTAAGAGAAGACACATGGACGTCCAGCAGGTAAATGCAAAATACTCTGCAGGACTGATCATTAACTGAATGCAAATTAAAACCACATGAGACAACACTTCACACCTGTTAGAAATGCTTTTATCCAAACATGAAAGATGTATGCTGCAGAGAATGAGCTTTATTAGCTCAATGGTGGTGAGAATGTAAGATAGCATTGTCATAAGGGTAACACTGTGGAGATTCTTCAAAGAACAATTCTCTTATCTAAAAACCACATATCAGAGAATAGATCTCAAGAAATTAAAGCCATTATGTTGAAGACATAAACATAGTCCCCTGTTGGTGTTTGCATTGTCCATAGTAATCAAGGTGTATAAAGCAAGCAATGAGTAGGAAGTGGAATGTGTTCACATTAGAATAATATTCAGTCTTTAAAAAGAAAGAAGTCCCATCATTTCTAAAAATGTTGATGACCCTGGAAGAGAATATGCTGAAAGAAGCCAAGTAAAGAAGGAAAAAAAGCCAAGTCATTTTGCTTTTGAGTAAAATGTAAAGCAGCATTGCTCTTGGAGAGAGAATGGATGGTAGCAGATACATCTCCTCTCACAGAACCCAGAGGGGGAGCTATTTGTTGAAGAATCAGAAGTTCAGATAGGGTTATCAACTCATAAGTGCTGGTCTCAGACTGACTTTGGTGAATTATAATGTGTTTGGCATTTTGAATTAATAAAGAATATATTCCAGGAGTCTCAATAAAGTCAAAAGGCAAACAAATTGATAGATATGTTAAATTCACCACTAAATTTACCACTGCAAGTTGTATACAAATATCAAACCATTGTATATACATCTTATAAATATATACTAATGACAATTCTAAATTTAAGATAATATCTATTCCAAAATAAAAGCCCCAAGTAAAATTGAATGTTGATAGTAGTTGAGTAAAGATATTTTATTATAATTTAATTGTCTCTTACTCTATTTCCTGTCCTACTCCATTTTGTGAATCACATTTCCATCAGAGTATTCATGGAATAACAATTACAGTTGGATGATGTTTTTAGCTGTCTATGGAATGATGTCAACTAATGTACTTACTCATATGTATTCTGTTTCTAAATTGCTCTTCCTCATCTAAAAATTTATAAACTATATCCTACTTTTCCTAATATGTCTATATCCCAATTAATTGATAAATTGGTTCTTAATGGAAAAGATATAGAATATATTTTAAAGGAAAAATCATTACATTTCAGAATCAAGACTTTATTTTAATGTTAATGATGTTTTCTTTATATGACCTTAAGGGTAGCCTTGTGGTTGAAGAACACACTCATCTAATATCTTCAAGTATTACTAATTACTGAAGTCCAGACAATTCAGAAAAAGTATTTGTGATGAATGAATGAGTCCACCTAACACATGCAAAGATCCACAAAAGGGGCTGAACTTCGGAAACATTCAAAACACAGTGTCAGAAAACACAGGGATTATGGACAGCCAAAATCAATCTTTTCAAGCACAAAAACAGTGCTCTGAAAGGACTCCTGTTCTGTATGACCATAATTGCAGTCCTGAGCAGAATTTTCTTTCAATTTTGGAGCTGAAATCATTTGCTGAAGCATGTATTGATTGAAAAAGCCTCCCGAGAGTTCTGATTATCCTAACAGCTCTCACTTGGTGAAAGGGGCAGCTTTTTTATTTCATTTTATGCAAAATTACAGTAATTGGTGCCTGACCTTTCTGATATGGACTGTTAAGCATTACGCTGCTGGATCTTTTCACAGAATCAATTATTTTAATTATGGCTATCTGACAAGAAGAATCCAGGACATAAACAAGGACAGAATATTTAAAGAAAATGGAAAACAGATTTTTTTTCTATAATACAACAGTGCTATTAATTACACTCTTAACTATTATTAACTTTCAGCATTTATATTTCAAATCCAATTCTGATTTCCAAGTCATTACACTTCATAGACAAAGATTATTTATGCAATGAATACACAAAATAAAATATTTATTCTTTCAAAGAAGAGAAAAATAATCGGGGGGGGGGACAATAACGGGCTTCTAAGTACATTACTTAAAAACACCAAAGTGATGTCAATTGCTTTAGAATATCATTGCAGCGGAAGAGTCACAAAAGATAATGAAGTATTATGGGATCTATCTTTTGAACAATAGGGAAAACATAGTCCTATGAGACTGAAATTCATTTTTCAAAGATAGCAATAAAACTGCTAAGCTAGTAAGTATCATATTAGATGAGTTTTCATTTTCAAATGAAAGGAGTGACCAGAAGCTCATTTAATCATATGGAAAGGCTGTCGGTCCAAAGGAGAAATTGTAGTTCAATGACTGATGGTAGGACAGAGAGCTTCATAATCTTAATGGACATCTCCTCATGGTTACCTATGTTGAAAACCTTGAATCTGTATCAGGACACATGCAGGTAATCTAAATTCACCTAATATTTCCTTGGGAGATAAGCTCTAAAAGTAATGAAATAATTTACCACACAAACACACACGCACACACACACACACACACACACACACACACATATGCAAACCATACAGTTAAGAGGAATTGCTTTTTTTTTTTTTTACCAAAGTGATACTTATTACCTTGTATAATCACTTCACCTCTGAAAAGACCAAACTGAGGAAAGTACTATCATTTAATTGTCTATAATCAAAGAAAAAATTCCAAAAGTGAATGGCAGCCATTATATATGAAGGAAGTGATTATGCTGATAATATTAACATTAGTAATCAGAGATCATAAGTTAGTGGAAAGGAAAAATAGGATTCAAACAAATGGTTTACTTTTTATGGAAGCTACTGCTGCATGCATGGCTGTATATACATGTTAAAATTCATTTAAAGTTTAAATTTCATTATAATTCAGTAATAAACATCAATTAAAATTCAACAGTTCCACTAAAATACCTCCATTTTGTATATTTCACATGCAGTGAACTCAATAAAGCTATTACTAAGGAAATTGAAAACTGCTTATAAAAGTGCCTCAGAGTTTAATGAGAAAGGAAACAGTCATTCAAGGACTACAATGATAACGTAAGCACAGTACCCAAAAAGGAGAAATGCCAGTAAAAGTAAAATCCAAATCATTCCATTTGGGGGACCACGAACATTATGCCACAAGAAGAATATAAAAATTATAACCATATATAGATATGCCATAGACAGACTGTTAAAGGTTCCGGATACAGATGTTCCATGTGGCAGTTGTGACCAAATGGAATTCTGCTTGCCATTGATGGAGTCCTTGTATGACTGTATAAATCTTCCAAAACTGATCCATCTAGGTTACTCTGCTTGATGACAGACAATCAATACTCTCATTCCATTCTCAACTCACTGACCGGTGTTGCTATAGATGACAGATTTTTTTCTGGTTATCTTCCTTGAGGACAATTACTGATATATCCTGTTGCATCTGAACTGATGTTTTGCCCAAATATCAAGTCAGTTGAGGAAATAAGGAAAGTCGATTGACTTTCCAAGATAGACCATAATGGCTAATGAAATTGCTCAGCTGCCTGAATCTTTGGATCAAGGGTACCACCCAATGATCTCATCTCACTATTTGTTACTGTGTCCATTGGAGACAAGTTTCTCAGTTGAGACATTACAAACAGATCTGGTCTGACCTCTTTCAGTCAAATTGATCAAAGTGACTGACAGAGACATAAGAATTCAAAGTACTCAGCCACTTGATTATCCGACTCAAATTCCCAAATATCTTCCACAGTGGACCTGAAAATCCTAGCTCTAGACTGTCTTTTTAGGCTATTACAGTAAATTACTTGGAAGATGAAAACCTGTTCATTGGGAAGTTTCTACACATTAATAATGCCTAAGAGTATTGCAAAACTGATTATTTGGATTATAGCTATGATAATTTGAATGAGAAATGTCTCCTGCAGGCTCACACCTGGTCCCCAGTTGATGACACTGTTCAGCGAAGTTATGGATCCTTTAGGAGATGAATCCCAGTTGGAGAATACATCATTGGATGTAGGCTTTCAGAGTATATAGCTTCACCCCAATTTCTGGTTGTCTTCCTCTGTCTGTTTCCCATGTATGGATAAAAAACATGATCAGCCAGCTTTCTGCTTCATGTCCTGCCTTGAATACCAGTAATGAATTGAATCACTCTGGAACCATAAGCTAAAATAAACATTTTCTTCCTTGAGTTTATTTTGGTCACGGTACTTTATCATAACAACTGAAAAGTCATTGAAACAAAAGCTATGCACTTAAGAATACTCTTTGCCTTTTTATGTATGTATGTTATAATTAAACAAAAAGTTTACTAGAATGTGGGATTATGGAGGTACAAAAAGGACATTTGATGAGGTGGAGGGTGGTAAGGTTCCAACATAAAATGCCTCTGATAGGCAACCAGTGCATGTGTGTGAGCAGTTGCTTATCAGTCATTGGTGCTTTATAAGGAGGGGTTCTTGGGAAGCAGCACCTAGTTCATTCTTCATTCACTGGGTTATTGGTTCACTGAGGGATGGACCTCACTATTTATTCCTACTTCTTTTCCTCTGTCTCTGTTTCAGTTCCACTGAGACGTAAGAATGCAAGGTTATGCTCCTGCTGCCATGCATTTCAAATTATGATGCACTAATTACATCAAACTATGAGCCTAAATAAATCAATCCTCCCTTAACGTGCTTCTTGAAAATAACTCCCATAAAGGCCAGTAAAACTTCTTAGAGAAAGGAATATCTAAGGTGAGTCTGAGACAGTGGAGCTAGCCAGAGAGCATTATAATGAAAATAAGTGTGTTTAAGTAGAGAATGAAGTGGAGCAAGGAGATGGAGAGGTAGCAAGGACAGCAACGTTGATAAAGAACATCTTTCCAAAAACAGCTGGAAGAGATGATATGAGAGAAAATTCAGGGAAAGTCAACACAAATGCTTTTGGGAATTTAAAAGCCAGTCAGAAGTTACGAAAAGTCACAATAAGTTCAATTTATAAAAACCTATGAGACACTGCTGTCAATGGATACAAGAACATAAATTAGAAAAAAAAATAACTACAGTGATAGAAGGTCCAGATTCTGAGTTGAGATTTCATTTCTGGTTCAAATGGAGAGTTGAAGAAGTAGGTGTCATCCCACATGCATCTATGTACAAAACAATACTGATTTTCTGAGGTGTTCTCTTCCACCAGAAGTTACAAGCTAGTACGTGGAGAACCCCTCCAACCCAATGCCTCCAAATTAAGACTCTGACAGAAATCCCCTTCCTTACTGAATGTCTTGGTTACTCTGACTGACATATTGAAGACAGGACTGAGATGATATAAAAAATTCAAGATGATTCCAGTAACTTTGTTGTAATCTGAAAAATGAAAGAAATAAAGATTTACCTAAGAAAGATGGAATAAAACATGCTAAGGGTGCGGTGTTGAAAACGGCGATGTCAGACACAGTTTGCCACGTGTCCTCCGCTTTTTCCTGAGGGCCAGCTGAGGAGGCGCTCAGGGTCTTGTTCAATTCATTTTTAAGAGTTTTGTCATTTTATTTTTTCCAATTGGTATCCAAGGTTTACATTAATTATAGACCACAAATCCTTTTCATATTGCACATTTTCATTTTGCTGGAACTATGATAACAAAACAATACCCTTGAAGGTTGAAAATATATTTCATTCAGCCCAGTTGATTTTTGCATACTGATTGCTTTATATCCCAGGAGTTAATCATGAAGCTTAATGTCATTTCAGATTTCTTAATTTGTACTTATCACATACCCCAGACACCGGGAAAAAAAATGAGAATGAGAAAAAATGTGAAAGCTGACAATGAGTTTAATTTTCAAAGCTCCCTTTGCATTCATTACAATCATCACAATTGTGAATGGTCCTTTTGACATTGAGCTCATCCGCTTACAGTTTTTCTAATGCTGGAACTAAAATCAAAAGAATAATGCTTTATCTCAGGGAGTTGATATGCATCATTTGAAATACTGTATAGTATATAACACAATCCACCTTTAAACATAATAGTGTGTGTATGTAGATTTGTATACAAGTTCACATTGAAAGTTATTCTGCCTCAGAAATTTTAGATTTTCATTTATATGTGTATACATAAATATGAATGTGTTAATTAACTCCATTGTCTTTCTTACCAAATACTTGACAAGAAGCAAGTTAAGGGAGGATAGGTATATTTTAGACTTTGGTTTTATGGTATCTTTCACCTGACGTGGTAAGGAATGGGTAAAGCCATGGAAACAAGAGTGTGAGGTGGTTTGTCCACTTCCAAGTTGACCAGGAGTTGGAGACTAAAAAGGAAGTGGGCTGGGATATAAATCTCAAGACTTTCCACTCAGAAAGTTCATATAACTAAATGTCACCTTCTAAGTAATGATGACTTCCACAAGTAAGAGTGCTCAAACTTATGAGCCTGTGGGGGTTTTTTACCTTCAGACTATACTGAGTCTGACAAAATGTTATTTGGATTTCAATCATATGCTTTCATCATGAGAAAATATAAGCCTACTTTGCTACAGATTTTATGTGATGACTTCATCTCAATGGACTTTCTGTCATAACAAATACTAGGAATAGCTTAATTTTCATTTCAAGCTACTTTTATTTTTTTATTTCATTTATACAGTGTATGTCTGTATACACATGCACATGTGTCACAGAATGCATGTGATGGTCAGAAGACAACTTATGGGGTCAGTTCTCTTTCTATCATGTGAGTTCTGGGGAACAAACAGGTTGTGAGACAATGGCTTTAAGTGCTTTTCTGTATTGAGCCATTTTGCCAGGCATGTAAGCTAGTTTTAAAGGTTTCATTAAATTTTAGTTTCTTATTGTACACACACACACACACACACACACACACACACACACACACACGTGCTTCCATAATAGGTTTCCATGACTCTTTCAAAAGGCCTTCAGTGTATAACACATGTTCAAAAATCATAATAGACTAGCAAATGAAATGTCAAAAACCAAGAACAGACTCCCTCCTTTGAAATTATTGACCAGAGAGATCCCATAGATCCTCAAACAATACTGTCTGTTGATATTACATTGGTTACCTACCAGAAGTGAAGAGAATGACCATATGGTTGAGGTACAGAATAAACAAGGAGAAATCAAACTGGCTCTGATCTTGAAGCTGGCTAGTTTTCATAATACCAGAAGGCTGTATGCATGTTACTGACAAAGATAGATAATCATCAACATTGTGTATCTGTCAGCTCTGAAAACTATAGTGACAATTGACTAGGAAAAATAAGGCCAATGATGCAATAGTGGCACAAATATTATGGTACTCACAAGATTCTTCTAGTTGAAATTAAGCACTATTTCACAAAATGGGGTCCAAGCAAATACTATTATCAGGACCAAAAACCTGTGCCCAAATAGGTCACAGGCCACAGGGGAGATCTTACTCCTATCATTCTGTTAATGGATGCAATATTAAGCTGATTCACAATGACTTTTGCACATCCAACAACTCTCAGCAGAGAAGGTTCTTGCAGCAGATGGTGATTAACATAGAGACCCATACATAGTCAACATGCAGAAAATAAGAGACTGTGGACTGCTCAGAGTTAAATGCAATACCTATATCATACCATTGTAAAAAACAAGACTGAAAGATTGTAAGAGCCGGAGGTGATAGATGAATACAGGGAAACTGTGTTGTCTAGACACCACAGAGTAGCTGCACATATAAACCCACAACACTTATAACAACATACACAGGACTTGTGCAAACTTAAGCCAGACAGGGGCCCATCATGGATGGGAGATATAGGCAGGAATCCCCAGTTCTATCTGAGGATCTATTGGCAGCTGATGGGAGAGGGAGAGTCAGTTTTCTTTACATTTGTGATGCCTCGTAGGCTGACCAAACTCTAGGGTATGGCACTACACACAAGAGCACTTTGGAGGAATGGATTGGTGTATATAGGCCTTGAAAAACCAATAAGTAAGTAAGCAAATAAGGAGATAAATAGATAGATGATAGATAGATAGATAGATAGATAGATGATAGATAGATAGATAGATAGATAGTAATTTAGTACATGAAATTTAGGGTGATGTAGTTGGGAGGCGCTGCAAAGAGGGGAGGAGGTCTGAATGTGATCAACGTATATTTATAAGAAATTATGGAATCAATAACAATAATTATTTAAAATAATTTAAATTTCTTATTTCTATTTTTATGTTTGGCTCTTATTTTTTTTCCAAAATGTTCCACATATCTACAAAACTTATATTTTGTTAAATATACAAATTATTCTAACTACCCAGTTAAGTGTAAAAAGATGGTAAAATTCTATTTCAAAATTGTACTAAAAGGCACAATATTTTTAGACATAAATGTTCAACTAATTTTTTTATTCTCTCCCCCCAAAAAGTACTACTTGGAAGAAATGTTAAAAATTCTGAAGGCTAGCCAGGGGTGGTGGCACACAACTTTATTCCCAGCACTTGGGAGACAGAAGCGGGAGAATCCCTGTGAGTTTAAGGCCAGCCTGGTCAACATAGCCAGTTCTAAGACAGAGAGGTACAGGAGACCCTGTTTCAAAAAGACCAAAAAGAAAAAAAAAAAAAACATTCTGAATACTGTGATAAGTTTGAAATTACAAGTACAGTTGAATTTTTTTTTTTTGCCTTATAAGCCAGATTCATATTTTTACTTGATACAGAAATTTACAGAGCCAAAATTAACTAAGTTTGGAGACTGTTCAAGATAATAATAATCATATGACCAAATTCTTACCAATAGGGTATAAATGAAAGAGTGCCAGTCATTTTATATCTATATTTGATCACTATATTTTCTTCCTCTCACAGTCTTTGTGTTTGTCCATTAAAACTGTTCAAATGTGGTGCCTGAGAGAGTGAATTCACCTGATGGTTGCACTCTTTAAACTAGGTAAGACATTAGATACTAGCTGATGGAGGAAAATTGCAGTTACATCTTTATAGTTGATTCTCCTGTCTAGGAACAGAGGTAGACAGAAGGCAAGAAAACGGCAGCTATATCCTGGTAACCGTGGCAGGGTGAGAATGCCCCTTTGTGGTTAAACATACGTGAAGCTGCAGTTAGGTTCTTCTTGATCTATTAGAACCTAAGGCACCCATTCTTTTTCCCAACTGCCGTACATGCACATTAACACAGGCCTGAATCATTTCAAGGCACAAATTTCATTATAGTATCTTTTTCATCACTATTTTGAGCCCTCCTTCTCTGGGGGCTTTTCAAGGGAATTATGGGAATAAATTCTGCTCCACTAGAAACTGAGAGAGGACCGAGAGTCATCTACCTCATGGGGGACACCATCCATCCCACAAATATTAATAATAAATACCGAAAAAAATTCACAATACAGAACCCAACGTACTATGTATTGTTTTACTTTGCTGAATAAACTTCCTCTTGAACTGATTGAAATTTTACTTCAAGAGACGTGAGAAAGAGAATTCTTCCTCTGGTATTTGCTTAAAAAAATTACAAAATGCTGGGTAGTTACTGCAATTTTCCAGAACTTTGATGCAAATTGAAAGGATCAAGTTCTGATTTTTTATCTCAATTAAAAATGTACTTACTTTGCCACTGCTATGTGTATTCAAATCTCACTTAAAATAATATATTTTCCCAGACCAACCACCATTCATATAGACAACGTACCCCATATTTCTCTGCAACTTTCTGATTAAAATGATCTATAATAGTTCCAAGTTTGGGCACATTTTTCTGCATATATTGTGCTTTAATTTTGTTTTGTTTTGATGTGTTCTGAGTTATTTTTATTATATGTGTATGAGTGTTTCACCTCTATATATGTATGTAAGTGCAGATGTGTCAGCAAATGCCTATGGAAGCCAGAAGAGGGCAGCAGATCCCCTGAACAGGAATTACAAATGGTTATTAGCTATCTTGTGCATACTAGGAACCAAATCCAGGTCCTCTACGAGAGTAGCCAGTGCACTTAACCACTGAGCAATCTCAACAGCCACTGGATATATTTTAAAAACCACTACCAACAAAGAAAGAGAACAACATGTATTTCATATAGAATCTCTGTATTTAATATTTATCTATTTTTTTCATTTTGAAAATAGCCTATGTAACATGACAAAGCCTGTAGGATATTCCTTAATATTAGTCCATGGACTATATCCTGTTATTTGATGAATGATTCTCTGAAATAGTAATGAAATTACTGAATTTAGCAATCTTTTTCCTCTTATGAAGAATTTTATTTTTTGATTTTTACTATACTTAAAATAATTTTTAACTTCATAAAAATTTCTTTTAATCAAATTCTCAATATTCATGTCAGTAATTCATTAGTGAAAATGCATATTTGGTTCTTATATCAAAATTATATTGCTGACATGGAGATATTAAATAAATTAATCATAATCATTGATATTCCTTATGCTATTAAAAGATTTCTACATAACAGTGACATTGATTCACGTCAAACATTTCAAGGCGATTCAAAGGTCCCGAATGTTGGGCCTCATGGGCCCAGCAGCTGTCTGAGCCTCATCCGAGTCTTGTGGCCTGTCTACATAACAAAATTGCCTCTACCTGGCTGCAGCCTATGTGGCAAAAAACGATTGGTCCTTCACCCCCTATGTTTTTAGCTCCACCCCTACCCTATATAAGACATCCTGTAAACCGCAATAAATGAGATCCTGCTTCGACAGTCTCTGGCTCGGTGTGGTGTTTTCTCTGGAGTGGAGAGGGTCCGAGCCATCAACACTCACCATCCCACTCAGCCCCTGGAGGAGGCCGGCTGAACCAGCTTCTCCAACGCCCTACCTGCTGGCGAACCCGGCACCCGAAGGCATTAAATGATGCACACATGTAGATGTTCAGCCGATAAAAAATGGGCAGAAAACTAATCACTGCGTCTTCTTCTTAGACATTTTCCATGAGTGATATTATGTGCTCAGTTGAGAACTGGTGCACAGTAATTTGCTGGTTTAGCAAAACCAACGTTTTCCTTCATCAGTCAGGTTTCCATGTAAAATATCTCACCATATCATACCCCTTTCTTGGTGTGCACATTGGAATAAATATGATTTCAGTGTGTTAGAAACTTGCATCCCAGTGTGGTCATGTTAAAAGATTATTGAGGTGGAATATAGTGGGAGATTACTGGCAATATGACCACACCCCAAGATCTAAAGCACTATCACCCTGTGTGACTTCTTACTGCATATTCTCTATTATGATGCCGTCTGCCATTGTGAGAGGTAGCCAAGGGACCCTCACCACAGCCAACCCTATGCTGTGCAGGCTTCAATTCCAGACTCCTTGAGTTAATTTAATTCCATTTTATAAGTTTGCAATTCAGGCATTCTTTTGTTGCAGAAAATAGGATAAAGAAAAAGAACAATACTGTGTACTCTGAAGTATTTATATTTTTCTTTAAAATTACTATTTCTGTGTAGAAAAGATACAACTTCAAATGATTTAGTACCAGAGATTTCTCATCTTTAAAAAGAAAACCATTCATTGAATAGACCTGGTCATTCACATTTTTTCTCCTGCATTTGCATGTTCACCCACAGGCACATTTTATTTCCTCTTTACTCGTACTAATTTGGTTGATTATATTCAGAATATTTTATTTCACTTTACACTGTTTATTCTGTCTTGTATAGAAACTCCTTTTTTTATTTCAAGATAAATTGTAGAAAGAACATCACTTTCAGTACTTGATGAAATACAGTGAAAATTTGTATATAGATAGCCATGAGATAGAACATTCTCATGACAAGTACTTTAAAATTTTTGATGTCTGGAATTATGGAAGTCCTCTGTAAAAAATGCCTTTAAAAGGGATTACGATGAGCATTTTGATTCATTTTCTGTTCCTATAATGAAATGTCAGGAAGTGATACTACTAATTCCTTCAGAAAAAGTTAATTTAGATGATAGTTCTCGAGGC
This sequence comes from Eospalax fontanierii, assembly GCA_035773235.1. NCBI lineage: Eukaryota > Metazoa > Chordata > Mammalia > Rodentia > Spalacidae > Eospalax > Eospalax fontanierii. The sequence goes on along the minus strand of CM069538.1, from coordinate 27,993,991 downwards.
TATAGTGTAAGATTAAGTGGTCCCTTTTATTCATTCTTTGAGTGGCTCTGGCTTCATCATAACATGAGAGGCAGCTTCGTGGCAGAAGTAGGTGTAAGAAAGAAGAGGTGGCCACCTTGTGAGATAAAAAGGAGACTAGGGAGGGGCCATATTTGGTATTTTAAAACAATCTAGGGCTTTCTTGTTTTGCTTTGTTTCTGGTTTTGATTTTATTTGTTTGTGGTATTCACTCAGAAACAATGTAAATCATCTACTTGTGAGGTTAATCTTCATTTTGCAATACAAATTCTGTGAGGTTATAGAGATGAAATTATAACTTCTAGTCATGTTGCTCTTCTGACCAGTTATCTTCCAATAGGCCCCAACTCTCTTGGCGGTTCTGCCCCCATGTCACTTCCTCACTCACTTGTAACCACATTTCCAGCACATGAACCTTTGGGAAGCAAATCATTTCTCAGCCAGACCTGGGGGGCATATTCCCTAGAGAGAAACAAATAATGAAAGAACACTGTTTGGTAGGAAAAAAGCTTGTCAAGAGGAACTTATCATCTCTGAAGTTTAAATTAGAGTAAAAGAACAGGAGGAAATCAGCAGGAAATATAATACAAGGAAATATATGTATTCAATTTTAGCTGTGTGTATAGTGATATTTAACGAAATAGGAATAATAACCATACTGACATTTTCAAAAGTAATTTTCTTTAAGAGCATATTTTTTGCTCTCGAGCACCTTCTGAAATGTACAATCTCATGATCAGATACAATTAGTGACTTCCCCAGATAATTGTTTATATAGAGGAAATAGCTTTATTTTCTTATTACTCCTCCAAAGCAGAGACACTGTATACATGCATAATTCATGTACGTGGACTTCAGTCAAAAAATTTCCATCAGCACAGCCATATTACTAGAACAGCATAACTGGGTGAGGAGAAAAGCACCCTTGGGACCAAACACAAGCCTCTAGATCCTCCTGGCTTGTTGACTGTCTGTGCAATATTGCACCTGCTACAGCATTTCTAGGCTTCATTTCACTCATTGAAAACTGAAAGCAGCACCAGTTGATAAGGTTTATTTCATCTGTACAATCATGCAAAATTTGTATTACCAGACAAACTTAATTTAACCAGACAATAGACTTGAAAATTTTTAAGGAAAAAAGTAGAGTACAACAAGAATTAAAGACACACTCCCATCAGTTTCTTAATGCTAAAAGTATTATTTATATCATCACACATATTTTGAAAAAATAAATTTTGAAAGATGTTTATTAATGAAACAATAATAAAACATCTATCCTAAGAACTGTTTTTGAAAGGGAACATGGATGCTGAGAGATGGCTGCTATATTGGTCTTACTATTCTTTTCTCATCTGCACTGCATAGATACATGCCTTCAAATGAATTTCCTGATATCCTCGTTTTTTAAATCAGCCTATTATTTTAATCCTAATACCTCAGTTATATGTTCCTACAATATTTCAAATAGTCCACATCTTTCAAAGAAAAATCAACAGTTTGCAAAATGTTCAATGGCAACCCCACAGTCAAGGAAACCACAGTGTGATAGAGGAACTCTTCAATGTCACATCTAGAAGTATGAATGATTTCTTTATGAAAAGGATTGTCCTTTCATAAGATCTTGAGATAGGCTGATTAGACTTCAGTGGATGAATTTGCACCCAAGAACATCTCAGTACAAATGCTCATGTGGATAGAACTTAAGAATACATGAGGAGGCATGAATTGGGGAGGGTGTCTAAATTTGATTAAGAACGACTGTATGAAATGTACAAAAGCTTAGTAAAAATGTTTAAGAATAAAAAAGAAATCTAAATAAAGCAAAGAGATATACACACAAACCACCCCTCCCCCACAAAATACAAATAAGACCCAAGAAAGACCATCATTTGCCATTTTAAGTAAACACTTAGCATTTTCCACTTTATAACTTTCATTCTTCACCTGATGTTCAAGCCATTTGCTTCCCAATGACCACTCATGGCATTTATGTTTTCACATACACTTGACATGACAACAACTACCTTCCTCACCTCTGCTTTCATAACAAACTTCATTTACACTGTTCCTTCTTCCACTTTTCTCAGAACTCTTCTCAGTCTTGAGGTGGTTTCTACCTTTAAATCGAAAGTCAAGCACATCATATTCTCAGAAGTTTTAATAGCCTTCATAGTAAAAATACTAGCCTAACTGTTTAAAAAAACCTCTCTTGATCTGGGGGGCAGTATCCCATGTCTTTAATCCAAGCACTCAGGAGGCAGAGACAAAAGAATTTCTGTAAGATTAAAGCTAGTCTGGTCTATGTAGTAAGTTTCAGGCCAGCTATGGGTACTGGGAGACCCTGTCTGAAACAAACGAACAAATCTCTCTCTTCTTTTTGCTTCTGTGATTGATTTTTCCTCACTGCATTCCCTTACATGCATGAGCCAGATCTAACCTATCTTTCTACTGCTCCAACTGCTAAATACACTAACCATTCACTGTGATCATTTAAAACTTGGATGGAAAAATAGCACAGAGATAAATGACTGAGCTGGTATTGTTTGTTATGAAAGCAGGAGGGCCTGGCTGTGATCACTAGAATCCACCTTAAAAGAAAAAATAAACTTTCAATAATAACAATGCTGGGAGACTGAGACAGAAGAATCCTTGAAGTTAACTTCCAAAAAGAGAGGGGAACAAGAGGGCTCCTGAGGAATGACACCTGAGGTTGTCCTCTGGAAGCCACATAAATACACATGCAAACTGCACACACATAAACATGCATACACACATGAGCATGCTCTCACACAAGCATCTGAAAACAAACATAAAATCAAACCAACTATATTTAATAAAGAAAAAGTCTTAAAATTCTGGAATTTGGGAGGCAAATGAGTTAGAGAATAGTCAACATATAGATCTGAGATGAACTATACATGCATTGATGAAGTAATGTGCACAAGTAAATCAATTGCAGATGAAAGGATTTAGAAAAATTGGCTGTAGTGTGTTAAATTTTAATTTCAGATACTTGCAGACACTAGACAGCCCGGGCTCATTTAAACACAGTGGGTTTTTAAATATAATTCAGCTACAGTAAGGTGAGCAATTGAGAAGAGAGTGTGCTGTGATCACTGGGGTGATCTGATGACATTTACATGTTTCTCCTGGCTAGGGGAAGGATCTAGTTCAGAGTTTCCTAGCGACATTAATGTGCACAAGTGAATATACTTATGTGAACAATAGATGCAATGATAAAGTTTCTATTCACTCACTGAGATGACAGCTTTAATGTCGAGACATCACTGACACTGTACCAAAATGGTTCAAATTTATCTCAGTAAAGTATCAGTCCGGTGGATGGCACTATATAAAATTTTAAAAAGGACTCACTGAATTGCCCTGGCAAAAGTCTGGATGTAGAAACCTGGTTTTGTCCCTTGATATGATTTGGGTGGGGCTGAATGTGGAAGTTTAGAGGAAACTATATCAACATACGTAAGATGAGGAAAACATAAATTAATAAATAGAAAGTTCTTTTTCTTACATCTTTAAATGGAAATGAAAATCTAAAGTTGTGTTTTACTTCAGAGGTTTTCACAGTCTTTTCAGCAGTCTGCCATCTATATGCATCCTGTATAAGAACACTAGGTGTATACAGAACTGGAAGCTGTGCTCAATGATGTCATTCACTAAAAGAGCCTAATGTGATTTGCATTTGATTAAGTATTTATACAAAAGTACAGACATTTTTAAAGCAAAGTGTACTTCTTACGGGAATATGAGGAAAAATTCTTTGTACTGTGATATGCCACAGATTATCAAAACAAAACCCTTTTCAGTAATGGGTTATATTACAACGTAGTTAGAAGTATCTGGGCATATCCGGACCTTCTGAAGTGCATAAATCCACTTTGTTCAACTGAAGTTTTGTAGACAATTTAAAAGTTTAGTGACTCAGAAAAAAATCTCTTTCCAACTTAGTTACCTTATTTGAGATATGCATTTGTTATAATCCTCTCATATCTTTAGAGTAATCAAAATATTTGAATCATCATACTCATTAAATTTCCCCAACAATCATCTTCAAGTTCTAAATAGCCACTCCATTGATTCAAAACTGCTTAAGACCCTTGCTGGGAACTAAATTTGCTTTGAAATATTGTGTTTAATTGAATAAAAATTCTTCCCTTAATAGATTTCAATCTCATGTTGTAGGAATAAAAAGAAAAACTCAGAATATAATGATAGGTACTAAGTTTATTATATACTGTGACTGTAAATATTCTACACATGTCAATTAAAATTAATTTATAGTTATATACATTCAACTGAAAGTGCCAACACATTCAAAAGTTTAATTCCAGGACTAGAGAGATGGCTCAGTGATTGATACGTGCTGCTTTGCCAGAGGACCAGAGTTGGGCCTCAAGTACTCAGGTCATGTGGTTCACAAACACCTGTAACTCCAGCTTCAGAGGATCTGACATTCTTTTCTATTCTCCACAAGCATCCGCACACGTGTGCATACACACATATAAACAGAAATTTAAAAATAATAGCAATAAAGCTTTAAAATGTCATTAAGATTAAAGAAAGTTTTATCTTACTCTAATTCTCTATTTCACAAAAATTTGCATGTGATGTTTAAAAATATGTAGTTCAGGTTGGGCATGGTGGCACATACCTTTTAGTTTCAGCACTCTGAGGCAGAGGCAGGCAGATCTCTGTGATCAAATCCAGCCTGTTCTACATACTGAATTCCTGGACAGCTGGGGCTGCAGGGAGGCCCTGTCTCAAGAAGGCCCAAAGAAACCCCACAACAACAACAACAAAAGCAAAAAGAAAAGAAAACAAACAAAAAATAATGAATTCATTTCATAAGTGAAATCAGTAAGTATTATAAACTTCTTCAAATTATGGCTATTAAAGTAACACCTGTTTACTGAAGAAACAATATTAAAAAGAAATAAACTATTCTGATATTTTATCACTCACTGACAACATTTTAGTCATTTGTGTTTCCATTTTTGAAAGTGTGATTATATTTTCCATCTGTTTCCTGTTTTAAAACATGAACTCTACTTTTAATTTATTCCAAAATATTTAATTATTTTATATGACTACTTATATAAACTATACTCTTTAATCTCTTTGGTACTAAAATATGAGCAATTGGCATGCAGTCTGGCATATTAATAAATATGCATATAGCCAGCTATGTTATCTAGAGGCACAGTGTTGTATCAAACATCTCTAGAACTTAATTATTTTTCAGAAATTAAATGTCACGAACCTGAATAGTAGTTTGTCACCCTTCTCATTGATTGCAGAAAAAATTATGTTTCTTTGCTTTTTTGACTATTTCAAGGACTGATCACGATAGGATTCATATGGTGCCTGTGCTTCTGTGACTAGCTTCACTCAGTGTAAAGTCTTCCTTACATATGGCACAATTTTCTTTATTTTAAATGTCCTATGGTATTACCTTGTTTGTTTGTATGCATACAAACATTTTCTTTATTAATCATCTACCAACATTATCTTATTCCTATACCTTGTCTTATTATCTTGATGTCAGCTTATTTCTACATCTTCACTTTTGTGAATGGTACAATCATCATAGAATGCAAATTCTTTGATATTCTTTCAATTAAGGAGATAGATCTTGGTCCCCAAGATAATTATAGTCATGCTTTTAACTTGTAGGGAAAGCATCATACTGTTGGACACAGCTACTGTCCAATTTTATATTCTCACATCCACCACTGTGGTGGATCACATTGATTATTTTTTTATTTTTGTTTAAAATTTTAAGATTCCATATATGAGTGCTATATTTACATCATTTCCACCCTTTTCTCTCCCCCCTCCACCTGCTCCCATGCCCTTCCCATTTCCTCTCAAATTCATGACTTTATTCTCTTTAAATATTACTGTTACATAGTATCTTCTAGACATAGCAGGGAAGCTATGCCCATGAAATCTCAGCAACATGGTTGCTTAAACAAGATATTGACAACACCAGCCAAATGCCAGCATGGATGGGGGAGTTTCAAAAGCTCACCCCCTAGATGAAGAACTATAGACTCCTTAAAGAAGAGAGAGACAGAATATGAATCAAGAATATGAATCAATAACATATCAATATGATATGTTATTCAGTTCCAAGTGATCAGCCCTAAATACGTACATACTAGCAACACCAAATGTGCTCAGTTGGAGATAGATACATAGATACATAGATACATAGATGATAGATAGATAGATAGATAGATAGACGATAGTTAAATAAATATATAGATTCACATTTATATATGGATTATCCTAGTATTATAAGAACATACTTTACCTGGTCATTGTGCATGCTACTTTTGTATTTTATGATATTAATTTTCATAATATTTTGCTTAAGAATTTTTCATCTATTCCAAAATAGATTTTAAAATTCTATTGCGAAGGATTTTAACCTAGAGTTTAATTTTCATACAGAAGCTTTCCTTGGCTCTAGTTACACGGTCATCTTGCACTAATTAATAGAATTCTGAATTATTCCACCATCTTCACTTCAGTGAGAGACACTGAAAGATTTGGTAGTGGTTATTTCTATGAAGAATTTTTTCCCCTTTAATTTTCTCCTCCTTACAGTATTACTCTTGTGCATCTCTGGCTGTACTTGACTCTCTACGCCTTTATTCACAACTTTTTATTCTGAGTTTAGGTTATTCTGAGGGGATAATTTCAAATGACATGTCTTTAAGCTTGCTGATTTTCTTTTTAAATTTATATTTATTGCATTTATGTATGTATTTGTCTTCATATTTGTGTGTACAGGGAGGCACATGTGTACCATGGTACATGTAATGTCAAAAGTCAACATCTTAGATTCAATTTTCTCTTCCCATCATATGTATGAGTCCCAGGAATTGAGCTCAGGTCTTCAGGCTTCATACCAAGCACCTTGACCAGATGGTTCATCTTGCTATCTCAAGCACTGATCTTTCCTGCTTAATCTAGTCTGCTATGGAAAGCCTACCCTGATTTCTTTTTCAAGTTCAGTTATTTATTACTCACCTCTGCAGTTTGTGTTAGGTATTTTGAAATATTTTGTTGTTGTTGTTGTTGTTGTTTTTATTTTAGGCAGCTTTATTTGACCTTTTTAAAATATGTTTATGGTTTGTTGAGTATATAATATAAAGTTATAAATGTCATTTTCAATTCTTTTAAGTAAATCGTATATTTGTATTTCCCTTTTACCTGATCAGCTCACTTTTGTGTTACATTCAATTGATGTATTTAGAATATCAGTCTGTCTGCTCTCTGAGACAATTGAGACAGAAATCTCAGACAGCAGTCAGGAAAGTTAGAAATTTGTATGTGTGGTCCTTTTTTTCTTATTCTGGATAGAAGCTTGGAGACTGAAGATTTCTCATCAATTACATAGAACACTATCAAGGACATGTCTTCTAGGGAGATTTTTATGTTGATTCTTTGTTGGGCTCATAATTCCTGGTTTCTTATGCTCTGCCTCTATACATTATAGAACTTCTTATCTTGTTTCTGGACTTCACACAGAAGGAAGTGTTGTATACATTGCTTTAAAATTCTAAATCCAAGAAGATTAAGAAGAGTGAAGGACTTCTTATTTTACTAACTTGATTATTTAGTTTTATCATCTCTGTAACAGAATATCTGACAGAAACAACCTAAATGAGGAAAGATTTATATAATTCACAGTTTCGAGGGTGTCAGTACATCAAAGAAGCTTTTCACAGCAAGCCAGGCAGGAACTGGGCCCCACTTTTCACTACCTAGCAGTAGACAGTTATATCAGGAACCCATTAATATATGACTCTGTTCTTCAGGTAAGAACCCTCATGATAAAATTCTCTCTGGAAATGGCATCACCAACACACCCAGATGTGTGCTTAATCACCTAAGCATCTCTCCATTCAGTCAACTTGATAATGGAGATTCAGCATAACACATGTTTTCTTAGAATAAGTTACATGGAAAACTTCATTGTGCATGTGAGTCCATATTTTTTAAAAATCACTGAGGTGAGGGTCATGAGCATTTTACAGACCCTTTCTTGAGAGGTTGTTTCAATTAACATTTGTAGGAGAAATAGACCAGAATGCACATTTCACTGCACTAGATTCATTGCAAATTTCCTAAGAAAGTTACCAATTTGCAGGCAAGTATTATTATTCCAAATCATAAGTAAATTTACTTTTTGTTTGTATAAATTTTTTTTCAGGTTGGAGAAAACACAAAAGCCCAAGCCACATGATTTATAGATTGTGTCATGTTTAAAATTTCAAGTTATTTTTTCTACCTCTCCTGGGGGAGTTATTCTCACATGTTGTTAAATGTCTGGTAACCAATCATGATCAATGGTGAGCGTCAAACCCACTAGACCTCAGAGAAGTTTGTGATAAACATTAAAGGTTAATGTTAAAAACTACAGTTTAATTTCCATATTGTTTTATTTACCATGCTAATATAAATTTGTGGTAGAAAAGTCTGGCTTAACAAAAATAAATATTAAAATTGTTTCCTTTCCTTAAAATTTTCATAAAACAAATACAATTCCTTTAAAAATTGCTGTAGAATTTGCAATGGAAACAAACTCTCTGTAGTTTGTGCCACATTTTTGCTAACTTCATAAGAGGTTGTGCATAATTTATAAGAAACTAATTTAGCTTTAAACATAAATATTCTGGTGGTGGAGAAAAAGCTCTTTATTATGCATGTTTTATGACTTAACTTTTTCTCCTGTCCCTGATAAAATGCACAACTATTGCACTTCCATACTGAACTTCTTACTGTATAGATTATAGATCAGCAGGAATCACTGTGTATGTCTCTAGACACATGCTTGTTACAGTTTTGGATGAGAACATTTTACTTAAAATTCAATAAGAAATTAGATTAACATTTTAAATTTCTCTCTTAGGCACTTCATTTTACAACAAAACAAAACCACATTCACTTAACAGACTATATTTTGGAGATGAATCATGCAATACATTTTTTTTATCTTTTCAAATAAAAATATATATTTGAAAACCAAGAACAAATATTTTGAGCGATGTATTAAATTTTATGTTTTAGGAGTCACTGTGAGTTATATTCTTGGGCGTACTGACACTAAAGTTGTTTTTGTTTTTTTTTTTTTTTTAGCATTGGAAGACATTGTCCCTTTAAGTGACATGGCTCCCTTATTGTTAATCTCCTTAGATCCTATGCTCAGCACTTCCCAGGCTAGTATATAGAAGAGTGACCTCATTAAAATAGGCCCAATGACAGGAAGAAACTCCTGTGCCTCAGGGAATATTTCCAGTTCACTAGCCCCAGAAGCTCTTACTCCACCATTTATCTACTTTCTCTAAGCCCACTTGGTATAATTTAACAGATAGTCTTGAAACAAATCTTCATGAAGCTGAAACTCATATGAATTGTTTATATTGGTAGTAAGAAACTGTTAATATTGAATGTGTAAAGGAAAGATAATTGGAACATGGAACATTCCCCCAAACTAGATGGAGGTATATGCAGTTATGTAACCAGGAATACTTATACATTGAAAGTAGGGAAAATGGGACAAAAGGTGTCTGTGTAGAGATGGATAAGCTGAATAAGAGGACATGGTGTGTTGCTGCACTGACCTTCTAGGTAGCTGTTTGTTCGTGGATGGAAAATATGTTACATTGGAGCTCTGCTGTAGTAACTATAACAATAAATAGATGATAAAATATCAAATACAAAGTGACATATACACATTTAAAATATTTTGAAAGGAATGGTGAATGAAATGTATGATATCATCAATACAGAAGACCTTTGTCCTTCTTAGAACATTATCTTTCTCTTATCTTTTTTGAAATATAAAAAAAACCCTAAGTTTAAGTATGCCTTTTATCCCACCAAATTAACATATTTGGAGAATGAATTCTTCATGCAAGCTGAATGATAAGCATGAGTCTACTGAAGAAACTGTTTCTAAGTTCTGTGCTCTGTTTTCAACCCATTCAGTTACACTTAATACTTGGAAGGGGAAGAGGTCTGTGTCCTACAGAACTACATTTTCTGTCCTCCATGCCGTGAGTTGGCGTGGAACAAAGGCCGAACCTTGGAAGCCACACCAGCATTTCAGTAGAAAACAAGGTCTGTACACTGTAGGTCCCTAATAACTAGATGTATGCTGTCTGAATGGCTATTTATGAGACTCAGGGAGTAAAACTATGGAAGTACTTATTCTAAATAAATCTATACAGTAATTCATAATCACATACAATTTAAATAAATCCTATCTGACTTAAATTGATAGTTGGAAGCAGCCAAGGCCATTTTGCTCTTTTTACTCTTTATGTTTTCTCATTGCTAAGGGAACTTGTAGCCCTTTAAAGTCACAAAATACGCTGAGAGATTGCCACAAGGGGAGCTTAGTGGGGTCCACAACTTAACTATGAGTGGAATTTGTATTTACAGGCAGTTTCAAGCTGTGTCTCAGGCTTTGCTCTTTCCAGCAATGTCTGAAAAGCAGAGGAGCTAGTAGTGTGGACTCAGCATTCCTAGGACTATTCGAGAACAGCCAGGGAGGCAGCTGGTAGCTGAAGCACAGAGCCATGTCAGGCGGCTTGAAATGATGTTGATGGGTTCTTGACCAACAGTTTCCCATGGGTGGTTTAGGCCTGATTACTTCACTTAAATGAATGTGTACTACTTCTGACAAGAAGCATGACAAATGTGTATATTTCATATGTAACATGAAACAAACCAAAATGAGTATGTGGGTTGTATTTCTCCCAAGTCTTGGTGCAGTATGTGGGCTGTGTAAAAGCATGTTATTAATCAAAGCAGTAGAGCAGAATATCAAAGGTTCCAAAAAGAAACACAGAAAGGGTTCCTAAATTATTCACGAAAAGAAACGAAGCTCTAGGTCAAAAGAATATCTGAGGATAAAAACAAAGCTTATTTGAGCTTTGACATTTTTTATGAATCATGACCCCCAAGTCATTTGTAATTTGATTTAGTGTGTGTGTGTGTGTGTGTGTGTGTGTGTGTGTGTACGTACTTGAAGTTAAATCATGAAATAGACTTAATTAGGAGCTTATATTGATTTAGGCAAAATGCAGTATGTGCATTTCCATTTACCTTTTAAAGGAAAAAACTGTTTATATGAAGAATTTTTAGATAAAGTTATTGCTCAAATGTTCAATGTATGTCCCTGATTTCTCATACAACTTGTTTCACCATGTATTCTAATTTTCCTGGGAAAGAATAATTTTTAGAAAAGAATATATATATATATATATATATATATATATATATATATATATATTCAACTCTAAAACATAAATTTTGTCTCTTAATAAAACTTATAAAACTGTAAGCTTTATCTTAGACTTGTGAAACTTTAGTATATTGTTAGTTTTGTTCCTCTGAATAGATGTTTCTGTCATTACTGATTACCAGTACATTTTATTTGTTTTCTTATCAATTGTCTAGAGTTTTATTACACATTACTACAGTTAGTAGTTTTAAAGAGTAATTTATTGAGTCTAGATTTCTGTGGCTTGGAAGGCTAAGCCACAAAAAGCTCAGGTACTGCTCTGCTACTAGGTCTCAGACCATTACAATCAAGTTATTTTCCAGTTGGAGGACACTATGCTCTCAACTCAGCCTGTTGATATTGTTCTTAAAGTCTTGGTCAGTACTTAGAATGAATATATTCTCTCAATGCATTTGAAACAATCATATGATGCCTTCTGACCTTACTTGTTGGCACTTTTCCCATGCGTACTCATTTGAACTCATTCTTCTCCTGTATTTTCCTAAAGAGAGTTTGTAAGCAGAACCTGTGAGCCATGGTTTAGTTTGTTTGCTCCATTTGTTTCTACTAATTGGCTAAAACCTTCTGTAGAGTTTGCAATTTAACCAAATATGTCTATGCCTCCATTTTTGGAATTGGAATGAATAAGGGGGTGAAGTAAGCTTCAGAGACTGGAGATGTGATCCGTAAATAGCTGATAGCCCATAAAACTGGAATAATGGAAATATAGGAAATAATTATTGTCTTTGTTTTCCTAAAACAAAGTAAAAAAGTACAGAATATGACTTTAGAAATAACAAACAGCAGCTCAAAGACAAGAAATGCTATCAGTGGTTCATCCTGATTTTTGAAGTATAATTAATTTTCAGTAGACAGATTTTTGATTGGTATTGATATTCCTCAGTGCATAGTCTGATTAGACAATTGTGTATGTGTAGAAGAACAATATACTAAACTAAAAGGAGTTGTGATGATTAATCTTTGGATTGATTGGACTGGGAATTAAAAGATTGGCAAAGTTCATCATACATCCTGATAGTATTTGTACGCATTTCCATAGAGGATTAACTAAAATGAAAATCTGGCATAATGGGGGGGGGGGCAGTATTCCCAGAGGCAGGACTCAAAGTGGAATACAAGAGAAAACAGAAGAAAACTCACGATTGCAGGTATGTTCCCTTTGTGCGCCTTCTCTGCAGATAAGTGAGAAATGTTGTTCTTACACACCATTCTGCCACAATGTTCTGCCTCACGACAGCACAGAAATGATGGAATAGGCGCTTCTGGGCTGAAAACTCTGAATTCACGAACCTAAAGAAATCGTTCCTCCATTATGTTGCCTTGCTCTTATTTTGTCATAGCGACATAAACTGAAAAGAGTTAAACTAATTATCCTTGGATAATGAAAATAAAAAGTTAAAATTTCACAATAGCCCAGAGATTGATTTGATCCCATATCAGGAATCAATGCTTCTCTCTATTTGTTTTCTCTGTTAAAAGAAAGAGGAAGTCATGAGCTTGCCATTGATCTTTCATACGAAGGTCCATAGGCCTTTGGGCTCTGTGCCTGACTCCCTATAGTCTTAGCAGGACACTGCAGCCTCAACCACTTTGAGTACCTGGCCATGTTTAGGTCTACATCTGCCTCCTCTCTCTACTGCAGGTATAGGAGGAAGAAACTCAAGGGATTGGGACATTCCTTCTAGTGTAAAAATGTGATGATTTCACTCATCTTTCACCTATGCTGGTGACGTGAATTTAATGATTGATGCGCTTTTAGTTGTAAAAGAACACATGCATCTAGAGTGTCTAATCACTCAGCCTGAAACCTTATCATTTCTTTGGCTCTAGTGGCTTCTTAAAATGTCATTTATGCCGTGCATTTTGCGATTGTAGTATTTCCAAATAGCACCAACTTTTGGCACTTCATTTAGACTTCATATTTTCCTTCTGATGGCTGATTTTGAAAGAATATAATTCAGTAAAAGAGTCATGGGGCGCACAAACCTTCAGCCAGAAGGTACCACCAGAAAAAAAGAAAAGAAAACTTCGTGATGTTCTCTATGCCAAATCTGAATTGAGAGTTGACTGGTTCCACCGTCTCCCGGGTAGGTTGCTGAGAACTGAACCCAGGTCCTCTTGTTTTTCATCAAGTAGAAAATCTAAGTAATTTTCTTATCTTTTATTTCTCTTTGCAATTACAAACATGTGAGGAATAACACTTAAAACGAATGTTTTAGCTACTCGTATTTGTTGGGGTTTTAATTGCTTTTCCCTGGAAGGGTTGGAGATCAGCTGTATACCTCTAACCATACGAAGCAAATCCTCAGTGCCCCTTTAAAGGTAGACTCGAAACACATTTTTTCATTATTTATATTTCAATATTTTTTCTCAAATCTTTAAGTTCCATGAAACAAAAATAAAATTAAGCCATATTTAAAGGAATGAAAAATGCATACTATACATGCATTAATGATGATTTATAGAAACCTGGAAAAAAGCATAATAAAAGATTCTTTTATTCTTAGAAAATTTCATATATGTGGGACTGGAGAGATGGTGCAGCAGTTAAGAGCATGGACTGCTCTTAGAGAGGACCAGGGTTTGATTCCCAGCACCCACATGGTGCCATCAACGCTTTATAACTCCAGTTCCAGTGACTGGACACTCTCACCTGCCCTCCACAAGCATTGCACAATGCAAGTGCACCTACCCACATGCACTCATACACATAAAATAAAAATAATAAATAAAATAATTTTAAAAGAATATTTCATATATATATATATATATATATATATATATATATATATAATGTATCTTGATTATATCTATTCCACACTCTTCCTCTAACTCTTTCACCTGGCCAACACACCTCCCTCCCAACTTCATGACCTCCTTTTTTTATAAGTCACTGAATCTAATTCATACTTCCCATGTTTACATAGATGTACAGTCATGTACTGGGGCTATGGAAGTCTAAAACAAAAAACAGTGACTCTCCCAATATCCATCAGCCGTAAATAGCTCCCTGCCTACTTACTCCATCTTGTAGTTTTTAGCTGACTTGATTTATGAAGATCTTGTACAGGCAACTCCAGCTGTTTTGTTCATCTGTGCAAAGCCATGTCATGTCCATTGGATGGCATTTGATAGTGCCCCTCCCCCTCTGGCTCTTACAATCTTTCTGCCCCCTCTTCTATGATGTTCTCTGAGTCTCAGAAGAGAGTTGATATAAATGCCTCATCTGTGAATGAGCATTCACAGTAACTTATTCTCACCACTTTGACAAGTTACAAGTCTTTACCTTAACAACCAACCACTGTGAAAGGAAGCTTCTTTGAACAATGTTGATATTAGCAAAAGAAGCCATTTGGACAACATGACTCTTTAGTAATACAACATCAATAGGTTTTCCCCTTGGACTTGGGCCTATGACTTCCCCAGCTATGGGTTTTGGCCATGTTTAAGGTACCAAGCATGAATTCCTTCCTGAGGAGTAAGCCTCAACCCCAATCAAGACAATGTTTATTCACCCTAATAAACTGCCTTCTCACTATTACACTAGTGAGCACATCTTTCCTGGTAGATTGGAATTGTAGCCTTCAGGTTCTGGTGCTGGGTAAGATGATCCATGTCTTTTCTTCCTAAAAGCCTTTATAGCACTTTCCAGCACTATGAAAGCCAGACAGCAAGGAATGAGTTTCCTGGTCACTTCAAAAGTGATTTCTTTATGTCCTGCACTTGAAGTGTGTGGTGGCTTCAGCCTCCTCTTACCATATAGTTACCGTGGAAATAAAAGAGTAAAGGCAATAGCCTGTATTATTTGAGGTGTCTTTGCGACTCCTTGACCAAAAACTCAGAAGGAGGTAAACCGTGTCAAGCACTGAGATTTTCATTTACTAACCCATGTCTCCTGAAAGCCCCATTGGCTATGCACTCCGTTTTTAAAAATTACATTTTTAATTATTTCACAAACTAGTGGTGTTCCATAAGACTGCCTCAAACATCCACAGTTTTGATCAGCCTCCTTATATCCTCTTCTTCTCCAGTCCCTTGACTTCATTCCCATTAAACCTTTAGATCCTCTCCCTAGTTCTTTCACATCACATGTTCTATTATCCTCTTATTATGTTGCTTACTTGTGTTGCAAAATTATAGGTTCCAGTGTTTCCTTGTGTGCTTCTCATTGGTTAGCCCTTCCGTCATTCCCTAGTTTCCTTCACTCTCTCACCTGCTTGAAGCTTTCTGCCTTCTGCATTCCCCATCTCCATTTCATCTATAAAGCTTCATCTGACCTTAATATTCAGAGAAAATGAATGGGCAACAGGAGTTCACTTAAAACTCCGTTGGACTGATTTTGAAAGCAGATTTTAATTTTCCTTGTTTGTGGGTGCTTGGAATTGAACCCGTAGTCTTTCACTTGCTTGACAAGTACCCTATCTACAGGTTCCTCAAAAAACTTTAACATGTTCACTGTTTTCTCTTTTAGAGCCAATAACTGTTACTGGAGTTTGCAAAACAAGCATATGGGTTCTGACAGGCCCATCAAGCTAAGCTCAGCTCCCCACCCCCTGTAAGCTAATAAAAGAGACAAGACATGACTGAATGCAAACAAAGGAGAGTTAATCAATGTGGTCACATTGAGAAGAGGAAAAGTGAAGCATCCAGTGACTCCGAGACCATCTTTGGGGTACTGACATGATATTCAGGCTAAATTAGAGGACAAATTGATGCAAAATGAAGAGTGTGCCTGACAAGTGGTGTCAGGGCAGGTGTGCTGCTATTGGACATTGTCTTGGTTCTGTTCCTGCACAGTGGTCTAAAAAGTTTCTTATTCCTCAAGAGGTCAAGGTGTTTCTCAGGAGATGATGATTTCTATTGCAGTGTGGCCTCACACTCATAGACAATTGTCCTTACCTGAGCAGGGTGTTTGTCCTCTGAAGTTTCATTCTTCTGGAACCCAGGACTGAAGGTTCAGGACAGTGACATAGTCTTTAGAAAAAGTAAAGGGCATTGAAATATACAAAATGAGGTAGAGAGGTCAGCTTTCCACCTGCTTTTAGTTACCTGCTGGGCCCAAATAGGGCTCAATGCTTTCTAGTAAAAATAGCTCCTAAATGCCTGTGTAATGATCATGTGTTTTTACATTTTTTTCATCACAGCTATGAGTTGCATAAGTCACAAGCAAATGCATTGCTGGATTATGTCTGAAAACAACTGCCCAAATCATTCACTGCATCAGTGACTTAAGTCAAGTCTTGGTATGTCCAGACACAAAAACAATTTTCTGAATATTTCAAAATACATCCTCCTTCCTAGCCCCCAAATATATACTCATAATATCTTTCCCCAGATATCACATGTCCTGTGCTGCTTTAAAGGTCTAAAACTTAGCATTTTGTGTTAGCTACATGGGTTTATTTTTAATACCAAAACAGTCTGAAATGGCAAGCATGAAGTGTATTATCTCTGTGCAAAAAAACTCACACAGTTGTTAAATATTTAAGATTTGTATGTGTGTATCTACCTTACAAAATCAGAATTTATTAAATGTATGGAGAGTCCTCTTCATTTTGTGTCTGCTTTATCTGGTAATTTCTCCCCAGTTTTCCACTTTCCGACATGATTTTCTGAGAGTCCACTTCAGCAGTCAAGTACCTGGACATTCCGTCTCACTGAATAGCTCTGTGTCCCCTGTCAGTATGCAGTGTTATTACTAAGATTGTTTATAGCGGTTTTGTCTGTAAGTCACAACCTCTGAATCTAATAGGAAACCAGGCAGAGGTCAATTCAAAGGACAAAACTGCTACCCCACAAATCAATATGAGGCCTGACAGTTAATTCTGATGGTGCTATGAATGGTGTCAAAAATCAGTCCACACTGAGCACCTCCATTATGTAAAGGGAAAACTTAACACGTGTGAGCAGAGGCTGCAGTTTTAATGAACTGTACTTGTGACAGTAAAAGTACTATACACCACTTGATAGAAGCCTCCTTTAAACACACAATGGAGTGGGATTTACTTTTCTCCAACTTGATGTTGCTCACGACTGTTTCAGATTTGCAATTATTTTGCAGAGTTGAAAAGGGGAAAAAGACATCATCTAATACAACGCATAACCTTCAATAGATGAAGCAAGGTGAATACAATTTAAAAGTAAAGTGCAGGCTCTTTTTTTGGCTTAAGATCAACACAAGCAATGGAGCCTACTAATTATGCATGAACTCTTTCATAATGCAGTAATCATTCCATGTTTTGCTGTACCCTGGCGTTTTAGGAGCAGATGGCATCTTGCAATGGGTAAATACAGGGACAAAAGAAAGTCTGAACACAACAGAACCTTGGACAAAAAGGCGTAGAAGTTCTTATTTGTATAACTGTTATGAACAAAACTATTGAGCTGACAGTTCTGAGTCTCATTTAGACCAATAATGGCAAAAGAAAATCCTCATGAGACAAAATTGCTAAAATAGAAATTCAGTGTGTAAACCAGCAATTTAACTTTACAAATTCTGTCCTATTTCAACCAGAAGTTTATGCTTATAAGGAGTGTAAGTAGTTCAATAGCTACACAACTTTTAATATATATTGTGCAAAAATATTTTTAATATGTCTAACTTTCCTTCGCACTTACTAACAATTGAGATGGAATTTAATATAATGTTTAAATCTACAATTGTATTCAGAACAAGATTTTGAATTGTATTAAGTGCCACAAAACATGCCTAGCAATTGATAAATTATTGATGAGTTATTTCTTTTATTCAGACTAGGATGCTGGGAAATATCTGAAATTATACCAGTTTTACAAGTTTGAAATGTGAAGGTTTGGTGATATAAAGCAGCTTGACCAAGCCCATATCTTAGATGTTCTCAGAGATGTTGCTTAGCTCTCTACTCTTTTTCCATTCAAAAAGGTTGGTCTAATTCTAGTTGCCTGACATTATCTTTAGATGTTAAATGATGATATTTATTAAAAGCCCGAATAAAGATTTTACTTTATCCTTATCAACACACATTATTTTCCTACTTTATCTTGAATAATATTATTTTGTACTCTACCCATAATCATGTATCACATTTAAAAAGATAAATGTGAGATAAACAGATAGCTTGGATGGTAAAGTGCTTACCTTGAATTAGGATCTGAGTCTGATCCTCAGAACCTGTATTCAAAAGCCTGATATTCATTTTGCTGTTGTCTCTTTGCTTGGTTTGGATATTAGAATAACAGTATCACGGAAGTTTGGGAGCTTTCCTATTGTTTCTATCTTTCCAGTCTTCAGTCACTTATTTTTGATCTTTCAGACTTTTTTAATTTTGGTGCTTAGAGCTATAAACTTCTCTCTTAGAATTGTTTTGAAATTATCTCAGAGGGTTTTTTTATATTGTATTATCTTTTTTATTTAGTTCCACGAATATTTTTATTTCTTTCTTGACTTTATCTTTGACCCATTCATTCTTCAGGAGTGAGTTTTTTCATCTTCATGAGTTCCTGTAGTTGCTGGAGCTTCTTTGGTTCCTGATTTTAAACTTTATTGTTTTGTGGTCTGATAGACTACACAGATTTTTTTCAACTTTTTATATTTGTTGAGGTTTGATTTGTGCTCCAGTATTTGATAAAATTTAGAGAAAATTCCACGGGATGCTGAGTCTTTGCATCTTTGCATCTTTGGGTAGAATATTTGGTCGGTGCCCTGTTAGGTTCATTTGATGTGTGGTATCATTTAGTTGTGATGCCTGTTTACTTTTAGTCCAGTTGACCTGTCTATTAGAGACAGTGGGGTATTGAAGTCACCTACTAGTACTGAGTTGTGAATAAACTATGTCTTAAAGTCATAGCACATTTTTTTTGAAATTTGATGACAATGTTTGGTGCATGTATGTTCATGATTATCATATTTTCTTGGTCAATTGTTTCATTCATTAGAATGAAGTGATCTGCTTTATCTCTTCTGATTAATTTTAGTTTGAAATCTAATTTTTCAGATATTAGAATTATGACCACTGCTTGTTTCTTAGTGTCGTTTGCTTGGAATATATTTTCTATCCTGTCACCCAAAGGCAGTGCCTATTCTTGAAGGTGAGATGAGTTTCTTGCAAACAAAAAGATGAATTTTGTTTCTTAATCCATTCAACTAGACTGTGTCTTTTGACTGGGGAGTTGAGGCCATTGATGTTTAGATATTATTGAAAGATATGTATTGGTTACTCTTTTAATTTCTGAGAATATGTATGAGAAGCCTCCTCCGTGAAGACTACCTGTCATGATAACAAAGGATACTGCACAAGCTGCAAAGGGGAAAAGCAATGGCCCTATCTAGCTGTAAAACCTAATATACAACAATAACCAACCCAGAAAACTACCACTATTTGTGCAGTAGTGACACTTTTATCTTGAGGATAATCAACAACTGTCTAAATAGAATTAAGCCTGCTCAGTGGGAGGAAACTCATGTGAGATATTGTAAACCACGCCAAACACACATAGCTGGTGAGGTCTTAGATCATAGAGAAAAACCTACTTTTGCCACATTCCTAGACAAATGTAATTTCTTACTTTATTGTAAATATGCATCCCTATATTTACAGTCAGTTTAACTTTTATCCCCTCATCAGAGAAACTTTGTTTTTGAAACAGGGAGATTATTATAGAATTCCATAACTGGTCAAACATAGAGAATAAATGTCTGTGAGACCCTTAACCCTGAGTTACACATCTACAGTGATAAATGCATCTCTTAACCCTCACCAGAAAAGTTTCTTTATGCAACAGACCATAATTCACACAGAAACCCCCAAATTGGCCAGTGTGCAAAGAACAAAAGACTGCAGAGTACTTATCTCTGAATAGGACAGCTATTTCAAACATCTGCCCCCGAAAGCTCAGGGATAACTGTGGAAAAAGAGTGGAAAGATTGCAAGAGCAAGAGGAGGTGGATGGCCACAAGGAAACAGAGTCTTCCAGACAACTGGCAATTTACTCATATGAACTTACAGCAATGGTGACAGAATGTACAAGTCCTATGCAAGCTGAATTCCAGCATACATATGGAAGAGAATAAAAAATTTCCAACCAGTGGAAGGAACTTTTAGCATTTGATGACTGCTGAAAGGGGGGAAAGGCAGTGTCTTATAGGGATGGGACTTATGTGGGCCCAGTGAATGAACACACATTGAAGGACATTTAGGGACACAAAACAGACACTTCATGCAATATCGTGTGTGTGTGTATGTGTGTGTGAGAGAGAAAGAGAGACAGAGACAGAGAGAAAGAGAGAGATTGTTGTATTTGGAAAGGGGCAGTGGTTGGCTGATGTGTGTGCAGAAAGCAGAGCTGATATAAATACCATGAAATTATATTGTATGAAAATCACAAAAATTCAATAATTTTTTAAATGCTCAGTATGGTGGTGAGCATTTATAAACCCACATAGGAAGGCAAAAAACAGGAGGATCTGTGGTGCTCAGTGGCCAGCAAGCATAGCCAATTTCATGAGTTTCAGGCCAATGACAAATCCTGTCTCCAAAATAAAATAGTGAGTGACATTAGAAAACTGACACCTCTGGTTGTTCTCTGGTCTCCACATGTACTTGAATGTGCCCCAGCACCCGCATCTAAACGTGTACACACACAACATATGTGTATATGTATTTTATCCATACGTATTTGGATAAAATAAAAAGATAAGAAATGCTCTAATAGACAGAATCTTATTCATATTTATTGTAGAGAACTCCAAGAGTTTTTTTTAATTTCTTTTTATCTGTAAGCACATATGTTCTGAGGACAATACAAAGCTTTATCTCATTTTATGTCTGTTGTTATAGATCTACATTCTTCTTCATTGTTTTACTTTTTGTTATTATGTTTTGATACACATGGATTATTATATTTTACTAATTTTGGAAGGTGACATATAATTAAAAGGTTTTTTGGTTGTGGGTTCTATTCATTATTTTTATTTTAAGTGTGCACATATATTCCCTGCATGTGTGTAAGGGCACCTTTTTTTTTATGCAATGCCCACAAAGGACAGAAGATGGCATTAGATTCGCTGAAACTGGAATTAGGGAGAGTTGGTAGCTGCGATACGGGTGCTGGAATTTGAATCTGGATCTTTCAGCCAGTGTCTTAATTTCTGAGCCATCTCTCTCCAGTTCCAGAAGATGACCTATAATTACATCCTTATTGAAAAGTAACTTTAGCAAGGTGTGGTAGCGCATGCCTTTACTTCCAGCACCCGGGAGGCAGGCAGAAACAGGGCTATCTCTGTGAGATTGAGGCCAGCCTGGTCTGAGTTCAAGACCAGCTGGGACGACAGGGAGACCTAGTCTCAAAAAAAAAAAAAAAAGGAACTTTACAGAGATAAATAGATGGCACAGCCATTCAAGACTGGGACTCACAACCAAAAAACACAGAAAGCAAGTTTATAGTTCATACTTCATTTCTTATATGACCTGAGTTGAATTTCTTTATTGCTCCTTAAAAACATTAATCATCTTTTAATTAATGTCAATAACCAACTGAAAGATAAAGTCTTACTTAAATATTTTTAATATATTGAGGAAAGCTTCCACAAAGAAAGCATTTAACGTCAGAAAACATATTTATATGGTAAAATGAACATAACTTTTCTGGTCGCGTGGTCTACTGGTTCCTATTTGGTGCAAGCCTGGCACGTCATAGTGAGAGATGGAAATAATTCAGGAGACAGTGGGATATGTATTTTTCAAGTTGGTAAAAACAGCATTCCAAAGGGAAATGCTATGTCCACTCAAGACAAAGGTTGACTTACAGATTTTTTAAATAATATTTTTATTCTTTGGAATTTTGATCTTATCCAGCTCCCACTTCTTCCCTCAAACTCACCCTGGTACCAAACAACTAATCTATATTTTTACTTTATATCCTTATTTTTAATGCTGTTATTATCATTTTTAATAGCCCCCTAAAACCATTTAGTGTAGGTCTTAAGTGCATAGTTATGGGGTTCATTCACTGTAGCACAGGCCATGAAGGAGCCACCAAAATCACAAAGAAAAGTGACTCTCCCTCCCTCATCTCAGCAACCATCAATTGCCAATAGCTCCTCAGGAAGAGTGGTTCTCAGAAGATCCTGTAATTTTAACTAATTTGGTCTTGTGCAGAACTTGTGAAATCAACCATACATGCTGATGCTGTAGGTGATGTGTACCTCAGTCGTGTCATGTCCTGAAGACAGCATTTCGTAGTTCTCTTCTCCATCCTTCGTCTCTTAGTTTTCTTCTGCCTCTCCTCTACAATGGTCTCTAGAGTTTGGGTTGGGGACAATTATAGAGATTACAAATTTTGAAGTATGCAGTTTTGTCTACTTCACATTACATTGTTTACATAATGATTCCCTGTCGATATTACAAATGATTATCACAAAGTCAGTACTGCAGATGAGAGAAGTCACATTGGGTGTCAGCGCTCCATGATAAGACAACCCAATCAGGACCACAAAGTAACTTCCTCCCCAATGCTGCTGTCATTGTCAACAAATAGGATGTTACATTATGTGGGAGAATCCGTTTTAAAATGCAGTGTGGCAGTGATGGGAAGTTTAGGATCCAGCCTGGAGGGTCCATGCAGTGGACACTGTACATTGAATAGCCTGGCTCCGGGTATGGAACCACGGTGGTTTCTATAGTGAAGGATGTTGAAGAATGACTTTCCACACTCTTAAATAAACAGACATTGTTGAACAAGTCAGAAGAGATCTGGTGCTAATTCTCTCTCATCATTAAAACATTAGAAAAATCCAAATAAATTGAAAAAAACTGCCAGTGATAAAAGAAATTATTGTGTTATAGTTTAGGGACAACAATTTGTAATAATAATAATAAGGAAGACTGAAAAGGCTTAGAGGCAGGCGATAAGTCTTTGATAAGCGGAAACTTCACTTATTTAATTATAGTTAAAATTAAATAATCTTAGATAAATAACACATATTTATGCATACCAATAACAGGAATTACGTTTATATAGATGGTATGATATATTCATAGAAGTTGACCACATATTAGGCCAGTAAATAAAGTCAAAATAAATCCCAAAGAAAAAATGGGATATAGATGATATCATCTGCTAATAATGTAATAAAATATGATGCTAACAATAAAAGAAGCTTAAAAACTTAAAATGCAAGTGAATAAAACACAAAACGACTAAATAATTAACTAAGCCTTTTTTAAAAGGAAACCATAGGAAAGGATTTCAAATATGGCATGTAGATATGTGTGTTATTAATAAGAGAGCATTTGGAGCTGTTAGTAATCTTATGGTTCATTTACAGGAGAACAAGAAAACACTGAAAAAATAGGTTAAGTATACAAATTGAGAATGTATCCAAGTACGTATGGCAGTGTATGCCTTTAATCCCAGCACTTGGAAGGCAGAGGCAGGCAGATCTCTGTGAGATCCAGACCAGCCTGGCCTACACAGTGGGTTACAGGCCAGCTGGGGTTCCTGGGGGTCCTGTCTCAAAAAAACAAACATACAAAAACATAAAAATATCCAAATGGAGTAATCCCAAGTGTAATTAAATAATTAAATAATAAATACAATTATTGAAAGCAAGGACTAAGAAGGAAACCAGACATCTAAAATTACCCTTGCTTGTCTACATTATTAAAGTGGTGGCTACTCTTACTAAAAACTCAGCATAATAGTGGAAAAGAGGAAGCTGAATATAAATGCCTATGAAATGAGAAAAATGTAACTGTCACTAAAATTAAGTAAATAATAGTTATATTCTACCAATTATATAAAAATGCAAATGGATAGTATTGATAAGATATATTAAATACAAATTATTTTCCTAGTTCAGTAAAAAAATCTAAAAAAACTACCAAAGAAACCTGAGCTTACGATTATATAAAAAGTATGCAACATCAATCCAATGTAACCACACAAAGTTAGTGCTTTTATAAATAGAAAATGACAGATGAATTCATCTTCAAATGATAATCATTGTCAAAATTCATGTAATTATAATAGTTTGAATTATATTGGGAAAATAAATGTTAAAATCATTTATTTATTCATTGGTTAGATTATATTTTCCCCAAGCAAGTTTTCATATATAGTCTTAATGTAATAAGAAGCTTTTCAAGTGTAATATGATAATTGAGTTAATTAAAACAAGAACATTTTGAATTTTTTCTTGGATTAACTCAACCTCTTAATTAAAAATTTATGTGAAGAAACTAAAAATTGCATTCATTAAACATTTTCTACAATAATTATATACTCTCAGTTTAGAGACCAAAAGTTTTAGAAAAGCATTTGAGCGCAAGAGGGTGGAGGAAGGTAGAGTCTATTGCCAAGTCTGATGAACAGAGTTTGATTATTGGGAACCCATGTAGTAGATGCAGAGAACTGATATCTGTATGCTGTCCTCTTACCTCCACATGCACACTCATCTCCCACCCCCACACACAATTGCACAACTCAAACAAAATCGGCAAATATGTGAAGTTTTTTCATGCAAAACTAAAAAAACAAGTCTTTGACTATATGCTGAGGTATTTTTCTAACCTTGTATATACAAAAAGATAATTTATTTTTAGGTATTCAAGGCTAACAAAACAGAATTAACTGTTATTTTTTTTTTGTATCAACTACCTAATATTCTCCTTTATGCTGTCAAACCTGAATTAATATCATGGAAGAACTTTATTTTGTGTTATGTGTGTGTCTTTGTGACTGTGTGATGCATGCCTTGTGTGTGTGTGTGTGGAGGGGAATACCCACAGAGACCAGAAGAGAACATCAGATCCCCTGAAGCTATAGTTGCAGGCATTTGTGAGTTGACCATGTGAGTGATGGAACTAAACTTGGGTCTTCTGGCAGAGTAGAAAGTGCTTTAAATGCGCACTACACATCTCAGAACTTTACATATTTAAAGTCAACTGAGAAAGTAGTTTATTGTTCGTCTTTCTACATGGAGAGTTATATTTAAAAATAAAACTGGATTAGGATAGACAAAAATCTTTGATCTTATCACTTCATTTTACATGAGAATTAAATCAACTGAGATTTCTAAAGACTAAAAATATAGCTCAACATTAAAAAGATCTATAACCATATGACTAAAGGAGAAAAACTATCATTATAGATACAAATGCTAAATTATGCTACAAATTTTGCTAAAATGCATATTTCTAAACTTTATGCTGTTTTAAATTATTCTTAAAACTTTGCTATATCATTGTAAGATGATTCTGGCAAGGCCAGGCAGGTTTCCGGCCTGTTGGCCTAGAACCAGCTAGAGCCGATATTGAGCATGTGTGTGCAGTAAACACTTCTTGAGATCGAACCTGTGGCAGTTCTCAGGCTAGCAGCCATCCGGGACCAATGGGAGTGATGAACTTCAGATCGTCAGGTGTTCAGGACCTATCAGAATGAAGCACGTCAAATAACTAGTTAAAGACCTCCCCTAAGCCTGACAAAAATATAAATCCTGTTTCTTTCTAAAATTAAGATGAGATCGTGATTCCACTGTCTCCCAAGATCTGTGATGTTGACTCTGCGCCTCCTTACCCCCTCCCCCAAGGGATCCGGCCTTGCCAGCCAACACCTGGTGCCCATGGCAACCAACATATCGTCTTTAAGGTGGTAGCAAATCAACATGTGTATTTTATTTATTTCATTATTTTTAAGACAGGGTTTGTTCATGTAATCTTGGCTTTCCCAGTACTCATTAAGTAACCTCAAGCTGGCATTGGAAGTGTGGCAAACCTCCAGTCTAAGCTTCCCAACTGGTGGAATTACATATCTGTATCCTGCACACTGTATAAAAATACCTGAATTTCTTTAACTATTTAATATATGCCTGGAGAAACTTCTCAATAAACTAAGATCTAGAAGAAAATGGGAGGAAAATGCTAATCTCAATTGTGTATAAAATATTCAAAATATTCAACACCAAAGGAAGCAGTAGTAACTTCATGAACTCATGGAGACTAAAAACACACGCCTGGATGATGAAAAAGTCAATGGAGAAATTAAGAAAGAAATAAAAGTATTCATGGAATTAAATAACAAGGACAATATAGCACAAGCCTTCTGGGGCACTTTAAGTAATTCTAAAAGGGAAGTCGATCACTCTAAGTGTCTACATTAAAAAATCAGAAAGAGCAAAAATGAATGAATTAACATCGCAACTCAAGAACCTGGAACGGCAGCAACAAATTAAACCCAAACGCAAGAGATGAGGAAAAATACCAAAAATCTCATCAAAAATTAATTAAATAGAAGCAAAGAAAATAATACAAAGAATCAATGATCCCAAAAGCTTCTTCTTTGAGAGGATAAACAAGATAGACAGAACCTTAGCCCAGTTAACCAAAAGAAAGAAGAGCAACTCCAAATCAACAGTATCAGAGATGAAATGGGAAACATCACAATAGGAAACAAAAAGATCCAGAAACTGATAAGGGAATACATTAAAATCTATATGCTATTAAATCTGAAAATCTCAAAGAAATGTATACATATCTAAAATCATGAGAATCATGAAAGCTACCCCAAGAAGAGATCAACAGCTTAAACAGACCCATAATATATAAGGAAATTGAAACAGTAATACAAAACCTCCATACTATAAAAATCCAGGCCCAGATGGATTCACAGAAGAATTCTATCAGACATTCAAATAAGACCTATATCCAATATTACTTAAATTATTTGAAAAGACAGAAACAGAAGGAGAACTCACAATCATGAAGCCACATCACTCAAACGAGCTAAAGGTACAACCAAAAAAGAAAGCTATATACCCATATCCTTAATGAACATAGATGCAAAAATTCTCAGTAAAACATATGAAAACTGCATATAGCCACAAATCAAAAAGATCATTCACCACGATCAGGTCAGCTTTATTCTAGAGATGCAGGGATGGTTCAATATACATATGTCAATAAATATAATGAAGCATATAAATAGACTCAAAGACAAAAATCATATAGACATCTCAATAGAAGTTGAAAAGTTCTTTGATAAAATTCAGCATGCATTTATGTTAAAAGTCCTAGAGGGAACTGGACTTAAGGGAACATACCTCAATATAATCAAACCTATATAGCAACCCCCCACAGCCAATATAATATTAAATGGAGAAAAACTAGAAACATTCCCCCTTAAAATCAGAAACCAGACAAGGCTGTCCATTATCTCCCAAATTCTTTTTAATATAGTGCTTGTGCTTGAAACTTGTTAGAACAATAAGAAATGAGAAGGAAGTTAAAAAACAAGAAGTCAAATTATCCCATTTTGCAGTTGACATGATATTATAATTAAGAGTTTTCAAAAATTCCACAAGAAAACTCTTAGAAATGATTAACACTTTCAGTAAAGTGGCAGGTTACAAAATTAATGTACAAAAATCAGTAACCTTTCTACACACCAATAACAAGAAATTAGAGAAGGAGTTCAAGGAAACACTCCCATTCACAATAGACAATAGCCCCAATAAAATCTTGGAATAATACTGAACAAAGATATTAAAGAAATGAACGGAAATTTTAGAGCTTTAAAGAAATATTGATGAGTGCACTAGAAGATGGAAGGACTTCCCATGCTCATAGATTGGAAGGATTAGTATTGTGAAAATGAATATCCTATCAAATACAATACATTCAGTGCATTCCCAATCAAAATCCACAAGACATTCTTCACAAAATTATTTAAAAAATTCTAAAATTCGTATGGAAGCATAAAAGACTCCAGATAGCAAAAGAAAGCCTGAATAGAAAAAAACAGTGCAGGGGAATTACTATACACGATTCAAACTATCTTAAAGAGCTGTAGTATTAAAAACAGCAAGGTACCATCGCAGAAATAGACCCATAGGTGAATGGAATATAATTGAAGACATAAACACGAGAACATGAACCTTCAGCCACCTGATATTTGACAGTAGGACCCAGAACAGTCATTGGAGGAAAGAGCATCTTCAGTAAATGGTGCTGGCAAAATTGGATCTCTACCTACAGAAGAATGAGACTACACCCTGATCTTTCACCTTTCACAAAGGTCAACTCCAAATGGATCAAAGACTTCAATGCAAAACCTGAAACTGTTAGAAGAAAGCATTGGCAGTAACCTGCAAGACATAGGTATAGGAAAGGACTTTCTAAATCAGAAATCAGTTACTCAGGAATTAAAGTCAATAAATCAACAAATGGGACCTCATCAAAATAAAAGGATTCTGTGCAGCAAAAGAAACAAGTAGAAAGGGAACAGAAAACCCAGAAAGTGAAATAAAATCCTCACCAGTGACACATCTGACAGAGGTTTAACATCAAGAATATATAAAGAACAGAAAAAACTAAGAATCAAGAAAACAAGTAACCCAGTTAAAATATGGGCTAAGGATCTCATCAGAAAATACTCAAAAGAAGAAATAAAGATGCCTGATAAACATCTTCAAAAATGTTCAATATCATTCATAATAAGGGAAATACAAGTTAAAATCACTTTAATATTTCATCTTACACCAGTCAGACTGACTAAGATCAAGAGAACAAATGTTACCAAATGCTGGAGAAAATGTGGGGAAAGAGGAATGACCATTGACTGCTGCTTGGATTGTAAACTTGGGCAACATCTATGGAAAGCAATGTGGAGAACTCTTAAAAAACTAAAACTGAATCTACCATTTGACTCAGTTATACCACTCCATGCATATACCCAAAGGACTCATCCTATTACAGAGATACTTATACTTCCATGTTTGTTGTTGCTCTTTTTACAAATCTATGAAATGGAAGCAACCTCTGTATCTCAACTCATGAATACATATTGAAGATGTGGTACATTTACACAATGGAGTTCTACTCAGTGGTTAAAAAAAAGATGAAATCATGACATTTGCGGGTAAATATATGTAACTAGGAACTGTTATGCTATGTGAAGTAACACAGATTCAGATAAACAAACTACATATGTTTTGCCTCATTTGTGGTTCCTGGTAGCATCAAACATGGGAGTATATATCCTGACAGAACTGCAAGAAGGAAAATGGAAAGGAACCAGGGTATAAAGAGAAAGAAAAAACCTGATAGAGAAGAAAAGTAGGGGACAGGATAAACTAAGGGAGAAATGGGTAAGGAGGGGGGATTATTTAATTGGAGTGGGGTGAGAGGATTATGCATGGATCTATGGAGATAAAGAAAAAGAAGGAGCTCAAGTGAGGTGGGGCCACAGGAGACTGATATTATCAACGGACAAATGGGGAGATGGGGACACAGTCAATGGGGAAGGCATGGAGGAAGGGTTAGATAGGGCAAGAAAAGAGAGATAAATAGTGCCTAGATAGTGTAAAACATCAAAGGGAATCATATTAGTTTAACAACCTAATGACAACTTCCACATACAATATCTCTAAATGAGTCCATGTGTTATAAAGGCTTCATAACAAGAAATTGTGACAAGAGAAATATTCCTTTGAGTTTTTGGCCAGAGTGGCCCAAGGAATTCCAAAATTTACACAGGCTATTGCCACAATCTTTGATTACTTCACAGAACTTGAAGGTAAGACCCTCTTGCTGAAAACAGAACATACTTCAGAGATCAGACTCAGAGCAATGGAATTGGAACTGACCTGGAAGGCACTTCCCTTGAAGAGTAACTCACATAGCTCTGGAGAGCACTATGTAAGTAGCCAAGGGCTAACATCAATAGATGGCCTAACACCAGCTTCATGATCAAATAACCATATCAATGATCAGCATAGCACTAGACACTGGTGTAGTAGTGGCACTTTTATCTTGAGGTCAATCAACAGCTACCCATTGGGCTTATAGTCCACTCATGGGAAAAAACTCATGTGTGGTACTGTAAACATAGCCAAATACACATGGCTGAAGAGATCATAGATCTTAGAGTAATTCCCAAGTTTGTCACATCCCTAGACTAATTTAACTTCTTACTTAGTACAAAATATGTATCCTTACATATACAGTCAATTATCCTAGTTACCACTCATCAGAAAATCTTCATATATACCATGCAGAAACTATTACAGAGTACCACAACTGGTCACCCATATATATTGTCCATGAATTGCGCATGCCTAAGCAATACATTTACAATGTGACCTCTGCACCCAAAGATCACACAACATGTGAAAGGACACTAATGAATCTCTAAACTCTCATTAATGAAGCTCCCTTTTAAACAGAGGGCCAGTAACACAAAAGGTCACAAATGCCTATAGAATGAAGTTTAGGAATCTACAGTGTGAGGGTCCACGAACAGGACTCTTATATTAAGCTTCACTCACACAAGGTTCAGGGGCCATTGCAGAAGATAAGGTGGAAAGACTGTAAGAGCCAGGGAGGAGGTGCGTGACTACATGGAAATAGACTCCTACAAGCTCCGATCCTGCTCATATGATCCTATAGCAATCGTTCTGGCATCTCAAGAGCCATGCAGACTCAAGCAGACAAAAACACAGCATGGAACTGGAGAACGGGGTAGCAGACCCCACTCGTTTCTGAAGAAATATCGGACTTGATTACTGTTAGGTGATATTGAGCTAATTTTCTTAAAGCGAGGGACTCCGGATAGGTTGACTAGAACTGAGTGGCTGAACCTGCACTTAGGAACATTTGGGGACACTAACTTGACAGAGTCGACCTTATCATAGAAGAAAGAATGTATGGATTCCAGCTAGGGGACTGTGAGAGAGTCCCTGTGAGGAAAGAGTATAAAGGTGATTGAGATTGATTGAGATGTTCTGTATAAAATGCACAATGATTTAATTAAAGTATTCATTTTATTAATAATTATTTGTATATGTGAATGGGGAGCAGGTTGCATGGGTAAGATGTAATGCCCACAGGGCTAGAAGAAGTCATAGAGGCCCTTGAAACTGGAGTTACAAGAGTTTTGAGTCCCAAGACATAGGTGCTTAAAATCAAACTGATCCTCAAAAAATTAACAAGTACTATGAACTACCGAGCCATCTCTCCAAGCTCCAAACATAGACCCTTGATATGATAGATACCTTCTCTATCTCTAAGCTACATTCCAAAGTAAGTATTCAAAAACAGAGACAATACTATGTAAAGTCTAGTACCTGACTTCATATTTATACTACTGGGCCAAAGCTCCAAGACCTACAGTTCAATGGTTAAAAACAGATGCGTAGGGGTTGGAAAGGGGGCTCAGCAGTTAAGAGCACAGACTGATCTTGCAGAGGACCTGCGTTCAGGTCCCAGTTCCCATGTGATGACTAACAACAATTTGTAACTCAAATATTAAGGAATCTGATGCTCTCTTCTGGCCTTTATGAGAATTGAACATGGGTATACATTTACTTGCAGGCAGAACACTCATAGCTATACAATAAGAATAAATAAAATCTTTTAAAAATTACAGAGATAAAAACCAATTCAGGTTTTCAACATTAGGAGAAACTGATGTAAATACACACAGTTCTAGCCATTTGAATTATTAGCAAATTATTTGGGTGGTATGTAATGATGAATGTAACACTACTCTTTCAGGGAATTATTGTAGAACTCTCAATAATATGCATTACAGATCTGATAAGTACCATGTTCAAGAGTTCTAAACATATTTCTGTGGTGTTGAATATGCTCATGTGTAATAGTTTTGAGCATTCTCTGCTTCAGCTACAATTCATTTCTTTAGAAACTTGAGTTCTCATTGGGGTAAACTGGAAGAAAGAGATTGAGATCAAGAGAAAGGAGATCGGTGTTACCATAGGGGAAACAGGGAAACGGGGTTCTTTAGCTGGAGAGGTAAAAGGGTAGGTTATACAAGCGGAAAGATAGGTAATGCTTGGATGGTGCCATAAACCAAAGGGAAATGTTTAAGTTCAAAATCCTATTGAAAAATATACATCATATGTGTATAGCTGAAGGTTATAAAACAAAAAACACATTGCCAGGCAGGAGAAACTTCCCTGTGAGTTGTTTCTCAGGGTAATTCAAGAAGCTCCCAAAATAACACAAACTCAATGGGAGCAAACTGATGTGATGTACAGTAAATATAACCTAATACACATGACTGGAGAGATCATAGATTACAGAGGAAAAGCCTACCTTTCTTACATTCCTAGAACAGCATAATTTCCTACTTTATTATAAATATATATCCTTACATTATGGACAATTATGTCTCTCATCATTTATCAGAAAAGCTTCTTTTTGCAATAGAGATTGTTACAGAGGTTCAGAACAGGTCAAATGCAGAGATTAGGTGTCTGTGAGCTATCCAGCCCTAAGGGTCACATCTACAATGTGACTTCTACATCTAAGCCTCAGGGAACATAGTGGAACAGAAGAGAAAAAAAGAATTAATGCATCTCTCAACTCTCCCCAGATATCTCATGCAACAGAGGGTGATTAATACAAGAACCCATAACTTGCCAAAGACAGAGAATAAGAGACTGCAGAGTGCTTGTTCCTGAGTAAAACACCTTTTTTCAAAACTCTGCCACCAAAGGCTCATGAACCATTGCCAGAGAGGGCATGGAAGACTGTGAGAGCCAGGGGTGGTGACCAGAAAGAAACAGTTTTCCAGGCTTCTGGGAACTTGCTCAGATGAAGTTATAGCAATGGTGACAGCAGGTACAAGACCAGTGGAGGCTGAAACAAGACTGAAATTGAACATAGAAATGGGGAATTGGGTAAGAAGCTCCAACTTTAGCTGAGGAAATATTGGCAACAAATGACTAGAGAGAGAGAGAGAGAGAGAGAGTTGGTTTGCTTTAAGGGAGTGGTGTTAGATAGATTTGCCAGGCTCCAATGGATGGATTCACATCAAGGAACATTTGGGGACATAAACTTGGCTCTATAGTCCTTAGCATAGAAAGTATGACCTTCATGATGACATTACAATCTCTTTCTCTCTCTCTCTCTCTCTCTCTCTCTTTCCTTTATGTCATGTGAGGATGAAAAGGTGACCTCGGGTAAAAAAATAATAATAAAAGCACCACTCAATGCTCAATCAAATACATTGTGCTCTCATGCTGGAGAGTCACAGCACTTAGGATGGACTGGACCATGAATGAATGTCATTACTTATACTTATTTATGCCATGTGAAAGAGAATTTTTATAGTCTTCTTTTGCAGGGAGTACAGTAATAAAAAATTGTTTGCTAGAAGAGTGCTTTTTACTATGTATTTTAAATTGTATTCATCTTCTAGAAACATTACTACTTCTGGAAGCAATCTCAAGGGTCTATGTGGTATCTGCAGAGTGCAGACTGTTGTTTTAGGAGGATATGATAAGTTCATCTTGGTATGGTTGTGTCTTCATGTATGGGAACAATCTTGGCCATTTATCATGGAATGTTGCAATGCTTTTTAAATGTATTTATTATAGGTTGAAGTGTTTTCGTGGTGGGAGAACTTCAATGTGCCTTTTGCGGGCCTTGCCCCACTATAATAGATACTAACCCTGTTTCCTAGCATGTCCATTTGAGGTTGACATCAAAGCAACTGGGAATGCTCTACTGTGAGATGCACTAAATAGCAGATTGTAGCCAAAAAGTCTTTGGATCTTCAAGAATCATCAGAGAGGCATAAAAGCGTTTGGTTCTGTCCCCTTTTTCCATGGTCATCACTGCCTCTTTGACTGACCTGAATACTCGCATATTTGTGTTTTCCATTCAGATAATCAGTGACAATTTAAGGTGCAATTGTAATGATTGGTTTGTTTTTAATAATAGTGGGAAATCAACTGCAAGATTCTTGTAAACGTTAGTTAGAACCACAACAAGAAAGGTTCTCAAATTGAAAGGTTAAACCTTTTGAAAAAATGAGAACCACACAGCTGTGGTGAAAAGCACCGGGTCTGAGTTCAGCATGAATTAAAACAGAACTCCAAGACATATGGCACCTCTATCAAATCTGAATGAGCTATAGGCAGGAATGAATAAAATATTCACATTTGCACGCAAATTTCTAAGCCAATCATCTTTGAAATAAATGGCTCTTTACCTTTTGAAGCATTAATTTCACTGCCTCTAGTAGACTTCCTGGAAATCAGAATCTCAAAGGCAAGTGATAATCAAGTTTGAAATGAAAATAAGCATTGCTCATATCAGATGACTGTAAGTGAATTTATACAAAATCACTTTAGGGATTAACTATTCAGATCTTCAGTTCTACCAAATTTCTATTATTGAAAGCAGAAGCGACAGCAAACAGCAAGGTGATTATGAGCTCTCTCCTTGTTCTAGGACGAAAGATTTTTTGCATAAGTCTTCTCTTGAGAAGAGACAATTACCTGAATGTCCTTTATTTGAATATTAGAAATAAAGAAAACATTGAAATGTTATCATAGAGAGGAAAATTTCCATTTTTAAAGGAAAATAATCATAAAAGTATATGTAATTTATCAATCATTGCATTTTAATATACATATTATACATGATACCTGGATTAAAAGGGAATAAAGTATAATTACTGAAGCAGTGGTCAAGATAGTTGAATATCTAGAGAGAAATATAAAATGGGCAACAGTTCCTTATTCAGAGCAAACTGTATAATTAATTTAGACAGAACTGTACCTGGTTATGTAAGTATTATACAAGCTAGAAATATAAATTTTATATTTTTCTAATCTTATTAAACACTGTGTATTCAATGTCTTTCTTAGTGAAATGGAGTTCCCCCACAACGTGTTGTCTTTTTCAGAACATTAACTCAAGAAACAGGATTGGTTCTGCACAAGCCATTATGAAAGGCTTAAGTGCAGAGCATGTTGCCTGAGGAGAGAGCTGAAAGACTCAGGAGCAAGCATCAATGGCAGCTGAACACATGTCAGCACCAGCAGTCCTGGAATCCCGGACCTGAGCTGCTTCTCCTTTTCTTTATCACAAATTTTGAAATTTCTATTACATCTGAATCTAAATCAAATTGATATAGGGGTAAAGTATACTGCCCAGGGAAAGGAAGTACAGCATAAGGTAAGAGATGATATAAAAAGAGTATGCATGGCTACTGTCTCATGTGAACCCAACACCACATAATCATAAAATCATAGGAATTCTGCCTATGTCACTTTAAGCTTGGTGCTGGGGAAAGTTGCTATCTATACAAAGTTCAGGCAATGGTCACGAGAAAGCTTCCAATTAAGGGGGGAATCCCAATATTATCCTGAAATCACACAAATAAATGCACACTCCTGTGATAACTGGTACAGTCCTCTTATGAGAATATGTTAAATAAGAATCAAACACTATCTTTAGTCAAGAAAAAAAATTATTTCACATTGGAGATTAGCAATCAGTTTGTAAAGTCACAGCCTTGTAAGAAGTTTAAATCATGGAAAGTTAAATCCTAGAAAGTCAAAACTGAAGAGGGAAAACTGCTTCCTAAAAATACAGTAAAATGTCTTAATAAATGGAGCATACTATCTAAAAATACATTCATGAAGAGCAAATTCTTAAAACTTCACTGAACACTTAGAACCATCCATTTATTGTACATTTCAACATCTTCCCACTTCAGACATTAACAATTCCTCTTTAACCCAGCTGACAGCTATAAGCTCTGTAAATGTGTGTCCTTGAGCTGTCTGCCTCATTCTTGTGTGCAAAGGCCTTTGATTCGACATTTCAAGTTGTCTCAATGGGATCCTTTTTAAGTGTCTCTGGCCTTTCCCTTTATTTCCACTCTTGAGAGGAGAAAATGCCTTTAGTGCAGCCATAGAAATGATAATAGTAATATTTACTGACAACTGGCAACAAGTCAGACATTCTAAGCGCATCAATTCTTGAAATCTTTGCAACCACCTTATGAGAAAGGAATAAATAGAAAGGATAGAATCTAAACTCCGGCAGCTTTCCTTTGGAGCTAAGGTTTATTGCTCTCAGGCCAAGCTGCTTCTCAGCCAGGAGCAACAGAAATATAAATCTCATGGCATTAAAAAAGGTGAGACTCTGGGCCCTCAGTGACTTCTGGTGCAGACAGTCATCTATCCTGTTTCTCCTGCCAACTACAGTGTTTATCTTAATTCTGTGGCACTTAGAATAGTTATTGTTTACATTTTTAAAGGTAGCAAGTTTTCCATGTTCCATTTAATATCTAGTGCATCACTAAATGCAAAAACTAGGAAGATGCTTGCTTTGTGGGTAAAGGAAACTGAGGATCAAAGGTGCAAAGTTACCCATTTAGATGAGTAGAGAACAAGGAACTTAAAATTAGGGATATTTTGTTTCAAAATATATCCTGAGTCAAGAGGAAAGTAAAGTTTCTATATTGTCATCCATAGGAACTGAGGAAATTTTGCTGCAGGACAGAAAATTCTATATTTCTGTATTCTAAATTTCTTGTGCAACACTGGAAGAAAATATTATTCAGAGCAGAATTCTACGAAGCACATATGTAAGAAAGGTTACAGTAAGCTCACACTTCCTTTTGCTCATTTTTCTCATGAGATGAGCATGGATAGACAAAGATATTTTGCTCTAGGGGAGGAGACCATGCAGGCTACGGAAGACTCAAGTGTGACTTGTATCTGGCTGCCACAACAACTAACTGTAAACATCACCTTAGAGGGGCATAAATCTATTCTCTGTGCTGGAGAGATGGCTCAACTATTAAGAGCACATATTGTTCTTACGGAGGACCTGGGTTTGGTTTCCAACACATACTTGAGGCAGCTCACAACTACCTATAACTCCAGAGCAAGGGAGGACTAACACCGTTAGCCTCTGCAGGAATCTGTACTCACATGCACATACCCACACACAGACAGACATATACACAAATGTTTAGAAATCGTTTGTTCGTTTTCATATCATAGGGTTTATAAAGCAATTCAGTTCCATATCATGTGAACAGGGTTAGTTTTCTTTCTTTTCCTTTCTTTACTGTTATTTTCTTCTATGGGAGAACATGGTTCTTTATGTTTCCAGCTGGCAAAGGCTTCCTAGATTTCTTGGCTCAGGGTCCATTTATTACAGAACTGCAACCTGTTGCTTCTTTCTTTATAACTCCCAGTATAAATTCTGATTGTAATCTCATCTAAAAAAATCTTAATTAATCATGTCTGAGATTGTCAATGGTTTGGCAGATAAAAACCTTCACTGCTAAGCCTGACAAACTGAGTTCTAGCCTCAAGCCCCACATGGTAGAAGGAGAGTATCTGCACTCACAGATACACACACACACACTCACACACACACACACAAATAATTATTTAATTAAAAGTAAAATAATCACATTTATGAGATCATATTTCTCACATGTAACATTCTTTGGAGATTTAAGCTCAGCAATCTTTTGTGGGGAGGAGGGAATTTAATCAATCATTGGACCCTAATTCCTTGAATTCCCAACTTTATCCATTGAAGCTAATCCAGATTGAATTGCCCCAGGGCCACAGCATCCTCAGCTTCCTAGAAACAACCAGAGTCTACATATTTATGTAGCATAATGGCTGTGTGACACTACCCTACCTGAGGACTTGCTATAACTATTACTTACAAGGCCTGGGCAGAGGACATCCCACACAACCCTAAGTCCTTCTGCAACTGCCTTATAAATTTTAAGGATTCTCTTCCTACTTACTGTTTTAGTTTATAAACCTTGAATTCCCTGAGGAATGAGACAGGGAAATTCTCAAAAGAAACTGCTAGCTTATCTGACTAAGAGCATAGATTTTTAAATTAAATAATCTTAGATACAACTAATTCTATAAATGTGTGTATATATTTTAAAGCACGAAAAGCAAAGCTTTATCCATATTTTTAAATACACCGAGGCCCTTTCCAAAGTCTTCATGTCACTTTTAAATGTTTTAATATGTATAATCAGTTATACAGTATGCCTGTATAAGTCGAAGGATAACTTTCAGGAGCTGGTTCTCTCTTTCCATCGTGTGAGTACTAGGGAAGGAACTCAGGTTCTCAGACTTGGTAACAATTACCTTTACATTCTGAGCCATCTCATTCATCCCACACCAATTTCAGAATTTTAAAAAAAGGCTGATGACTGAGTCCTGCTAAGACCTTTAGATGCTTACTAAGTACTATGAATTATAACCCTATCATTGTCAATTTAAGTTTAGTCAAAATATATATTTACTTTGATGATGATTGTTTTTGATTTTTATTTTTTATCATTAAAAACATAACAGGATTTCAACTGAGTTAGTGTAAATTTCCATTTAATATGTCAGAATGTAATATAAAGAATGTGTTTTCTGTACTTTGCAGCTATCGGTGGGATAAAGAGGAGCAAGATTTCTTTTATTTATGTTTAGAATTAAAGAGAAGAATCTGGGCCATTGTAGAATGCAGTTAGTATGAGGTAGAAAGAAGGCTGAATCTCCAAGTCAACATTCAACTGAACAAGAAGAAGGTGGTGTAAATTAGACTAAGCCAGAAAGTCTAGAGAATGCTAGTTTGAAGCTTTCTGCATCTGGATTTTGAATCAGTCTTCAGCAACCTCTGATTACATCCGTTTCCATGGAAAAAATTTCCTGTGTAACATGGAACATGTTAGTAGTTAGTAGTTTAAATGATTCAACTAATGGTTTAGTGTGATTAACACATATTTGTAATAGCCAGGGCCAAGGAGGTAGTGAATCCCTGGGGCTCTCTGGTCTGCAAGACTGGCATAATGAAAAAGCAAGAGATCCTAGTCAGAGACTCTGCCTCAACAAAAAGAAGATGGTACCTGAGTATAATCATTCATGGTTTTCTTCTGGTCTCAACATAAATACATTCTCTCTCTCTCTCTCTCTCTCTCTCTCTCTCTCTCTCTCTGTGTGTGTGTGTGTGTGTGTCTCTGTCTCTGTCTTTCTCTCTCTCTCTCTCTCTCACACACACACACACACACACACATATAGTATCTATTGACAAGAACTGCAATGACATTTTCCAAGATATAGTCACAGCAGTAGAGAATGCCTTTCACTGGATTAGATCTGCCGCTTCACAGAGGCAGGGATGTGGGGGGGGGGGGATCTGGCCAGGGCTGCAGGGCACCTGCAAGAAGTAGGGCTATAAGTGAGAGAGCAGGGTCCTGTACTCAGGAACAGGTGGGTGGCCCAGGAACTCCCTACTAAAATACTCAGCATACAACATGAAGCTTACGAGGGTTCATGCAATACTGGTGGGAAATTATAAACATAGGTATGTCTGGATGAAATGGCAAAAGCCTCCATCGGAACACAGATTGAACTTAATGCAACCCAACATTGAATCCATCTGCCCTAGAGACCTTAGGTAAGTATAATAATGTGTAAAGCCCTGAAGGGAAGAGCACCTCCTATTTCATCAAGTGTCACTGGGGAGAAACATTTTATGAGATGTATCTGTTCAACAGGGTTGGAGAGATGGCTCAGTGATTAAGGGCACTGGCTGCTCTTCCAGAGATGGAGCTCAACTCAGCACCCACAAGCAGCTAAAAACTGTCTGTAATCCGTGTTCCAGGTAATCTGATGTCCTCTTCTGACCTCTTTGGGCATTGCACAACACTGTTGCACGTACATCCAGATAGGCAAAACACTCATACATATAAATAAAAATTAATCACTAAAACATGTAAAAGAGCCAGGTGTGTGGCTAACCAGCATGCTCAGGAGGCAGAGTGATCTCTGTGAGATCAAGTTCAGGTGGTCTACATTGTGAGTTCCAGGCTAGCTGAGAAATAGGAGATTACCTGTCTCAAAAACTGTATCTATTCTAAAGCATGAAAAAACAAAGTAAAATTCAGAAAGTACACTGAAGGAGGATGACATCTACTGGCATTTTTGAAGATCTCTATTGTTAGAAATGCAGGATAATATTCCTATTACACATGCATTAATAAAGGAAATAAAGTTCTTAACATGGTCCATTTGTTTACTCTTAAATTTCAACAGTCCATCCCTAATATGCCTAAGAATTGTTACTCTTGGGTAGGGGTTTCTTCACAGTGGTACAATCAGTATTTCAACCAGATGATTCTTTCTTATGGGTTTGTCTGCGAGGTAGGGTGCTCTGGTCTCTACACACAAGTTACCAATAGCAACCCACAGTGACAACAGTCACTTATATCTCTGGACACTCACTTCATCCATTAAGCAGTGGCCCTGATGGAGAGATTACTTCCATCTCTGATTTGAGACAATGAGCAAGAAGCTCAACTTCAGAGTTATAAGACTTCCTATTCTCAGAATGGCTCTTCTATTACCTCATATAACTACAGGAAGCACATTAGTTGCCCTTTAGAGAGGACTACAGATTGCGTGTTTAAATGAGTGTAAACTAATTTGTCATAAGCATTTCAAAAATGATATTTAGAAAATTATATTGAAAACAGAAGGAACATTAAAGCCTCTTATAGCCCAAAGCATCAAAATATAACTTTTACTGTACAAGAAGGATTTTATTTTCCTTTCTTTATATTCTAGAAAGATGGTAAATAAATTTGAGCAAAAAGATTGCACTCTCAGATCATTTTTCTTATTTTTGTACATTGTATTAATTGAAAGTCTTCTTGCTGTGATGTTTATTTCAGAGTATACTGATGAGGGAAAATCAACTCGATTTAAATAGAGATGAAAGACTTTTTTTAAATGAACAGTTTTAAAAAGTAGCTCTGTCTACTCATAGAATAGTTTTTCAAAATACCCAAACAGAAATATTTTTAAACAGAGGAAACTATGAAAATTGAAACATTTTGAATGACAAACTGATAAGTTTGTTCTCCAATGAATTATTAAAGAAACTTTACCTGAGAACAGAAAAAAAAGAAATCCATGTAAGGACACCCGATGTTTATTTTTCTTGCAATAAAAGAAGACTCAAAAGTATGCTCACCACTATAGTCACAAAGATGAATTTTAAAACCAATACAATCTCCTGGGCACAATCTTCAAGACTGAAGAGAAACATGGCTGGTGTGGTTTCATTCAACACTTACCAATATATCTATATATTAGGTTTTTCCTTATTTATTTGTTGAAGTCCTTTCTCTATAACAGTAAACCTTGGAGAATAGTCTGTGAAAGTGTTCTCTGGAAGAAACACACATTAAAAGTTTAAAGCAGTGATTTCATACCATTGCTCAGATTAAGTTTTTTTATCTCCAGTATTACTGCGTGATAAAGAAAATCAAATAAATTTTACTCATGAGGTTTCTCCCCAGAGCTCCTGATTGACACTCAGACTGTCAGGAGAAGATGAATGCATAGGCCCTGAAGTTGCTCTGAGCCTCATAAGCAACCATTTGATTCCTGCAGCAGCTGGAAAGCTGCAAAGGGCTAGAGAAAGAACTGAGCCAGCAGGCAGAGGAAAAGATGTGATCCAGCTGGAACCGTGGGTAACCTTTAGCATCTCTGTAGACCTAAC
The DNA here is from genome assembly GCA_035773235.1 of Eospalax fontanierii. Classification (NCBI taxonomy): domain Eukaryota; kingdom Metazoa; phylum Chordata; class Mammalia; order Rodentia; family Spalacidae; genus Eospalax; species Eospalax fontanierii. The sequence continues at coordinate 27,952,288 of CM069538.1, read as the reverse complement.
TATAACTTAGTAGTGTTGAGACACTCATCACCACAGAGTGTTAATAAATGAAATGCCTTTTAATGTTCATGGAGTCCAGCAAGATGGCTCAGCAGGTGATGGTGCTTGTCACAAGCCTCATGACCTGAGTTCAATGCCTGGGACTCACATGGTACAAGGAGAGAACCAACTCCCAAATGCTGTCCTCTGATCTGACCTCCATGAATGTGCAGTGGTCTGTGTAGTGGCCTGTGCGTAGTCACACACACACACACACACACACACACACACACAGAGAGAGAGAGAGAGAGAGAGAGAGAGAGAGAGTTAGATTTTGTTTTCAGCCTGATATAACCTACAGTCATGGAGCAACAGGGAATCTCAACTGAGTAATTACCCAGATCAGAATGCTCTGTGGCCAGTGTAAGAGACTGTCTTGATGATTGAGGTGGGAGGGTCCAGCCCACTGTGGACAACACATTCCTAATTCCTAAACTGGTCAGTCTAGGTTGTGTAAGAAAACTGAGCGTGAGCCAGAGAGCAAGAGAATGAAAGAGAGAGAGAGAGAGAGAGAGAGAGAGAGAGAGAGAGAGAGAATGGAGCAGTGTTCTGCATAGTTTCTGCTTAAGTTCCTAATTCAATTCAAGCCCTAACTTCCCCTAATGTTGAACTATGACCTGGATGTGTAAGTTAAAATAAAGCCTTTCCTCCTTAAGTTGCTTTTGTTTGTGACATTTATCACAACAGAAAGCAAACTATAATACAGGTACAAAAGTAAATAAATTGTATATAAAATCTAATGTTGTATCCCAGTCACCACTCATCAAAAAATCTTCTTTTGTACCAGAGATTACTACAGAGCACCACAACCAATCACACACAGACATTGTCTGTGAATTGCCCATGCCTAAGTGGCACATCTACAATGCAACTTCTACACCTAAGGCTCATACAACATAGAACAAGGGGTAAAGAGGACACTAATAAATCCCCCAGCTATCATTAATGAAGCTCCCTCATACAGCAGATGACTAACAACAACAAAAGTCACACATGTCCAAGCATGGAGATTAGGAGTCTTCAGAGCATGGGTCCCTGGACAGGACTCCTATATTAATTTTCACTCACCCAGGGTTTAGGGATATTTGTGGAAGAGGGAACAAAAAATTATAAGACCCATATGGAAATAGAATCCTGCAAGTTCCTAGTACCCTGCTCATATGAACCCACAGCAATGGTGTTGGCATGCTCAAGACACATGCAAACTCAGGAAGACAAAAAAAAAATATAGAACTAGGAAAATGGACAACAGACCCAATCTTTCCTGAAGAAATATTGACAACTGATTGTGGGACCTGAGCCTATTGTGTAAAGGTATTGAGCAGGCAGTGTGACTGGCTAGCTCTGCCAGAAGCTATAACCTAGGTCCCAAGAAGCCACTGAAGATATGACATCCTCAGCAGCTGCTTAATCTCCCCCCAAAAAGATCACCCCAGACCAAAACCAGGTTTTTGGGTTTCATTTCCTCTTTCCTAATTTCTACATCAGCCCTGCAACCTTCCCACCTTTACCTAGAGACCCCACCTTTAACTTTCCCACCTTCTGTAATGGCCGAAAAGGCCTCCATATGTAAACCCCTGCCTTGGTCTCAATAAATGAACTGCCAACTGATGCAGTCTCCGAGGAATTCATCCAGCCACACTCTGAGGACCTGTTTTATAATCCTCTGTTCTCTTGGATGGCTGGAGTCAACAGTCATGCTGGAGATGGAGACTCACCCACAAGTGATCATTGCCAGGTAAAGATAAGCTAATCTTAAACCAAGGGACTCTAAATAGCTTGACTAGACCTCAGTGGATTAACTTGCACTGAGGAACATTTGGGGACACTAACTTGACAAAAAAAAAAAAGGCCTTAAAACAGATGAAAAAAAAAATGTATAGATTCCAATTGTGGGGCTGTGGGGTTTGGTGGGGGTGAGGAAGGGGTGCAAAGATAATTAAAATTGATTTAGATTTTCTATATGAAAAGCACAATGATTAAATAAAAAATAATCACATAAAAAGGAATTTTAATGTTGATTTAAACACTTAAAAGAGGCATACCCATACAAATAAAATAATATATGTGTTCCCTTTTCTTTCCAGTGGGTACAGCTAGAATTTCAGGCAGTTATGGGAAAAGAAGAAAAAATATTTTCCTGCACGCACAAGGAAACAGGATAGTGAGCTTACAGGTTTTGTTTGACCTTCCTGTATGCTCTGTGCCTGTGTAGGAGAAACTGGCAGCTAGTGAGCCAACATCACAGAAAGATGACTTCTTTATCAGAGAACTGGGACAGAAAGGTCTATGGAAACACGGCATTTTCAGCAGGAACTGCACCCTCCTACCAAAACTCTGGGGCAGAAAAGCACAGCACCTGTTATCCCAAAACAAAGACCAGGGAGCCCCAGATTGCACATCCAGCTGACTATAAGAATCTGTATGCTTCATTAGCAAGATGCCCTGTCTTATTCTTTGACAGGACAAATTTCCTACTAAGAGATAAGCAAGATGTGGCCCTGTTTCATATAAATATTGTTAAAGACTTTTTAATCACATCACATTTTTTACCTCCTCCTACTACCTATGATGTAGAAAGAGAGAGGTTAGCATTTCCATTTTCATTTTTGACTATTTCACACTCACAAAAGTTCCTCTCCTGTCTACTACCCATTTCACCATCTGCCTTGAAAACAATCTCTCAAAATTCAAATCTCAAACAAAGATCACTTTTGAAGGTCAAATTTCCTGAAGCCAATAGCTATGCCTAGGTTTTTACGAAAACTATGGCACATTAAACTAATTGTAATTGCTTATTGCAAGATGAATGAAAGAATATTAATTTAAAGTAGAAACGGCTTGTGATTTAAAATGGAGAGATACAATTACGACAGAAATTAAAATATCATTTTCTCCTTTGCACCCTTGACTTTATAGTTTCCTGGTACATAGAGTAACCCAGAGCTCATTCCCCATGGGTTTTAGTGTTAGCCCCACAGCAAGGTCCCATCACGATCTATTTGCACGGGTGACAGAAGTTGTGGTTGAAAGATCAGTCCATAGAGAGTGTTTCAATTCTGCTATTGATATAATAAGATAGGATTAGAAGCATTCAGCTTGGATAATAAGAAGGCAAAGAAAATCATAGGGCAGAAAGGGGAATCCTGACTTCATGAGCAGCATCACCATGAACCCCGCTCCACATGGGGTGCAGGTCTGGTAACTTTAGGGCCTTAAACAACTGCTTCATGGTTACAGAGCCTGAGCTTTAGGGGTAACAAATGATGGAGGGTGGTCAGTAGAGAGAACCACAAATCATTAAAATAAGACAAAATTGAAGGATATGCTCTTGGTTCCTTCCACCACATGGGTTTCTGGAATTGAACTGAGCTCATCAGGCTTCACAGAAAGCCCTTCAGCCTGCTGACTTGATCTCAGTGCCTCCCTTTTTCATCTTTCAGATTAACAATTTTCTGTACTGTGAAAAGATGGAGATGTGTGATGTATTATTATTTACACATTAAAAAGACAGGTCCTCAATACTATTAGAGTGTTAGATGAGATTAGAATCATCATACTTTATGCTTAATAATTTTTTGTAATTTTTTATTATGTGTGTGTGTGTGTGTGTGTGTACAAAAGCATGCTAAGGCATATATGTGGAAGTTAGAGAATGATTTTCAGCAGTCGGTTCTCTCCTTCAACTACCTGGTTCTAGGTAGGCATATCAACAGACACCTTTACCTGCCATTCCATCTCAATTTCTAAATCTAAAAATGAAATATCCTTCAGATGTTATTGAACATTATCTTCCCATAATGAACAAGAATGCAAATGACAACTCTAACCTCACCAAAGAATTCCCAAAAGCACTACTGATGATTATTATTATTAGCATCATTTCAATTGAGGCAGAATGTACTAGAGAAGACTAGCCCCGGAAATCCAGCTGCCTAGGATGTAGAGGACAAGAAGGATGCCCTGCACAGTGCAACATGCAAAGAACTTCTGTGATCTAGCAAATAAAGCACTTGGGGCATGGAGGAAGAGTCAACTAGAAAAGCAGCATTCTTAGTTGCAAAACTTCATAGTCAAAGTCTTTAGTTGGACTGTTTTGCTAACTTTTATAAGAAATAAAACACTCTGGGCTTGGTGGCACATGCCTTTAATCACAGCACTCAGGAGGCAGAGACAAGCAGATCTCTGTGAGATGGAGGTCAGCCTGGTCTACAAAGAGAGCTGCAGGCCATCTGAGGTTACAAGTAGACCCCTTTCTCAGGAAGAACTCCGCCACCCAAATAAAGAAAAAAAAAACCCATAGCAACAACAAAACTTATAAAATCAATGATAAATTGTGCAGGCACATCCTTTTACTAAACAAAAGAGATGATTCCTAAAGTAAATTATAACAAACAAGGTGAAGAGGGATTTAAAAATATTCTAGGCAGAAGAGCCAGTATATACAAAATTTTGTATTAAGGAAAGGCATACGTTGTCATTTAGTGCTCCAGAAAGTCTTTTCTATGACAGCATGTTTTAATTTATTTATTGTTTGTTTGTTTATTACTTACAGGTTGTCACCATGTATCCCAGGTTGGCCTCAAACTTGCAATCCTCCCACATCAGCCTTCCCAGTGATGGATTTATATGTGTATGACGCCACATCCGGTTTAACATTTCTTTATGAATCAACTGATCTATCAAATGCCTGTGTTTCTACAACCACAAGGTTCTGCCTCTGCCACCGATTTGTACCTGTTAGTTGTGCCTGGTCTTGCCTGGTATTCATGCAGCAGAATCCACATACTTGTCTGAAAAGCCTGTCTCATGAAGCCTGGGGGACACTTGACTGTATATTCTGTTATATTCCATGCCCAGATTGTATGTGATGTGCTTGCAAACCATGTCCTAGGAGCACTTCTAATATACATGTACTCTACAGGGTATATAAATGTAGTTGTGTTTAATAAAGCTTTAGACAAAATCCTTAATTGATTTTTCATGAGGCAATGTAATAATATATTCTTCACTGGCAAGGTCATACTCAGAAGACAAACACAATTTTTGCCAGGCAACAGTCAGGCTTGCACACCCATGACAATGAGAATTGCTGCAGTTGGGGACCAACCCATAGGGCGACTGGCTAACCAAACTCATATAACCCTTTGCATTTCCATGAATAAACGAGTTTGCTGCAGCTCACCCTCTGCATGCTTTACACCCAGCTCCCGGGGTCTGTATGCTGATCCTGTGCCTCTCACTCCCTCATGGTGGAGACTGCATCCAGTTTGTGCAGACCCCGAGCACAGGGACCCCAACAAATAATGTAGAGGTTATGGTCACCTCGCTACCTCTCATCAGGGAATAATGCTTCTACATTCATCTGGGGGAACCCACACAAACATCAAGTGCATTTTCTCCAGAATAAAGTTCTCCTTTAAAATTGTTCGTGCTTGTCTTTAAAACTCACTCGTCTTAGCAAAGTATTTTTTTATTTATTCATATATATTTTTAACATTTTTAATAAGTAAATGAAGAAATCATCTGTTTTACTGTATTTAAAGCAACTGTGTAGATTGCATAGAGTGAACAAAATACCTTCTCATTTCTTTGTTACTATTTCTATTTTAAAAAAGAAAACTCCAGTTGTTGACCCCTGGTTGGATTGGAGGAAAGATCACAGAAAGGAACTCTCATCCCAGCCCACCTCCTCATTTTCTCCTTTTGCCTGGGCAGAAAAGACTATCCTGAAAATGTAAGAATCTGATGACCTTCCCTCACTTTAGTCAAAACCCAGAGGAAAAACCTAAACAGTGCATGAAAAGTCACCTCAGGAAGCGCCAGCACCTCATCACAGGAAAAATGACTTATTTTCTGATCCACAAAAGCATACACTATTATGCTTTCCAATCATTTTAAAAGACACTGATAAAGAAATTGAAAATGAAAACATAGACTAACAGACATAAAAACTGACTTTTCAGTAACTAGAAGCATTTTATTAGAACTTGCTATTATACATAAAGGGCTTTCGGAAAATAAACTTAATAAAGTTCTGATTTACTTAGTTTAATGTATCAATATCATAGGAAATATAAATCGTACATTCTGTGATGAACGAAAGCCATGCAATTTTACATTTGCTTAACTAAACATTCCTGAAAATTAGCATTCTTTTAAAATGGTAAAGCTTCAAAATAAGTTGGGATTCTAGTTAGGTAATAAAAATAATTGTATTTTCAATTATAATGCCTTTTATCTACTGTGCATAAATGTGTGTGCTAATTTCATTACAAGGTATTTTTAATTTAATTGTCTCCATAGGAGGTTATTACTGATAATACTAAGGAATATTCATCCGCAGAATCAGTAAAACAATGAACAAGAATGAGGGAGCGAAAAAAGAAGGACTTAGTAACCCAGACAGTGGAGATACGGCCTCATTATCAATGCAGCAACTACTAAGAATCACTGGACTCATTTCTGAATGGAAGTGATATATGAGAACATAATATATTTTTCACTTGTCTTAAATCCTAAGTATGGCAAAAATATTCACAAACACTTGAATCATGTTCCATATAAAATACTTCTGCAAGGTGTGATGGTGCTCACCATTAGTGTCAGGATTTGAGAGACAGAATAGGTGGATCTCTATGAGATCCAGGCAAATATAGACTACAAAGTGAGTTTCAGGCAAGTGGAGACTACAGGGAGACACTTTTTAAAAAAGAAAAAAAAACTTGTAAAATACAAAGTATTTAAAATATAAATTATTTGAGCTAATCCCTTAACGGTTCCTGGCCTACTTGGGTTATGTATCTGTCTCTAAATGAATGAATGGATAAATGAATTTTATTCTTCTTACACTCTAGAGTGTGAGTCCTTGGGCAGGACTCATATTAAGTCTCACCCACCCAAGGCTTAGGAACCATTTTGGAAGACGGGGCAGAAGATTGTAAGAGCCAATGAGTGGATGTGTGACCATATGGAAACAGAATCCTACAAGCTCCTAGAATCCTGCTCATATGAACCCACAGCAATGGTGCTGGAATGCTCAAGATGCATGCAAACTCAGACACAAAAATCCATCATGGAACTGCGGAAATGGGCAGCAGATCCCAATCTTGACTAAAGAAATATTCGGCAACTGCTTACTGTTGGGTGAGGATGAGCTAATCTTCTTAAAGTGGGGGACTCCAGATAGACTGACTAGACCTCAGTGGATGAACTTGCATTGAAGAACTTCTGGAGATACTAACTTGACACAATAACCTTAAAATAGATGAAAAAAAAATGTGTATATTCTAGCTGGGGTCTATGGTGAGATGCCAGTGGAGAAGTGGATATAAAAATGGTTAAGATTGATTGAGATGTTCTGTATACAGAAAATACACAATGATTCAATAAACCTATTTAAGATAATAATAGTAATTATCTGGGAAATTAAATTCTGAAATTTTAAAAAAAGAAAAGCTAAAACACTATAAGATACAATAGTGATTTGTTTTATGGTCTGGAGTACCTCAAGGCTCCTGACACAAGAACATCTAAAACACAAGAATCGTGATAAAGGCAAATATGTAGAAAGATAAAGACCTCTCTAACACAGTAATTGCTGAATGAAAAACCTAAAAGAAAAGAGTTAATAACTATGTATATTCGATTTTGTTTGGGTACACGAAGTACAAAGGGACAGGAACCAGGATACGAATTCCACGAAGATGACAAAGCAGAAGGGAGGACTAGCAGGCTTATGTGGGATTCAAGTAGCTGGTTTGAAATGCAGACCTGTAACTCTACTTTATAAAACCCCTTTAATTCTTTAAATAGCACCACCGTCTTTTGAATAAAATGAACTAAAATATCAGTCATTTTTAGGCTTTTTTCTCTCCTTTCACCAAGTTCATTGAATTATCTTCATTTCTGGGGTGTCACTTTTCGTGAACCGCTTTGAATTTAATCTTTTTAAAGCAGAGTTCCATTTATATCATAAAAAACGTTTTAACTGAATAAATAAAACACTTTCATTCACCTTCAACCAAGCTTTACTCTAGTTCCTCCCATGTCTGAGATTTAAAAGCCTTTAATATGTCTTCAAATGGCTTTTTCGGTTTAAATTACAGGACAGCTATTTCTAATTCTTTTCTAAAGCATGACTTAGGGCAATTCCCTTTACCTGAAATGGTGACTCTTTTCTACTCGGGCCAATTAAAATCCTATCCACATGCCTAAGAGTCTCATCTCAGCATTATCTAACCTTACTATTCTCTCTTACTGTCACTCTGCCTGGGCAGCTGAACTCTTCCTTTGAACCCAATGCTTTAGAGCCTGGGCACACTCACCATTCCCATCTTATGACTGCTGATGCCTTGTCTTTATCCTCTACCTGTAAAGCTGAGCGACACTGGATTTGAATTGAGTTAATGGGAGTGGATTCAAATGTTGGCCCCTTGAGGACAGAGATACTTCAACATGAGAAAAATCCAAAGAAGGACACACATGATACACATGCACACACATAGAACAGACAGAACAACATCACAAGAAGAAACAAAGAAATGCAGGTTGTTTGAGTAGATCTGCAGAGTACAAATGAATCTGAGAAGCTGAAGTATCTGCTTTCCATTAAAATATTCTTAGACTTCTGGCATGCTTGTCATAGCAGAAGTTTATCATTCACAATAGGAATCAACCAGATAAACAGCTGTTCATTCCAGTGCTGGGACATTGCCTTGAATTTAGGTTCACTCCACTTTCACATTTTTCATAATAGATTTCAATGGTAACTATGCCTAGAAGTGGCTTTACATTTGTAGAATAATTCCACAACCTACCTGTACTTGTATGCTTTTCAAACCATCCTGTTATCTAGTCTACAATAGTTAGAATAGTGACCTTGTGGGCTGGTTAGCTTTTATTGTGAACTTGACATAACCTATAGTCATCTGGAAAAGAGAATCTTAGTTGAAGAAATGCTTGATCAGATTGGCCTCTGGTTATATTTCTGAGAAACTGTCTTAATTGATTATTAATGTGGGAGGCCCTGGGCCATTGTAGGCAGGTGGGCCTGTGCTACATAATAGAACTAGCTGTGCATGAGTGGGAGAGAGAGAGAGAGAGAAAGAGAGAGAGAGATCCTCCCTCTCTGCTCCTGCTTGAGTTCTTGCTGAAATGCAGTTTCAGCTGAAATGAACCTTTTATCCCCTTAAGTTGCTCTTGTCCATGGTGTTTTTTCATATCAACAAGATCACAGACTAAAATAACTTATGATGCTAAATTACAATCATGGGAAATTTTGGAAATTCTCTTTTCTTATACAAAAAAAATCATGATATTTTGAATTTAAAATTTTGCAGCAAAACAAATGCAAGCCTCTGAAAATAAGATCTGTGTGACCCCCTCCGTGGCATTTGCTCATCCAGGTGTCATTAAGAACATGCATTTCCATTTCAGATTAAAGAGATAAAACTGATTGACAGAGATGAACTGTCTGATTTGTTCGTTTTATAGTAACAGATTTCTGAACAGATTTTTCCAGCAGATGTTGCACGTATAATCACATAATAGGAATCTATGGGGCCTGCACTCAAGAATTGATCATTTAAAACCACATAGACATAAGCAGAGATACACATTGCATATTTAATTTCATAACTTGGAAAGTTACCACAGAATCATTTAAAATGTAGAACTCATTTTAAGCCTTGTTTTCAAAAATATAGCATAATTAATTTATAGTTTACTTATAAATAGTATCCTAAAATCACAACTCTTGAAGGATCATAGTTACTAAAAATAAAATCTAAAAAAAATTTTTTCTTGGAAATGTTAATCCTACTTTAAATAAAACCACAGATTTTAAATCTTACCATTATTCCACTCTAAAATCTAGTTTTCAGAAAAGCAATAAAAGAGTTACTTAGGCATTCATACAGAAAATATCACATATAGATGACTAAACATTTTATGCATAAAATGAACATCAACATCTAAATTTCATTCCATTTTGTTCCAGGTTTAATGGCATAAAAGTAGCTTTTTGTTCATTGAAATCAACCACCAAAAAATTCTCACTGCATTATGTAGTTTTGCCATTTTCTTTAAGTGAGGGGAACTATAAAGACCTAGTGTTCATCAGCAACAAACAGATACCACAAAGTTTTTGAGTTTAAAGTTATGAGTGTGGAATGCTGGACAGATGGCTCAGCAGTTAAGAGCACTTGTTTTTCTTCCAGACACCCAGGATTTGTTTCAGTGCAACTAAATGGCAGCTGACATCCTCCCCGACCCTGTTCTTCTATGTTCCATGAGCCTTATGTGTGGAGGTTCAACTATAGATGTGTACCTAGGACTGGGCATCTTTCAGACATATATGCTCTGAGTCTGCAGTAGCCTCCATCTGTTACAAAAAAGAAACTTGTTTGATGAGAGGTATACAGTATACTTGTCTGTAGATATAACGGTCCATATTTAGCACATGGTAAGAAATTTCATTTGTCTAGAGATATGACAGAGACAGGACTCATGCCAACTCAATCAGACAAGAAAGGGCCCAGAGTGAATCTAGGGAAATGGTGTCAGATCACTCCTAGTCTGAAAACTATTGGAGACACATTACTACTAGGTGAGGGAGAGTAGACCTTACCTACAATCTCTAGATAGGCTGACTAGACTCCAGTGAATGAATTTGCTCTAAAGGACATCTGGAGTACAACTGCTTGACTTGATAGGACTTAACGTGTATGGGAGAATACATGAGGTCTGATGAGGGGCTGTGGGGGACATAGATGGGGGAAGGCTTTAACTTTGATTAATGTATAAAATGTACCTCAACAAAAACCTTTAGAAAATAAAATATTTTTAAACTAGGTATGATAGTACAATCTCATAACCCTAGAACTTGGGAGTTAAATGCATGCATATTATAAGTAAAAGGCCAATCTGGGCAGAGATAGATAGCTAGACCCTGTCAAAGAGAGAGGGACAGAGAGAGAAAGGGTGGCAGGAAGGAAGAGGGAGGAAACGAGGAGAAAAAGGAACAAAGTGAAGAATAAGGAAGAGGAGGAGAGAGGGGGCAGGGTAAGGGAGGAGAGCAGAGGGTGCTGGAGGGGGGAGAAGGAGGGAGGGAGGTGAAGGACGGTGAAGGGAGAGGAGAGGACGGAGAGACGGAGAGAAAAGAGAAATTTCCTGTGTCCATACCTGCTACTGGAAATATTTATTGTCTTAGTTCCCCTTTCTGTTGCTGTGATTAAATACCCTAGCAAAAGTAAATTATGGTAGAAATAGTTTATTTAGCTGACAGTTGGAGGTTACTGTCCATCACTGCAGGGAAATCACATTTGCTGATCACATTGTATCTACAGTCAAGAAGGAGAAAATCAATTAATGTATGAATATTTACACGAAGCTGCCTTTTCCACGTATGCAGTTCAGGATTCCTTTCCTAAGGAATGGTACTGCCCACCATAGGTGAGTCTTCCTCTAATCAAAACAAGCCTCAACTGACATACTCACAGGCCAACCTAATCTAGACAATCCCTCACTGAGATTCTCTTCTCAAGTAATTGTAAATGCTTCAAGTTGACGATTAAAACTAACCATTGCAATAGGTAATTCAAAATATTTGGAGTTACATTAGAATCACAGGTACACATAACAGAAATTACTTCACAAACACACACACACACACACACACACACACACACACATATATATATATGTATATATATATATATACATATATATATAAAACAAATGAGGTGGCAGATTCCATATGATTACTTTAGAGGCATTTATCTTATCAGGTGGTTTGTATATTCGTATACATCATATATATATTTAAAATATCTCACTTAAAATAGAAAACAGAAATATATTTACATCTTACTTAAATATTTCTAATTATGAACATATCTTAAGTGTAACTAAGGTTTGAAACAGGTGGTGAAAATAAGAAAGAACTCTCTCAGGAACTTTAAGTCATTTACTGTTCCTAAAAATTTTCTTTTAAAAAAAAACACAGCAATTAATGTCACAATTTATTATTTCTTGTGGTATATTTATCAGATTTTTTTCTTTTGGTCTTTGCTAGATATGTTCATTTTCTGATAATGAAACACTGAAGATCATCAATAAATGAATTAATAACAATGAATAATTATTCATTTATTGTCACTTAGAATCCTGTGAGTATTTTATTTTGTCATTGTAGACAGATAAACCAAAAGAGTATAGTAAGAATTGCTAAGCTTTTAAATTGGGTCAAAGAGCTCCTGAAACTAAAATCTGGCTGGAAATGATTTTGGAAGTAAAGACATGCCTAACAGAACTTGCAGCTCAAAAAAGTATGCTTTGCGATTTGCATACATGGTAAAGCTGATTTACACAGTAAAATCACATTTTCCAGATATAATGAATTTCAGGCTTTCAGACTCAGGTGTAATGTGTGACTCTGTTAACCAGCACGTTACTGGTCGTGTTAGGTCAGTGTTGTTCTTCCTACAATGTGACAAATTTACTCACCGTGATTCTCTATCCAGCTGTTGCCAAGAACTGACCTTCTGAAGTAATAACCTCCACTCATCTTCACTGAGTAGCTCCCTTCACTGAGACCTGCTATAAGTTCTTAAGCCTAATTGTTCACTCAGTACATCCCTGAGCCTGTCTATTCATATATTTTCTCCCAGTTCAACCTACATTCCATTGATCTAGCTTCTATTTGAATAAGAAGCTATGTTTGAAAATGCACTCACCTTCTATCACTCATGGAAGCTAAGGGGAAGGGAAATATGATGTAATATAAGGTTGTGGCATCCAGGTTGGTTGTAAAGTAAATTAATTATTATTACATTCTTTAGGAAAGAATACTGAATCAAAGGGGTAAATCAAAGCTCTTAACCAACAAGGAGAAACAGCACATCCAAATGTGTGCCTATGTGAATTCACATCCTGTGCAAATGTCATCTGCTTGGACACTCTGAGGTACAAAGAATGCTTACATCAGTCGTTCTGCATTCTTCTTTATGTGAGGTCTCTTTCTATCAGTTTAATCCCTGTCTGTGGCAGAAAATAGAGCAAAATAAAACTGAAATCTAGATAACACTCCACCATGTTTCCCCCATCTTTGTTTGGGAATGTAATTATTTGATGTGCCAGTTAAGGCCTTCAGATATAGTTTTGGTGATCTTTGATGGCACAAAAATGTCAATTAGAAAAATAAACTTAGGAGAGATATGTGAGTGATCACTGACGGCTTTAGCATTTAAGTAACATACTGTATAATCATTACATTAATTAAAGATTGCTAAAACTTCAGACATTTCGATAACATAAAAGAAAAATATCAAAGCAGTTAGGATTCTTTAAAACTGAAATCTAATTAGATACTCTCAATAGTATTGAACATGAGTGTATATTTAAATAGTCCTTGAATTTAAAACATTTTACACACACACACACACAAATACCTTCTGTATGAGAGTTTCATGTATAAGATCTGACTCCTTAGTTGTAACTGGTGAACAATTAATTTATCTGCAACAGACAAATATGTTATGGAAAAAATTAATTCTTGTGGGATTAAACAATAACTTGTATTGTTTTCACAAGTATATTTTTTCATTTTTAGTAGTACGAGCATTAATAATAATGCATGTGAAATTATATGAGCTAAACGACTGAATTGACAATGCCTCAGATCAAACAGTTAAGCATCAAATTTAGTCATGGTACCTGAATGGTGCTACAAAGTACCATTAATGTTTGTAGCACTATGATGACCATTCTACTGGGGTGCTATGATGTAGATCAGTTATTCCTAATCAATAAGTACTTTCAAACTCTTGATAGTGAAATATTTGAGCTACTTCTTATAAACTGTATTATTTATAAAATTGAATTAATAATTTTATATTTTAGAAAACATCCCAGGAAAAGAAGAGCAATATAAAAAACAGGCAGATGACCTCTATCTCTTGAGAAGATTATAAATGAAGAAGTCAGTACTATGCACAATTCTGTGAAAGAAGAGATAATACACAGCATGTGGAGGGGCTGTACCTCCATCAATTGTGATTAGAAAATAATAGATGAAATTCTAATGTATACTTGATATATATAATTTATATATTAAAATATATGATATACATTTATATATCTTTAAGCATATAGTCTCAGTCTCATCTTATTCCTACAATTAAATTTAATAGACATTTCTCATTTGTGTTCTTATTTCTGCACTTGTCACAGAACTTGCCATAGTTTGGGAACCCCTATCACAATTTTAAGGACTATTTAACTGAACACATTTGTGATCCCAGAGCAGAGAGAAAATATCTCTTCAACACTGCTATTAGAAATAATACTATAAGTAACTTGAAAAGCTAAACACCTATGTAAAACTAAAATGCAAATCACCAACAGGAAGCCTAAGTGAGTAGCTAAGCCTCAAACCAAACAACAGCACCAGCGTATCCAGAGCACAGTGAGGCTAGAATCCAGCCTGAGGAAGATGGAATTTAAGGACAACTGACAAAAGATGAAATAAGCATGGAGCAATCATGGTCGGTTCAAGTAGCAGTGTTTAGTTTCATTTCAGTTCAAGTAGCCTGAGTTTAGTTTCATTCACCACTTTACACTTTAAGCAATGTGTGGAGAGGACCGATCACATTTAAGGAACCATAAGCTGTCGGACACTAAATTGCTCTTGTTTGAGTTAATAATGAATGTGGAGTTGCTAAAAATAACAGGGACCTTTAGAAAATCTAATGCCAGCTTTTCTTTTCATGGATTGGTAAACAAGAAGGTTAAAATATTCATGTAAATTCAATCATTCAGTATGTGAGTCAGGGCTCAGTTAGGACTGGCCATTCCTCAACAGACCCTCTGACCACTCTCAGATTGTGCTTTTCTCCAGTTTGTGTATTTCTTCAATCATTTGAGGTACATGGTTGACATACAGAAAGATGAGTCACTTAATATATAAAACTTGATGAAAGTGAAAACAAGTAGACAGCTGAGAAACTCTTACCAAAATGTATATTATAAACATTTTTCAGTCACCACATTTTCCTCTCGCCCTGTCTTGTTAGTACTAGTTAGTATTGTATATGACAGAGATAAACACATTTGCAAAGATGTATACTCTCAGGAAATTTTTTTAAGTTTGTGAAGCAGTGTTTATAACTATAGGTACAAGGCTCCACAATACATTTTTAAGATTCATCTTGTAAAATTGCATTTTAAAACATTTGACATATACTTCCTTGTATATTTCTTTCTTGATCACACACACACACACACACACACACGTTTGACTATTTTATTTATTATATTGACTGACTGAATGATTGATTAAGGTTGATTTGATACAGGATCTCATGTATTGAAGGCTAACCTTAAAGTCACTGTGCTGTTGAGGAAGATCTTGAACTTCTGATCCTCTGACTGTACATCCCAGCATTGGGAGCACAGGCTTATGACACTGAACCTGGTTTAGGTTTATAGGGTGCTAGGGATCAAATTCAGGGCTTCATCAATAATAGATGAGCACTTAACAACTGAGATATTCCCAGCCCAAATTTGACTCTTTTATATTCTTCATATAATTGGTATCCTATATCTGCCTAACTTTATTTATTACAATGTCCTTCAGGTTCCTCCATTCTTTTTACAAACTGCAGGATTTACTTTTATAATGATGATTAATATCTACTATTGTGTGTGTGTGTGTGTACAGTGCATTTTCTTTATCAGTCTATGTATCAATAACTTAAGTTGCTTTCATATTTTGAATATTGACAATAACTGCAACTAAAAATTTGGATACAGATCTCTTAAAGTTAATATCCCTTTCCTTTATATATGTGTGTGTGTGTGTGCGTGTGTGTGAAAATGTTAGATAATATATTTGTTCTGTTTAATTTTTCAAGAAACCTGCATACCGATTTTTATAGTGAATATCAATTCACATTACCACCAACAGTGATCTTAACATTTGTAATCTCTGCTTCTTTTGAAATAATCATCCTAACAGCTATGAAATAACATCTCATTATAGTTTTGATTTGCTTTTCCCTGGTTATTAGTGATGTATTTAACCTTTTTTTGTCTATCAAGTATCTACTTATATGCCGTTTCTGAGAAACAGCTACAAAATATCACTTTCTCATTATTTATATTTTTAACTATGCTATTATAGGATTTTACTTCATATTATGAATATTAACTCGGTATCATTAGCATGATTCCTTGTTATCTTTACATATTTTAACTATTTATTAGTTATTTTGAGAATTTCATACATGAGTATATTGTATTTCTATTATTTCCACTCCTCTTTCCCCTCCAGCTCCTCCCTTCATCCATGGTGATTTTTAGATTCATGATCTCTTCTATAAATTTTTACTGTCATAAATATACTGATATATGTAAATAACCTACTGAGTCCATTTAGTATTGACCACAAGTACATGTACTTAGTTCTGATCGGGTGGGACCAGATAGACTATCCTGGGTCTCATTCCTGAAGACAATTGATTTGCCATCCCTCAGCAGTCGTTGGCTGTCTATAGCTCTTCATTTGGGGGTAAGACCTTGGGAAATTTCTCTCATCCCCTTGGCATTTGAACTGGTGTAGTTATTATACAGGTCTTGTTTAGGTAACCATACTATTGAGATTTCATAAGTGTAGCATACTTGTCAAATCTAGAAGACAGATACTATATCACAGATGTCTTGATCCTCTCTCTCTAACAATCTCCCTACCCCCTCTTCTTTGATGTTCCCCGAGCCTTAGTTGTAGGTCTTGTGTTGTAGCTGTTAAGCTTGTGAACTGAAATAACAGGCCCAGAGAATATTCCCAGGGGTGCAATATATTTTGGGGACAAGTGACATCTATATAATTACATTTAAGTCTTACTAAATATGAAGGAGCCTGTGCTTGGGCTTGCCAACTACCTCAGATCTTTTCAACTATCTCTGACTGCACAGGTCATAGATCCCAGAGGAGAAATTATGATTACTATTATTCTACATCAGTATAACTTCTAACTGTATTCTAAACAGTTATCTTCTAGCCTGGCATGGGAGCCTTTAATTCCAGCAATCATGAGATAGAGAAAGGCAAATCATTGATATGGAGATCAGTCTCACATAGTGAGATCCAGGTGGGCTGGGGCTAGGGAGACTCTGTTAAAAAACAAACAACAATTATCTTCATACCCACAGGTAAGTGTAGCTCTCACAACTCATCAAAGAAGCTTATTTTTGTAGCAGAGGCTACCACAGATGCACAACTGGTCAAAATGCAGAGAACAGATGACCATGGGTATATTTTCATATTTAGTGTCGTGAATTTTGCTCTGCAAAAGATTTTTAATATATATCTCTATTGAATTTTTGTTCATTTCATGCAGTACATCTTGATCATATTTAGAGCCTCACCCCATCCACTCTTCTATACTGCCTCCTGCAGAATTTCATGCATGCACTCTGTCATATATGTTAAGACATATTGAGTCAAGTTCATGTACTCAGATGTCCCTCGGTGTGAGTTCATCGACTGGCGTACAGTCAGCCTATCTAAAGTCACTCACTTAAATAAGATCATCTCTCTGTCACCCAACAATAATCAGCTGCCAATAGTTCTTTGGCTAAGGTTGGGGCTTCTTGTCCAATTTCCCAGTTCTTTGCTGTGATTTCATCTGGGTGTTGCCTGAGATTTGTACATGCTGTCACCATTGTTGTAAATTCCTATGAGCAAACTCCCAGGGGCCTGAAAGACTCTGTTTCCTTATGATCATGAATAAATCCTGGCTCTTACCATCTTTATGCCTCCTCTTCTGTAATTGTCCCTGAGCCATGATTTGGTGAGATTTAAGAAAAGAGTCCTATCCAGGGACATACAATCTGTAATCTTCATTCTCTACACTTTGGTCAGCTGTGGGCTTCTGTGTGCATCGTTGTCTGTTGCATGCATTGAGAGATTCATTAATATTCTCTTCACCCCCTGTTTCACTACGAGCCTTAGGTATAAAGGTTCCATTGTAAATGTGTCACTTAGGGTTGATCATCTCAGAGACACTTACTCTCTGTGTGTGACCAGTTTTGGAACTCTGTAATAGTTTCTGTCTTTTGCAAGTGTAGCTTCCTTGATGAGTGGTGGATGATATACTTATCTATAAATATACGGATCCATATTTAACATAAAATACGACTTTACATTTCTCTAAGTAAGTGACAGAGTTATTAATCAATGGCTCAACCCCAGCTTTAAAACCTAATAACCACAAAAATGATCACCACAACAAACAATAATGGTGCAGTGGTGGCCCTTTTATTTTGGCTGTAACCAACAGCTACCTGATTTGGTTAAAGTCCTCTCAGTGGGAGGGAATTCATGAATGGCAATGTAAACATAGCCAAATACACATGGCTGCAGAGGTCATAGATCCTACAGAAACCTCTATCTCTGTCAAAAGATTTATTTTTTAATTTTAAAAGTTATTTCATTTCTGCATATGTGTGTGTGTGTGTGTGTGTGTATGTGTGTGCATTCGTACTGTGAAATGCTTGAAGAGGTCAGAAGAGGGCGTGTGATCTCCTGGAACTGAAAATTACAGATGGTTGTCAGCCGTCATGTGGGTACAGGTTTTGAACCCAGTTCCTCTTCGAGAGCAGCCATTAAGTCACATCTCCAGTCCAAAGTTTTTTTTAAAGGGACTCTTTGAAAATTACATACAATAGAATTTGATCATATTTAGACTCTCTCTCCTATCTGTCCTCCCTTACTAACCCCCAGGAGAATTCATAATTGTTCTCTCTCTCCTCTCTCTCTCTCTCTATCTGCATACACACACACACACACACACACACACACACACACACACACACACACAGCCTATTAAGTCAAATTGGTGTCCCTAAATTTCTTTCTGTGTGGTTACATCCACTGGAGCCTGAATAGCCTACCCAGAGCAACATCCTTAAAGAACACTGGCTCTCTCCTTCCCAGAAGCTACTGGGTTATCAGCAGTTCCTTTTCTGTGGTTGGGATTTCTTACCCACTTCCTACACTTTTAAAAAAATTTTGTTTTAGAATTATTGTTTATTTCATACTCAACTTCTCAATCGATCTGAATCATATTCATTCCCCTTCCTCACGGGCATCCTCCCATAGTCCTCACACACACACTGTAATTCACACATTCGATGATTTATGTTAAGGCCTATTGTGTCAACTTAGTGTTCCCAGACATTCCTCAGTATAAGTTCATCTACTGAGGTCTAGTCAGCCTGTCTAGAGTTCCTTGCTTTAGGAAGATCAGCTCTTTCTCATCCAGCAGTAATCAGCTGCCAACATTTCTTCATCTAACATTGGGGCCTACTGCCCATTTCTCCAGTTCTATGCTGGGTTTTTCTGCTTGAGTTTTCATGGGTCTTGTGCCTGCTGTCACCATAGTTGTAGATTCATAGGAAAAAGGACCCAAGAGTTTGTAGGACTCATTTTACATATGGCCATGCATCTCCTCCCTGACTCTTACAATCTTTCTGACCCCTCTTCAGCAAAGGTCCCTGAGCCCTGTGTGAGTGGGCTTAAATAGAGGAGTCTCGTCCAAGGACACACACTCTGCAGACTCTTCCTCTCTATGTTTTGGCCATTTGTGATCTTTTGTGTTCCTGGTCCTCTGCGGCATGAAACTTCACTTTTAGTCTGAGATTTTTGTCTGGCATAAGCTTAAGTGAGATTGGTACATAAAAATTGCTGTGAATTCATATGAGTAACTGCCCAGTTGTCTGTAAAGCTCAGTATCCTTTGGTCATCCACTACCTCTGATTCTTTATGTCTTTTTTCTGCAATAATGCTTGAGCCTTGGGAGGCAGAATTTTGATATAGGTATCTTGTTCAGGAAAGAGCAGTCTGCATTCTCTCATCCTCTACACATTGGTCATCTGGGTATCTCTGTGACAATCACCTCGACTGAAAGAGCAGTAGGAAGTTTCTCTGCTGTGAGTTGAGAGATACATTAATGTAGGAGAATAACAAGGTATTAGGAGTAGTTAAATTCTATGTTCCTTTGGTACAATTATAGTAGCAATCTCTCCCGTTCCCTGTGACCTGTTTAGCCACAAATTCCGTGTACTCATTATCATTGTCAAGTATGACTCACACCTTGTAATTCAGGCTTTAATTCCAATCAGAAAGTGGTTGGTTAGTTCCGTAGCATTTGTGTCAGTATTGCACCAGTAAGCGTATCTTACCAGGTCAGTTGTTGTAGCGTACAGGATACACAGTTTGGCAACGATGATGATTCCTTTTATCTTGCAGTGCATGCATAGCACCTTCCAGCATTATGAATGCTAACTTTTAGAGATGAAGCTTTGAAGTCAGTACCAGCTTGATTTCTAATCTGTTCTATGACTTATATACATAGTATCTTTGGCAGTAGATTCTTTCCGTGAAGCTCTGGTGGATAACCAAGAGCAGGGTCAGTGGTTAGTAATTTTTGAGAGTCTATGAGACTCCTGGTCACCACTTTCAAAAGAATGAGTCCATTTATAGCACTGGGATATTTCTTTGCTAGGCTATGCTGGCTAAGTGGCAATGCCACCCTGTCATGGAGTAACTCCTTTTTAATGTAATGTCATTCGTAATTTGTTTCAAAAAGTCAGACTAAACACAGTATTTTAAGACCTGTAAAATTTACACCTGTTCTTTAGGATAATATGAAACAACAGGTTCATCATTTTAAACATTATCTCTGGCCTATGTTTGGCACTGTTGCACATGCTATTAACCAGTACATATTCACTTCCACATCTTCTTGTAAAAGCATCCAGGTTTTCTTTTCACCCACATAGCTGAAGAGAAGGTGAATTCTTCCATAGTTTATGGACTGTGTTATAAGCTCACTTTTCTGTTACATCTCTGCTTGCCCTGGTAGAATGATGGGTATAAGTCATCTGATGTTTACTGAAAATATTATGATTCTGGTTCTGCTGCCCTTCCCACTCTAATTTCTCGTTTTATGTCTTTTCACAAGATTCTTTCATGACCCAAACAAGACTGTCACATCTTACCTTCTTAGCTTAGTAATGGGGCAATGAGTAGCGAAATTTCATTTTGTTTACCATGGTCCCTTTTCATTAGAACTTCCAAGCAGATATCCTGGAGTGAGTCAGATGCAGACAACAAGTAGAGTCTACCTTGTAGTAAACTATTTGGTTTGAGAGGGAATATCCATTTTTAACTGAGAATGAAGCTGTTTTTCTTTACGTGAAACTAAAAGTATCCTAGGTTATACAGTAATTAAAATCAAATTCCTGTAATCACATGACTGAATAATCATTAGGTGATATTGACATACTAACAACAGGTGAAATAATATAAAACAAGGGGACAACTCTTGAATGTATTGTTGCTGGTACTCTAAGCAAACATATGATTATAGAAAGGAATAATACTTTTAAAATTAAATAAAGAACCTTGCTTGTAGGAGAAATTCACAATTAATTAGTAATTAGTTCACCAAAAATAAGTAACATACGGACAATTCATTTTAATATCATTAGACTGAATCTGAGAAGAATAACAAGTAACAGTTTAATACTGGACAATATGGAATTTAGTTCCTTTCTTTTCTGTTTTGATGTGTTCTCTAAGACAACTAAGAAAGTTTCAAAGAAAACCTTCAAAGCTCTAGAAAAGTACATTGAATCTTTTTTCTTTGTTTTCTGTGCTTTGTTCTCATGTCACCTGAGAATGTAATTGAGGAGGATAAGAGGCACCTGTTTGAACATGGAGCATCTTTACTGCTGCACTTCAGAAAATGTTGCCCTCTTCTTCATTGTGCAATATTTGACAGGCATTTTCTTTGTCTCTATTAAATCAACTTTAGCATTTCCTTTCCCTTCTTAACTCACAAAATAACTACCTAGATAGTATATTTTTTTCTCTGTATAACACAGAGCACAAAAATAAAACAACCTCAAAAATCAAAATGTTAATAATCTATACATTCAGAAACAAAATATGTAATTTTAGCAATATATAAGTATTTATAATGAAGCTTTGTTATTGAGTCTAAATGCATGGAAAATCGCCTGAATTGTATTCAGTAAAATATTATTTCCCTAAATTTTATTTTTCACTATTAAGCAAAGTGAAATTTTAAGGAATTGAAAACGATGAATTTGCAATATTTTTTGTGAAGCAATTCTTTTACCTTATCCCTATTTTTATCTTGGTGCTGAAGAATGATTTCAGCATGCTGTACTCAAAGCATATTTTCATTTAGAGCTTATCAAATCCTTTATAAATAAAGGTATCAGCTTTCGTTTCCCCATCAAATTAGGAGTTTAGAATTTTATACACAGAACTGTCAAAATGCTTATTTACATATTACTAAAACCTGAAAGAGTTGGCAGGGCGCAATCTGAACTTTATTTCTCACATGCATCTCAAAATGTATGATATTGAATCACCATGATAAAAACTGGATATATATTCCATAAAAATCACAGGAGTCCTTAGTCTTCATATGAAGGAAAGAAAATCTTGACAGTTTTTTAGAAATGATTTTATCTTAAGTGTACAGCATGTGAGGCTTGAAAGAAAGCATATTGACTTGATTTTTGAGTTGCTTAAACTCAACTGGAGCCACAAGAAACTCTAGATGTTTTGTTTGTGTCCAAAATAAGGCAGATTTCCTCTTGAAATTAAATGCTACTGGGTATATTATATCATATAAATGCCTTGGATATATATGAGTTATAAACATGAAGGTGACCAGATGTAAACCACCTAAAAGTTATGAATAAATCTTTTCCATCTATCCAAATCAATTTCATATCTGACACAAGTAAACTTTTGTACCATCATTTGTAATACCATTATAACACCTGACATTGTACAACTGCCTTACATCCCTATGTAGATAGGAATTCAATAAATGTAGAAAGCAATTCATATTTCTTTGAATTCTAGCCTATACCTAGCAAATCTTTCCCAGCAAAGTATAGTTCCAAAAAGAGTTGTATCCCAGGAATAAAACATCATCCTACAGTATAAAAACATAATAATAGGAAAGATTTTTCTATGCTATAGCAAAACTGGAAAATAAATAAGGAAAATGCAAAACAAACATTTTCAAATAAATACAGTGGATAGTTACTTAAACATGGAAACTGATATAATTTGGATGCAAAAGACAGGATCAAAACAAGGAAGATTAGTTCATTTTAGCTGATTAGCATTCTTGAAGGGAAGATGTAGGCTTTCTAATTTTACGGTAAATATACATTATTTGCAAGAATGACTTCTGTGCTAATTTTGTGTTTGGATTGAAAACTACTCATAGAGTATTATAATGCTAAACAGTAGTCTTATTGTTTCATTTCCAAATTGTCTAGTTTCTACAGAAATGACAGCTTCACAGTTTCAGGTGTAAGAATAATATTGTGTTGGCTCATATCCCCAAAGACACCTGCTGAGCAATTTATCACAGTCCAGAGACCATAACTATACAATTTCATACTAAATGCAAGAGTCTTATCCAAAGTGTGATCTCCTGTGTGCTTTACAGATTTTGGGTTGAAAATCACATATTTATTCAGATCTTTGCTCAGTGTTAATCCCCTGTCTGACAGCATCTCAGATCTCTTGCTTAAACATTCCTCTACAAATGCCACCTCATCCTAATTAAAATGAAAGATTTCTGCTACTGTTTATTTATTAATTCAACCAAGACTTCCTGTAAATAAAAAGTATCCAAGAGGGAGAAGGCATATATTTGACTTGCAAATTACATCAGGAGAATGTCAGCCTTGCCCATGAAAATTAATGGTTTGAAACAAAGCCAGTGATTTCTTCTTAGCTTACATCACACATTATGGTCCAATTATAAACAAATAGAAACTTCAATGTAATTCCAAAAAGATAGAAGATAGTGAAATAGAAAATTCCGTTGGGATTTATGAAAGGCTTTATATTCAGATTGCAGATAGCACATAGGCAATTTTGTAATAACATGATTGCTATCAGATGCCTAAAATAGAAAGTCATTTCCATGAGGAAGTAGACATACAAGGATCGCAGCATCTTAGTTGATAGTTTTTCAAAATCTCAGGACTACTTTATTAAAGCTAAATAGACTGGTTTGAGTCTTCATCTACCTTCATAGTCATTGCTGCAAAATTAGCATTGGAACTAGTACATCGATTTTATAAATATAAGTAGTGACTTACTATTGCACTTTTTATAAAATTAAAATTGTATCATTCTAATCTACTATAGCAATATTATATATATATATATATATAGACTCTTCTAATTAAATAGTAAATTTAGGTTATATTGCAAGGACAGGAGGGAAGAATTGATGAGAATAGATGATGGATATGCTTCCAAGTCAGAATACTGAATATCTGTTCTTTCTTTCTAGATGTTGGAATTTATAATTTTGTAGTTCCTCAGATGTCTTCACAATGGATGAAGTTGTCAGTTAAAACTTAACTAATCAACACCTTTTTCTCATTATTAATCTGAATATTTTTCCTAACTTCAAGCACCCTACAAGATGTGGTTAATTAGACTATTTCTTTTTAAACTGTTTCCACAATATAGTGGTGAAATTTTGATGGCTTTTTTGACCAAGGGCACCAATTAATACCACTACCTGTTGCTAATACTTCATTTCTAGAAAGTAAAATTCTCAGTTCTGCACATAAATTTATAAGGAAAATCATATTTTGTTTTTCTTTCCAATGTGGAACAGGAAGGACACATTCTTTGTCTCTGTTTTGTGTGTGTGTGTCTATGTTGTGTAAAGGTGTGTGTGTGTGTGTGTGAGCACATGTGGGTACAGGTATGCATGCATGTGTATGTGTAGACGTGTATGTTCTTGACGACCTGAGAGGTGGAGATTTTGTGTTTTCCTCCATCACTTTCTTCATTATTTATAGACAGGGTCTGTCAACGAACCTGGAGTTCAAGAATTCAGCTGATTGGCTGGATAGAGAACTCCAGGGAGCCTCCCATCCATGCCCTGCCAGTTCTGGATTCAGGTGCATACCGCCATGCTCTCCTTTTTAAAGTGAGTTTTGTTGATCAAACTCAAGTTCTAATGCTTGCATAGCAGACATTTTTACTGACTGAACCATCTCTCTAGACATGTTGTAAATGAAGACATAAGATGCTCTGGTCTCTCAGATGAGAAACTGACTTACACACAAACACACACTCAAACACACATATACACACACACATACACACACACACACAAACTTTTCCCCCACTCAAAAAGTTTCCAAAAATTTCATAACTTATTTTTTTTTTGATTAATGATTATGCTGGGCCACTTGCAGACATTTTCCTCTGACATTTTCTCTGAGGTCTAACACGTCTCAGGAACTCAAAAAAAAAAAGTTTCATACTTGAAAACATAGTGACTTTTTCTTAAGCTGCCTTTCACCTCTTCTTTGATACAGTAAGAGACATTACCTGGAAGAGAGTTGGTTTTTGTACTTGACTACTAACCTTTTGATTTTAGAAATATAAAAAATAATATATACTATACATTAGGAACTGGTTTGAAGATTTTACATATAACATTTGTTCAATTCTCATAACATTCTATAAGGTGAATGCTATACTTATCAACAATTCTCAGTGATGGAAATTGATGTTATACAATACCAAAACAACATAAAAAAATGGTAGAGCTGGTATGGGAAGCAAAATTCAACTAATGATGTTAGTTTCCTCTAGTTCATAGGGAAAATGACAATTAGAGAAATGGGTTCATCATTACAAGAAAAGTATATATGACTACTTCTACAAGTGACTTGTGAGTTAATATTTTTGACTAAAATATACAATAAATGGGGGAAAATGTAACCACAGAATTATTTTTTGATGTTAACTCCTCCTTAAAAATTAGTTTGCAAGGTAATGAAAAATTCTAGGAGTAATAATATACCTACTACGAGGATTAATTTAACATTATAATGGGAAGGTTTGATCGTTAAGGAAAAGCATACTATATGAAGGCTGGTTTGGCAGGTGTAATTTATAAATACTAAAATCAGTGATGTGTATACAGAGAAGGAATTGTTTGCTTTTGGAATATAATTTCAGTTAAATTTGGTTAATTCAGAATAATTAGTCTTTATATTTAATCAAACACTAATAAGAGTTCTTGAAGGTCAATTGAAATGAAATACCAGTTGATAAGTATATAATTGTGGTTTGAATGTGAAATGTCTGTATAGATTCAGGCATTTGAACACTTGATCCCCAGCTGGTGGTGCTGTTTGGTAAGACAGTAAAAACTGTAGGAGGTTGACCGTTCTAAAGGAAGTAGATCACTGGGGCCAGACTTTGTATTCATGCCTCCCTTCCAGTTCAAATTTGTGCTTCCAGAGTGTAGATCTACTGTGACCAGCCAACTTCCTGAACCTGCACCAAGCCTTCATTGCTTTCTGCTAAGTCTTTATAACCATGATGAACTGGACCCGCTGGACATTTGGGAACAGAACTCAGACTGGCTGGGGTAGTGGGGGAGAGGTGTGACTAGGAGAGAGGTTTTAAATACCGTCAAACTACATTTTATGAAAATTGCAAAAATTCAATAGAAATTTTAATCTCATCAAACCTGAAAAGATGCCATATAATAAGTTTGTGAGTAGATATTGAAGGTAGTCGTTTAAATTGAAAATATAGAACTGCCACATTTGAAAACTAAATAGTGCCAGATTACATATATGATTGAAAGAAAAGAGTAAAATATTCAATGGCTATCAATCTCATTAAAGAACAGGCTAAACAAATTTTAAACAGAGTAGAAAGGATTTGAGTTGGGAATCTTTCCCAACTTTCATGCATTATTTGCTTATATATAAAAATCATCTCAAAAAGCAATTAATCTGGGACTAGCAACTAAATTAAAACTATTCAAGTGCTGTGCTGGATAGCTTCAGTTGTCAACTGGACTGAGTATGGAATTAACTAAAACATGAAGGGCTTTTTGGATCAAGTTATTTGAAGCCAGAAGACCCACCCTAGGTGGGGAAGGCCCCTTCTGGTGACAGCCCAGATAAAGGGACACAACAGAAGAGTGTTTGTTTTGAGCTTCCTTGCTTTCATTCTCACTGTTTCTATGACATCTCTTCTCTGATACTAGAACGAACTTCTTTGGGTTCCTAACTCAACTGAGAACCAGGAGTTCTACAAGAGTCGTCCATGACTTCAGCTCCAGATTGGGACTGCTGAGACACCCAGCACTGTAGACTGAGCAACTGCCAAATTCTCACCTGCCAGTATGATACAACCATTGCTGAACATGCAGAATCCACTCTTGGTACCAACTTTGGTATTGGTTTGCTTCTCTTTTGCTGTGATAAAACATTGACCAAAATGGAGAACAGCTGAGGTTTGGAACTGTGAGAAGCAAAGCAAGGACACTGGTGACGGGACAGCCTCAGTTGCAGCAGGGACCCCAGCATACTAGAGAGACCAGGACCCTGTGATGACCACCAAGGGCAGTGGCAGATATAGAGTGGTGCCAGTCTGAATCTATGAAAAAAGCTATGTGTGTAGTAAATGGGAGAACTGGAACAGTGAGATGGCTCAACCCTTTTGGAGCCGAGAAAACCATGATTGAATCCTCAAGGATGAACACTGAGCTACCTTGCAAGACTGGTTTTAAATGTGCTTGGTTGTTCTCTTTTGAAATAAGAAACTACTTATCATAATTTTTAAGAGTCAGCCGTTAAGAGACATTGGATTTTTGGAAGAGAATTTGAACTCTTTCTTTCTTTCTTCCTTTCTTTCTTTCTTTCTTTCTTTTTTTGAGATAGGGTTTCCTTGTAGCCCCAGTTGACCTCGAACTCTCACTACATAGACCAGGCTGACCTTGAACTCACAGAGATCCACGTGACTCTGCCCCTAGAGTTCTGGGATTCAGGGCATATGCCACCAAAACCAGAGAGAATTTGGACTTTTAAAGCACTGTTATTCTACTAAACATTCTAAATCCTTTGTCAAATCATGAATCACTATTAAACCTGTATTATTAGTAGCACTTTGGTGTTCAAAATTAATTTTTACAAAACTTTTATTTTCTCTTATAAGATGAGATATGTTTGTTGTTTTCCAAGATGTGTGTCTGCTTCTCAAGCTGGTCTCAAAGTGAACTGATCCTTTGATCTCCCCATTTTAAATAGCTGGTACTAGGTGGTCCTACAGGATGCTCCATTGTGTCTACCTTGGTACATCTTTCTTAACTTGTGTGTTGCATACTGGAGTTTTCTTTCTTTAGGGAAGACATTCTGGTTATGGCAAATGCTTTAGTGGCACTCAGCATATGAGTGACTTAGGCGTCATCAGCCAGGTGGTCAGATTCATCCTCCATCTCAATATCATCTTCATACAGCTCACAAGCTGCACCAGCACAGCTATTTGCACGCTGAACTACTGCATCAACTTTGGGCAGTAAACCCCCCTGCAGAGCCATGCCGGGTTTCTTCTGGATCCATCCACAGTTGGTTTCTGATTCATCCTTCCCCTTCAGTTTGGAAAACACAGATGTGCTCCTATGGACAACAGTGTTGAGGAGGCTTGTAGCTTATCACCATGCCAACTTCTTGATAAAGCTTCCCCTTGTGAAGAATCAGAGGGGCCTGCTGGCTGATTTCATGAAGACAGACTATCTCAAAACATCATCATATTTAGCATCCCCTCCACTTTACCATCTTCAAAGCCTTCCCACCTCACATTTCCCTTCAACATATAGATCACTTTTTCTTTTTGAGCGATGACAAAGGTTTCAGGTTCCCTGACTACTTTGGGCTCCAAATGAGAACTAGAAAGCACATGTCCTGTTGGATATTGCTTCTCAGGCACCCTGGAATCAAATTGGAATGTTTTAACAACTTTATTGCCTTAGGCCAGCTGGGAGGGAAAGAAGCAGAGGCTTGCTTGGAAGTTTGGTTCACTGAGGTTCTTCTGAGCAAGGAACAGCTGCCTTGGTTCTTCCCCTGATATACTGGATGACATTGCCTCAGTGGCAGGAACTGGCTCACATCTAAAACTTGCACACTTCTGGCCTCATATTATTCTGGCTTTTAACCAACTGAATCTCAGGCACTGCTTCCTCTGGATGTGACAGGAAATGGGGAAGGAACAGCCTCATGTCCATTCCTTCCTTTACCCAAGTTGATCTTCACACTAGCACTGGTCTTCCTGATATCTTTGGCTCCTAGAACCTGATTATGCTGTTGCCTTAGAAGCCTAGATCTAGATTCATCTGTGTAATGTCCACTCTTAAAAGGGTTAAACAGTGCATATATACCTTCGTATTCTATGGCAGGGAATTTACTACCCAATCCACTGTCACTTCCCCTGTCTGAGGCACCAAAGCTTACAGGTGTGCCATTAAACAGACTGTCATTAAGAGGTCTCATTCTTTGGTTGTGCATCAACTGAGCCAAAGACAAAGCTCCATCAGCTCTCCTGGGAATGTTTTCTAGTTTAATAGTAGGAGAAAGGACAGAGTTACGACTGTATGAGACCCAGATGGCGATCTGTGAGGGGAAAGAAGCCTTGCTCTATGTGTGTGATTTTGGCCTCCTCAAGAGTTTGAGTTATTTTTGTTTCCTTTCCATGTATAAAGTTATCACTATGATATAATTGTGCAGGAGGAGTGACAGGCAAGTGTGACAGGCATGGGAGATTGCCACACTATAAATGAGTGATGTGTATTTTGTGCCCAAGAACATGGAAAAGATGAACTTCCATTGCTGAAAACCATGTCTGGAAAGCCAGGATTGCAGACACCATTCTGGAACTGGGGGCCGCGTGGTGTTGGCCTTGTTGTGTCTGTATGATGCTTCTAGAAAAAGATCTGTTCATCTCTGATGATGAATTTGTTTTCCAATGGGAACCTGTTGTGCCTTTTGAGGCACTGTGAAGAATGCTTACAAAACTAAAAATGACTCTTCCGTATGATCCTGTTATACTACACTTTGGCATATACCCAAAAGACTAATGCTGTAGAGATACCTGCATATTCATGTTAGTGGTTAATCTTTTCACAATAGCTAGGAAATGGAAATAATCTTAAATGTCTCCTCAACTAATAATAGATAATGAAAATGTGGGTACATTTGCACAATGGAGTCCATTTCAGCAGTAAGAAAAAATGAAATTATGAAATTTTCAGGTAAATGGATGGAAGTAGAGAGTGTTATACTTAGTGAAGTAACACAGACCCAGAAAAGCAAGAAGTATGCTCTCCCACATGTGCGCATCTTGGGACTAATCACTTATATGTGAGTATATATTCTGATGTTACAACAGGAGCCAGGAAGGTGGAAAGGAAACACAGAGGTAAAGGCAAAGAAAGAGTCCACAAAAGGGGATTAGTAGGAAGCAGAAATGGAATGGGGATATTCAACTGAGAAGGAGGGATGGGGGATATACAAGGAACCATGGGGGTGAAGAACAAGCAACTCAAGTTGGGAGCAGTAATAAGAGATGGATATTATTAATGGGGAAATGGGGCATTTAAACTGGAGAGTTTAGACATGGAGATAAAGAGGAGACATAAACAAAACAGGTGACATAAGAAGTTAGAGGAAAATATTTTGACTCAAACCGCCCTGAAAACACACATTCAATATCTGAATATGAGGACATGTGTGAACCGGAAGCTATACAACAAGAAATACATTGCCTAGAACAGGGGAAATGGGCACGAGGCCCCAACCCTAGCTGAAGAAACTTTGGCAACTGATTATTACTGGGTGTGGGAGAGTAGATCTTCTATAAAGCAGTGACTCTAGATAGACTCCAGTAGATGATCTTGCACTGAGGGACACCTGGGTACAAATGCTTGACTAGATAGGACTCGAAATGTATAACAGAATGCATGAAATCAGGCATGTGTGGGGGTGATGGAGCAATACAGATGAAGGAGAGGGTCTAAATTTAATTAATATCTATTATATGAAATACACAAAAATCAATAAAAATATTTTTAAAAGAATAAAAAAGATGTTTTTTAATATTTTATTTATTTTTTTGTTTTATGTATGTGAGTGCAATGCATATATATGCATCACATATATACATATATGCATATATGTATACATATGTCATACAATAAACATGGATGTTGGAAGAGAGCCTCCTCTATAACTGGAGTTATCAACGGTTGTTAGCTGCCATGTATCAGATTCTGGGGTTTGAACCCAGGTCCCATGGAGGAACAAACAGTGCTCTTGACCTCTGAGCCATTCCTCCAACCCCAAGAATTTCTGAATTTCCACAGAAGTCCTAAATGCTAAAAGATGTTCTATGCTGATTTTTAATTTTTTTTACTAATTTTTTTTTTTCTTTTCTAAAAGTACTAAAAATTTCTCAGACCTTTGCATGGTTCTTCACGACACATTACGTGATGAACAATGATAAAGTGATGCCTTTTTTACAACTCCTACAATTCAGACTACAAATTTATACCATAAACTAGTAGATTCTGAGAAATGAGATACAAAATAGAATGTTTTTTTAAAAAACTATGTGTCTGGCTCATATGCATATCCTAGTCTATAAGGTCAACATGTATAAATGTAAACAAAGCATGTATGAGTTTATTATGACACTAGTAAAGGGAGTGAATAAATGTTTCCTATAGATCCTTTGAGCCATCATGGATGTAATATGTTTTTGATGTGGAATGGGTCTTTGAGTGGGCAGTGTCCACATATGACCCATAGAAATGCTGTGGCCTTGAAAGAAAGTGTTAATTTTAATCATATTTTTTTGACCCATTGAATACTTCTCTGTGCTATGTGTTTTCTGTGTGTAATAATAGTTTATAAATGGTATTTCAGCTTATAACATGTAAAGTATGGTTAATATCATACTTTATATATCATATCTCAGAAAACCCTTTATGGAATTTTTAAAAAGCAAAATATTTTTTAAAAAAATACTTAACATCCCAAAAGATATTTTTCCTAATTTCTGTAACATTTTTGAGCTGGCTCTAATCTGAATTCATTTTATAGAAAGTAAACAGCACTCTACCTGTGGTAAGTTTATTTGGTGCTAACTGTACATTTCTTCTTAGAATTAGTCAACGCCCACTCCTCTGAAGACTTGTAACAATTCACTTGATATCTACTACATTACAACAACATTTTGAAAGAGGTTACCACATCCATATGTCAAACTGTAAATGAAATTTCAGCTATAATATCTGTAATCCTTCCTGTTCCATAAGAGGGAGTAAAGGAAATTTAATAGTTCTTCATGGAAAATCCAAAACATGACCCAATTCAAAAAAAGCTATATGTTAACTAAATATCAGCATAACAGGATTTTTAAATATCTGTCAAGTCACTTTCATACAAAAATATTTCATTGCAAGTACAACAACTTTCCCGACAAAGTAGACATAAAAAGTAATGTGTATAGGATTCGTTTATGGAAAATGATCCAGTCCACAAAAATGTCTCAGCAGTTAAGAGCAGCAGCTGTTCTTGCAGAGATCCTGGATTTGATTCCCAGCACCACCATGGTGGCTCAGGGTCACATGTAATGACAGTCCAGGGGATCTGAGGCCCTCTTCTGGCCTTTATTGCCATTGCACACTTTTGGTGCATTTACATTCATGCAAACAAAACACTCATACACAAAAGAAAGATAAATATATAAGAATAAAGAAAGAAAATGACCCAGTGTAACTCAAATACACACTGTCATTTTTATGTTTCATATGCATGGGCAGTGGATGTATTTATTCTTAAAAGTAACCGCACACCCTATCCACTTACCACCTTAATAAGAAAGAGCTTATTTGTGTCATGCTACTGCCCTTGCCACCCAAATGCCTCTTTCATATATTTTTTTAATTATTTCGTTTAATATTCACACATGCATCTAACGTGTTTCCATCCAATCCACCCCGGCCCCTATTTCCACAATCCTTCCCCATTCTCCACCCAATTTTCTCTCCAAAACTCATCTGCTCTCATTCTTTTATTCACATTATGCCTATTGAGTCCATTTAGTGTTGTCTGTTGGTGCATTGTGTGGGATCATCTACTGGTAGCCTCTCAAGGCCTTATTCCTAGAAGAAAAGTGACTCTCTCCTAGTAAACATCAACTGCTAATGGTTCTTTAGATAGAGATGGGAGTTCATGAGCCTCTTCCCTCACCCATGCTGAGAATTTAGTTTGATCTTGTGCAAGTCTTACACATACAGAAACAGCAATTGTGAGGAAATGTTTGTCAGTGCTCGATCATATCTACCAAATACTGTTTTGCTACAGATATCTACTCCCTGTGGCTAGCTAGGTCATATGATCTAGGGGAGACAATAAGTACTATTATCCTGATAAATGGACATAGTAATAAACTCCTCCTTTATTTCTTATCTTTATACTCATAGATTAATGCACCTCTGGATCCTCATCAGGGGAACTTTTTGCAGTAAATGGTGATTACTACAGAGACCAACAACTGGCCAAGGAGCAGAGAATAAGAGACTGAGGAGTGCTCAGCTCTCATGGATATCTAGATCATACCCCTCCCTTACAAGGTTCAGAAAGCCAAGTGCCTCTTTCTGAGATACAAACACTAAACTTTTAAAGGCCTTACCACCTCTACTTCAGCATTTCTTTCTGAATAACATTTCCTTTAATCATTGCAGAACTGACTCTCTCTTGTCATTTGAATCTCAGTTTTAAATGTCATATCCCAAAGGAGTGCCCTGACCTCCCACTGAGTCTCCTGAGTCTGTAGTGCTTACCACCCTGACATTTGCTTGACTATTTATCCCTGGTTTATTTCTAACTCACATCAATATAAGTAGTGTGATTACCAAACTTCTCTACCTGTCTTTTGCAGTCACACATTTATTGCATATATGTTTAGCAGACGTCGGAGAAAACAAGACCCACATAAGTCATTAACAATAAATTTCTGTACAAAGAAAAAAGAATAAAGCAATGTGTAAGACATTTCAACAAGGACACAAAATGTCTATCATCAATATGCCAGTTGGACCCTTTCTCAGGACAGCTTTCTTATATCACCTTCATCATTCACTGCTTGGTTGAATAAACTCTTCACCTAACTACTGCATTTAAACATGTTCACTTTTACTGTTCTTTCACACGCTATCAAAGTTCCTGAATGGCACTGCGTTATAAAATGATTATATTAGTTTATTCTGTCTTTCTTTGTTTTCCTTATCTGTAATACATATTGTGTGAAAGTGACCATTGTCTTATGTGTAGTTGTTTACTTTGTTGCTCAGTCCAAAAATGGAATTCAAAATAGTGACTATAAAAATGAGTCATGTATGTATGCAATTTGCTGAATATTTTATTAGCCACATCTAATAGACTTAGTGGTCATTTCAATACTTATGAAGGAAGGAGAGGAAAAATAAACTTAAAAATGACTTTCACTTTCTCTCTTGGACAATGTAAACATAAGGAGATATAGCCTACCAAGAGAAATGAACTGCATGGAGCTTTCAGAAGACTAAGAAAAATATGTATGTGCAAAAGAAGGTGTTTTGTAGGTTGTAAAATACTGTGGTACAGACGGGAGGTTGGGTTAGATACTGCTAAGATCTTGTTCATGATTATGAGCATGAGCATAGAGTAGATATGTGAGATGATGAGCAGGTATGAAACCTATATGAAAGTTAGGAGATGTTTAGACATGAAGATAATTCCCCAGAGCTTCTTAAAACGTACAGATTTTGGAGAGGGATATGAGCTTGCTACATGTCAGGTGAGTAGTGTCTCTTACAGCACCATAAACACGACATGATGACAGGAGAATATTTCTCGAATGGGTAAGAGACTATCACTTCTTCAAAATAGTAATTATAAGAGAACCAAATAATTATGCCAAGGAAATAAGCTAGAAAGCAGAAGTGGGATTATATGGATTCTGCGTGGAGAGGAAGAGAACTGATGGGAGAGTATGGGGAAACAAAGAAGCATGGTGAGTAGAGTGAATGAGAAAAAACACTTGTGACACGCATCTGTGGAAGTATCATAATGAAACACAGCATTTTATGCACTCATTGAAAAATGAAAATGTGAGTCTGGAGAGATGGTTCAGCAGTTAAGAGCACGGGCGGCTCGGGTTTGATTCCCAGCACCCACCTTTGAGCCAACCACCACATTTAACTCCAGTTCCAGGGTATCTGGCCTCCATTAGGATTGCATTCACATGATATGCCTATATCCATGCAGGCAAAACACTCTTACTTTTAAAATTAAAACAAATATTTTAAAAAATAAAAATAAAATTAATAAACAAAAGTAAGAAGATCAATACAGTATTATATTGATGTGACATACAAGAATAATATGCAACCACATTAAATTGCGATTCAGCATGTAGGAGATGAGGTAGAAAGATTATAAGAGCCAGAGGGAAAACAGTCTCTGAGACAACCGGTCATTTACACTTGTGAACTCAGCAGTGGTGACAGCATGTGCAAGTCCTATACAAGCTCGACCAGAGCTATGTATGTGTATGTCAGTTCCAGCGTAGACATGGGAAAGTGGATAATAGGTCTCAGGTTGGCCTAAGGAACTTTTGGCAAATGATGTCTGCTGGGAGAGAGAAAGAGAGTGTCTGACAGTGATGGGATTCTTGGTGGGACAAGTGGATGGACCCATGTTGAAGCTCATTTAAGGACACAAATCAGACTCTATAGGCCTCTCTTCTCTTTTTCTCTCCCCCTCTCCCTCTAAATAAATATATATATATATATATATATATATACATATATATATATATATATATTAGTTTGGGTAGGGGCTTAGGGGCTGTGGGATAGGGGAGGGGATCTAAATGTCATCAAACTATATCGTACGAAAATTGTAAAATTTCATTAAAAGTATAATTAAAAAGAATACGTACAAACAAAAGACTCACAGAACTGTTTTATAATCTTTATACTTGAAAAAAACCTGAATCTTTCATTGTAATTAGTTTTTATGAATCTTTTCCTTCCCTGTGTAGTTGATGAAATCTCTAAGAAATATTATTTCCCAGCTTTACTTAAAAAGCAAACATCAAACCTCTAATGTAAGTGGATCTTGAGAGTCACTAAGAAAGATAAATAACTACATTTATACTGAGAGCCAAGCTTCAGATTACCTCATTAAGGTAATTATAACTAAGTTGTTTGGCACCAGTGATGTTTAGATACTCAGTAGACCCTCTTCAAGTTTCCTAAGCTTGGAAAGCTCAGAAACAATTTTATGTGCACTAGAAAAACTGAATGAGCAACATATTTACTTTCATATATAATAAAATGTTCACTTAGTAATTAAATGAAAATATTTAGGATCATATTGCACATCAGAATCAGGTTTCTTATATCTACCTTAACTGTGACTGTTTTATAACATAGTCTTTTGAAACAGGGTCTCACTATACCTCTATATAGTCCTGGCTGGCCTGGAGCTTGCTATGTAGACCAGGCTCTCCTGAATCTCAGAGTCCCTCCTGCTCCAGTAAAATTAAGGTGATGGGAATTTAAATGAAATCCTTGATATCTGTCATTAGGAGGAAAGAAAGCAAGTGTGTTTGTAACTTGCTGTGTTGAGATAGTGCAAAATAAATATTTATAATTAGTATTTGGTGTAATTTTACTCTCAGCTATCCTAACACACTTTGGGCAAATGATCCAAAAAGAGACAATTTGTACCTTTTTACTCTTATTTTTCTCAAGTCATCAACACTGCAAAATTTGTCTTTTGTTTTTATTTTTTATATGAGTTAATTTCCAGAAATCTGCTCTGGAATATATGATTCACAGATGTGAAATAAACTGAGCATTGATCTTGTATTCTCTTCCTAACACACATTCTGTTTAATTTCTCCCAAATTGTTTTAAAATAATTTTTATTTATAGATGAAATTTTCAGAAGTGATTTTTTCCCCTTTTTTCTGATTTTTGGTTTAGAAATTAGCTTTTTCCAAAATTTTCACAAAGCCTTTTACTGAAAGGCCTTTGTTCAACTAATTATATAAAAAGGCATGAAATAAAAGGGTTCATAAATATAAATATAGAAAATGTAGAATATACATTTTTAGAGTATTTACTGGATTTGTCAGGTTTAATATAATTTCAAAATTTCTGGTCTTGAGGCCAAGGAAATGGCTTAAAAGATAAGAGAATTTGCCGTGCTAGTGTGAAAACTTCAGTTCAAATTCCCAGCGCACATGGTTAGTGTGGAAGCAGGCGGATTGCAGGACGCTGTTGGTGGTTGATCTGACTTTAGGTTCAGTGAACATCCTAAGGAAATAAGATAAAGAGTAATAACCTAGAACACTTCTCTCTGCTCCCACATCCAGGCGTGTAGTCCCACGAGTGTGCACATACACATGCACCACACACATAAACACACATGGTAAAATAATAAGCAAATAAAACATAAGAGCTTGGAGAGACTGCTCAGTGATTAAGAACACTGACTTTTCTTGCAGAAGACCTGGGTTTGAATCCCAGCACCCAATGGCAGCTAACAAGAGTGTGTAACTCCAGTTGCAGGGGATCTGAAGCCCTCTTCTGACCTCTGCAGGTATTGCACAATGCTGGTGCACTTGCCTACATGCAGGCAATATGCTCATATACATAAAATAAAATAAAAATAAATTTTTAAAAATAAGACATTTTATATACTCTTCATGCCATGATAGATCATATATTAAAGTCCTAACTCCCTGTACCTCAGAAAGTAGCCTAATATATGGAGGTAATTATTTTAGATAAATTATAAACTTAAAGTGAAGTCATTGGGATGGATACAAACAGGTAGAACTGATGTTCTGATGAAAAGGTTGACTGTTGGGAAAGGCACACAGCAAAAGATGATGGGAAAACACAAAGAAAACAGATGGCAATCTGTGAGTCATGGAGAAAAACCATACAGTTTTTCCCAGCCCTTAGAAGGAGTTACCGCTGTAGATGCTTTGATCATAAACTTCTATCCTACAAGCTTTGAGAAAGTGAATTTCTGTTCTCTAGTACACAGTACTTTCTTATGATAAATCCAGTAAATTAACGCATACTTGAAAACAAATCCATTAATTTAGACTTTGGTTCTCCAAGACAAGGCCATAAAATTTCATATTTAAATACTCTACTTAGCTTGCAGTTTATTATTAAAACCCATTTTGAATATATATATATATATACACACACAGAGAGAGAGAGAGAGAGACACATATCTGCTTAATAGAGGTGCTGATGCACTTGTATACACAGGCTCATTAACAGTTCATGTTTATGATACTGTCAAGAAGGCCAAAAATTTACTGGATGAAGAACTGTCTCAAAAACACTGATGAACTATCTCATCAAACACACAGCATTTAGAAAGCAATTAAATATCAATTCAATTATTTTATTTCATGAGAAGAATCACTAATTTGAATAAACTAATAGTAATGCAACATTGATACATTGACCAGGCAATTTTTCTGGAAGAAAAGATTAGAAAACTGTTGTACAGTGAATTTAAACTTAAAAGCTTCAGGAACCTGTGGCGGAACAACTTTTGACAGGCTCTTTTGAAATAGATATTTAGGAAAAAAATCAGTAGACATGGCAACCTGACTCATGCCATCTAATTTGACTGTCTTCATTAGGTAATTCTTTATTTAGATACTTTATAACAGTAAACATTTCACACACTGTACTATAAAGGTAAACCAATCATAAAATTATAGATTTTACATGTTCATATTTAAAATATGAATGTTGTAGTGTCCAGTATATACCTATTTTTTGTATTTGCAGGTCCTTTATTGAAATGTAAAATAGAGTGCAATACAGAAAGCTAATTACAAATTAATTTGAGTTTATAGAGTCTACAGAATATTAGGCAAATATTTAGATGAGGATTGAAGAGTTCAGTAGAGCCAGTTTTCAAGGCACATGCCTTTAGTCCCAGCACTCAGGAGGAAGAGATGGACAGATCTATATGGGATTGAGGCCAGCCTTTTCTTCATAGTGAGTTTCATGCCAGCTGAGACTCCTGAGAGGCCCTGTCTCAAAAAGATCAAATTAAAAAAGAGTACAGTAGAAAAAAATGATTTTAAGAATATAACTTAAATGAAGCTTTGGACCTTGTGAAGTCTTTGTGAAACTCTAGAATACAACATCAGTATGGCATCATTTAGTTTTGATTAAAGCTAGCATTCAAAGCATGATGTTTATATAAATATATATTAGGAAGGAGGAAAGGACTTGGATTGCTACCATTATTCATGTTTAAAATGGCTAATCTTTTCACTGGGTTCTCAGCTCTTCCCTGTAGATGCTCCACTGGACACACTGAGTGGTCTATTCATCCATAGAACTCTATGGTAACAGACATGAAAAGAAGAAGGAGAGTTCTTTTTCTACAAATCATCAACTCTCTCATCTAGATGTCAAATTCAGGATCCTGCATGATAAGCTCTTAAAATGAACTTTATGACAAGTGAAGATGTAATCATGGGAACAGAATAGGCACCCTAAAGGACTAAAGACAAAGACTCTCCTGAGGAAGAAGGGTTACTGGAACACCCAAGGCATGCAAGATGGAATTAGAACTCCTAAAGCGTCTCTTCAGGTAATCTGAGATAGTTAATAACTGAGCA
This sequence comes from Eospalax fontanierii, assembly GCA_035773235.1. Classification (NCBI taxonomy): domain Eukaryota; kingdom Metazoa; phylum Chordata; class Mammalia; order Rodentia; family Spalacidae; genus Eospalax; species Eospalax fontanierii. The sequence continues at coordinate 27,912,576 of CM069538.1, read as the reverse complement.
AATCTCATTCGAGAAGCACTCCCTTGATGCCTGAGATAATTTGTACTTTGAACATTCGCTCTATGAAAACACAATTGGAAAGAGAATGACTTGAATTTTCCAGAAAGCACTAGAAGATAAATATATAGAAATAATGTTTATATTCTACTTCATAAGCAGGAAAAAGGTAACATCACAATTTTAAGACTGTTCCCCTATAATTTTTAATTTACATTCTTAAAGCTGTATTATTGACTGTTTCATATGATTTAAAGAAACTCCCAATTGATACCCAGTTCAGAAAGTATAGTTTTAAAATATTTTCATATTAAATTATTTACACAAAGAGACATACAATCTATGAATTAGGAGAAAACAAATATAGACAATGATTTTTTTTTACTTACTGTCATTCATGAATGAACTAGAAACCAATATTTCAGAGATAATATATTTGGGGAAGGGATAACCATGTCCTAAAATGACTTGAATATTAATGTAAATTCATACTTCCTGATAATAATCTACTGTGTATAAAAACAATGAGTTCTAAGTCAGGTATTTCATAACAAATGATTCACAACTAAATCTAATAGATCTCATAGTCCCCTCTTTATCAATGTTGTACATGAGACAAATGTGTGCCTATTAAATAGAAGATCTTTAAAAATTTCCTCCCTGTTTATGCTGATATTTGGATTCCATTCACTCAGTAATTTTTGCTTTTAATTACATTTGTTCTTTGTCATTCTCATACATATATACAGTACATTCTTATTACTTTGGGCTCCTAGAGTCTTTTGTGTTCCTCCAAAGCCTATAAATCCCCTCTCTTTCCTACATGTCCTTTTTCTATATTCCTGTGTTTATGTTCTGAGATGCAGTGAGTTTAACTAGGGCCATCTGTGTGAGGTTGGTTTGGAAGTCCCCATTGGAGAGTACTGGGCTCACCATGATTTACTCAATTAAGAGCAATGACTCACCAACTCTGAATCTCTCAGTGGCCTATTTGAATGTGTGTAGGGGTGAAGTCAGGGCCTCTTGAGTCTCTCCCCCACACTTTTAAATCCCTGGTTTCCAATCAAGATGACTTTCTGTCCAATTGACTGAGAATAGTAAAAGAAAAATAAAGAAAAACTTTAAAAATTAAAAAATGAGACATAATATGCATTCTTTGTACTGCCACAAACAGAAGAGTGCACAGAAATAAGACTGTAATCCAACATTCACATGTGTGCAAACTACAGGTCTTTTGTAAGAATTAGTTAAAATTTTTATCTGAAAAACACGGAATCCTAAACTGTTCCTCTAGAAAATAATGACTCAAGAAACAAAGAAAAAAAAAAGTACAATGTTCCTTCTCCCGTTGTAATGGAGGAGCTGAAACTCATGCAGAATTAGGCCTTTCCTAATTATTTATGGCTCATTACAACAAATATAATTTTAATTAAAACTTCTTTCTTGTGTAATATATATTTCCCAGACTGATTACAGGAATGGAAAGTAACCAGGCGATACGAATAACAACTTCTGTACATATTATAAGATACCTTGGAATATATTACTGATGCATTGCTTTCTTAAGAAAATAACCTGCACTTTTGGGGATGTACCTCAGTGCTAAGCAATTGCCTAATATGCTCCAGGACCTTATCTCAAAACTGCAATAAAAGAAAACAGAAACAAAGCACAAAACGGAATCTTTTTCTATGAACATATATATACTAATTTTGAATAGAAAATTAATGAAGAAACTGCTTCGTGGGACCCTATTCTCATTTCATATATTGTTCCCCCCATCCTTAAAAAAATAAATGTAACTTCTTGTGAGGGGTTTTTGTTAAAATGATCCAATATTCAAATCAAATAAAAATATTTCATATTTGAAATTTAATAAGATGGAAATAAGTTTAATTGCTTTATTTCCTTAACAATATTAAGATTAGTAGACTGAGAAGTTCATAGAGATACCAGGAAGGAATCTCAGATGTTCACAAACCTAGAGCAACTGTGTTGCCTTTACCTGATCTCAGGACAGACCCATAGAACTCCAGGCCAAGGAGTCATTAAGCCAGTGTTTATATTCACTACAGACATATCTGGATAAATGTACCATACTCAGTAGGGCACTTCTGTATTTACCATGTTTGCTAAAGCCTCTCTGCTCTAGTGAGATTCAAAGCTGACAGAATTCCGTATGTGCATTTCTACTATGGAAGTACCACCCACTGAGTTGTTGGGATGTGTTGGAGGGACATTTTTTTCCATGCTTTTTGTGCTATTTCTATGAACACGCACACTTCATGGCTATCACATTTAATACTGTGAGCCCAGCCATTTCTTGCACACTCATTCAATCTAATGATGATGTATCTTCGTCTTTTAGAGGCAAATATTTCTGAATTATTTCAAAGAATAGGTGATGTTCCTTTCGCTTAACTCTCAAACTGTTGCTGAGGGAAAAAACAAAGTAGAAACAATGTAAAACTATGTTTGCTTTAACTATTAAATGGAAAATGGATAGGTGTGGCTTGACGACAGTATTTCAAGTCAGTAATCTATATTATACACTTAGGTATTTTTTTGCTTTTTGATTCGTTTTGTTTTGTTTTGTTTTTGCTTCAGGTCTTTTGGTCTTTGCTTAAGATACTGATGAGACCTATGATCTTGTTTGGATGCTTGAAGAATGGGTCCTATCAGATCACATGTAGTCAAAAGAGATGTGAAGCATGGAACGTAAGAACATGCAGCATAGAAGGCAAGGGGATAAGATTTGAAAGAGGGATGCAATCAAAGCACATTAGAACGTAGACAAGGATTGCTAAGTCTACAAAACATCACAGCTGGAAAGGTGGCCTTAACTTACAACTTACTTGAGCTTTACATTATCACCAATTAGATGACAACCAAATAAATGAGATAACTTCATTTTCCAGAGTTATCACAGTACTTTATGAATTATGCAAGAGAGGAAGTTATGGAGACAATTTTTTCTAGAAGTTTGAGCTATTTCAGGAAAGTGATGATGCTATTTAGGAGGAGCTCATTATCCATCTGTCAAACGCTCTACAAATCACTGCAATATTTCATAGCATAATCTCTGATGAAAGTGTGATTTCTCCCCTTTCAGAAAAAAAATGAGAAAATGTAAACTTAGGTCAGATAAGTAATTTGTCAAATTTATGGAATCAATACAGGATGATATTAGGACAAACCCAGAATAAATTAATGCCAAAGTCCATAAGTTTACACACGGAATGATGTTTTTTATAAAAGGAAAGGGTCCTGAATTTCATCCTCAGCACTGCATAAAACTGAGCATAGAGGTGCTTGCTGATAATGTCAGCAATGAGGGGATGGAAATAGGGTGACCTGAAATTCAGGGTCATTCTCAAATACTTGCAAGTTCTTGGCAAGTATAGGCTATATGAGATTTTTGCCTCATAACAAAAGTAAAGGCTGTTATTATTGCCTTTATGTAGAATCACAACTTTGTAAATACACTACTAGTAAGGAAGCCATTTATAATGTTGGAAAAGAAGAATTGTCTATTTCAACAAGATGCCAAAACGATGTGAGAATGGGTCAAAGAGCTTAATTTGAAAGAAACAAGGCTTTATAGGAAAAGTGTATTCCAGAAAGAAAATACATTTAGATGTAGCAGTATGGTGATACTGAGATAATTATGGGAGTTCCTCATTAATTGTTCAGCTATTGTCACTAAATGAGAAAGTGTGGCCCCAAGTACCAATTATAAGCTTGATAATGAAAAGGATATTTGCAAAAATCTCTGAAGATGATGGAAGATATTTGCTAACCCAGATTTAAAACATTTCATTCCTCCTCCTCTTTGGTGGCCTGGGGTCTTTATCAAGAAGACATGAAGTGCACCTGAATATATTCTTCCATATCAGAGATAAGCTTTTATGTCCAGTAGGGTGATCCAACTGACTTGTGTTATCATTGAATATAGAGAGTAAAAATCAATCAATGGCAGATGAGCATTCATCCACTCAATTTATTATGACCAATGGATTTAAGGCAGAAGAATAAAACCTGAAATCTCAGTTAATAATACTTAATAGATTTGGACCTAACCAGATATTTTATAGGAAACACTAGTCAGTTCTAGAGAAATTCACTGTACACAATTATTATTGAGTTCACATGAATGAAGAACACAGGTGCATACACATCACTGAACAACCGGAATGAAAATGGGTAGGCTTTAAATCACTAGGAAAATGACCCATCCCATTGGCGCTCATTGCCTGGGAATTGTTGGAGACTGATTACTGCTGGGAGAAGGAGAGCAGACCTTCCTAAAGATCCCTAGATAGGCTAAGAGACTCCAGTGGATGAACTTGCACTGCAGGACATCTGGATACAAATGCTTGATCCAATGAGACTTAAAATGCATGGCAGAATACATGAGCCCTGGTATGTGGGGAGGGCGGTGTGGAGACATGGATGGGCTAGGAAATCTGAATTTGATTAAGAATTTTTGTATGAAAAGTACAAAAACTCAATAAAATATTTTTAAAGAACGCTAGGATTCTACAAAAGAAAATTTCAACTCTGTCTGAAAGACATCTACAAAAGAAGCAAAATGGAAGTGTAAACTGGCAGAACCCACAATGGAAAACTGGGCAAATGATCATTATCCCAGAATATACATCAAAGCTCTCCTCTCTCTCTCTCTCTCTTTCTCTCTCTACATATATATATATATATGTGTGTGTGTGTGTGTGTGTGTGTGTGTGTATAATATGTGTGTGTAAGAGAAAAAGTCAAGTTGATTGAAATTATCAAAAGATTTTTCTTAGAATGAGGAAACTAACTTTTTGTAAAATGCTACATTTTACTAGATTCCATGACACCCATTACAATATGAACAGGAAGCTACTGAAACAGAAAGTTATGTAAAAGGGACAATTTGAGGACATTGAACCTAAAAAATTCTAAGATATATACTAGCAAAGTTAGTCAAGGAAGTAAAAAAATTGAACACTGGGTGATAGAATACTTATACACATGAAAATAGGCACCATTAACTGGAAACTTAACCTATGTCCATAAATTCAAAGAGTTATTACAAAAATGTCCATGCTAACACAAGTGATCTCCAGTTGAAAATCTCCAGGAAAAAAATATCAAAATCCCATAGAAAACTTTACAGAAATTAAAAAATAATTATAAACAACAAAAGATCCAAAGCAACTCAAGAAACTTTGCACAAAAATAAAAACTATGAAGATATCACACTTCATTTATTCATATTATATTGCAAAATTACAGTAATGAAAATAGCATGATAATAATATAAAAATAGATATAGGCCCATGGAACAAGGCAGAAAACCTGGAAAACTCTTTACACATAGCTATGTTCATATTTAATTTGTGTTCAGCAAGTTTGTCAAAGATACACAATAGAAATAATACTGTATCATGAATAAATTACATTTTAAATACTGTATACCATAGCCAGGCCTGGTGGAGCAGGTCTTTAATCCCAACATTCAGGAGACAGTTAGGTGGATCTCTGTGCATTCAAAGCAAGCCAGGGCTACATAGTGAGACCCAGTCTAAAAAGAAAAAAAAAAGTCAAAAAGCTATATATCTCCTATATATCTATATGAAACATGAAAAAGAATGAAATTTGAATCTCATATCATACACAAACTATAACCAAAAATAGGCTAAGTACTTACATCACTAACTGAATTTGTGAGAGTCTCAGAATAAAACAGGGATGAAAACTTCTGGGTTTTGACCACAATTTATTTGATATAAATAAACCCATGACAAATAAACCAAAAGTGTCCAGCAATTACGTTTTCATTTGAAGAAACAACCAACTGATTGGAAGCAATTACTTACAGACTACATAAATGACTAAGGCTTAATATTCAAATACATGAAGAATCCCTGAACTTGCAGCTCATTAGCAAACATTTAAAAGTAACATAGTGTGGGAAAGGAAACTGCATTTTTCCTAAAGAAGACATAGGTCCTACTTTCATTTCTGTTGCTGTGATAAAATACCCTGACCAAAAACATCTCAGAGAAGAAAAGGTTTCTTCTGCTTCCAATTCCAGGTTGCAATCCTTTACATCAGGAAAGTTCAGGCAAAACATCAAGCCTCACTTCCACAGTTAAGAGCAGAGATACTCATGTGTTGATGCTGTCTGCTTGCTGCTGCTGCTTGCTCAACTACTTTTCTTCATCCTACTACACTTCAGATCCCAACACGGTGAATGGTGCTGCCTTCGTAGGCTGGTCTTTCCAAACCAATTGACACTTAAGACAATCCTTCTCAGACATGCACACAAGTCAACCTGATCTAAGTAATTCCTCAGTAAGACTCTCTTCCCACATGATTCGAGGTTGTGTTCAGTTGCCAGAACTAACTAGTACAGCATACAAATGTTCAAAAGATATGTGAAAGTATATTTGACATTACTAATTACAAGGAAAATCTAAATTAAACACAAAATCTAGTGAGAGGACCCTGCAAACCTATTAAAATAGGCATTATCCATGAAATAAAGTATGAGAAGGATTACAAGCATTGGAGAGGAGGTCAGACAAATGGAACTTCTGTTCAGTATCAGTGAAGAGCAAACCAAAGGAACCACCATGAAAAATCGTATGGAAGTTCTTCAAAAAAATATAAAAAGTAAAAAATGTAAAACTGAAAGGCTGGAACAATTGCTCAGTGGTTAAGAGCACCGGCTGCTCTTGCAGAGGACCAACTTCCAGGGGTTCTTATGCCCTCTACTGGACTCCACCGGTATTGCACTCACTCTTGTGAGTGAGTACACTTTCTTGTCAGCAAAACATACATATACAATAAAAATAAATCAATGTTAAAAAAAATTAAATGCAAGCCTCCTGACTGTATAGTTTTACCACTTCTGAATATATGGCTAAAGGAATTTAAATCAAATTCTACAAGGGACATCTGCTTTCTTGTAGCACCATTCACAGTAATTAAGATATAGGGCAAACTGCACGCCCATCAATTGACCAGTGAGTGAATAACATGTGGTATAGACATCCAAGGGAATGTCAGAAAGCATTGAGAAAGAAATAACAGCTGTGGCAACACACGGTCAATCCCAGTCTTTAGGAGGCAGAGGCAGGAGGATCTCTGTGAGTTCAAGGCCAGCCTTGTCTACATAATGATTTTTAGACCATCCAAAGTAACTACATCTCAGATGAAAGAAAGAAAAGAAAGAAAGAAAGAAAGAAAGAAAGAAAGAAAGAAAGAAAGAAAGAAAGAAAGGAAGAGAGAAAGAGAGAAAGAGAGGAAGGAAGGAAGGAAGGAAGGAAGGAAGGAAGGAAGGAAGGAAGGAAGGAAGGAAGGAAGGAAGGAAGGAAGGAAAACAGAAATTAAAGCTGCCATCTGACACAGCACAGTTAAGCTTGGAGTTCTTATGTTAATAAAACAAGTTCGAAACAGGACAGGGATTACATGAGGAATGTAAAACTGTCAAATTACAGGCAGTATCATGAAGGGTATAATGAGAGAGGGGAATCATTCTAATAGTGTCTATTTTTTATTGCAAAAGAAGAATTTTGGAAATTAAACTTCATAATAGGAGTAAACAGTCTTATATTACCTACTTTTTTCTGAGTGGGCACATCAACATTTTCATCTTAATGACAGCAATAATAAGTATAGAAAGTAAAGAGAATAGAAGGAAATTTAAGGATAATGTATATTTATGGCACAGACTGTAGCAATGGTTTAAGGTGCCCAATCATTTCTCAGTTCATCAAGTGGACAGATATTTATACATCCACCATACCTGCAAAGAGGTTTGGAAACAATTTTCCCATTTTCAGTTATATATCCTTCAAATTTTCACTCGTACAAGAATTTCTATAACTGATTTTACTTCAAGTTTTATATTCTGTTAAGTATGGTGCACATACTTGTCAGCCCCAGCACTCAATAACCTGAGGCAGAAGGCTCAGGATTTCAAGTTCATTCTCAATTACACATAAGTTCATATTCAAGACCAACCTGGGCTACACCAGATCTGTCTTAAAACAACAATAGAGAAAGAAAGAACTAAAGAAAGAAAGAAAAGAAAGGGAGGGGAGGGAGGGAGTAAAAGAAGGAAGGGAGGGAGGGAGGGAAAGGCTGGAGCTTTTAGTGAGAAAACAATGAGACACAGCTAATATTTAAAGCTCATAATTATTTAAAATAATATGTATTTTTCATTGTTAATATTTTAAAACAAATATTACAATACATATGGAAAATTTGGAGATACCAAAAATGTTTTTAATTCCTGGGGGCTGTAGAGATGGCTCAGTGATTACGAGTACTAGCTGATCTTGCAGAGAACTAAGGTTCAATTTCCAGCACCCACATGGCTGCTATCAACCCTACATAACTCCAGGTCCAGGGAATCTGATGCCCTCTTCTGACCTCTCAGGGCATGAGTGTTCTTATATACATGCAGTCAAAACACTCCTACATATGAAATAAAAATAAAATAAGTTTTAAACATTTTAATTCATATAATTTTCAAGTATATAAAAAATACAGTTACCTCTAAATGAATTTTCATTGCTTAATTCAATAGCTAAACCATTAGCTACAATATCACTGTGCTGGCAAACCTCAAAATAAATTTCATTTTTTTCTACAAATCAAAATACAGTCTTTGTGTGTACTGTCTGTAAAGGACCATTTCTATAATAATTATTCACTTGCTTAGATCAAATAGAAACTTAACTTCATAATCAAAGGGAAACTCTGAACTTTAAAAAATTGGGATTTCCATTTTGTATGTTAAATGCTGGTGAATTATTAAAATGTTAATAACTGTACTTTGAAGTATGTTAAAGGGACAAGTGTAGATCTAATTAAATCAGAATTTTCTTTTTTCGTTAGGCTTTTAAGAAACCTAAAGATCACACAATTCTAAAAATCTTGCAAAGAATAAAGGCATCAAATCAAATTTAATGTGTTGCCCAAATCCAGATATTGTTATTACCTAACATGCTCTTTCAATTGAAAAATGTCATGATTTGCTGGGCACATATTTTTCCATTCTGAATGGTGCTAAAGCATATCAGAATAGTTTTTCTTGTTTATTTAATTAATTTATTTAATTTATATTTAATTTATATGAGTGTCATTCCTGCATGTGTGTAAATGCACTTATGTCATGCAGTGCCCACAGAGGACAGAAGAGGGTGTCAGATCCCCTGGAACTGGAGTCATGGATGGTTGTTAGCCACCATAGGAGTGCTGGGATTTGAACACAAGTCTTCTATAGGAACAGCCAGTGTTCTTAACCACTGGGCCATTGCTCAAGCACCACTGTATTAGAATTGTAAGAATCTATTAATAATGAAAATAAATGGGATAATAGAGTTGGCAGTATAATCTAATGGTCAAGAATTCAGATGGGCCAATCCAAATTTAAATGCCTGAATGTAATCATTCAACTGAGACCTTGAGTTACTGCAGGACAACCATGAACTACTGGAGGGAAACATAAAAGAAATGTTTCAAAATATAGAAATAGGCAATGACTTTGCATATGACAGCGGTCTAAGAAATAAAGTGAGAATTATAAATAATATCCCATCAAACTATGAAACTTCTCCACAGCCAAAAACAAATCATTATCAGATTAAAGATAAGTATAGAGAACAAGAAACGATCTTGGCCAGTCATTCTTCTGGCAGGACACTGAGATCTAGAGTATATAAAGATCTCAAACAAAATGAACAAAAAGCCTAGCAAATAGGCATGTGAACTGAATAGATACTTTGTAAGAAAGGGAGTAGATAAATGCCAATATATGCATAAAAAGTGCTCATTGTCTTTAACCATCAAGAAAACGCAAATAAAATCTACATTGGGACCCTCATTTTATCACAGTCAGAATTGAAACTGGTATCATCAAAACTTTTTGTTGTTGCTTAGAATATGGGAGAAAAAGAACTCTGTTTGGTGGGAATGTAATTCAGTACAGTTATTCTGGAAGTCAGTACAGAGATCTCTCCAAATCTAGATAGAAAGAACTTCCATATAATCCAGCCATGCTAGTCTATGCCCAACGGAGACTAAGAGTGTATATGCACATTCATGTAAATCATCACACCACTTGTAGTAGCCAGGTTATGAAATCATCCTACACGCCCACCAATAGACAATGACTAGAGAACATATTGCACATATACGCAATAGATTTTTATTCAGTCATAAAGAAGAATGAAATTTTATACTTTGACAGAAAGCAATTGAAACTGGAGATGATCATGTTAAGAACTATAAGCCAGGTTCATAGAGGCAGATGTATTTTCTGTCATTTGCGACATCTGGATGAAAATTTAGTAAATTCCTGAAATTAGAAGGGAGTATTAGAAAAAGTGTAAGGGATTAAGGTTGCACAGATATGGAGGAAGGCTAACAAGCGCACTGAGGGTGACTGTGTCCCTATAACCAAGTACATTATGTGTATGCATGCAAATATCACAGTGAAGCACGTTACGTATACAAGTCAACAAAAAGACATCAGCTATGACTAACTTCAGAGCATGTCAATATTATCTACTTTAAAATAATGCATTTTAGAATGCTAAAAATCCTTTCTCAGATATTTTTGTGGGTATTTACGAGATAGTTATTTCATGTGTAAGCCTAGCCTATTGTATACCACATCGCTGATATTTTGAATTCTCTGTTAATTTTATCATAAATTTTCAGGTGATTTTTTTAAAAGAAAAATAAGTGTACTGGGAAGCAACATATTTTCATTTGTAGCATGAAGATTCATTTCTGATTGGCTAAAAATCTACATTTTTGCCTTTTATACATTTTTAGTTTTAAGAGATGAGATGAATATCAAACTCAACAAGTGATTAGAATTTTTAAATGATAAGAATATATTTATTGAGAAGGCCTTTTCCCCTATTAGCACAACATGTGCCAAGGGTCTCTTACACACACACACACACACACACACACACACACACACACACACACACATTCGTGCATGCACATGCTATCTGTCTAGCTCTGACATTATGGTTTAGTTAAGTAAATCAGTTTTCCACTGAAGCTAACCCAATCACATTATTTTTCAATACTATAATTCTCAGACCTATAAGACAAGTCTTAATATCAACATAATTTAAGTGATTCATTGTTTCACTAACCGGAAAAAGAAATACAATAAGTACTTAGTATATATGAAATTGCTTTCTTTTAAAATTTTGAAACCATATTTACCCTGAAGTCAACTTGAAATTTCTTCCCTATTAATCAACAGGAAAAGCTAATTGAATTCATAACTGTTAAGAAAGAATATTTAAAATAGAAAAACCTAACTGATTAAAGAATAAAGTCTTAAATTTTTATATCAAAAGAAATGAGATAAAAACAAAATTACTTTAATGTTTCTCAAACTATCGATTTTAATCCACAAATGATAGACACAATTACCAACGGATCTATATTTTTTAAAAACTGAAAAATTGAAGCAATTTAAAATGAAAATTATTAAGGAGCATAATACAGTTTCAGGAGAATTTCTTCCACTCTTCCTCTCTTTATATATGTATGTGTGTATGTGTGCACATATATACTATGATGATCACAAAAAAGATATATATATATATATCACCACAAAAAAAATAAAGAACTAAAACTACCTAACCCATATTCACCTGATGAGAAATCCAGAATGCAAGGGTAAAAATACACACATGGCGGCTGCATAAATGTCTCATTACATTATCTGTATTATTTTTTTCCTGATAAGCATTTCAGCTACAACTTTTATTTGTTCTTTAGACTTGTATTCATGCATCCAATGTATTTTGATCAATCTCCCCCACTCTGCATCCCAAGCTGATCCTGAATACTCCGACAGGGCCCACTCCCAACTTTGTGTCATCCATTTTTTTTTCTTTTTGTAACAGAGTCTAATTAGTGTTGTCCACATATGCATTTGGGGTCATCCAGTGTAACCTAGTCAACCAGCTAGACGGCACACCCCCCTGAGTAAACCAGACTCAGACTCTCCTTCTCCTAATAACCATCAGCTAACACTAGCTCCTCAGCTAGAGGTAGGGACTTGTGAATCCCCACCCCACCACCACCCTATTCATGGTAGAATGTTGACTGGTCCTGTCTAAGTCTTCTGCAGCAACCAACACTGCTGGGAATTCATGAGTGCACAGGGTTTGTCATGTCCAGAAGACACTGTGTCATCCAAGTTCTTCATAGTCTCTGGTTCTTAACCATCTTCTCAACCTCTTCTTTGAAATGTTCCCTGAGCCTTGGGGTTGTGTGGAGGGTTTTTTTTTTCCTTCATTTTATTTTATTTTAGGCAGTTTCTCTTTATTTATAACCTAGGCTTTGCATGGACACACAAACTTACCGTGAGGCCAAGGGTGGATCCAAACTCATGTTAATCCTCCTGCCACATACGCCCAAATACTGAAATACAGGTATGAATCACCACAACTAGCTCAAGCTAAGCTTTTGAGGCATATTTAATGTACTAAAATTTTCACTCTAGTTGAACTCCTAAAATAAGGCATGTGACAGAGGTTTTTTTTTTTTCTTATTCTTTTAAAATTCCTTAAAGAAAATGACTTCAGAACTGTTTGAGAGAGTATCGAAAGTCTGATAAGGTACCTAGCTTGACCATCAACAGACAAGATCATTAGGGCAGATACAGCGTACATTCTTTTTATTTTTTCACTTCTCTGCTTAGGTCATCATTCAAATAAGTATCACCCTGAACATTTACCTGAGAGACAGGTATGGACATCATGTTCCCTGAAGATAAAGGCAACTATAAAACAGACACTTAACCCAACACATAAAAAAGACATGGGCTCTATTTAAAACATGGTAACTGAAGAATAGTTATAATGGAGGCCTGGAGAGATGACTCAGTAGTTAAGAACAAAACAGAGCTCTTTGAGAAGACTTGAATTGATTCAGTACCCATGTGAGTCAGCTCACAGCTAGCTGGTAATTCCAGCTCCAAAGTATCTGACATCCTCTTCTGGCCTCTGGAGTTCCTGTATCCATGTGTACACACAGACATACAGACACATACATAAAATAACTGAATCCCCTCAATCCATGTGTGTACCTACCTATATTTAGTTATATTAATAATAAACAATTACTTAGCTTTAGAGATCTATTATTATGGATCTGGGACATGCCTCAAGGTGTAAAGTTTCCTGCCACCAAAAGCAGAAGACCTAAACTATCTACCTTTGTATCACAGGACCCACATGGTAGAAGCAAAGAGCTGACCCTGGCAGGCTATCCTGTGACCTCCATACATATGCCCTGTTACATGTGCCCCTCGCTACACACATATAACATACACACATACATAAATCAAAAGTATTTTATTATTTCAAAATGTGCAAAAATTTAATGATATAAGAACATTCAGGCCCAGGCTATATTTTCCTGTTTGTCTGTGACTTGTGGTTTTGATGATCAGAGCACACATATGGTTCTTACTTTCACTGAATGCTGTCTGCATTCTCATCTTCATTAAGAATCTCTCACTTCTTGACCACAACCTGGTTGGATCATTTTTCAAAGTCAAAATCAGGCTTACTCATTAACTCTAAACTTGATTTATTTTCCATTTTCTCCCAGACATCTTCACATCTCTTTATTTGGTGTTTTGTGTTTGGTTACAGTTCTCTTTCAGTAATAGAATACTAGTTAAGGGAAGGATTCTGTCTACCTTTGTATCTTACATGTTTTGAGCAAAGTGGACTTTGTATGTGTGTGAGAGAGAGAATGCAAGAAAGAGAAAGAGAAAGGAATGAGTGAATCAATAGATGAATACTACATGCAGACTTTTAAATGGTGTTGGCCATTTAGTGCTTATATTTAGAAACATCAGTTACAGTCATCTTAGTCTTTGATGCTCTTTTGAATAGTGCATAACTGCAAAATATCTGTCAACTCACAAACACAAACTAAGCAGTATGTTCTGCAGGGAAGTTCTGCCTATTTTCTGCTGTGGGGTACTATGTTTTTCTTATGATGCATTCATAACTTCTGACTTGAAGCCAGCATACCTTTCATAGTCTCTTGTCTATTGTGACATTGTAAGGCTAAACATAAATAAGTCAAAGAGATATCTGACAATTCATCTGGAAATTATCGTAAAAGTAAATGTTAAACATTATCACAGTAAAAAATTATTTTTTAAAAAAAGTGTCACTGCATCAAAATACAGAAAAGAAATGTTTCATTTGTTCTCAAACATTTCTTCAAGACTTTATTTTTTATTTTTTATTTTTACATTTATGTGTACAAATGTATTTCCTGCCTGTGTGTATATGTAATGTCATGCAATGCCCAATGAGTTGAGAAGAAGGTATGGGATACCCTGGAACTGGAGATACGGGTGGCTGTTAACTGCCAGGTGTGTGCTGAGAATCAAACCTAGGTCCTTTGCAAGAGCAGCCACTATTCTTAACTGCTGAGCCCTCTCTTCAGCCTCTTAACAGTTGATCTTTAAAGTAATCTTTCAGAATGCATATATATACATGGACAATAGGAAAGGATAAAAAACATTTTAATTACAATGAGGAGTTTCTATAACACTGTTTTTTTTTCACTTATGTCTCAATTTACAGCTTTAATGTTTGTCATATTATAACTCCAGATTATACATAGTTTATGTTTTGATATGTTTATCCTGCAATATGATCATCCCTTATAAATCACTGAATTTTAGTTTTTACCTGTCTGAGTGTTCTGTCTGTAATGAGATACACAAGCATGCAGTTTCTGAGGAGGCCAGAAGAGAGTAGTGGATCATCTGAAACTGCAGTTACAGATGGCTGTGAGTTGCCATGTAGCTGCTGCGTACTAAACAAGGCCCTCTGCAGCAGCAACTAGAGCTTTGAACCATTGAGCCATCTTTCTAGCCCCTTCCATACATTAAAAAAAAAAAATCAGTGGAGATTTCTATTTCTTCATTTTTTTAGTACTTTATCTCCAAATCAAAGTACTCTTACATTACCCATATAACCTTAGCAGGAAAAAAATGTGATTTTTTAAAATATCAGAACTGAATGCACTCTCACTCTGGATAATGCTGCAGCTTTGTTTTGTATATACAGTATCAGGAGGGGACAGCTCCATGTGATCCTTCTTTTCTGTAGGGAAAGGAAAGAACAGCTTTATTGCTTTAATCAATCCCTTGAAAGTTAAAAGAGAAGAAAGAATACTTTAGCATTAAACGTATTCAACCTTTCACAAAGTCAGAGAAGAGAGAAAGATTATTATAGCCTAAGGTACAGCTACTTGGACTCATCTGATAAATCAGCATTATTACATTTTGGGGTGAAAAGGGACTTTGAGTGGTAAAGGGGTTTATAATTAAGGCTTTTAATTATTCCTGAAAGAACAGAAAGTGAAAGGCTATATCTTTCTACACATTACCTTGGAGTGAGATTTTTATCAGTTTCCCAAGCTAAGCAGAATCCAATCTGTTCATTAATTTCTTGGGAACTGACCAAAAAGTTTGCCTGTGTAGCCAGCAGTGCAATTGATAGCAGGTATTTCTTCTGCTGAGTCAGTTTTCACATTTCAGTGAAGGATTCTTTCACAACCGTGTCTAAAAGGTAACTTCATGTTGGCTTAAGAACAGCATAATTTCTATAATATCTTTCTGAAGTGCTTTAATACAGTGCTAGTTAACTTAGTTAAATTTCAACGGCACATTAAAATGACACTCAACTACAACAATGTTCAGAAAATCTCATAGAACATCAAAATTTAAACAGAAGGAAGGGTTTTTTGTTTTTGTTTTTGTTTTTGTTTTCACTAAAAGAAAAAGGATCCTGGATACAGGAGCCCTTTACTCAGAATATCAAGAAAAAATAAATGGCATTCCATAGGCTCTTAAATATGTAATTAAAGCTGTATGAAAAGATCATAGAATATTGGTAAGTTGTTTTTCATTATATCTTATAAAATAGAATGTTGGTAGAGGAAACAATGCTGCTGAATACATGAAATCTGTACAGGCGCAGCAGTTACCTGACGGGGAAAGACAAAGCAATGCAAACAAAAGGGATTTAAGCAATTTCCAAGCCTGATGCACTGAAATACCCTGTGAAATTACTTGCTCCTGTCCGCCCCTGCTCTACCAGCTTTATAGAAGTGGCAGGAAGTATGCCATCCTTATTACTTCTCAGTGACCCTGTTTGCTTGTTAAGAATTTTTTCTTTTACGAAATCACATAGCGATATTCTCTAGTTTACCTGATGAGATTCGTAGCTCTCATTAGAGCAGAAAATTCAAATCCTACAGATAGTTTCTAGCTTTCTCCCTTTCCCAACATTAATGAAATGTTGGTGTGACTCTTCTGGTCTGTACAGTCTTTCTGATTGCTACCTGAATGAATTTATAGGAGACACAGCACCGTGTAAAGAATAATGGTTTATTGCAGAGTAGAGTTCATTCTCAAGGAGTAAGAGGAGCAATGGCCAAGGAGATCAAGGCCCTAGTCTGCATTATCAGGCATTATATAGTTTTGTAACATCTCTACAATAGGCAACTTTCCTTGAGGGTCTCCATCCTATCCAAATGATCAACTGATTTATTTGGACTGATTATTATGAAAGGACACTCAGTTATATATGTCATAGATTAATATCTCTTTTTTTCTTTATCAGAAAGCTTAATGTTGTCAATAATATTATAAGGTTTAAGACTAGATCTAAGTTTAGGTTGCCATGATATTGGAAAAGAATCTGAGGCCAAAATTAGGTCCCATTCTCATGAGCAGTGATTAAAAACCACAAGTTCTTTGTTTCACAAGCTGCTGACTATGAAGGACGGAGTCATACCTGAATATCCTTCAAGTATGCCAGTATCTAATCAGCTACCAACAAAACTTTCCTCTTCTCTGCCTGTTGGGAGAATTGCTTTACCTGTATTCTTTAAATCAGCCAATCCTTTTCTTACATGACAGCTTATTACCCTGCCTGCACCATCTAAATTCTTGACAAACATGGTTCATCTCATTACTTATGAATTCTGCTTTAAAACTTGCTTGAAATGTGTAGGCCCCAGAGCAATTCTCTGCCGGCCTGAATCTGTGGCCCATAAATTGCACCTCTGATCAGCACAATAGACATTCTTTGCTTCTTCGTCAATCTGTGTCTCAGTTGCTCTTATGAGTTTGACAATCCTCTAAGGGAAGGGAGTAGAATGTGTAAAGAACTCACAGGAAAATGAGAAAGTAGAAAATGGCAAACAGGAAAGGCCAAATACAAGTCAAATGGTTTGACAGACTTACGTTTGACAATCAACAATCGCTTTCAATGTAAAATGTTTTTACATTCCAACTAAAAGCCAAAGATTGGAAAGTGCTTATAAAGTATCCCAACCTAACTGTCATTTATAAACTAACTCACTTCAGCTTTGATATACTGGCAGATAGAAAGCAAGAGTGTATGATCAGTATAGAAGGAGTGCCATGTTTACAAGTTAACTGATACAAACAGCTTGGATGATATCACTGGGCCTAAGAGAGTCATTATCCTTTATGCTAATGCATGTAAAATGATGCTATCAGGTGTCATCAAACAAGTAGAGTTGCAAATATACCATATAATGCACTGAAGACCTTGGTCCTTCCAAGGCACAAGAGTGGTCTTCCCTGTCCGCTTTGGATTCTGATGGGTCCTGCCATGCCTTGGCTTATGATTGCATCCAACCAGTCTTTCTCTATCTTGCTCATGCAAAGCTGCCTCGATTACCTTAGCGTGCTGCCTGAAGAGACAAGCTATTATGTCCAAGATTCTTTCTTTATTCCTATGAGCAAGTCTTTGTCAAATAATGTAAGTTTCAGGTTCTGGAGATTTTATTCCTTTGGGATGCCTTCCTCACAGCACTGTAATTTATCTTCACTATACTGCACTGGAGTTGCATATATACTTTTTCAGTTTATTTATTTATTTTGATTTTTGTATGAGTGTTTTGCTTGAATGTATGTAAGTGCACCAGTGTCATACAACGTCTGTGGAGACCAAAAGAGGGCATTGGATCCCTTCGAACTGGCATTAATGGACAGTTGTTAGCTGCTATATGGGTATTGAGAACCAAAATTGGGTCCTCTGTAAGTTCAGCCAGTGCCCTTAACCACTAAGCCATCACACCAGCATGGACCTGCGTAAAACTTTTAAATCTTCAGTTTAAAGTAGTTTGCTATGTTTCAGAGATATAGAGCAACTTTTCATGATTTTAAACTACAGCTCCAAAGGTGAGCAGTATGTGATTCAGAAGCTAAGAATCTCCAAATCTTTGAGAGTAGTCATGGAAATAAACTTTCCACTGATAACTGGGCTTAATAGGTGGGGATTAAATATCTAGTTATCAAGAACAGGAATCACGGAACCTATTGCCCCTGTTCTAATGCAAACTCTCTGCCCTGGAACTTGAATGTCAAAAAACTTGTAATAACTATGCTAGCTTCCATTTTCTCTTATGTAAGATGATGCTGGTAATTGCACTCAAGTTACACAACTTTTGATAAGATTAAGTGAAACAATTAAGGTAAAGTGGGTGTAGCTTATGGAAAATGTTCTGTAATGTTAGCTGCTTTATCAGAATTAACAGCATTAGTGCTATTATTGTTATGACTCTGGACTTGCTGTAGATAAGCATTATATAAAAGAAAGTATTTTAATGAAGGTGCATTGAAATGGTACAAGCTCTTGACAGCTTGTAATGAATTTATCGGATAATAGCCTGGCCTGTAAGTAGGGTGAGTAATGTTTCCCATTATTTCCTCTGTGTACTCATGAATTACAATAGAGTAGATACAAAGAAAAACATTATTCAAGCTTAATTTTATATGGAAACATAGTGCTTACATGGCTCCATCTCTTGCTATTGACTGAAAAACATTTGTAATCTGAAAAACTTTCAAACTTAACAAGGAAATAGAAAACATTTCAGAGCTGAATGTTTGACACGGAGATTAAGATCACTTGCTGCTCTTTCAGAAGATCCGAGTTCTGTTCCCAATACCTGTGTCAGATGACTCATAACTGCCTGTAACTCTAGTTCCAGGGCATCCAACACCATCTTCTGGCCTTCACGGCCTTCACAGGAACCTGTATACATGTGCACATGCATGCACATACATATTGACATACAAATATACACATGAATAAAAATAAATAACTTTTAAAGGGAAATGAATGCTTCGCATACATTTATGCTATATTAAGAAGTATTTTGCAAAGAAGAGCAACAAAATTTATTTTTAAAATGTAAAGTTCTATAAAAACACTTATCCTATTCCATAAGTTCAAAACTCAGTGGCAATGTAAATCACATATTGAACAATGTATTCTGTGACACATTTTCAAATACATACTGACTTAGCATAGCATATGTCTGCCTGTTTGAGTCCTTTAGAAGAGTAGGTGTTATCACATAAAGCCATACTTTGTGCATATTATTTTTATTCTTACCTAATGTCCCTTTTCTGCTGCAGTGTGTGATCAAGCATACCAAGCGCATCCTATCCTCTCTCTTCCATCTTTACTGCCAATTTCCCAGAGCTTTATTGCTTTGTAAAACCCTCACCGTTTTTTTGCTACATGTAGTGATCTGTTTGTTCCTAGTGACCCCAGAAAATTTTGCTCCAGCACCAGTCCTGGGCTTGGGGAGTTTAGAAAGAACCCCAAGAAAAAAATATATATTCTCTTCACAGCCTATTAAAGTGACAATACAGCAGAATTTAATTTGATCGCTGGACCCGCCATGGTTTTGATTTATATGGTTTCTTTAATGACTAATAGCAATGCTTGCATTTAACCATTCGTGGATCCTTTTTGAAATATTTTTTCACACTTTTACCCACTTTAAAAATGTACTATTTTCCTCCTTATACATTTGGTTTTGTTGGGTATAATCTTTTCTTTTAAAATGTTTGAGGCTAGGCATGATGGCACATGGTTTTAATCCTAGCTCTCAGGAGGCAGAGGCAGGTGGGTTCCTGTGAATTAGAGACCAGCCTGGTCTACATTATGAGACTGACAAAAAAAAAAAAAAAAAAGGAAAATTTTTTTCAGTCTTTGTTTCACTTGTTTTTTATTGATGTATCTTAAAGGACAAAAACACATAATTTTGATAAAGTTTGATTTGTCCTTTCAATGAATTGTGCTTTTATGTCATACCTAAGAATTCTTACCATATTTCAGAGTCATAAATATTGCCTATTTCCATTTAACTATCATGTTGGGTATTAGAGGATTTTTTGCTATTGTTCTAAACTGTGGAATGAATTTATTGGTGGCTACAAAATCGTTAATGTGGATTTTGATAGACATTGAGTCTATTGATCAAGTGTCATCTTATTAAAATTGTCTTCTGATCCATGAACAAGGAACATCTATTTGTTTGTTTAGTTCTTATTCAAATGTGTTGAGTTGTTCCACTAATACATTGTATGTGTAATCTGTTAGGGTTATAGCTAAGAGCTTCATTTGAAGGGGTCTCTTAATAGTAAGAGCATTGCTCCTGAGCTGTTGCTTATAATCTGTAGATCAGGTTCACAGACTAGATCTGGGAATCACTGTTGCAGTGTTGAATCTTAAATTTGCAGCTTGAGGCAAAACTGCTTCTTATTGAAACCTCAGTCATTTCTTTGAAGGACTTCAACTTATTAGCTGATAGAAACAGTATGTAGGATTTCTCAATCTGTGTTGATGGATGCCTTAATCATATTTAATAAATATATTTCACAGCAACATCTCCACTGATTACTAAGCACTAGCTGGACACCTTAGACTAGCCAAGTTGATATTTAAAATTGCCTCCAACATTTGCTGCCTTCTCCTTCTCCCTGCACCCCATGTCGTCTTTGATCCATTTTCTTTAACTGGAAGGATTTTCTTGTCATTATTTTAATCGAATCAAAGCTTTTTTATCCCAGGGGATAAGGCAAAGTTGACTTAATCTTTTCTGACTGCAGTTTCAATGCACCTTGTCCTTAATTTTAATTTTTGCTCTTTGGATGTGGGAATCAATTGATTTTTTCAAATACTCAGGTGTATTAATTTATAGACTTTCTTAACTCCTTCAAACTTTGCTTACATTTACAAGTCAGCCAATTCTTTTCCATTCAATATCTTTCTTATATTACCTCACTAAATATAACCAAGGCAAACGTCCCGTGTTTATAACTTCCTTTCCCTAAAGCTGAAAAATTATCAGGTGATGCCATACCTGTGGCAAACGTCTCTTCACTACATAAACACAAATAATTCTTGCTCAGTTTAATTACAGTGACTGCATCTTCCCTGCTCCTGACACATGTGCTATGTGTTGCTATTAGGGTTTTAGTTATAATTACTATTATATCAGCATCGAATTCTTGTAACAGTTCTTATGTTAGCCAGGATAGGTGAAGTCTTGACACATTATATACACAATCTAGCTGTGTATTCACTGCCACTTCTAAAATGTTGCTTTTCATGACAGAGGACTCAAATTGTAGAGGAGAAATAATCCAGTAATTAAGCGCATCAGCTCAGATGTAGCAGCAATGATTTCTCTTATGCACTAACAGGATAGAATTAGCTGCAGGGTACCTTCACCGAAATGATCCTAAGTGTACAACGCTTTCCACTACTGATCATTCACAAAGCAGAAATGCTAAACCTATAATTTATACCATCTCTTGTGCTGTAAGTTACCATGGGAAATTTAATTTCATAGAATAACTTTAATCTTTTCGTGTAATTACTAGAATGTTATAGGCTGTATACACTTCCTCAAAAGATCTCCTATTACTTTAATGTCATTGTATTTGGAGATGAGGTTTTAAGAAAGGTTAACAGACTTCACAAGGGCAGAATCTTGATATAGCAGGATCTACTTAGAAGAGGGTAGACATTAGGAATGCACTGAAGAAGCTCTGATGAGAAGACAGCTGTCTGAAAGCCAAACAGAACCCTCAGGACAAATCAGTCCTGCAAACTTTCTTTGAATTCCAGACTCCAGGCTATGAGAAAATCAATTGATTTGGTTCAAGTCACCAAGCTTGTGGCATTTTGCTATGAAAGCTCAAGCCAACTAATATAGCAAATATAGTAATTTTAATAATGAATTATACTGTAGACAGCAATTTAGTAAATCATTTGGTCAACATATTTCGAATGAATTAGTGTGCTATTTTTTAATTTATTTAGAGAAACCCACAATTAAATATGAAATATCCAAACTTATTTGAAATGTGTGGTTAAACCATCTGATGGATTGCAGCAAAATTTATCTGGCAGTTCTTTATAAGTGGGCAAGATTGTGAAATCAACATAATAAAATGTACTTTTCAATAATCAAAGAAATATTCTATTTTCAAACTTTTTTTCTTTAATCTGTTCCCACTTGCTTTCCTTGGGCCTTAGCCCTGCCCCACTGAGTGTGTCTGAGTAGCTAGCCAGGATGAGATATCCAAACCATTCCAGGCCCATCCCATTGCTTTGGGACCATCTCCAGTCCCTCCCACTGCTTCAGAGCTTAGGCTTTCTCTCCTAGATAGTAAGAACTAGCCCAATCTGTTCCTATCAGTTTTCTTTGGGTCTTGGCCCTGTCCCACTGAAGCTACCTGAGAACACCTGCCTATCTGGGAGAGAGCCATATCCCTTTGTGCCAGCTCATCATTCCCCTGCTTTGTGACCAACCCAACTCAAACCTTCTTTGCCCAGCTAGTTAGAAGAGGCCCAGATGATATCCATCACCTCAACTTGTGCCTTCATCCTCCTGTACAGTTCCTATCTAGCCTTCCTGGATCCATCCAGTACCTCCAATAAAAATCGAAAGAGAACCGGAAGCACAGACCAACTAACTGTTCTTGCCACAACAGAGAGCAGCCAAGCTACAAAACAAACAGAATAAAACTTCAGCTCAACAAAAACAGGCATGAGTTTCATATCAAACACACAAGTAACAAAAGAAATCTACTTGCCAAGACCTCAATGAAAAAAATACAAATAATATGAATAATGACAAGTATGTCCCCCTCAAATCCCACCAATCCTAAAATGGGAGTGACCTAAAGGAACTCCAGGACACAGGATTTAAAAGAAAAAAATCATAAACATGATCAGAGAATTCAGTGAATTATAAGGATGCACAAATAACTCAAAGAAGATAAGATAAACTCTTGACAGAAGTTCAATAAAATACAAATCTATGGATGAATGTAATAACAGAGATAATGCAGAATTTGTAAAGTGAATTCATGAGAGATAGAAATATTGAAGATAGCTCAAGCTGAAATGAAGATGGAATTCAGAAGGTTAATTAGCCAATTTGAAATGACAAGAAAAAGCCTTACCAACAGAATGAATAAAATGGAAAACATTATCAAGACTGAATTACAAAGTTGAAAATTTGAACCACTCAAGCAAAGAATATGAAAATTTTAAATTAACACATGACGGGAATATATAGGAAATGTGGGGCACCATGATAAGACTAAATTTACACATCATAGGCATACAGGAAGGAGAAGAATCCCAAGTAAATGACATTGTCCGGATCTTCAACAGGATTATAGAAGAAAATGTCCCTAAATTAAAGAAGACATACTCATGTAGACACAAGAAGCATACAAAACACCAAAGAAGACAGGACCAGAACAGAAACTGACCACAACATATAAGTAAAAGTACTAGATGTACAGAACCAAGAGAAAATACTGAAAGCTTTGAGAGAAAAGCAACAAATTACATAGGAAAGAAAACTCATCGGAAGTACAGCAGACTTTTCAGTGCAAACTATAAAAAGACCCTGAAGCAAGTTTTCGAAACTCTAAATGATCCTCAATGCCAACCCAGAATACTTTACCCAGAAGAACTGTCTATCATAAACAAAGAGAAAAGAAAAATCTCCCATGACAAGAATAGGCAAAAAATGTTAAATCCACAAAACGAACACTAAAGAGAATACAAAAGACTGAGAAAAAGAATGACCATAACCAAGAAACTAAGGAAAAAACATACTGAAGGTAGAATTATGGAAATACAAAATAGGACTTAAAACACAAACAGAAATTAAAGTGACAATAAACAATACATATCTTTCAATAATAACTTTGACTATAAATAGCCTCAACTTCCCAGTCAAATGATACACATTAGTTGAATGGATTTAAAAAATCCATCTTTTTTATGTGCAAGAAACTTACCTCACCTTCAAATATAGGCACTATCTTAGGGTTAAAAGATGGGGAAAAAAATCCAAGAAAATGGTACTATGAAACAAAAAAAGCACTGCAATTCTCATATCTGACAGAATAGACATCAACTTAAAATTAAGCAGAAGACATAAGGAAGGTCACTTCATTCCGATTAAGGAAATGATTTTCCCAAAAAAGAAGTTACAATCATGAACATATGTGCACCAAACCCAACTGCACCTAATTTCATAAAAAGAGTACTGCAGAAGCAAGAAAACAAATGACACAGTTAAAAAAATGGGCTACAGTTCTGAAAGCAGCCATCAACAGGAAAATCAGCAGCACTGTGAACTACAGTGCAGTGCTGGCACTTTTATCTTGGGAGTAATCAACAGCTATTCAATTGGACTTAAAGCCTTCTCAATGGGCGATTACTCAAGAGTTGCAATATGAACAGAGCCAGATACTCCTAACTGGAGAGGGCATAGATCCTAGAGAAATCCTTACCTCTGTCACATTCTTAGACGAATGTAATTTCTTAATGTACGCTAAATGTGGATTCTTCTATTTAAAGACTAGTATACCTTTCACCATTCATCAAAGAAACTTCTTTTGCAACAGATGGAGACCAATACAGAGTTCCACAACGGATCACAGACAGAGAGAATAAGTGTCTGTGAGATGCCCATGCCTAAGTGACCCATCTATAATAGAACCTCTACACCCAAAGCTCACAAAGCATAGCAAAACTGGAGGTAGAGAGAATACTAAGGCATCTCTCAACCCTTACCAGCCAAGCTTCCATAGGCAATAGAGGGTCATGCATACTGAAGGCCACAACGGCGCAAAGTGTAGAGAATTACAGACTGCAGAAAGTGTGTTCTTAGAAAAGATTTCTATATTAAACATCACCACCCATGGCACAGGGACCGTCTTGGAGGAAGTGCCATAAAGATTGCAAGAACCAGAGTTGGTGCATGATCATAAGGAAAGAGAGTCTTCCAGGCCTCTGGAAACTTGCTCACATGAACTTACAGCAATGGTAACAGCATGCACAAGACCCATGTAAACTCAGTCAGACAAAAACCCATCTTAGACTGGGGGAAATGTGCAGAGTAGCCAAGAAACTACTGGAAGCTGATTACTGTTGCCTTAGGGAGAACTGATCTTCTTTAAGGGAGGGACTATAGATAGGCTAACTAGTCCTCAGTGGATGAGCTCACCATGAGGAACATCTGAGTACACAAACTTGACTCAGTAGGTCTTAACATATATAATGGAATATATGAGATTCAGAGGGGGCAGGGGCTATTAAAGGGTGTAGACAGGGTAGGGGTTCTAAAAAGGATTAAGATGCATTGTATGAAATGCACAGAAATTCAGTAAAAAATAGACATTAAGGGAGAAAATGCCTTCTTTCTTATAAGGAGAGTCTTTTAATCATATTGATTTCTATCCTTGCCTGTAAGGTTCTTTTTCTGTATCAACTTATGTTTCATTTCTCTAAGTAAGTCTCATGTTTTGAATTTTAACTTGATATTGTTGCCCAATGTGATAAATTAAGTTAAAGTCGAAATATAACATTTGTGAATTTGTTTGTAAAATTCACAGTGATATTTTCTAAAACATGTTTTCTTAGGGACTTCAACATTCTTGCTTATTTGAATAATGAAAGATGAAAAACTGTTTTGCAAACTTGGAAAATAAGAATGTACTTTGGTGGATTTATGCATGGCAAGAGTTGCTCTGCATGGCAAGTATAGAAATAGCTGTCTCTCTTTCATATCTCTTAATATCACTTGGTATCTCTCAACTAGGTATACCCTTGAATGGATAGATGTAACTTGGTTTGTCTGAATAACTATAACAGTTCAATTGAGTATTGTCTGTCTCTCAGATAAATATCTTGTTCTTTTTGAATAATGATTCATGCCTAACAACAAGGGGTATAGACTCTAATTAGTAACACTCAAATTTAGCTTCTTCAGATAACAAGACAAGATTAATTTCTCAGCTATAGCAGATTTACAGTGATGGGAAATAAACCAATTCTGACCCAGTAACCCAGCTTCTTTTATAAACATTTTTTCTCTTTTGTTATATAAAATCCTTCTGCTTAGAACTGCCTTATCCTGACAGTCTATTTTCCTTCTGTGAGTTCACTCATTAACAAGTTAATGCACTATGACATGTGATCTGGATCAATTTTTCTGAGAATTTATGTTCTAACAAGTCAAACTCAACATGCGCTATCAATTGATGGTATTGCCTCCAAATTCTAATAAAACAAAATGAAGTTGTCAAGAGTGAAAATCATTTTATTATCCCTGCTCTTCACTTATCTACAAAGCTATAAGTACCTGTCCTCAAAATTAGACCCTTCTCTGCAATTTCAAGAGAAAAAAATATTTTCTTTACTTCTAGATATGTTTCTGTACTTGTTTACTGGGTTGTTTTGGTTTTTTTCTACTCCAATGGTTCTGAAACATTGCTGTTCTCTAAGTTATAGGAAACAGAAGACAGGAAGATTCAGGCAAAAAAATGGTGTGGGGGTGGGAAATGAAGAGGTAGGAAAAGCACTAGTCAAAGTGAAGTCAGCATGAACAGTTGTATGGACTACCAAGATCCTGTAACCAAAGTAAAGAATGTATTAAGAGAGATCAGTAGAAGCCATGTGACATCAAAGAACAGGGGCAAAATATTGAGGGTTAAATGTTTAAGCTGAAATGTGGGCAGGGGATGAGATAACAGACAAGATAAAAGAGAAAGTTGACCAAAATGAAGGATCTATAAAGAAGGATTATGAAAACTCATTAGTTTAAATAAGCAAACTGAAAATACAATTGTAAAACAAAGAGTTTGAAATAGGTACCCTGCATAAGTGGACATTGGTGGTCCAAGAAGACATGGATTATTAAATGGGTTACCTCCCTACTAGTTACTAGGAAGGAAGGCTTCAGAAACATGACAGTTTATTGCTATTGTTTTTAGTTGCATATCATAACTAAATGGTTAGATTCTGTTGCTTAACTTATCACACATTTTGTTTGCAGGACATAGAGAATTCAAGCTCATACTGATTAGGAAACTCTGTTCCTGTGAGTTAGCTTTCATAGTTCTGGAAGGTGCTATGTACGCTATGGGGAGAAATGACCTCACCAGTCTAACCCATTCCTCGAACCAGCAGCCTATATTACTGTCTGGTCAGGTGCCATACACCCTCTTGAGGAATAGTGGCATACATAACTCTTGTGGGGATAATCATTCACTCTCTGACTGAATTTGAGTCCTGCTCTATAGGAGGAAATTCATGTTTGAGACCGTAAAACTGGATTAAAAATGAAACATCTATATGGAGGTCATAGACTCTTCAGGGGAATCTACTTTTGTTATCCCGTTAAATGGTCATGTGATCAAACTGTTTTCTAGATATTTGTGCCCATAATTTTTTGCTCCTGTCAACTGTTGCCAGAGAAGTTTCTCTTTGCAGTGGTAGTGATTAATGCAGAGATTCATAAGTGTTCAAAGTGCTGCGAATAATGTTTATGAGTATTCAGTCTTAGACTGAAGATATATATATATCAATCTCCCCAACACTGTTGCTCAGGGAACCTCATGGAAAAGGGTGCAGAAGAAATACACATGCTGGCTAATGAGGAGGAGTGCTGTAAGTACTGTCTACAGGACTTGCCATGATTGCTGAACATATGAAATCATTGCAGCTGTGGCTAACTTCATAAGACTTCCCCAAAATCACTCCATTTTAAAATGCCACAGGGGTTTTGAGACTGATATATTAGGCCTTGCTAAGGAGCCTTGGGCAGTTGATGGCTGCTAGGAAAGAGAGGGTCATTTTTCTTTATAGGTGTGGCCACTTATGACCCCACACACATGTGCATAAGAACAGTAATAACTGGACTCAGAGGGTTATAAATAAAAACAATAAAATGTTTTTTTTTCTTTTTGCATAGTCTGGTCCGTTTTATTTAGCAATCTTTTTATGTTGATAGTTTATAAATCATATCCATTCAAAAATATTTACCATTTTTTATATACTAAACATCTGTTACCCAGTGTTTGAAATAATAGAACACAGATATCATCTCCACAGCTATATAATTGCGATTGTGATACATGTAAAAGGGCATTGCAGACTTTCAAATCTGATATGGTATTCCTGAGACTCAAATGTGGAACAATTTAGAACATAGAAAATCAACAACCTAATTCATAAATACTGCTCATCAGGATATTAAGTGGGAAGGAAATATGTTTTTAAAAAAACAGAATTTGGGGAAGTTCCTGATATAGAAAAGAATATTTTCAGTGGATCACAATAGGTTGGTATGAGCTAGGTATGACAGGACATATCATCAATCCCAGCATGGGGGAGGCAGAGGCAGGCTGAGCTCTAATAGATCCAGTCCATCCTGGTCTACACACTGGGTTTCAGGCCAACTGGGGCTACAGGAAGAGCCTGTCTCAAAGAGACAAAAAAAAATAAAGATTATGTGATATATGAAATTATTTTGCAGCAGATCAAGATTGAGAATTAAATCTACAAAAAGTAACAAGATATACAATAATTAAAGTATTGCAAACCTTTGCTAATAAATTCTGGATGAGAAAAGAGACATGAAAAAAAGTTATGTGGTATTTCTGGTTTGGATACATCAAGAAATTCTCTGAGCCTGAGCTCTTGGTGTTAAGTCAAGGTATAGGAGAAAGAAGGGACAGAGTTTAGTTTATTAAACTCTAGATGCCTACAAGGCATTCCTTTGAAATTAGACACATATAATTGGAACTTAGTAGCTTTCTGGGACATAGGAAAAGATTTTATGACTATGGGAACTTGAACGGGGTCATTTACATTGTAAAAGTACAGATAATAGGTATATGTAAAATTATAGGAACAAGCAGTGAGAAAATAAATATAAATGTAACCTAAGACTAAAGTAGAATAGGAAGGATTTGGAGAGAAAGAAAACAGGTAGATTTTAGTGTCATGAAACCAAGAGAAAGGAATGTTTTACATACAGAGCTTTCACTTGTGAGAACAAGAGGTTAAGAAATATGTTCATTGGATGCTTATCACAATTAAGACCTTAATGCTAGTCACAAAAGTCCTGAAGGGCATGTGTACTATTCTCCCTAGAGAATTCTGAATGACGTTTATTATTCAGGTACAGCTACAAAGAGTTTCCCTTTTGTGTTAAAAAAAAAAGAAAGAAAGAAAGAAACCACTATGTTTGGAGCTGAAGATGGCACAGCGATTAGGAGCACTGGTTCCTCTTGCACAGGATCTGGGTTTGAGTCCCAGCACACACATGGCACCTAAAAACCATGAGGTCATAACTCCAGTTCCAGGGGATCTGGTGCCCTCTTCCAATCTCTTTGGGCATTGCACAACACAGGTGCACTTTGATGTAGTCATTACACTTACACACATAAATTTTTTAATAATAATTATAAAACAAAATAAAAAGCTCTGATGAGGTGAAGGGATCTAAATACCATCAAATCACATTGTATAGGAATCATAAAACATTTAAAAACATGTTCTCATTTGGTACTGACTTCATGAGAGGTGGCAGGTTTGAGATACAGATGATGTAACTATCAAAATGGAAGGTGAAGTTCCATGATTATTCAAGAAGTAAAACTTAACCATATTGCAAGTTTTAGAACATGTTCATTCTTAATCACCATAACTTTCTCTGGGGACTTTTACTTGCTACAGTATTTTATGTAATACATTAATAGAAATATTCTTGAAACATCAAGCAGTCTCATACTTTATGAACTGTGGTACATAGATTTCATTTTCTCAGTCATTAGCTTATGAAAATATGTTGATTTATGCCACAATATGCTTGGAATCCACTCTTAAAGTTTGCATGTATAACATTCATTCACTAAATTGCCTGTGCAAGTGTTTGGTTACGATGGAGAATTAATAACATAGTAGGTGTATGTGGACGCTGATGAGGGAGAGATTGTATAGGAAAAAAATGTTCTCTCATGCATGGAGCACAAAGGGTTCAGAGGAAGTGGGAAAACACCATAATTCCAAAAAGTCTTGGAGAGCCAGAGGAAAGTGTGCTGATATAGGTGTGAACATTAATAAGTGGTTTAGAGGTATACATGTTAGAATTTTGGTATTTGATATGATAATATTGCATTATTTGTGCATTGAGATTGACTATACCACACAGATATATGGTGGGATTTAAGGTAATGTATATGTTACAATTAGATTAGATTCACATGTACTGAGATTGGACACACTCTCTCCCTGTCCCCTTTTCTCTCTTTCTCTCTCTATTTCTCTCTTTAGTTCACTTTCTGTCTCTTCCAATATAATCACTTTTGAGGAGAGCAGAGAAATTTTAGGTGCAAGTTGTAGAATACATGATATGTATTAATACAGGCAGATCGAAAATACGCATATGAGAAATGAAAGATTTAATAGCACAAGTAAAATCAAAGATAAGTTTCAGGAATAATATGAAAATTCCTGACCACTGACATTGTTCTCCACTCCTAAGCTGCTAAAAAGATGAAGATTTATCATATTGACTGGTGCCTCAAAAGGCATGCAGAAGCCAACTGGAACAACTTAAGCTGAAGCTGCAAGTTCAGGGAGAGAAATTGTTTGATTCAGGGATGCTGGCCCAATCCATTTTATCTGACAGTTGAAGAAAGATTCACAGTAACAGAATCACATTAGAGAATCCAGAACAAAGCACCACCAGAGACCAAACAAGCAACTTGGCTCACACACCAAGGCTAGAGCTAGCAGTAAGATGTAGTTTACTGGATTCCGAGTAAATATCATTGGAAAAATTGTCAGAGCTTATGAATATCCACCTTCAAGTGTACTGACTGCTGTGGTTATCACACTTTAATTTAATGTCCATTTCCACTTTCAATTTTTGTATATATACAGAAGGACCCTGTATATTTCAACTTCTTCAGCGTTTGACTGAGAAACTTTACCAGAAGAGGTAAATGGATAATAACTGAAGAGCTATCACAGGACAATATTACAAACCCTAACTTACTTTGCTCTCAGTTTCTCTCTTGTCAAAATGTTAGTATTCTCATTATTTAGTTACTTTATCTCACACTGATCTTCTGTTTCACATCACTGACAGCTGAGAAGAAAAACAAAATTGGGTCACCACAGGAAGAAGTTTAGATAGAAAAACATAGTTGAAACAGACTATGGGAAGGGAATGTTCTACAAATGACCAGGATATATATATATATACACGTATATATATGCTATAATTTGTTCACCTTATAATTACCACCATAACTATTCCTCTTTCCCATCCTGGCTTCGAATTATCATGGATAATATATGTATATGAGTATGCAGGTCCATGTTCCAACAATAATTATTTTTAAATAAATAATTTTCTTTATTCTCAAAAATTTGACACATATGTATAATGAAATCTGATCATATTCACTCCCTTTCCCCCTTCTAGCTTTCCCACACTTCCTCCAAGATTAACACATCCCCAACTCAAGTTCCTTTTTTACAATAACCCACAAAGCCCAATTAGTGCTGTACGTATGTGTTCCAACAGTTATTCTTTATAATAAAATTATGGACAATAATTTTTGAGAAACATATACCCAAGCACTTGTGTGTTTCTGACGTTTCTCACAGTGCCTCTGTGCTTATTAATCTTATGCCTAAGCCTGTATTTAAAGTATCTTGATTAAATTACAACTGTGCTTCCTAAAAAATGTGATGGGTGATAAAGAATTTTACTATTCATTTAAACTAATTTTAATTAACTTTTCCATGAAATGAAAGTAAACAGAATTGTTTCAAGTGCATTTTATGTAACCAGAGGTCTCTCAAAACAATGTCAAATTTGTTAGTATCATTACAGAAAACTATACACAAGCAATTCATAAACTGAGATATAAAAAATGAATAAAATGATAGTAAAATGATTGTTTCAAAATCATTTACATTAACCAAATTATGAATGAAAAGGAAATAGCTAAATTAGTAAAAGTATCTACACATAACATGTAGCTTAACATCCTGCATGGTGAAGCTTTCTTTCCTGGATCAGGAATAGGACCATAGAATCTATGGTCTTACAACAGCAACACAGGATAAACGATGGGAAATGGCAAGGAAGAAATCTAACTTTCTATATTCAAATGACATATTCTCTAAATTAAAACCTACAGGATGAGGGTTATCTCAGAGTGTTTGTATAGCATGTACAAGGCCCTGAGTTCAATTCCAAGAAACAAAGTGACAAGAACATACAACATAATTTCTAAAACTATTATGTGAGGTTATATAAGTATCAAAATCAACACAATGATAGCATAAATTTGAAAAGGAACTTATATGTCCTTCAGCCAGAAAGAAAAAGGAAGTACCTGTCATTTGGAAAAAAAATAAATATGCATTATGAAAACTGGAGAAAATCTTATTAAGTGAATTAAACAAATCTCTGAAAGTCACATATCACATGCTTTCTCTCAATTGTGGTTCATAGATTTTACATAGATACATAAGATCATGTATGTCTATGTGTCATGAAAGGA
This sequence comes from Eospalax fontanierii, assembly GCA_035773235.1. Classification (NCBI taxonomy): domain Eukaryota; kingdom Metazoa; phylum Chordata; class Mammalia; order Rodentia; family Spalacidae; genus Eospalax; species Eospalax fontanierii. The sequence continues at coordinate 27,879,770 of CM069538.1, read as the reverse complement.
GAAAGAACACGGACTAGTGAGGAAAAGGAGACTAACTGGAAAGTGATATGGGGTCTACAAGCAGGGACATACTCAACAGAAACTATATGTGCATGAAAAATTAATTAAATAAGTTTAAAAAGTAGGAATATCAAAATTGAATGGGACACCTACATCCCATCTTCTCCACCTAAGGTTCAGGGACCATTGCAGAGGAGGAAGAAGAAAGATTGTAACAGCCAGATGTAGTAGGTGAATACAAGGCAACTGTGTGGTCTGGACAACACAGAGTACTTTTACATATGAAGCCACATTTATGATAACATACACGAGACCTGTGCAAATATAAGCCAGACAGGGGCCCAGCGTGGATGGGGGAAGTGGGCAGAAAGCCCAAGGCCTAGATGAAAATCTGTTGACATTTGATAGATGCTGGAATAGGAAGAGTTTGTTTCCCTTACTTGCATGATGCCAGGTAGGTTGATGAGATTCCAAGGGATAGACCCACAGGAAAGAGCACTTCAGAAACACAGGTTAGACAAATAGTTACAAACAAAGACAAATAGTAATAGAGGTCATGAATTCAGTAGGAGGGTAGCAATATTGGAGCAGACAGCAGGAAGGAGTGTTGGGGGTCCCAGCACTCCGGGCCAGCCCAAGGGCACGGAAGGATCTCCGCCCTGGGGGAGGGACGAGTAGGCGCAGAGTCAAAACACCGACTCCGGGAGTTGAATGGAAAGCCAGCAGTGGTGGTCTGCTGCAAATTCATTTAGTCAAGAAAGAGCAGAGAGACTTATAGGTCTTGTTAGCCAATAGCCTTCTGGGTGGGGTCCTGACTACAGCCAATGGCAGTTTGCTTCCAGGTGGATCAGGTTCCCTCCAGGTGCTGGGCAGAAACTGGCCTCACAACCAACCACACCCATGAGAGCCATTCCTCCATTCCTCCTGGCAGGTGGCGGAGCTAGGCCCACCCTGCATTACGCCCAATGAAGGAGTTCAAAAATTAACAAAACACATTGTATGAAATTCTCAAATGGATAAAAGTATCAAATGATAATTTATGATTACTTCAAAGGAAATGAACTATATCAATCAACATGTAACAATATGTGTATAAGATTTATAGGTATAAATTTATAGAATTTATAATCTGAAAAGTACAAAATTCTGATTAAAAAATTTTAAATATACTACATAAATGGAAAGATACATATACCCTAATTTGATCCTTATCTCAAAAATGACACCCTATGAAATTATACCAAGGGTTTGGACATAGAAACTCTTAAATTCTTATTGAAAGACTTAAATCCTAAAACAGTTAAAATGGTATTGACGGAGGAGAATTAAGTAGGAGGGATATACTTCTGATACTAAGTTCACAATGTGTGGGCACAGGTGGGAGGGCAAAAAAAAGATGAACAGAAACACTTATGAAAATAGTCGGATTGACTTTAGACAGGATTGGTTGACTGAAGCAAAGTTCATATTTTCAATATATTTTATAATACAGACTCAAAAACAAATCTCACTCTATAAAATTTAACTCCAAGTGGAGGTAAATGAAAAAGGCTGTAAATCATTTATTTAAATCTAGATCATCAATTCTATTCCACAGATTAATGTACCTCTTTATATGGCAGTACATTTTAGTTTTTTTTAAGTTTTTTGCTATTTTATTATTTTTTAATTTTATGTATATGAATGTATTGTCTTCATGTGTGTAAGTGCACCTGTGTTGTGTCATACAATGCCTGAAGAGATCAGAAGATGGTGCTGAATTCCCCTGGAACTGGAATTATTGATGGCTTTTAGCCACCATGTAGGTGCTGGGAACTGAATCCAGGTCCTACACGAGAGCAGCCAGCACACTTAACTGCTGAGCCATTTCTACTGTCCCCATTCTGTTTTTTTACTAAAGCTCTATAGTGAAATTTCAGATCAGGGATGGTAATGCCTCTAGCAGTTCTTTTATTGTTCAGGACTATTTTTGCTATCCTGGATTTTTTTGTTTTCATATGAAATTTCCTATTATCTTTTTCAATTTCTGTGAAGAAGTGTGTTGGAATTTTAATGAGTATTGCATTGAGTTTCTAGATTGTTTCTGATTGAATGGCTGTTTTCCCAGTATCAATCCTACTGATTCATGAACATGGGGTGTCTTTCTATCTTCTGGTATCTTATTCAATTTCTTTCTTCAAAGTCTGAGCTTTCATTAAACAAGTCCAGTGTGGAGATTCCTCAAAAGACCTGAAATTTATCTACAATATGACCCAGCTATATTGGGGCGTATACCCAAAGAAAACTCTATACCCTACTCAAAGATATCTGTTCATTCGTGCTTATTGCTGGCCTTTTCACAATAGTAATGAATTAGAAACACCGTAGATATCCATCAACTTGATGAATGGATAATTCAAGTGTACCACACATACACACAGTGGAATATTATTCAGCTCATAAAAATGAAATTATGACAACCACGGGTAAATAAATTAGAATCTTCTGGAAAGAATCTTCCTGAGTGAGGTAACCCAAACCAGAATGACAAATGTCACATATTCTCTCTCAGAGCAGAATGCTAGCTTTGAATTCCTTAGATATTTATGTTTCAATCTGAAAATCTAGAGAGGCCAGGAAAGTAATAAACATCCATGGTGAAGGCTTCCTAAGAGGGAGGTGGAATACAGAGACACACGTTTGGAAAGGGGTATAATAGAGTAGGCCCTCATACATGGGGTGAGGAATGGGAGCGCAAGGCATGGAAGGGAATATGGGGAAGGAAAACTAATACTAACAACCTCTAAGAAAGTATGGAAACCTACCACTATAGAATCTACCTAAAATACATACATATCTATTATGAAAGGAGACTAAAAGGTGTTCCCTTATAACAGGGGGTCATTGCCCCTTCTAGATACTAAAGATTAGTGAAGTAAAAGCCCAGTGCCAGGAATGGACTTCCTCATTGGAAGCTGTTGATCAAAGATCCCAAAGACTTACAAATAATACTGGATATTACCTCTGCCCCTGTTTACCTACCAGAACTTCATGGTAGACCCTATTACTAAAGATGATACTACATGCATGAGTTGTAGAAACAACAAGGAGATATCAAGCTGGTACTGGCTTCAAAGCCTCATCTCTACTGACTAGATTTCATTGTGCTAGAAGGTGCTATGCTAGCTAGCAGAAGAGAAAATTAATCATTAACTTTACAGAATTGTGAATCCAGCAAACTGTAACAACTTGACTGACAAGATATTACCTCTAAGGTAATAATAGCATGACTATTATGGGAATAACCAATTACTCTCTAAGAGGAGAAAGGTCTGCATCAGAGGATGGACCCCCTAACTAATAATGATACCAGGGATAAGAATTTGTGGGTAGACAGATCACAGGCCATAGGAGAGAGTCTACTACTATTATTTGGCTAAATAGATATAATATTGATCTGACTCCTAATGACTTATTGTTGTACCCATAAATTAATTTTTCTCTACTCTCAGAAGAGAAGCTTCCTTAAGCAGCAAGTGATGATTAACACAGACACAAAATTGGCTCTCCCCACCCTCTGGCTCTTATGATCTTTGCTTGTTCTTCTCCAATGATCCCTGCGCCTTGGGAGGCAATTTGTTACAGGTATCCTATTCAGGGATAAGCAGTCTTCAGTCAGTCCCTTCTTCTCTGCACATTAGCCAGTTTCTTTCCATTGCCCCTTGGAAATGGATGTATATCTAAAATCATGGGAATCACCAGAGCTAAACCAAGAAGAGATCAATAGCTTAAACAGACCTTAACATATAAAGAAATTGAAACAGTAATCCAAAATCTCCCAACTAAAAAAAGCCCAAGCCCAGATGGATTGACATCATAATTCTATCAGACATTTAAGATGTTATTTAAATTATTCAAAAAGATAGTCTGGAGCTATAGCAGAAGCAAAAACGATGGTGATGGACCTTAGAAACCTCTGTAAATATTGTTCAAGTGCTACAGAGAGAAAAGTAAATAAAGTAGCAGGTGACATCACAGAAAAGAAGAGCCAGCGCTCTAAGTAGAGGTTAAGGAAAAGAAGAGGTCTATTGAATTCCTTTATTCTTTCCAGTATTGTTTTGAACATACGTGGCCCCCTTTTGCAACATGAGGACTTGCAAAGCAGTATCAGCCCAGCACACCCTAGTCATTCCTGTAAGAGGAGCCAAAGTTCACCCATGGAGGGAAGAATTTGAAAGAAGACTGCATGCAATGCCCTTATATGTAGGCAATTTTGTGTGTTCCGTTTCTTACTCCACACTTGTATGTATCTTCAGGAGAGCAGGAGATGTTGTATCAAAATCGTACTAGAGATGTGACTGCAGTGTTGTACTGAGGACAGGAGGTGACAGTGGGCAATGACCAGAGACTGCATTGTGATGCCCTAAAGACACTGCCCTGGCTTGTACACTTTTCTGTAATGAGAAAGTACAGAAATTGATGAATGGGCTTAAGAAATCCCCTATACCAGAAAAGTGGGTTTATCTGTACTGGGACTAGTAAAAACAGTTCTTATGAAATTTTATGTTCTCAAAAAGGAATATGGTACATAAGTTAAACAGGATGGAAACATTTGAATTAAAGTCAGGAAAAAAAATCATTTAGCCTTTAAAGAAAAAGTAGAAATGTGTGGGGAAAGTAAATTGCCAGTTACTATCTATGACAGAAAATATGTGGACAAAGTGAAATTTTAAAAATCGTTGACCAAAAGTTGCTCTGAATAATGGAAAATTTTAACAGTTGATCGAAATACATAGAATTCTTGAAGAACAAATCTAGAGAGTGTTTAGAGAACTTCAAGGACATCAATGTCCAAAGACTCTGATGTAAAGAGAAAGAGAACTGATTGATAGGATATGCACATGGAAAAAGAAGTGATTGCTAGGAACTGACCAAGCTGTTCTGGAAGGTGGTAGATACAAAATCCATCCAGGTGAGTCCAGGTGAGTAGGACAGAAACACTGGAGGAAAAGAAAAGGCTGTTGGCTACAGAATTCATTCTTCCTCAGGAAAACAATTTGTGTATTCTATTCAGAACTGGAGCTGACTGAACAAGGCCAACTTGCCTTGTGGAGGGCAAGCTGCCAAAACATACTCACAGAAAAACTACAATAATATTTAACCACATTTCTAAGCTCTGTAGCTGAGCCAAAAGGATACACAAATTTAAACATCATGATACCAATGAGAGAGAAAAAAATCAAAATTTCTAGACAGGTATCTAAATAGCAAACCAAGGCAATAAAAAATGGACACTACATTGAAAATTTTATAAGAAAAGGACTATGAATATACAATTTTAGCCAACTTATTCTTTTTACAAATAAATGAATTAAATAATGATATCATAAATTATAAAAATCTCAAATCTCTACAGCTGGAAAAGTTTCTTAGGTAACTCTCTAACAATAACAATTTTGACTGAAAGAAATAAATTCATTAATACTTCCTGAGCAAAATAGAAAATACAAATGCTAAAGTAAGCAGAACATAATAGACATATGTAATGACTAGCAAAACTATCCCATATTCATATATTTTATACAAATTATATTTTGAGCCAAGTAGCATTTCAGTTTTTCTGAAAGTAGAATTAGAAGTAGAGTAAGGAACAGATGAAATTCATTTTACTAATAGGTTCAAATATCTATTATATAATATACCCATTAAAACTGCCTAGTATCCTATATATCCAAAAAGTTGCCATTTTATACATATGTTTATATGCATTTAAGACAAGCACTTAGTAACGAAGTACTTAAGTTTCCTGATTTTCACTAAGTCTTTTAGATCTGGATTACATTTTACACTTTAATCTCAAATGAAACTAACCATATTTCATTTCCTCAATCGCTGCATGTGGTCAGTGGTGGCTATCCTGGTGGAGTACAGTTCTAGATACGCTATGCTATCATGGCAGGTCTATTACTACACAGCAGATTAATGATAATGGTTAGAGTAGGTCAACAAGTGATGAAGGGTTGGGCTTTTACAATTTTTTATTACATTTATTTATTTTGTATTTGTGTATCTTCATGATATGCTTGGTTTTCCATGAGTTTGAAGGTCAAAATCACAATTAGTGGGAATTTGTTGTCTCCCTCCACTGTGTGGTTTCCCAGAAATAGATTCATGTTGTCAGGCTTAGGAGCAAGTTCCTTTAGCGACCAAGCCATCCCCCTGGCCCTAAAGCTGCATTTTGATACCTGTTCAACAGTCAGTCTGGTACAGAGAAATCCAAATAAACATATATTTTTTAAATTAAAATCAGGATATATCTTTAGCATTTTTGGATTTGAGCACAATACAATGAAAGTTGCTAATCTTTGAACTGTTTGTTTTTCTGGGAAGATATTCAGAAATGAAGTAAAAATTTTACAAAATTTCATAAAGTCATAACTTAGTCATTTTATTTTTTAAATCTTGAATGTTCTTGATACATTAATGCTCATTCCTTAACTCATTTTGCATATGACACATTGAATGTATAATTAATAGAACTGATATACATCTAGCTGAAAAATAATAGCTTTAATTCTAAGCTGTCATCACCTCAAAGAAAAACTGCCTCCACAAATCCCGATGAGTCATCATTCTCTGAAAATAAGTTCCATATTTATTTCAGAACAATTTTCATTCTCACCAAAGCTGAAAAATCCTCACCCACAGTCTGAAAATTCAAAGGATAAAGTTTTTCAAGATAACAAATGGCCTCTTTACTCTGAAATCAGGCAGCTTTTAGCACCTGGCCTTAAATGTCAAAAGCTGAATCACAGAAAAGCAATGACTAATTAACTATGCTAGGGACTCACCACATACATAGGGTGTGAAGTCAGTTCAATGAATTTTTAAGGGATGCAACATGTAGGTTTGATCTGTCACCCTTTGTCATAATCAAAGACATGTCTAAAAGTGCTGTACATGAAGACAGAGTTACAGGACACAGTGGCTGCATCCATCTCCCTACTAACCTAGGCCCTGGCCATTTTTCCAGAAGCCTCCCTTATTATATATTTCTGGAGAACTCAGCATAGCCAAAGGTAAGGTTAAATTGTCATACCAGCCTTGTCATTTACTACACTGGAAGCTAATAATTAGTTCTTTGTCTTTCTGCCCACACTTAGTCATACTCCTAGCCCTAGGACACTCATGTCTTACAGTATAGACATATCCATATAAGAAGTTCTCAAAAATTCACAGCTCCCCCAGTGCATTTCATAAAGTATGTGATTGTTCATCCCAAGGTATATCACATTGGATTACAAACATATTTTATGCTTGATTATGTGTATATGTGTATGTGGGTATTTGCACCTGCAATTGAAGTTGCCACAGAGACCAGAAGATGACATTTGATCCCCTGGATCTGGAGTTAAAGGTGGTTGTAAGTAACCCAATATGGTTGGGGAACTGAACTAATCTTTTCTGCAACGCAGTATGTGTTCTTAGCCACTGAGACATCTCTCTAGTCCCTATGTTTCATTATGAAAGATAATCATGACTATTATAATCTATACTTGGTGAAATTTTCTTCATATAATGCTGTGCACCAATTAAAAAAAAATAAGTTCTTCTGATGGTGCACAAAGACCCATGCTTACCGTTTTTGAGAGTTACAATCCCTGGCTTTAGTGTTGTTGCTTACATGAAAACTCAGTTATTGCCCTTAAGTTTTACAGCTTAAATTATATATTGTGGTTAGAGAAGTATCAATTGAGAACTGTGGCTTCAGTTACTCTATTTCTATATATTCACTATTTTGGTTTGTTGCTGTGCCTACTGGTATCCAAGGTATTGACGGAACTGTCCCAATTATAATGCATGCAGATATTTGAGTGCTGATCTTTCACTCCTTGATATTGTTTAAATGCTGGTGAAATCACTGAGCCTTCCCTTCACAGCAGCCTTCTCCTGTTCTGTGTTGACCTGCGATTTCTTTCAAAGGAAAAAGATACGTTAGAATGTGTAAGATTTCAGATGAAGATTGATTATGGACTATATTTCCTCTCAACATAGGAGACTGAAGTGCACTCTTCCCACATCAAACCCATTTATCAGTGTTTATAATCCACTGATTATGGATCTGATATTTGTCTCTTTGAAAGAAGTTTAGAATTATGATGAGGGCTAGAAATAATTTTTTTCTATAATTAAAGGAATGGAAACAAGGAGGAAATATGTAGAAGAAAAATAAGTAAACTGGTTTATGGAGCACTAGATCTAGGAACACAAGAACCTCGTGACTGTTAGGTCCATGATTTGAGAATGATTGAGAAAGACTACAATTATAAATTTTTGAAAAGCCAAATTTATTTAAGAGTAATTATTCCAGCTGGCTGGGGCTACAGCTCTGTGTCCAATATAGAGAACAGCAGCCTGAGCAGGGGGCACAGCTATTTTTATAGGCCAAAACCGGAGAATGCATGACCTTTGTTATGATTGGCCGGGGCATTTGTAAGACTTTCTGGGGCTTATTCATTGGTTACATTTTATTTAGTAAGCCATAAGTCCTTCCCTCCCCACCCGGGGATTTCTAAATGTGTCTACATCTGTTGAGGCACCAAGCCATCTGATTTCTGGCAACTCGAAACTCAGAGGTTGGGGAAATGGAAACTTAAGGCCTAGCGTAAAATGGAGGGTGCAAGATTAAAACGGCATTTGTGTGGCTTTAACCATTTTTCTCAGTGACCAATCTCAGGTTTTATTCTCCCTCTAACACCTGATCCCGCCATGGACCATTTGACTTCCATTTCGCTCCGATAGTCAAGCACAACTGCTTTGCTTTCCTCGACAATATGACAAGTACATCCTGCTAATACTGCAATGACCCAGTTCTCGCTGTTCAAATCCATTCTGTATACTGAATCATGGGGATTTTAGATCTCTTTAATTTGCACAGTTATTATGCTGTGTTTCCCCCGTATTTTATCAAGAGTAGTAATAAAATGAAGAGAAAGTTGGCATGAGGTGATCCTAAATTTCTATAAATGGATTATATAAGCAAATTGACATTCGGTTTGCTTTATCTAGAAATGATGTCAAAGTTCCATCTATTTTCCGCAACATTCCCATTAATATTGTGCCTTTCAACGTGAAATACAATATGCTGTAGATACTGGCCAGTTGGTATGGGAAATGGAGGTTTTCAAATGTGGACACTGATATCAGACTAGAGAAAGCCTTAAAGATGATAAATGTGAGGTTTTACTTGTGTTATTCAGGAAAAATAGATTCTATTTTCTGTTAGCATACAAATTGTTACAATGTTATTTGATTTAAAATTGAGACATGCATGCTTTACTAGTGACTTTCCTCATCGCTGTGGTGAAGTATCTCACAAGAAGCAAACTTAAGGGAGGAAGAGTTTAGTTCAGCTCACAGTTTGAAAGCATAGTCCACCATGGAAAGCCAAAGCCACAAGAGCATGAAGCAGGAGGTAACAGTGTATTTCCTGTCAGGAAACAAGTATGCATGCCTATACTTCATGTTGTGCATTCTGGGATTCCAGTTCATGGGAGTGCTGGCTTCATTCAAAGGTAGACCTTTCCACCTCAATTAACCTAATCTAGATAGATCTTCACAGACATTTGTAGAGGCTAACCTAATCTAGATAATCCCTCACAGGCAAGCCCAGAGACTTGTCTGCTAGGTGATTCTAGATCCTTTCAGTAAGGTAATCAAGATTACCCATCACTGATGCATTTTCTAAAATTTACAATAGCTTAATAAGTGCATGCAAAATTTACTTTTTAAACCTTAAAATATTCCAATTAAAAGTACACCCAAAAATTTAAAAAAAGACTTGTTTTGACATATTTGTCAAAGGTATAGATCACTTTTTGGGTATAGATTAAAGGAAATACAACTGCAATCACCACATGAAAACTGACTCTACACTTAGCTACCTCTGGAGTTATATAGAAGTAAAATTGGAATTGATCCAAATATTCTGAATAATTCCAATTTCATTCCATATATTCTCTATATGATGTGCATTTCACTCAAAACAACAGCTGAAGTATTTCATATCCATTGCTTACACCAATATAATTATGAAGAAAGCACAATAGGTAAAAAAAGAACCCATTTATAAATGTACATTTTGAGATTGGAGGTGTATTTCAGTGGTAGAATACTTGTCCAGCATGGTAAAAAATTTTAAGTTGTTTTTACATACCTTAAATACATTTTTGAAATTTAAAACATTCATGTCAGAAAAGATAGTCAATATTTTTCTATGCGATGTTTTTAAATATTTTGTGTATAGCTTCTAAATATAAATATTAAAAAATCTATAAGCAATATGGAACCACTGACTATACCAGAATGACCAAAGTCAATGTGGCTGAAGTTTGGAATTTTAGAGTCCATTATTTTACTAATTGAATTTTCAATGTCTGTTCTCAGAATTCTACACATTATTTAAAACCAGTAAAGTCATATAAATTGCAAATGGTCAATTCATGCCCAGGTTCAGAAAACAAAGGAAATTTCTATGTGAGTGAACAGTTCAGCTCTGGGACTATAAACAAAACGCAGGAGGACAATATTAGGAAAAATTAGGTCACTAAATTACCAAACATGTCTTTACTGATCTCTGGGGCTGTGTTCTCTGAGCAATACCAGGAGGCAAGAACAGAAAGAACTCAGATGCTGATGTTTCATAATGACTCCAGTTTTTACTTAGCAGCCTAAACTCCAAACAATATTAATGATCTACAGACAGACATAAAATTGAATTCTATTTACTGTTCCTTTGTTTCTTGGGACAGAGTTTGGCTGTACATCTCTGACTGGCCTGTCACTTGCTCTGTAACTCAGGATGATCTCAAATTCTCAGAAATCTTTCCTCAGATTCTAAAGTACTGGGATTAAGGTATGAACTCAAACACATGTTTGAATTACATTTAAAAAGCTTCAAATCTTAAATAAAAAGCATTTAGCAATAAAAATATTAGTAATATATCCTAATCTATTTCATAAACAAATCTTTTAAAATATAAAAACATATACTTCATTGTCAAATAATAGCATACTTGTCCATATGCACTTCAATTTGATTATTTGATTGATTGATTGATGATTGATTGATTGATTGATTAGGGAGGGTCTCTGTGATTATATGCCAAGATTTTTTTCATTCCTTGCCAAAGAGAATGTCAAATGCTCCAAGAACAGGATTTATAGGGAGTTGTGAGCAACCAGAAGTAGGTACTGGGAACAGAACTTGGGTCCTCTTGAAAAGCAAGTGTTTTTAACAGCTGAACAATCACCATAATAAAATACTGAAAGGTCAACTTATCACACTTTAAGGGTCATTTTTCTAAGTGGCATAGGAATTATCAAGTGACACGATTAGCAATCAAGTACTGTTGGAAGGTCAAATATTAATCTTGATCTTCTATCTAAAAGAACTGACTGAACATACTTTTTCTCCATTTGAATCAGGAATTGGCAAGAAACCTCTTCTTTAGTGTTGGCATTATGCAGCTCTTGAGTACTAGAGACAAATGTCTTATAGCTGTAGAATTTTAGAGAATGATGGCTCCAGCTTTCAAAAGCCAAATGCTTATAGCTCTAGGCGCTCTGGCCACAGCTACAACTATGGTTTCAAAGCCATAGTCCTATTGATCTAAGTGGTCAAGATAGAAGCTTATCTCCCTAGGCTCTCAGTACCAGCAAGTGAGTCCCCAATAGTTATACACACCAATAATTTCAGGTCCTAGGACCCTAGGCAGGTCCAAGGAGTCTTGTAGCAACTGAAAATACAACTCCCACATTCAGTGTATAGTCTCTTACCTTCTTCAGCCTCAGTGTTCCATAGTTTTATTTCAAGTGCTTTCTGGAATTCTTTAGCTGTTTCCATACTGCTGCTAGATGGATAGGAGGCTACATTTCCCACAAGAAAATCCACATTTTTGCAGACAGATCAGGCCACTCTTCTCAGTATAAAAAACACAACTAGGCAATAAAAGACCATTTGGGAGAAACCTTTATTCAGGTCAAATATTGTGGACCTGGGGACTACTGCACAGGAGAGAAGTAAATAGAACTAATCCCACAAGAATGTGAACAAATATTCCTGGAAAAGGGTGTGGCATGTTTGTGTTCTGATTGTAATTCCATTGATTACAGCTGTGTGTGACTTCTACCTGTCCTAAACATTACATAATCACAGGTCACAAAGCTCATTTATAAGCTACTCACAAGCCTGGCAATGGCCCAGTCATGGGCATTTATCTATCAGAAGGAACTTGTTCCTCTCGTATCTTGAGTGGGAACACAATAAAGGAAGGAGGTCATATTAAAGTTCTCTGAGATTTGTCCAAGACCAGTGCAGTTAACGCCATGGTTCATTACTGAAGCAAGGCGTCCAGAAGCTAGAACCCTAATCAGAAATGTTTCTTGCCAACAGAGTAGTTTCTTCAGAGTAATTGTGTCCTTTTCAAAATGGCCAGATTGTCTCAAAAACAAGGAAGTGCTGCTGGGCTGACAGCTGCACGCTTTAAGGCAGGTAGGCAGAAGGGAAAGATCTGTCAACTGTCATTCAAATGACTAAAGAGCTCACTCCTGTAAGTTTTGCTTATTTTTAGGAAATACACAGGGAAAATGGTGTTTGCAGCAAAGATCTAGAAAATAAACAATCTTATCAGTATTTAACAATGTTGAATCCTTAATCCGGTGCCTTAAAGGAAGGTTGGGTCCCTCTGATCTGCCCCATGTCTGCCAAAAATTTGGGTTATCAAATGCAGTTCATGATGCAGAACAGAATTTTAGAGAAGGACCCAAGGGCACAGACACATAACTCAGATTATTCAGGACAGAGAAAATAGCCTGTCATAGAGACACACAAGAGGAGATAGCATTTTTTAATGATAATAAGTATCTGGTAGTATGAGCAAAGTAAGAGAAAAGAAAAAAGCAAAAGATTCTGAATTGAATAACATATTTGTTTATTATTTGGAATGAATATTTAAGTTATATATGTACAAATCAATATGAGCATATTTCTCTGCAAATGCTATAGAAAGCTTCAATAATTTCAGTTGTCTGAAATAATAAAAATGTAGTTTAAGGAAAAAGAAAGCAAATAGACTAAATGAGAATATGAACTTAGCAATAAATGATCAATGTTTAACACAGGTATCATAATACTATACAATACATATATATATATATATATATATATATATATATACTCTAACATATGTTAGTCCCTATTTATAGTAAGCAAATTGTACATTAAATTACATAACCAGAATACTAAGTAATCTTTGTAGATATGATTAAAAAATAAACTTATTTTGCCCCTTTGGGTCCAAATCTCTTATAGCTCTATACGTAAACTTATTCAGGGGATGCAAGTCTTTGGCCAATTTTATAAAATAGATAATTTCATATTCACTCAAAATAATAAATACAATTGTACTTCAGTAATTAAGTATCTTCAAGACTAAGCAGTTTCATCTTATTAGAAGACTGTCTCCCATAATTGGTGTTCTATAGCCCACCGGATCCTTAATGCAGTAATTTGCATTCATAACCTTGGTCGTCAATTCCTACTTCATCAGCCCCGAAGAACTTGACACCTCCTTTTCTAAGTCAGATTCATCTCCATGGCTTGACTGAACAGAACACAATACAATGCCATAAAACATCCTTTTGCATTTATATCAGCTTTATATAAATACACATCATTTGCCCAAATAAATGCTGCCATTTAGCTTAAAATCAAAGGAGGCAAAAAGAATTCATGTTAAGCTTTCATTTACTATTTACATTTATTCTGCAGAAAGAAAGATCCTCAGGGACTTCCCAGACGTAATAAAGTATCTGTCAATTTATTTGCATACATATATGTGCATATATAATGGGTAAAATATTCATAGATTTTTTTTTTCAGAACAGATGGATAAAGATATCTCCCTATAGTATCTTCTAGTTGTTCTCCCCATCACTATTCCCAAAGGTACTCACCAGTCATCCCTCAAGGAAGAAGAATGCCATCAGGTTGACGGCATAGATAAAAAGATAGTTTAGATTTGTTGTACTAAAGCCTCCCTCTTTAAACAAAGACTAGACAGTTATTCAAAATGAACAGAGTCTATTAAGCATGACAATTAGCCAGGATGCTGTTGTCTGATGGCAGCCTCTCAAGTATAAACAGAGACGTGGTGAGCTGGAGAGATGGCTCAACAGTTAAGAGCACTGGCTGCTCTTGCAGAGGACCAGGGTTCAGTTCATAGTATGTACATGATGACTAACAAACAATCTTAACTGCAGTTCCAGGGGACCAGATGCTCTCTTCTGATCTCAGTGGGCATCGTATGACATGGGTGTACCTATGTAAATGCTGGCAGTAACTCATACACATAAAGTAAAAATTATAAACAGATATATGATATTCATCCCCAAGACTATTTCTTTTTTGGAAAACCAACCTTCTTCTCAAAATCATGATGGCATGCACTCCAAGATTAGTCATAGTGGTCTCTAAGTGGGTTCACATTAGTTTAAGCATTGTCTCCTGTAGTTTATGTGTGGCATCCCTCTCCAACGCATTGGTAAATCCTGCTGAGGCTCGTAGACAAAGGCAAACCTGTGCAAACAGAAGATGCTGTAAACATCAAATGCTCATTCTTGCTATAGTGCTGGAAATGCATTTTCTTATCTCTGACCACAAGTCTCATTTCTTTTTCCAGGATCCATGAAAAAAAAAGGCTAACACATTTGCATATTTTCATGGGTAAAATCTTAGAACATTTATAGTTTTCAATAAACTATCAGTCAGGTACTATTTATATAGTACTAAATTAACATAAGGCAAATAAATTGTATAAAAATTTTAGCTCTTGGAAAAATTATAGTTTTCTTTATATAACATCCCAAAAGACATATGATAAATATTTTAAAGACTCTCAAAGCTTTTATCATTTTGAAAACTTCATATTTACTAAGAAGAAATAGACATTCTAGCTATTAATATAGCAGACTTGGGAATACCATTGACCTATAAATAAGCAAAACTTACAGGAGTGAGCCATTTAGGCATTGACACGGCTTTGAGATATCACCACAGAAGTTATCAGGTGAGCTAGGTCTTAAAGGGCTTGGGACTCTGTTGACATGAACAATAATATGAAGTAATTGAACGCATACCATGAGCCAACTGATAGAAACAGACATGCAAAATAAATGAAATGAGACATTTACTCCTAGAAAAGATAAGCATTTAGTTGAAAAGATTCAAGAGATAAAGGATGTGAGAATCGATTGTTTTGCATGCCATAAACATATATTTAGAGAAAATTATATTCTCAACATTTTTGAACTTCTTTTATTTTGTCATTGAATTCTATTGCTTCTCAAGGACCTGAATGGTCACATCAGATGTACACTCTCACAGATGCACATAAGTACATTGTTTTCTCCACAGGTGGTTTTCAGGCTAGAACCAGAGACAGTTAGTTTCCAGTGAATCTGAAACTATTTTATTAATATGGAACACCTGGCTTAACAATTTGCATTGTGTCAAAGATATTCATCTCACAGTGATGACACTGTTTCTTCCGTGAAATCTAAAGAGTAGCTGGGGAGAAGAAACAATGGCTTTTGGATCTCCTGGTGGTTTTACATAAAAGCTACACATTATTTCAGTTCTGGTTCAGCAATCCTAACAATTTATTGAAAGAATCAAGGCACTTCATTTCCATGTTGATTTATGGAAATTGTAGTTATTAACTGAACAGGTGGCACATTCCCCTGTGACAGTGCAGGGCAGATGGATCTCTCCTCACTGTTGCTGGTCATTAATGGGGAGCAGCTGCCTCGCCAGAAAAATGCAGTAGCTCATGACTCATCAGCCTCATGTTAATGCACTTCTGCAAATAGTGACTCAACCACTTCATCTTAATGGGCTTGCTCAAATGGTTTCTCCTTTCCATTATATACCACAGTTTTGGTAATAAAAGAAAGAAGATTGATTAGTTACACAAGGCTTACTTTTCTCCTTTAATGCACAACTCTACTTCATGTATAAGGAACTGTCCCCATCCGACAATGGATTTTGAGGCATACCCACAATGCCAGCTTCCGAAAAATATTGCCCAGCATCAGCACACTCCAGTTCCTCACACATCAGAATGGTATATTTTATTACATTTGTGTAAGACATTTGTCCCCAAGTGTCTCTTTTCCAATGCAATTGTCTCCTTATAGAAACACTATGCCATTAGCAATGATTAATAATTAATCTTGTACAAGTTTATTAGAAACATAGCAATGAGTTGACATATATAGCAAGGACACTGAATTTCACAGTTCAAGAATGCACCATCTCTAGCCATTAATATTGTTGTAATAAAAGCTTGTAAATCATAGAAAAAGATTACAGTTTAATTTCCTGTAACTCCTATTTAGTGCATATGCACAGGGGTTGAGAAGAAAAATAGAGTGATTCTGATGCAGTCAATATGGAGATCAGCATTTGTAAAAAAAAAAAAAAAGAAATGGCAGTAGCCTACCTACTCAAGGTAGATTAAGCATGATCATCATTGGTGAGAGTTTGGGTGTGGGCATGCACAACGGGGTGCTGGTGATGCTGGTAGGAGGAAGGACTAGCCTAGAAATCTGTACATTACACACCTGCAGGAATTCTGTGTATAGCTAGTCATTTGCCTCACAAAATGCCTGCTGCTCAGTAAGTACTGAATTGTTTTGGGATGTGTGGACACTTAATGGTGAAGGTAAAGGGGAAAATATAAAGGAAGGAGGATACAGAACATGGAACAAGTACCCAAAATGAATGTGGTCAACCATGCGCTTTTTCCACTAACAGGCTGAATGAAAATGCACTAGCAATAAATCATAAACCTAAACATATCAGCATTTGTCCTTTCCTCATGACAAGCAGTAACTGATCTAAGCAAAACAAATAACAGTAGTGTAAACAAGTGAAACCTGTGAGAAGCTTGTAATGATTGAACATTTTTTGCTGTTTCAGACTCTGCCTGAAGTTAGTACCTTCCATCTATGTGAATCATCGGATTGGTTTATCTCTCATATTTTCCAAATATGGACCAACAAGTCAATATAGGAATTGGATATCAGAAAGAGGGAAGTTGTTAAGAGCAAAATTTTAAAATCTGGAGCTGAGCAGCAGTTCTATGACCCTGAGCAAAATATAAACATTCTACATGATGGTGTTTCTCTGTCTGCCTGTCCAAAAACACAAACATGCAGAGTTTCTATAAAGTATGATATCAGTCACAAGTATAATAAAACAAGGCCAGAATACACTAAAGACAGAAATCTCATTCTGCTCTTCACAGTTGGAATATTATTCCATTTTGAGTGTTTGTTTTTGTTGTTGTTTTTGTTTTCCTATTCTGTCAGTTCTGGTCAATGAAACTAATTGGATTAGATTAATTTCTTAATGATATATGAGTTATTAGGATACAATAAATTTCACAATTAAAACAGAAATCAGTGAGAATACAATAACATTTGAAGATACTACTCTTCAGAAATAATACAACTTCAGGGCTGGAGAGATGGCTCAGTGCTTAGGAGTACTGACTGCTCTTGCAAAAGATCTGAGCTCAAATCCCAGCATCCACATATGGGCTAACAACTAGCCATAGCTCCAGTTCCAGGAGATCTGACTCCCTCTTTTGTCTTCCGTGGGCACTGCATGACATGGGTTTACTTACATACATGTAGGCAGTATACTCAAACACATAAAATAAAAATAAATAATTAAAAAAAACACAACTTCTTTCAAAAACCAAATATGTCATCTTTGCTGGTAATTGTGTATATTAGAATAAACATACGGTTTATTTGTACCAATGACCATGTATCCAACTTGTAGTGGTCACAGTGAGCTAGTGATGGCCAGCAATCTTTTCTGGAGTCATGACAGTGTTACAGCCTAGATGATCAAGGGCTTGATCATTAAAGTTGGGTAGTAGAACTGAGAGGTTCCTTGCTAAAAACAACTCTTTTAATCTACGTGGTACTTATCCTGTCAGACAGTCTATCAGGTAAGCGTAATGATACCTCTTTCAAATGAAGCACAGATGCATACATGTTTATCTACAGCTTATCCAGGTTCACATGAATAATAACAAAACTTGTCTCCCTGAATTGCTGTAAAGCTAGAAATGTAAAGGGAAGAGGGTGACGACAAAGGAGGTGAGCCAGAAGCAATCACTGGCAGAAGGGGGAAATGGCTGAACAAGAGGGACATAAAAAAATCCAACAGTAGTAGGCTGGGTTTCATTCAAAGGAAAATGACTCAGAAATAAGAGCTAAGAAAATGTGCCTGGAGCTGCTTTTCAGAGTTCTGAAGTGAAGTGATTTCTCTGCTGACATGGACGGCCTGATTATTTCCAAGTGCAAACTTACCTTTCCTTGCGGTCCTGTGAACTACAATACAGACGAGTGAGCATGAGCTATGTCTCCCATAAGCTCATACTCAAGACTGCCAAAAGCTACTTACTGACTCACCCAGAGTCATGAGCATGATTCTGAGAACTTACCCAGTTTCACTTGAATAAGCAGAACCAAGCAATGCTGTGCTCTATATGTAGGAACAGTCTATCATGATTTAAACATGGCCTAGATGACAGTTTGTCTGAACTCCTACACCCTCAAGACCTAAAAATCTCTACAGAGATTCAAATGAGCATAGAAATCATAACCCACCTTGCAATGTGTGGACTGTGTATGGAGGAGGAAGAGTTAATATCCAGGGCAGGTTGGTCTTTCGAGTACATTTCTTCATAGAAGTAGTGCTATCAGCCTCCCTTTGAGAATATGAGGGTGAACTCTGCAAAGAGAAGATGCTCTAGGAGTAATAGTTCTCCCTGGAGCGTTTTTGGTCTAGAGGGTCTGAAGGTCTACATGACATTTTGATTTTTCACTGTTTTTTCCCTCCAAGTCTACTGTAAAACTTCTAAGTATTTATAACAACTGAAGTTTTATCCTGAACTGTTGGTGGTTTCCCCCCACCAGCTCCAGGATGTGCAATGTTTAGATGAGTGCACGTTGAACTGGAGTTTATATGGCCTCTTCCCATGATTCCAAGGAAGATATCACAACACTAGGGGAAGCGGAATAACAGGCAAATGTAACTTTGCACGTGATTTGTGATAGGTGTGGCTGTGAGAGACACTGGTGTGAACACTTACAAGTATTAGATTAACTTTACAAATGAAATAGAAATAGTTTCCATTTCTTTTAACTGTAAGTGAAAACTGCTACATGTTAAAACTGAAGCTCTGGGCCTGGAGAGATGGCTCCATTCTTAATGTGTATTCTGTAAAAGCATGAGGAACCTGAGATCAATCCACAGCAGCCACATAAAAATCCAGTGTGCTGGCAGGTGCTTGCCACTCCTCCCAGGGCAGGAGAAGCAGAGCCAGGTTGATCCCTGGGACTCACTGGTCAACACCCTCAACTAATTGGAATGTCACAGGCCACTGAGAGACCCTATCTCAAAAGCATTAGGTCAACACCCCATGATGAATGATCCCCAAGGCGGATCTCTACTCTCCACTCACATATGCACACAGGTGTACACACACCCACATGTAAGTACCCAACCCACAAATGAACGTACATATATGGACACAAAGAAACACGTATACTCAAATATAAAGGTTAAATCACTTCCTCAAAATCACATTAGTGACAGAGCTAAGATTCTAATATTATTAAACAGTATATAATCAAATGAGGAAGTTACCAGAGATGGGAGAGAAATCTCATGTGGTGCTGGAAAGATGGCTCGGTGGTTAGGAGCCATCTGCTATGGCAGAGGACCAGAGTTTGATCCCAGAACCTATGTTAGGAAGATAAGAAATGCCTGTTAGTCCAGCTCCAGGCAAATCTGACGCTTCTAGCCTCTGTGGGCACCTACAATCAAATGCACATGCCCACACACAGATGCACGCATATGCACATAATTTAAAAAGAAATAAATCCCTCAAAAAAAGAAAACTTATATGGAATATAATCTGAAAAGCTTCAATGGGAAGTTCTAACTTCACTTAGATTTCCAGACTGGCAGAAAGAAATGAGCATGTCAGAATAAAGAAAGGCTGCAATGTGCAGATAAAAAGAGTATTAGAGCTGGCATGTAGCTGTCAGGATGCTTGAAGTGTGAGGGTCTATTTGAACACTAGAGACATGAAGACAAAATAATAAAATAATAGGAATAACAGACTAGCTGTGAGTTCTAACACGAATCAGTAGGCTACAGGAATTCATTATAAGTCTTAAGTGGAGTGATATATCAAAACACTTAATTAATAAAGAATAACTTGACAGGTATGAAAGGATAAACTAGAGGAGAAAAAAAGTCACTTTGAGAGTGGGTAATAGGAATTTTAAAAGAAGGAGCTAAAAGAAGAACGAAAGGGATTAACTTCCAGAGACATTAATGGAAGGAACAAAAGGAATCCAGAAAACTAAAACCCAAGTATGGAGAGAGCTCAGGTGCCTTCCCCATTTTTAATTCAATAAACAGGAAAATAGAAACACTATATGAGAAATGTTTGAAAATATGATTAAGGTGTAAGAAATTTAACTTTATATGTTACATTACTTTAAGTCCTATGCTATAGATTCTACTCATAACTATTCTTAATGGGACGTAGGAACAAAGAAATATAACTGGATATAACTAGAGGAATAACTTTTCAAGTTTAATGCTACTTTAAATTGACAGGTAATGCTGCTCAAACATCATATTGGGGGTGATTTGCTGATAATATACCACTCATAAATGTGTCTGTTGACTCTGTCCTCCAGGAATGATGGATAAGTCTTCAGGAACGACAGATGAGGAAGTATTCAATAATTTGTGAGGAATGGAGTTCATTGAGACTGTGATGAAGAAGTGCATTTGTTAAATAGGAGTATGACAAGAAGAAAACATGGTTATTGACACACAAAAAAGGCCACATTTTAGGAAACAGAACACAAAGGCAACTCGCTACTGTTTAAGAGGGATCCATCTTAACACGCAAGCATGATCAGGAACATAAGTTACAAGGAGACATTTATTTCTTTCTATGAATTTGAAGGAAAATAAGAGAAAATGTTATATAAAGATGAATTTTCTATATTGGGAGACACTTTATACAGTAAAGTTTTCTACACTGTTAATAGCAATGAAAATGCCAAGCCAGTGTACATATAGAAACCCCAATATAAAATGAATAATAAGGCAAATACTATAGACAAAGTGATCCATGGACAGAGAGCTATCGATTCAAATTCTGGCACTAAGAACAGTTTGCCAGTTTCAACACTGAGACGAAACAGGGCTAATCATCATATTGTTAGAAAGTTTCAGAGTACTTCAGAAATGTTAAAAAAAAAAAGTTGTATAAACAACATTTCTGTTGTATATGAAACAATTTAGCTAACTTTGTTACAGAATAGAGTGAAAATCTGGGGCTGACAGAAACTGTATTCTTTTATATAAAGTATGTTCAATTATGTTCTCATTCTATGATACACATATAAAATCCATAAGGAAGGTAATGAAGGTATATACCTCATAGGCATTTAGTACAGATTTACTGGTTGAATTGCTATTATAAAGTAGATACATTTTACAGGTTTTATGATTAAAATAAATCTGAAGGAGGAAACTCATTGTAGAGTAGGGGATACATTGCAGAATGTGCAGTTTGAATTCTCAGAGACAATTAGAGACAGAATTTGAGAGGCAGTAACTTGTGCAAAGGAATGTAAGCTGGGCAGTAATTGGAACTGGGGAAAGGATGAAGGATCAAGGCAACAGGAGACTTAATCGGAGTAGAAAATGTAAAGGCACCAAACCAACCTCTCCAAACCTTCTTTTTTAAGATCTATAATTTTAAAACTGCCATATATTTAATGCTTTAAAATGGGCTTTAGTTTAAATTACATTGCAAGTGATAGTGTTTTCTCCCCAAAAAGTTAAGTATGTTAAGATAGTCAAGACTACACTGTATTTGATCTTGGGCATTTTAGGTTTATTTTTCTGCATTTTCCCAACTTCACAGAACAAAATAGGCAAACAGATCACTTAGATTAGATTATAAAATTTAACAATTTAACAAGTAATTTAAAAGTTGGTCAGATTTAATATATATAGTACATACTTTGTATTGATATATAAGTAATAATATATATTTTGAGACAGTTTTATTAATTTCTCTTCTCAGTTAATTAAAAATTGACTCTTCAAAATGATACCAAACCATTACAGTATTTTCGGAATATCTATCAGCTATGCTCATACCTCTGTGATCTTACCGTCTGTATCATTATGAAAAAGAATACAGGTCCATAACTCTAATTGGATCCTTTGAGAAAATCTTACATTTCTAGCAATGATAAATATTACACACATAGTTTTAAAATTGTATCACATGCTGTTCTATGAAAAGGAATTGTAATTACATAAGCTGACGGCAATTTAGAAAAGTTTACTGTACTCAATCTTAGGGTTTAAGATTTCTAGTTTTCTCACACCATAGTCCTTAGTGATTTCCACGTCCTGTTGTCAAGATATTGTGTAGATGCCAGTGAAACTAAGAGAAATGCACTCATCTTCCTCGCACATATTTTGCCTTAGTGTGTCTCCTAGGTTTTGAGCCATACAGATCTACTAAAATTTAAAAGCTTAGAGATATAGTGAATTAAAAAGATCTGGCTGGTATTGTTACTTGGAATAGGTAGATGACAGAAATTTTCTATTTTAAATGATTTGTAAGGTATATTAACAATTTTCTTACTTTTAAATTCTATTTATAAGATGTGTGTGTGTGTGTGTGTTCCTGTGTGTGTGCAAGTGCGGGTGTGTGTGAGAGTGCGTGTGTACATGTGTACATGTGTCCTTATATGTGTGTGGAGATGAGAGGTCAACCTCGGGTTTCATTCTTTACCAGCCATCCACCTGGTCTTTTGAACCAGACACCTTGGTCTTGCAGATTGAGCTAGGCTGGCTAGCCAGCCAGTATCCAGGGATCCTCCTGAATCTGCCTAGCCAGCAACGGTATTACAAAGCATGCCCACCACATCCAGCTGTTTACTTGGAAGGCTAGGATCAAATTCAGGCTCTCATGCTTGCTACTGATCTGTCTTCCCAGTTCTAAATGACAGAATTTCTAATTTAATGTCATTTGGGGTATTTCTAAATTATTTTTCCTTACCGTTCACTCTAACTCATGCTTTATACCTGTCCAGAGATATAGCTATTGGTAATATGCTCTTGGCTGAAGACTTTAAAATGGATGCCTTCCCTAAGACCCCAGGTCTCAAGAGTTCCAAATTCAGAAGGCAATCATGAACAAGTCTTCCAAAAATAACTGAGGCATTGTTAATATGGTATTCTGATAGTCTTTTCAAATCAGTAGACATAGTTAAGTGGGTTAACCAGACACACAATTCTATATTTAATAGAGTTCTGTGATTTTTTTTTATATATGGCTACTAATTATTCACTAACAAGGGCTTCATGATAATCTCACCAATGCTTATGCTGCAAGAGTCTATTAATGTTATCATTTATGCCCTATTGTTTGTATTATTTAAGTCATAATTGAACAAATGGGGAAATCTTGATAATGTTATGCTTAATTTTTCAAAAATATCATGTGACTCAGGGACATTTCACATCAACTAATTCTGGAGTTACAGGTGGTTTTATATCATCCAGTGTCCATGCTGGGAGCTGAACTTGGGTCTTCTGGAAATGCAGGGACTGTTCTTATTTAATAAAATATCTCTCTAGTAGCAATATATTTCTAACACAATACTCAGTGCTGGAAAGTTGTCCCAACACAGCCTCATAAACTGGTATTCTAGTGCAGTGCTTAAGTCGGAAAGCATGCATGTATCATGAGGGATACTGGTATAATAAATACTGACACGTCAGTTATGAGATCGAACCCCAATATTCAGGTTTCTAGCAGGTTCCCACAGCACCCCAGCAATGCTGTGCACTAGCCATATACTAATTAAGCAAAAAGAAAACAATAATTGTAAATAAGACTACAGCAATTATAATTAAATACACAGAATGTAAAATTACAATTGTGGCAACATCCTTCTAAGGCTGAGAGTAGAGGGGAACACTTTCTTGCTTGGTGAAGCAGGGGAGTGAGAAAGTAAAAAGCAAATTGTAATCAGAAAAAATTATCTGGGGAAAGACAAAAGAAGAATATTCCATGGAGAAAAATACAAACAAAATTTGGGCTTCCTAGTAAAGGTAAAATAACAAATACAACTAAGTACTCTGACTAAACTACTACCCCACACACATTCACATGTAGAGACGGGTCAAATTAGTCATCCTGTTCAGTTGAATAATGTCAAAGGGCATAATCTCAAGACAGATGATTCAGTAATGACTTATATGATTACTCATATGTTAAAACTTCAAATTCTTAAGTATTTCTCTTTTTCAAGTAACTAGTGCCTATATGCCCCATCCTTTAACTAACACAATGGCTGTGCTATTAAGTTCTTAGAAAAAAAAAAACATGAACTTATAGGTATAAGTAGAGGAGATTTAAATCTAGATTTATCAAGAAATGACTTGAGTAAATGCTGAGAAAGTCAGAGCATATTGTTCTTTTCATGTCAGAACAAACTCTCCCTAATATTGGGCTTCAAAAGTACTACTGAGACACTGGAGAAATGGCACATGGGTGAAGAGTACTAGTTGCTTTTGCAAAGGACCCAGGTTCAGTTCCAAGCATCCACATGGCAGCTAACAACCATCTATAACTCCAGTTCCAGAGGATCTGTCTCCATTTCTCCATTTCCTAGCAACCAGCATGTCATTTCACACAGCTGTATTTACAACTTGTATTCAAAACACGTTTTATATATATATATATATATATATATATATATATATATATATAAACAAAAGTCTAAAAGGCAATGGTTGAACATGAAGCTAGATTCCCCCAAATCATTTTTACAAAAACAGATTATAGAAATATATTTAAAATTAAAATACAGGTGACAAATACCAAAAATCTTAATGATACAAAATACCTGTTATTAATATAAAATATAAATATAAAAACTCAACAAATTCCACTATTATAAATTACAGGTTTTTAAAATTTTTTTATTGTATGAATATGAGTGTATTGCCTGCATGTTGTAAGTGCACATGTGTTGTGCAGTGCCTGAGGAGAACAAAACAGTGTGTCAGATTCCCTGGAACTGGAGTTTCAGAGGATGGTAGTTAGAGTCCATGTGGGTGTTGGGAATTGAACTTGGTGTTCTGCAAGAGTAGTCAGTTCTTTAATCACTGAGTCATCTCTCCAGCCCAAAGTATTTTTTTTTAATTTATAGGACGTTGGTGGCATACTTAGTGTTGTAAAACTACTTGCAATTCATAAAACAGAATCAATAACATTGATTATCCCAAGTTTATTCAAAGAAATTTTCACTTTTAGACATATCACCTAATCACAAGAAGGGTCCTTCTGTGAGTATTGTATGTTTTGATTTCTTACCTGATGAATGAAAGTTTCTTGCAGAGGGAAAGTCAAATGAATACTCATATAAACTCAAAAATCCTATCCATTTTCCCTAAAGAAACTTCTTAATGGATTTCAGCACCATGAAAAAAGATACATCAAATTAACAGAAGAATATGAAAATCTGAAATTTCCAAACATCCTACATGATTGATTCTAAGACTAATCTATAATATTTTTTCAAGAATTCCTTATCAATTAGCTCATTGAAAACAGAAGAAACTCTATGAAATTTGCTGACCAGGAGGAAAGAATAGGCAACAAGAATATCAGAAATAAGAAGGGAAAAAAAGTCAATACTGGCTTTATGGAGAAAGGCTAAAAAGTCGCCTTAAAGAAGAAAAGAAAAAAAAATGAGATTAATATTTTAAATTACAGCAATTACAATTTTAAACACCTGAGTTTGTGGGTACACCTGACTGTAGAGATTTAAAGACACAAATTTCAGTGCGTATACAAGAAAAATTGATTTGTTGCTCATCAGCTTGAAAGGATGAATGACTATTAGGTTTACTAAGTAGAAGACGACTTCTTGTCAGGCTCAAGGAAGAATCTCTCTGTATTTGGTGACTCCATCAAGCCTTCATCATTAAAGCCAACTGCTGTACATAATCAAAGGGCATCTTTTGTAGGCTTTCTTTGCCAAGCCTGGAAACAGTTAGTACTTACTTGGATTACTGCTACAATGGTTAACTGTAATTGCAATGGAAAATGGCTAATGTGGTTTAGCTTCAGAGTCAAGAGAAAGATAAAAGTAGATTGTAGTAAGTGTCCTAGCTAATTTTCTATTGCTGTGATAAAACATTCTGACTGAAAGAAACTTGGGGATGAAAGGCTTCATTTGGCTTACAAATTATAGTCCGTCATTAAGGGAAGCTAAGGCTGGAGTTCAAGGCAGGATCCTAAAGCAGAAACTAAAGCAGAGACTATGGAACAATGACGCTTACTGACCTGCACCCTTTCTCACAGTCAGCTATCTTTCTTGTACAGCCCAGGTCCACTTCTCTAGGGATGCCATCACCCACAGTGGACTGAGTCCGCCTATATCAATCAACAATCAAGAAAATTTCCCACCACCATGTCCCCATGCCAGTCTGATAGAGACCATTCCTCAGGTGAATTTCCCTCTTCCCTGGTGACTCTAGGTTTGTGTCCAGTTAACATAACTATGACAGTAAGCAAATTTTCCTGTGGCACTAGTTTTGAAACAACTGACAAAAGTCATAAACAGGAACTAGAAAGCAACGTCAACAGATCTCAGACATGATGCATTTTGCTATTCTCCCATGAAAATTTAGAGTCTTCTTTAGCACTGCATAATTTATTTCACTTTAATTAATATAAAATAAAGCAGCTCAAACTTTAAGGTGAGATATTGTAGATTTCCCCACATGAAGGATAATTATCTACAAAACCAAACCTTCTGTCAATGAATGCCATTCTTTCATTTTTCTTTCACCAGTCATTTATATTTCTTCTAAGATCTTACAAAAGCAAATCTTTAAAATAAATAACTTCCTTAATTGCAAAAGGAAAACCAGTTGAAGAAAGTCTTATTCAGTGATGCAAAAGCATTTATCACCACATTTCATGTCATGTTGTATTGGGAGTTTGGCTCTATTTTCTCCCACATACTAAGCAATAATTAGGCAGCACTGTTCCCTTTTGTTTTTGGTTGGTGTGATGGTATTATATGGAGCTTCAAATGGCATTCTCAGACACCACAGTGTCACGTTCCCAGACAACACAGTGTCAGGAAACACATATGCACCTTGGACTCCCAAAACTGAGGAGCATGTTCAAAGAATCAACATTGTATTTGCCTGTGTTCAAAAACACTTTTGAGTTCTAGGGGGTTTAGTTTGTTGTGTTCTTTTATTGATAAGACAAAGATGAAGTGAGAGAAAGATATATTATGAAAAGCAGACTTTGTGAAATTCTAACCAACTTACTCATCCCTTTGAATTGAAGTTTCATGTACGTCCTGCCTGTGTGATGCTGGCATACATTCAGAAGCTCCAAACAGCTCCAGTCAAAGGATTTCTCAGAATACTTGTTTGTGAGCATGCCAACATTTTACTTCACACTTATCATCATTGGAAATGTTCCTGTGAAAGCCACTTCAAAGGTTTCTTTACAGTAGAGACAGATAACAGAAAAAGGAAGTGTTAGTTCCATAAAAAAGACTAGGTTTGACACACAAAAAATATTTGTTATTTAGCTTTAGTAGCATAGACAGAAAGCTAGCTGGAAACTGATGAGCCTTTCAAAGGCAGCTGAACAATTAAGTCTCTAACTTCACAGAGAGGGCTCTTGGGTCCATTAATGTCAAGGTCACACAAGCATTTTATCAGGAATGCTAGGCTACTCAGATAAAACCTTCCACTCTATTAAATGTTTTTACTTAGAATATTTTCATTCAGACCTGAAAAATCTTTCTCATTCTCTGTCAGCCAGGCTAATATTGACCCAACTTCTTGTAATCTCAGGTATTCCACAAATAGTGTTTAAATATCCAAAAGCAGCAACAACTCTGTCATAGGTACAGCTACCTGGCATTTAGAAGCTGAATGTCTCCATGGTGATATTTCTGTTTAATCTAAATGATGTGATCACAATGAGGAGGAAAGGCTTAAACACTATTATGAGAAGGAAAGGCTTAAACGCTATTAAAAGTCAAAAAAGCAGAATAATCGAGTTATTCCCCATGGAGATAAGTCCGTGAATCATCCAAGAAAACATCATATAATTGACATCTTAGACCTGCTAACAAGAACAGCAAGGAAGCAGGGGCTGTATGCAAACCAGCGATTAGCACAAAATCAAAAGTCCAGTTAATAACCAATATTGAATGGCATATGTGATGGGGTTAGGAAATAAAAAATATTGGTTCTGCTTTGTGCTTTGGTGCTGGGGATTGAAAGAGGCTAAGGAGTTGCTTTACCACTAAACTTCTAAATGGCAAATCATTTTGATGTGATCCTTTAAGAAGGAAAGGAAGAATAACATTGCATTTGCCTTTCTCTGAAGTGGCAAAGGCCCTAGTGTAGTATGCATTTGCTCCTTCAGCACCACGGTGGACAGTGAGGACAGCTGAGAATCTTCTGGTATGGCTTTTAGCCTTTGTTCTCAAAGGCAGGCATAATTAGAATAGCCTACTGCAAGAGATCTTCAGCCTAAGCACCATTAATGCTCTGGGGAACAAAGATGGCTACCAGAGCAGCATCCCTGACCCCCAACCTTAGGTACCAGCAGCATCTTCTGTTGCGAAAACAAACCATCTTCCAACATTGCTGAATACCTTGAAAGATAAAATTGTTCCTGCTTCAAAACTGCTTTTCAGAAGCTTATTTTGAAAGCCTTCTCAGGGGATAAAACAGTTAAAAATCAAAACCCATAGCACTGGATGTTCAAGACAGAGAAAACGAAATATGGACTATCAGGAAGGCAGGATATAGTGCACAATTATCAAAGTGCATGTGTTGTAATGCAGTAATGCTCACTATTAAAGTCCAAGAGGGGAAAGGGTAAAAGCTAGGGATAAAAAAATGCTACAAGCACCAGAAATTGAGCACCTATGAATTCACATTAAGAAACTTAAACAGTACCCTAATGATGGTAGCAAACTGTAGATAGAACTTTAAACAGAGAGGTAGTAACATAAGCAGATTTACATTTTAGCTGAATTTGAGGCTTTTGAATAAATTGGAAGAAAACATGGTTTGAGGTAGCAAAGTTTATAAGGGAGATGATGGCATAACATAGATAAGGAGAGATTGAGCAGAGTGAATATGGCATTGCAGAAACAGAGAGATAGGAAAAAATGAAACATAATTTTATTTTAGAATTGATAGAATTTATATTCTCATTAATATGGTATGTAAGAAAAGTTAGTCAGAAAATAGTTGGGTTGGTGATAAGCACGTGATTGTTCCTGAGATTAGAGATGAACCTGTAAACAGGTATGCACGTGTGTGCACATATGTGTGCAGATCTGTGTGCATGTGTGTCTTTGTGTGTTCACACATACACTTATGAAAAGGGATGAGGATTTGATGTGCTCATTTTTAGGCATGATGCAGAAGTTGAAGAATCTATGACAAATCTATGCCAAGCACCTATCTGTAGAGAGGATCAGGAAAAAGTGGAGTGAAAATTCAGGTTTGAGTTCCTATTTTTAAATTGAAAATTTGGAAGGCTAATGTGTAAATCCACATTTTCTAAGAGGTGAATATCAGGAAGAGACTAAACCTGCTACTTTTTATTTGGAGAAATAATTATGTAGAAGAAGATTGGAAGGTTTGTGTCTTAAGTCTGAGAAAGTCATCAGAACAATAAATGTTGAGCCAAGCAAGCTGGACTCCTGTATCTTCTAAGATCTATAGAGCAGCCACACAGAGCTGCTGCCAAAATTGACCACTGATAATCAGAAGCATCTAGTCTCCCAGAGATGAGATGCCTTGTTTTTTCAAGCCACAGTGGATTATTGACTTGGAGCAAAGCTAGCAATAAATTTCAGAACACAGCAGTTTGGACTTCTATTCATTTGCTAAAGACACTGTAACAAATGCCCATAACATTGGTGGATTCAAATTAGCATCAGTCTGTTCACAGTTCAGTGGACCATGATTCTGAAATCTGTATCTACTGGGCCAAAAATAAGTTGTTGCTGGGCTGTGAACACTCCATAGTCTTTAAAGGAGATTGTGTTTCTTGCCTCTTTCATCAGTAGCAAGAGTAGATTTACACTTCTGTTACATTTATCTCTGTCTCCTTATTGGGATTTATGTCTTATCCTTCATGTTAGGATAAGTCTTTTATGATCTAAATTATGATCCAAAAAATTCTTATATCAAAATTTTACCATTCAGTACCTCAGAATGTCAGTGTCATTGAAGACAAGTTTTTGTATATCTTTTTGTTTGTTTTTATTTTCACAGGTGAGTGCATTTGTGCTCATGTAATCAAATACATTACATTGTCAATTGCATAAAACTGTAGGGGTTAAGAGGATAGGTCATTGACAAAGCACTTGCCTCATACGGATGTGACCCTGCATCAATTCACCAGCACCTCACAATATAATCTAGTCTAGCACACACAGCTATACACAGCACATGATAATAATATATAATTGTTACTAGTTTATGTACATTCCACATTGTGTTTTTTACATTCTTTTAAAAGTTTAATCCTCATCCCCATAATTATTAAAACATATACTACAAAGTAAGGTGTGCCATGATGCCAGTAACAGCTTTATGTAGCTTGTGTGTGTGCACCTGATCTCTCTAGTGCTGACATATGCTCTGTGATGCTTATACAACAATGAAGTCACCTAGTAATTTATCTCCCTGAACTTGGCCCATTGTTGTGTATATGTTTGCAATAATTCTACCTATCTCCAACATCACTCCAATCAAGTCTGCCATGTGTAACACTAGAAAACTATCTTCTTTTAGAACTGTTATTATTTGTATATGTTAGCATGTCAGAGTGTACACATGTGTGTGATTGTGTGTGCAGTGACTTTATGTGGTCAGAGGACAACCTCTGTGCTGTTTCCCAGGTACCTTCCACTTTTTGTTTCAGACAGAATGTCTCATTGATCTAGAACTATAGGAGGCCATGTTAGCTGCCCAGTGAGCTGCAGGAATCCATTTATCTTGACCTCCCATTTCTCCATCATTGGCATTATGAGGGCACACATTCATACCCAGTTTTTTACATGTATTCTAGGAATTGACTTCAGGTTCTCATACTTGCAAGGCAAACACTTTACCAAATAAGCCACTCCCCACACCAGAAAACAACCTTAACACAACTGCTGATGCATCACTCAACAAAAATATAGTTGCCTTTCAATAACAGAATGTAAAGACCATGGTCAGTTCTTCATACACTTCTTTGTTCTATAATACTAAGTCTCTGAATCTTGTCACCATTTTCTGAAAATCATATTAGTGAAAAATCGTATTTCTTCACATTCTTCTTAACACTCTGTGCAGGTACTAGACTTTGGTTAGTTCTCTTTAATGATCCACAGAGCTCTCTCTCCATCATTTGTTAACATTGCACTTTAAGTAGAATACTGACTTTGAGATTGATTCAGAGGGTTTCTCTACTCTCAGTTGAAATTAAACTTGGTCTCTCTAAACTCACAGGAATTTAATCATTTTCTTGTAGTTCTGAAATGCAGCTTCAGACTATAGTTGTTGCTTTACAAATTTTACAGATTTTTTTCTAGACTGTAACTCACAATTCACAGAAATGAAAATAAACTTCAGGACAATGTTTTTACCCTGTAAGGGCTCAGTAAATATTACATTGATTAATCATGTCAAAATGGCCGTGTTCAAAAGACCATACTCTGCGACTTTACTTGTGACTATTTTCCTCTGATCAGCATTAAAACAAGAAAAAAAGATAAGACTGCTCCAATTTAGCCCCTTTTAAAATATAACATTCAAGAAATTTTAAGTATTTATGAAATAGAGTATCTATTTCCTTTCTAATCAATAACATGTGTATAGAAGAGTAGTTAGTACACAGCAAAGTACATGTTACTTTTGGAATAATTTTCATTCAAAAATAGACTTTCCATTCTTTTACAACATTCCATTGTTCTTCAAATTCTGAAGAACAAATAATAAAAGCATTCTTAGGTGAAATATTCATGTTTTCCTTTGAAATGAATTCATGCCATTTTCTTGTAGAGCTGCATCACATTATTATGTCAACACTGAAAAGCTATAAATTCCCTTTGAATCAGAAGAATAGAACACGTCTCATATCTCTTCAATACAGAGGTCTGCACTGAACATCAGTGACAATGTTGGTTTACAATGAAGAGTAAAACAAATGGTTTTTAGACTATACACATTCCTAGTTTTTTAAAAGGGAAACTAGTGGATGGAATGATGGTTCAATGGTTAAGAGAGGGGACTATTTTTTACAAAGAAACAGAGTTTGGTAGCTTGCAGTTATAATCCTCGTTCCAGGATATATGATGCCCCTTCTAGCCTCCAAAGTCACCAGCACTCACAGTGCACATACCTTCCAAACACTCATACATACACAATTACACATAATTTAAAATTTTCTCTGAAAAGGTTAAACAAAAGTAAACTCAAACCACTTTATAGAAAGTTTCTATGGCAAAGGGAAAGAGATTTTATTATTTTCTACATAGGAACTCAGGGCAGGAACCTGGAGGCAGGAGCTGAAGCATGCTATGGAGGCATGCTGCTTACTGCCTTACTCTGCTGGCCCGTGCTCAGCCTACTTTCTACTCTGTGATGTTTAAACTGCTTTGTCAATATGGAGCAAATGAAAGTGGTAGAGATTCTGTCATAACATGGACTATAGTGAGTGAGCTGGATAGCTTTAGTTGTCAACTTGACACATCTGGATTGAGGGAGCCTCAGTTGGGGAGTTGCCTCCATTAGACTGGCCTGTGGAGGCCTATGTCTGTGGAGTATTTTCTTGATTCTTGAATGATGTAGGAGGGTCCAACCCACTATAGGAGGTGCCACCCTTGGGCAAGTGGTCCTATATTATATAAGAAAGTAGGCTCCCTCTGTGATCCACTGTGACCTGGGAGATGTAAGCCAAATAAACCCTTTCCTCCCCAAATTGGTATTGGTCAGAGCATTTTATCACAGCAATGAAGAAGCAAAGTAGAACACTGAGGTGTAAGACAGTCATTTGACTCTCCCTTCATATGCTGTGTTTAATTTCTAATGGGGAGATAGCACAATCATCACATGTACTGTAGTCCCAACAACTAGTTTGTATCTTCCTTAATAAGTATTTATATGACTGAAAATGAATATGTAGTAATAGTGTGATGTTGTAGATTGAAGGGAACTATTGCTTTACGCAAGAAGAGACCTAAGAGAACAGAGGTTTGTTTGGTCATTAGTATTTTTTGTCTCTAGTGAAATGTAAGTATGGTTTAGCTGTTCCCATTGGAAACTAAGAAAACTTCTAGGCAGACACTTATACTATGTACTCAATAATACTAATGTACTCAAAATACTGTAGTGCTATTAAGATTAATTGCAATAACACATGCCAAGTAGTGGGCCATGCACTCTGCTATGAGATTTGTCGTTCCTTACTTAACCTCAAAACAAACTGTCAAGGTGGATCTGATGGCTCACTTTTACAAACAAGAGTTTGTGGTGTGAATAATGTAAATAATGGCCTAACAGCTAACAACCAATGAAATAAAAAGCTTCATTCTGTCTTATTACCCTTCGTTTTTTCCATGATAAAAAGTGAAATGGGGAATTCTGTTATTAATTCAGATAGGGTTCAAGGTTCCTAAAGCACCCTGAGGGTTGTGTTTTGGATTCAACAAAATAAGCTTCAACTACATCAGTCCTTCCACACATAACCACCATTAACTCAGAACATAAGTAAAGCCAGTTAATTAAAGATACAGAAAGAACAAAAATAGTGTGTTGTGCGTGTGTGTGGAAGAAATTGTTCACAAATTTTTACAACTCTTTTCCCATGGAGGAAATAAAATTGACATACCACTGAGAAACTAAAGCTTTCATGGCATGAGTTGTTTTGTCTTTGAAGCAAACACAGGTGCAGGAAAGTGGGGGATTTCAGAAATGAGAGTCTCAAATTGTCTGTGTCAACTAAGTTACATTACAAAGTATCATAAAATCTCATTGCCTTATCTGCAGAAAGGATGAGATTGTTGGTAAAAGGCCAAGGAATGAGAATCAGAGTAGGGGGACCTTGAAAGGCCAGGAGGCGACACACAACAGGGTCAGAGGGGTCCTAACAGAGAAGGTGAAAGATAAAGATGAAAGGAGCCTATTCCCAAGGATAACAGTACACTCATTCCCTCTGCCTCCGTTTTGGCTAACAGAGAGGCAACAGGGAAAGGTGGGGAAGAAACTGCTATTGCGCTTTGGCTGGGGGTAGATGGATTCAAATTTGAGCAGACTGGTAAGTGGAAGAGAAGACAGTGTCACACAGAGACTTCAATTTGTGCCAAAAGACAACACACTGGAGATCTGCTCTCCATAGTCACGTTTGGCTGACTTGAAAATAGCAAAGGTTATAGCAATGTTAAATACCTGCTTCTAACAGAGTCATGCTGTCCCTTAGAAAATCTGTACTTTAATATAAATAGTACGAGATCTAGTGTGAAGATTTTACATTTGATGATGATGTTTACCCTGTTTTCACTGCAGGCTCTTCTATTTGCTATCCTCATAGAGTTTTTTGTTATTGTTCAGCTGTTCCTGTGAAAAGAGGAGAACCAATTAAGCTTTTTTTTTTTTTTTTCATTTAAAGTAGATAACTTTTCCAAAGTGAAAACAGCTGCAGTGAATGTAAATAACGAAAGCTAGTCCCAATACTGCCACTTTGAACTTGGTACTTAAAGATTCTGAGATATCTCACCCTTCTTTTCCTAGTGGTTTTTGTTTGGTGAAACATAAGGAAGAACACACCAAATAGTCACTAAAATATGCACATCTTCAAAGCCACATATGTTGCTGTAATTTCCACCGTGTAGGCCACTTGTAAATGGAAGTATTTCCATATGGATGGTCCAAAGTTAAAATGCAAATTACCCAAACAAACTTGAGCTTGTAGAGAAAATGCTAAAGTTCTGAAGCAGTTTAGAAACAGCACACCTGGTCTTTGCTGAAATATAAAGATTCTAATTTCACCACATTTTAAATTTAAAAAGAGAGCGAGCGAGGATACCAACAAAAATATGTACAATTTTGCATTCATTAGAAATGTTGAAGGTTTTTCAGTTAATATTCTGCACCTGAAAACTCTTGTTTATTTATTATAAGATAAATAACAACATTAGAAGTCTACCCAGTTCTCTGTGATATATAAATTCTTGAAAGATGAAAGTATGTCTGTTCAGAAATAGATAAAACTTGGTATGTTGAGAATCAAAAGATGATCTACTCAATAGCAGCTTTGAATCTAATGAGACCTTCTGCAATATCACTGAATAGTTATAAATAGAGATCACAAAGACAAACACCTGTCCCCATGCCTGGCTCTTCTAAGCAATCTTTATAAATGTGACCCTGGCTTGGGAATTAACAGGACATTTATCAGAGGCACAGAGCTAGCCTCTCAGCTAGGTAGTGAATAAACTAGCAACTCCTTGCCTGCTTGATATTCTTTTTAAATGAGGGGGAAGTAATTAACAAACACCAGCCTATAATTGATGTCAGGAAGCTTATCTTCTCAGGAAGCTTTTCTTATCAGTGTTAAGGAGCTACAGTCCCTTTTCACAGATGCTTGTGTATTCTGGAAGTTAGGCTGGAGTCACCAAGGTGCCTGTCCTGAATCCTGAAACTGCTGAGGGCTTTCCTTTCAGTCATATCTTATAGTTAGCCCAATTTCCCAGCTCAAGAATTTTTTCTTTCTTTCTTTTATTCATATATTTGTTTTCTACATTAACTGAGACAAAAGACTAAGAATGTATGCAGAATGGATGCACATGATGTTAGGAAAAAGATGATTCCATGTTCAGCCTGTTGTAGAGGACTGTCCTCCCATTCAGATGCCATCTTCCTGAGAACAGGTGTGCCTGCTTGCCAAAGAGCATCACAGTTGGGATTGTTTACTGTTGATGTCCCTGCATAAAAGTGATAAGAGCAGGAGGTAGAAAATAGCTAGGCAGTTTAGGTAAAGAACCCAATAGAAAAACAGCTAGTTTCTTTTCCAGCTGAGAGCTAGAAATTCTTTGGATCTGCCAGTAAATTTGTCCCTACCTGCAATTAGAGATTCTAGAACTATCTAACCTACGGATATCCCTGGCTCCATCATAGCCAGAGGCTGGGGAGGCCAGTAAGGGGGCTTGTTTTGTTCCTTATCTCTTTTTTTTGGAACTAGTACACTGTCCATGGAAGTCAGGATCTCCTGACTAGAACACCTGACAAGACCACCTGATCAGACTGTTAAGATATCACTAAAGGAACTCCTCAGCTGTTCCAGAACTCTGCCATGTGCAGAAAGGGCTGACAGACACCTTGGTGACTCCAGCCAAACTTCCAGAATTCACAAGCGTTTGTGTAAAGGGACTGCCTGCAGCTTTCAGACAACATAAGCTTCCTGGCCAGATAAGCTTCCTGACACCAAGTGTTAACTACCACCCCTGAACATCAATGGGATCCATATATATCACTCAGCTTCCCTCCCCTTAAAAAGCCCACTAAGCAGGTAGGAGTTGCTAGCTTCCTCACTCCCTAGCTGCCAGGCTAGCCCCATGCCTTAATAAATGGGTCCAGTTGACTCCTCTGGCTGGAGTCTCTCCTCCATTTCTGCTGGGTCTCATGCCAAATCAAACCTTACAAGGACCTCCTGACCAGGACCAGCTGACCAGGACTTGAGTGACCTGGACACCTGGAATGAGAACTGGACTGACCAGCTCATCTTCCTTTCTCCTCCTCCCTCCACTAAATCCTTATTAACTCCAGGGAATGAGACTCAGTGGTATCCCATTCCCAGGGACCCCCTGCTGTACAGGAGCTTTGCATCTTCTGTCCTAAATTCCCTGTAATAAAACTCTCCTTTATAAAACTCACCCCCTATGGTCCATGAATTTCATTTTTCAAATTCAGAAGACAAGAACCTGAGAACCTCTGGCTTGAGGTAGCTTTGGTGGCTTTTGAGTTTCTAGAACCTTACCCTCTCAAGCTAAGCACAACATCGCTGAGAAAGGCTGCATTACTCTCAAAGACACCTCAAGACTCCTGTATCAAAGGAAGGGGCA
This sequence comes from Eospalax fontanierii, assembly GCA_035773235.1. Taxonomy (NCBI): domain Eukaryota; kingdom Metazoa; phylum Chordata; class Mammalia; order Rodentia; family Spalacidae; genus Eospalax; species Eospalax fontanierii. Next base: position 27,842,417 of record CM069538.1, on the reverse strand, counting down.
GGGAGACTCAAGAGACTCTCACCTGGGTGTCTCCTACACCTCCCAAGCCATGGTGGCAACTTTATCCTCATTAAAGCCCATCAACAGAAAAGAATGGAGGAGTGGCCTGCAGAGTCCAACTGTCACACTGAATTATTCCCTATGGACTGTTTCAGGGCAGGGGTGTCGTAGGCCATGAGTCAGAGAAAACAGCCAGCTTATAGTTTAAGTTCACCTCAGAGAAACCAGCTCTAGGAGAATTCCACCCCTTGCGACCACCTGTAGGTAAACTCAGTCTTTAATCCTTGTAACTAAGTTACACAGGAATGTCCTGGGGCCTGACAAAATGGCTCACCTTCTTTATTTCACCAGAGCTGAGCTAAAAAGGAAGCTCTGACGGCGCCAGGGTATTAGCACTGGTTCAAAGCCCCTGCCTCCCCTCTTAGTGCCACCTTCCTGATATGCACATAACCTTATGGTGGGCTTTTGTCTCTGTTAATTACCACATTCCTGTGTGGGTGCATCTGTATTCCTGCCTCCCCAAAACTCTGTATAAATACCTAGTAGTAGAATAAAGCACGCGGCCTGAAGAGACACATTTCCCAGGTCGTCTGTCCTATGTGTCTGCCCTGTGTGTGTCTGCTCGTGTGTCTGTTCTGTGTGTCTGTCTGTCTTCACTGTCCTGCATGTTCTGTCTGTCTGTCCCTACTCATTTCAGGTAACTTCAGAGTCTCTGCTCACTGCTGTCCCGCCGGCCGGGGCACAGGGGGACCGCAGTGTCTTCAGTATTGTACTCACTGTTAATCCCACCAGGCTCCAATGGACTCTCAAATGGCTTTGATGAAGCAAAATGGCTCACACAGAAAACTATAAGTTATGAATCTGGGAAAGGAACAAGTGGGGAAGAGAAAGCTTTGATAGGGTTATTGGGAGACAAGAGAGAAAAGAAAGACAATAAAATATTACATATATACATATATATATATATATATATATTTCCAAGCACTCTCTTAATAAAAAATGATATATAAGATACTGAAAGTCATGATTATCAAGTAGAAAATCTGGCCCTACTAAGAATAGTAAAAAATTAAAATAAATGTGATCTTCATCCTTTCCGTTTATTGCTTCTTTTCTCAATTTACTATCAGCTTTAGTTTCTACTTTCCTTGTTTAGAAATTCAAAAATTGTTACCTATTCTACAAGCTCACTAGAAGTCCAAAAGATTTGCTTATAGAGCCATTTCACTGCCTTCTCCACCACAATGAACTCACCAGACTCTGAAACCATGAGCCAAAACAAATTTTCTTCTTAGATGCACCTATCAGAGAAAACAAAAAGTAAATAGTAACTAGTACAGAACTTAATTTTCAAATGCACTATTGCCGAGGATATTAACTGGTTAAGACAGGTAATATTGATTCTTAAGAATGAACTGGTTTCATAACCAGACTAAATAAAAGAAAAACATACAGTGGTGCAAGATAACAGCACACTGAGAACTGAGTGACTGTTAGATCATAGGCCTGCTACTTTATGATCAGATCTACCTTCACACCTGGTCTGTCTCTTGAGACAAAGAATTGACAAGCCCCCTGCTACTCTGGTCCATATCTCTTGTGGATGTAATGGGATTTTGTAAACAAGTATTTTTCTTATTTCTGCTGTTTGATGTCTGATCTGAAACTGCCTTAGAACTACAGAAAGGCTCCCCACTCTGAGGAAAGTGATAAACAAAGGCTTTGTGTGTGTGTGTCGCTCTGGCAGGTACTCTCTCTAATGCTCTTTCTCTCTCCCTGACTTCAGGTCATGCACCATGCTTGCCATGGCTGCTAGCTCTTCTACCATTTCACCTTAAGCTAAATTTCTTAATGTTTCTGTAATAGTCTCCCACCTCACAGCTCTGACATGCTGCCTCTGGTACTGTCCTTAATGCTTTCTCACCTTGTGGCCCAACCATGGCCTCCTTCATCCTATAGCCCTCTCTCCTAATAAAGCTCATTATCTGGAGAGTAAATCATGTCAGCTCGTTTTCTGAACCAAAACACAAAATACCCCTCATTTTGTCTCCCATCTCCTTAACAGTGATAAGGAAACAAGTAAAATAAGAGAGGCCACTTTGCTGTCCAGCAGCTCTCAAAGGCCCTGGCTCCATGCCTCTCCAGGCAGGACCATTTCTCTAACAACTCCAACAGCTCTTCTGACTTCATATAATATATCTCCTTTTGCAAAATGGCTCACTAGATGTATGTTTACTGGCATTGAATCATCCTTAAGACACACAGCTCAATGACATCTATCCCAGAGCTGGGAAAGGAAATATATTGTAATAAAAGTCCTGAGTGAAGAATGCTTCATTAAGAATGTTGGTTCTCAGTCAGGCATGGTGGTGCACATCTTTAATCTCAACACACAGGTAGAGGCGGGAGGATCTTTGTGAGCTCAAGGCCAGCTTGGCCTCCATAGTGAGTTCCAGGGGCTACAGGGAGACCCTGTTTCAAAAAAGAAAGAATAACAAGAATGCTGGTTCTCTGACTGTTCAAAACTAAGAATACATTATGTTTACATATAGATTCCATATAATTTTATATTACTTACAATTTTATATTACTTACATGAAAGCTGTTCACCAGGCCTAAAAAGTACCTATGAAGTTAGATTAGCAAGGAAATATCAATCTGTTCAAATTAAGCACATTGTCAGACATTAATTTTTTTAAATATTTAAAAGGCAAAACAGATATTATTACCCACATAACATTAAGTTTTATTCCATTAAGTTAAGGCTACTCTATTCTGGGTCTCATTTAAAATATTAGTTCATAGAAACTAGATGGATCATTCTTGTTGTTAAATATTGCTCAGAGGTGTGCAAATTTTCTTTTCAAGTTTAAGAATGAATAACAAATCAATCTATGCTTAAGCACATAAAATCCCAGATGTATACAGTCACCTTTGTTCACTTAGATAGTAAGTTAAATGCTTTAATATATAATGCATTTGGGATTTTACATGGTTCCTACAGAACTGATGAGGTTGTTGAAAAATCTAAAATTTTATTAACTGATAGTCTATCAAAATATCTTTCCAAAATGGGGTGTATGCGTAATGTGTTTCCTACAGTTCAGAGGCTGGCTATTCAAAAATATGCCTCCTGATAGATTATTCTTTCATTTTCTGAAGCTCATTCTTGTGAGTGGTTCAACGGCGGGCATCTACTTTTAAAATGCTATCGGTCTTGAAATGTGGAGAAATGGAAACTCTGCATAATTGTCTCTTCAAGTTGTATTTTGATAAAAGTGCTAGTGTGTGTGTGTGTGTATCTGTGTGTGTGTGTGTGTCTGTGTGTGTGTGTGTGTGTGTGTGTGTGTTTTAATTTGTCCTGTTAGAAAGCACCTTGTCAGTGGGCATTAATTGACAACCAGTGCTGCCTCAAGGATTCAGAAGCAGAAAATCCTTCATGGGGGTCAGGAACCAAACCAACCTGAATGAACCATAGTACCAAAGGTAATAGAACTTTTCTGCAAGGCATGTTAACACTACAGAGATACTGCACGTATAAACAGGAGAAGCAATAGCATGAAACAAGGGTGAAGAAAACAATTTGAGGCAAGAAAGGAGATCACGAGAATAACTAGTTTTTACTAGGATTAACAGTAATCCTCTGAACAATCAAAATGAGCTAGAACTCGATCTTGGAATGAAAATTTAAAAGAAATAAAGAAGGAAAGTCACATTTATAAAGATTGCTTAGAAGAGCCAGGCATGGTGGCATATGCCTTTAATCCCAGCACTCAGGAGGCAAAGGCAGATGGAGCTCTGTGAGATAGAGGCCAGAGCTCTGTGAGATAGAGGCCAGCTTAGTCTATATAATGAGTTCCAGGACAACTGTGACTACAGGGAGATTCTGTCTCAAAACCCAGTAAAATAATTGTTTAGGAAATGCAAAACAGAAGCTGTCTGTACCCAAGAGTGTTTTCTCTTAGTAAAATTGAAGATAAATCAGCCATGGTGAGTGGTGCCTTCTTCATTTTCATACTCAATGCCAGAGGAGACATTTGCTCTTTCAATCAATGTAAGACTAACAACTAGGTTGATTGTTGACAAGGCTGAATGACAGCACAAAATAGCATAGTCATTCTTAGCCTCTCAGGACTATGTCTTATTGAATACTCTAATTCGGTGACAACAAAAGTCAAATAGGAAACATCCCAACAACTAGAAGAAAGAGTTCAACATATGACTTTAGAAGAGAGATCTAAAGACATTATCTGTTTCAAGTCCCTAATGGTATAAAGAGAGGACTGTGAGGGACAGGGATGTTAAGTGAAATGAATGAAGCCCATCAGTGGCAGATTCAAGACCTCACCTGTGATCACTGCTTCCCAGGGTTGAGCTTCTGTAGATGATCAAGGCAGCATCCTCACCACGGCTACATCAGGTTATATACAATTCAGTAAGACTGCTCTGTTTCAGGTTCTTATTTTAGTTTTTCTCCATGACAAGAGAATAACACAATCTGATTCCATTAAGGGAAATTTTTTTCATACTGTTTTAAAACTGAAATTTTAAATTTTATTGTGTTGTTTATCTGTATTAAACTCAGTCTTCATGCAGAAGCTCTGAGGTCACCATCTTCTTCCTCATTGAAACTGTATTGAACAGTGTGCTCTTGTGACAGTGGGAGACAGTACCCCATGCCCCCATTGGCTTGCCTCTCCTCTTTTCAGATTCTTTCTCCTGATAATCAGTAGAACTCCAAACCAAGCTGCATGTCCTTCTCCCCACTGCATTAGGCATCTATTTTTAAAATAGCAGAAACATGCACTTTGTGAAAAGAAAGTCACAGAAGAACAAAATCAGAAGTAGTTAGAATTCTTTTAATGCTTTCTGTCAGCCCTGTCTGCCATTAGAACTCAAAGAACTGGTGTTTCAATTCAGAGTTCATTTTTGTAGCTGCCTCCAGCTTGCACGAAGCATAAAAAGCTTTTCTTCTCAACATGTTTCCTGGCAGGGTGTGTTTTTCTGCTTCAGGGGAACATATTAAAAGATGAACATTGGATTAAGATAGGTTAACTGAGGTGAGAAAACTCACCCTAAATGTGAGTACCCAGCCACTCCTTGGCTGGGGTCCTGGACTAAATAAAAAGGAGAAAGAAAGATTTATCCTTGCCACTCTGATTGGACCATGGCAGTTTGCCTTCAGAGTTTATTGGCTGGTACAGGAAGAACAGCTGAGAATAACACCCTACCTGGAAGCCTTTACCTGTGGATTAAAGCTGCCTAGAGCAAGAGAAACTGCACGGGAAGTACTGCTGTTCACATGCACTAAACTGAGGGACCAGAAGAGGCCATGTGGGGAATCAGGGTTCTAGCGAATTACGAGAAAGACTTACAACCTCCTCTCGCCATATGCCAGGGCCCCAAGAACCCTGAAGCTCCAGAGACCAATGGCTCCCACTTGCCCCTCCTGTGCACTGTACCAGGTAGAGATTTCTAGAGCCGAGGGATCTGAGAACTTCACTTTTGAACTCAGCATAGATAGGACAACAATTCATCCTATAAACACCTGGAGCTCCCAGACTCAGTAACTGTTTTCTGATATACACATTAAACTCTACCACATCCAAGTCCCACATGAGCATTCTTCAACTGAACAAACATAGTTTATAAAGTATACCAAACAAAGAAATAACAAGAGATGTGTAACTCTCAGCTCAGCGACGTCATAGGAGAAACAAAGACATCATGACTCCTCCAAAACTTGCTAATCCTACAGCAGTGGCATCCAGTGAGTGAGATTTAGATGAAATTCCACACAAAGGATCCAAAGAAAGAGAGAAGTATGTTCCAAAAAAAAAAAAAATCAAAGAAGAAAATAAACTTTTGATTAAGAACACAAACATACAATTGGATGAAGTAAGAAAGGCAATGCAAGATGTGAGAGGACTTCCACAAGAGACAGAGATGCTGAGGTCAAAATAAATGTGAATTCTGAAAACAAAAAACAGTAAGTAAAATTAAAAGCCCTTTGTAAAGTCTCACAAATAGAACTGTTCAAGGAAAGGCCTAAATACCTGAGCTTGAAGACAAGGAGGAGGAACTGGAATAATTCAACAACAATCAAAAAGATAAAATAATAAGGTAGCAGTAAGAACTCCAAGATCTATTCTATAAGGTTCTGGATTTGAGAGATGCAGTAGACAAGAGAGATCAGAGACTCTGCTGGGAGCTAACAGGACCTGGTTTATTAAGAGAAGACCAGCTGGGACTAGCTTCTCCACACTCCGGAGTGGAGAAATGCTAGCCCCCTGGGGGGCTAGCCTCCCCAAAGAGATGGAGGTGACTAGCCCTCTGATCTTGGGGCCTGGGCTCCAGAGAACCAGGCTGGCATGCCTGGCTCCAGATCAGGATGGAGGAGCTCCCTCAAGGAGGGAGCTGCGAGTTAGTGCGAGAGGCTAACTCCCCAGGTGAGCAAGCTCAGCCCAAAGTCCAAAGCCTCAAAGCCCTTCAGCCCCCTCCTAGTTTTTAATGGGAGGGGGCTGGGATTGCCATGACATCTGATTGATGTTTAAGGTAGACTTCTGGCCAGGAAGCAGTCCTTTTTTACAGCTGTTTGTGAATCCTGGGCTGGGAATCTTTTCTATTCAAAAGTCAGTTCTTTTCTCAGATCTCTCAGATCTCAGTGAGAATCTGGGTTGGAGGTTCCAGTCACACCTAACATTGAACACACACAAAAAAATCTGTATAAATAATAGACAAAGAAGAATAATATTAATATTTCACAGAGTTAGGAAAATAGATGTCAATTCAAATACAGGAAGCATTTATGGCACCAACAGAAAAGAACATCCTTTCATCATATTATTGCTAAAACATTAAATATATGTATTTTAAAAATGTGAACACTGGTCTCTTCCTAAGATTAAGATTTACTTCTTTGACATCTAACTGACCTTTTTATCATTCCAATTCTACCCAGCCTCCAGGTAAAACTTTCCCACCTGTTCCTCCATATGATCAAGACTGAAGATGGTGCCTTATGAGGTCTTTCCATGTTGATTGGTTTCTGTAGCATGGCATCTCCTTAGAGATCTTCAGTTACTGAAGAATGAATACAGATAAGGGCCTTTCCCCATGTCCTCACATTCTATAAACCCACCTCCACGCATTCCATCTATACACAGTTTAAAATCCTAAAGTCCCTATGTGAATACACTTGCAGGAATACTGGTGAGTTTTTCATGCTTTCCAAAGGAAAGTGTATGAAGAAGATGTATGATACCATTGCTTTGCAAATGTATAGTATGCCACATTTAAATATCAGTTATTCTAATTTTGGATGTTATCGTTTGGGCGCCAAAGAGATGGCCCAACTCTATACTTTCATAAGGAACTAACTTCAAATCCTCAGTGCCTATATAAAACCCAGGTGAGGCTGCATTCATGCCAATACCCACAGCACTAGTGTAGGTAGAGGCAGGGGGATCTTGGGTATTGCTGGCCACTAGCCGAGCTCCTTGTTTAGTGAGAGACCATGCCTCAAGGGAATAAGGCAGAATGTGGTAGAGCAAGACACCTTGTCCTCTTGACTCTATACACACACATGATCATATGTATGTGTACAAATACATGTACATACAAACATACCCCACTTACACAAATGCATACACACACATACTTAAAAAATCATCATTTGTATACATCTATTGTTACTTCCAAACAGTATAGATGTTTATCATCATAATGTAAAATCTACAACTAAAATTGATGTTGATCTTGAAATCATAATTTTGATTGTACATACTTAGTAGATAAATCACCTTAATCCTGAACAGAGATTATTTACAATCCTTTATTGTACTGTTAGTTCATTATATTTTCAATGTTGCAGTTCCGTGGACATATTTTTAATTATTATAATTGTCATTACTTGCATCATGGAATAATATTCATTCACCAGTGAATCCTAGTATTCTATAAAATTCCTGCCTAAGGAGAAATCATTCTTAATTATCTCTATTATTACTTTTGCCCAGGCTTTACTTACTTATCTGTACAAACTCCCAGTTAGGATTATTTTATTTACTCTCCAAAATAGTACAAAGGCACCCAAGAAACAAGATGGTATCTCCTTTTAACAACTGTTTTGTTTGTGTCTATGTGTGTACTGTGAGTTCCTTTATACGTGTATGTGTGTGTGTCCATGGGCATGCCACATTTATACCATGGCAGGTGAGGAGAATCAGAGGAGAGTCAGTTCTCTCCTTCTACAGTGAAGTTCAAGTATGAAACTTAGGCTTGCATATAAATGCTTTTACATATCTCCAAGTTGCTGGCCCAGGATCTTACATATGTAAATTGCATGAGAATATTAATGATGAAGATACTTTTATCTAATCAACTAAAATTAGAGGAATGCCTGAATATCCCTGTATGCTAAAGAAATACAGATTTTTGTTGCAATTATCTAACTTTTAAAATGTGAAAATATAGATTTTGAAACTCCTTAAAATTAATTTCAATTAAGCATTCCTGTTCTAAAAAGGGGAGACAGTAGTCTAGACACTTCAAGTTTCAATGAATTATACCTCTCCTCCAATAGAATGTCTGCATTTGAAAGTTATTGATATGTAAAACCTGAATTTCATGCATACATGAAAACAAGAGACAAACGCATGCTGATAAAAGCTTTGCTAATCAACTCTCCTGTGTTTACACGTGGTTTGTTGATGGAGCTGCAAACATGAACAAGAAGTGTTCCATTACTGTCTTACTAATTCCACCTTGCTTTGTTAGCTTAGGTCATCTTCTTCTTTGTAGTTAATGCACAGTGATGTTTTACAGTAATTAGTCCTTTAAAATGTGTTTACAGTCACTGAAAAAATCTTTCATTATAAGAGATAATGAATTACATTATAACAGAAAAATATTCTTAAGTCATTCAAATCAGTGTTCTTGAACTTACCCTGTTAATTTCTATGTTAGCAAATTACCAGTGTTTTATAATTATATGAGTTCTCACCACTAGACCAGAACTAAAATCTTTGAATTAGGATAAATTGTTGTCAAACTCATTGAAGTAAATAAAAATATCATCAATGCCTTGTTATCAAAGATTAAGTGTCCAAAATTCAATTGGTAAGCTTCTTTAAGTAAACAAAAATGTGCTCAAAGGCTATCCCTAGAATTTAAAACTGCTTGAAGCTTAAAATGCCACAGAACTTACATGTGCATCTGAGCATCTCCAATAAGCACAATTCAAAGATAACAGTTCAACAGATATTACATAATGGAGTGTTAACATTATATATTTAAAGTCAATTAAACCAAAGTGATAAACTAGTCACATTCTCATTAAACAAGGTCTTACTAGATACTTAACTGGAAAGCATACATATAAAATTATATGCATTGAAATTTTCATAAATTATCTAAATAGGAGTAATGAAATATGGAAAGGATATTCCTTAACTCTGTCTTAGGAAAATGGAAAGAAAGGCTTAAACAGATGTTGAAGGGGTCGGAAATAGGAAAGCCTAAATAATTTCACAAATGTATTGAATTAGAAATAATAGCTCCTGACTTATGTAAGTGCTCAACAAATGTTTATTTAAAGAATAACTGTTGAAGAATTTAGAAACCCTGTGTTTGAAAACAGTAAGTGATTTACTTGGATTGTGTTTCACATTCCTAACAAAGAACAGTAGGAGAAGAGGCCTGGTATTTGGCTAATGCCAACTTATACAAAAACTTTTATACCACTCTATGTTAAAACTGTATTCCTATAGGGTAAAGATTCATCACCTGGGAAAGGTACATTAATCATTTTTCATTTGGGTGACTGTCACTTTGGTACTAGAAATAGATAGTCACTAAGATTAAGGTCAACCTTAAGAGAGACTGTTGGGAAGGTATTGAGAGAAAAGAAGAAAGAGGAATCATGGGAACCAATCAATGGCTGTCCTATGGATGCAAAGGGACTGAAATTGCAGAGGTGTGGAGCATGAGAAAAAGAACGTGCTTTGGGTTCTGAGATCTCTTCAAGTCAATCACAATGGGGATATTAGTGGTAGTCTCCCAGCATAGGCAAGGAGACTTGTGAATGGAATTACAAATGCCTGTATCACAATGCACCTTTCCTTAACTAAAACTAAGCTTCTGCTTAGAAAACCCAGATGCTTCCTGACTTGAAAACATCACAAGCTGCTGTTTGAGCTTGAGTCCCACTTTCTTCTCGTGCATTCAGACATGGCGATGTTTCATGCCTTTTCACGTAAAATTTCTAATTTTAATTAATTTTTTGAGAATTTCATATGCGAGTACTGTATTTACATAACTTCAGTTCATCTTTCTGCTCCTTCCAACTTCTCCCATGCACCCTCCACATCCACCAGAATTCATGAAGTCTTCATTATTATTGTTTTATGTATATACATATATATATTTGTTTATGTATCAAATATAACCTACTCAGTACATTTAGTGTTGCATGTATGTGAATATCTTTAGCACTAACCACATGAGGCTGGATAATCTACTGAGACTGATCACACTGGGGTATCCAATGACTTTCTTCAGTGAATGAGTATCATCTGATTTATTTGGTCCAAATACCAGGCCTCTTCTCCTACTGTTCTTTAGTTGTTCAGAAAAACCGCATTTAAAAGTGTTATTCAGTAAAAGAAATCGTTCGACCATCTAGTTAACCAAGTTGTCTAATCAGAAAACTGTAGACACAGTGTTTAGCTAGCCCCTTGGTCCTTTCAATCAATCATCTTATCACAGTCATTGTCAGTATTTTCCTTAGTTACAATCTCCAAATACACCTGTGTCTCTTAAGGTTTGCAAGTATAAAACATTCCTAACTTATTTACAAATGAAGATAAAATTCAGAAGACTCAAATAATGTGTGCACAACTGTCTCTCTCAAAGTGAAAAAATAGACAGTTATTCCATCTATGCCTGGCTTAAAATGTTTTCCACAAAAGCTAAAAAAGTGGGAGAAAGTTTTCTGATGCTTTAGAGAAAAGAATGATTGAAATATATGGATCATTATTCTGAATGCAGAATAACTGAGTGCTTAAAATGAAATCTTTTCAGGGATAGTTTCAAGGCAGGAGTATAACTCAGTGTTAGAGTACTTGCCGTTCAAATAGAAGACACTGTGTTCAAACACCAGTAACACACACACATCCCAGAACCCCCAACACACCCTATCTAATTAGCAGGAGGGAATGATCTGGTTTATTAAAGTTGAAACTACTGGACTATAGAAAGCTACATGTCTTGATGAGTTGTGGAAAACCAGGAGGAAAAAGTGGAAGAGATCATATCAGTAGAATGACTAAGATGAGAAAAAATTAAATTACAGGAACCCTCTACACTTGACAGGCACTTTGGTTAGGAGACTTCAAAGTTAGGGTTACTGCCTCTGGTAGTAAAGCCACAGAGCTGTACAAATAAGTAAAACTTAACTTCTTAACTTTTAAATTATGTTGAAAAGGGGTGAGGACTTGTCAAATGTCTCAGTAGTTAACACACTTGCAGAATAAGCATTAGGATCAGAATTCAAATCCCTGCAACCTAAATATATGCTATGTAAGCATAGTGACTGACTTCTAACTCCAGCCTCAGAAAGCAGAGATAAAGAACAATGTACTTAGAGAAACAATTGCTATCAATACATTACTGAGAGCAATGTAGGCTTTCTCAAGGATGCTGGATTTAGTGTGAAAATATTGGCAATATTGGAATAGGAAACTACACTGTAGCTCAGTGTGTACATGCTTTCTTTAAATCCTCACTCAGTAATTCAGATTGGCAGAGAATTGTTTAACGGATAATCTATAAAACACAGTGTTGAATTGGCACAAATCATATGGCTTTCTGGTGGACCAAAGCACAGATCTCTGGAGTGGAGCGATGACTCAGCATTTAAGAGCACTAGCTGCTCTTCCAGTGGACCTGGGCTATGTTCCCAGGACCCACATGGTGGCTTAAGTCCAGTTCCAGGGAATCCAGCATAAATTTTTTAAAAAATTTAACACAGCATGTCATAATAAATATGTCTCAAATAATCAGATTGAGGTCAAGGAAGACAGCTTTGTTCTAGAAAGGACATTTTAGCATGGCATGTCAGCTGAGAGATTTCATGTAGTCCTCTGTTGACTAATCTCATTGATTTGCTATCATAGTTTTATATACCCCAGGATAGAACTTAGAGACCATTACTATGACGATTTGATTAATTACCAACGTAATTATTTCTATGATTAAATAAAAGGGCAAAACATTATTCTTTCTACAAAGATCTAACAAATTAAAGGCCAAAAATGACTTTTCATTTTGGGTTAAAGACCTAAGATGATTATTCTACTAATTACAGTTAATTAAGTTTGCTCTATGCTGTTATCCATGATCAAGCTAATAATAGAGTAATTATAACAGTAACACTAATATTAATATAGGTCACTCTCTTCAATTCTTTCAGAAGTTACTACTAGAATTTTCTAATACATGTGGACTGTTGTAGGTGGTTTCAAGAAACAATAATTATATCACAACCATGTGACATTCCTTGACAGGAAAAGCAGGTTTCTCATCACTTAGAAGAAACTGACATATATTAGATTAATTTCCATTTTTTAAATAATTTTGATCCTGAAAAAAAAATTAAAAGTTTTATCTGTTTACAAAAGGGCCATCACATTTAGCCTAATAATATGTATCTGATGTTAACAAATGTGTGGCATTTCAAGCAGAAAATATCTAGTCTGATGGCCAGAGACTTGCCCTGAGTCAGGAAACATGTTTCAAAACCAACAATGCCATTTTATTGCATATTGTGCACAAAGCATATTGATTTGAGTGATAAATGCCCACATAGGTTCATGTATTTGCGCATTTGGTCACCAGTTGGTGGTGCTGTTTGTGGAGGTTATGAAACCTTTACCAAGTGGAGCCTTGTGGAAGGGAATATTTTACTATGGGCAGGATTTGTGAGTTGATAGCCTACTCCTCCTCCTAGTTGCCTGTCTCTGTTTCCTAAATGATGAAATGTAATCAGGTCACATTCCAGGTACTGCAATGTGCGGCAAAATCTTCTTCCCCATTATGGACTCCACCTCTGGAACCATAAGCCAAAATAAACTTTTTCTTCTATAAGTTGCCTTGGTCATAGTATTTTATACATGGCAACAAAAAAAGAAATTGATGCACAAGGTTATATTATTTTAAAATATAAGAAAATTATTTTCCATTTATACCACTGCACAACCTCTCTAAATGTTTTAAGCCTGAGGAATCCACACCATAGTGTCCTCTGCTAGTTCTGAAAATATGCAATACACCCAAAACCACAATGCTCTTAAACTCTGATTTTGCAACCTATAAGCAACAGTGCAGTACTTCAGATACTCTGGTATCTTTTACACAGCTTTTGAACAATTTCTATGTTTGGAAAGAAGCTAGAATCAGATTGCTTGCCAAGCTCTCTCAGGAAAACTTGCCCTCGTCAAAGATCAGATTGTCTCTTCCATTGTAGTGCCTTCCTCACACTCCTTGTGTCTTCCTAGATGGTCCTAATGTGCCCCATGAATACTTTTCTACTCACCTGCCCAAGTTCCTAAAGGAAAGATTGATAAAAAGCCAAATTCTGTGCTAAAGCAGCCCTGGGAAGCTTTAAGCCCTGAGAAATGGTTCACAAAAGATACACAGAGGCTAAAGATTATCCAAGGGGTGGATACTAACCACCCCCTAGAGTAAACAGGGTACATTTCTCCACGTAACCAGCTATTGGAGGGGTGGAGACAGACCAGCCATGCCTCTCCCAACAGTTAGGTGTGGTCAGGAGAGGGACCACCGGTGTGGCTAGAGTCAGGAATCAGACCCAGGATCTCCCTGGCCCTAGGAAACAACAGGTGCTTCAGGGGCAAGAGAAGCCTTATTCCTCCTTGGCCCTATGTAGGACCAAGCAGTTTGAGCCAGCCCCAACAAGGTTAGCAAGGATAAAGGGATGCATGGAGGCTCCATGTAAGAACTCTGGGACACTAAATGGATTCCTGACAATAACTACAGGCACTAAAGGACTGACTAATTTACATGCCATTGTACCCAACCTGGATCTGTTGAAAAAACAGCTGATGCAAATAAAAAGGCATTTTCCTTACTATGTTAGATCTTGTGTGTGTATACAATGTTAACTTCTGAGTGTTTTACAGATATGAAACCCAGTTGAGAGGCGTCAAGTACACCTGAAGAAACAAGAATGGAATGTAACTCACACAGGGTACAAGGGTGAAGTATAGCTGTGAAATTCTGAGAGCTCTATGGGCCTATAGATGCCAAAGAGTAAAAGGATACTTTATATAATCGTTAACTAGCAATTCCGGTACCAGGTGTGGGTTGCTCCCGCTGTGAGCTGTTGGCCAGGGGAGCCTTGGAAGTCCCCTTCTACCAAAACAAAAGGCAATTGCCACATTATAATGCTGATTGCACATTTATAGTGGATGGTAAGGCCCTATTACTGAACATGTGACGTGATTGGAACACGGAAAGAGAGATCTAGCTGGGACCGAGCTGAAAACTCCCCACAAATGGATGGCTGACTTTCAGAGTGCTAGAGGGCGCTATGTAGGCCGCTATGGGAGAATGGTTGTGAATAGCTTTGCTTAGGAACAGATCTTACGTTCCTCACTGTCAGATATCTTTAAAGGGGTAATAGAGGCTCGTTTGGTATGTGCACCCCCAGCATATTTATAATTGGATTCAGGGCCCACTCTTCAGGGAGTGCACACACACACACATCTGACATTAGGAAAAATAATGTCCACCCCCAGTGGTGAGGGGGAGAGTTATAAGCCCCCATAAAAAAGCTACAGTAATTGTTTGCAAGATAAATATGATGTGCCTACTTAGGTATTGCCTAAGCACTTGTATTTACACCCATAGTTTAGGACATTCAGTATGTGTGGGGATGTTACATTTGCTGTTGTTGTTGTTGTTTTACAATTGTGTTTTTACAGTAGAAGGAGCATCACTGAAGCAAGATGATAACCCAGGCCTCAGTGGAAAGAACATCATCCTGTACCTGTTATTCCCTCCCCAAACTCCTCACTCTGTGGCTCAGGGACTATCTCAGAAGAGGATAGCAGAAAGTGCTGTAAGAGCCAGAAAGAAAAATAGGCGGGGTGTTGGATAGAGGCATACTTTCCTATCTACTACGAGGGACAGGCTTCCAAATGTGATTGACATCCCACTAACCAATGACTTAAGAAGGGAAGTCTAGCGGAAACACAGGGAAGGCTGGGAAGGAGAGAGGCAGGGGCGGTGCCAGGGATACATCTTGGGCACCTGTTCCAGAGGTCCAGGAGACTTATGATCAAAATGCACGCTCTGCCATATGAAATTTCCATCTCTCTCCCGGGGGATGAAGCCTTTGTAAGTAACCCAGAATCACTTAATTTCTCTAAAAGAGCATTCTTTGTCCAATCAGTTCAAACCCAGGAGTGGAGAGGGTGGGGCTGCAAGCTGGTCCTCACCCCAGAGAATTCATGATACACCATGGTACTTACTGTACACTAAGTTATGGTTTCCCCAAACTATGCACCCTTTTCAATATGCTTGCTTACTCTTCATAGGGAATCTGGCTTTCCTCTCTTCTTTCTGAAATCTGTTAATTATTTTATAAATGTTACCATTTCACACTCAAATCTAGTATAGTTCTAATAACACAAATCCTGGGTCTGTCAAAGCTCCTTTTTCTGCCATGGACTTCAAAAGTCAAATTTTTATACCTAGACAGGTCAGGGTTGTTTGTGTTTCCATGGTAACAAACTTTGACTGAGATCAGAGTATAAAAGGTGGCTTGAGTCTATAGTGAAAAGAATTAGAAAGGAAGGAATGTCACTTAGGATTATGTTAAAATAGAATACATTATATATATATATATATATATATATGTATATATATGTATTTAGAGAGAGAGACAGAAAGACAGAAACAGAGAGAAAGAGATGGAAATATGCTTAATGGTAAATGGGTTAGTATGTCAACTGTTAAACACATTTTTAACAAAAATAAGATTTCTATCATCAGCAATATGTGTGTTATGTTTTAGAGCTGAGAATATATAAGTATGTTAGCATATATATGTATATGTACATGTATTTTTATGTCATTATACATATATAGTATCAACTATGTCAATTTTCCTATTTTTTGCACATAGAAGATTTGAACATTCTCTTAAGAATGAAAAGTGCTATTGAGAATATCTCCAGACATATACTTCTTAAAGATCTGAAGTGAGCTGTAACACAGCTTAGTGACAGAATGTATGCTGCTGTCATGAAAACATTTTGATTTAATCCCATGTACTGTAAAATGAAATCACCATTGAATCAAAGAGTACTCATTTGAAATTTTATCCACCCACAAAATCCCTCTAGGTTTTTTTTTTTTTTTGACTTTTGGAGATAAGGTCTCCCTCGAAATACAGCTGTCCTGGAACTCACTATGCAAACCAGGCTGGCCTACATAATGAGATCCACCTGCCTCTGCCTTCTGAGAGCTGGGACTAGAGGTATGTGACACCCTGCCTGGCTAACATCTGCTCTTCTTCAGACCTTTACCAACACAGAGATTTCATCATTAATTTAAATTATTCAACAATTACAAATGTTGCCTCAAAGATTATTTTATGTTTCTTTTTACAAGGACTTAACAATTGTGGAATTTGCTTTAAAAACAATCATTTTAAAATTAAAAATATCATGTGGGCAAAGTACCTGTACTTTCAGCAAATTTTGTACTTTAAATTTTTTATATTGCATTGATAGTGAAACTGAATTATGGTTCTGAAACTATATAGAGAGATCTGTTGACTGTATGCTAAGATTCTGTCAAGTATTTATGTACATGCATATGTTCATATATACATACATGCATATATATATATGTATGTACATATATATGCTTGGCTATGGTTTATCTTTAGTCTGACTAATATTTATACCTCCTCCATTCCTATATATAGATAAGAAATATTATGATTGAAAACCAAACCAAAGAAAACACAAAACACAGAAGGAAACAGTCCAATATGTAAGAATCACTAAAAATATCAAGAAATACATCCACATTCCCAGTGGTTTTGCTACAATATTCTGATTGTGAAATACAGAATGTGAAATAAAGTTGTATGACTATTCCAGGCATCTTGGGGAAAGAAAAAATAAAATAAAAGATAGATACTTTGAAATAAAAAACACAATGGATATTAATGAATAGCCACTTAAATAGAAACCATGGATTAGAGGAAAAATCTGAAACACATGAATAGCTTGTGTGTGAGAAAAATGTGCACATGAGACTTTTGTGAAAAGGATAGAAAGAAAAAAGATTATGAAACAAAATATTTATAGAGGTTAAATTCCTGGAAAAGAAGAAGATCAAATATTGATCTAACTAGAGTCTGTAGAAGAAAAGTGAAGGGATTAATTCAGGTTATACATCAATCTTTAATGGACGTGAAAATTCCCAAAGCACAAAGATAGAAAACCACACAGTCTGAAAGTACAATGTACCAAACTTTTTAAAGAAATACATAAAAATATAAACATTTGAACACGCCAGTAAAACTACAGGACATTAAGTCAGAAGTGGAATGTAAATGTGGCCAACGGTAAAATTATTCACTTACATCTAGGGGACACAAATTTGACTTGATAGGCCTAAAATTGTATGACAGAGAACATGGAACCTGGTGGTAGGGAATAGAAGAGGGTTGCATATAGGGGAAGGGGTCTAAATATAATCAAAGCATGTAGTATACTAGTCACAGAACATATGCAAATATTTCATTCAACATCTTTCAGTAAAGGGCAGTTCACCTTAAATTCTGTTTATAATAGCAAAACTCGGGTGCTGGTTAGTTTTTAATGTCAACTTGACACAACTTAGACACACCTGGGAAGTGGGAACTTCAACTGAAGTATTTCCTCCATCAGATTCATCTGTGGCCACAACTGTGTGAGACTGTCCTGATTAAGGATTGCTGTGGGAGGGCCTAGCTCACTGTCAGTGGCAACATTCTCTAGGGAGGCAGGTTTGGGCTGTATAAGAAAGCTAGCTGAGAATGAGCCAAGGAGCAAGCCCTTAAACACCATTTCCGTGTAGTTTCCACTTCAAGCTCCTACACATGCTATCAAGAAAAGGCAAATCAAAAGAGATATCACTACGCACCAATTATACTAGGAAAATCCAAAATACCAAATTCTGATGAGGATAGGTAGCCACAGGAACCCTGGTATATAAACTGGAACAGAATGGTGGTTTCTTACAAAACTAAGGTCACATATATAGGATAAGAAATCAGTTGAAAATTTATATTCTTAAAAAATATCTGTGCATGCGCATGAATATCTGCAACAACTTTACATAATATTGCCAAAAAAAGAAACAATCGAGATAAATTTTGGTAGATAAACTGTGATACAGTTACCTTCCTCAAAGGATATTTGCTGTCAGATGATGGAAATATACCAAATGCAGGATGTTCTAGATATAGCAAAGGTATGGATGCTAAAAATGCCAGTGGCTGTCAGGGGTTAGAGCAGAGGCAAAGATGGATGACTAGATGTCAAGGACCAGTTTGAGGGCAGTGAATCTTCTCTGTATAACACAATCATAGTGAATAGAAGTCATTATACATTTGTCAGAAAACATAATGTACAAACTGAGAGTCAAAGTTGATGTCAGCTGTGGATTTCATGTGATGGTGTGTCAACGTAGGTTCATTAGTTATTAGATATGTGTCACTAGGGTGTGGTATATTGGGAACAGATGATCCTCTGAGGAGTGGAAAAGACAACATAGGAACTGCCTATATTTTTCCCTTAATATTACTGTGAAACTAAATCTTATGTAAAAAAAAAAATCCTGAATTATTTTGGACCCTGTTAAGGGTGATTCATGTGAACTATTTTAATGTCTTAATACTGATTCAAAGCATCTTCAAAGATGAGAATGTTTAAAATACAGACAATTACTGCCCAAATATGTAACTGAAGAACAACTAAGCCAGAGTGGTCATGCTAATCTGTAATACTAGCTACTTCTGGGGCATGGGGTAGAAAGTTTGTTTGCTCAAGTCAGCTTGGGAAATTTACTAAGATCTTTTGTTCATCAAAACAAAATAAATATGGCTTAGCAGTTAAAAGCACGGGCTGTTCTTGCAGGGGTACGTGGTTTGTTTCCAGAACCCACATGGCTGCTACCAACCATTTGTAACTACAGTTTCAGGGGAGCTTATGCCTTCTTTTGGCCTCCATATGCATTGCATACACTTGGTGTACCTACATATATGCAGGCAAAATACTCATACATATATAATAAAACAAATAATTTGAAAAGTAAAAGAAACACTAAAACTTTATATAATTGTAATATTTTAACATTTGCATCAGTAGAGGGAAAAATGGACCAGAAATGCAAATGGAAAAATAAATAAATAAATGACGATGGAGAGTCACAGAGTGAAGAAATATAAAGTAAAAGTAGAATGGTAGACACTAATTGGGATATAACAGTAACTTCCAAAAGCCCACAGAAATGTTACTGGCTCTGTGGATTAAAAGGCAAAAGATTACAGGATTCAATTCAAAAATTAATCCCATGATATATTTTAAGAACTTATATTCACAAAGCTTAAAATCCCCGAAAAGTTGAAAATAGAGAGGAAACTGGGATTCTAGGATAATACCATAAAATATGTCACCTAAGGGAATAATGTACAAGAAGACAAATACTTTTTCTTTGTCAGAATGATACCACATTTCAAATGCTATTGCATGCTCATGCTTATCCCAGCACTATGAAAAATAGCCAAGTTACAGAATCAGTCTGGGTGCATATCAGCAGAAGACTGGGTCAGGAATTCATAGGAAATATTTATGGTACAGTGTTCTTCCACGTTGTAAAAATTCTTTCTGGGAGGCAGGAGTTGTCTACAGCACCACCCTCCCCTTTTGGTCCCAAACAAAGCCAGACTACAGATTGGGAAATCAGAGTTCATTTGTACTTACTTTCAGAGCAATTAGGGGGTAGGGGTGGCCCTTCTGAGACCATACAGCAAATTCCACATTTCCACAGAGACCCTGTAAGCCACTGCTGGCGGCCCAAGATGGTGAAGGAGGCTAGACTCCTCCCAACTCCTTCCACTTAGCCCTTAGTCCCGCCTCCAAGTAAAACTCAGGTCACTGATTGGTTAAAAGGGGTAGCTGACTCTCCCAGCTCCTCCCTTTCTACAGAGCACCAGAAAGTCCAGTTTGTTTGTGCTAGTCCATGCTGGCAGGTTATTTGAATGCACAACCCATTTTGGTGACCTTTTGGCAGGATTTGGTGGGTGTAGGACCAGTTCATACTACATCCTGTCAGACCAAGAAAGCCATGTTCTTGTAGGGAATTAGATGGTTCAGAAAGACAAATCACACATTTTTCTCTCATATATAGAATCTAAAAAAAATATTGCATGAAATATAAAGGGGACTATTAGAGGAAAAGGTGGAAGCTGGGAAAAAAGGATGGCAAGACAGAGGGTCAGTGGAGAGAGGGATATAATCCGTGTGAGTGACACCCGTCTTTCCGGCCCCAAATTTTATTTTTAAAAAACATTTTAACATAGCTTTTATTTTATGTATTTGAGTGTATTACTTACATGTATGTAAGTGCATCCATGTTTGTAATGCCCACGGAGGTCAGAAAAGAGTATCAAAAGAGGGTTGGATCTCCTGGAACTGGAGTTATGGATAGTTGTTATCTTCCATGTAACTGCTTGGAATCAAACCCTGGTGCTCTTCACTGCTGAGTCATTGCTCCACCTAATTTGATTTTATTTTTTAAGTTATTTGTTTTATGCTATGTAGTTCTAAGTTCACCTTATTCTGAAATAAGTTATTTCTTACATCATAGTTTCCCTTCCTTTGAGGATTCTAGATGGAGAGACAAGTGGATGATCCCTCCAGAGACTTCCAAACCATTAAGTGTCAAGAGAGCAGGGAACATTGACATCCCGCCTCTTGGAATTATTGGAAAAATAAAATCAAAACCACCATTTCCAACCACCTCAGAAACTTTCTCTACACATACAGAAGCAAACACTTATCTTATCAAATGACTATGAAATCAGTTGTGATGTGCTTCACAGGTAATCCATTAAGGAGTACGTGAAAGAATACTTTTCCTCTTGTTTTATTGACAAGCCTATAAAACCCAATACAAACATAGTCATAAGATAAACAAGGATCGGTCTTAAAGACTATAACTTGAAACTTACATTTACCATATCTGGGTCTTCCTATATTTGCTTTTAAAGGGGTGATTGTTTATATTAAGTTGTTATTCATATTCAGTAATAATAGTAACATCTGTTTAGAAGAAGGCAGCTTTGTAATTTGTAGCAAAGCAATCTGGGAAATTAGACTGATACTCATCACTGAAACCAGGAGACAGGATCCTGTTTCCCTGTGTAATTACCTTATAAAAAAGATGCCTTCATGGATACTTGAGATAAACATTACTGAGCTGTAAACTTAGTAATTATCTTTTTAAAAGATTTCCATTGCAAAAAAAGCAGAGAAGGAATTTACAATGGCAGGATTTGATTTGTTTTTGTTATTTTGTTGTTTTTTAGTAAAAGCCTTAGGAAAAAAGACAAGGTTCTTTATCCACATACTGAACCAGGCCCTTTTTGTTGTTGTTAGATAACTTACGCACTTCTGTAGTGCCAGATATCTAGGAGATCCCAGCCACCTGAGTAAAGAACCATCTGGACCTTATGCCCCAGGCAGTAAAAATCCTCACAGGCTCTGACATGATCCCTGCTCTAATTTCATTCCAAATAAAATAAAACCACTATTGCTTTTCAAAAACACACCAGTTTAAGCAATTAAGAGTCAGTGTCAGAAAGTCCACACAAAGACGAAAATATATTTGACAGATGTTTCTGAACTTAAAACTGCGATGCAAGTTTCTCGATTTTTCAGCAATGCATCGTCCCTTCCAGTTCTTCTTCCCTCTGGTTGCCTAACTACTACTCAACCTTCTAGACCCTGCAAAGCTAATTTCTTAAGGGGATTCTCGTAGACGTTGAACTAAATTATGACCCTTGCTCTAAAATCCTTTTTAGTATGAGCACTTTCTCGTGAAATTTATCACACCCTGTTTTAAACATTGTCCTTATTTCCCAGTCCCCCAACATCAAAGATGCCAACTGTCAGCACTACTGACCATTTTTATGCAAAAGAACTTACTTTAGTGGAGGGAACGACAGTAGAAAGCTATGATTTATTGTCATGATTTTCTTCTAACACTCTTATAGATCATAACTTAAGCAGTCTTAAACACTGTGCTGTTGTGCTTACTTCAGCAGCACATACACCAAAATTGGAAAGACCCAGAGAAGATAAGCATGGCCCTTGTGCAAGGATGACAGGAAAATTTATGAAGTATTCCATATTAAATAACAATACTGAGCAGTTCATCATCAGAGATGTGTGGATCTTCAAGCCACTGAGTCAACCTCCGAATCTTAGGATTCCTGTCTGCTGAGCATTACTGCTGCAGCTTTGATTCTGACCTCCCTGTCCTGATTTGTTTTCCATATTATTCTTATGGTTTCATTATTTCCATTTAAACACTACTTTCTGACTCAGATGCATGACGAAAATATTTCATGGGATTTGAAATTTGCACCTTTTACCCATTATTCAAGGTTTCTTTTCATTGAAATTTTTTTTCCACCCAAGGGAAACCATTTTTTCTCATGTCACCTGACTCTGAGATGTCTTTGTCCTCACTGTCTACATGACTAGTCTTTGGACTGTCTCTTTTGTTTTCAACTTAGCCTCAAGAGGAGAAAATTCATAGAGAAACTGGCACTAGCTCAGCAATTTAGACATTCCAAGATGAGGAAGATGACATTGCATCTTGCATCAGGAAGTGATCCAGTACTTTGTATTGTCATTAAAGCACTGCCATTTCCACTGTTATGTGCCAGGTATCATATGGTCAAGAACCTTAGAGAACAAGCTGTGTAATCTTCAAAACTACTCTTTAAGAGTGACTCTATTATCTTCATTTTATAAATAAGTAAACTGAGGAACAAGAACATTAATCAATGGACTAAAAGGTACATGAGTTAAGGATGGAATCAGAATTTGAACTTCAGTCACCTAGGTCTAAAGTCAATTGCAGGTCTTCTGGACAGTATTTCAAAGAGTGAAGGTTTCAAACCCCAAGTCTTTTCATGCCAACAAAAAAGGGCATGAAATAAGGGCATTCTTATTTATAGAAATCAACTTTAAAAAAAAAAGAGGTATTCTGTCAGGCATTATCAATTTGATGAAAACGGCCAGGTGTGGAACCTTGATTGAAAAATCGTATTTGAATAATTCTATCCTAGAAAAGTCTTTGAACTTGACCTACATTTATTCCAGTGGAAAAGAAAGACTGCTGTCTAATAACAAATGTGTTTGAACTGTGCTTGCTAGATGAAAGGCAATGTTGCAATTAAAGTAAAATCTCCTGAAGACTAATATATCTAATTAAAATTCCTATGAACATAGTATTTAGAAGTAATTGAAAGGAAAAAATAGAGAACATTACAATTTAAAAGAATAGTGTGATATTTTGCACAAAATATTAAAACTGTTCTTTTTCTCATTATATTCAAAATTTATATGGGGATCAAATTATTCAAGAAATTTTCTATTTTAAGAAATGGATATCAAAAATGGATATGTGTGTGCTCTTTGTACTTCAATATTTTTTGTTCTAAGGGGTTCAATTGAAGCATTAAAGAAACAACAAGTCATGGAAACTTAAGCATCATTTAAAATACATTAAATACATTGCTTCATTCAAAATACATTAAATGTATTGCAACCCTCTTAAAACCATGAATAAATCTCTTTAAATCAAGTGATATCAAATTGCTTTATTCAAAAACATACTTCATAAAAAACTTTTATTACATATCTTGGATTAATGTGAGGTCAAAACCTGAAAGTTAAAGTGACATAGGGGCTGCTTTAGTTATGGGCTGATTCTCACTCATGTCAGGACATTTAAGTGTAAAAATACTAAGGGGAGAGTGCTGGACCTGTATAGCATTAGTCTTTGCTGTATAAGACAGCTGTCTACCCAGTCTTGAGTAACTTTACTTCACATAACAAAGATTTAAACCTAAGCTACCTCCTTTGAGTATAAATACCCAAGGTAGAATGAAATGGCTTTCACTTGAACCAACCACTAGAACAAGAGGCACAAAATGAAAAATAGTTTGTGTCTGGAACGGATGTGGAGAGAGAGGAACTCTTACACACTATTTGTAGGAGTATAAATCAGTGCAGCCACTTTGGAAATCAGTCTGGAAGTGTCTCAAGAAAATAGAAATAGAACTACCATATGACCCAGGTTAAAGCCAAAGGGCTTTATATACTAATGCGGAGATACTTGCATATCAATGTTCATTGCTGCTCTATTTCATAATAGCTAGGAAATTCAAACAATACAAATGTCCATAAATTGGTATATGAATAATAGTACGTAGACACAATGGAGTTTTATTCATCTCTATAGAAAAAGGAAATATACAAGCAAATGAATGAAACTGAAAATAAATTATCCTGAGTGAGGCAACCCAGACCCAGAATATCAAATACTATATGCTCTTTCCCATACATGGATCCTAAGTTTGAATTTTTTGCTCTGTGTGGTTAACTTGGAGCACATGTGGAATCCAGGAAACAACAAAAGGGGCCATTTGTGAGGTGGACTTAGGGAGGGTGACAGTAGAATATACGTAAAATGGAAGCATAGAAGGGGAATATTGGGGACCAAATTCCTATGCAGGAAAAGAGTAGGGGTAATGGGGAGACGTGAGTGCAGGGTGGGGGCGTATGAAGAATCCACATGAAAGCCTACTATTTGCAACCCAACTAAAAATATAATTGGAAAGGTGAAGAGAATGCACGTGATATGAAAGAAGTGGGAATACTGGGGCTTAAAGATTTAAGTGGAGATGGAGCAAGGGAATAGTGGAGAGAAGGGTGTAGGGAATAGCTTAACCCAAAATGAGGATACAATGTCCTAATAAACAAAGTACCAATGCTCATAAAAAGGAGCCAGGCTTGTGTCCCAGATGTAAAAGAGGAAAACATTGGACCTTAACATGAGTACCCAGCCAATCCTCCTAGTCAGCTGTATGTAATTTTTCCAAAATTAATTTTTTTAATGTTATTACATCTCATGGTACTAAGAAAGAAAATGAAAAGGTGAAAGATGATGTTAAAAGATAAGGGAATGGAAATATTTTTAAAATGAGAAAATCTATACAAGTGATTGAAGATCTGAATCAATATGTTATGGTATATAAAGATGAGAGAAAACTATGTATATGTAATCTTAAAATTTCTGAGGTAATAGTTCAAATAGTCTGAAGAACAAAATATATGTCTTGTCAAGGTTTATTTAAGAATGCTTGGTTTTCGCCCAAGGGGATGATAGGACTATTGCTAGGAAGAAGCAGTGCTTTAGCTATGCCTCAGCAATGTCAGGTGAAAAAGCCTCCAATGCTATAAAAATGTTAAAATCAGCAATGTTAACTATGGGAGTTCCATGGGCTCTTAAGACAGGCAATGGCCCCACTTACAAATCACATGTAATTGAATAATTTATTACTTTTTGGAAAATATCCCACACTACTGGTATCCCATACAACCCACAGGGAAAAGGCATCATGGAGAGAACTAACAGAACACTCAAGGAAGCCCTGCACAAAAATATTTCACAGGAAGCTTAAAGGGACCCTAACCTAGCACAGGTTGAGGTTCTGTTTCATTGAAATTTTCTAACCTTTGATGACAAGGGGCTGAGCCAGCACATAAACACTGGGCCTTCCTGCCTCAGGGGACACCGTTACCCTCGGTCAGATGGAGCCACTCCTTAACACAGGATTGGCAATTGCTTTCCACCCTCTTGCCCTGGGGGACGGGGAGGATATGCTTATGTCTTTCAGCTGGATGCAACTACACCAATATGGATGACCTTGAGAGATCAAGGAGCTGCCAAGGACACATTTGGGTGATGTATTCCCTTCTCCTAATGTCCATTCTTCTCAACTCCCAGGCTGCCAACCTTTGGGCTTTATTGCCTCTGCCCCCCATATTAATACCTAAGGATTAGTCGAGCTTTATATGACTCTGACTCAAACAATTACCACAGCTGAGGCACTAAATGAGGTGGTGTCCCACTCGGCTGAGGCTTTGCATCCACAGGATGCAAATGATGCACAGGATACAGATGATGCTCCTGGCATATGACCCCTGATTTAAATCCTTCTGCCTCACACCATACCAAGTAAATAATGCGTCTCAACAGAGGGCTACACTGGCTCAGTATATTACAGGCCACTGGTCAGACCAGTTTCTAAATTATTCTGTCCTCCTCGATCAACAAATATCCCATCTAAATATGACTAAGGCAACCCAATCCAATTTGATAACTCCTTTATATCCAAAATCTGGAATAATATTAAAACCCTCTTTGACCTCTCTTGGATTGCCACTTATTCCATCTTGGGAGGTATATGTATCGCTCTACTAATTCTCTTTAAGTGTTTGTTACAGTATTGATCCCGGCAACATGCTATCAACAAAACAACTCTTCAGGTCCTGATGGCTCTCCAACACCCTGAGCATGCCCCACTAAGGAAGTGATGTGCACATGGCTTATGGAAATACAACATAATACTATCTAACATCCTACCACCCAGATGAGTGTCCCGGAGTAAGACCCTTCTAAGGGCTGGTAGCCAGAGACAGGCTAAGGCTTCCTCTAGCCTAGGTGACCTAAGACAAGATGCGAATGCCAAGGTACTAATACCAACATTCGTATGCCAATGATGGATAAGACTCAGCGCTTGAGGAACCCACTTTAGAAAGGCACAGTCTCGAATGCTGGACTTCCCGGAAATGGAGCAACCCACTAAAACTCATCCAAAAAACATTAAAAAAGGGTGGATAGGTAGGATGATTCAAGCAAGGTCAGGTAGGCTCCCAGCCTGCTGGCCTAGAATGAGGTAGAACAAATGCTGAGCATGGGTGAGCAATGAATACTTCCTGGGATCGAACCTGGGGTAGTTCTCAGACTAGCAGCCATCCAGGACCAATAGGAGTGATGAATTTCAGATCGTCAGGTGTTCAGGACCTATCAGAATGAAGCACATCAAATGATGAGATAAAGACCTACCCTAAGCCTGGCAAAAACATAAATCCTCTTCCCTTCTAAAATTAAAATGAGATTGTGGTTCCACTTTCTCCCAGGGTCTGTGATGTTGACTCTGTGCCTCCTTACCCCCTCCCCTGAGGGATCCGGTCATGCCGGCCAACAATACATCATTTTGTAAAATATGATACGTGATGTGAAAGTTAATACTAGGAACTAAGATTCAAAGAAAATAATTTAATTGTTAAGGATCCTAAAGAAGTGAAATTAAGAATAGTTGGTGAATTAATGCCAACAAAACCAATATAGTTTGGAAATGTGTCAGGATTCAGTGAATTCTGACATTGTGGAAAGACAAACCAATACATCTCTACTTCTTACAAAACTTGTGAACCACAAGATCTCTCCTCCAAAATGAGTCCTTTGACATATTCTCAGTGTTGTGACTCTGTGAAGTCACTCAGCAGAAACCACTCCTCACCTCATCATCCAATCTTGGTCCATTCCTTTTGTTTGTGAGACTGCTTTTATCTACTGTCGGTTTTACCAGTCTTGGAATCTCTTGCAGTGACATAGGAAAAAAGAAACAGCAGAACCCACAGAAAAGAAGTCAAAGGCTAAATAGCTATAGCAATGTGAATGGAATTCCAAGAGTCACCGTGGTTCATCAGACTGTAAATCTGGGAAAAGGGGTGGCAAGTGTTCATGGTATAAGAAAACGTTCCTGGTGTGATAGAAGAATCATCCTTAAGAACTAAGACTCTATTAAATTGGGGGGAGGGAAGTGGGAGGAGGTTCAGATAGGATAGGGGATCTAATGGATCAAACTACCTTTTATGAAAATACTAAAAATCTTAAATTAAATTAAAAAATAAAGTGCTAGGATTATTATCAGCTTGAAGAACACAAAGGAGACCATCCAGATCATAATGAAGGAAGCTGAGACAATACTCACCAGTGTAGGACATAGGACATGTAGAGGTTTCTTCAGTCATGGTCCTGAGCTGAGAGAACTCTAAGAACAGTAGAAAGCACCCTGAGCTTTCTTTTATAAAACAATAGTTTGGGGTTTTTTTGTGGAGGAGGGGGTCTTGCTTTGCTCTTTCATGTTGGTGCTTGTTTGCCAATGAAGTGGGATGGTTACTATTGATTCTTACTTGAGAACACCTAGTATCACCTAGGAGACAACTTGACATACTTGTAAAGATTATCTGATTAGGTTCCTTCAGGTGGGAAGACCCATCCTAAAAGTGTTAGGCAACACTGGGCTAGAGTCCTCACCTGCATTAAAAGGAGAAAGCTAACCCTATTCTCTCTGCTTCATGAGTGTGGGTGCGGTGTGACCTGCAGCCTCCTCTCCTGCCACCATCACCACCCTAACATGATGGATTTCTCCTTGAGCTATAAGCCAAAATTAACTCTTCAGGTCCTTAAATTGCTTTGGTTTTTAGCTCTTTAGTCTTTTCTATGAAGAAAGTAGTTAACACTGCTGGAGATATACCAAGGGCCTTCCATGCACAAGACAGATTCTATACCTCTGAGCTGTAGCCCCAGTCACCTAAACAGTGGTTTTAGTTGTTTTTGTTTTGCCCTTTTACTTGTTGAGGTTAAAATTTATAGATACCTCATTTCCTCATTTAAAAAATGTATGGAGAGATGGCTCAGTGGTTAATAGCACTGGCTGCTCTTACAGAAGACCCAGGTTCAAATTCCAACACCTACATGGTGTCTAAAAACCATCCATAACTCCAGTTCCAGGGGACGCCCTCTTCTGTCCTCCACAGGCACTATATGACACAGGTGCACTTACATATTCAGGCATAACACATACACATGAAAAATAAAATTAAAATTAAAAAATCAATTTATGAAGCACTGGGTTTAGGTATACTCACAAAGCTGTGCTCAGAATATTTTGCCACTCCTTAAATCTCA
Source organism: Eospalax fontanierii (assembly GCA_035773235.1). Classification (NCBI taxonomy): domain Eukaryota; kingdom Metazoa; phylum Chordata; class Mammalia; order Rodentia; family Spalacidae; genus Eospalax; species Eospalax fontanierii. The sequence continues at coordinate 27,813,215 of CM069538.1, read as the reverse complement.
TTCCTTCTCCTGTCCCAGGGTGGAAGTAAATGAAACTTATTGAGGAACATTCTTCTCAGTTATATCAGGATTCAGAGTCAATAATTTTCTCTCTACCCACTGTTTACTTATATTACACATGTTTTCAGAAGTTGCCTGTATAGCAACAGCAAGTACTAAGGATGGATTGTCATCAAGATGAGCTGCCAGGTTAAGAGCTTTTATAGAACTTATAATAGAGGCATGCAGAGGTAAGGTGGTCAGTGCACTTAGCTCACCCATGAGGTGTCCATGTGCCTCTCCTTCCCAAATGTCTGGGCTAGAGTTTCAGGCACATCCTCAGGAACAGTTTCTAGGAAGCTGGTCTTTTTCACTGCAAAGAAGGAGAAGAAAGAGAACAAGAAAGCAGAACACTGATCAGTATCCCTGAGCACTTCTGGATTTCTGGCCCCTGCAAGGATAGCTACTGACAGATCCAAGATCATTTCAGGATCATGCTCAGGACAGGAATCAAGATCCCTATTTGTAAACTGCCTAGTCAGCATCTCTCTGCATTCCTCTTAAAGGGATTTTTGAGAGTTCTGACTCCTCATTCCTAATGAAGTAGCTAAAATTAAGTTTTATAGGAGAAAAATATATTTGTATTTTAAATGATCATTTCAGTGGTATGTAAAATACAAATGACAGAGTACAGCAAACTCTCCCATCATTAATTAATGCAATTAGTATATTTATCTTAAAAATTAAAAAAGACCTTTGTTTTAAAATGACACAAAGTTGTCAAAATAAAGACAGGACATTATCCTTTACAGTTATAGGGTATTAAAATAAATAAAATATCAACATTAAATTGCGTCTTTATAACAATCAATATCCTTTCTTTTTAGTTATCATATTAGCTATCATAACTAAACAAAAGCTGCTTACAGTAGTCTGACAGTGCTGAGCCCTAACTATACAACTGAATAACTGAGTTTGCATTTCTTGCATAACAATTTCACACAATCAACAACTATCTTGGTTAATGCCAGTCTTCCTGAAGATACTGTAGAACACAATCCATGTGAAAGCAAAGATAAGGCTCTTTTCTTTACACTTATAATCCAGGCTCAGTTATATTTTAGACGGTATGCCAAACACATTTGTAGCACCTCAAGAAATGTCTGCTTACTGAATTAAAACTAATGCAGAATAAAGAATGTCAGAATAAATTCTTCATTTGAATTAAAAGTGAAATTATTGCCTAAATGAGAATAATACCTTCTACTTGACTTTATGGGATAGGAATTATTATTTGCATTTAGTAATAATACAAGTTTCTCTATTTTTCTTTCAAATAAATTAAAACTTCTAATGTGGTTTATATAGCTGTATGGCTTACTCATAGTGGTAAAAATTAAAGATCAGCTTTTAGATGTTTGAAAACAGCACACACCTCCATTATATTGTAGATTTTCTAAAAGTAATAACATTCTTGTGGAACACTAGTAGAGCCAGTGTTCAGAGGAAGGGAACAATTAATCTGGAATATTCTCCTTGGTTATATTATCTCTAAAGTGTAGGCTCAGTTCAAGACTTATTCACTACACCATGGTTGTTTCTACATTCTTTTGAGAAAAATCAGTACCATTACTTGTCAATTTTGGTCAGAGCATTTTAAAAATTGCTTGTGTGCTGAGACTGGTAACCCAGATGACAAAAGAGCCAGACAACTTGTTACATGAAGGAAGGTTTAATTAAGTGAGATGTTTAGCTGGAGCAGGAATGTCTTATGGGAAGAATTATTCACAGACATTTGAGGGACTGTCATGTGGAAGAAGATGATCTGTATCCCACGATGCTCCAGGGAAAAGATCTTGGGCCAAAGTGTGGAAATTCCACTGAAGCCGACTTTGATAGAGTAAGAAAGGAAATTTTCCAATACTTTTAACTTCCTGAAATTGGAATCAGTTACTATATAAAGATGATCTCTAAAAAGAAGAGATTTAATGCTGAAGAGAAAAATCCTTCTTTATTTGGGAATTATTACACTTGAAGATTTTAATGTGAATCTGAATTTTAAAATTCCATAAACTGTCTAATTCATTGTCATATATCATTCTGAAAATAAAATTAGATATTGATTTTTATGTTCTATTTGTGAGCATAAAATGGTTATTTTATTATAAAAGTTGCTTTAAAATTGTATACATAAATTATTTGTAAGCTCCTATAAACAAAGTGGATACTTAAGTGCATTTATTATAAATTTTACTTGTTTCTTTACAGAATGATGATAAGCAGTACATGAATAACTCAGCAACATAAGAATTTTCTACTTATAAAGCTTGAATTTTTGTCCACATGCAAAACATACTAATATTCTTATACACACTGAAAATTTCAACAATGCAGTAATCTAGATTAGATGTAACCAGGGTTGAAAGAAACTAGTTTTCCTGCACCATGGCCTTCATAAAACATCCTAGTGATTTACATGCACTCGAGTAAGTTACTAATGAAACACACTGCGTTCAGGAAAGAGAGGCAGAGTACTTCACATGGATGTCCTCATGACATCACAGATATAGAAGAGACACAAGCATCCAATTAGAGAAAAGGCCCGTTAACTCTAAATGGGAACAGCTATAGTAACACTGTATTAACACTTGTCTGAATAATTCTTCAACCAGAAACTAAGAAATATCACAGACTTACACTTAGAGCACTTATAGATAAGATTACTAGTGTCTGAAACATAAGACAAGGAGAACAACTTGAAGTGAACTATTAAGTGGCCTGGTATATTCGTAACTTTTCTCATTGATGCACTGCAATAGCTGAACACGTCAACTTAAGGAAAGCAGTGTTTGTTTGGGTTGCTGCTTGATTGTGGGTACAGTCCATCCTATTGGAAGGCTTGGCAGCAGGAGAATGAGGCAGCTCATCACTTTGTGACTACGGTTCGGACAGAGCCTGTGGATGTTGCTGCTCAGCTACCTTTCTCCTTCTTATTCAGTCTAGCATCCAGGCCCATGAAATGATTCTGCCTACATTTAGTGTGTGCCTTCCCACCTGAGGTCATTTAATGTAGAAAATCTCAAAGATATGCCCAGAGATCTGTTTCCATGTTTCTAAATCCCATCAAGGTGAGTGTTGTTCCTGAGTCACCAGGCCATGGAGAAACAGCAGGAGTCTACATTTCTGCACACAATCTAGCATCTTGACAATAAGACCTGTAATTGTATGACAGAAACAACAACCTGCTTTGGATTACTTACTCCACCACTGACTAGTAGACTTAAGGCTGCTTGAAACTTTAGATACCAGCAAACACACACTTTAAGGGCAAGAGCCAGGTACTACTATCTTGCTAAAATATTGTGCATACCACAAAGGAATATCACAGACCACATTTACCTAATGAAAAGAGACTGACAGATTTGTTTGTCTATTTTTCACTGCACACAGAAGAATAATTTGTAAGCTGAGTTGTGGCTAAAATGCATATCCCAAAAGTTGTCTTCAAAAACAAAAATAAAGACAAGAATTTATACCTAAGATAAAGAAGACAAATCAAATGAAAGAAGAGAAAGACTGTCTTAAAGAACATTGTCTTCAAATAAATATGACAGGAAATAAGTTACGGTTCTTTACTGAGGATGAAAATGGACAAATGTGTCGGTCTAGGTCTAAACTTTTGTGGGCAGCTAAGGTCATCATATGTTTGTTTAGAAACAGAATAAGTCTTTATTTGAAAAAGAAAGCAACAGAAAACAAAAAGCCTAGATCTGAGTAATTTAAGACCTTGAGGCATTCAGTTAAATTCTTGGGTCTATTCAGAGTTCATCACTTATAAATACACAGAGTAAATATGCTGATGTACTTCATTAAACTGCCAATAATTTAAATATCATTTTCTAAGCTGTATAAACTATGCAGAAAAGGGAGTCAGATGACATCTTGATGGAGATATAAATGACCATAAAATTTTTAGTTATGAAAACAGATGATATTCAATGAGGCAAAGAAGTCAGTTACAGTTTCTGCTCGGGATTAGTTGCATCTGGCTCTGCTTTAACCTTCCTTTCCTTTCATAAATAGAAACTGGGTTATTGGAACTCTTCAACTGCATTGTCTCATGGAGAAATTTATGCTAAGAATTGCCTCCACAGGAGAAACGGGATCATGAGTGACCCCTGACAACCTTTAAATTTATGGTCATATGAGAAAAATAAATTCCTTTCACTAATAAATAGATGTCTTAGTTTTGTACCATTATAACAGAATGCAGGGGGATGAGTAACATAAAACGCAGATATTTATTTCTCGTACTTCTAGAGGTTGAGAATTGACGATAAGGTGGTAGTCTCTAATGTGGGCCTTACTTGATCAAAGTAGAAATGCAGAGAGAGATGCTGGGAAGATGGTTCAGAAGATAGTGCAAGGAACCTAGTTGGGATCCTCAGAACTCAAGTAAACCAAATGGAACAGCAGTTGTCTGTAATCCCAGCTCAACAAGATAAGAGAGGTCTTGGGGACTGCAGGCAAATCAGTCTGGCCTACATAACTCAGCAGCAGTCAAGGGACTCTTCCTCAAATAAGATGGAAGGTAAGGACCTGAGGTGGTTCTCTGACAATACCATATACCACATACCTACACAGAGAGCGATTCCGGGGAATAATGGAGAGAGGAGAATCTGTCTAGGGAGATTTATTGCTATGATCTAATCATCTTAGATGATTCTTAGTCCTTCTTCCCAGTACTCTGGTGGGGTTTTTGTTTATGACATTCTAAAGCACATCTTACTGAGATAAAGAGATTATTTTTTTCTTCATTCCTTAAATTGTGAGAATAAACATGCACTAATGATAATTTTAAAAATTATCTTTGTAAAATACAGAAAATGAAGAGAAAATAGAAATAATTAGATAAGAAAAAAAAATCCTTTAGAAAGGTATAGTTGCCCTCTGTCATTTTATTCTTGACACTGAAAGTATTTCACCAAAACTATGTTCTGCAGTTAGCTGTTTGTGTGCTTGTTAAGCAAATCTGAGGAGGTTTAAGATATACTTTCCTTCTTCACAATCAAGCACTGAATTCTTTGTTAAATTACTGGGACACCAGGGTGAGTATTAATAAAAATAGGCATTTATTAAATGTCAAGTGTATGTGAAAATGCTCTCCTGTCATCACCAGTCTTTCAAAAACACTGAACGTCCTCTGAAAATTTAAATGTAAAAGAAAACCAAAGAGCTTTACCCACACACAGTTAGGACTTTTTCCTTTTAACTCACTCGATAAATTTTTCTGGTTTGAATTTAAAACAATTGACAATCAAATACTTCTTTATCACAATACATTTTTAAATGTGTAAATAATCAAACAGTAATGACAATATTTATAGGTCTAGATAAGACACTATAAACAGCTTTTAAAAGAATATTTAGGGGTTGGCAAGTTGCCTCAGCCTGTAAAGGCACCTGCTACAAAACCTGTGACCTGAGCTGAAGTTCTACCTGTTGAGAGGAGAGAACCCACTCCAGCAAGTGGTCCATCTACCTCCACACTTCCGGATGATGCATACACACATAAATCAACAAATAGCAAGCATTTTTATTGAACTTCAGGAATTTCATCTAATATATGATCATATTTTGAACATCTCTACCTCCCCACCCCTTACTACACCTGTCCAATTTTATGTACTTTACATATATATGTATAATATATTTATCTGGTTATGCATATATATATATATATATATCACTAATAGAATCAAATTTGCATCCTCAAATGTGTTTATGTTTTTAGTGTGCATCTTTTCCACTTCCCAGCAGCCATCAGTTTCCACTACATCCTCAGGGAGGGTTGGAGTTTCTTCATTACTTCCCCACTTCTGTGCTGGGTTTTGTCTGACTTGCACTTATGTAGGATTTGTGTATGCTGTTACCATTGCTGTGAGTTCTTATGAGTGACTGACCAGCTGTCTGGAAAACTCTATTTCCTTGTGATCATCCACGTCTGGCTCTTACTATCTTTGTTTCCCTCTTCTGCAATGATTCCTAACCTTGGAAGGCAGAAGTTTGGTATAAGTGTCCTATTCAAGGATAAGTACTTTGCAGTTTCTTATTCTCTGCATGTTGGTTTCTGTGTTAATCACCTCATAAGGAAACATCTTTGGTGAGAGTTAAGAGATGCATTAATCTATGGTTATAACAATAAATCATAGTCATTTTTGTATAAACTATTTCAATAAAATGTGAACAGAATGCAAGAACACTTACTAATAATTATGAGGTCATTTGGAGACACTAACTTGACACAATAGAACTTAGCATAGATGAAAGAATGTATGGATTCCTGTTTAGGGGGATGGGGGTTGCCAGTGGAGAAGGGAGTATAAAAATTATTAAGATTGATTGAGATGTTCTGTTTGAAATACACAATGATTCAATAAAAACTAAGTACCCACCATGATCAAGTTGATTTCATTCCAGGGATGCAGGGATAGTTCAACATACGTAAAATAATTAAATAAACCCAGCACATAAAAAGATTCATGGACAGAAACCACATGATATCTCATGAAATACAGAAAAAGCCTTTGACAAAATCCACCATCCATTCATGATAAAAGTTGTGAAGATTGTAGAAATACAGCATACATATCTCAACATTAAGGCAATATACAGCAAGCCCACAGCCTAAGGCATTGTGCTAAATGAAGAAAAACTCAAAGCATTCCCAGTAAAATGAAAAATAAGATAAAGATGTTCACTTTCTATTTCTGTTCAATTTAGTATTTTATTCTTAACTAAAACAATAAGACAAATGAAGTAGATAAAGGGAATATAAACTGCAAAAAGATTTCCAAGTATCTTTATTTGCAGATGATCTAATTCTATACATAAAAGAGCTTAAAAATTCCACCAGAAGTCTCCTAGATCTGATAAACACATCCAGCAAAGTAGCAATCTAACTGGATAGCTTCACCTAGAAGAATGAAAGCAAATCAATGTTTTAAAACAGATTTATCTGGGTTTGGTGGCACATGCCTTTAATCCCAGCACATGGAAGGCAGGGACAAATGGATCTCAGGGCACTCCAGACCAGTCGTGTCTGTAGTGAGTTTCAGGGCAGCCAGGGCTACATAATAAGTCTCTGTCTCAAAAAGTTGTATAAAAATTCATTGCAAATAAAGGATGTAAAGAATGGGTGGCTATTTACAGGTCATGGATGAGTGGTGTTATTACTGAGCATTGAAGATGGAACAAATAAAGAACCCAATGGATCCAGCACCTAAAGCTAATGACAGCCACGGAGAGGACAACAAAACAGGTACAATGTCAGAAGTATGTGGCAGAGTGCAAAATAATTAAAATATATTCCAAGCCCATTTTATGAGTCTTAATTAGAAAATGCTTATCTTTACTAGATGGAATCACACACTTTGCAATTTGTCTAACTTACCATTTATAAGAATTCTGGTATGAGGCGGGAGATGCTTCAGAGAATGTGGTACCACACATTGTCAAGTGTCTCCGGGAAATGTACACTACCCTTGAGGTCATGGAAGTGTGTGTGGCGTTTTTTAAGCGTGCAGTGTGACTGGTCTTATGAGATGCAGCAGCCTTTTTTATGAATTATAAACAGCACAAGAAGGAGTACATCATAGATCATAGGAGTAAAATTCACCAAGTGAACACATTGTACACCAACAAAAATCCACCCTACCAGTACAGGCTATAGTTACACGTTCAGCCACGAAATGGCAGAGCTGTGCCACCGGACCATCCAGCTCCACCTGGCGATTGGCTTGAAAAGCAAGTATAGCAACCCAGGGATCCAAAAGGAAGACTTCCGGCTGGGCTTCGAACCTTTCTTTATGTGCTTCCAGGTCCATCAGCGAAAGGAGATATTGGAATGAGAGTTTCTGACTGGGAAATGCTTTTACTCAGCCATTCATGGCCACCTGCCCAGGAGAGGGATGGACACGGCCCAGAAGGAAGCCCTGGAGGGCATCCCATGCAGGTGATGGAGTTGATCAGCACCAATGCCAAGACTGGGGGTGGGGGGCGCATCATCGACTTCAAGGAGATCAATATGGCTATTGTCATGTGAATCCCGTATGTGGGGCACAGTACATCCTGAACATAATGCAAGAGAAGAAGATGACAGCCCCCACGAGGAGCATGTATACCTGCAGCAGACCTTCAGCAAGATCCAGTTTATGGAGCACGAGGAGCTGGGGCTCAGGATTAACCAGGACTCTGGATCCTTGTCCTTCTCCAGTTCCCTCAAGAAGCTCATTTCCTTCCAACTTCCTGGGTCCAAGAGCGAGCATAAAGAGCCCAGGGGTACAAAGATAATGAGATGATAAACATTCTCATCCCTTTGTCTGGACGTTTTGACATGTTTGTGAGGTTGATGGGGGATTTGGATAAGACTTGTCTCCTTCCAATCAGAATGGCAAGCTGATTGTTCTGCTTTTCAATTCCGACCCCAACTCAGACAAGGACAAACAAGTTAAACTGATGAGAGACTAGCATGTCAGGTATTCTAAAGCCTACATACAGATTTTGCCTGCTTCTGGGGAGTATTCAAGAGCTCTGATCTTTGAAGTAAGATCTTTCTGATTTAACAGTCTTTACTCTCGTTCTGTGATGTTGACCTGGTGTTAACTGTGGAATTCTTGCAGAGGTGTCAAGCAGACACAGTTTGGGGTTAACAAATCTATTTCCCAGTTCATCTTTAGCCAGTACTATCCAAAAATTGCATGTAGTGGGAAAGTTCCCAGTGGCAACCATTTTGCTTTTATTCTGAAAACTGTTTTCTGGAGAAGCTATGGGTTTAGAATTACTTGTATTTATACAGGGGATCTTGTCCAAGTAGGTGGCTTTGATGTGTCTATTCAAGGCTCTGGGAATAAAGGACATAGACCTCATCAACAAGGTCCTCCAAGTAACCTTGAAGACGTTCAGAAACCAGGAAGTAGGGGTCCATCCACATCCACCACTCTGTGACCCCAGTCTGGATCCTAAACTGTACAAAATGTGCTTGGATCCTAGCAGCATAGCAGTTTCCTGAAATGTGGTTAGGAAAAAACTGATCTCAGTTACAGTAAGAGCAGCAATAATAATGGTTCTGCACGGACAGCCTAATGTCCAGTTCTGCTGGAAAGGACATTTTTAATTACCTAATTTATTTTTCAATTTTTTTTTGGATGATAAGTTTTTGAAGGCCATAAAAGGATATATTTTGCTATTCTTAGACAAGATTCCTTTAAGTTTGAGCTTTTTGAACAAAAATGTGGCCAGTGTTTGACTCTGAACACATTTGCTGAACATTATGTAGCAGACCTGCTTAATACTAACTTGAAACATACCTGGTCAACAAAACTTTTATAGTAAAGTTTGAGTTTTCTTTTTTACCTTTCTCTTCCAGATCCTACCCCTTGCTCTATAGTCCTAGGGCAGAAAACATGCACATTCTTACAAAGTATTATTGTGACCAAAATGACAAACTCTGCTAAATATTCTATCATGGCTCTTAACTTCACAAATTCTGCCTTTTTGCTTTTTAGTTTTTGTTTGTTAGAATGGGTTTTTTTAAGCTGTCTTAAGTTCTAGTCATAAAATTAGGAAACATGATAATAGCTGTATCATCATAATCTTCAGGACAGCTTCCTAAATTTGATTATTCCTCCTAAACTGTGTTCTAATCATGGTGGTCACCCAAGCTTTTGAAAGCAGGGGGAGCCTAGGAACCACAGTCATGGCTGACCCCACTGTGCTGAAGTCCTAAAAGACTTGGCACTTTCTCTCTCCTAACCCTTCTCCTCAGAGGGCAAAGCATTGTTTAGGATGACCAAGAAGAATCATGGTTCCAAGTTTAATGTGTACAAGGTAAATATTATGGCCAGGGAACGGCTCCCCAAAAACCACCATGGAGTCTACAGTGTATGCATAAACAAAGAGCCTTTATTCAAACTTAAGCTTGGAGTCTCGGACTTCACCAAGGCAATGGATCCATGCTGAGAGCCCTAAGGAGAGTGGGAAGAATCTTTTTATAGATTTGAGCATATTTTAAATTGATTGGTTGCTATAAGCTGTATACCAAAATTAATTAAAGGTGACTATGAAGCCTCTCATTGGTGGGTGCTGTTTCCAGGGCAAAGGAATATGTTGACATTGCCTGAGTCTGTTGAAATGTGCTGACCATTGTCTAAGTCTGGTCCTGTTATAATATTTGCAGAATATGTTGACCATTGCCTAAGTCTGTTGAAATGTGCTGACCATTGTCTAAGTCTGGTCCTGTTATAATATTTGCAGAGACTTGCTAAATTTGTCTGAGCTTATTCCCTTTTTCAGATCCCATGACTGAAGGCTTGTTAGAAAGGACAAAATGGAGTCATCTCTGTTCAGATTGTAAAATGCTAAAGCCAAGCATTATACAGAAGTGAAGAGAGCAGTTAATCTAATGATGTTAGGTGCAGAGGAGGAGTTCCAGGGGTCCCACAATAAATATACTCTGATGAAACAGGAGGGGACATCCATGGCTTTGCTTTCTTCATCCTGTCTGTGTTGTTGTTTTGTTGGTGGAGATGTTTACTTTGATTACTTCACTTTTTAAACACTATTTTTCCTTATCCTGTTTATCTGAAATACCTTTAATTTATTTAGCACTCACCACTCTGCTGTTCCTCAAATGCCTACTAGGTACTAGTATTTGTGTGTACCAGGAGTGTGCTTAGGATATGTTATTTGTGGTAAACTGGTCTGCAAACACTTCCTTTTGAATCCATTTCTTCCTTAATTTCTACATTCCCATCTTACTAAACATAAGTGTTCTTGGATAATTTGAGTGCTCATGTGTTTTAAGAACAAACATGAAATGAATCTTTAATTACATCAGAATGTTTGTTTTCAACTCACAGATCAAATGTGCCTTAATAATGTTTTTTCATTTAGATTTCAAACAGTTGATAGATTTTTCATTTTAATACACATCATTGGACATCTGTTTATTTGTAAATAGTCTACTGTTTATTTGGAAAAAAATAAACCAGTGGAAAATAATTTTCTATTGTTAAAAGAAAGAATTCTGTTGATTTAGAGTTGGGACTATCAGATATTCAAGGTAGGATTTTTCAGTTCCACTTCTATTTTAATAATACTATAACAGGAATTTTCATATAAACTTCTAGCATGGTCAGCAAAGTTTTGGGGACTAAAGCAACAACAATAAAACAAACAAAATAAAACATAGAGTGATTTGTCTAACATTTCTTCTAGAGTTACCCACTTCGATAAGTGTTGGGCATAATGCAAGGTGGGCCTAGCCAGGCCACCTGCTAGGAGGAATAGAGGAATGATCCCTGTGGGTGTGGCATTCTGCTCTAGCTAGTTGTGAGACCAGCATCTGGAAAGAACCTGCCTACCTGGAGAGAAATTGAAGCTGGCTGGCTTTACCTGCAGCACCTTTAAAAACTGGCAAAAAACTTCAGGGCAGTTTGTGTGTGTGTGTGTGTGTGTGTGTGTGTGTGTGTGTGTGTGTGTGTGTGTGTTCTGCTCAGGGAACTCCAGAGGTTGGAGTGGAAATCCAAGGAATGTTTCTGTGTTTTCTAATGGTGGCCATTTTGGCCTGTATGGTAATAAAGTATCTCCCCTCCTGTCAGACAGCTACACAGTTGCAAGCACATCAGACAGATTCCCTGCAGTTTGTCTTTAAGGATAGAAGGACACGGCCCCTCCCTCAATGTGGGCTGAGAAACCAGCACAGACTTTGCATGCTTGGGCTTCTCTTAGCCCTTAGGCAGAGTTTCATCCAACCCGCCCTCCCTAGATGTTCCGGCAACAGCTTCATACCTTTGCTTAAGATTTGACTTTATTTCAGACTTTGACTTTTTTTATTCTAGGAACTTCGGTATTTCCCCTTTTGTCTGATTCCCTCTAAAGTAAAGTTTGATCATGCCACTCCTGGCAGAGCCCCTGAGCTTCCTCCATCAGGTGCTCATGTTTGCTCAAGCCTGGCCCTGCAGGGGAGAGGCTCCAACATCAAAAGCCTGTGGTCACAGGCTTTTGTTATCTGCCTTGCCCTGGGGCAAAAGCACAACAGCTTCTTACCTTTTTTGCTTTCAGTTTGCTGGGTTGAGGAAAGAGCTCACTGGTAGGATGCTTGCTTACCATGCCTAAGACTATAATAAATTCAATTCCCACTTACATCTCCCATGCATAGCATTTAAACAATGCAGATAGCTGTGTCCTGTTAAGAATAACTAAGGGATAAACTAATTTTAAATAACTTCTAATTTAAACAGAAGTTATTATTCATCTTATGGTATAAGATGTCTATCACAAATGTAGCTCATAAAATTCTTGATTTTCTCACACCAACAAAAAATTCACTAAGATAATTCACAGTTCTTGGAGAAAATAAATAGCAATCTATGCCTAAAATTCCTCAGTTAGTAATTATACTAAAGATTACAAATTTCAATTTCAATTTAATAATATGTTACCTAAAGCAAGGTTTATGGTTTTTGTGTTTTCCATAAGGTTTAACTAGAGACTTATAAAGTACAATATATACAGGGGAGCTTTATCTTATGTTTGTAATTTCCATTCTATGTTCTTTTAGTACTCATCTGAGCCATAAATAACTGCCATCTTCATGTCTTAGCAGTGCATACTTAAAAAAGATTACTGTATTCTTTCACTGAAGGAAGGGTAAGCAGAGTCATTAAACCGTCACCTGAGTATCCAGCTGTATGTAATTTTTCAAACATTAATTTTTTAAGGTTATTACATCTGATGGCACTGAGAAAGAAAATTAAAAAGGTGAAAAAATAATGTTCAAGTAATATGGAAATGGAGATAATTTAAAAATGAAAAAGTCTGTAAAGTCCATGTATATATGTCTAGTCCAGGTTTAGTCAAGAATGTTTGGTTTTCACCCAAGCTTTAACTGCATAGCATACAGTAATTAAAAATGCCAAACTGGTGAAACTAACCTTTCTGGATGTTTAACAATCATATTTAGAGGCCTAAGTTAATCTAGTCAGAGGGACTTAAAAGGACAATTTTTTGTCTCTTGACCTCCAAGGTCAACTAAGTTCCAGGGGACTATGGAGTATCTCTCAAAATGTCCTGTAACTGTGATGAGTCACCTGTCTTCCTGTTCAGGGAGGTCGTGGAGACCCCACTAAAAGGACTTAAAACAGTGTCCAGTCTGCAAAAAGGAGAGTCAGCACAGGAAAATGTTTCCTTGATGCTTCTGAGTGAAGCTATGGTCTAGCAAAACCTTCTGACTTATCTTCACATAGACGGAACTGGTAAAATAAAGGCTTGGGGAGCGCATGTGACACTCCAGAGGAACAAATGCACAACTGACATTAAAAATAAAAATAAGTTGGTTTATTTGGGCCAACTGTATTATCATAAACACCCAACAGGAAAGTATAACCAAGGATTCCTACTTCAACACTGCAGTACATACCTGCTGTCAAGAAAGTCAAGCCCACCATTGTTCTAACCTAACCATTAAATATTGGCTAATTTCTTTTCTTTCCCTTTTTAGAAGCCATGTAGGAGGAAACTTACATAGGTTCTAGATTAAAGTGCCTGAAAACAAATCCTGACTTCAAGACTCTCAAGTCCAGCCTTGGCAACCAAAAGAAAACAAGGAGGAACCCAACATATGGGTGTTCTTTGATGTCCTAAACAAGAAATTCTAATGGACTTTAACATGGACATTTGAGATTTTCCTTGTTCTGACGTTTCTGATTTCCTATCTAGAATGTATAATGCTACCTACTCTTGCCTTTAACAGTTATGTAATTCAGGGGTCTTTTAGATAGACTCACTGGTGGGGTACTCCCATTGCCACAATCTACATCCATTATCAGCTTTCGAAGAGGTCAGAGGTTGCTCAGCAACCTTCATGAAAAAAAAAAGTTTTGTAGTTTTCATACAATGCACTTTGAAGGTATTTAGATCCCCTCCCCTATCTGCACTTTCTCCACTTGCCCCACCCAATTTAATGTTCTCTCATAAGTATAATACAGCCTTAGAGTCTGATTTGTGTCCCCAGATGTCCTTCAGCTGCCTTTTTAAATATAGCCCAGGCCCCCATGCTTAAGAATGATAATACCCAGAGCAGGCTGGGGACTACCCACAGCAATTAGCAATTAAGAAAATGCTTCACAAACTGGCCACAGGTCTATCTGATGGAGGAAATTCCTCAACTTAGGTTCCCTCTTCCCAAGTAGCTCTAGTTTGTCTCAAGTGTAAAAACTAACCGGCACAACTGACACCTTGTCAGTCTGATACTCAGATACCTCAGTATAAGTCACATAATTTCTTATTCACAAAAGGGAAGAACTAACCCAGCATTACAATAAAATCAAAACAATACCAAAGTTCAACAGTGTAAATGAAACTCTGTAGCTCAATATCGGTATCTGGGACACACTCATGATCTTCTGCCTCCAAAAGGCTTGGGTATCTCATTTTCTTAGATTCTATCATCCACAACACACACACACACACACACACACACACACAGACATACACACACACATACACAACTTGTTTCATTGGCTCTGCCTGGATCTATTTCACATCTACTGCTGTCTTTAGTACTTCGATTAATTTGGCATCTCCAATATCCAAGGGTCTCTACTGAAAGTGCATTTTCACCAATCACCTCTTTTGGGCTCTCAAGGTCCAAACCTCAGCTACTCTCCATTACACCTTCATATCTCCAAAATCAGCACCAATGTGGGGGACATTTTTTTTGAAACAGGATCTCACTGTAGCCTGAGCTGGCATAGAACTCACTATGCAGACCAGGCTGGCCTCCATATCACAGAAATTTGCATGCCTCTACCTCACAAATTCTGGCATCAAAGGCATGTGCCACCACACCTGACCATGCAGGAGACTCTTACACACTACCAAGTTTGGCTACCATTTTGAGATACATCCTTGACCCTCCCTAGATCACAGGTTCTGTGTGATGACTCTAAGAAATCCTTCCCAGAAGATTTTGCTTCTGTGATGCTGGTTTTGTAGGACTCCCGCTTTCATGGAAAAATACCTGGTCCCCTTTGTTAGCTTACCTCCTCCCAACTAGAAAATCCCAGAGACCACAAAGGTCATGTCAACATCTCATGGTATGTGAAATAATGTCTGTGGGTTAAACATTCTGTGAGACACTTTGTTTTGTGAGGCACTCGGTGATACGAGCCCGGCCTCCCCCCTTAATTAAAACAGCAACTAAGAAACTATAAGACTAGGAGGAAGAGACCCAGGGAATTCAAGAGTTGTGTAAACATCCCTTGGTATGCAAGATAAAGTCTGTGGGCTTAACATTCCACAGGAAGAGTCTCCATCATCCCATCCATAAATTATGGGAAGGTTTACCTCCTGTGAACTGCAGAATAATGTATGTGGCATTTCTGAGAGAAGGTTGGACTATGTAAAATTGTCTTCTCTGTGACCCTGGTCTGTAGGCCAAAAGCCAATCCAAATGTAACAAGTGCCCTATATGATAAATGTATGATAATACTGTGAGTTCCTACTATAAAAACCTGGCCTGGCAGAAGGCAGGCGGGCTGAGTCTCATGAACGAGACTGAGTCTCCCACTTGCGCAAGTGAAATAAACTTACTTCTTGCATTTTGCATCTGACGGTCTGGATTCTTGAGACTGACTCTCAGGCAGCCTACAGGGGTTCGAGTCCCCTGGGCTGAGGGAGGTCAGTGGGCTTGAGGCTCCCCGACGTTAGTCACCCAGGCGGCCCACAGGGGTTCGAGTCCCCGGGCTGAGAGTGGGGTCTAACATTTGGTGCATTGGCCGGGAAGCCAAGCCTCACCCCAACCCAGATCCGCCAGGAGGTAAGTAAGTGCTGGCCAGCCTTTATTTGTACCCGTACGGGAGTTCTTTGTTTGATCGGCCGAATTTTGTTGGAGTACATGTGGAAGGGGGCTGACGAGCTCAGTGCCCACTGTACCCACATCCTGGAGGACGCTCCAGGATGGTTCGGGGCACGGGGATTTATTTCCCCAAGCCCATTTGAGCTTGTATTTTTCCTTTTAAAAAAGTCGCGCCCGAAGTTGTTTGTCTTTCTACTTTGTGTTGTTTGTCTGTGGTTTGCCTGGCTGGAGTCACACCCCCACCTGGGGCAGAATCTAACCACTCCCTTGAGTTCAACTTTAGATCACTGAAAAGAAGTCCAGCACCGGGCTGGAAACCTGTCCGTGGAAGTCCTGTCCGTGGAAGTCCGAGAAGGGAGATGGCAGGTTTTCTGCCGCTCCGAATGGCGCCCAACGTGAGTGGATAGAGACCAAACCTCAGTCGCCTGTAAGCACCAAACATATGTAAAAATGGCCAGCCTAGAGTTTTCATGTCTATTTTTTGGTTCCTGTGTCAGATCCTGTTTCTGTGACTTGGCAATAATCTGGCTTGTGTTACGGTCTGTGTGTTTTGGTTTTGTCTTAAGTGTTATGATTGCTTCCTCGTGAGCCAGAGTGAGTCCGAAAGTGTCAAACTTTAAAATGTATAGTGACCAACTT
The DNA here is from genome assembly GCA_035773235.1 of Eospalax fontanierii. Taxonomy (NCBI): domain Eukaryota; kingdom Metazoa; phylum Chordata; class Mammalia; order Rodentia; family Spalacidae; genus Eospalax; species Eospalax fontanierii. The sequence continues at coordinate 27,796,678 of CM069538.1, read as the reverse complement.
TTCTCCAGGCGGCTGCTGAGATCCCCAGCTCGCCTGTCTTGAGGATTTTTCTGCAAAGCTTCCGATTGGGTTCATTCTTAAATTCTTGTATGAATAAGACTAAGAACCCCCTAGAGGATGCTCTCATTTCACCCTGTTTCAGTTTGACAAATATGAAGGGATCCCCAAAATTTTAATAACTTATTTGGTGGCCATGTGGCGATTTTTCTATGTGTACTGAGTTAGACTACTAAGCAGGTAATCTGTGAGTTCCATTATCTAGCTTGTTATGGCTTCAGGGCATATGGAAGCTGTAAATGTCTTGCCTTTTAGAAAAAAAGTTTTAAAAGCCATTTCTTAACTTGGGCTTTTTCTCCACCCTGGTTCTCTGCACTTGTATGGGAAGAACAGTCAGAGGGGCCTGGGATTTGGACCTCAGTCACTGGTAAACACAAAACAAACAGTGCTTAGAGAATGTGGTCCGGAGATAGCTGCTTTTTGAATAGATCTAAGCATTTAAAATCTTAGTAAACAAGAAAAGCCCCACACGGTGCTCTGGGGAGACATGTGCTCTCAGAGCAACAGCCCAAGTACCTTTGTACTGGACATAACTTCTCATTCCTTCTGCTGCTTTCTTTTGAGTTATTTCCCCAGCAATAAATAGTATCTAGAAATGAAGATATCCAGAGGGCACTGCTTCACATTCACCTTTGCGCTGTGGTAAGGTGCATGGACTCCCATCCTTGGTTTGAGACCATGAATTCTTTTGCTTTGCTCTCTAATCTGGGGTCTATGTATCTGAGGGTACTACTTTAACCGGGTGCTTTCTAAAAAGGGTTTTTGGTTTATATTTTGAATTCTTGATCAGATCATAGAAAAGCAAGAGAGTCTAAAACAGTCTTTTACGACAATGTCAGTGCATTTTCATGTCAAATTAGGAGACGATATCAGCAATTTAATATCAGTTTGGTCTGTTTTTAATAAAAATTATTTGTCTTAGGTATTTTAAAATCATTTTGGTTCTGATATTGTTTACATGACATTTACATGTTTTATGGGTAATTATTTTAAATTTTAACATTTTTATATGTTATGTTTGCTGATTTCTAAATGTATTTTAAAATCTTACATTGTTTTACGTAATATATCTATCAGTTTTAAAAAAAAAAAAATTTAAAGTTTTTCTAGCCATGAACTTCAAAGACTAACTAGGTACAAAGCTAGTACAAAGTAAGCTAGAGCTTTGTGACGCCCACACCTGGGAAGCTTATGTAAATTACAGAACTCCAGGGCCAAGCAAACATTACATGAGACAAGCTGCTACCAAGAAGCAGCCACAGCAATGGGAGGTAAAGAGAAATGAATGGCTTAGATAAAAGGTGTAAGATGCAGCCTTCACTGGTGTTAATTCCTGCCTTTTTACACTGGTATCCAAGGTCCGTTTTTCTTTCTAAAATAGGGTATTTCCCTCTCTGATGCTTACTTGCTCCAAGCTTGTTTTTGTGCTTACCCCTTAATGTCCTGAGCACGTCTGCTTTTCACTTTCTAGCTATAAGGCCATAATAGCTGTGTTCCTTATTGTCCAGATTATGGGTACTTAATTCAAAATTATGTATAATGATAATATAAATTTTCTAATTCAGACAGACTGAGAGCCTTTTTATAGTCTTGACTCTCATAATTAAAAAAAAATAAAATAAAATTTAAACAGACAAGTTATAACTTGAGAAAAGGATCAAAGAATCTCTGGAGGATGCTCTAGAGAAGGAGGCAAAGAAGAGTTTGGAAGACGTTGCAAAGTGTCTTCTTTTGCCTCCCCGATAGGTAGCCACTTGCCTTCAGCAAAGGCTCACCTTGGCTGTATCCTTGCCCATTAGAATCTCCTTGATCTAATCCACAGACCTTGAGAAAGAAAAACCGATGTCTTTCTGCATTCAGACCTGGTCTAGATATACAGTAAATGACACCTTATGGCTTCAATGGACAGAAGTGTCCCAACCTTAAATAGTATCAGCTTGTCCTTGCTTCATAACTAAAAGCATGGGGAGAATTCCAGAGACAGAGTGCCTGTTCTTTTGGCAAGTAGTTGAGACACAGTGGAGGACTCTTGGAAGAGCTGTGCCCTGCACACCAGCTGTACAGGAGCTCTAAGATGCCCGCAATTGGCTTGTACATCCTCCATGGCTTATTTGCCTAGTAATTGTACTTGGCTGTCTCTACATGTTCACAGAAGGCAAGATGATTAAAAGATTGTGACACTGTTTTTTTTAAACTAGGTGGATCAGCTCTAGAATTTAGGCATTCATACTTCTGCTGAGTTAGGAACCTCTTCCTCAGTTAATAATTTATGCTGAAAATTCTAAGCTCAAGTTGATAAGGTATTACTATGTACCAATTGCTTCTCTCTATCTAGTATCTACATTCTCAAGACCTAAAGCAAGGTTTTAGTAGACCAACTCACTCTATAAGGTTTTTCCAGAAACTTATAAAGTAAAATGTACATTATCTTATGTGTAATTTACATCCCATGTTCTTTGTTAAGATAATGCTGCACAGCACTCCTGAGTAACTGCCATGCTCGTGACTTCAGCTGTGCCTACTTACAGAAGTTCATCACAGTTGGGTTTGCTAACGGTTGTATTCTTCAACTAAAAGAGGAGTAAGCTGGACCCCCCACCTGAGTATCCAGCTACTCTTCCCAGCCAGCTGTATGTAATTTTGCCCTAGTCACAAATGGTCTCCTGCATTTGGGGAAAAAAATTTTAAAAGAAGACTAACAGAAAAAACTTAATGCATGAGGTTATAGAAAAATCAACATCCATGCTAAAGACTACAGTACATCTGCTCTCAGGTTACCTGTATACCTGTTTGTAACAACTCACCCATCTGTAGGTGTAAAGTCATTCATTCCACAGGGTGAACTTTAATATGATCAAACATTGGTTTGATACTAGAGCCTTAGAAATGAAATAAACATTGCTTAGTCCACCCAGGAAGAAAAATTTTAATGTTATTACATCTCATGGTACTAAGAAAGAAAATGAAAAAATGAACGGAGGTATTAAAAAATATAAAGATGAAAATATTTTAGTAAGGATCTATGTAGAAAAATTATAATGACTGGATAGTTCCAGATTAAAAAGGAAAAAGTGAGAAAGTCTATGCAAGTGATTAAAGGTCTGAGACAATGTATTGTAATGTATAAAAGATAAGAGACTTATATATGTAAATCTTGGAATTTATGGAGTGATGGCTCGGATGGTCTGAAGAACAAATATATGTTTGACCTTTGTCAGTATTGGTGAAACTAACCTTCTTGGGCGTCTAACCACCATATTTAAAGGCCTCTAATCTGGTTTGAGGGACTTAAAGAGACAACTTTTTGTCTCTTGCCCTCCAAGGTCAACTAAGTTCCAGGGGACTATGGGGCATCTCTCATAATGTCCTGTAAATGTAATGAGTCACCTGTCCTCCTGTTCAGGGAGTTCGTGGAGGCTTCACTAGAAGGACTTGAACCAGTGTCCAGTCTGCAAAGAGGAGGGTCAGCACAGGAAAACGTTTCCTTGATTTGCTTCAAAGTGAAGCTATAGTCTAATAAGACCTTCTGACTTATCTTCACATAGATGGAACTGGTAAAACAAGGCTTATGGAGCCAGGGGCTCCTCTCAAGCCCATGTGATCCCCCTGAGGAATAGATACTCAACTGACCTTAAGAATCAAAGTAAATTGGTTTATTTGGGCCAAATTATATGATCTTAAACACCCAAAAGGAAAGTATAACCAAAAAATTAAAGTAATTAGTATACTTCTTTAAGACTATAAAAAATTATATAAAATGTTATTCACTAATGATTTTGTTCTTAATAACAAAATGCCACTCAGATGTAAGACTTCAATTCTTGGCCTACCTCAACACTGCAGTACATGCCTGTGGCCAAGAAAGGCAAGCCCACCATTGTTCTAACGCCAAAATTAAATGATTTCTTTTCTCTCCCTGTCTAGAAGCTATTTGGGAGGGAATTCACCCCGATTCTAGCTACTCCAGCTATCAAGGTGCCTGGAAACAAATCCTGACTTCAAGACTCTGAAGTTCAGCCTTGGCAGTCAGAAAGGAAAACACAGAGGAACCCAGAAGATGAAAATCCTTAAGCAAAAAATTCTAATGGACTTTAAATTGGACATTTGAGCTCTTCCTTGTTATGATTATTTTAATTTCATCTTCCAGGGACCAGTTAAGGACTTTCTCTTTCCTACAACTAACAGGGGTCTTATAAATAGACCCACTGAAGGGGTACCCATATTGCCACAATCTACGACCCTATTCAGCTTGAAGAAGCCAGAGCGGTCTGCGCCCCAATTCCCTATTGGCAATTAGGGTGACCTCTTCAGAGGGTAATGCGATGAAAATAGAAGGTAAAATGTGGCTAGGCAGTTCAGGGTAAAAAGACCCCAAAAGACCAAAAAATGTCCTTGTGTCCTTCAGCAGCCTATCAAAGGCCAAATAGATAATAGACTAACTCAGTTTGTAAAAGATCATTTGGCAGTCCTTAGCACTCACTCAGCAATACCATACGCTGAAGCAAAAAGATACAAGTATTTAACCATGATTATAAGATTATAATCAGGTACAAAGAAAAAGGGAGGAGTGTAGGACTCCCGCTTTCATGGAAAAATACCTGGTCCCCTTTGTTAGCTTACCTCCTCCCAACTAGAAAATCCCAGAGACCACAAAGGTCATGTCAACATCTCATGGTATGTGAAATAATGTCTGTGGGTTAAACATTCTGTGAGACACTTTGTTTTGTGAGGCACTCGGTGATACGAGCCCGGCCTCCCCCCTTAATTAAAACAGCAACTAAGAAACTATAAGACTAGGAGGAAGAGACCCAGGGAATTCAAGAGTTGTGTAAACATCCCTTGGTATGCAAGATAAAGTCTGTGGGCTTAACATTCCACAGGAAGAGTCTCCATCATCCCATCCATAAATTATGGGAAGGTTTACCTCCTGTGAACTGCAGAATAATGTATGTGGCATTTCTGAGAGAAGGTTGGACTATGTAAAATTGTCTTCTCTGTGACCCTGGTCTGTAGGCCAAAAGCCAATCCAAATGTAACAAGTGCCCTATATGATAAATGTATGATAATACTGTGAGTTCCTACTATAAAAACCTGGCCTGGCAGAAGGCAGGCGGGCTGAGTCTCATGAACGAGACTGAGTCTCCCACTTGCGCAAGTGAAATAAACTTACTTCTTGCATTTTGCATCTGACGGTCTGGATTCTTGAGACTGACTCTCAGGCAGCCTACAGGGGTTCGAGTCCCCTGGGCTGAGGGAGGTCAGTGGGCTTGAGGCTCCCCGACGTTAGTCACCCAGGCGGCCCACAGGGGTTCGAGTCCCCGGGCTGAGAGTGGGGTCTAACAGTTTCATTAAACAAAAATAACTTTTCAGCCCCAACTACCAGAATCCACTTTCTCAGTAAAGCACAGTTGTCAGTTCCAAAGATTCTTACTCCAAAATATCACAGGAATGACTCAGATAAAATCTTTGAGGGACTCACAAACTGCTCTGAAACTTTGCAAACCAAGTCTCCACATCTATATTTCTCTTAGAAATATCGTCCTTGAACAGCTCATTAAGATCTGAGTACACAATGGCTTTTCCAGCCCAAATTTCCAAACTCCCTCTACATTCCTCCCCCAAAACAATGTGGTCAGGTCTGTCACAGCTATACTTTACACCTAGCACCAATTTCTGTTCTATATTGGCTTCTGTTGCTGTGATAAAATATTGATCAAAAGCAACTTACTTGAGGAGAGTGTTTATGCCATTGCAGTAGTCAAAGGAAGCCAGACAGCAGCTCAAGACAGGAATCTGGAGGCAGGAAGTAAAGTAGAAACCCTGAAGGACTGCTTCCTCTGACTTGCTTGACTCTCCTTATTACATACCCCAGGCCCAAATGTCTAGGGATGGTACTGACTATAATGGGTTGGACCCTCTCACATAAATGAGCAACTAAAACAATGCTTCACAGACATGGCCACAAGCCAGTTTGCTGGACCAATTTCTCAACCGAGGTTCTCTCCACCTAGGTGACTCCAGTTTGTATTGTACTGACAAAAAATCTAATCAGTTCAGTCAGTAACCCAAAAGGCCAAGTCACAAAAACAACAATTCCAGAGTTTCAATTTCCTCTCAGTCCCAGGCTCTCAAATGGCATAAATTGATGCAACTTCCAAACACAAAGCATTTATCTTCATGTTTGCGTCAGTTAACAAAGACTTTGGAAATGTGTAAGAAACTTCACAATATATAGGTTCGCACAGTACTTTCTCTTTTAAAGCTTAAATATTTTCCTCCACAAGACCTCCAGCAAAACTCCTCACGTGCTATGAAAGTGTTCTTAGTTAATTTCCACTGCATTTGCATGTGATTACCATCATCAGGAGGAAGAGACTTAGTGCCCTGAGATGGCTTATTAGAGCTTTCACACTTTAGGCTTGTGCAGCCTTATTCCCACTTAATTGAAATTCTATTATTTCCTTCACTTATCTGTGAATTTAATTGGTTCTTAATCTTTATCTCTTTTCTGTTAGCCAATTATTCTTTCTCCTTATCTTGCCAACTGGGATGACTTCAGTGCAATTTTTAAGCACTTGGAGTACTTATGCCCCAATGATCTCCATCCAGCTATTTACAAGGCATTTTCAAGTTCAATTTTAATCTATAATACCAAAGTCTATTTATTTGTATTTCACCACATATTATCTTTGCCCTTCTATAACACATATTTTCATTTGTTTTGTCTCTTCCTGTTAGAAAAGTATCGATTTCAAGAAGTCTCCTTACCATTAGAAAATGCAAACAATACAAAGTTAAATTGGATTCAGAAGAAAAATGTGAAGTTAACAAAAGAAAAGGAGTACTGTCTAGAGAAGATACAAGTATTTCATTTCATTACTTATCAGGGTAATAGAAAATGAACTTTAAAAGTGATTTTTTTTTTACTATAAAATTAGGTACAATCTGCACAGAGCTCTTATTTTGCTAGTCAATATCCTTTGACAAAAGGAAGTACGTGACTATATCATAAACAAAATGCCTCTGATAAGGCAGTTGCATTCAGAGTTTAGTTTTGTTATACCAGCGTTCTGAGAGAGACTTCCCAGTCTACACAGGGCCTTTGTAGATGAGCTCCTCTGAAGAACACAGTATGACAATTTCTACTGTCAGAATTATAAAACTTCATGCACACAGACACATAAGGAATCGGAACTCATGCATACAGTTGGTGGGAGTGCAGTTGTCACCATGTTTTCTGGCAGGCATTTGAAGCTACATTTAAATCCTTGGATGATGTCTGTTACAGACTGATTGTGTTTCCCTAAAATTCATATGCTTAAACCCATGAACCTTAATATATTTTAAGGAACATCCTTTAGGAGGTAACTTAGTTGATGTCAAGAGGGTGGAGCCCCTATGATTCGATTACTGTCCATACAGGAGAAGATAAAAGACACACTCATTCCCTCCCTCCTTCTTTCTCCTTCTTCCCCCCACTCCTCCCATCCCCAGGTACTTGAAGACACAGTGTGCAGGCAGTCATTCACATGCCAGGAACAATCCTCCCATGGTAAAATGGAACTAAGTGGCACCTTGATCTTGGACCTCTCACCTTCAAGAACTCTCAAAACTAATTATCAGTAGTTTATATTACCTAGTTGTGGCATTTGTTTATAGCAGCCTACATTGACTACACCAAGGTCACTCTAAAGGAAATAGTATAAAATGAACAGAGCTAAGAAACTGGGGATGATTTATAAAGTGGAAAATTCTATTAGTATAAAACTGGAAACATCCTGTTCAGATTATTTGAAAATAGAGAACAAGATTCTAGGTTAAAAAAAAAAAAAAAAAAAGATCAGAAAACAGTGATTCTGCAGAGATGGCTCAGCTGTTAAAAGCACTGACTGCTTTTGCAGAGGACCCAAGTTTGGTTCTCAATACCCACATGCAGGCTAACAACTATCCATAATTCCAGTTCTAGGAGGAACTACCGCCCTCTTCTGGCCTCCACCAGCATTTCATGCACAGGTACACATATAAGCATGGGCAAACCACTCAAAAACATAAAAATAATAAATAAAATCAGAAAATAGTCATACAGTAGATAGTTTAAGAATTATTAATGAAAATGTTTGGTCATACAATAACATGAAGACTTCACAATATACTATTGACTAACTATTGACTAATTCTTTAAGAGAATAAAAATCACCTAATATACCTCTCTCTCTCCTTCTCTCTCTCACTATCTCTCTCTCTTTCTCTCTCTCTCTCTCTCTCTATATATATATATATACAAAACGATTGAATAATATTTCTTCTAAGAGTTAAGAGTAATAGTTTTCCTTCACTTTGAGTGACATCGTGTCAGATATTATTCTAAAAGCTTTGGGTGATCTATTTTATTTAATAGTCACAACTACCATAATATTAATATTTTGGTGACTGTGACCAAATACCTGAGAGAAACAATTTTATAGGAGAAAAAGTTAATTTTATCCCATAACCTTAGATGCTGCAGTCCAGGTCAGCTATATCCAGCTGTGATAGCACATGACATGGAGACCTGGGTGAAGCAAAATGGCTCACATCATTGTCACTGTGGGTAAGATGTTGAGAACAAAACAGTTTCATAGGTCCATCAGCAAAGACTTATTCTCTTCATGAGCCCATTTCCTAAGGTCCCATAACCTTCTAATAACCCATCAAATTATGAGCTCATATATGATGATGAATCCATGGTCAAATTCTTCACGAATCCAATCCAATCACATCCCCTAAACCTTACTTCTGAATATTGATGCATCAGGGGTCAAGATGTCACATGTGAGCCTCAAAGGAAAATTTTAGAACAAAACTACAACATAACCGAGTGCATAGGTACTATTTTCCATTGTTCAGTCCCAGAAAACAAAAAAACATATATTTCAAGTGCATGCAAACTTCAGGCTGAAGTTCATATGCCTCAGCCTCAGAGTCCTCAGCTCTGGCCATCACAGGCAATGAAATATATACCAGATTAACATGATAATTCACACAACATATTGAGAATTTAGTGGGGCATGGAGATTGCAGACTTTCTTTGATATCTGATCAAACATTTCTATGATGAAGGGGAGCTTCTTTTATGATGGAAATCGTGAGTTCTCAGTAGAAACCTGCAGGCTAGAATGGAGGGGTGTCATTCTCTCACTACCTAAAAGTCCCACACTCCTTCACATTACTCACAGGCTTAGCAAACAGTCACACTGAAGAGGGGGTGTGCGAACCTACAAGATGACCCAGAGACACAAAGCAGTGGACAGCATCCAGCTGTTGAGGCAATATCTTGCATCCTGCCCCAAATCTCACGAAAAACAAGAATGTGCTCTGTAATAAATCTTGACCATGAAGAGGAAGCAATTCTCAAAGAGGTAGCTTATGTAGTGAAGTCTTAGCTTACATAACCCATGACAAATCCACTCCATCTGCTAATGTGGTTCTCCTTAATTTCATTGGCCTCCAAAGAGCACACTTTTTCAGAGGATCTGTGCAGATGCTTAGAACAATGGGTTAGATTACCAAAGTCCTTCCCTTGACATATAAGATAAAAAGCCATGTATCTCCCAAGTGTCTGGTTTTCTGAACCAACTCCATTTCCTTTACTCTCAAGAACACAAAATGTCTTTGTTCTGCAGGCAAAATAGAAGAGTTCCTGACATTACACTACGTACTTTAAGTGGTAAGAGGAGCTCTTTAAAGTTTTAGTTGGAAGAAGGGCGAATATTTCTTAGAATATTAGTAGCAAATCAAGTCACTGCTTCTAGTGTTCACTCACAGATCTTCTGTGGAAGGGAAGAAAAGGGGAAGGAAAGGTACAAAGATGACAGAAAGGAAGGGTCATTCTTATTGATCAAGCAAACCGATTTCTACAGACTGCAGGAAAGGGGTCAAGCTAATTCATCTTCTCTATGTGAAGCATCTGCACTATATGAAATACTCCCGTTATTTCCTATGGCTGACAATTTGGAGAAGCTCAGTTTCCCTCCTTGAAAGTAAATCTTAAATTTGCTGTGTTAAATCTCTTCTAAAATGGGCAAGTTATGAATAAATAAATAAATAAATGAAAGAGCAACATACGTACATTTTTCTGTGTACATCGGCATTGTGCCCATTGCTTATCATTTGATCATTTGATACTGCCACAATTAGTGTGCTTTTATGAGAGTATATAAATTATTCCAATGATAATTTCCCAATTTTACAAATTTAAAAATGGTATACATTTTTAGGAAAATTGGAGTAATTAAGCAACTATAAAAATCATGACCCTTGGGCTGGAGAGATGGCTCAGCAGTTAAGAACACTTGCTGCTCTTCCAGAGGATCCAGGTTTGAATCCCAGCAATCACAAGGCAGCTAAAAACTGTCCAAAACTTCAGTTCCATGGGCTCTGACGCCCTCTTCTGACCTCCATGGGCATTGCAAGCATGAGTGCACTTACACACATGCAGGTAATACACTCATACCATCAAATAAAAATAATAAATTATATATAAATCACGACCCTCTGCCTAACAATTATCTTAGCTCATATCTCCTTCTGAAATATCCATGTGTATTTGAAGAAGAATGAAGACAGAAATATTGGTTCTTTATTTTAAAAGCATTTCAACAATGACCAAAGAATTAAAATAAAATTGGAGAAAAATCACAGAAAAAAGTGTTTAAATTAAAAATATGATTAAAATAGGTTAAAAGTAAATTAAAATGTGTAAATAATGTATACATTGTAATTTTGCTTGTGCAAAAAGTATAATAAGGTAACTACAATCAATAATGTATTAAATGAGTTTCTGAAAGATGGACAGTGAAATAAAAATATATGAAAATGGGAAAACTTAGCATTACCTAGAGATTATAGGAAAAAAAATGTATACTAAATACACAGAAACAGGATGTAAACGAAAATACCGATTTCATAGGAAATAGTAATTTTACACATCAAGCTTTGCAACGTATAATTGCAGATTATTTTCTCAGTCATTTAAAGACCCTTCCTGCCAGTTTGGAGCATTTTTCCAGTAAGTTGATTTTTCAATACATCAGTTTTCTGCGCAGATAAAGCAAGCACTCTCAATAAAACAGAGACAATTAAAAATAATATTTGAGCCAGGCATGGTGACACACACTGAAATTAGGAGGCAAATTCAGGTAGATTTCTGTGAGTCAAGTCTAGCCTTGTCTAATAGTGAGTTCCAGATCAGCTGTGGCTACAAGGAGACCCTTTCTCAAGAAGATAATAATAATAATAATAATAATAATAATAATAATATTAATAATAATAAAGGTCATTGGCATAGAGAAGTATCAACACTTATGAAAAATCTTTTTTAATCAATCTAAAGTCTTTACTGCATTTACAGACTCCATAAGAAATGTCTTTCTTTTTCATATTCACATGTTTCTATCATGCTGGCTAATTAAAACATAGGACAGGCTTATAAATTCAACTCCCAGTTCTGTGAGCTAGCTAATCAATCAAAAGGCAAGTAAGAAAAAGGAAGAAGTATATATCACCAACTGAAGAAAATCACTTTATTTCCCATTCTCAGGTGACTTTGTCTTGGTTACTGTTTTGTAGCATATAAATGTTTTTGAAAATAAATAACATAGTCCTTTAATAGTGAGATACTGAATCAGACTTCCTCTGTAGCTTCTAATCATAAACATTTTTAAGTTCTGTGTCTGTAAAATAATATGCCAAATTATTTAACCCTAAGCTCATTATTACCTCTCACATAAGTGACTCTTGAAAAGGAGTTTTTCTATATTCCTTAGCATTAAAGAGGGTTTTGTACGTACATTAAACTGACTTTTTGATTCTCTCTCTCTTGCTCCATTTTTCCTAACTTAAAGAGCTTTGATGGGTATTGCATGCAAATAACAAGTCAATGAGGTTCTATTTGCTACCTAGTTCCAGTAACCACCAATCCTTAAACTCCGATCTGCCACAACCACCAAGCATTATGTGAGGTTACAGACACTTCTTTGTAGAATAACCAACTAAAACTGAAGTTTAACCTAGCTTCAACTATCAAACAACTCCCTAAGAAACTGAAATCTTCCCTAAAAGAGGAACCTTGGCTCTAGAAAGATATACTTCGCTTCTGTGAGGACTTTTCTCCATTCTTCTTTTCTGATACCATTTGCCCTGGACACTGCTACACATAGCTGCCATTTGATCATTTCCAGTAAGTGACCCATCTGGTCACTTCTTCTCTGTGTCCCAGTTAAATCATCAGACCTGTGTGCATGCTATGTAGACATCTGAGCATCGACAAAGCAAATGTCCAGTTGTATAAATGCAAAGAAGCCAACCTTCGTCTGTGCTACGCATGAACTTCTGGTTTCTGTGAGCTGCAGTTTTGTGTTCCCATTTGGAAAACTTTCAACCGAAAGCCCCAAATCAACTGAATTTTTATAACCTCAGCTGTATGGGAGGAGCATGCACTTCATTGGATATATTTCTAAGCATGTAGAAGGCAGCTATCAAGATCTCAGTACCTGTGCTGTTTGTCATCTGTCCAGTCTGATTAACTTAGTATGAAGACATATGAGATGGTCAACAGAGTCTCTAGGTGGCCCAGGAAACATCGAGTTTAACTTATAAGAGAGGAAAGAAAAGTTAACACAGTCACCAAGACATAGTTAAACGTCTCCTGCTAAAGCTTCCCATCTATACTATATGAGTTTTCAATGTCCAGTTTCAGGTTCTTTTGGCATAGGACCTAGGAAGAGCAGATAGTTTAACCTTCTCTGAACTTTCCATTTTCTCAACATGATGTTCAGAACTTTTTTTTTCATAACCTGTCTGTTCTCTGGTTACAGAACACTAGGGCTACATTAAGTGTTAATTTTAGTGAAAGCCCTCCAGCTTTCACACTTTGTCAAGAGTTGTTGATTAATTACCCTGGGTCTGACATTCTATTGCTATAAAAACCAGTCAGTGATACTCAGCAGTTGTCACCTGATGGCACAATTGTTAAGATGTCATTTCTCTCATACTTGCTGTTGCTAGCAGCTAGTCCCCCCTCTCACATGTCATCCTCCATCTTAGTTCACCCTTGGCAATCTCTTAACAATTTCACTCCACAGAAATCTCTGGACTATCAAGACTTCATCAACCACTAGTGGCACGCTTCTTGCTTGCTTACTGAAGGGTTACGTTTGCAATTCTCATGTATTTAAGTGTGCTATCTAGGATCACTTCTAATATACCAACTGTTTTAGGTCCATTCCTTAAACATTAACACTGAAGTGGGAAATTCTGTGAAGACAGTTTACAGGAAGGAAAGTATCTTTCTGGGCTGCATCAGTGGGACAATGGTGTGGGGAGAGATGAGGCAAGTCATCTTGAAATATGATTTCAACTAAGGCTGGAAATGTCCCAGTAAGAGACCTGGTGTTTAGGTTGACCATTCAGAGTTTTCCCAAAGTGTACACAGGCTGGACCTTTGAACCCCTCTGTGTTATTGGCTACACATTACACTTCGAAGAGAACACCCTGTGGGTGGCAGTCTTTCTAGGACTAAGGATAATGCTTAATAGGGGCTCAACGTTGGTGCTTATCAGAACATGAGGATGTGTGTGTCAGACAGGGTTGCAAAAAAAATCTCAAGTCTACAGTACTACTGTAGACATGGTTAAATAATATTAAGCAAGACTTTGAGACTAAAGGATAGGATACGAGTTATGGTTGGACTGTGCTGCTGAAATGTAACAGGGTTGCCAGGCCCAGGAGGTGGCAGGGGAACATAGATTCATGGAGACTTCCACAGGTCTTGAAAATAAGAATTATAAATAGTCACAAGCCAGAGGATTCCTTTGACTTTGGATGAGTGACTAGAATTACTAGAATAGGCATTTATTTACATGAGACCTTGCCAAGATTCTGAAGTCAAATTTCTCATCATGCAACAACAGAAGAAAAGGTTTCTTTGTGTGCACTGGGAATTTTAGAAACTCGTTTGTGAGCTGTAAAACACAGCACTGTGTGAGACCCAGGGGTGGATAGAAGTTGCTACCGGATTGATTTAGAGAGAAACATTGCAGAGGCAACTTTGACTTCACAGGAGACCAGAGGGACTCACTGACTTTTCACTGTTAGTGAAACTAATTTGGGAGGATGAATCAGTGCAGGTCACATTGACTGCCTCAGAGGGGGGAAAAAAAAACATAGACGAGGATCCAAAGTTTCTGTAGAGAAATGGAAATTACCATGGCTGCTGGGATTTGGGTTCCCTTTTTGCAGCTTCCTGGGGAGCAGGAAAAGAAGGAAACATCTCTGACAGGAGACTTCATCAATTACTGAGGATGTTTGCACCCTATTATCTAAAGGATTTGTGCCATTCTGGGTACTGTGGCCCACAATATATGTCAGAAAGGTTTATTTTTGCTGTGAAGAAAAGTATCCATGGACTAGTCAAATGGGGGGGGGGGTTGGAAAATCTGTGTGTTATCCAGAATGGTTCATTAGTGTGTCCTCAATAGAGTAAAATTAGGAACCAAAACCCTACATTTTGCCAAATATCAAGTCCCTAAAAAAAGGAAAGAGTCAGAGACCCAGCAGTGATATACCTTTCACGCTGTGAAGGCCTGGAGATAAAGGGGAAACTTTGCCAGAAGGTAGACAAGGGTGGCCAAGAACCCAGACCAGCAGTTCTGCTTTCCTAGTGGATTGCAGTGTGAGAGCCATCAGACAGTAGATGTCATCTAATCATGCTAAGATTCTCTAAGATACACAGAAGCAAGTTCTACCTGACAGAACCAGGATATGGGTGAGTCTCTGAAGGGAGTATGAAATCTCCATAGCTGAGCCAGGATGAAGTAAATCCTGAGACATCCTGGTGCCACACATCCCACCACAAGGGAAATTTGTTTCATTTTGGTTTTTCTCAAGTCTCTATTTGTGTCCAACTGTCTAGAAATCTCTCTTTTTACTTGAACATTCATTATAAATAAAGTAGAGGGTTGGAAAGATAGCTCAGTGGTTAAGAACACTGGCTGCTCCTGCAGAGGACACAGGTTCGAGTCCCAGCATCTACATGGCAGCTAACAACTGTCCATAATTCCAGTTTCAGGGAATCTGATGACCTCTTTGGGGGTCAAGACCTGGATGCATTACATACACACAGACAATATACTCATACACATAAAATAAAAATAATACACACAATATTTTACAGAAATAAATATGTTAGAGTTTCCCACTTCCTTGTTGTAGAGTCCTGGTATTTTAATCTCTCTTCTAGCACACTTCATAGAAACTGTCCTCAGTTTTCTTCAGTGTTTCTCACTCAGAGTGTATCCTGTAGATGGAAACGTTTATCAATCTATAAAATGTTCTCTCTAGTGTTTCCATTTGGCTCCCGTCAAATCTACTTATTTTGCCTCATCTATTCTTTGTCATTAACTCTTAAAGGATTTTAACCATTCTGACAGTCACATTGTATGACCTTACTAAATCGTCACTATCATTTAGGGGTAAATTACATCAGGGTGGGGTGCTCAGTTTTAAAATTTCATTTATTTTAAAATTTTTATTTACTCATTTGCTTATTAGATTTTTCCTTTTGTCTTGAAATTTTCAAATTTAATAATATATTTTGATAATATTTAGACCCCTGACTTATCTCCATCTCTTACAGTTTCATGTATTCACATATACACATATATATATGATATGTATATATATATAGAAAAAACAGTATTTATTTTCCATTTCTCCATGTCTGTGCCGGGAACCAAACCTAGATCTTCTGCAGGACCAGTCAATACTCTTAACTGCTCAGCTATCTCTCCAGTGCCAGCTCTTGATTTTCTTCTATCACTTCTTTACGTGCTTTGCAGTAACTTACTAAATGGCTGAGGTTTTGTTAGTTTTTTTCTGACTCTCACCCTGAATTTATTCAGTCTGTCTTTTTCTCTTCAAAAATCTAAGATGCTTGAAGCTGGAAAGCATCGTTACACAGAGACACAGAATTCTCTTTCAAGGATAATACTCCAGTTATAGATCAGTTGTTATAGATGTTGTTGTTGTTATAGATCAGTCTACTGTGTCAAAGTGGTTGATTTACTCCCTGGCCTGATGTATGTCCGCTTCTCTTGCTGACTGTCTTGAGCCATTGGTTTTATATGAGATGTATTCTTAGGGAAGGACTTATCCCAGGTTAGCATCTCCTGACCCAGCCCATGTTCAAACAGCAACCTTGTCCTTTCTCCCAGACATACACCAGTGTTCCCATAACTTACATATTTCGTTGTCCTAGAAGATCCTAAATTCTCGTGAGTGAAAAAGGAAAACAAAATCATACCCCGCAGTAGTCAATACTAAACCCATCAGCCTACTCTACTACAGTGTTGAGAAACTGCAGATGTTTCTATATTGATTCCAGACAACTGTTGGTTATTACTCTGAGATTAGAATTCTCTGGAACTGGGCCATGGGAAAGATCAGGAATATTCCAGGGCAACTGAGCATTTGTTTTCTATAAGCTAATAAGAATTATATTGATATAATAAAAATGACAACTAAAATAGTGTTGCTAGTGTAAATTTAGATATAAGCTAGGACTTAGTCCTCTTCTGTGATACTAATCTAAAAAAAAAAAGCAATGTACGAAACAAATTATCTTAAGTATTGTACAATCTAATATTTTTTTAAAACTTTTATGTTACTGCATGTATGTAAGTGCACTCACGTTATGCAGTGTCCTTGGAGGTCAGAAGCGGGCATCAGATCTCTTGTAACTGGAGTAACGGATGATTGTTAGCCTCCATGTGGGTGGTAGGAATTGAATCCAGGTCCTGAAAGGGCAGCCAGTGCTCTTAACTACTAGCCATCTCCCCAGACCCTCCATTTACTATTGTAAAAATAACCATTGAATGGAATATACACTACAGCAGTCATAGTATATGACTTTCATCCTCAGAAGCTAAGCCTATTGTGAGCCCATTTATTCTTCAAACCACCACAGTAAGCTTAGCTTCTAAGAAAGAAAAATTGTCCTGACCTGCAGGACAATCAACAACACGCACCGAGTTTTGCTTCAGGCTGCAGCAGCTTCCTCTTTATTTTTTCCCTTATATACACACGCATTATGTAAGCAAGATATGGGCCAACCAATCAGCCAAAAAGTCAAGAATTACATCACGGTACATGAGGCTCACAACCCATAAAGAATGCTTGTGATCACGTGCTGCCCATGTGCTCACCATCACATGCTGCCCACACTCTCATCATGCATCCGGATCATCCAATCACAACACATTTCCTTAAACTAGAGGTCCTCCTCCTGGCCAGCTGCCAGCTGCCATCTTAGGTGACTATGTTGGAGCAGGCCAGCCCCCAACAACTCCCCCTGTTTTATTAACAACAATGGATGGGACACGTGCCTGTCTTAGGTCGTCCATGTCAAGATATACCCTTACCCGTCATGGGATATCTCAGTACTGTATGCCTGAGAGTCCTGTCTTAGGTTGGTGTATATCTCATGCAACTCTTACCCATCTCTGGCTATGGTCCAACATATTCAACCATATTTGAGAGGAATCACCAGTTTGGACAGCAAGCATGGCCTGTCTAATGATGACTAGGTCTCGTTGCCGTACTTGTCTCATCCGACAAAGGCACCATACATACAGGATGGTTGTTAACAGGAGGACTCCACTCAAAGCCATGGTGCCAAGCCATTGCTGACTCCAAGCTAAAACTCTAGTCATAAAGGAAACAAATTATCCAACATTTGCAGTGGAGACACAAGTAGCATTAACAGAAACAATCTGAAACCGCAGAGAACACATCAAATTTTCAAACTGAACATCCCATGTACCATTCAAATACTTGGATAGTTCCCTAGTTAAATTTTCTACAACACTCAAATTAGCATATTGCACAGGGGTAATACAAAGTGCTGACATATGATGTATGCATCCCACAGAGAGAAGTTCTTGTACAATGTCCATTTCTTCTTACAGCAAATCTACTCGTTGATTCAGTACAAGTATGGCCGCTCTCAGATGTTGATTCACTTGTACCCGTACTTCCAACGCTGATGCTGTCTTTTCTGCCAAATTATTCACAGTCTGTGCAGCTGGTATGGAGGTGGCTAGAGCGGCCGTGGCACCAGCAGCTGCAGCTGCAGACAGGGCAACAGCAGCAAACAACAGCAGCTGTGATCCCAAAATCTCTTTTCAGTAGTAAGAGCACAGAAAGATCAGTATCCTCAGTAATCACAGGAATGGGCAAGAAGGTGAGAATGGGCATCAAGATATTCTTTTATTATCAATAATTCAATCTTTTACTTTACTTATATCACATTCCATGTACTAAGTTCATGAATTATGAGACTGAAAACAGGGTATTTCCTAAATACATATTGATTAACTGACTAATCTTCAATGGGAGACACATTCTTCAGTGTTGTAAAAAATGTGATACTATATTGTGCTTTTTGACACATACTCTGTTCTCTTATCTACATGGTGATTGGTAATGCTCTTTTTATTTTCATTTTCCAAATATGTGTATATATATATATATAGAGAGAGAGAGATGTAAAGTTTTTATGATTTATATGATTTATCCATAATTTTTATATGAGCATTATGTTTAATCTCATTTTTGTGTGTCATAGTGTTTGTTTTATGATTTTTTCTACCCTCAAGCAATTTCTGTAATATCCTTAGACATTTAGACATTTCTTCATTTATATACAGTCATTTTATTTCTAATCTTGAAATTTTCTAGAAATTGCTTTTTTCTCCCTTGTCTTAAACTAATTTGCCACATTTTGTTATTTTATTTTAACATTTGTTTGTTCTTTTATGTATTTATTTATGTGTATGTGTGTGAACCTGATTGGGTTTATGTGGACTACATGTATGCAGGAATCCCTGGATGCCAGAAGAGGAAACTGGATCCCCCAGAATTGGAGGTACAGATGGTTTTGAGCTGCCATGTGCACACTGGGAAATGAACCCTGATCCTCTGCCAGAGCATTCTCAGCAGCCAACGATGATTCCAGTCCCAATTCCATAACTGACATCATTCTTTGTAAAATTGGCTTTGTAGGCATAAATTTTAACTTCCTTCTTCCTCTTCCTCTCCTGCCTGCCTCTAGTTTTGTTTCTATTTGTTTGTTTATTTTTTAGACATTGCCTCTCTATAGACCCGGCTAGTCTAGAATTGGCTATATAGACCAAGATGCCCTATTTCTGACAGGAATCCATTTGCCTCTCCTTCCCGAGTTTTGGAATTCTGTCTCTTAACAGACAGAACATCAAAATTTCATTTATTTTTACTTCTTACTCTGTTTTTGTTTTGTATTGTTTTTTACAACACAGGAGATTGATCAGTACCCCTAGCCATCTAACTTTAATTTTAAATCTCATTTCTAATTTTAAACATATCTGATGTTCAATTCATTTTAGGCTAAAAGTTTCCTTTTATGCTCTTGTAATTTGAGGTTTATGATATGCTCTTTCATAAAGTATCCTTCAAACAATATTGCCATAAATTCATTTATGCATATATATAATTTTGCTGGATATGAGATTTTTTGCCTCTCATGTTTTTTTCTTGAGTACTGTATCTTAGTCCAGTTTTTCCTCCATTCTTGCATGAATATCATTGAATGATGTATGGGAAGGATCTTATTTCCTTCCCTTGGATAGTTTGTCTGGATGACCAAGGTATAGTTTCTTTAAATGTGAACAAGTTTACTAGGGCATGTATGACTGTTGCTTGAGTGCTGTTTACTTTGTTTTATTTTTCCAGACACGTATTGCTCTTAGTACGTTAATTCCAATACATTGACTTATTCAAGGTTCACCTTCATAAATATGAGTCCCACTTTCCAATGTCTATTCTTTCTTGCTGCAGTCTTACTATGTTCACTTTCATGATTACTTTAGCAGAAAATACATCAACATGCATTTATAGCTTTGATCTTTGTACACCCATATTAAAGTGGTCAGTCCTCTTAGCCTACTGCAGTACATTTCTGGGAGGGTGAGAGTGGTTCCGCAGAGGGAGATTTCAGCCATGAAGGTAAGATCTGCCTGGATGCCAAGGAGAATGGAAGTCAGCCTTTCCCAAAATACCATGGGGAGCTGCAGAAGAACAGCTGGTGCAGATGGCTTGCTAGCTTCTTCCTTGGCTTTTCTGACAGCACACTGTTGGAATGTTAGACACCTTTCTGTAGCTTCACAGGGTAGGCGTCTCCTTGCCAAGCTTTTCCTAGCATGTGTGGCTTGAGGCTGCTTTTTCTCAGTGTTGTTGGTCTACAGCACAGTAGCTATTCATTTCCTGGTTCCCTTTCTAGAAAACACACACACACACACACACACAAACATACACATATTTTTCTCTTCCTTCTTTGCATTTGTTGCTTTATCTAGGTTGGCACTGTCTTCACTCCAAGGCTACGATATATTTGGCAAAAAGAAAAATACAGAGCATACCACATGACATTACTGTTCCCAAAGTCTTCTCTGACTCCCTGTCCTCCAGATTTCAAAGTATCTTATGATTGCTTTCTGTAATAATTTCCAGTGAGTTTCCATGTACTGAGCCAGAAGCAGAAGTCTCACATTGACTTTTAAAAATATTTTATTACTTTTATTTTATGTGAACTAATATATTACTTGAATGTATATAAGTGCATCCATATCAGGCAGTAACTGCAGAAGTCAGAAGAGTACCTCAGACCTCCTGCACTGGAGTTAGGGTGACTGTTAGCTGCCAGTGGGTGCTAGGAACTGAACCCAGGGTCTCTGCAAGAGTATCCAGTGCTCCTTTCTTACATATTTTTTATTGTTTTGTGCATTTCATATAATAGATCTTAAGCAAACTTAGACACCTTCCCCATCTATACCCCAAAAGGGCCCTCCAACCAGATTTCATGAGTTTTGTTATATATGTTAAGTCCCATCCAGTCAAGCATTTGTACCCACAGGTTCCTCCGTGCAAGTTCATCCACTGGAGTCTAGTCAGCCTATCTAGAATCACTTCCTTAGAGATTATCACCTGTCCCTCACCCAGAAGTAATCAGTTGCCAACGGTTCCTAGGCTGAGGTAGGAACCTGCTGCCCATTTCCATAGTTCTGTCCTGGATTTTTGTCTGAGTCAGCATGGACCTTGTGCATGCTGTCAGCATTGTTGCAAGTTCATATGAGCAAGTTCCCAGAAGCCGGAAACCTGTTTCCTTATGTTCGTGCACCAACCGTCCTCTCAGTCTCCCCACCCTCTCCCTTCTCAGCGGTCCTTAAGCCATGGGTAAGTGTGGTTCAACATAGGAGTCCTATCCAGGGACGTGTGTGAGGCCATTAGAAATCCCTTCCCTGTTCCTAATGTCCATAGACTAACTGCTTTTTTTTTTTTGCTTCTGTAAAATGCTTGGCTTAGGGATATCACATGAAGCCAGGATGGCTCCATTCTGTCCTTCTAATAAGCCTCTGGTCGCCAGTCTAAAAGAAGGAAAAAACAAACCTAAGCCAGTACAGCCAGGGAATGACTGGCATATTGTGATAAGCTTAGATAAACAAGGGTCAGGGCAATGGTCAGCACACTTCAACAGGCTTGAGCAATGCGTTCCATCCTCTTGCTCCAGAGATGGAATCCACCAATAAGGAGCCTTATAGCTCTTTTTAACCAATTTTGGTATATAATCCATAGTATCCAGTTCACACCCAATCATTTTAAAATATGCTTGGTGCGTGCAGGCTTTCTTAACCAATACAGATGTAACACGGTAAATTTCCACCTCCCTTTGTCCCTAACCTATAAAAAGCTCTTACTCCCTTCTTTCGGGACTCTCAGTGCGGATCTACCTTGTTGGTGAGGTCTGAGAGTCCTGGCTTAAGCTGGAATAAAGGCTCTTTGTTCTTGCATACACTGCGGATTCCGTGGTGGTTCTTGGGGAGCCGTTCTCTGGGTATAACACATACACATACACACAACAGTCTCTTCCTCGCTATACTTTGGCCAGTTGCGGCCTTCTGTGTGCACTGCACTCTGTTGTATGGGGAAGTTTCATTGGTGAGAGCTGAGGGATGTATTAGTTTTCCCTCTCCCCATTGTTTAACTATGTCCCATGAGTCGTGGGTGTAGAGGCTCCACTGTAAATGTGTTACTTAAGGCTGTGCATCTCTCAGACATATATTCTGTGTGTGACTGGTAGTGAAACTCTGTAATAATCTCCATCTGTTGTAAAAAGAAGCTTCTTGGATGAGTGGTGTATGGTGTACTTGTCTATAAATCTGTGTTTAGAAAAAAGTAAGAAATTTCATTTGTTTAGAGGTATGACCAAGAGAAAGTTTTCCTTAGGATCTATGACCTCTCCAGTCATGTGTGTTGGGCTATGTTTTACAGAGCCACCCACAAGTTCCCTCCCATTGAGAGGGCCTTAATTCCAATTAGATAGCTACTGATTACCCACTAGATAAAAGTCCCAGTACTACAGCACTATAGTTTGTTGTGCCAGTCATTGTTGTGATTATTAGAATTTGAAGCTGGGGTTTGACCATTGAGTGGCTTTCTCCCTTACCAGCTTCCATAATATCTCCAGAGGCTTCCAGGACAGCTCTAGCTCCATTACTAACCACTGAACCATCTTTCCAACCCCATCACACACTGATTTCTTTTAAATAAACAATTTTGCTGTATATAAATGTTATCAATTAATTTTATTCATTAATACTACCATAAATTCATTATGTTGTCAACGTTAGATAGCAGAAGGAAACTTACAGAATATGAAAAAAAAATCAACAAAAAGTCAACCAAGAAGGGAAAATGATTGAAATGAATTGCTGAAATGTTTTGTGTTTTTGCTTTAAATATTAGCTTTTTAAATTTACGTGTATGTGTTTGTCTGCCACATGTGTGAGGGTACCAAGGAGACTGGAAGTGGGTATCAGAACCCCTGGATCAGGAGTTATAAGTAGGTATGAACTACCCAGTGTGGGTGCTAGGAATCAAACTTAGGTCCTCTGGAAAATCAGCAAGTGTTCTTAAGTGCTGAGCCATTTCTCCAACCAGTGGAAAAATGTTCTCAAATGTATTTCAGGAATGCCTGAGAGGTGGCTTTATATGTGGCACAGAGTAATTCTCCATCTTTAGATGTAACACAGTGTAGTAGCCAAAAGGAAACAGCTAAGCAAATTGGACAGAAAAATGGAGTAGGAGAATTTTGTAAGACACAACGAAAATGAGATTCACAGGCCGTTTAAAGTTAAATCACCTTTTACAGCTATGCCAGGAAGACTCCTGTTGAGTCGTTGAACTGATACCTATCTATCTACACTATACAACTCTTGATTTGAAAAAAAACCCGGAGTAAAAAACTTGACCAAATCCTTCATATATTCAATTCTCAATATCTAGTGTCAATCCTACTGAATTTAAGTATCAGAACAACTTTCTTCTCAGAAGCCCCAGCAGAGGGGATTCCAGTCCAGCAAAAGAATACCAGTGGTGACTCTAGGTTCCTCCATGCATGCAGACTCCAGATGACCAACCTTCCAGTGCAGTGCCCCTGAAGTTCTTCCATTTTCTAAACTGTACCTGTCTCCCCACCCAGAGTCTCCATCAAGTGCCTGGAGCCTGAAGAGAAGTCCTCCAAGGCCGGGGAAAGGGACATGTCTCAGAGGAGTAGTAAGAGTCTGCAGCAGTGACTGTACCCCGAAAGGTGACCCCCAAGGTTTTCTGCAGGAAGAAGCCATCACCTTGCCCCTTTGCTTTTTTTGTCCAGTTCTGAGAGTTTTTCAAATAGTGTGGTCAGTATGCAAATCAATTATTTTAAGAATCACTTTTGTAAAAAAAAAAAATACCAAAAAGCCTTTCTTTTCCTCCCAATATATATCTTTAATGTTAGCAATACTTCATTACAATTAATATTAAATATTTATTAATGATTTTGGATTGTTGTATGCCCCTTAGTATTGTCATCTAAATTATATTTTTACATACTGAAGTTAGTATAACCTAAGTTTTATTTTCTACTTACCAGTGATATCAATTTATTTATTTTACACTAAAGTTCATTTATTCCATGGGGCCTGGTGTCGAAGAGGCCCCTTTTGCCCAAGCCATGGGTAGGCAGAGGCAGAGAGGATCTCTGTACATTTGAGGTCAGCCTGGTCAACATACTGACTTCCCTGTAGGCAGGGACTAGGGAAACCCTGTCAAAAAATGTGTTTATTTTAGGGCAGGAGAGATGGCTCAGCAGTTAAGAGCACTGACTAATCTTGCAGAAGTTTGGTTCCCAGCATCCATATGGTGGCTAACAATTATTCATAACTCCAGTTCCAGGGGATTCCACACCCTTTCTTGACCCCTGAGAACATTGAAAGACATAGCACATTTACATATATATAAGCAATACACTCATACATATAAAATAAAAATAATAAACAAAATACAAAAAGTGTTTATTTTAAACAGTTGAAGCATTAAACAAAAACTACAAAATCTGTTTCTGTCCTAGTAGGTAAACTACAGGTATCTTTTATAAAGGCACTTACAATTAAATAGAGATACTCTCAGATTTTAGGCAAATTTTTCATACAATGTAAGTACAAGACAGTGAAATATCCACACTTAAAGTAATTTTTTAAAATACTGAACTAGCACTAGGGACATTGTATGACACTGCTCCTGGTGAGATGTGAACAAACTCTTACTGCAGATAGAATGGTCAGCAGATCAAGTTCAGCTTGGTGATCCAATGAGTTTTATTGGGGTTACTGAAAGGACCATGGATGAAGGTTTAGTTACAGTGTTACAATAGCAAAAGCAAAAACAAAAACCAAAACAAACCCCATAAGATTAACTTATCAAGAAAATAAGAATTTTTCCAGGTCAATTACCTGGTCAGAACCATTCCCAGGAAGGCAAATTCACCTTAAGTTATACTAAAGAGATAGGGGGAATCCCTACTGTCTTAATGAGATGTCAAACAATTCCTGCCCAGAATTCCTGCCCATTAGACCGGTGCTTCTTTATCATAGTCATAGATACGATCTCCCTGGAAATCTGCCCATTTTTCTGAATTCTTCAAAAAAAATGTTATCTCTCCTTTTGTTGTTGATCTCTTTTCTAAGCATGCTTTACCTAATGTTTAGGCTGACCCAACAATATGGATTTCTTTAATTTCTTTCTAAAGTTCTCGTCTCTCCATCTTGTGGCTTTTACTCCACGTCTGACCTCCATGCTGACTTTAAACCATCATGGACTTACAGATTTTTAATTCTCCCTTTCAAGGCAGACACAGATTTGTTGCTTGCCTGCCCAGAGGATTTCTTTTTAAATTTAATAAAATTGTGTTAAATCTTCCTTTTGAGTCATTCTTAAATTCTTTTATGTGTGAGACCAAGAACCCTTAAGGGGGGGGGCATTTTTTCCCTGTATCAACAGCAGAAATAACAGGTTAGATGGTATCCTTCACCCATAACTCAGCTGGTCTGAGCCTCTTCCAAGTTCAGGTGATTTCTGTGTCTTTCAGACCACTGGCTCGATTTCTGCTTCTTTATTGAGATTACCTCCAAGATGGAAGGTTTTAACTCAGAGGACACTGGTAAGCAACACATGTACATCAGTTGTACGGGTGCTTGCCTTGTGTGCAAAAGGTTTTAAGTTTGATTGCTAGCATTGTGTAAAACAGGCATAGTGGCACATATCTGGAATCTCAGCTCCTAGAAGTAGAGACAGGAGGACCAAAATTTCAAGGTCCTCCTCACCTCCTCTACAAAGCAAGTTTTAGGGTATCCTGGTTTGCATGAGACCTTGTTTATATATATATATATATTGTGTGTATAACTATATTCTCATACATGTATATATTTATATATTAAAGTTATATAATAATTTAATCTGCTCACTCAGAGTAAATTTAATGTTAAGTCAAATAAAAAAATGACTATTCTCTTTACCAATTTTTTGTCCATTAAGTAGAAAATTTGCTCAATGCATGTTGAGACAATATTTTATTCTTATTTTGACTGATATTTGGATGACTTTATTTTCCAAAAGAATCAAGAATATCAAATGAAGCATAAAATAAGATATGCTATAATTTGCAGACAGTTTTTATACCCCCAAAGGAGTATGTTCATCAAATAACAGGAAAACAGAACTATTTTCAAATGCATAATAGAAACTTTTAAAAAGCAATGGAAGAGACCTAGGAATCTTAGTCAGGAGAGGTGTGCTTACCTTGCAAGCATAAGGCTCTAGGCTCAGTATGCAGCGTCTTAAAAAACAGAAAGCAACAGCAGAATTCAAAAATAAACAACCTAAAACTATGTCTTTCAAGCATGTATTACATTCCTTCCAATATTCTAAGGCACCTTTCATAAACTGTATGGTTCTGAGAATTATAAAGATGAAGTAAAGACAAGTTACAAATATTTATTTTATATTACAGGTAAGAAAGCCAATATAGATATGAAAAGTCTGGATTCAAAGTTATATTTTGAAGTCATAATTAGAAAGTCAATGTATAAACCCACTTCTGTAGATGATGAGTCCATGGACACATGCTTCCTTGAGGATTTAGTTGTAACTAAAACTCCAGACCTGGGCTGTTTCCCTGCATCTATCTCTAAAACATACTGTAGGAATTAAAGGCCAAGAGGGCCTGTTTATGTTTAGACAAACAGGGATGGATGTCCTGCATAAGCCAAAATGCCTAACATTAGACATCTAGAGGATATGAGTTAGCGAAAAACGACCAGCACTGGATATCTGAGGACCCCAAAAGTAAACAGTGATATCATCTGTTATATAACCAGTTTGGGCAAGTAGCCACTTTTGTGTAAATTCCTATAAAAATTCCTTGAGAACAAGGACACATGAGCTCAGCAGTTTGTGTGGCATTGTCAGGAGAAAATAAAACACGTTGCATTTACCATGGGCTCCTCGAATCTTTAATCTCCTGGTTCTAGAGACCCCCTCGATTCCTGAGCCCCTCTATTCAACCTTCTCACATACCCACAGTTAATTGACTAGTTAAAATGACAGGATGCAATTTTAGAGTGCAAATAAAACTTTAATATTGTTTTAATATCTAATTTAAATTAACATTTAACACAGGAGAAATAAGCCTGGGGCTTCTGTCAAAACATACAAACAAAAAGGCTTGAAATTTTCAAAGCTCCATAAAATCTATTGTTCATTTCTCAAGAGAAATTTTACAAAGCAAAAATATCGATTTTGTTCTTGGGTGATTTCACCATCTTACTGTTCTTAATTACATCAACAGATCTAGCACACCACACACACTGCAGGCTTCTCCCGGTGACAGTCCTTAGGAGAGTTAGAGACTCAAAAGTGCATGATGAAAAGTAGATTCAAGACATTCACATTTCAAAGATGCTTCTTCTTTCTTTTGTTTCTTTCCTTCTACTCACCATTCATTTCAGCAGCATTGACACGCAAATGCACTTATACACAAACAGACACATAAACATACACAAATATACACATACAGACAAAAACACTCACAAATAAGCAGGCATACACATACATATACACAAACATGCACACATATACACCTACTACACACATACCTACACACACTCATATATAAACATACACATAAACACCTACACACCCATACACTGACTCATAAATGTGCGTACTTACATATTCAAACACATATAAACATGCACATCAATACACATAGAGACACATACTTTGTACACACATACACACGCACACACACACACACACACACAAACTGAATTCAATCTGAAGCTGAATCTGTGAGACTAAAATATCAGTTACTGTAAGAACTCCAGATGAATAAGGGGATGTGCCTGTGCTTTAAGAAGAAACACACTTCAATCTGGATAAATGATGAATATGTGGTAATTGGGAATAAGGGATTATTCGTGCTAGAAATTGTCTGATTGTGTGATAGATTTCCTTCAGTGTTCTCCATCTGCTCACTTCCCCAGGTGGCTGAAGTGTGCAGAAGAATGGCATCGGATTCTCTGAAATCCAGTGTTGCTGGATGTAATGAATTTCCCAGGGGTTGCATTAAGCTGTATCTTTTCACTGGAGCCCATGAACTTTACACAGAAGTCAATCCCTTGGATTCTATAAGCATTCCATCGTCTTACTGCATTTTTTTTAAGTTCATGCTCCATTAACAAACGTCTTTGTAAATAATGTCTTGAACGTTCTTGGAACATCCTAATGAAAATGCGTTGTATGATAGTCTGTGAATGTGTTACTATCTGTGGCTTTGTGCCACTTATGGTGACAAACACATGACTCCAAAGCCTAGTGTGCCTTTATTCTCCTTATCTGTTGATGTTATAATAACTGACATTTTGAATCATGAAAAGAATAATTTTGTGGTAAAAATATTAATATAATTATTATTAATTATTTAAAAATTTAAGATGTAAAAGGTTTTATGATTTTTGTAATTTAATGCATATATCACTTAATAGTATAATAAAGTTTACAAAAATATATATTTTACATATTGTACTGTGTTTATATAAGAGAGTTAAAAGACTCTGTTATCCCTGTTCCTAGATGAAGTTCAGACACCATAATTGGGCAGAGACTGCAATTTCAAATGTTTTCAAAGTGTTACAAATTAGAAACAACATGGGACAGACTCATCAGAGGACTTCACAGGCAAGGTTCTGGGTTTTTTTTGGGGGGGGGCTCGTCTTATTTTTTTCCTTTTGAGGTTGTGCTTCTTATCCTTTTTCTCATTGCAATCAATCCAACCTAAGGAACTTTGGGTAATTGGTAATTGATGGCTGCTGGAAAGGAGAAAGACAGTGTCTTACAGGGAGGGGATTTTTGGTGGGCTCACACAAGTCAGACTCTAAAGGCTGTATTACAAATATGAGTGATTAAACTGGCTGGGGGGCAGTAGTGAGAAGTTTGGGTGGGGAGGGGATCCAAATACCAAACTATAAAATTAGTAAAAATTCAATAAAAAAATAAATTTTTGAAATCATATTTTAAAGTAATGATTATAAGTTTAGAAATATTTTAGGTCACTTTAAAGTCTAAAGGAACTGAGAGCTAAAATATTGTAAAGACTTGATCAAAATGTTGACACAATCCCAGAAATGTACTTAGAGTCAGCTACTGCCTTTCTTAGGGTGTCCTGTATTCCTTGACTTAGTTGATATCAAAGCCTGGTGTGTCCATTTCTCCTCATTACCAAAATATTCTCACAAGTCATCAAGCCTAGTGATTCTATCTTTCTGGAAATAAGAAAATTTATGTAGACACTGGAAAATGATGTCAATTTCTCAAATATTTTTTGTGAATTTTATACTTCAATTATGTATTTATTTTCCAGGTTATATGCTGGATTCTGTAAAATCTGAATTTGGGGGTTTATGTATAATTTTACTGAAGTTTTGTGTATTTCATACACAACATGTTATCTTTATACACTCTTCCCCAACCGCAACCCTACCCATAGCCCACCACCGGATTTCATGTATTCTGTCATTTATGTTAAGGCTTATCAAGTCATGTTAGTATGTCCAGACATTCCTCAGTCACACAGAGATTAAATGTCTGTGAAATGACCTACCCTAAATGACACATCTTCAATGGAACCTCTATATTTATGACCCAAGGAACAGAGTAGAACAAGGGGTAGAGAGAATACTAATGAATCTCTCGATTCTTATCAACGAAGTCCTGTGGGGATCTGGTTACTGAGCAAGGCAAGCAACTCCTGATACCCTAAAGGGATGGCAGGTGTCTGACCTGCTCTGCCTGTGTGATAACCTGGCCCCAGGAAGCTACTGTAGATATGAATCTTCCTTTCCCCCACCCTAGACCAGAACCAGGTTTTTGGTTTTCGTTTCCTCGTTCCTGAACTTCTACAGCCTTCCTACCTTTTACCCCCAAACCCCACTTTAACTTTCCCGCCTTCTGTAACGGTCAGGAGGCCTCCCTATATAAGCCCCTGCGTTGGCTCTAATAACCGAACTACCCGCTGACGTAGTCTCCAGGGAGGGAACTCCTCCAGCCACACTCTGAGCCACCTGAGGTCCCGTTCAATCATCCTCCATTCTCTGACATGGCTGGAGCACAACAGCCGTGCTGGAGATGGAGACCCACCCACAAAGTCCCACCGTGAAACAGAGGGCAGTGAATACAAAGGGCCACAAATAGCAAAAACGTAAGAGTCTGAAGAGTGTAGATCCTTGGACAGGATTCCTATATTAAACTTTACCCACCCAGGGATCAGGGACCATTGGAGAAGAGAGGCAGAAAGATTGTAAGAGCTAGGAGAGAAGGTGCATAACCTTATACACAGTCTTATGGGCTCCTGGGACCTTGATCATATGAACTTACAACAATGGTGGCAGCATGCACAAGACCCATAAACACTCAAGCAAACAAAATCCCAGCATAGAACTGTGGAAATGTGCAGCAGGCCCCAATCTCAGCTGAAGATCAGAACTTTGAGCTTTTATTATTTACTTAAAACCTGATACAGTGTCTGACACTTCGTCTGCGTCCAGTACGATAGATTTGTTGAATAAGACATTTTCTACCACTAGCAAAAATTAAAAAGCAATACTCATTAATGTCCTACAGAAAAAGCGAGCGTATAGTCTGCTACCTGTGCTTTTAGCTAGAGACACATAATTAAATGTTTACTTCATAAGCTTCCAGTTCTATGCAAATGAAGAAAAAACAGTTTCACCTAATTTATAATATTATTAACATCATGAAATCCTATTAGCAAGACTAAGAGAAGAAATCTCTCAGGGTTGATAATTCAACAGCATATTATATGAGAATTTATTTGATATTTGGTACAGTCATTCTTGCTGAGATCTGTCAGTTTCATTTATAGAGAATTTTTATTACAATGGAAAAATATATATTATAAGAAAATAATACTTCAGTTCTTATGCTACACAGAAATTTTCAGTGCTAGCAAGATGTAACAGTATTCATGAATGGCATCTCACAATCAGATCCATGAGCTACTTTATATTTAGTTCATCACTCTTTGACTTTAAATCTTCTTTCATAGATACCTCAGTAAAAATCTCATCCTAGTTATAAGGTATTCGAAGAACACAATGTACGGCTAACTTATGTTTGCATTTAATTAAAGGTATAAAGCTAAATAAATGTGTTGAATAAGTGAATGACATTGATAGTCTTTTTCTTATATAATATATAAGATTACACAGTATTTCACTTGATTAGTCTGAAAACATAGAATCCAGACTGTTATCCCTTCTTCTCTGAGTAGGAAACCTAATAACCAGCTTTATCTCCTTGAGATTCACGAATTCATATCAGTATTTACTGATTCCCTTAAGTCTTTTCTGTCTTTAATACAGTAATACAGAAATACCACTAGACACTCTGCCATGTAAAATGGAAGCAAAATAAAGATTTTCATACTTCACCTGCTAAACATGCATATATTTGTGTGTGTTTACTATTTCTTTATGATCCTATTTTTTGGAAGACATGGAGCCCAGATAAGGAACTAATGGTGGATCAAAATAAGGATACAGGCAATGTCTAATTTGGTGAAACAATAAAGTTATTGAGGTTATTTAAAGGAATGTGGGTGAGGGGTTACTTATAGGAGCAGAAAACACTCATGCAGTTACGTTACCAAAAGTGCACCCTAACATGGGTGATGGTCTTTGAAAGCTGGAAAACTGGAACTTAATGCATAGCCTTACAAGCTGCTTGACAGGATGGAGGGTGTCAGGAATGGAGGGTGTCTCTTTCAGGTAGCTTGGCTTATCTGAAAGACATTTTGAGAATGTCTTTCAGCAATCCTGATTGTTAATATAAGCCTGTGGAGGAAGAGGTGTACTGTATCTAACCAGTTACAGGAATTTCCTGAAGGTATTTAATGGTTTACTTCCTAAGTTTTAAGGAGTTTCCTTGGGAGATAGAATGTTTCAACTCCCCTCAGAACACCCCGAGTCTTAATGAGTTTCCTTCTAAAATGAAATGCTTAATCTCAGTGGAACTGGTAGACAACTATGCATAGCACAACCACTGTTTGCTGATAGAAATGCAGAAGCCAGCATAATTTTTTAAGAACAGATTTGCACCAAAACAATCAAGACAATATGAACTCAGTGCTATGTAAATAGTGTTTTACATTCCCTTAAAAATCCATCTTTATCATTATAAATAAAATGTCTTCTAAATTTCTGTTGAAAAACTATCTCCAACTTCTTTTACAGCATTCTGAGTAATTGTCCACTGAAGTCATGGAATATTACCCTTCAGGATTATGACACCTTCATAAAATACGAGGCCAAGAGAATCATAACAATTTCCCTCATTGAAATTTTAGTTCAAATACTGTGAACAAGTTTCTTAAGTAATGAGAGACTAGAGAATTTGGCTTAGAAATACTTTCAGAACACATGTCCGTATTCTGACAAGTATTTATACACTTAGTAAATAACTGAAGAGGAAAGTTTAATGGAATGCCCAGAACACCACAGTGATTAGAATGCAGACGAAATGTCGTTAAATGTTTCCTCATGAAAAAAGTGTTCTTAAAAAATTCTGCTGGCTTCTGCATTTCTATCAGCAAGCTTGCAACAGTGGGAAACACTCATCTTCCATAGCCACTCCCTTCTCTCACATCCTTTGCAGAATTCATCTGTTATGGAGTAAAATGGATTCATATGATATAGGCAAATTTCCTATCTGGGACCACTGCAAATCCTATTAAACCCAAACAACTGTACAGTTCTTATGACCTTTCATTACCCTCTGGACTCCAATTTTATCAGCTTCATTTCTGCTGACTTCCCCAATGCATCCTTCTGAGCAACTCAGGAAAATTATATTGTGTACCCCATATCTGTTTTTTTTTATAATGCTGTCAGCTTTGTCTCGTTTGGCTTGAGTTGTTCAATTCAATTTAATTGGACTCATCAAACAATACTGAGAGGCTACTATGTATCCAACATTCTTCTTCAATGATACAATATAACACTGTATATGCTTCACTCTGGTTTCAATGATACAGTGTAATATCATTGGATGATATAATTGAATGGTTTTATGTAATGCATATCATGATTTTCGATAACAAACCATAGCATGTACCATATTATGGTTCAAGTGATATATTAAGACAACAACAGGAGTCAAATATTTAGACATATGCAAATAAGGACATGCCATAGCTTCTCCTTCATAATTTCCTGTCACTGTTTTACCACAACTTTCCTTACCTGGTGGCACACAGATGAGAGAGTTCTACTGCTAAATTCACAGATGCTTGTTTCCATTACTTAGCTTTCAGACGCTCTGCATAAACTGCTGTGTTACCCCCTTAGCATGTAGAAAGCAAAGCATTATCATTAACTTCAGAAGTCCTTGAGGTGGTAGAGAAGTAAAGAGTGAAGTAGGAACTAGTGTCGTTGGAGAGTCAGGGAGTAGCTTCAGCGACTCTGCATTGTGGTAGAAAGCATTGCTGTTGGCATTTAGCCCCAATTCAAAGATTTCTCAGCGCCATTAGCTTCAGTAAACCCAAAATTAATATTGTGATTCTGATTGTCAATACTGTCAGATACCCAGGATCTAGAATCACCTAGGAGCCAAACCTCTGAGGAAGTCTGTGAAGGATTTTCAAGATTACCTTAACTGAGTTGTGAAGACCCACAGAGAATGTATGAAGCATCATGCCATGGACAAAGGATCAAACTGAATGCAAAGGAGCAAGGATCAGGGAAACAGCGTCCATCTCACTGATTTCCTGACTGTGGATGCAACATGACCAGCTGCCTTACACTCCTGCCACAGTTTCTTCTCGGTAATGGTAGACTACTTCTTCAAATTGTGAGCCATTATAAGTCCTTTCTTCCTTAAATTGCTTTTGTCAAGTATTTTGTCACAGCGAGAGCTGTCATCAATAGAGAAACTGTTTGAAAAATTGACATCATCTGGTAGAATCCATCTCACAAAATCTGCGTGTTGGATACAAAGTTTTGCCTCTCATGTTACCTTCTTCCATCTAAACAGCATCCACATTTCCATGTGGTCTTCTCCAATGAAGAATCTGGCTGGAAATCACATGATAATTTGTAATGAATGCAACTTCAACACCACTGAGCACTTTTTACTGTGTGGGCCTGTGCATAGACAACAGACCTGTCCATGTCTTCTTACCTAGCATGGGCCATTGGTTGCAGGTAAGTCAGCATTTTTTAGAAGCCACAAATGCATGATTTTTCTGATGACCATATGATGACTAAGCTAATAAAAACCAGAACATCTTCCCTGCCTCACAGTATCTTTCTTTTAAGAATTGTCTATCTAATGTGAATAAATAAGTTAACTGAATATGTCCATGATTGGCATACTAATCCAAAAAGACTAAAACTGATAAATATTTGTAGACATAAAAGGAAATAGTAAAATAAATATCATATAAATTACTTAAATTACTTGCTTACTAAAATTTTTCAGCAAATTATTTGATTCCAGGAAATATATATCCCAATGGCAAAATACAATCTTTGATTATAAAATCAAACACATGATGATCAATGAAATATCTCCATAAGCCTCATTCACTTTAGTAGCCTCTTAACTGATAGAAAAAGCAGAAATCATCACCAAATTTTCAATATAGTTTTTAATTATTATACCTTTCTGGTATAATAATACCAGGCACTGCATAATTTTTGACATTTGTATCTCTCTATCCTTTTTCTATGAGGAGAGAGAGAGACAGAGACAGAGACAGAGACAGAGAGACAGAGAGAGATTGGGATTGAGATTACATTGTAAGGCACACAAGCTGCTATAAAAGATGTCAATACAAGAATACAAGAAATAACATCAATTTTATAGTTCTTTTTAGTATTATACAATTATACTTATACAATTATAATATTGTATATATATTGTATATATATAAATATAATATATATTATATAATTATACAATTATAATTATTACACAATTAGAACATAAAATTTACTTTTCAAATTTTTCATATCTACTGTGAGAATGAAGACCATTCTTAGGAAGTAAATGTTGACACTATAGAAGAAGAGAACACCACTTTGAAGGGAGGCTCAGTTACTGCAAAGGACTCCAGAGATCATGCAGAAATCGATCTCCTGGAAGGAAAAGGAAGAAACTCTACATGGTGGGATTCAGAAAGCAACTGAATGCCATCTGTACTGTCTGTAGTCACATATGTAATTGAGTCACAG
The DNA here is from genome assembly GCA_035773235.1 of Eospalax fontanierii. NCBI lineage: Eukaryota > Metazoa > Chordata > Mammalia > Rodentia > Spalacidae > Eospalax > Eospalax fontanierii. Next base: position 27,761,369 of record CM069538.1, on the reverse strand, counting down.
GAATTCACTGGGCTTGGTTGGTTACAACAGGTGGTCAGTTTGTGACCAGTGCATCATAAACATCATTATTCAGGACAATGGGTATCTTGTTTAAAACTTCCCAAGTGAAAAATTTGTCTAGGGTTTGGATGAGGATAGGTATTATATTAGTATATTGCAGAATAGATCCTTTGAACATATCTCTGCACTGAATTTAAAACTTTTATCTTTTGATAAATGTTTTTCTAATTTCCACATCTGCAGCTCCAGTTCCTAATAATCACTTTTCTACTTGCTACTTCTGTGGTTTTAAACCAGAAGCATAACATACATGAATATTTTCAGAGTAAATTTAAATGTTTTTTGCACAAACACAAAGAGAGCCAGAGACCTATTAAGATAGAGGACATGTAAATTAACTTGAATTAGACAATCCCCATATTAAGTACATGCATCAAGATTATATATTGTATACTGTAAACACATGAAATTTAGCCAAATAGATAAATTTGAAAACAGGAAAATTTTGCTCTTTATTCATCAAATTTGAGACAAATCGGCAAAACTTTCATAAATTCAGAAAACTGTATTTTCTTTATTTTGTGATATTTCTTCATAAAATCTCAATTCAATTTTAATTATGTGAAATAGATTGAGTCATTGGAAGACCGATACTTTGTTTGGGTTTGTAAACCTGTGCACATCCACATGTATTTACCCATAAGACTAATTACTAAACAGAAACTTTAGTGCCATAGAGATTAGATATTTTTTAGTAGTGCACAGTAAATTTATAGTTTTAGGTACAGTCTTTTTGCATGCCAATTCAGTATGTGTTTATTGTGGAAAATTTTGTTTTAAAAAATATTTTTATTTGGGGCTGGAGAGATGGCTCAGTGCCTAAGAGCATTGGATGCTCTTACAAAGGACCTGGGTTTTATTCCTAGCACCCACATGGCAGCTAACAACTGTCTGTAACTCCAGTTCCAGGGGAATCTGATACCCTCTTGTGACCTCCACCAGCATTGCACAACACATGTACACTTACATGTATACAGGCAACACAATAATTTATTTTTATTATTGTTTATTTTATTTTATGTATATGAATGTCAAGAAATGCTCATGGAGGTCATCAGAAGATGTTGGATCTCTTGTGGAATTACAGACAGATGGTTGTTAGCTGCCCTGTGGATCCTGGGAACCAAATACGGTTCCTTTTGCAAGAACAACCAGTGCATATAACCGCTGATCTATTTCTCCAGGCCTGAAAATTCTTATTATTAACAATAACACAGAATTTCCTAAAAGTCATAATATTTGTTTAAACACAGGATCATGAGAACTCACTTATGTAGCTGAGTATGTCCTTCAACTGCTGTCCATTCTCTTTCCACAACTTAGTGTCAATATTGTAATTATGCGCTAACTTGACCAGTCTATGTGGTGCTGGGGATTGAATCCAGACTCAGCAAGCAGTCTGCCAACTGAGCTACATCACTATCCCACAGTTCATAACTTTTATTAAATAGCATTGTCATTCACAGATGGTACCCAACCAAAGAGCTATGAACTAAATCTACAGTACCATTTTAGTCCAGGATAGGGCTTTTTCTCCATATGCCTTCAAACTTCACAGAATACAATGCATCTCTTTTCCTTGGAACTGGTATAAGCCCTGAATTTGTTGCTGTGAAACTTAGCTGTATGGACTGGACTCAATAAATGTCTGGAGAAACTCAGCCACAGATAGTAATAAGACTCACCATGTACCAAGAAAAGTTTTCAAATATGTAATCAGTGCCCTATTGCTTATTGCTCCTTATCCAAGAGAAAACAAGACAAATCATACAGCACAATCAATTGCACACTCCAAGATCCAGGGAAGAAGGTATCTCCTCCATCAGAGGTTCCTGATTCTAAAACGTGGGCTACCCATACTTCCTGTGCACACCAGCCCTCTGTCTGACACTGAGACCTGAGAACTGCTATCTTGATAGTTCATCATTTGCTATGAATGGCTTATAATGGAAAAAGAATCCCAACCACAAAGATATAGGTGCAATTTCAGAGGTGTTGAAGACAAAATACACCCTTTCATTCTTAAAATGGCTATCTTCCCAAAGCAAGGAAACTTGATTATAATGTTTATGAAAAATTCTTTGAATGTGAACATTATTTTCACAAATATGAAAATGAGAATTGGAGGCATATAAAAATTATAGTATATTCTTTTATTCTTGGCTTAAGAATGTTTTAATTCCTGGTAAGAAATCAATGTTATATTTAATTACATATGTGCTTTAAAATATGTATTCACATAGTCAGATAGAAGTCTAATAAATGAATGAATTCAATTAGTATAGATGTTGAAAAAGAAAACCTACATATTGAGTGAGGGGAGAAACAAATAAGGTTTACATGAAAAGCTAGAGGGAAATATATTAGTTCAAAGTCTTACTGAAAAATACACATAAAATAATCATATGAGTGCATGGCTCAAGGCTCCATTACAAAAACTCAGTGCCAAATACAAGAAGTCTCTGTTACAGGTGTTATAGGTATTGGTTAGGGTAGTTCAAGGTACTCCCAAAACAACACAGGCAATTGTCACAGCCCTTGTTTGTCTCCCAGCACAATAGGTAAGACCCTATTGCTGAAGGTAGGCCACATTTTTGACATAGGACTTGGAATAATAGAGGTAGAATTGACCTGACAGCTTCCTCCATAAAAACTAGGTCTCATAATATCAGAGGATACTGTATAAGCAAAGAAGGGAGAAAACCAAATAATGGTCCTACCCAGCTGTAAAGACTAAGAAAGAATGACTGGCCCGGTCTACTACCAGTACTTGTACAATAGTGGCATTTTTATCTTGGGAGGAATCAACAACTGATTTATTGGAATTAAGGCCCACTCAGTGAGTGGGAACTCATATCTGTTACCGTAAGTATAGCTAAATACTCATGGCTGGAGAGGTCAGAGATTCTAGATTAAAACCTACTTTTGCCACATCTCTAAATTCCTTACTTTATTCTAAATATGCACCCTCATATTTACAGAGAAGTGTACCATTCATCCCTTGTCAAAGAAGCATCTTTTGTCAACAGATAGAAACCATTACAGAGTTCCTAAAATGGTCAAATGCAGAGAATAAGTGTCTCTGAGACATTTAACCCTAAGTGACACATCTTCAATGCAACCTCTGCACATAGGATGAATGCATCTTTTTCACCAGAGAAGTTTCCTTATTCAACAGATAGATGCTGTTAAACACAGAATAGGACATCTATTTAAACCTCTTCCTCCCAAGGCTCAGGGATCATTGTAGAAAAGGAAGCAGAAAAACCCTAAGAGCAAGAGGGATGGATGACCACAAAGAAAGTCTTCCGAATGGCTGGTCACAGCAATGGTGACAGCATGCACAAATCCTAGGCAAGCTCAACCCAGACAAAATTCCAGTTTAGACATGGGAAAGTAAGAAATCCTAACCCAACTTGAGAAACTTTTGGTAATTTATGACTGCTGGGAGGAGGAGAGACAATGTCTTACAGGGATGGGACTTTTTGAGGGCCTAGCAGATGGACTCACACTGAAGGACTTTTGGGGACACAAGTCAAACTGTAAAGGTCTTTGCATTTCCAGGACTGGGAAGTCAGAGAAAGGTGTATAACAGACACTAACTCATCTGCCAGTGTGATCAAACTGGAGAGCTTCAGGAAAAAGTAAGAAACACTAACAAATAAGAAGACACCGGAGCTTGACTTCTGACATTGGCATATATGTATGCACACATACACACACACACACACACACACACACACACATTTGAACCCCAGAAATACACACACACACAAAGACATCTTTGAAAGATCCATATTTTCTTTCAGCTTAAAAATAATATTACTTTATTCTTTTAAGGAATGGAATTTTAAGGTTCTTCTGCAGAGGAAGAATATCTGAGCTAGATAGCCCTGCAGGTAGAGGTGCCTCTACCAAGCCTGGCAACCTGAGTTCGATCCCTGTTTTATTTGATTTTCTTTTGTTTTGTTTGTTTGTTTTGTTTCCTTTCCTTGTTTTTTTTTGAGTCAGGTTCTAATTATACAGCCCCAGCTAGCCTGGAACACACTCTATAGATCAGGCTGGCCTCGATTTCACAGAGATCCATCTGTCTTTGCATCCTGAATGCTGGGATTAGAGACATATGCTACCATACCTGAATGAGCTCAATCACCTGGTGGAAGGAAAGAACAATTCTTGCAAGATGTCCTCAGACTTTCACATGTGTGCCATGGCACACATGCCCACACATATATACACAAGCATATATACAAAGTAAAAATAATAAAGCATTAATATCGAATTTTCCAGGAGCCTGGTTATATGCCTCAGTGTTTAAGAGCACTTACTACTCTTTCAGTGCTTGGCTCCTATCACCTATGTCTGGTATTTCACAACCAGTTACAGCCACCTGGAATTCAATCTCCAGGAGACCCTGTGTCCTCTTCCAGCCTCCACAGGAACTTGCACACGTGTGGCATGCACACACAGAGACATGCACACACAAAATAAAATTAAAATAAATCTTTGAACATCTCCAGGGTCATCAAAACATGCATCGGATTATAAAAGCCAGCCAGAACTATCATTTTTCTTTATAACTTTGTAGCCTCCTTATACACAGAGAAGTAGAATGCTCACACACCACCTCCTGTGTCAACTGCAAGAGTATGTAACTCCAGGGCTTTGCAATGCTCTGTTGACAAAATCATTTCTGGATAATCACTAATTTTGCATTGCCACTTTGGGCTTAATTATTGAATTTTTCTTTGCATGGTAGGGGAATGAAGATGAATAGTTTAAGCTAAAAAAGCTTCAATCTTTGCTATTCTTTCAAGTTCACTGTTTCAAAGATCCTTGAGAGAGGAAAAACTTCCCTAAAAAATCTAGCTGAGGAATTCTTTGTTCTTATTCAAACCTGCTACCACATATTACCTCTCATCCTTTATTCTTTTACCAGTCTAATACAAAGCCATCTTTCTTGAAAGAAATACTTTGATTTTCAGTGAAAGAAATATTTTTAGCTTACTTTTTTTCTTACATTCCAAAACGGATTCTGGACCTACCATCACTGTTAATCTCGCTCACCCATAAATAAGCCATATATCTTTTTCCTTTTTTTTACAGAATCAACTCTGTTTGCTTAAATTGAAAGAAAAAATTCAAACAGCCAGCTTCTCTCAAAATAATATATTTTGTGCTAAATAAAAATCATTGAACAAACTGTTCAGTTTCAACAGAGTCCAATAAATTTCCTACCAAAATGTAAAGTTTCATTAAAATAACTGCATGTCATCCACACCCTTTTTTGGTATTTATCTTTATTTAGACTGAATTTTGCTTAAAAATTTTTTTTTATTATTTTTATGTGTTTGAGTGTAATGCCTTTATGTGTGTAAGTGTACCTGTGTCGGGCAACATCTGAGAATGTCAGAAGAAGGAGTCAGATCCCATGAAAATTGAATTATAGATTGTTGTTAGCCACTATATGGGTGCTGGAAACCACATGTAGGCCCTTTGCAAGAGCAGTCAGTTCTCTTAACCACTGAATCACCCTCCACTAGCCTCTATTCCTGCTATTAAAAACTCGAATTTTTTCATTGGGCGAGATGCCAAACGACTTTAATCCTAGTACTCAGGAGGCAGAGGTAGGCAATTTCTGTGAGTTCAAGGCCAGACTGGTCTACAGAGTGAGTTCCAGGCCAGCTGAGACTACAGGGAGATCATCCTGTCTCAAAAAGTTTTAAAAAATTTCAATTTTTTTCACATAAACCTAAAGACTCATTTGTTACACACACACACACACATATATATATATATATAATTTAAAATTCTTATTTTTAAATATTTTATTAAGAAACATCTCAGTTTCTCGATTTGTAAGCACTTCCATAGCACCGAGTGATTTTGTTAAGGTTTTCTTAATACGTTTCACCTACAATTATTATATCAGTGTGATAGATAAACACTAAACAAGTTAGATCTTATTTAGGAAGTTTAAAGGAAAAGGCTGAAGGTATTGTTTTAGGTTTTATAAATAAAATAAATGGGAAAAACTCTTTGATAAAATGACGTGTTGGGGAGGGGAAGAACCCACAGGAGACCTATGGTGGGTCTTCCCTATTAAATGCTACTACCCTTTCCCTTACCATGTTCTAGTTCCAGGAACCATCCTCTACGAACAGACGCCAGCATCTCCACGACAAGTCTTCTGTGTTAAGCTACAAAAGATCAATTTTGGAAGATCAATGACCCTTTAGATCAGACGTTTGTCTTCCGTAACTTTATGTTCGCCACACTCAGGTAGGACTAGGCAGCATTCTGTTCTAATTAGGTGCCTCACAAACCTCAGCCGGACTCACGCTGTTCCCTCTGTCTGGGACCTGCTGCCCCACTGTTCCTCCCTCTCAGCTAACTAGTCCATTGTTCCAATCCTAGGTCCTAAGGGCATCTCCTTCATTAAGTCCAGCTCAACATGGCTACCTTCTTCAGATCACTGTAGGCGGCTTCCTCTCATAGTTGTCTCCATTTTATCCCCTTCATAAAATGTGAGTATTCATTTCACACAAAATCATAGTGAATCATAGTGACTTACTGTATTTTATCTTTCTTGCTTTATATCCTAATACAAAGTACATAGCAGGGAGATTTAATAATTATACAGAGACTCTATATCCCCCAAACCACACTCATCTGATGAAATTTTTGTATTTCATGTATATGAAAGAGACCAAAGGACATCAGTCAGTTGACATCCAATATGCAGTAAAATAAAATGGCTGATTGATTTTAATGTTTGTATGAGAAAGAAGAAATATATTTTCAAATCCTTAGACATATTTTTACAGATATCATTAATTTTGCTTATTTCTACATTTCATAGTTTTGTTCATATTATTTATTTTGCTGATTATAGAAACAGTTGGAGGATTTTGGTATCACACATTCTTTATATTGCTTATTATCTCATCACTGGCCCAACATACCCACAGAAACAACTCAAGGGCAAAAACTTGGCTTACAGTGTCAGAGGGATTTCGGAACATTGTGGTAGGGGAAAGAGAATGGGGAACAACTCTGTTTGTTGTGATAGGATTGTGTGGTGGGGATGTTCATACGTCGGGAACCTACAAAGTGCACAGACTGAAACCAGGGGTGGACACAGTATTGAAAGACGATGTCTAGTGACATACTTCTGCCAGGATGGAGCCAGGCTCCATCTCCTAAAGATCTTCAAACACTGCCAAAAAGTTTGGAACACAACATCAAACCTCTACCCTGCTGGAATTATTCCAGATTCAAATCAGAAAATTATGAAAAGTGAATATTTTCATAGGAAAGATATCCCAAAAGTGAAGGCAATAAATTAAAATAAATTGATGATTTACACTGAAATATGGCTGTTGAGTGGTCCATCCAGAGCTCTTAAAAACTGAAATCTCTGCCTCCCCATACAGTTGTTTATCCCAGTTATTACATGTGGCATGTCATTTCATTGTGGCTTCAATATGTGGTTGTTTATTTACTTGTGACAACTTTTTCCTGAATTTTTCCTATTAGGAATCTTTTATTATATTCTTAATTTTTTATTTGTTGACTTTTATTATTCAGAGAAGTCTTGTATACTCCTGTCTGGCCTTGAACTTGTTGTGTAGTTGTCAATGACTATGAGTTTCTAATTCCCACATCTCTGCCTACTGAGTGTTAGGATTAAAGATATATACCATCATGCTCCCTCTTTACAGAGTGTTGTGGCTCAAACCCAAGGCATTATGCATGCTAGTCAAACATGCTACCACATAATCTATATCTTTACCATTTTTTGTTGTTTTTGAAGGTTAGATATCTAGTGTGGGTGTGAGCCTTTGATAAATGTCTTCATAAGAATTCCATATTATTTGTTAAAATTTGCCAGAATTTTGTTCATGGAAATTCCATTAATCTGCCAAAAGATAAAGATTATGCCATCATTGCTTTGATTGCTTCTAGTACTTTGTAGTAGATTATTGATGTATTTAACTCCTTCTTTTGGGAAGAGTGGGTTAGCAAATTCTCCCTATGTACCTCAGGTTGGCCTGAGCTCATCTACTTGTGATCCTTCTGCCTCAGCAGAATTACAAGTATACATCAGTATACATGGATTTAACTTTTAATATTGTGTAGAGTCATATTGGAATCTGATGTAAATTAAGCATTGGAATTGCGTATTTACTTAAATATACAGTCTTCCCACATATACCAATTCTGGTTTGAACTCCATTTGTTGGAAACAATGCTTTCATCCACAATAAATTTCCATATATTCTTAGCTCTGTTTCTTTATGTTCAGTTCTATTCCATTAACATATTTCTCTATTCTTGAACAATATCAAATTTTAACATTTTTCAATTGCTTCTAAGTGTATTAAAACAAATGTTAGGATATGTAATTCCTTATAGTTCTTAGGAAATATAAATAATTATACCCATTCATTTTTTTCATGTGAAATTGAAATTGTCTTCTCAAATTTTAGTTGAAAAATTACTCAGAGGTTTCACTAAACTAATATATTAATTCAAGAAGTGAAATATTCATCAGGCTGAACATTTTCATCTATAAGTATCTTATGTCTTTTCTTGAATTTAGTACTTATATATTTTCCAATAAAATTTTACCATTTTCATCAAAAAATAAATTCTGGTTTTATTCACTTCTGGGAACACTTTATTTTATTTATCATTGTAAACTGAGTGTTCTGTTGTTTTTTAATTAAACATTGCTGTTTTATATAATGATCTTTGGCTTTTGAAAACAGTTTCATTTAGTTACTTGTGGGTAGGTGTATACATGACACAGTACACATGGCACATGATAGGTAATAAGGCAACTTGTGATTGATTCTCTCCCTCTACCATGGTGTTACCAAGGCTGGGACTCAGGTCATCAGGCTTGGTGGGAAGTTGTTCAATTTTTCATATAACCAGCTCTTGGCTTCATTGATTTTTTAGATTGTTTCTTTGTTTCTATTTCATTTGTTTCTGCTCTGATTTTTGTTATTTCTTCTTGTCTCCTGGGCTTGGGTTTCATATATTGTTGCCTTCTAAAATTCTCAAGTTGCACTGTTAAATCATTTATTTGTGCTCTTTCTAATTTTTAATGTAGGGATTTAGAGTTATAATCTTCCCTCCAAAGACTGCTTTTAAAATGTTCCAGAGGATTTTACGGGTTGTATTGTCCTTTTCATTGAATTCCAAGAATACTTTTATTTCTTTCTTAATTTCTTCATTCGGGGGTATATTGCTCAGTCTCCATAAGTTTGTGAAGTTACTGGGGCTTCTTCTGGTTTTGATTTTAAGCTTTATTGCATTGTGGTCTGATAGAATACATTTCAATTCTTTTGTATTTGTTAAAGTTTGTTTTGTGTCCCAGTATATGGTCGATTTTGGAGAAAGTTACATGGGGTGCTAAATAGGGTGTATGTTCTTTGGTGCTTGGGTGAAATGTTTGGTATATACATGTTAGGTCCATTTGATATATGGTATTGTTTAGTTCAGATGCCTCTCTGTTTATTCTCTGTCCAGTTGACCTGTCTAATTGATATGGTGGGATACTAAAGTCCCCTTATTATTAATGAGTTGAGTTTAATCTGTATCTTAAAGTCCTGTAATTCTATTTTTTTTTTTTGAAGTTGAGTGTACCAGAGTTTGGTGTATATATGTTCATGATTGTAATATCTTCTTGGTTAATTGTTTCTTTGAACAGAATGAAGTGCCCCTATTTATTTTTTCTGATTCGTTTTATTTGGAAGTCCATTTTGTCAGGTATTAGAATGGAAGCTCCTTCTTGTTTCTTAGAGCCATTTGCTTGGATTATTTTTTCCCATTCTTTCACATTAAGATAGTGCCTCTTCTTGAAGATGACAACAAAAAAGATGGATTTTGTTTCTTGATACATTCAAGTAGCCTGTGTCTTTAGACTGGGGAGATTAGTCCATTGATAATTCAAGTATTATTGAAAGATGTGTATTGATTAGTGTCATTTTAAATTCTGTTTGCATCTTTGGTCTGACTTTCTGGTTCCTCAGTTATACCTTCATTTAGCTTCTTTCTGTTGCCCATTGAGTATAGTCGTTCCTTTCTTCAGCTCTTTGTATTGCTTCAAGTATTCTCTGAAGGGCTGGTTTTCTGGACATGGATTCTTTCAACCAATTGTAGTTGCGTTGTGGAAGAATTTTCTTTCCCCTTAAGCTATAATAAATAATAATTTTGCTGGGTAAAGAATTCTAAGTTAGCATCTATGGTCATTTAGAGCTGGGACTATTTTGGTCCAGGCTCTTCTGGCTTTCATAGCTTGCACTGTAAAGTCTGCTGTAATTCTGATGGGTTTTCCTTTATATGTGACTTGTTTTTCTTTTGCAGCTTTCAGAACTCTCTTTTTGTTCTGTACACTTAGGATTTAAAATTGATAGGCCATGGGGAGTTTCTTTTGTAGTCCTGTGTATTTGGTTTTCTATGTACTTCTAGTGTTTGTATGGACATGTCTTTCCTTAATTGGGGGAAATTTTCTTCTGTAGTCTGGTTGAAGATCTTGTCAGGACCATAATCACAAGATTTTTCTTCTTCCCCTGTGCCCATGATGCATAAAGTTAGTCTTTTCATGGTAGTTCACATTTCCTGAATATTCTATTCCTGGGTTTTCTTAAAGTTTTCATAATCTTTGCTTGGGTTCTCTAATTCTTCAACTTTATTGCCCAGTTTTGCTATTCTGTTTTGCATTTCATTAATTCTAATGGTGAGGCTTTCTGCCATCATTTCAAAATGGCTTACTGATTTTTTCACTTTGTTCTTCAATTCACCCTGAGTTTCCCTTAATATTTCTATCTCTTTTGTAAATTCAGTCAGAAGTTTATCCCTATCATCTTTCAGTTCTCTGATTTGTTTGTGTGTTCTTTAAATTCATTGAATTATTGATCATGTTTATGTCCTGGGTTATCTCTAAGGGGTTCTCATTGCAAAACTCTTCTATAGGACTGGTGATGTTTGATGGGGACATATTATTTGGGTTTTTCATATTATTATTTTTCATTGTGATCTTGGCTATGGATTTCTTTTTTTTTTTTTTTTTTGTGGTGATTTTGTTGTGAGACTCAAGCCTTACTTTCTTTGGTTGAAGACTGATTCTGTTTGTATACTTTATGTGACTTGGTTGTTTTTTTTTTTACTGGGTATGAAAAGCTGACTGGTCAAGGTTTCTGGTTCTCTCTTGATTTTTGTATTGGAGGGACCAGATGGCTCTAGTCCAGCTGCTCCAGAGTTCTCACAGAGGCATAGGTTAGGGGAGATCGGATGTCTGGGACCCTCCACCATATATTAGGGGAGTGGAGATACAGTGACAGGGTCATATTTACCAGGGACAAAGACTGATCTCTGGAATCCAAGGCAAGTTGGGAGTGGGAACTGCCAGGTTAGACTGTGTCTTAGGAATGCAATTTCAAGTTGGGGGGGGAGATAACCTGTTAAGGCTCTAACAAGATAGACTGAAAAATTGAGCTGGTCTGAGTATGACTTCAGGAAGCAGTGGGTAAGTCTGGACTAAGACAGCAGTCTAGGGAACTAGGGTGCTTAGAGCAAAAGCTGACTTGTGCCCAAGGCTCAAGGCTAGAAGAAGAATAGGATGTGGGACAGGGGAGAATGGAGTTGCTCAGGTGGGAGAGGGTGAGATGGGTTGGGGCAGGATCAGACTTAGCATGAAAGAAGGCTGGGCACAGAAATCCCAGGACGGTTTGGGTGAGGGGACAGCCAGAGTAGGCAGCTGGTCTAGGATGAACAAAGGTAGGCTAGTGGTGGGAACAACCTGTGAAGGCTCTTACAAACTAGACTGAAAAGTTGAGCTGGCCTGAGTAAGGGGATGGGAACACAGTGGGTGGTTCTGGGCCAAGAGAGTGGTCTAGAGATCTGGGGTGCTAAGATCAAGAATGGGCCTGTGCCCAAGGTTAGAAGTAGAACAGGATGTGGGTCCGGGGGAAGAATAGAGTTTCTCTGGTGGGAGAGGAATGGAAAAGCAGTGGGCAGGATCAGAGTTAATAGTGAAGAAGGGTGCTCACAGAAATCCAAGGCAGCTTGTGGGAGGGGCCAGCGATGTTAGATGGGTGGTCACAGGAATGTAATGGCAAGTTGGGGGTGAGGACAGCCTGTGACCACTCTAACAAACTAGGCTGAATATTTTAGCTGATCTGAGTATGGGATTTAGGACGCAGTGGGTGAGTCTGGACTAATAGAATAATCTAGGGATCTGGGGTGCTAAGAGCAGGAGCTGAACTGAACCCAAGTCTAGTAGAAGACTGAATATATTTCTCTTCTATATTTTTCTAGTACTATAACTTTTCAGGAATTTTATTAGTGTTATTTATCAAAGTGTTTAGTGAGTAAAATATATACATTAGTCGAAACTTTTAATGGATGTTGACCAAAATAATCCTCTTTATCCTATGGGAGGTGTCTATAACAAGGGAGAAGGGACCTCGATAAACAAAGAAATGAATGCAATCTCAGTCATCAGTGCCCTAATGCTATCCTTGGTTCTCTCCTTTGTTCATTGTCTTTGATACACAAGTGATTTGTTAGAATAACATGGAATGCAGTGAGTTTTGTTAAACATAATTTCTTATACAAAAATGCCATAAAGTGAATTAAATGTTTTTGTTAATTTAAATTGTTATGGTTAATTTCAGTTCTCAATTTGATGAGATCTAGAATCATCTGGGAGGCAGGGCATGGCTGTTGGTGATTATCTTGATTAGGTAAATGAGGTGGGAGAACTGCCCACTGTAGTTGACACCATTCCCTGGACCTCGATCTTAGACCCATAAAAAAAGATAAGTGAACTGAGTACAAACATTCCTCTCTCTGCTTCCTGACTGCAGATGTAATGTGACCTCAGACTCCCACATCCATGGCTTCTCGGTTATGATGGACTATACCCTGCAACTCTAAGCCAGAATAAACCCTTCTTTCCTAAAGTTGTGTCTGTCATGGTGTTTTTTTCACAGCAACGGGGAAAGTAACAAAGACAATACGATGTCTTAAAATTGTTTTAAAATTATTGTAGATAATGAATGTATTTGATTGTATGAACCGTTTCCCTGTCCTTTCGCTGATCACAACACTGAAATATCATAGGCAGAATCTGTGGCATCTTAGTTAATGAAAGATAGGCTTCACCTCCACTTGGACTACGTGAAAGTTCTGTCCACACAAAGATGAGTAAGGAAGCAGAGCACCACCTGAGTGCCCTATACCAGGAACAACCGTCCTGCACTTCTCCAATGTAAATTCTAAATAGACCAGTGCCTTCAAACCTCAGTTCTTGGTTTTTTACTGTTTATCCTTTGTGCCTATCTACTAGTGACAAGATTCTGACGTTGTGGCTTTTTAGAAGAAGTCTGTACACTATTTAGAAGTCAGATACTGAACTGGCATAACCATAGTCCCTGGCACAGGAAGATGTTAGCTAGCACATTCAGGAGCCAAAAAGGATGACACCCGTGCAAGCCACAACTGCAGCCACTTCAAGGTTTCAGGAATATTCGGTGTTAAGTTTCACCTGAGACAACATGGCCAGGGACTCCCAAACATTCACCACCAGCAAATAAATAATAAATAAATAAACCACTCCAAATATATCAAACCAAGATTTTAAAAGAAAAACTCTGTAAGAACATGTTTCTTCATATTAACTTCCATGAACCTCAAATTTTCCTCTGTAAGTAGATATATTAATATGACCTCACAGAATTGTTGTGAAAACCAGGGCGGAATGTGCTAGTAATTTCCCAAGAATATCACAGCTGTTCTGCAAGTTATTTTAACTATAAGAATTTTCACTCCCAATGTCAAAATACTCTGAGTTGTTTTAATTCAAAATTATTTTATTAATATCTTAAATTTTATTCTAAGTACTGGCTTTAAAAAAATCATACTTGTGGAAGTGAATATATATATATATATATATATATATATATATATGATTCCGAAATCTTCCTTATTTCAGTAAAACAGTTTTTTTACCTAAGAAATTAAAAAAAAAATTCAGCCAGCCTTGGTGGTACAACCTGTGAGCCAGCACCCAGGAGGCTTAAAACAACACAAATGAAATGAAGGAAACACATCTAAAACTATAAAATACTCAACGTGCAGGATCATATTCACTACATTATCTATAACAAGACACATTACTCATGAGTAATCAACTATGGCATACATTAATGTATTGTAATATACACCCAAGACACACAGAAGAGGACTAATGATATGATCAAATTGATTATTCACTGCTAAATTGAAATAATTAATAATGTGATGATTGTTTTCACATTGTTCATAAATATACATGTAGAGCAGAATAATAATACTCATTTACAAAGAAATATGTAAACATGAAATAAAATGGTTACACTGAAGAAGTTAGGAGTAAATACCTTTGTGAATATCTTAATTATTGCCATTGTAATAATATGATAAATAATAAATATACTGGTAAATAAAAAAGTAAGCAAAGATATATTTTAAACTGCTCTATTACTATACTTGGAAAAATGTAAGCATGAATGAGTGTCCTAGTAACAAAAAGTAAGTTTTCTGTACTATTGGAGAAGAACATGTTTTAAACTGCCTTAATTAAAATAAGGTCATGTAATTGCATTGTTTCTTACAATATCCATTTGGGTTCAGTCAATTAATGCAGAAACTGCTGTCTGTCAGTCTTTCAGGCATTAAAGTTGAAGGAGTAGAAACCAAAGATATTTCCTTGATAGAATAAAAAGTATGCAGTTTAACATTTCTGAGGCAGAGATTTCATTGAATTTAATTTTTAAAAGAATATAATACACAGAAACTGTATTCTAGTCAATGATTGTCAGTAAGGCAATAAAATAGAACACACCTAAGATGCTCTGAATTTAAAAGAAGTTTTGGTATGTGGAGTTTGAGGAGAATGTGAGCATGCTTGAATGCGTGTGTGTGTGTTTGTGTGTGTGTGTGCTCATGTGGATGCCAGAGGTCAATCTGAGGTATTCCTCAAGATAGTTGTTCACCTTGTTTTTTTTGATACAGACTCTGTCACTGGGACTTGGAACTCTCCAGTTAAGTAGGCTAGGTTGACTGTTCATCCAGTTCCAAGGACCCATCTATCCTGCTTCAGGGATCAACCTGGCAGCATTTTCCCAGAGCTGGGTTACAAGTATACACTACCACATCCTGTTTTATTTACATGAGTGCTGAAAACTGAACTCAGATCTTCATGCTAGCATGGCAGGTATTTGACTCACTGAGCTATCTCCCCAGTCATCAGAAAATATTCCTGTCATACTACTTTTTTTTTTCTTTTTGTGCTATTTTTTTATCTTTGTTCTTTTGTGGAGATACAGTTTTTGGAATAAAAATTTTGAAGTCCCTGTGACAATGTCGACAAGACCTGCACAAACCCAAGTTAGATAAAAACCCAGCATGAAGGGGATGTGGGCAAGAAACCCGAGCCATAGCTGAGTGTCTTTTGATAACTGGTAGGTGCTGAGTCTCTTTTCTTTATGGGTGTGACACCAAGGAATGGGCCCACACCCAAGAGCACTGGAGAACACGAATTAGACTCAACGGGCCTTAATAAAAAGAAGAAGAATAGAGGACATGAAACTGGAGAAGGGGACACAATAGGGTGAGGATGAAGGTGGAGGAGGGGTCAGAATATGATCAAATACACTGTGGACTTCTGAAAGAATTAATAATGTATTACTTAAGCTACGAGAATTTTTTTGAAGTCTTGCCCCTAGCTAAGAAGCTATTAGCAACTAATGGCTGCTGGGGGAGAGTGAGAACGTTTTCTTCACTTGGCCCTTGAAGAGTAAGCGGAGTTCTTATACCCATATACACACCGGAAGCACTAAATGAGCTTAGTGGGTTTTAAGTGCGTGTATCACAGTGGGGTGACTGGAGAGATGGCTCAGTGGTGGAGAGCACTGACTGCTCTTGCTGAAGAAGACCTGTGTTCAGTTTCCAGCACCACGTGACAGCCAACAACCTCCTGTAACTCTGTTCCAGGGGATGTGACACCTTCTTCTGACATTCATGTGCATTGCATGAAGTGGGTGCACTGACATATATGAAGGCAATACATTCATACACAAAATAAAAAGAAAAAAATTATATTTTAGAAGAGAGAGCGAGAGAACATGAAGTCGAGAGGGAAAACGGTGGTGGGGACAGGTGCAGGGGGAAGGGTAGAGGGAACGGATTTTATCAAAACATATTTATGTGTGAAAGTCTCAATAAAAGGTACGCTAGAATTCTTATTTAAGTGCTTTCTAGGTAACTTTGAGGACTAGTGCACATAGAATTCCTCTGTTTGTTTTCACAGATGTTGCTTTCAGTGGGGTTCTGTAGGTGTTTTTGTTTTGTCTTTACTGGCTAAAGAGTGTGAATGGTCAAATTTATGAGACGTATTACAAAGCTGATCATTAAATCTTTTGTAGTAGAAATTGGTGATGTTCCTGCATTGTTCCTTTTATGCAATAAAGATTCAATAAAATTATTGTTTTCAGTGATGAAGGATGTCCTAAGCTGTCACAGCATACATTCGAATTATCCAACAAAAGAAGCAATCATCTTCAATGTTAAGACTTTCTGTATTTTATGCCCTTATAAAATATTTATTTATATACAGTATACAATAAACTTCAATTAATCACAGATAATTACTGGCCATATTGAATAAAAGAAATAATTTTTAAACATTAATATTTACTGTCCCCAAACATGAAGACAGGGGAGTTTTCTCTCTCTCTTTATTGCATCACATTAAATTACTAAGTTATATTCTATGGTGTTATTCTACTTTCAAAGGTAAGTAATGATTTTTATCAGGTAAGTAGGAGAGGTGATTGAATTCATGTCAACACCTTACCAGTTCCCGGAAAAGGTGTAAGCTAATAAACGCACAAATACAGGGCTCAAGACCTGGTAATATGTGTTCCTTGTTACAAGGCTACTTCAGTGACAAAGTAACACAAAAACTCAAGATTTATGTTCTCGTTAGGTTAAGGTAGGAGGCATTTACATTCATTTAACATTGTAAAAATGGGACTAAGTAATCTCAAAGGTACTTTAATCCAGAAGCAATAAATACCTATAGAGTCCTGAGAATGCCTCACAGGAGAAAGAGATTAAGAGGTACTTATTTTGGCACACAGTAAAGGATACAAGAGAGAAACCATGGCTATGTTTTTATTACTTTCTTGCCTAAAATAAAGTAGATTACAGTTGAAGGACCATTTTCTTTCCACTTAACTTGTGCTTTTACTCCGCTGACATACACAGGGTCCCTGTGACATGTGTAGTCTATATCTGAATTCTGCTGTAATTTTTGACTGAGAAAAGCAAAAGAAAATCAGTTCATCATTTGCAGGAGCTAGCTGTACTCTCACAGTGAAGCCTGTGTGTCTCTTCTTGAACATGAGCAGTCTCATAGAACAGCTACTTCAGTCAAGGGCACTATGAGATCCCAACATCCTCTTCTTTTTGAATGAGTAATGGATTTTTCTTCATTAATTCCAGCTTCTTCTCCCCTCTGTTCTTCATGTAGAATTATGAAACTGACCAGTCACAGAACTGATCTTTCTTTTGGACAACTCAAGATGAATCTAGAGTGAATCTCTACTTATATGACCCTTCCTAAGCACCTGAGCCAGTCTCAATCCTAGAAGAGGGTTTTAAAACCCCCTTACTAAGGTATTGGATAATTCACTATAGTGTGTGTGTTCCCTCTCACTTCATGGAATCAGGACACATGACCAAGCACATTCAACTAAAGCGGAGCCCTGGTAGACTCTGGAGTAGGGTGCAGTCAATAGTTTTCAGGTTTTGGAATAATGTGAACAGTGTTCTTCATGGTGAGCATGTAAAGGAACAAGTCATTCTATATTAGTAAACACAACAATGTTCCTCCTTTTGTCAAAAGGGAAAGAGAGGCACTTGGACATATAGATCTATGTTTTACTAGTACATCTCCATATATTAATGAAATTGAGGCCTGTGACCTGACCTTGAAACCAGTGCCAATCGATTTGTCCCTAGGAAGCACAGTGGTAAGGCTAATAAACGATCTCATTTTCTCATGTACAAATCATGTTTTTATTATATATTCCAGGTTATTTTTATATTTGTAAATTTTGATACTTTAATGAGTGGTGACTGGGATACTTGTTTGTAATGATAAGGATCCATATTTAGCACATAATAAGAAATTACTTTTTTCTATGACTGTGACAGCCTTGGGATTTTCTCTAAGATCTATGACCTCTTCTGCCATGTGTAATTTGGCTGTTTACAGTACCACACATGAGTTTAAAGCCCATTGAGTGGGCTTTAAATCCAATTAGGTAGCAGTTGATTACCCCAAAGATTAAAATGCCACTACTGCACCAATAAGTTTGCTGTGTCAGTGACTGCTGCGGTTATTAGGCCTTAAAGCTGGGATTGGACCATCAATTGATATTCTCCCTTAGCAGCTTGCACCATGTTCTCCAAAGATGAGATAGCCTTCGGGGGAGGTGGCTTCCAGGTCAGTTCCAGCTCCATTGCTCCAAATCCTGAATCCAAAATACGTCCTGACTTCAGCAATAGGGTCTTACCTTCAAGTTCTGGGAGGTAATCAAGAGTCTAAATTTGTAATCTCTTGGACCACCCTGGCCAATAGCTCAAAGGAAGGTTTCTCCTGTCTGACACTGTTTCTTGTTAAATTCCCTTCATCTATACACATGGACTCATGCAGATATATTCTACATGTGTAATTTTGCAGTAGGTTTTTGAATTAATACATGTTCCTGTTTTTTCACACTAGCTAAGCATTATTTATCTCTCCTCTATCCTGCCTGTCTAGCCCTCCATCTTCCCTTCCTGGTTAAAGTACCCAGTTTCCCTATTCCACTCTTGAAAATACCCGTTTCCTGTGATTCCCCGCCCCCTTTTTGAGCTCCTTCTTTCCTTTTACCGCCATAGTTTCTTGTATGGCCCTCCCTCCCTCTCTGATTTAAATACTCCATTTTACTCAGGTCTCCCTTGGCAACACCAGTCTTCTACTATTCTTCTCTCTCAGGCTCCTTGCTTACCCTTTATCTCTGGATTCTTTTCCATTTTCCTGGCTGCTGCAGTTACATTAGGATATATACTCACATATAAAAATTTGGTTCTTGGATTCACAAATGAGGGAGAACATACATCATTTGTTTTTCTGAATCTCTGTTACTTCACTTAGTATAATTGTTTCCTGTTCCATCCATTTAACTGAAAATTTCATGATTTCTTCTTTCTTTACCACTGAGTAGAACTCCATTGTCTAAATGTACCACATTTTCATTATCCACTTGTCAGTTGAGGGACATTTACGTTGCTTCCATTTCTTAGTTATTGTGAAAAGAGCATCAACAAACATGGATATACAAATATCTCTGCAATAGGATGAGTCCTTTTGGCAAATGCCAAGGAGTGGTGTAACTGGGTCATATGGGAAGTTCATTTTTTTTAGTTTTTTAAGCATTCTTCACACTGCTTTCAATAGCGGCTGCATGAGTTTGCAATCTCACCAGCAGTGAATGAAGGTTCCCTTTTCCCCACAGCCTCTTCAACATTAGGCTTTTGCAACAGATGGAGATTACTAGAGTGCCACAACTGGACACACAGATTGTCTCTGAATTACCCAACCCTAAGTGACACATCTACAATGAAACCTCTACATCTAAGGCACACAGAACATAATGGGACAAGGAGGAGAGAGAATGCTAATGCATCTCATCAACAAAGCTCCTTCATGCAACAGAAGGCCTCGAACACAAAAGGACACAAATGGCCAAAGTGCAGAGGGTAAGAGAACAAAGAAGAAACTGTCTGATAACCTGATACTGGAGAGTACAGTCATCTTTTTTACCTCAAAGTGTGTGTTCCATATGATTTTCAGATAGATGAAACTTAGAAGTGTTATTCAGTTGAATAAAGAAAGGTTATGATCAGTCAAAACACAGCCATGTTATCTGACCCTGGAGAACATTAGGAGTCTATTATGACTGATGCAAAACAAATAAGATCAGAAAAGTTA
Organism: Eospalax fontanierii; assembly: GCA_035773235.1. Classification (NCBI taxonomy): domain Eukaryota; kingdom Metazoa; phylum Chordata; class Mammalia; order Rodentia; family Spalacidae; genus Eospalax; species Eospalax fontanierii. Next base: position 27,741,211 of record CM069538.1, on the reverse strand, counting down.
ATCTCAAGTCAGTGTTGTGACAGAATATACCTTTAACAGGTGTTCCCTACTGGTTTTCCAAGTGGGGTATTCAAAGGTAGTTCGGGAAAAAATGTAAATAAATGGGCCCCGCCACCATCTACTGCATCAAAATCTCAGGGGTCTAATTCAGAAATGGTGTTTCAGCAAGCTCTCCAGGTGATTCTTCTGTGTAAAAGAAAAAGCTACTGAGGTAGATCCCCTAAATTAATAATTGTGTCAAATTTGCTTCCTGTCAATATGTTTCAGCTGTGTAACTACGTGCTTTACGTTTCAGAGATAAAATTCTCTCCCTCTTGCTACCTCTTTCTTCTCCCTCTCTCCAAGAAAACAAGAAATATTGAAAAGTAACAGATATCAGAGTCTTCAATGATGTTGCCCTGTTTTCATAATTTTCCTTCTTAAAAGTAAATAAGAAAAGCAATAAATCATGATTATGAATGTACTTTTCATAAAAGACAAAAGTGTCATATTTTGCAAAAACAATAAAGCCTTTAAAGATAACGTAGAGAAATAGAATGTCAGTGAAGAATGAGGAACTGTGTCAGAGAATGGGTTCTTTGTGGAAGCAAGAAAATAACAAAACTGAAAGGAAAAATATTAATTATATTAGCATATTTTAAAGCTCTATAAATGGACATGGATGTTACATTTTTATGAAATCTATGAGGTGACTAGATAAAAATATTCTGTATCATTCTCTAAATACTTAAAGTGTACAATAATAAAAATAATTCAAACATTCAAACTACACAAAAATAGGAGCTGGAGAGATGGCTTAACAGTTAAGAGTGCTTGATTCATTTTCAAAAGATAGAGGTTTGTTTCAGCACCAACAGAAGCTTTCTGTAACTCCATTCCATAGGATTCGAAGACCTCTTCTGACCTCTACAAGCACTGTATGCATGTGGTATACTTACACACATGCAGATGAACAATGACACACATAAAATAAAAGTAAATCATTAAAATATTTTCAAAATAAAATATCCCAATTTTGAGAAAAAGGTTTTTTCTATTTTGTGAAAATAATGTAATTAATAAATAAGCCTATTATTTTTTATAACATTACCATTATGAATGGAATGGGATGTATTTAAAAAAATGTGACGGGGTTGATGGTGATTATCACATTTTATAGTGGCTTCTCTAGAAGTTATTTGCTCTTCAGTACCATCCTCTATACTTTTATCATATCATAACTCATGTATATTTAGTGCTGAATAAGAGTCCACCCTGCAGAGATTAGGAGAGAATTCAGTTGATAAATTACTTGCCATACTATCATGAAGCTCTTAGATAAATGCCCAAACCCATGTAAAAATGAAATTAAAAGGCTGACATACTACTGCTTGCAGTGGGGAGCAGAAATAGGCAGAGCCCTAAAGATCACTACCAGCCAGACTTGCCCACTTGATAAATTTGAGGGCAGTGAGAGCTTTTTCTCAAAAGAGAAGGTAAGAAGTTAAACAGATGGCCCACTGGTTAAAAGTACTTACTATTCTTTCAATGGACAATTCTGAGCATCCAAACTAGGCAGCTCTCAATCAACTGAAACTCAAACTCCAGGAGATCTGATGCCCTCTTCTGGCCTTATGGGTATGTGCATAGGGCATATGAACACATACAGGTTCACACATATACCTAAAATAAATAAATAAATAATCTTTAAATAAAGCAAAGAGGATGAAGCCTAAGCAACAAAAGCCAATTTTGTCCTCTGGCCTCCACATGCATTCATGTGCACATGTCTACCCACACACATATGGAACTGAACACACACACACACACACACACACACACCAAACAAATAAACACAAAACAGTCACCTGTATAATTACCATAGTGTATCTGTTTGACTATTAAAGGCATTCTGGTTGATTTCATATTTGGGCAACTATATACCAAGTTGGTATAAATATCTGCTTACATGTTTTGGTCCACATTTACGATATCACCTCATTTGGGAAAGTACCAAACAGCATGATTTCTGGGTTATGTGACAAGAGTATGTTTAGTTCTATAATAAATTGCTAAAGTGTCTTCCAAAATCACTACACTAAGTAGATGTTGTCAAGAATAGTGAAGGAGAGTTGCTGATGTTCCACAAATTTGTCAGTTATTTTGGGGAATCAGAGTTTGTGCTTCTCAGTCTCATAGGTATGGCCATTCCTGATTCACAGATCCCTAATGACATATGTAATAATGTGAAGTATGTGTTTGTTGTTTTCTTACCTGTTAAAACGCCTAAAATCTTTGACATCTTCTAAGTGATAGTGTGATGAATTATACTGACTCTCACTTGACAGGATCTAGAATCACCTAGGACACAAACCTCTAGGCATGTATGTGAGGTGGGAAGATACACCCTTAATGTGGGTTTCACTATTCCATGGTGTGTGTTCCAGGACTGCACAACAAAAGGCAAGCTAAGCCCCAGCATTGATCCTTTTCTGGTTCCTGGCTGTAGCTAGAGAGGGACGACCTGGTGAATTGAACCCTGATCCAAATGAAACCCTTTCTGGACCAAGAAAATGGCACGTAATGTAAAGGCAAATAAAGGCACTTGCTGCCAAGCTTACAGCCTCTGCTTGATCCCTTGGGCCCATTTGATCAGGAATAGAACTCACTCTTGTTAGCTGTTCTCTGACCTCTACATGTGTTCAGTGCCATGTAGGTACCTAGGTAAGGCAGACCTTATCTTAAAGGGAGGGACTCTAGATAGGCTGACTAGACCTCAGTGGATGAACTTCCACTGATGAATGTCAGGGTACACTAACTTGACTTGATTGGTCTTAATTGACAGAATGCAATAAATCTAGTGGGGGCGCTATAGCAGGGTGCCAGTGAGGAGGGAGGTATAGAGATGATTAAGATGTTCTATATGAAATACACTAAATTCCAATAAAAATTTACAAAAAATGTAAGGGGATAGACTCATATAACTTTGCTGTCATCTCATCTTTACGTAAACCCTAGGGTCTAAAAGGATGTAAAGCCTCCCTGGCTTTTACCTCCTCTGTGTTCACAGGTCATGACTTGTGTTCACCTGACAGGAGAAAGTGATTTGGGCTGACTGGAAGGGTTTCTGTCCTACAGGTTAATGCCTGCTTTTAGGAAGAGGTGAACTGTATTCGGTCACTGCATTCATTTCACTAAGATGTGGCCCTGTGGGGTACATAAAACAGAACAGGTGTAAAACTAAATAAGTAGTATTTCTCTTTGAAACCTCATGGTTCACCACAATTTCAGCATTCAACATTGATGGGGAAGGGAAGGGCTGATCATTTCTGTGCCAGATAATGACACACATTACTGATTTTCATTGGAGGAATTTATGGAGTGGAGAGTGATTATCTGCCCACAGGCATGTAGGACAGACATAAGGAGAAAAAAGACATATTAGGAAATTACCTGCATGATTACAGCTATAGGTATTTTAGCAGGACTTGTGACCCACCAAGAGCAGCTGAGCAGTCACAGACATTGGCATGATCATGATGTTGGGGGTTGATAATAATGACTTGCATTAATATAAAATTTTCCACGGTTTCCCCAAGCATCTTCTCTTCAGAGTGTTAAGAACAATATATGGCACTCTTTTCTCCTGTAAAATGAATGTAAATAAGCATTTTTCACCTGTCTCAACCACAAATACCAATTTTGTTTGGCTTTTAGCCTACTGCCAGTCAAAGAAATAAAGCAAATTTCAAAAACCTTATTTGTGTAAGAATCAGCCTGTCTACCATGCCGTGGGTTTGTAGAGAGGTTTGTATAATTTACAGAGTAATTTAGACCCTGTCTTCCATAAATGTCCACAGAGAAACAAATAAACAAAAAACGTGAATACCATTATCTGCTCAAAGAACAGGTATTTCTCACATTTGACTATTTTCTTTATCTGATCCATAGTCCATATGGGATAAATGCTTACTATTATAAAATGATTTTTACAAAACAACAGTAAAATAAAACATAGGTGTTTGTTAGATTTATATATCCTGTCTGTAAGGAGAAAGGGAAATTCTTGCCTGATCATCTTAATGTGTTCAGGCAAATGTCAGCAGGATATTGAAACATTCCACATTCTTCTATAAGCATTGTGACATAAATAGAATCCGACGTCCTTAGGATGTTCTTATGTTTGATAAGGGAGGTATCCATGTCTAATTAAATACTGAGACCTCACTCAGCCTTTATTCAAGCAGCAGCTTGCCCAGGAGTCTGGGAATAGTCACTCACTTCCTCCCTGCTTAGCTCCATTCTGTCCCAAACTTCTTACACAGATAAAATTATATATACATATATATATATATATATTATTTATATATATAATCGAAATATCTATCTATATGTATATACACAGTTTTTCTTGGTTGACAGTACTTTGATAAATGTTTCATTTAGGAGGACAAAATTAAAGGATCAAGATTCTCACTTTGCAAACGAGATGTTAGAAGTCTACAGACCTAATTGACTTGTTCAATGAATCATATCAAATTAGTAATTATATTGTTTATCTATTGCTCTATAACAAAAACTTAAACACTCAAGAAAAACTTTTATCACTGAAATAATGTGCTTTTAAAATTTATTGCAGGATCTAGGACCTGCCTAGTGCTGACTCAGGGTAGCTTACATGTGGAAGTCATTATGTTCCTCAGAGCTTCAATCTTTTCACATTTGACAAGGATGGAGTGTCAGCTTTCAAGATCATCAAGATGCTGCTAGATAGTGGCCTCCAGTCAGCAGCATGTAGCCTGAAGGTTTCCCTCAAGCATAAAAAGCTTAGAGAGTCAGAGGAGAAAGGAGAAGAGAGAACGGAGAAGGAAAAAATAGAAGAAAAGGGAGAGAAAGAGAACGGGAGAGAATGAGAGAGACTAATAAGCCTCTTGTAATCTAAACTTGGAAGTGCTATACAAGTATTAAATCTGGTCTATTCCATTTCTTACACATACTGATTATGGTGTATGTGAGAGAAGATTACAAGTGGAGTATGTAACAGGAGGTGTGTATCATAGCAGGGAGGATGAAACTTGGAGACTAACTACCTAGTAACAATCGAAACACAGTCAAGAACCCAGGCCACACTCTTCTCCACTGCACCCAACATCTGTCACTTTTGTTTTACTTCAGATTCCCCTGTTGTATATATTACAGGATATCGTTATCAATTCCAATTATCTTGTTTTCAAAACCAAGATAACTACACTTTCCATCATAGCTCAGATCTCATAATTTTCAATGAACTTGATCTCTGTTTGTTAGATAAAAGTTACACATATTCTCTATTCACAAATATAAGAATGATTATATGTATCTATTAGTTATTTTTCTCCTTGCTATGAGAAAATGTCTGACAAAATCTCTTTGAGGAAGACTTTATTTGGCTCAGAGTTTGACTCCATCATGGCAGGAAAGTGGTGGCAGAAAGAAGATACTGCACACGGTCCCATTACATCCGTGGCCAAGAAGCAGTGAGATGGATGGTGGTACTTCATTTGTTTTCCTTGTTTTTAAATTTTTAAAAATTTTGATCTTATTTTATTATCATTAGCGCATTTTATCTTCACATTTTTGTATATTTTAATGGACTTTTTATGTATTTCATACACAACATCTTAATCATCTTTATATACCTGTCCCCACTGGCACACTCCCACAGCTTCCCCCAGTGATTTCACACATTATGTCGTTAATTTCACACATACTGTTCCCTGACATCAGTCACTGGAAGTTCATTCACTGGGGTCTAGTCATCCTATCTAGAGTCACAATGCAATCTGGGACATCAATTCTTGGAATGTTATCAATTTAATCTTTCTAGAAACTCCCTCAATAGACATGCACGATATCTGTTTACAGATGATTCTAAATATTGCCAAATCAATAAGATTAACCACCACTCTGTGTGTATGTGTGCACGTGTGTGTATTTTGATATTTAGATATATAAACATAGAGAAAAATATATGCATATAAAAGTGAGACAATAATCCACTACAGCTGGATATGACCTAAGCCTAAAATCTCAGCTACCAGGGAAGCGGAGATGAGAATCATGAGCCACATTGTAAGACTATATCTCAAATGAATAAAGATCATTAAGACTATTATATAATGTGTTGACCATTTTTTCTTTATAATGAGAATGTTACATCATTATATGTATTAAAAAACAACATATAAAGTTTAGGGTACTTATAAGAAACATTACACAACCATTTGAAATAAGAATCATTTAAATAAAGAAAATAAGCAGTAAGATGATGAACTGCTTAAATCACACAGTAACCAAGTTGTAGATCAGTTGTTCTGATTTCCATGTCCTGTTCATTCTTTAAGGACACATAAATTTTATAAATATATTATTACATGATCCCTAGTGGTGTTCTAGACCTAAGCAAAGCCTCTACCTCTTTTTACCTGCTTTCTGAGAACATTAAAGCAAATAATACATAGAGGGGGCACAGCAGCTTTTAAAAGACAAGACAAGATTAGCCATCTATCTTGGACAAAGCAAAAACCAACAACATAAATGTAGTTTTACAGAAGAGTAAATACTTGAATTTAACATTAAAAATCAATTCCAGGAGAGCCTTGGATAGACACTAGGAAGCTTTAATTCAGTTTTGTACCTTGTCCATGACTGCTCTACATGATCATCATGCTGTGAGATTGTTAAACAAATGGCTATCTTGTTAATATATTTACCATAGCATCTGTGCATTGATATGCACACGAGAGACCCTTCCTAGACATGTGCCAAATTCCAGAATGAAGACTTGTTAGGGCACAGAAATGGAAAATAAAGGCTATAAAGAAAATAAAGAAGAGTGTAAGGAAATGAAAGAGTAATACAGGACTAAGAAAGATAACGGAATTTTCCATGAACAGGTTAGTTACTCACATGAACTGAGAGCAACAGTAAAGCGTTCATAAATCCCATACAAGCTCCAGAAAATAAAATCCCAGGACAGACTTGAGGATGTGAGTAAGAAGCTCCAACCCCACCTAAGAAAACTGTGGCAACAGATGGCTGCTGGGAGAGGCAGGGAAAAGTCTCTTTTAAATTTGGGACTGGGTAGGTTAAACAGGCTCTAGTGGATGGACCCACACTGAGGGATATTTTGGGACACAAATTAGACTCTAAATGCCTTATTCCCTGTATCATAGAGCACATTAAACTGAGAGAGTCAATAAGGGAGGTGTGGATGGGGGAGGGGATCTAAATACCATCAAATTATATGAAATTCAAAAAAAATCGAATAAAAAATAAAGACAAGCATGTCCAAAAGGTAGAAATCAATGCCCAAAGTTTTATAAAAGTGATCAGGTTTTTTAGCAGAGATTCAGAACTAAACTTTTCAGAGCTTATATTTTAAAAATATACACATCAAAAGAGAAGACAGGTGCAAGATGTAATTTCCTTCCTTTAGGTACCTAGAAGACAAGATGTAATCAAATGCACTAGCATATGAGCTAGGAGTCACTGCATTTTTAGAATTTCAGCAGCCTGTTTCTTGTTTAATTATATAAAATCGTCTCTAGTAACTCACAAAAACAAACACAGAAAAATAATCTCATTTAGAGAATATTTAGATATAGTCTAAGAATAATCAACTCTAAAGAAATAAAATGTTACAATTAAACTTGTATTGTCTGTTGTAATCAACTAAAGCAATAACCTTTAACCATTATATAATCTGTGCTTTATTTGAGAATCTATATCTTAGAATGTAGCCCAATTCCTTATAAAAGTAGAAATAATATTTATTCTGATTTATTTGTTTTCATTTTTGTTTTATGTGTATAAGTTTTATGTGCTTGCATGTATGTAAGTGCACCTGTGTCATGCAATGCTGGAGGAGGACTGAAGAGGGTGTTTGATTCCCTGGAACTGGAGTTGGGACAGCTGTTTGCTGCCATGTAGGTGATGGAATTTGAATCTGGGTTTCTGCAAGAAAAAAACAGTGCTCCTAACTGCTGAGCTATCTCTCCGACCCCAGAAATAATATTCAAAGTGTTCATTTTATGAATAATTCTTTTCTCTCCTAAAACTTCAAAGAAATAATTTAATGAGGACAGTGTTCTTTGCTTATCTTACAAGTTTGAATTTTAAAACACATTTCCCTTAAAATACTATGTTTTTATATTAGGTTTATCATTTATTGTTACTTCCTTCTTCCTATGGCACAGTATTTGTTCATTATATTATTACTCATAGATATTCCTAAACAAATAACTTTAAACAGTGTTACCTATATTTAGGAATAAGAGGTGCATCCTGCATGTATATATCCATAGACATGACTAACACTGAGGAATTTACCTTCTTGGGTCTGAGTAGGAGCATTTTAACTAGTCTACTAACCTTTTCAATTCAGATCAAAAAGAATAATGTGACATTTGCTATACAATGCCACATTATGGCTATGTCTTAATAATGGCAGCCCAACACTTAGAATCCATTTTTAAGGCCAAATGAAAATGCTAACTGCAGAAAAACTGTTCCTTAGAACAAGGACCAACTCTTAGTTTTATATAGTCACTATATCCAGAATGAAATTGGGAAGTAAAAGTTGATCTTTGTAAGAGAATTTTGTCCTTTCTGATCCCTAGATCTAGGCAAACATACATATACGCAATCACAAGCAGATGTCATTAATAGAATTACATCTATTATTTACAACATTGTTAACAGTGAATAAAATCACTGCATGCAGCACTTTGGACATTCACCATATACTCACAAACAAATATACATTTCCCCCCACTAGGTCCAGGGCAAGAAAGAGTTATAAGTAATTAAGGTGATGTGTCTGTGTCACAAGAGGAGCACAGGGCTCAGTGAGCTTGTCTACATCTTAAACAAGCTTAAAAGAGGATTAACTTTTTAGTTGCAAGGTTAAACAAAAGTTTTCTGTTCAGAGTAGGTCCATGTTATAAAAGTCGTTCCCCCAAACTAAATCAAAATAAATGCGTAATTGCAAATATTTGTGGGAGTCTAACAAATTGCTTCAAATTAGATGATTTTCATCAACACAATTCTTCAAATGAAATCTGTTTATATTACAAAATTCTTTGAAGAATCAGATGACTCCAAAAAGGAGAATCAGTCAATAAATATATTCAGGAATCACAGAAAATTAATCAGGTCCATAGCGCTTCCTTTTACAGAGAAAACAACGCAACTACAGTTTACCAATATATGAACTATTCAATATTTTCTGAAATTCCAACCTTCTCAATTAAATTTTTTACTATGGTATTATTTTCAAACTAAGATTTCCAGGTGAGTAAGGACTTGTGAGAGGTAAATCTTTAGATATACACAGAAACATGCTCTTTATATTCTTAAGGGTGTGGAAAAATACCCCAAATGGAAACATCTTCAAAGCATTGTACACATGTGCAAGCTTGTCTGTCATTTCAATATTCCCTGTTTATTGTATCACAAATTCTGGGTCAAATCTACTTGTGTAAATTGTATAGAAACCAGCTGCATTCTTAGTTAATATATCAATCGCAGGAATGCTGGAAGTTACTTGTTTGGAATCTCAACTCTCTTGCTTTCATATGAACATTTGATGCCAAATAGTATCTTCACCCTTGTTCTGGAACTGCTTTCATTTTCATGTGCTTTGAATCACCAATATTTGTTTCTATATTGTGATGGATAATATTGATTATTACCTTGATTAGATAATTATATTAATTGAGGTGGGAAGACCCATGCTAAAATTAGGTAGCAACCTTCAGTGGTCCTGGACTGAAAAAAGTGATTTTGAGCATCATCTTTCATCATTCTCCTTTTTCTGACTGAAGAAGGTATAGGGTGACCAGCTGCTTTAAACTCTAGCATCCCTGTGATGATGGCCTGACTGAACCTTGGAGCTATGTCCAGAAATAAATCCTTCCTTCTTTAAGTTGCTCTTGTCAGGGTATTTTGTCATAGCACCAGAAATGTAAGTAATACTCATGCTAAAAATAAGAAAATAACAGGTGCGATCCAGTTGTCTGCCTCCCTTTCTTTACCTTTTTCAGTAGGTCTTTAGAAAAGTACCCATCAAGGTCTTCCTACTTCTTACTCCTCAAGACGTTTCAATATGGTCGTTGACATAAGCCGTTCAGCATTTGCCAATATCTGAGCATTTGCTTTGGAGCTATTTCCACATGTGGGAAATTCCAAAGTAAGTCACAGAAAGTTATACAGTGTCAGTTGTTCGTCGATAGAAATTGTCTCTAGAGCAAAGCAGGAATTGAAAGAAAAGCAGTGTTGCTGATCAGGAGGAACATGCTTGTAGAAACCCTACAGTATACCCAATTACCTGAAAATGCTTTCTGTCTCCATATCTCTAAACCTACTTTGTTGTATGCTTGATGGAGTTGTCCTTTTATCAACACAGAATGTGGGAACTTAAATGCAGCCCCATTGGTTTTGCGTTTCCTGATACTTACATGTATCCTTTTGTCAAAGGAACTAAATCACTGCTTATCACTGATTTTTATAGAATGAAACACGAAAGACTCACAAGCAAGAGAGGGAGGGTAGACAGCATTAAAGGAAGGATACTCGGGGGAAAGTCTTAGACACAGTTATTGCAATAAATTTGAATTCAGTACACGGAAAATTCCTTCACCCTGGACTGAAAATAAGTTGTTAATTTGAATATAAATCCACCCTGCCTACTGATGGTCTGTGACTCCCAGAAAATCATTCTTATACATTGTGAGACAGAGTCTGCACAGAAGAGAAAAAAGTAATGAACTTAGCTCTAGCCTTCTAGGGATGCTGGAAGACAAATGACTCAATATTTCAAAAAGCGTGAAGAGTTTCCTTAGAAGGAAATCATTTCATTAATCTAAGGTATAAATGTAATTACAAGATAGCCTTCTTGTTATGAACTCACCTGAGAACAGTGTTTAAGTCTTGTGAAAAGCTTTAGCATTATGTTGCGCCATGCAAGTATTATGAAATAATTAGAAAATATTTTCTAGAGTTTAAAATAATGTTACTTAGACAAAGTGACTATGCAATATACACTCATTCATGGCTTTTTGGATGGTTTGGATATAGCTCTTCTAAATCAAGATTTTCTCTTAAAATTATATGTTAGCAAGTACTTTAATTCAACAGGCTTTTTTGAAGATTGACTGTCCTTGAACATCAAAACTAAGAAATTAAAGGAATGTCTATACAACCTTGTCACATTTGTTAAATAAATGGACTCATGCAAATGGAAACAATTATGATTATAGTGATTTGATTTTATAAAATTACCAATATGCATATATAAAATTTGTATGTGTTCTAAAAATCTTAATTACTAAGCTAATTACATAAGTCCATTAGTATGAACCACATAGTGTTTAATATGATGTCACTTTAAAATTATGTGACACAAAATCTCTGTGGAGTCCTATATCCACGAGGGACATGTTTCAATATCCCCAGGAAACAGCTGAAAGGGTGTGCAATTCTGAAACTTATATGTACACAAATTTAGAGTGGGATAGCAAACATTTTATCACTCTCATCAGAATCGCATGCAATTTGAGGAAAAAACATTTTTAATCCTTTTTGTTGCTTTCAGAATTTCAAACTATGTATTTAAATCACATTCAGACCCACCTTCCCTCTCAACCCCATCAAATTTAAGAATAAATTGTGAAGTATAGACAATAAACGAGGACATAAAATCGAGAAAAAACATTTTGAGATAGGGTCTCCCTGTAGCCCCAGCTGTCCTGGAACTCACTAGGCAGAACAGGCTGGCCTCAGTCTCACAGAGAACCTCCCACCTCTGTCTTCCAAGTGTTAGGATCAAAGGTGTGGACCACCATAACCAGCACTGAGAAAAAAAGTATTAAGAAGCATGTGTATTAATTCTTTGAGAATCTCATGGTATGCGTTTGACCACATTCATCCCTAACTCCTCCACATAATCCCTCCTATATATCCACCCACCACATCCCTATACCCAACATTATCTCTTTAAAAAAAATATGAATAACTTATTGATGCCAATTTGTGCTGTCCTTATGCTTCTGGGTGTGGACCATTCCAGTGGAGCATGTCTCATCTGATTCCTTAAACAAAAGTCATCACTCATGCATTCTCTGACCTTCAAAATGACAAGCTTAGAAATTAATCTGAACCTGAAAATACACAGTTAAAAATGGAAAAAAAAATGCAATTTGAAATTCCCAAATCCTTGCCCGCAGGATGGTGGGAAGAGTAATTAGAATACATTGTATACATGCATGAAACTGTCAAGGATTTAATTAATAAAAGAACATTTAAAGCCTTAAAACTCCCCTTCCCACGATTGGTATATCCCACATATCTGAAATACCTGGCTCATACTTACACATACTCATTCAATAGATCTACAAAATAAGATAATCATAATAGCAGCATATAATCTATGGGATGATTTTACAATCTTAAATGAGTAATTATGGCAAAGAATTGGCCCACATTCTGACTAATCCTGAGACCTATGTTTATGTCAGATATAATGTAACATTTTAAAATAAGTTCACCAATATTCATTTACTTGTTCAAAAATTCATAGAATAGAATTTAATTCAAGGACTAAGTGATAAGTGATATTATAGCAAAGAATGTTGTCTATAACCTACAAATTCTTTTCACATTCAGGACTTAAGTATTCATTCTCTAGCTGGTGTGCGTACGACAAATAGCAGTTGGCCTCTGAATCTTTCCTCCTGGCTAAAAACAACTTACTTAAGATCACATTCCTTGCCTGTAAGAAGTCCCACCCAGTAACTGGCCAATGTAGTAATATAAATACCAACAATTTTTCATAATGACCTTTCTCTGGTTAGAAGCCACTTAGCTCCTGAGCTACATGTGCAATCAGCTTAGACCCTTAAGTGACTTCCTAGAAGTTCAGTTCATTTGCAATTTACTTTTAATCTCTTCATCCTCCAACTGGTAAAATTCATGAGCCTGTTAGCTACTAAGCAAAGCCAGAAAACTCTGATATTAACAAAGGTGACAGTAACAGGACACAGTTAACAACAGTTGAGTAGGAAAAAGCAGAAGATTGGGACTTAATTATGTGTAGCAAATCTAGAGAAAATGACGGCTTCTCTTCTGTGGCAGGTATTCCATACCAAGGTGAGAATACCGAGTGACTCCAAGGTGCACTGAGAGGAGTGCAACTTGTGTTGATACTTATGAACAGAAATGCTTGGATTAATAAATATTCTAGGTCTGCAGAACTGCTTAACTGCATCAGATTAACAATAGGGTTTTACCACACACATACAGCTTTTCTGGAAGACAAGGAGAACTTTACCTTGAAAGTAAATATGCGAACTTAAGAGCAAGTACAAATGGAAAATGAACGCCTTAATTCCAGACGTTAAAATGAGAAATTCTCCTAGTCCCTTTCCTTAGTGTATTGACTTCAGAAAATCTGTAAAGTTCTTTCTCTCTGAATGAACTGTCTTTTAACAGATAATGAAGTTCCGTGCTAGCGTTACAACTTATTAATGCCTTTCCTAGGACCGTGAGAATCACCTGTAGATATCTTCCAGAGAGTAGAAGCTAAATGCAGTAGCATCTTGATTCATGCTCCAAAACTACCTCTTGTAATAAAAATATGAGAAGTGTATTTTTCTTTTGTATAAAACAATTAAAAACAGAGATGGACAACCCAACTGCTAGGCTAATATAAGATGAAATATGAGAGACAAATGATATTTTGAATTTCTCTTACTTGATGACTTGTTATTGTTTTTGCTGAGAACACAGGAGTAATGGGGTGTGTGTCCTTGTCTCTACAAAAGAATGAGATTTCATTCTATTTGTGCAATGTTGACTGTGCTGCTACATGTCACATTCCAGTTTATGCTTGTTCAACAGTAAAATAGCTCCCTTTCTCTTCTACCTTGGTTAAAAGGCTTTGTGTGTTACAAATCACATTTTTATTTTAATTATTTTTATTTTATGTGTATGAGTGTTTTGCCTGTATGTAAGTGCAACATCTGCATGCAAAGCCCATGGAGGTCCAGAAGACGGTGTCAGACGCACTGGAACAGGAGTTATAGATGGTTGTTAGCTACCAGTTGGCTACTGGGAACCGATCCTCTGCAAGAGTAGTCAGTGCCTTTAACCACTGGGCCACCTCTCCCCTATTCCCCAGAAATCTTATTTTTAGCTATAGTTCCCCAGCCTCTCCATCTCCAAATCAGACGCTACTTTCTTAAGGACCCCAGATCAATTAACTGACAATAGAACTCCCGAAGGAAGAAACAAGGCTACAGACCAAGGTGCTACTGGACAAGAATGAATTGTATCCAGGAAATCTGTGAAAGAGAATAAATTCAAGGGTAGGATATCAATATGGCAGCAAAGTTTTAGTGCAAAAGCCTCAGCTCTGGAAATCTTAACTAACTTGTCTCTGTCATTCTTCTCAATACACTAATTAAAGAGATGAGTAATAGTGACAAATAAAGCAAGGATGTTTAACCTATGCATTAGGAAGAGAAAACAGTTAACACTTTCAGTGATGCTAACTTTGCTTTTATATTTAAATTGAGGAAACATTGGGTAGAGGGAAGAGGTATGCGTAATTAAGCCATCTTGGTCAGGATGTCGCCCTGCCCATCCTTGTTTCAGCTAAGCCTTAGTCCTATAAGTTACTAGCTGTCATCATAAAGGAAAATCTGGTTCTTACAAGATCTGTTCTGGAATGGAGCTCTCCTTTATAGAAAATGGTCACCTTGTTGGTAGTCTCTCTTGAAGATTTACCATTGATTGGGCATAATTTCTCTCCCTGTCACAAATATATTTATAGATTAGTTAGGTTGCCCCTGATGACCAAGGTTACTTAAGAGGAAACTTTAAAAACAATAATTTATTTCTAAGGCTTCAGCCTTGAGACCTTAAGTAGACAGACATTTCATGGATGATTAACATGATTATGCATAGTCAAGTGGAAGTCAAAGCAGGTAGAGACTTAAGCAAAAGTAAAAACAGAAATATCAGGCTTTATGCTGCTTTTAGTTGCACTATGGACCGAGTGAGAAGTCAATACACTCCTACAAAAGCAGCTTCTATATGCCTATTACAGACCGGAGATGCATATGAAGAAAAATAGAGAAGTTTCCAACTTCATCACTCCCAAGTGATAACATTTAATCCTCTGATAAAAACAGAAGAGATCTTTCTTATATCACCATTAGATAATTATAAAAATTTTTAAAGGAACGTCTTTATTAAGTGTAATTGAAATAGCATAACTACAGGGCCACATTCTGTAGGATGACATCGAAGGTTTAAGAGTTTTCTCTATTTATCTTACTGCATGTGACTGAGTTACCCACCAGAATGGCTCATTTGACCCTGTCTGTATCAAACCCATAAAGAATTTCTACTTTAGCTTTTTCAGATAAACTCAGATCATTGCTTATACCAGCATCACTGGTAGATAGATAAAATGGAAATAAAAGACCCCAAAATAATTTATCACAAGGGAAGATATTTTACCTACATGGATAAAATTATAACTAATAGCAAAAATGCTATGACAGTAATGTAAGTCACAGGGATAATGGAAACAGTTAATATTTAATAACAGTTAATACTTAATTAGTGGGGATAATGGTCAATCTTAAATAATCAAAGTAATGTAAGAATAGAAGACTAGGGGTCTGGAAAGATGACTTACTGTTTAAGAGCAGTGGGTATTCTTGCCCAGGACCCAGGTTTGTTTCCCAGAATCCACATGACTAACAATCATCTGTTACTCCAGTTCCAGGAGAGCCAACACTCTGTTCTGACCTCCATGGGCAGTGCACAACACAGGTGCACTTACATACATGAAGGCATGACACTCATAGACATAAAAATATATACAAATAAGGTAAATTTTGAAAAGATAGATTAGTTGGCTGTGATTAGCCACACCATAATATGTTACAATGCTTTACCCAGTTCCAGGAAGAAATATTTTTGAAACCTGGAGCCTAAGTTTTGATGGAAACAGGATCCTAAGCAGGGAGGACCCTGAAACACCATGGTAAGTCAATAAAACATTGGATCCCCCATTTAATCACTGAAATACTGATGGTCATCCACTCAGGTAAAGATGTATTCTCAAAGGGGAAAGAGTTGTGTATACTGAATCTGTTGGGCACAGGAGACTAGTAGTCACTGAGACCTAGAAGTACCAAGTGTCAAGTCCTTCTAAAAAGGGAACAGATGATCATGAAGACTAGGTAGTAAATGGACTTATGGCCCACTTCTGACTCATATTCCACCATGACTATGGACTCTACTAGTGACATATTTTTTTAGTAGTTGACAAAAATCTTCACAGAGATAAGATTTGTCATATAGGGACAGAGCAAGTAAGGGCTCTGAAATACTCCTTTTCTTCTGTATTCTAGGGTCTAGAGTGGGGATCAGAACAAGCCCTTAGAGTCTAAAAGGTACTGAGGTGATGGTTTACAGCACATCCCCTTAACAGTTATTGGCTCATATTCAAGGCTGACAGATATTTTTGAAATGGGAAGGATAGTGTGCACTTTAGTTTTGGGGGAATTGTGACTATCAAAATTACTCAGATTTGCTTTTTTAGTATACACAGTCATAAGCAATGTCTAAACAAATGAATGTGTCTGTGTTCTAATAAAACAGTATTTATAAAAATAGTCAGAGGGCTGATAACAAAAATACTGTAACTTATTGAACCACAATATATACAAATTTTCATGTAAAAAATCATTATACTGTAATGAACTCAGAAACTGAAACATCATATACCTAGATTAATGTAGCCACCCAAACAAACACTTGCCCAGGCTCAATGAACTTCTGTATTGTTCAGTTCAATTGGCCATTCTGAAGCATGCATCTATGCAAAGAGGAAAGAAACCCCTACAATTAAAACTTCAAAACACTGAACAAGGAAATTAAAGAAGGTATTAGATGATGAAAAGAAATTCCATGCTTCTGGATTTGTAGAATTAATATCCTGAAAATGGTTATACTATTAGAATCAATCTACAAATCCAGTGCGATGCCTATCAAAATTTTCAAGTCATGCTTCATAGATCTTGAAAAAAAATTCAAGAATTCATATAAATAGCGAAAGCAATTAAGAACACAAAAGGAGGAATCATAACATCAGACCTCAAATTATACAACAGAGCTATGATGATAACTGCAGCCTGACATTGGAATAAAAACAGACAGATAGGCCAATGGAACAGAATAGAGGACCTGGAAAAAAATCAACAAAGCTGTGACAACTTAATTTTCAACAAAAAAGACAAAAACATATATTGGAAAAATGATTGCCTATTCAATAAATGGCACTGGTAAAATTGGGTATCCACCTACAGAAGAATGAAATTTGATAAATATATTTCATCTCACACACACACACACACACACACATATATATATATATATATATTCAAGATCTTAAAAGTGCCTTTATTCAGGGTTTTTTTTGTATTAAAGCTATGGTAAGTGCATATATATATATATATATATATATATATATATATATATATCTCCAAATAATATCATTACCATTTTCACTTTTTAAATGTATATATTTTTGTGACTCACAAAATAAAAAATATTAGAGGATACAAGAGAAGGAGTTTTGGAGTTCTCAATTTCTCCCTCTGTTTCCGTCTTTTTGAGTAATTTAAGTTGGTTTTCAATATAATTGGCTGTATAACCAATAATTTAATTGGTTAATTGGTTGTAGATCTTCTTTGAAGTTCTGGTACAATTCTGCTGTGAATCCATCTGTGTCTGTGCTTTGTTTAATCAGGAGGCTTTGTATTTCGGCTTTGATTTCCTCATTGGTTATGATCTATTTTAACTGCTGATCTCTTCTTGGTTTAATTTAGAGAGTTATGTATGATCAGCCTGCTGAATTCAAGTTTTTCTTTGGAGCATGGAATGTGAACAACAGTAACATGGGTCACTTTTGAGCAGAAGCTTTACGCATCATCTCACAGATGTGAAGTCACGTTTCACAACACTGGTAATTCCTAGAAAGACGAAGTTCTATCAACTGACCTTGGAGTGAGGAGGCTTGGGAAGAGCAGCAGCTGGTGACAATGGGCTTGAAGTAAGTTGGACTATAAGACTTTTTAAAGACAGGGTCTCGTATAGCTGAAGAGGACCTGAAACTTTTTGCCTCTTCCTCCCAAGTGCTGGGATTTATAGGTATGAGCAACCATGCCTGATTTGTGGGGTCCTGGAATTAAACACAGATCTTTGAGCACTCTAGACAAACCATTCTAGCAACTGAGCTATATCCCAGGTATGGAACATAGGATTTCTTATCCTTTTGTAATGGTTTCATAAATTGTCACCACTTAGGATTTGAGTCTCAGTTGGATTCTTTATTTGGAACATTATCAGTCAAATTTCTAAATCTCTAGCTTTTCTTCTTCTAATTTATAAAATATGGATAATATTGAACTTTTTTAGAAACAATGTTATTTTAAATTAAGTGATATGTGTAACATACATAGAATAGTGCTTCTCAGTTCTTGGTAAAGAGTCAAACTATTTCAAGTCTGATTTTACTCAGGAAAGTTAGTACTCACGCTAAAAAGTGATTTTGGCTGATGGTATTTGCAGCTGCTGGAAAATGTAGCTGCCTTTCGTTATTTTTGAACTTTCACTTGTTATTATAATCAGCATATCTATTTTGAAAATGATGTCTCAATAGAGCAAAGAATCTGTTGGCTAGCCCACTGGAAACAATGTGACTTTCCATCAAGCTTGGTAATATTATCTTAGATAGTGTAGGAAAGGAAGGTACTAAGACTGGGAGACTATAAAAATATGTATATTTTTCTTACTAACTACAATGACTACTTGAAAGTAAAAGAAAAATAAGAGATATGATTATCTATAAGAAAGAATCAAAGAAATCTGAAAGTCATAGTAATTTTATCTAATTCTTGGCTCTTCATGCAGAAAAAAAGATTTATTCTTTGTGATGGCTAGGGAAGTGTGGTATTGTAATCAGTTCAGTATTTACATATGAAAAGCATCCCATTAATTATATTCTGACTGTTCCACCTGTGATAAAAAGATAATCAAACAAAACAGGGTCAGAAAGAACATACACCACTCACAGGCAATCTAAGGGAGCCTTCGCCTCTAAAGAAGCAATAGGAAATGAGGAAACTGAGGTGTCTTTTCAATCATGACTGTATAATGCATTGGGGCTTTCATGTATCTTAGTTCACTGAGTTTCCCCAGAACTTCTAAGATGATTCAGGCTCTGTCACTGAAGACAGAAGAAGCAACACCAGTGCTCCTAAACAGACAGGACAAATGAACATGGTCCCGGAGAAAGGAGAGATGCCTAGTTGTGTAAGTAAATAATCAGAAAAAAATATATACAAAAAGAAGTGATTCATTTTGCCTTCTAAATTCTTGCTGCAAAGCAAAATTCATAGTTTAAATTCCATCACTCTAAGTTTAAAACAGAAAAGTGAGTTATTGTTGATTACTAGACTAATGTTAATTGTAGACTAATGTCAGCAGTGGGACATTAGTCCATTTTTCATATTTTTGTTCATTCTATTGCCATATTTTCCCCAAATGTAAATTAAAATTATTCACCTTTAAAAATAGCATTAGGTCTAAAATTTTCACTACAGTAGTGAATTCCTCTCTCAATGCAAAGATTAGAAAATTGTTAATGAGTCTAAATCTTGAGAAATCCAAAGTACATTAGTGAAATTAGACATCCAATATGGAATATATATATATATATATATGTGTGTGTATATATATATATTCTTACAGTGAATATTTTGTATCTCATACATATTAAAATGTTCCTATCAGTCAGAAACATTCAATTATTCTGAAACATTATCTGCTTCTCAAAAGGACACACAGAAAAGAAAAAGAAAAAAAATCAATATAAACATGAATTTCCTTTAGATACACAGGACAAGCTCAAATTACCTCTACCAATGTCATTATTTCAAAAGGCCTGCCATTTTCAAAGTGTTTATGTGGGGAGCGGGCTAGAGAGACTCTGTTTTAAGTTGGACTCCATCTTAAGACTAGAGTCTAACTTCTCCATTTTCTCAACGTTTGCTGTAATTTTTCAGTAGCAGCCACAAGGCTATAAATTAGGCAAGCCGGTACATGTCAGGCATGGAAGAGCATATTGAGACAGCCTCCACCAATGAGAACCCCCTTGGTCATTCCCGAATCAATTTAAAATGTGCTTGGAGCCGGCTTCCTTGACCAACCATAATGTGACCCTGCAATTCTCCTTCCCTCAATAAAAGCTCCTGGTCCCTCCCATCAGGGCTCTCAGAACAGATCCACTGCATTAGTGAGGTCTGAGAGACCAAGCTTAAGCTTGAATAAAGGCTCTTTGTTTTTGCATACACTCTGGACTCCTTGGTGGTTTTGGGGGAGTCCGTTCTCTGGGCATAACATTTAGAGTCTGACCACTTCCAATTCTTCTATTTCTAAAACAACACCAACTTGGTATTCTAATGAAGATGAACCAATTAAAAAGAACAATACTGTGTACTAATATGGAAAGAGGTTAATTTCGAGAAGTCATTTATATGATTATGGAGGCTGAGAAGTTCCAGCTGGAAATCCAGGGCAACAAGAACAGTTTTACCATGAATCTGAAGGCTTGAGAAGGAGGGGAGCCAAGATTACAAACAAGCACACTGCTGACCTAAAAGACATAAATGGCTGGTTCAAGGTCAAGGTAAGAGAGCTGATGCCTCTTTCAAAGCAGACATGAAGGAATAATCTCTTCTTACTTTAAGCAGCGTCTACATTTTAGGGTCCCTGTTCCCACAGCTGGCCTGGAACTCCCCATGTTGTCAAAGCTGGCATTCATCTCAGAGATTAGCCTGCCTCTACTGGCCTGCCTCTGTTGGGAATGAAG
This sequence comes from Eospalax fontanierii, assembly GCA_035773235.1. NCBI lineage: Eukaryota > Metazoa > Chordata > Mammalia > Rodentia > Spalacidae > Eospalax > Eospalax fontanierii. Next base: position 27,720,243 of record CM069538.1, on the reverse strand, counting down.
GCATACACCACCAGGCCCTTCATCTCTATTCAAGGTTTTAACTGATGTGATCGGGTTGACCAAAATTGGTGAATTTACTCAGCATTCATTTTTAAGTAGTTGTATCACTTTGAAGCACCCTTACCAGCACACCCATAATCATGTTTAATCAGTCTCTAGTTACTACTATGAGTCTTAGTCAAGCTGACACATCTAATAGCTATTACACGTAATAAATAATAAAGCCCAGTCAGTAGTTCCTACATGATGGAATCCTTGTAAATAAGTAAGACAAGGAAAGATGTAAAAAAATAGAGCTGTAGTGAGGTAGTGCAAAGGGAAGTATGTTTAATTCAAGGGCATTAATGAAAACTATTAGCTAACCCTTGCTAACCTGAGGTTCTCCAGTCTCCAAATTCCTGATTTAGGAATGCTAATTTAGGAGGTCTGCTCCTCCTCTCTGGGCTCAGGGCCTAGATTGTTGTATCATTTGGTATATGCCTGTCACTTCCATTACCAGCAGCAGACAGCTCTGAGGTACCAAACTTACCCTATGGAATTGAACAAAAACAAAGAAGGATTTACACGGGTCTCTGCATGCCTCTGGCTGTCCTCCTAGGTAACAAGTGAAAGAATTTTGCAATTAAAATTGTTTTCAGTTTATTTCCACTTGAGAGCTTTGCCTCCATTGGGATTCCTCAGCTCACCTTGGAATGGTAGAGAGCCTGAGAATGTGCGATGGGAAAGCTTTTAAGGTGTTCTCTCACATTGGATTAGGTTTTACCTTACACTACTCTAGTTTTTCTTGGGCTTGGTTAAGTATTCTTTTCACAATATTATTTGACCTGATGTAGATTTCTGTGTTATTTCACAATATTTTCTTCTACTCATATACTTGAATCTGCTGTATCTTACCTAAAAGATAAAATGTCATAAATGTACAAATTTTGGCGTTGTTGTAAATAATAAGTGAATGTCTCACTCCACTCTGAGGGACTCTTGACAATTAATTGTTGTTGAAGCCAAATTCCTGAATTAAGCCCTTTAGATTATCTTAGCCCTTGTTTTCATCAGATATGCTACATGTGATAAATGTGTTCGCAATTTGCCGTGGAAACTGTCACAGATAAGAGTGATGAAGGAGCTGGAGAACAACACTGAGAGTAAGAACAACACAGGGTTCCTGTCCAGAATGCGCCACTGGATGAGTTATTAATCACTTCCTTGGGGCCATTTGCAAAGATCCATGAGTCCCACGACCTTCAGTTTGTAAAAGAAAAAGTAATATCTAAACACACCATGTCCAAACTTCCAAAATGTTCACCGATGGAGCACATTCTTTCATATTTTGAAACTTCCATGCATGCATGTAAAGTTGGCTGAGGTGTCATTCTATGCGATGACCTAGGCAGGACAGGACTAAGTGGAGAGGAAAGAGGCAAGAACTGACGTTAACGGAGCAGTTCTGTTCTGAAAACGCCTCTGTGCTTTGTGCCACCTCCAGGATTGTAGCATTTGTCCCAGGCCATTCAGAACACTAAAAGGCAATGTCAGTAACACCTCGTCTTTGCGAGTACATTCATGAGTAGAAAATCAAGGCTTGAATATCAATTGCTTCACGCTTTACTTTCATCAATGGCAGCGGCAGCATTGTTCCTTAGGTCCACATCTCAACAAATAAGGGATAGAAAGAGGCTTTATCCCTAAAGGCGTTTAAGAAGGACTAGAGTAAATAACTGAAATGCACATTACAGTTTGTGTGACATAGCTAGCTTTACATGCCTGTGATTATTTCCACTTAACATTTCAGCTTGGTCAGGGCTTCATATTTGCCATACGCATAGTCTACAGTGAAGCATTTCTTCTCACCAAGATGAGCTGAAAGCTGCCGATGGCTCATAATTATTCACCCTCTTCAGTATTATTTTTCTGTTTACTTGGCCTTGCTGTGTCTCTGAATTTAAAATTGTATTTTTATCCTCTCTACTATAGCAGTATTTGGATAGGATCCGTAATGGGGGAAACATTCCATATGATATGAGATTTGAGAATGAAATGAAACGTTTAAATTCTTTTTACTCCAAAACATGCTTTCTCTCTCATGCTTCTGTTTCTACTTTTCTCTCCTCTCTCTCTCTTTCTCTCTCTCTCTTTCAAAATTCATCCTTAAGCAAATTCACATCAATCAACAGTAGGAGAGTAGAGAGCAGAAACTCTAAGAGGCACATATGTGACTGACATTTGAAACTAGACAGGAATACATTTTAATAACCTGTGTGACTAAACTATGGGAGTGACCTGATGTGAGGAAATGGACAGCATGCACAAGACCCAGGCCAACTCAATAAGAAAGAAACCCAGCATAGAATGGGGAAAATGGGCAGCAGGCCCCAACCCTAGCCAAAGAACTATTGGCAAATGATTACTGTGGTGAGAGGAAGAGTAGATCTTCTTCAAGGGAATGACTCTAGGTAGGCTGACCCAGACTCTATTGGAGGAACTTACACCAAGGGACACCTGGAAAGAAATGCTTGACGGGATAGGACTTAATGTATATGACAGAATACCTGAATCTGGTGTGTAGGGAGGGCTACCGGCTGTGGGGGGGTGTCTAAATTTGATTAAGATGCATTGCATGAAATGCACAAAAATTCAATAAAAAATTTTAAATGTCTCCATGTAGTCAATTTAAACCAATAAAGGAAGACCTAACATTAAATGCCACCTGCTGTGATACTGTAATGGTAAGTGATTTGATCTATGTGCTATTATTAGCAAAGAACACAAAAAACTTTCACTGGTGAGGAAAAAATTACAGCATCAGAATTATATGATATCCTATAGGCAATAGGTACAGCACTTCACAATTTAAAATTCCAGGTAAGCCCAAAGACAGACTTTGAACACAGGTGACATGATACATTGGAAAAAAAAAGCTAAGCAATAAAAGATGTTTTGGTTGTGTTTAGACATGTTGGAATATGGACGGCATATTCACATTAGTGGTCTTAAGTGAGGAAATGCTATTATGTTCATTAAGGGCTGTCGGAAAGGGAATTATTAGGAGATTCATTCTGAAGAATACATAGATTGAAGAGATAATAAGTCTGCAACTTATTTTCAGTTAAAGAGAAGTCATATCTAGACAGAAGAGGGAGAGAGGCATTGAGGAGGCTGAGATGGTGTGGTAACATGCAAAGGACTGAGAACACAAGCTCTTCATTTCACTCGTTTTCAGTGTTTCTGAGCATTTGAAACTTGTACAAATATCCAAAACCCCTTGAAAGATATACACACAAAAGGACAAAAGAATTGTTCAAGGACACATGCAAATACGAAGAAGTAGATCAAACGCTTCATAGAAATGATTAATGTTCAGACAGGGTAGAATAAATAAATAAAACCAGAAAAGAGGTCAGATTTCATTATAATCTGAAATAGCAGTAACATGAAGCTAGTTTTTTACTAGTAGAGAATAAAAATAACTAATAAAAATAAAGGAATCCTATTTCAAGTTCATCCCAGTCCCTATTTTTTTCTCTTTAATTTTTTTCTTCTTTAATCTTTTATCTCATCCAAAGGATATTTATAATCTTGAGACACAAAATATCACAGAATAGCAATTTACTTTGTGGTGATATATATGTGCTCAGAATTTCAATCTCAGAGTGATTCCCTTCCCAATTTCATTAATTATAACACAAAACCAGCAAGAGAATATAAGCGAGATGATATGAAAACAAAAGGATCTTTATCCATTGGTATCATTATATTAGAAAATTCATTTTCTCAGAGAGAATCTAATTTTAAAATCTTCCTATTTATCTCCAACTTTTCAAATTATGTATTTTTTTCAAAATAAACATAATAGCTTGATGTAGTAATCACATAAATATTTGCACATGAAAAGTATCTATTTAATTGTATTTTGACTGCCAAGCCTGCCCTAAAAAGAAGACTAAAAACAACAAAATTAAATGATACCAGACCATCAAAGCAAGAAGAAAATCAGCAGGAAGCCTACACATCAGTAATAAGGGAAGTTCCAGAGGGATATTATAAGTAGATTTCTTAATTTACATCTCAATAGAATCACAGTTTTTTTCTTTTTATGCAAAACATAATAGTATTAACATTTAAATTAAAAATGACTGTGTATGTAATTTGGTTATAAGACCACATTTCCATGGTATTTACACTACTTAGAAGTGCTATGCAATTTAGAAAAAAAACCTAAGAGATGAATAGAGAAATATCATTGTAGGAGATTCCACCTACACTACTTAGAAGTGCTATGCAATTTAGAAAAAAAACCTAAGAGATGAATAGAGAAATATCATTGTAGGAGATTCCAAAGCCAGTACTCACAAATCAATCATCCTCACTTTGCAGGTCCTGTCTGGAAGACTCTAGCACACATAAAAGAATGACAACTCTGTGCCTAAAGGAGACTCTAACTGAAATATTGGTGATGGTCTGCAGTTCTCAGAGACCTAGGACACTTAATTTCCATAATAGAGTGAAGCTGTCCAAACTGTTTTATGTTAGGATAAGCATGTGTTCCAAAATCCATTGACTATGAAGATCAAAGTCATTAAGTTTTAGAACCACTTATTTTCCCATAACCTCTCTGAGTTCTATGCCTAGTTTTGTGCATTCAAAAAGTAGGTCAGTTCATACCTGATTCTGTTCTATCATGCTCTAGTGGATGGTTCTCTACCCACTCACATGCATATAGGCAGCACTAAGTGAACTCAGCGTATTAAAAAAGAGTACATGAAGCTGGGAGAATATCCTAGTTGGCTTTAGTTGCTACGATGAACGACATGATCAAAAGAAACGTAGGAAGGAAAATGTTTATTTCAGTTCACAGGTTACAGTCCAGGGAAGCCAGTTTAGGAACTCAAGCAGGCACTGGAAGGCACAACTGAAGCAAAGAGAACAGAGGCACACTGACTTTTACTTGTTCAGCTGCCTTTCCTACAAAATCCAGGCCCATCTGCCTACGATTGCACTAACTATAGTGCCCTGAGCTCTCCATATCAATTAGCAATTAAGAAAATGCCTCACAGACTGGCAACAGGTAATTCCGAGGGAGGCAATTCCTCAGCTAAGGGGGAACCTTCACAGGTGACTCTAGTTTGTATCAAAGATAAAACCTACCAGTACAGAAGGAAAAGTGTTGGTTCAGAGTTACAGAAGGATTTGATCAAATCACATTTCATATATGTTTGAAATTCTCAAATCAAACTATAAAAATGGGGAACATTTTTATAAAGAAAACATGAAAATTACACAAGCTTTTGCTTCCACGAAACTTAGACATTCATTTAACTTCTTTGTCAACAACAAAAGAGTCACTCAAAAATAACACTTGCTACCACATCACAAATAATTTTCCTCCATCATTGCAATCCACCAATCGATATTTACACATTGATCAGAAGAGACAGGCTGATATTTTGAAAGTTTTAGAGTAGACTGTGTGCCAAATTTACGAGGATAAATACTTCACAGGTCACACAGGTCGCCTTAAAACAAAAAGTATGCCATCAAATTCCAGTAACAGCTATTCAACCGAGGTTGTGAGGAATAAATGAGTTAATATATAAGTTGTATTTTAAGGAGCAACCTGTTCTTAGTGAACTGATAACCAACCTGTTAGCTATTTGTATTGTTATTTTTATTGTTACCACTACTTTCAGTCCCTTGGCATTTTTTACAGGCACACAAATTAGCTTTGTTAAAACGCATTGCAAAGTAGGGAAATTATATTGTAGAAGCACAAGAAGGAAAGCTCAGAAAAACAAAGCAAAAATTTCAGCCTTAAGAGGAATTCAAGGCTTAATTTGAGAAAAGTCTGAAACAGAAAAGGCAACATGAAAAGGTAAACTAATTTACTAACAGGGATAACAATAGCAATACGATGAAGTAAAGAGAGTTAGTCAGTTAAGAGCCAGCACGGCCAACAAATACATGTGAAAATATAGCCTGATTTTACAAGGGTTGAAGTTACATTAAGATTTTGAGCTTAGGTACCAAAAAACAATAAACAAAAAACCAAACAACACTTGTTAAAAATATGGAGAATCCACGTGGTTGGAGTGGACACAGATCTTAGAGAAAACCGAAAGGATGTCACTTTCCTAGTAAAATGTAATTTCTTACTATGTGCAAAATATGGATCTTTATATTTACGGACAAGTATCCCAGTCACCGCTCATCAAAGAAACTTCTTTTGCAACAAGCAGAAATTATTACAGAGTTTTACATCTGGTCACACACAGAGAATAAGTATCTGTGAAATGCACAACCATACGTGACATATCTACAATGCAATCTCTACAGCTAAGGCTCACAGAGCATAGCAGAACATAAGTAGAGAGAATACTAATGCATCTCTCAACTTTCATTCAAGAGGCTCCCTCATGCAACAGAGAGTAATGAATATAAAAGGCCACAAATGGCCAAAGCATACTGAATAAGAATCTGAAGAGGGTGGACCCTTGGACAGGACTCCTATGTTAAACTCCACCCACTACAGCTCAGGACCATTGTGGAAGAGGGAGCATAAAATTGTAAGAACCATGGGAGATGAATGACCATATGGAAATAGAGTCCTGTATATTCCTGGGACCTTGCTCATATGAACCTACAATAATGGTGTCAGCGTGCTCAAGCCCCGTGCAAACTCAAGCAGACAAAATCCCAGCACAGAACTGTGGAAATGGACAGCAGGCTTCAATCTTAGCTAAAGAACTATTGGCAGCTGATTACTACTAGGTGAGAAAGAACTGATCTTCTTTAAGGGAAGGACTCTACATAGACTGATTAGAACCCAGTGGATGAACTTACACTGAGGGACCTCTGTGAACACTAACTTGACATAATTGGTCTTAACATAATTGACAGAATGCACAAATTCCACTGGCTGGCACACTCTGGGAGGGTGCCAGTGGGGACGGGGATATAAAGAAGATTAGGATGTTCTGTATGAAATACACAAAATTCAATAAGAAATTACAAAGAAAATATGAAGCAAGAAGAACTTTTATTTTATTTATTATTATTATTATTTTTTTAATGTGTATGCCTGCATTGCCTGCAAGTAAGTGCACGTGTGTCATGCAATGTCCGAAGAGGTCGGATGAGGGCAAAAGTTTCCCTAGAACTGGAGTTAAGGAGCATTGTTAGCCACCATGTGTGCCCTGATAATTGAACCCAGGTCCTTTGCAAGAAGACCCAGTGCTCTTAACCACTGAGCCATCTCTCTAGCTTCAGAAATTGTCTTAACAGAGGAAAATAAATAGCATGCTGTAGTGAGATAGAGGCACTTAATTTTTCCTAGCACACTGGTATGAGAATTGAATATTGGCAAACAGTGTTAGGGGGTGTTAAGCACTATAATGCTGGTGATAATATTGCTTTGGGGGATGAGATATTTGTACATCTTTATTGTATGTACCTAAAGTCATTTTTGTTGTTATTTATTCTGGTGTGGGTTTTTTTGTTTTGTTTTGTTGTCTTGTTTTTGCACTGAAAGAATGAAACAGATGCAAAATGGCCTTTCAGGACTTTGAATGGCTACAGATACAGACACTTTCATTAAGGTTGCCAGCCTGGAGGAGAAAGCTGTCAGCTGAGCCAACCCCTTTCTGGCAACCAACTATGATGCCTCATTGGAAGTACCACTATTTGGGATATTTTATGATCTCTCTGACAACATCACTTGTGCAACAGATGGGGACCATACAAACAGGGTTGCCACTGGGGTTATGACTTCTGCTCTAGGAGGCCCTCCCGATCCCACCTGCGTTGGAAGGTAACATCCTAAGCAAGAAGCCTCACTGACCTGTAATGGCACAGAAACAATTAGCACTCAAGATGGGAGGGAGAATAACTTAGCAAGAACTTAGCAAGAATTAGTGATAACAATGTGGGACTAGTGATTGGTTCTAATGCAGAGCTTGTGATAGGTAGAAGATATTGTATTTTTGATGCAAATATAATACTTCATTTGTATGTCATACCAAAGACTTCCATTGACACTTTCCTAGCTATATAACCAGGCTGTTCCATTCACATTTTTTATATTTTTTGCTGAATTTTGGGGTATTTCATATAGAACATTCTAATCATCTTTCTACCTCCTCCCCATCTATATCCTCCCATACTCCACCTCCACAAGATTTCATGCATTTTATCCTTTATGTTAAAGCATACTGAGTCAAGTTGGTATACCTAGAAGTCATCAAGTTCTTCTTGCTAGTTCATCACTATCAAGTTCATCAACTGGGATCTAGTCAGCTTATTTAGAATCCTTCCCTTAAAGAAGAAAAGTTCTCCTTCACACATCAGTAATCCACTGCCAATAGTTCTTCTACAAAGATTATGGCCTGCTGCCTATATCCATAGTTCTATGCTGAGTTTTTGTCTCATTTAGCTTCCATGGGTCTTGTGCAGGCTGACATCATTGCTGTAAATACATATGGGCAAGGTCCCAGGAGCCTTTAAGACTCTATTTCCATACGTTCATGTACTTCCTACCCTGGTCTTAACAATCTTTCTGCCCCTTCTTCCACAATGGTTCCTGAGTTCTGGGTGGGTAGGGTTTAACACAGGAGTTCTGGCCAAGGATTCACACTATGCTGACTCTTATTCTCTATGTTTTGGCCATTTGCGGTCTTTTGTGTTCATTGTTCTCTTTTGTACGAGGGAGCTTCATTGATGAGCATGGAGAGATGCATTAGTATTCTCTCTAACCATTGTTCCACTATATTCTGCGAGCCTTAGGTGTAGAGGGTCTGTTGTAGATGTGTCACTTATGGCTGTGCATTTCACAGATACTTATTTTTTGTGCGTGACCAGTTGTGTAACTCTACAATAATCTCCATTTGTTGTAAAAGAAGCTTCTTTAATGAGTGGTAATTGGCATACTTGTCTGTAAATATAAAGTTCCATATTTAGCATATAGTAAGAAATTACATTTGTCTAGGGATATGACAGACTTAGGGTTTTCCCTAAAATCTTTGACCACTCCCACTTTGTGTATTTGGCGATGTTTACAGTACCACACATGAGTTCCCTCCCTTTGAGTAGGCTTTAAGTTCAATTAAGTAGATGTTGATTACTCCCAAGATAAAAGTACCACTACTACCCAAGTTTGATTTAACCAGGAAACATCTTCTTGCATCACTCCCTTCACATATAATATCAGATCCTATAAAATGCCCCTCTTGAGCGGTATTTTCTTTCCTATTTGTGTATATTATTATAAGTAGAATAGGCTGAGCTGATAATCAGAAGAGACCAACTCAGCAACTAGCAACTCAGTAATGGCAACAGAAGCAACACTGCCATTATCGGGAAAGCAGCAGTAACAGTTCCAGAGAGCACCCAGGGACAGAAGCAAGAGGGGAACAACCCTGCAGAAATGACAAGGGATCATGGCGGTTAGAGGAAGAGTGAAGTGCTGAGGCACAAGTAGGCAAAAGTACAGAAAACAAAGTCTGTGAAGAGCCCAAGGCCTGAGAGACTGCAGGCCCTGCCTGATCCAACTGTTCTTGGGAGCTGCCAAAACTTGAAATCCAGTTAGAGGTGACACATGAGACTCAAGAGCTACAACATTAGCTTTTGGGAAGGCTGATGATGTGAAGAACTCAGGTTTATGAGCTACAGCACTTGGTGGCAGTGAGTGACACTGTCAGTAGCTGCTGCTTGGAGACAAGGATTTCACTCACTAACTAGTGTGAAGCCACGGGCAATCAGCGCTCACAGCAATAAACCTCTGACCTAAAGATGTAAGTTTCTGTCTTCTAAAAGCAAGAGCCATAAATTGTTTGCACTATGGCTGAGAGCTGTAACACTGGACAGGCCCGGGACTACCAAAGAAAAAGAGCTGCATTTCCCTCCTTATCATTTCCATCAAAAGGAGCCCAGCTAGCTCCTTGGTACAATAATGGCTGACTGGAGACATTCCAAAGGTTTGTGATGAGGCACATTGAGATTCAGAAGGATTCTGGGCTGGAGCTAAATGTGGGGTATATTTAAGTGACAATTAAAGATAACTTCTTCAGATTAGAGAACAAGTAATTTTAGATAGGTAGAAGATAATACAGAAGATAAACACACACACACACACACACACGCGCGCGCACACACACACACACACACACACACACACACACACACACACACAAGAAGCATGTGTTTTGTGGGTATGACAAAAAAAAGAAGGGTAAAGATAGTCCAAGAGAGAAGATAAATTGCTAAAGAAGGTTTGGGAAAAAAATATTTCATCGCGTCTGAAGAGGGTTGAAGAAGGAAAACTGGAAAAAGAATTCTTTGGATACAGGGATTGTTTAATCATGAAATTGCAAAGGCAGTTTTCATGGAGAGATGTGAATCAGAGCTAAATTTACTTGGGCAGTAAATAAAGGTTTAGCTTGCTTACACAGTGAGGGATTTTGACATTAAGTGGAGATAAAGTCCAAGTTTATATTGTAATGATTCTCTTAACATCTGTCTTCTGAACTACTCCCATTGTTTGAATCTGTTCTAACCTTTATTTTATGAATCTTTCCAATGTGAAAGTTAAAAGTAACATTTTACTACTCAAAGATATTAATGACTTTATCTTGCAGCTTAATTACATGAAACTATCTGGAGTACCCTTCATGTTTTTCAGCATACGGATTGTTGTTTGCTGATTTATATTCCACATTACATAAAGGTTATATTATTTACTGTTCTTTAGGAATCTCTAAATGTTTAAACCTTTGTTTTCCCACTTAGAGTAGGAGTTCCACATTCACGTTCTGGTTCTTTTACACAAGTGATTTGAAAGTAATAGTTTGATAGTAAAAGTTTGATCTTGAATTTTCCATCCCTGGAAAAATGAGAAAATAAGTTTCTGTTGTTTAAACCACACAATCTGTGTTATGAAAGCCCAAACTGAATATTATATTCATCCAAATGAGATATCAGTATTTATTACTTTCAAATCACTTCAATAACCCCTTTAAATAAACTGTGTTACTAAATAGAGCCTAAAGAGAATTATATCTATACTTATTGATAGCTTGTCATAAACATTTACAATAACATTATGGAAGAGAAAAATATAATATTTTATAGACAATAAACAACTGATCCCAAAATATTACTATGTAGTCAACATATAATTATTATATTATACTGACTGAAATATAAAATTCTCTATAAAACTCATTTTATCTTAGTGATATAATATGAAGTGTGTATATCTGTGTGACTATACTGACAAAGTAATCTCCTATTCAGGAAGCCATAAATAAATACACAAGCCTAATTTTCTGTAAGTGCTGTATTTAAATTATTTTCATTATATATCATATGTACATCAAGCTGGCAATCTATATGTCTTACTGGATATAAAAACAAATCAAACTACTATATACAAATACATATATCATGTGAGAGATTAGAAATCCCACTTCCTGAGCCATATTTTACAGATACAAAAATTAAGAGTATTTCCAGTACTCCCAATTCTTAACTATGCTTCACTAGACTAGATACAAATACATGTCAGTCAACTCATGGTTTTACCTTTGCATTTAGAGCTGTAACTTTATTAACAGAGTAGAAATGACAAATGATTTACTAATATGCTGATGATGCATCAAAATTATTTTTCTGGGGTGTGTGGGTGTGGGTATATGCTCTGTGTGTGTGTGTGTGTATGGGAACGCAAGGGGAGGTTAAGTGTCTTTCTCTATCACTCTTCACCTTATTCCCTTGATACAAGGTCTCCTACTGATCTTAAAGCTCACTATTTTGGTGAGGCTGGCTAGCCAATGAGCTGCAGGGATCCACTTGCCTTAATTTACAAACATTGGGGTTTCAGTTTTATATACTCACACCCAGGGTTTACATAGGTAAAAATACATATTTAAAAAAATACGAAGAAAAGGAATAATATAAAGTTCCTGGTGCTATCCAAAGTATTTAATTTCTCATCCAAGAGTTTACTTTTTCTATTTTCGATTATGCATTTTTATTTCTACACAGATAATTAAAGGAGTCCACACATCTTTCCTCTGAAACCTGTGACAGAATGTTATTGCATCCAAATAATGAACATTATCTATTGATTCACTGAAATACAAAACTCAACATTTTTTCTTCCCAATAAAAGAAATTTTAAATCAAATGGCATTTTGGATCACTGCATTACATTCAGTGGAATGCCGAAGGTGAGCTTTAAAAAAGGAAAAGAAAAACTAAACTCTACAGCAGTGAGTGCTTTTGTATAAAGCTTTAATTTGTATAACCTCACAGATATTCTTTCTTCCCTCAAATTAGAAAATTGTTAAGCTTATGCTTCACACATTTATTATTTTAAGATGATAAGCATTTTATATATCAGACATTTAGTATAGTTAAAATCTAACCGTTTAAGAAGTGAACTGAGGCAGTTTGCCTAGCAATTAAAATGTATTGCACTAAATTTAATAGCAGGAGTTGACATGTAATTAGCTCAGAGCATAAAGCTGTGAGAGAAACCTGTCAATACCCACCCGCTCTGTCCTCCTACCTCTGCTCCAGTCATGCTGCTATTTTTCAATTTTAAATCCTTACAACTTCCCACGCTATCGTACTTACCATGCACGATCCACATCTATCAAATTTCTTGAGTATCTTCCCAGTCCTTGAATCATTTCTTAAATTAATTATGCCATTCCAGCCACGTCCTCTTCCACAGGCTGTGTGCCACCTGGATAATGATGGATAAGCTTTTCTACATCCAATACACACCATAGTTATGTTAACCACAAACTCAGAGAAATCCTTGGAACTTATGGAATTCTGACAATTCAAATTCAAATCTTAAACTTGTCTGCCTAAATTAATTTCATCTCACTCTGGAAGCTCATAGTTATGCAAATGGATGCCACACAGAGGACAAGCAGATAGCTCTGTTCATCACCATCTCAGGAGGAAATCTCATGTCTTTCAGCCTCTGCCAGCTGAGCTGTCCCTATTTCTGTGTTTTCTTTAATTTTTCTTCAGGCTTATTCACATTCAGTTCATTCCAAAATTATGCCACAGCCATCTTCCTAATACACCTCTCTGAAAATTCACCTTCAGCTGTCAAGATTCATGTTTTCACACTTACAGAATACAGATCCAGTTGTTATCCTAGGTGTTCAAGGCTCAGCCATGACTGAGACACAAGCCATTTCCTAAACTACTTCTACTGCTCTCATGCAAGCACTCTCCATATTTCTGAACTGGCCTTTTAGCAAACATTATAACAGTAAGACATATCTTTCTAAGATTTCTAATTATACTGCCATAAATAACCTTTCTTATTATCCACACGATTCTTTTTTATTTTCTTAAATTATTCCCCTTAGATTAACACATAAAGTAATGGGATTTATATGACACTTTTTAACATGTTACCATAATTTCTTATAATTCATTTCGTCCACTATTTCCCTCCAACATGTCTCTTAGCTGCTTCTTTTTCTTGCCCCATATAGTCCTCCCTCTGCTTTCATATCTCATGTATTCAATTAGCTTCCTCCCCACATCCCTTAATATCTCTTCCTTACCTCTTTAGTCCCCTATTAATTTCCATGACCTATACACACAAACACACACACACACACACATACACACAGAGACACACATACACACAGAGAGAAACACACCTATATCTAAGTTAAATGTATGTCACATAAATATGAAGAAAATATGCACAGGTATAATTTGCATATCAAGATTGTATTCAATACAAAATAAACATAATCTATATAAACTGTGCTAGAAAAATTAAAGAGATCCAGTCTCTTATAAAAATCACAAAACATGGAGGCATTAGACTCAAGTAATCAATGAACCAATAAACCAATAGTTATTCAGGGACTACTTTGTTTGTGAAAATTGTTAGGTACCAGAGATTTTTTAAATATATAAAAAACACCATTGAATTTGTCCTCAAGGAAATATGAATCTATTCTTTATTCCTACGATTGAGGTACTAATTTTTTCTTTTATAGTAATCAAACTTTCAGATTTGCTGAGTTTTTCTGTAATTAATGGATAACAGCAATATGCTAATTATCAGAATATTTAACATAACTTGGGTTCATTTTAGGTCTACAGTAAGCTTGCCCAGGGTGTACAGAGTCTACCAACAGCTTTCTGAAGCTTTCCTTATGTAAAATTTCACATTACCACAGTATGCTTATTGAAACTGAGAGACCAACATTGGTGCAGAGTCCTAACCACCTCTTCATCCTCACCTCGTCAATGCCAATGCCCTGAAGATCCAGGGCCCCATGGAGGCCCAAGACTGCCTTTAGTCATCATATTTCCATGCCTTTTCATCTGTAAGCATTTCCCATGGTCACTTGTCAGGACTTGATGTACTTGAGGAGCACTGGTCAGGTCCTTTGTCTGGAGTTCCATCAATGTTTTTTCATCAGACCAGGGTTATAGATTTGGGTGAAGAAAATCAGAAAGGTGAAGAGCCTTCTCAGCACATTGCATCAGGGGACATGATGTGAACCATTCCCAGTGAGGTAAACCATGGTCTAGTGACTAGGTCAGAGTCTGCTCAGGTTCTTCACCATGAAGTTATCATTGTGGGCTTTCAATGCCTGTTGGCAGCAAGGAATTAGAACCAGTTCCCCACTAGAAGGTAAAAGATGAGCTAAGAGTTTATTTAAGCTCTTTTCTGAAGTATAATTTAATAATTTATATAGATCACTGTCATCAAACCCTCCCTGATCACTGGACACTGGTTCTGAACTTATCAACACTCACTAGCAATTGGAGCCAACAAAGATGCCCATCAGTAGGCAAGTGTGTACACAAACCCCAGTGAATCCTTATGATTAATGGTATACTGCTCAGCAATGAAAAGAATGAGACATATATCTTCACAACTGCACTGATGACTCAAATGCATTCTGTTAAGATGTCAAGTTCAAAAGCGAAAGAATATACAATGTCATTAGAGCAGAGTCATGGAAAGAATCTATTCTTAACATACATGAATATAAATAGGAAAGCAAATGACTCAAATCTCTGCTGGATATGAGCCAGATATATAGTTAAATCTCAGGGTTACTACAGGGCAATAGGCACAGGATTACATGAAAAAAAAATGAACATTTGTGAAGCATTGATCACACACTGGTAACTAATCTTTTACAGTTAATCAGTAACCTTCAAAGAGTACAAAGACTCTAAGTATTCCATTTGCAGGAGAAAAACCAGTCATTCTATACTAGTTCACAGTTATCTTATGTTTTCTCTTGTAGTCATTCTGATTTATAGTAGTATTCTATATTTATCAAAAGGGATGGTTTTCCACCTAGACCAGTAAACATCCTTGTTTTCAAGCGATATTTGGAATTTATCTAAGTTTGTTTTTAACCTTGTCTTCTCTGTTCTCCTTCAATTATGCTTCAAAAGATTGCAACTCAATAGCGTCTTTGTAGAGAAAATTAATGCACCTTGTATTTTATTCTTTACCTTTAGTATGCATAACAGACTCATAAATATTAGTGGATGCTCCCTTGAGATGTGGAATCTGGAACAGCATTTAAATAAAGAAGAAAGGAAATTTGAAATCCTTCTTAGACCTGTCTCCAATGAACCATCAATATATACTATTGCACAAAGCAAAGTACTCAGTAAAGCATTAAATTCTAGATGCAAGGAAAGTCTATCTATGTCAGTAAAAGAGGCTGCTATAGAGTTGTGTTTCATTTTACTTAATGTAACACTCCTAGAATCTCCGCTCATCATGCCTAGTGGCCTAATGGATAACACATTGGCTTCCTACAGTCTCCTCTCATAAATATTCCCTTGCTAACTAACAAGATCAATAAATGTTTTGTGGTATAACTTATACCTTCTTCCTTAGCAGACCTTGTAGATTAGGGAAATTCTGGTACCCATGTAATACGGTACAGATGGGAAATTATCCATGAAAGAGTGTTGTCCTTACATGAACCTCCTGTACAAATGTAATCACTAAGTATTTTTTTAGAGCAAGCTCCTGTTATTCATTAAGGTGTGGTGGAGTGTGGGAGGATGGGACAGAAGTGTCTTTCTCTAACAAGGGAGATGGAAAGTATTTGGGAGTTCACAATTATCAACTTTACTCCTGTGTGCCTGTTTTCCCCTTGTGATTTAAACTTCAGGTCATGACCCACTGTGTTTGATATCAGTTGTCAACTTACACACCTGGGAAGAAGGAACCGCAACTGGGGGATTTCTCTCTATTGGATTTGATTTCTGTCATGTCTGTGAGGTATTTTCTTATTGTTGAACGATGTGGGAAGGTCCAACCCACCATGAGAAATGCAGGCTGAACACAGGCTAGAGAGACATGCCAGGAAATAGCATTCCTCCAAGGTCTGTGCTTCAGCTCGGCCCTGGCTTCCCTGGATGAAGGATTGTACTGTTAGCTGAAATAAACACTTCCTCCCCAAATTGCTTTTGGTCTGGGTTTTTTCACTGCAACAGAACTAGCTAACTAGAACACTCAAAGACCCTAATTGTTTTCACCTGAGATATCCAGCAATGGTGGGCATTAATTGGTGTTAAGTTGGCAATGAGTTAGATTTCAGGAGTTAGATGTTAAATCTGTAGCTGCATGAAGGATTTCTGATTTTCCTCTTATTATGTAATTGGGAAAAAATTTAAATCGCAATTGTACTTTCTCTGTATACTCTTTCTAGGATCATTAGAAGCAACCAGTCCCACTGGAACTGTGCTAATATCATCATTATGACCAGGAATAAAAGATAGAGCCATATAATGTCTCTCTGTGTTGCCATCCACAGCATGCTGTCAACCATAACATTGTAATTATGATTCTATTGTATGACGCTAGGTAATACAGCCTTGTGTTTCTTTCCTTTTTTGGTGAATAAGTTAATGATGTGCTAATGTTCATCTAATGTCCGTTCAATTCCAAAATCCCACTTTGCAATTCCTGATCCATATTATTATAGGCACCCTTAGTAAGCAATACTTTATCCCAATCTCTTGCTAGAGTCTCTCAAAGCCCACGAACCCAGATCAAGAGAATACAATGCAGCTCATATCAGCCTCTGAATTCACAGAGTTGAATGGGCAGTATATCTGCAGGGAACACAATGTGAGCAGCAAGCAATGCATCCATTAGAATTTAAGGTATATACAAAAGGAACTCTGGTATCTCCTTCCAGTATAGCCTCAGAAGTCCTCAAACATATATTGTAACCCTTTATCCAGGAAGTGAATATATCTATCATATTTTATAAAAGGGATCTGATCTTTGATTCAGGAAATTCCTACACTTGAAGAAAAATCCTCAAGATAAGGAGTAGCTTGCTAAATATTTGAAAAGCAATTTGAACCAATACAATTGTATTTTAGGCTGTCTTCCACATTTAGGATTCAGGTAAATTTAGGAGCAAAATACTTTAGAATATTTTTAATTTATTATTTGTATTTATGTGCATAAGTATAGTGCTTGCATTCATGTGTAAGAAACATTAAATATTAGTCTTTTCTTTCAAATCCTGTAAAATTTGGAACTTGGTTTATGACAAAGAATTCCAATCTTTTAATCCCACCACACCCTGTAAGACTTTTGTTTAAGGAAACGCCTTGATGCACTCCTGAGCCTAATGGCCTAGAGTAGTGGAGCTTTTCTCTCTTCACACAGATTCTTTAAACTAACCAATCAGGAAAGACTGTGAGGTCAGCTCCCAGCCACTGGGGGAAAGATAAAAGCAATTCTCTTGTGTTACGGTGAAAAGTCCTACAAGCTTTTGGATTCCTTGTGTACTTGCTGGATATGACTGACCTCACAAGTCACTCTTTTGAAAAAGTAAAATCTTGCCTGAGTTACTTTTGCTTTGTGTGTTATTGATAGGGTCTCTGGACCTTGGAATTTATTTCTAACATATGTAGGTGTACACATGTTGTGTATTGCCAAGGGAGGTCAGAAGAGGGTGTCAGATCCCATGGAGTTGTTGTCCACCATGTGGGTACATGGAACCAAATCCTGGGTCCTCTACAAGAGCAGCTAGTGCTCTTAATCACTGAGTCATTCTCCACTCCCTAGAATTCTGGGTGCTACCTAATGTGATCATTGCCCTTTTGTATATAAAAACTGCAAGTAAATTAGGGTATAGTCAGAGGATGAAGTGCCAAGAAAGTGGAACTTGACCATCTATAACATACCCTGAACTGCCAGGAAAGGAAGGAAGGAACCGATGTTGCCACTATTAAAGGCAAAATAATATTTCAAAAGCACAGGGGCAAAGTTTATACCTCAATTTACATAAACTCCTACATGTATTTTAAAAATATTTTATTCTTACAGGGTCTAATTTTTTGGCATGTTGCAGACAGGATATATATATATATATATATATATATATATATATATGACAGAAAAAGAGAGAGGGGGGTGTTAGGGGTGTTAGTTTCAGCACTGGTCAGTGATATAAACCTGAAGACTTATATTCTATAATTCTATAATAAACCTGTATTCTCTTCTTTGTGGCTCAGTGGAAGCATTCCTCATGCCCCTGAGGATAAGTGCTACTGTGTAAAAGATACTGGGATGCAAACATTTCCGTGAAAGAAGACTCAGCATAGAGTAATTGTGTTATCTATTTTTGCTATTTCATATGGATGCAGTGGGAATTGATCTCAGATGAGATGAAGTAAGGCGAACAGAAAGGCAGACGGCCACAGTAACAGTAACTGAAGCCTATATTGGTTCTGTTAAAACACAATAAAATGTGACATGAAGGAAAATTAGCTAAAAATTAAATGAAATATATATTTAAAAAGTTAACTAATAATGTCTATATTCCTCTTTGAGTGTTTAGTATAAACTTAAAACATTTCTTAATGCTAACAGATGGCAAGACATTAAGAAATCAAGAAAAAAATAAAAAGAATGCTTTACATTCAAAATTTTGACACCTGTAGAGGATGTATTTAAAAGAAATTATAGGGCTTCAATATCTTTATTAGTAAAAATAAAGGTCAATTTAATTTTTATCTTCAGAGTCTCAAAAACTACATTAAAAATAAAAAAAACTTAGGAATAGGATATTAAAGATGAAAATTGATACTGGTAAACACAAAGATAACAGCTAGTTGATAAAAATAAATGTCTGAAATCACATACTTCAAAAACCTAACGAAACAGAATAGCTCTATGCAATGCTTGCTTACACAAAAGACTAATAATGAATGAAAAAAATCCAACACAAAACAAGAGTCCAAGAAGATGTGCAGAGGACAGAAAAGGGATTGAAGAGAGACATGAGGACTACATGAAGCAATAAAATTTACTTTTACAGGTAAAATGAAGTTTTCTTAGAAAAATACTAGTTCTTGAAATTTAACAAAGAAAACAGGCAGTGAATAAGCTGTTTGCCTTTGAAGGAGTACAGAAATTGCAAAAGTCTAACATTGAAAATGGCACTAAATCAAACAGGTTCAGCAATGAGTTGAATGGTGTTCAGTAATGAAGGGACTATCTCAACAATGCCTCTGGTATTCCACGCATGGTAGAAACAGAAAAATCCCAATTTACTCTATGCAGACACCATATCTAAATTATTTCACATAGTTAATATTACAAAGCACACTAGGACTAGAGATATGACTCAGCAGTCAAGAGTGAATACTGCTTTTGACAAGGACATGAATCAGTCTCCAGTACCCAAGCCCAGAGTTTCACAATCACCAGCTCTACGAGATCCAACTCTCCCTTCTGACCTCTGCAAGCACCTGCACTCATATGCACAAACCCACACCACGACCCCCACAAAATAATAAAATAAAATAAAATCTTTTAAAACAGGCTTCAGGGTAGATGTGTTGAGATAGCAAGCAAATATTAGTAAAATATCCAAGAAGATACAAAATGCATTATCCAGTCAATGCTCACATCAGGCCTGCAAAATTCATGCAATTTCAGGTACTCCTGAGCCCATTTACCACAGCAGACTAAAGTAAAAAAAAAAAAAAAAAAGATCCTAATAGACACTGAGGGATATTGGGTAAAAAGGTCTGGCTATTAATAAAAGTCTACAGAAAACAAGGAAACTTCTCAGGTGTTAATAGAATTCTCACATTATGCTATTGCTACATGAATTTGGATTTCATTAAATAAAATAAATGTTGCTCCTGGAAGTAAAGGCACTTGATTAACAAAAGACCCCTGGAGCTTTCAACATTTTTAACTGAAACTTTAAAATATTAAAGATAAAACATTAATTAAACATAGAGAGGTAAGATTTCAATATTAACTTGCAGATAGCCAGAAGCTGGCTTGAAAAGAGAATGAGAAAGAACATCTAGAGACTGAGCACAGGAAGTTGACTACACGGTGTTTATTTTATTTTGACAGCTTCTTCCTCAAATAGATTTATTACTGCTGCTACCGTTGAAAAATATTATGTGGGTCTTTTCAGTTAATGTGTAACTTTGAGTTTTCCCACTTCCTTTTATTTTATCATCTTACTAGTCCTAAGGTGGAGCACCTGATTACTAATAGTGACATAGAGAGTAACCAGGCAAAGTACCTATGAATTACATTAGAGGTACTGTAGTTGAATGAAAGCTATAAAGTCAAAATTTTTTCTAAAATTTATCATAAATATTTTGTATTGTATACTCTGCCAGGAAAGAAGAATCATGTTGTTATCTTATGTTTTTTCACACTGACAAAAAGAGAAGGAAATGTTAGTTCTTAATGTGAGTTTAAGACTAAATAAATAGGATGGAGAGGTGACTGAGCAGTTAAGAAAACTTGCGGCTCAGCCTTTGTTGCCAGAGTTTAGATCCCAGAACTTATATGTAACAAACTGGGCATCAAAGACACACACACACACACACACACACACACACACACACACACACAATCTTAGCCCCCAAAAAGGACTGAAAAGCAAAGAATCCGGAAGTACCTGAACATTATTGGTTGAAGTCAGGTGAATTTAATAGTATTTAATATCACTAATCATATTCAACTTTAAAGACATTTGTGAATCTCTTTTCCTATGATGAAGTTAGGTAAGAATTCTAGAAACTCAAGAAATTAAAAACCTAAGGATTCATCTAGTTTTTCTTAACAGAAGATAAAAGAATGATTCAATGATTCAGTTGATGCTCTATAGAAAATAGACTAACAGACTAGAGAAGGATATTGACATTTTTCATTTGAATAAAATCTACTTTTTATATAAATTTAATAAGTAAAATGCAAATTTCCAATTAAGAATAAATACAAGCACTGTTCATCTCAGTATGAAATGCCTATCTGCTTATGAAGACATTCACCCCAATATTTATACATAGTCATGTATTCTGGCAATTGCCTTGACTTTTATAAATCTAAGAATATCACAATGTAACTGATATGGATAAACGAAGTCTTTGCATTCCAAAATCTTCATTTAAGCATTATTATTAATTCAGGATGTAGACGTCAACTTAAGGAACTGAAACAGCTTCCCTTCTCTGGAAAAGATACAGGCTAAAGAATGATCCAGATATAAAATAAAGTAATGTTTAAAATCCTGAGTACTATGCATATAGAGAGCACAGATGCTTCATGCATCTATGAATCACAGGAGCTAGTCAAGGAAGGGACATGGGAGAGGAAAATGGAAAAACATAAGAGAAAACCAGCAAGGTGAAAAAAATAGGGATATCCATCAGGAAGAAAAGAGCATGCAAAGAACCAGCTACTGAAGCACACAGACAAGCAAAGATCAGTCATCCCTGCATAATTAGGGAAAAGGGGAAACATAGACTAAGTTACTATGGTACTCATTGTTTGAGAGGAATGATAACAGAATCAAGCACTGTTTTAAAGTAAAAAGACTTTGGCCAACTAAGAGGTGGAAGGAATTTGTGAGTTTTACTGTTTCATTTAAAGCTAACTAAGGGGCAATGAGATGGGGGATACGTGTGTAGGGGTTTATAAAACATATTTTATTGAAAAATTATCAATTTTCATATGCTATGATTTGATGATATTTAGACACCCTTCCCCATCCACACCTCCCTGCCCACTACCCCTGCCCAATTCAGTATACTCCACTGTATCTGTATAATATATACATACTCCACTATATATAATATTATAATATACACTACTATATATATATACACATATATGTGACCCATAGAGTCTTATTTGTATCCCTACATGTCCCTCAGTGTGGGTCCATTCACTGGAATGTGGTCAACCTACCAAGAGTCACATCCGTGTAAGAGGCTGTCTCTCCCCTTCAGTAGCCATTGGTTACCCAAAGTTCCTTAGATTGGATTGGGGATTTATTACCCACTTCCCTATGTTTTCCCTGGGATTTTGTCTCATCTGAGTTTGCATAGGACTTGTGAATTCTGTCACCATTGCTGTGAGTTCATATGTGTACTGATGAGCTGTCTGGAAAACTCTGTTTCCTTGTGGTCATCCACCACCTCTGGCTCTTACAATATTCCTCTCCTTCTTCTGCAGTAATCCCTGAGTCATTGGAGGAACAAGTTTAAAATCTGTGTCCTATTAAAGGAGGTTCACTCTGAAGCCTCTTATTCTCTGCATGGTGGAAATTACAAATTTATTTGGCATCTTGTTGAGTTTCAGGTTTCCCTGGGAGGTGACCATAAGGAGGAAAAGAGAAAGCTATGGAGAAAATGCTTTGGGGATAGAAGAACATTAGAAAAAAAGAGAGAGAAACCAGGTAGCAATGCTATAGGGCACTGTGTCCACACATCTGTGAAGACTTGAATCTGACATTGCCATTACTTTCAACAAATGTAAGAAACAGAGCACATGGGGTCCTAAGCCATTCCCATCTACTATCAATCTTACAACTCTTGAAAAAGTCAAGCTAGGGCTAGGGAGTTGGATAAGTGAGTACACACTTGCTATGCAAGTATAATGTCCCGAATTTGGATCCCCAGAACCAATGTAAAGCCAGTTGTGGTAGAGTGTATCTGTAATCCCAGTGTTCCTTAGGGAGATGAAAGTTGTAAGCAAGAGAATCCAACAAGAATGACAGGTCAGTTAGCCTAGGGTTGTACACATTAGTGAACAACAGATCCCATCTTAAACAAGGTGGAAGGCAAAGACCAATAGCCTAGATTATCCTCTGACATGCACACTCTGTGCTATGCCCACTCTCGTACTTATAAACATATGCATATATTACACAAATTAAAAAAAAACTCTAACTAGATCAGTTCTTTTTCTTTCATACTAAATTTGTATGTCTGTTTTCCTCTAGGAACTCGAATTACACATATTTAGGTTGGTTACAGCCATTGCACACTGACTAACACTTTCAATGTATCTTCATGTTTATTTTCTGCTCTGTGCTTCATTGTAGCATGTATTGCTATGTCTTCAAGTTCATGAGTCTTTTCCTCTGCGATGATTCTTTCACTAAATTTTTGTCTCTGATGATGTAATGCTCATCTCTCGAAGGTCACTTTGATATTTTACCCAATCTTCCATGCTGTACTTAACATCCCCAATCTTCCATTCAGTTATTTTACGTGCAATGAAGTTAAAATAACTTGTTCTAATGTTCTTATCTGCTAATTTTACATCTATATTCATTATACATTGATTCCAGTAAATTAAATTTTCCTGCTAATTTGGTCATGTCTCTACTTTGCATCTGTATTAAAGTTGAATTAGAAGGCTGATCTCATACCTTATCATGATGGATACTAAATATTTTTATATCATATAAACATATTTGAGCAGGCCTCCAGGTCACAGTTTGTTTACTTGGAAGAGTTTTGCTTCTATAGGAATTTGTGTTTCCTACTTGTTAGATGAGACCATGGTGGTATATCTTGAAAAGTTCACTATTCAGATTTACCAGACAGAAATAAGTAAACATTTGAATTTAAGATAATAATTAAGGTTTTTGATGATAAACAATAAATAATAGTATAAGGATTAACTACAGCATATTAAGGACATAGTTACATTATCAGCCTTCTTCTACTGGAAGCAGCACTATTATAATGGCCAGACCATATCACAAGTGTACATATGTATAATAAGTAGTTACTGACTATTGTTAGCATTGGACTCTGAAATATTCTGTGTGAGTTCGTGTTTTAAGTGCATGGTTCCTAGTTCCTGGCAATATTTTGAAGGCTGTGACCTTCAAATAAGCCTTACCAGGTGTGGTCTAGCTGGCTGCGGTATGTCACTGGGGCAGACATCTGAGGGTTACATTTACTCCTGTTTCCACTCTTCAGTCTGTTTCCCAGCACACTAATGTAAGCAAACCACCACCTGGAGCCCTGATACCACGGAGAGAGTCACTCCCTCTACCATGCCTTTCTCATCACTTTCAACCCTTGGAGACCGTGAGTCAAAATAAGCCTTCTTCCTTCAAGTTGCTTTTGTTAAGTGTTTTATTATAATGATGAGAAGGGAAATACAATATTTGGGATTTAAATTTAACTGGTTGTTCTACAGTATACCTGGAAAATTATTCCCTAATTTTTAGACAAGTCCTTTTAGAAGTGTACCCATAATATAACAATTTTCAGTCTTTCTGATAGAAACAGGCTCTCTGGCTTTACCTGTTATGAAGGTTGATCTTAATTGTCAAAGTGACTGGATATGGAACTACCTGAAATGAGAAGGAGTTTCTTGAATGGATTATCTGAAGCTGGAAACCCATCCTAAATGTGTGTGTTGCCTTCAGATGGCGGCCCTTATAAAATCCAAGAGAGATTGTGCTTTTAGCCTCTTTCTTTCTCTCTTACTGGTGGTTTCATCTTGTCGCTGTGGCGTCCCTTCTCTGATAGTAGAACCAACTTCTTCAGATTCTAGTGTATACCAAAGACTAGCAGATCTCCAGAAACCCTTCAGGCCTTCAGTACCAGATTGGGACTATTGATTGAACTAGCCTTGTGGACCTAGTAACTACTGGCTTCTCAGCCTCTCTAGTGTGGTGCAGCCAGGGCTGGAGTACTTGAACTCTATCTTGTAAGTTAATCCAATATATATATATATATATATATATATATATATATATATATATAATCTTATATATATCTATATATCCATATATATGGATATTATCAGTTCTCCTTCTTTAGAGAACCCTGACTATTACACCTGTGAAATCACACAGTATTATTGGCTCTCATCCTTTTCAGGGTAGCTTTCTCACTTGCATATGACATCAGGGCTAAGGTGAACACTTGAATGAGACCCCTTCAGTATCTTTAGAAACCTCTCATACTACTCCCTTCCTAGCATTCTGCCATACGAACTCCAACCACTGTGACATCCTGATTTTCATCATCAGTTCATGTAGTCTGCAGGCTCCTTCTACATCCCCTTCCCTACAGAAATATCCTGGAAACTCTAGTCAGGAAGAAAAGTTAATTCCAGGATATAGATACTGTATTACTTTTCTCATTGGTACAATAAAATTCCTGATGGAAAATTTGAGAGGAGAGGTTTATTTTGGTTCATGGTGTTAAAGACATGTTACTCAGGCACCTACACCTGCAGTAGCCATAGCATGAGTCAGTAATTCTCCCCATCTTGTTGGATCAGGAACAGGAAACCAAAGAAGGTCCCCAAAGTCTCACAACCCCTAAAATGACAAAAGCAGCAGGAGACTATGTGTTTACATGAGCCTGTAGGGTCATGTTACATTGAATCTCTAATGATTTGGGCAGTCTCATATACTTTGTGCAGTGTCTTTATTGTTTTTATTGATAGGGCATATGTGCTCTCTGCTCCTCCACATTGTCTACAACCACCTCCACGAACAAAATACACTATGAAGACAGTGATAAAAGGGATCCAGTGAGGGGCAGTCACCTGAACTTAAAAGGTAATGAACAAATAAAAAATCTCACAGCCCAATATTAAGCTAGTAAAAGTTTTGAATAAGTATGTCTACATGGAAAACAACCATATCAAATAGATTTGGACATCATAACTCATCAGGGAAAGCAAACTTGATTCCACAGGGAGGAGACACTAAGGCTCAGTGCATAAGGACTGGAAATATTGGGTGTTACCATGGATATGGAACAAATGATGTCTGAGCTGGAAACTCAATTGCTAGGATTTCCAAAATGCAGGCACATGTGCACTATTACAGAATAATTGCTTCTAGTAACAAAGAATTTGAAGAAAATGAAAAAAAAATACATAGTCTCCAAGTAGAAGCTAAAGAAATGAGATATGCCACTCTCATTCAAAGACTCTATGGCAATGATAGTAAACATATAAATTGATATCAAACAACACAAATGAATTCACCACAAGACAAGGAACAGAAAGAAGATACAATAGTGTATATATATATGTGTATATATATATGTATATATATATGACAGAAAAATTATAGTCCTTATTGAATGCATAATCGCCATAGAATAATTACATATATTAATTGATCAATCAGTACTTTCTATGATGCATTGAAATTTCTTCTGAGGATGTAAATTCTGAAGAGTTTTTTAACTATAAAATATTTTCTTAGCAGTTCCCTCAGAGCATGGAACCAAACAAAAAGAATGCTATGAGATCCAGTGATAACAATATGTTTTATTTTCTATGTCCATAAATATAAAATAAATTTCATGTTATTGATTTGAGGTCATTACTCATCCCTTTTATTTTTTGATCAAAAACAGAAGTTCTAACTCAGTTCCTTAGAGGAAAATATTTTGGCGGAAGACAAATCTTGAATTTTATTTCAGCTTCTCTGTTCATGAATTGTGTGATTTTCTTTTTAAAGTGTGTGTAACATAATAGAAGAGCACTTGGCTCCTATTTATGAAACTTTATACATTATGGTAACCAGGTCATGGCTTTAGCTGATGCAACAGAGATCCTAAGGGTGTGGTTTGAAATTGTACACACCAGGTCATCACACATCTAGTACTTAGGCATATGGCATTGAACAGGCATCAGGACCTTGCTTCAAAGCCATTATCTATTCACTCACAGTGATATGTAATAATACACTAGAATATGTGATGAGGGCATATTTGGAAAAAAATAGGCAGTGTTTACTTTAAAGAGTCTACATATAGAAAAGCTAGAGAGGTAGCAGATTAGCACAGATTGGTAACTACAGGGCAGTTAAGTGTCTTTATAAAAATTAAATCATGATACTATGATGACAAGGACCTTTATTCCCAGCACTCAGGTAGCAGAGGCAGGCATATCCCGGTGAGATCCAGATGAGCCTGGCCTATGTAGCAAATTCTTGACCAGCTAGGACTATAGGAAAACCCCATCTCAAAAAAAGACCAAAAATGAAGCTAAATTTTCATGTAGATACAATTCATTTATTCAATTTCTAAAATGTTAATGAATCTTGAGTGTTCTGTTATTGAAGAAAAGTGGAATACATAGCTTATCTAAGGCTTTGCTGTTGTGATTGTTGTTTCTGCAGTGCTGATAATTGAAACTAGAGCCTTGCGCATGCTAAGTGTTCTAGTTTGCCTTCAATTTCTGTGACAAAATACTCTGACCAAAATCAAGCTCGGGAGGAAAGGGTTTATTTGGTTTATATCTTCTAGGTCATAGCTCATTGCTGAGTGAGTCCAAGGTGGAAACTCAGGCCAGGAATCTGGAGGCAGGAGTTGAAGCCATGGAAGAACATGGCATACTGGTTTGCTCCCCTGGTCCATGCTCAACCTGCTTTCTTATGCAACACAGGACCACCTGCCCAGGGAGGGCATCACCGTCCCTGGACCCTCCCACATCACCCAACAATCAAGAAAATGCCCTACAGACATGGCTACAAGTCAGTAAAATGGAAGTAATTTTCCACTTGAGGCTCCAGCACACTAGGCAAGTACTCTACTACTGAATTATGGTCTCCAATCTAACACATCTAGTTTTGTCAGAAGTTTATAGTCTAGGAAAGAGACACAAGAAAAACTATAAGATAATTTTACACAATAGATAAATGAAGTATGACATTATTTTTGGAGTGTGGGCCCACTGCCAAATAAAAATCTCAGTAACAAATTCCTTTGCTTATAACAGAACTGCTTGGAGGCACATTCCACAGCATATCATTGCTGTTTGGTTTGTAGAACACAGACTTCAATACTCTGCACAGGGTGACTATTTAGTGAATCCATTTTGACATTTACCCTGGGGAGTCTGTTTAAGCCCTGTTCAGTATCAAGGGCCTCCTTCACATTACAACCTTCTCCTGAGACTGATCATTAGTGTAGGAGTAAAGAATGCAATGGGCTCTACCTAGTTCATTGTTATAGAGACTGGAGTTCAGTAACAATAACTCACCCTTATTCTTAAGCAAATGTTACAGGAAAGATTTTTTTAAATCCATAACTGAAATTCTAAATATTTTTACCTCAAGGAAATGAAACTGAGTAATAACTATGCCACCCATATAGTCTATTAATTTTGCTTCTCAGACACTTAGTTAAACAGGAATCTAGACTAGGAAGACTATGCATCTAAAAATTGGATTAATTAATATAGAGAGATGAATAAGACCTATGTATTATTTAAACTCCTATGACTCATTTAACTTTGAATTAATGTCCCCAAATTTATAACCAACTAAAGCTAATTATAGTGTTATTAAATGAAACATACATTCAGAGGAAAATCTGTGAATTTAATCAATGAATTATGTTTTACAGTATAATCAAAGTTTGTAGAATTAAATTCACAATTACTGAGAAATGGGAAAGTGACAGAGAACAATTAGAGAAAGAAAATATGACACTAGGCATGCTTAATTTATAAATCTGATGTCACAACTTCTTCAAACTTGGAATCATTTTGAATGCGGACATTATGCTAACAAGTAGAAAACATCATTGACAGCCCTTGGGACAGAGTGCAGCGAAAATAAAGGCACAAAATATGCAGTCTATTCTATGTCTGCAGGGGTATTTAAAGACTTTAAAGACTCCTACTCACATATATATGTATGTATATTAAAATATTCCAAAATCAGTGGGGAAAAAATTCCCTGAAATCTGACATAGTTCTAACCTGAAGCATGTTCGCCTGTGAGATATTCAACCACTCTGTATGGAAGATGGAAGAGGACAGAGGATGTTAAATAAACAGGCTATATTTTCATGAAGGATGCATCCAAAGCTAGATTAATTCTACTTTTAACAGTGGTACTTTGCTCAAGGCAAGAAACAATGTTTGCAGTGGTCTTCCGAATTTCAAAGCAAGAGCGATTTCTACTTTAGAGATTAAGTCAGTAACTTAATTTTTCATTTATTAGGAAGATAAATCTTCAGTTTAAGAAGTTTAAATGGTAAAATACTTTGAAAACTATTTTCACCTTGTGGTTCCCTGTTAGATTTCTGGTGAGACATTGCCCCCTACTCCCTGCCCCACTGGTCAGCGATAGTGGTGGAGTGAAGCAAAGCAATGATGATATAGTCAATGAACTACAAAGTTCTGAGAACGGATCCAATGGAAACTCGCTAGCTCATTAGCTATTTAACTGTGGACTGAGAAGTACTTTCAAATATTTGTAGCCCTCCAACATCTTTTGCATTCCAGAAAATGCTGATCATAACCCTTGAAACATCTTTTCAATGTTGTCTACTTCTTCACCTACTAAAAGTTAATGAGCTTTATGCTAGCTCACAGATATAAATGTCTGGTTTTTAATGTATACATTACATTTAGGAAAAGATGCAAAGAAATAAGCATAAAAGCACTGTGCACAAAAGGAATGTTTAATATTCCAAGCCCTCATTAACATTCTAGAGGTTAAGAATATGCACTTCATTATTCCTGTGCTTGAGGTTGCTCTGATATTTACATAAACGGAATGCTGTTTTTCACATAAATCATTATATCTTGTTATAAAATGCTTATTTTTCCCCTGTCTCTTTGGTTTCTTTGTTATTTTAAGACAAAAAGTTTCCAAGTGCATAGTGATTTACATAAAGAAAATTCTGCAACTCTCCTCATTGCTAAAACTTTCAGCACTTAACCCCTGACATGAAGCCATTTCATTTCGTAAGTTGCCTGCAGTAACAGCTAATAACTCAGTGGCCGTCTTAGAGCAGAGATGAAAGGCTCCCAGTAGTGCTGTAAGCTGCTGCAATAACATCTAGAGATGGGTATGGAGAATCGCTTCCTGATTCTAGGAGTAATTAACTTACACAAGAGGAGATATTCTCAACAGATAGACTTAGTGCACAGAACTTACAAATATGCAACACTTGCATAATTGCATGACATAATTAAAGAGCTGTGATATACTTTCTTAATAATTATGCATTGCACAGGTTTATTTTTCTATTTTGAAGGGAGAATTCACCCTGCAGATCTGACAAACACTGAAAACCTGAAGGAAATCAGAGGACTGGACTATCATAATCACCTATGTGAAGTCCCTATTTTTTTTCTGCCACCATCATAGTTTCATAGGAGAATGTCTTTGTTCACAAAAAATAACCTTACTTTGTTGGGTACTCTAGGACATCATGCCACAATCAAAGATGAGTGGAATCTGGGGGAATACCCTTACCTACTACTGACAACATTTCTCTAAATATTGTTAAAACAAACATACAAAAATTTAGAAATAGTTAGCCATGATCTGGAACCTGGCTTCACAGATTTTAAAGGAAATAAATGTGTTTAAGGTTTCTTCCTTATGTTGACATGTTTGTTCTAGCAAACTTTCCTCCTGATCTATTTTTATTCTATGCTATTCTGTTCTGATCTGTTCTTTCCTGTCCTGTCCTATCCTATCTTATCCTGTTCTCCATACATTTATCTCCTCTTATAATTTCAGCAAATTCCTAAGGATTTCAATTCTTTTCCACAAACCTCTCCCCTTCCAGGGGTTACAAATGTGTCTGTCTATTTAGTGTCTTTCCTGACCTTTGACCTGCTGGAGATGCAAACCACTTACTACCGAAGCTTCTCTAGATTCCAGCTGGTTTATCTGCACTGCCTCTGTGCTGTGGCAGGTAATTAAATGCTCCAAGTTGGCTGGATCATAGTACTCAAGACCCTTTCCATGAGGGTCAGAATTTACATTTAAATCTGAGGGCTTAAAGCAAAATAGATTTTGCTCCAAAAGTAGTAGGTCTCAGTCATGAGTTGAAGGTCTTTTTTAAAGAAAAAAATGTTTATTTAGGAATTGGAGAGAAGACTCAGTGGTTAAAGCATTGGCTACCCTTGCAGAAGACTATGGTTTGAAGTTCATCACCCACATCGCAGCTAATAACCATCTTTGACTCCAGTTCCAGCGGATACCCTCGTTTGTTCTCTATGGTATTACATGACACAGGTTCAGTTATGTACATATAGGTAAAACATCCCCACACATAAAATAAATAAACAAATAAATAAATAGAAATGTTTATGTATTATTTCATGTAATTAAATACAGGGTGCTATTTGGTTGTGAAGTAATGTTGCCATTCACATAACTCTTTTTTTAAGTGTTGTGTTGTAGATACATGTTTCTCTCTGAGGTTTTTTTACTATTGGTTCATTCAGTGGCAAGCCCCACCCTCTGACCAATAAGGGGCCAGGTAGGCAGGGAGAAAGGAGAGGAAAATATGGCGATGAGTCGTGGCAAGGGGCACTGAGAATACTCAAAGCCATGTCCCAGCCCCAAATCCACAGAGGGCCTGGACACAAACAGTTGCATCCAAAGAACTGTGTGAGTGGGTCCCGGACTTTGCCAAGGAAATGGCAGACGGTGGCCGACCATATGTTTAAACAATAACCTTGTGAGTTTCCCTAAATAAATCAGTCTCTCTGAATGGAAGACCAGTTTCCATTTTATTCTGCCAGATTGACCAGGAGCCGCTGCTAAGGTGTGGAAAATAAATTTCATGAGACAATTGACACTGTGAGCAGGATCTGGCTCACACAAATGGAAAAATAGCACTAGCTGCTCTGGCAGCAGACCTGCAAGGGGGAATGCAGACAAATGCAGTTTTGGCATTGCTGATACAGTGGATCCTCAAGTGTCTAATTGAGATAATGTCACCAAAGCCAGCAATGTCTGGGGTAGAAATCCCAGGATGGAAGACTTGTTCCTGGCATGGGGTGGCACATTTACTGAGCCACTGGGCATCGCCACAGGATTATGGTGATACTCTGAAAACAACAGACGGTCTGAGGCAGACTTTAAAAACTCTGCTGGATGGGAAAAAGCCAAGACTCCAACGGGTGATGGCTGAGGCATCATGGCCTCTGTTATGTGTGATAAAAAAAAAAAAATATTCCAAACAGAGATTATAGCCCAGAGAGAGACTGAAGAGTTAAGAGAGAGATTAAAATGAGAGAAGGAAATAAGATTGGCTTTTACTGCATTAGTCACTGACCTCACTGATACATAAAATAAAAAGGAAATAAAAGCCCAGAGTATATCAGCTGAGGACCCACAGAGAAAACAGACAATGAACAGGAAGGAAGCAACCCAGAACAAGCTTAAAATGCCTCTCAGGTTCTACCAGTAATACAAAAAAAAAAAAAAAAAAAAGAAAAAAGAAAAAATCCAAATGTCAACATGCTGATGGAGGCCTTAACAAGCATAAGGATTTAATGAATAAAGGGCTTTTGGCCCTAGAGCTGCTGGAATTAGGGAGGACATTCAACTAAGCTGCAAAAGAGCCTGTCATCACCTGGCTCCTGAGAATATGGGACAGAAGAGCAGGTGATATTAAATTGAGTGCTACAGACGCAGGACAGCTGAGCAACGTAACCACTCATCCCTCCTTGAGATTTAAGTTGCATAACCTGGGGCAATACAAGGGAAAATAGTCTCTGCTGAACTAGCTTGTGCCTACCACTGCTTATCACTAGTGGAGATTCCTAAAGATTTCAGGAGCTGGAGCATGATATGAGAAGGAAAGGTGCTGTTAAGAGAACTTGGTATGAGGAAAGCAATGTACGGTACCGCATTCACTGGACCAGATGGGACTGTGTTCACTAGAGATTTAATGAGGGACTTCATTAAACAGGGACCTCGAAATTGGTATAAAGATTGAACATCTGTACTGAGACCTCTAGTGGGACAAGATCTTTACAAGGTAGGAGAGGCCTTGACAAATTTAAACAACCTAGACCAGCATGTAAAGTATGTCTGTAGAAAAATAAAACAACCTAAAGGATGTATAAGAGAGGCAAAACAGAAAAGGAGGTCTGCTTGGGTTACTCATAGGCAAATGTGATGAGACTTGTGTTTGGCCCAAGTTCCTAAAGAAAAGATTGATAAAAAGCCAAGTTCTATGCTAAAGCAACTCTGGGAAGCCTTAAGCCCTGAGAAACAGTTCACAAAAGGTACACAGAGGATAAAGATTATCCCAGGGGTGGATACAACCCCCCCCAGAGTAAACAGGGTACATTTCTCCCCTGTGACTGGGTTTTCAAGGGGTGGAGACAGTTTGCCTGGCCAGGGCCTTGCCCAACAGCCAGGTGTGGTCAGGGGAGAGACTAGGTACAGTTAGGGCCAGGAATCAGAGAGTCTCCCACCTCTGGGAAACCACAGGAAGAAGATCCCTCCTTGGGGAGAAGGCTCATCCCTCCTTGGTCCTATGTAGGACCAAGCAGTTTGTGCCAGCCCCAATGAGGAGACCAAGGATAAAGGAATGCATGGAAGCTCCATGTGAGAACTTTGGGACATGAAATGGATTCCTGACAACTACAGACAGTAAAGGACTGGCTAATTTTCCATGCTATATTAGACCTTGTGTGTGTATTTGCAGATATGAAACCCAGTTGAGAGATGTCAAGTACACCTGAAAAAAACAAGAATGGAATGTAACTCGTACAGGGTAAAATATAGCTGTGAAATTCGAGGGGCTCTATAGTCCTAGGCCTATAGATGTCAAAGAGCAAAGGGGATACTTTATATGATTGTTAACTAGCAATTCCAATACCAGGCATGGGTTGACCATCCCTATGAGCTGTTGGCCAAGGGAGCCTTGGAAGCATCCTTCTACCAAAACAAAAGGCAGTTGCCACATTGAAATGCTGGTTGCAAACTGGAAGTGGACGATAAGGCCCTATTACTGAAGATGTGACATGGCTTGAGCATGGAAAGAGAGATCTACCTGGGAATAAGCTGAAAACTCCCTACAAATGAATGGCTGGCCTTCATAGTGCTAGAGGATGCTATGCAGACCGCTATGGGAGAATGGTCCTGAAAGCTTAGTGACAGATCTTGCATGTTTCACTGTCAGATGTCTCTACAGGTGTAATAGAGACTCATCTGGTATGTGCACTCTCAGCATATTTATAATTTGGCTTAGGGCCTGCTCTTCAGAGAGAAAACGCATGTGTGATATGAGGAAAAAACGTTGACTCCCGATGGTATTAGAGGAAGTTCTAGGCCCCAGTAGAGACACTATTATGATTGTTTGTGAGGTGAATATGATACATCTACTTAGGTACTGTCTAAACATTTGTGTTTGTGATGGTTTATGTGGATGTTACTGCTTTCCTTTATGGCTATTATTGTGTTGTTATGTTTTGTTTGTTTTCCATAGATAAAGGAGTGGAGTGTGTTGTAGATACATGTTTCTCTCTGAGGTTTTTTTTTTGTTGTTGTTGTTACTATTGTTCATTTAGCCGCAAGTCCTGTCCTCTGAGCAATAAGGGGACAAGAAAGCGGGGAGAGGAGAGGAGAACACGGCGGGGAGTCAAGGGCACTGAGAATACTCAAAGCCACGTTGGAGGAAAGTACCCCGACCCCAAGCCCACAGAGTGCCAGGACTCAGATGGCGGTGTCCAAAGAATCGTGTGAGTGAGAACAAAATTCAGCCAGGGAATGGAACAGGAGATGCATGCCACCGTGGCTGGATTTGCCAAAGAAATGGTGGGCCATATGTTTAAATAATAACTTTGTGAGTTGCCCTAAATAAATCAGTCTCTCTGAATGGAAGACCAGTTTCCGTTTTCTTCTGCCAGATTGACCAGACCCTGCCTGCTAAGGAAAATAAATTTGATGAGACAAGTGCCAATGTTGACTTTATCACCATACTTCTTGATTTAAAAAAATACATTTTTTACTGAATTGTTGTACACCCT
The DNA here is from genome assembly GCA_035773235.1 of Eospalax fontanierii. Classification (NCBI taxonomy): domain Eukaryota; kingdom Metazoa; phylum Chordata; class Mammalia; order Rodentia; family Spalacidae; genus Eospalax; species Eospalax fontanierii. Next base: position 27,685,157 of record CM069538.1, on the reverse strand, counting down.
GCAAAGAAATGGGGAAATGGGTAAGAAACCCCAGGCTTAACTGAGGAACTATTGGAAGCTGATTGCTGTTGAGAGAGGAAGTGTGGTGTTCTTTAAGGGAGAGATGTTAGTTATGCTGACCAGACTCCAATGGATGAACTCACACTGAGGGACATCTGGGGACACAAACTTGACTTGATAAGCCCTAACGTATATGACAGAATGCATAGGGATCTTTTTCAAAGTAAACACTGGTCTCCTATAAGCAATAAAAAACATGCCAACAGACAGCCACTGTACATTATACACTGGAGCAGCAGCTGTTATGTATTGGGACTACTGCACATCTGTCCATCCCAGAAATCTTGGACTTGGCTGTCTCCATCATCACAGGCATAATTAACATCTTCTTAAATCTCTTTGAAAATCCTTTTACATGGATGGTGTATTAGTTAATTTTCTGTTAACATAATAAAATACCATGACCAAAAGCAACTTATAGAAGGGTTTATTTTGCATTACTGTTTCAGAGGGAGAGTTTGTAATAGCAGGTGAAGCATGGCAGCAGGCATCAGCTGGAGCACACTATGGTGATCACATTTCACCACGTGGGCAGCTCAGTGGGGTGAGGGTACAAACTCTCAAAGCCCACACTCAGTGACATAATTTCTACAGTAAGGCTTCAAGTCCTAAAAGCTCTATTAGCTCCACAAAAGAGCTGCTAACTTGGGACCAAGGGGTCAAATATGTGTCTATCCAATAAATTTATCATTGAAACCGCCACTTATAGATAGATACTTAGATAGATAGATAGATAGATAGATAGATAGATAGATAGATTGATACACACACACATACATACATACACACATAAATACATTCAGAGATTCATAGATATATGATAGACAGGTTTCACTTATGATTAATTCATATAAATGTTTTATATATGTGTATATATATATACATAATCACTAGATTTTTGTATATGAAGGATAATAAAGATAGAGATGGAGATACACAATCTTAGTGGTCTATTTTTCTGGAATTGTGCTGACAAAAATCCACACTTACTTCTCCCTGGTTTTATAACTATTTTCAAAACTTTTCTCAAGAAGAGTGTGGTTAGAGAGATGGCTCACACGGGCTACTCTTGCAGAGCTAGGTTCAGTTTCCATCACCCACATAGGGATGAGCAACCATCCTCAACTCCAGTTCCAGGGTTTCCAGCACCCTCTTCTGTCCTCCACAGTCATTGCACACATCAGCCCACATACATGCAGGCAAAATCACACATACATTTAAAAATAATAATAAAAAATTTAAAAAGCAGAGCAGACCCACAATAACAACTTCTTTGGGTAAACACAGCAGATCTAGGAAGAAACATATGCACATGAGTATGTCTCACATGGGGCAGTTTCGATTCCTGAGGAATTCATTACCTTTGGGGCATAACCTCAGCTAACAAATTCCACTCTAAGGGAAAAATGAGGCCTCCTGTCCCTAAGCTTTAAAACCCAGTTAGTGTCTTTCTTGCTTGAATGATAATGAAGCTCCTTGCTGTGTTGGGGAATAATTCATATTTCACTCGAAACGATAACATGAAATCTAAGCCACATTGGCAAAAAGAACAAGACATTTTAATGTTTAATTTAACTGGAAATTTAGTAAACTAGGTAACACAAGAATGTCAAATATTATAAAACTGTTTCTTCTGTGATTAGAACAGGCCTGTCCTTTTCAGTATATTGACTTCAACTTCTGGCTGGTAATAATGAGGTTACTGCTGTTATAAGTTACCTATTCAAAGGTAATAATGTCTAAAGGAAGAATAGAAAGTAGTTTTGGTCATGTTTTCAATAAAGGTTCACATGTAATATGTTTTTCTCTGCTACCTTGCTTATGAAATACTCTCATCATCAACAACTAGTTTTATGACACATCAAAAGAGCACTAGCTTCAGACTATAATAGTTTATATATATATTTATCTGAATTTACTCCCATAGCCAGGACCACTGGTCCAAATTACAGGAGAGTGGAGGATATTTAGGATACTAAAGAGGTAGGACTGGGCATTATCTCATCCGCCACAGGTTATAGACCGACTTCTGAAGGTTTGTGATGAGAGGCAAAAATATTTGACACAGAGTAACAAGCAGTTAAGTTACTAGAAGTTCGATATGTCAAGAGAATTAAAAGATCAAAAATATGAGAAAAAGCATTGAAGAGAATTTTAAGGACTTGGAACTTTTCTGTGGAAGCAAAGAAAAGACATTAAAGCTTTTAAAGTTTGGTGGTGGTGGTAATAAAAAGGAACAGCTCCATCTATAGTTAAAAAATAATAAAAGAAAGCTGCCTTGGAAAGGTGTTCTGCCTGAATGAGTGTAGCAGACTGTGGGTGGAATGGAAACAGGGAGGAAGAGAGTGAAAGGATTTTAAAGATAATCAGGGGCTATGTAGCAGATCTGGGCATATACTGGCAAGCATAAGAAACAGTTGATTTTTGTGTACTGCTGACTCAGGCTTCAGGAGATGAATTAAGAGTCTAGATAGGAAATTAGAAACTAGTAACATGTAGAAGGAAATGGGATGAAATAAAACACTTTAAGAAATTAGAAGATCAGAGGTTGAGCCATAAGATGCACCAAAATTTAAGGAAGAAGCGGGAAAAAAACAGAAAAGTGCATGAAAGAATAGAGAAGTGAGTGGGAGACTCAGAAAATGTGTTGCAAAGAAGCTGGTAGAAGATAATACCCAGAATCAAAAAATGCTTAGGATGCCAGAGAAAATTAAGGACCAAAATTCTCTATTGGAATCAAGAGAAGAAGGAAGGGAAGGAAAGAAGATACTAAGCATCTTGGGAGAACATTTCCAAGGTAGTAACTTGATTGATGTTGAGAGGTCATTTGCAAGTGAACAAATATCCTATCTCTATGATCTTGTTTGGGAAAGAACAGGTGAAAGAGGTCTGATGGCCCAAAGCCATTCAGTCAAAGGCTGGTTTTCATTTTAATAAAGTTGGAAAGGGGTAGGGAGATGGTTCAATGAGTAAAAACTCTTGCTCTTCAAGGACCTGAGTTCAACTCCTTAGCCCCATACAAAAAGCAGAGTATGGCTAGTCCTGCCTATAACTGCAATCTGGTGGCAGAGATAGGCAGACACCGAGAGCTTCCAGTCAGTCTAGCTGAAACACCTGTCTGCGTCAGTGAAGGATTTTATCCCAGGGCAAGAAAGCAAAAAACAACAGAAGACACATTCTGCTCTGCCTCCACATACATTCCTCCACACTTTTGTCTATGTACGAGATTCTGAACAACGCACAAAGAATTAAAGATGAAAGGGATGTTTTGTCTAGATATCTTCAATAATTATAACCACATTGGAGCAACTAAATAACCTGACATACTCTAGTCAAGAGTTTCTGAACTTGAGATCCTGGGATTTCAATCCTGTGCTCTGTACAGTGTACCTACTGTACTTTCACAGAGATCTCTGTACTGATTTTCCACTGAGAAGAGGCACAAACCAAGGAATATTAGCATGCCTTTTTAGAAGTGCCAGGCAGCTCCCGCAAGGAAGGAGCAGCAGTAACCACTGTGAACAAATGGAAAAGCAGCCTGAGGCCAAGCACAGTACCTTTTGGCAATGTATCTTCTAGCACAATGTGAGTGGTTTGATCTCTCAATCAATCTCTCCTCTATAACTGCGTCATAAATAACTACAAAGGCTCCTTCCCCTGGACAGAAAGATAGTTCTGCAAAGGGCAAAGAAACACTGATTTTATGGGTTCCTTTGAAGGCATTTGTATCCTTTCATGGCTTTGAATTTGTCCTCTAGATAGTACTGGATAACAGGATTAATAGTACATATAACCAGCATTTTTAGATTTTATAGGAATCTAAGAATAGCAGTTAAAGAAGAAAGCCTGTTCTCTAAGCTTTGAAGGACCATTATCTTCCAGTACCTATTTAATTCCAGAGCACACGCCCATAAACAGACAGACACATATACACATAATTTTAAAAAGTAAAAATACTTACCTTGTTAAAACTAAACTAGTAGAACATATCAAAGAATAATACATAAGTGTTATTCAATACATATATATTTTTTAGTTCCCAACTAAAGAGAGGATATCACTGGTACTTAGTACAAGTGCTTTTAATTTAGACAAATATAATTCAAGTCTCAAATCTGCAAGTAATGAAGGAATCCAGTTAGCTTTTCTGTGCTTTATTGTCATCACCAATGAATGAAACCTTTACTACTAATGTCACTACATTTTGAGAGGATTAGATAACATGACATGGAAACATTGCTTACATTATGTAGGTGCTCAGAAAATATATACCAAATGAATTTTTAGGTCTATGTGTAACTAAAAAGATGGCATGCATAGACAAAAAAAATTAGGCTGAGTAACCAAAAGAAATTAAGCAATGTTTTCATTCCAAACCTAAAGAAAAAACATAAATTATCAGATAAATGTGCTAAAAACAAACAAACAAACAGAGAAACAACTTTTAAGTCCCTGCAAACACCCTCTCAGCTCTGAAAACTACTCCTTCTCTGTTTCTGGCTTCAGTGCATGGCTCAGACCTGTGAGTTCCACCAGCCAGATCTATCAGTCAACCTGATCACTAGCAGCCAACAAACCCCTTTGTTGCTCCCAGATCTTGAGGATCTTGAGCCTCAGTCTCAAACGTTGCATCTATTTTTAGCTGACCTGAGACCAATTTCTATACTTCGTTTGTACCTAAACATATAGTGACCCTAAGACTAATGTTCAAACACCACTAATCAGGGCCATAACTTGACAATTTGGGGAAACAGCAAACAAAGATACAAACACCTAATCCAAAAAGACAGGATCACCTACCCAAACCAAGTTACACCATCAGCAACACAAGTCCAGATGCTTAGGTCTCACTGGAGAAAACACAAACAACCAGAGGAAGAAAGACAATATGTCTCCACAAATTAGCATCCCATCGTAACGTTTCTGAGAATGACAACCTAACTGATGCACAATACAATGATTTTGAAATAGCAATTATAAATTTCATCAAGGAACTTCAAGAGAATATGAATAAAAGACTAAATGTGGCAATTTATAAAATTAACACAGAAAAATCAGTAGCCTTGCTATATACCAACAACAATCATACTGAGAAAGAAATTCAGGAAATGACCCCATTAATAATAGCCTCAGAAAACATAAAATATCTTGGAATAAATCTAACCAAGGAAGTAAAGGACTTGTATAATAAAAACTTTAAGATATCCAAAAATAAAACTGAAGAAGATATCAGAAAGAAAGATCTAGACTTCATATTGTAAAAATGGCCATTTTCCCCAAAGCAGTATACAAATTAAATGGAATACCTATTAAAATTCTAATGCAAATATCAATGAAAATGAAAAAATCTAAAAATTAAAGTAATCTAAAAAATTAAAATTCATGTAGAGGGTTGGAGAGACGGCTCAGTGGTTGCTCTTTCAGAAGATCCAGGTTGAATTCCCAGCACCCACACAGCAGCTAAAAACCATCTGTAACTCCAGTTCCATGGGATCTGATACCCTCTTCTGACACTTGAAAAGTCTCAGGGTTGTCAAGTGTCAAATTTGTTTAGGTATGTTTTATTTTCCAGTGTCCTTTGACATATGTATGAGATTTTCACAAATATAATAAACTACTACAAATTTACAATTCTAAATGATTAAATTTTCACATTTTCTAGTTTCAGTCTTTTTATTGTCACTGATTAGAAGTTTAGTAAACATCTAATAAGTATAGAAGGCAAGTCTGGATCTAAATAAATGCTTCATTCATAGTAGATTTCTAGAGTTTTAAGAAATTCCAATACTTTTAAAATTTTAAACTGTCAATAGACAGCTCCTTATAGTTTGTGTAACCTGTGTGTGTGTGTGTGTGTGTGTGTGTGAAATTTAAAATTCTCATCTAAAAGTTAATATGATTTGTGAAGATGTTCAAACCTCATTTCACAGCAGAGACGTAAGCAATGTGAGCAAACGGAGTACAAATATCATGGCTATACCATGGAATTTACATAAGGGTCATAGCAAATACTTAATTATGCACATCCGCATGTAATGGAGTCATCCCTCAGTGTGATAGGCAGTTAGCCTCAGAACAGTCACCCAAACCAAAATCTAACAGTGCTCATGTCCTGTATGTAAAATGCTAGAAAATTTCTACACACAACTCATGTAGTTCTTCCTATGTCATCCTCCAATTAATACCATAACTGATATTTAAGTCATAAGTACACTGCTGTTTCTCTGTATTGGTTATACAATGATGAGGGGAAAAAAGTCTATACCTGTTCTAAGTAGAGATTTTTGTTTGTTTGTTTTTGATCCATGGTTGTTTGAGTTCCTAAGATGTGAATTTTTAGTTTTACTCAGTTGTTTAATCCACGGTTGTATGAGCTCCTAAGATGTGAAATTTTTAGTTCAGAGGAGTGACTTTACTCAATCGTTTGACCTATTTAATTGATAAAATATCATGCTACTGAAAGAATACAATTTACCTTCATCTTGACCTCAGTCCCTTTGAAGAGAATGCATAATCAGCCCTATTTCAACATGCACATGGAATCTAGCCCAAGGACCCCTTAGCACTGAGAATAAGTACACCTGCCATTTGTAGAGTGTAGTTAGCTGCTCTTACAGGGCTTCACAGAACAGAAGTTAGTATTTTTACTTCTCGTTTCCTTTCTCTTTTGCATGACAAGGATGTTTCCTTCACATGAAAGTTCTGCCACATTACTAATCTTAGAAATTAAGTAATTGATTTTGTCAGTTTTCGGTTTGTCACATTATTTACAAACTACTCAACTTTTACCCCATATTTATGATGCTGTTTTACTTGATTTCATATCTTAACTATGAGATCATCATTTATGTGGTCAGAAATCCCTTTCTTTGTGTGGACATGAGCATGCATAATTATACTATTATACTAGAGGCAGCAAGAGAAAATACATGCAATTTTAAAAACTGCATGTAAAAAGTTTTTACAAAGCAGTAAATGTCACAGGCAAAGTCAAAGGCAGATGGTCAGGTAAAAGTCAATTGACAGCTTTATGATTGTGTTAGTTTCTTTTCTCATCATTGTGAACAAATGCCTAATCAATAACTAAATCAATAAATACATAAATAAATAACAAGATTTAAGGGAGAAGAATTTATTTAGGCTCACAGTTTAAGAATCTAGCCCACTGTGACCAGGAAGGCATGGTCACAGAGCAGCCTTCAGCTGTGCTGTGCTGGCTGGAGTGGGGGACTGCCTGCTCACACTTGGGCAGATCTGGAGGCAGAGGGGGAAATGCCATTGCTTCTCGGCTTTTGTTATTTATCCATCATACTAGATACTAAGGCCTTTCGGATAGGTTGGTGCCACAAGGATTTAGGTTAAGTTTTACCTTCTCCTTTAATCCTTTCTGGAAAGGACCTCACTGACACACCCAAAATTGTGCCTCATTAATGTTCTATGCATTTTTTCAATTGCTTTTATTTTATTCTTTATTAGAACTTGAGAATTTCATACAATGTGATAAGAACATAGCCACCCCCTTAGTGCAAACTCTTCTTTCCTAACTATTCAAGGTTGTGTCCTCTCTTCTTTTTTTTCAGAAAAATACAGTGTACATGTATGAATGTTATGCCTATACGTATGTAAGGGCACCTCTGTCATGTAGTGCCCACGAAGGGCAGAAGAGGGCATAGGATCCTCTGCAACTTGAGTTAAGAATAGTTGTTAGCCACTGTGTGGGTGTTGGAATTTAAATCCTGGTCTTCTGCAAGAACAGATAGTGCTCTTAACCACTGAGCTGCCTCTCCAGGCCTTGTGTCCTCTTTGTTATTTTTAAACCCATTGAATGAAAGTTTTCTTTTTCTGGAAGTTCAGGGTAATAGCTGACCAAACATTTGTCAAGTGTTTGGGGTGCAGAGATAGAAAAAAAAAAGTGAGCCAGGCTCATTAGTGAATGAAGGGAAAAAGTATCAAATTTAGTAAATGATAAAAAGTGTTTCTGTTGCAAGTCAGAAAGACTTATAACTGTACTCATAAATTGGTACATTTGTCAACTCTCTTCAGAGAAGCCCCTTGTGGCAATAGAAGACAATTGCCAACGAGACCCACAACTAGTCAAAGTGCAGAGAATAAAAGACTGCACAATGCTCAGGCCTGGATAACTCTATCACACCCTTTCTTCCCAAGGCCCAGGATCATTGCAGAAGATGGAAGGGAAAGGTTGTACAAGCAAGAGGCAGTGAATAACTACAAGAAAACAGTAGTTTCTGGACATAACAGGGCAGGTATGCCATAAGAGTGGTTGTGGCAGCATGCACAAGACCTGTACAAACTCAAGTTAGACAAAACCCCAGTACAGAGAGATGAGGTGGGCAAGATATCCAACTCCCAGACATGTCTTAATCCAATCAAGTAGACATTAGAAATTGGCCATCAAGTGATATTTCTAGTTATTTTACTCTCTTTTTTTTCTCGCTCTCTCTTTCTTTCTATGTGTGTGTGTGTGTGTAATGATATAGGTTTTAACACAAAAATGTCATATGTAAACATAGAATTTAAGCTAATCTCTAATGACACAGCCACATCCTCATAGCTAACAATGTTCAATATTTGTACATCCTGTGACATGGTATACAAATATTTTTCCAAGATTGTTGGTATACGCTGTTGCTAGTGGTTTGCATGATGGTTTGCAATGTTACCTTGTCTCATCACTGCAAGATAGAAACCACAGGAAAAGACATCTAGCAGTGTGAGTAGTATCAAATCGTAAAACATGAAGAAGATGGGCAGAAAAATCAATAAAGCTATGAACAGTTCACAGAGAAACAAATCCTTCAATATATGAAAGGATACTCAACTTCAGAGAAAATAAGGCGAAACGGAAATTAAAACTACACTGTGGGGCCATTTTTCAATGATCGGAAAGGCAAAAATATTCAAGCTTGATAACAGATTTCACTGGTAAAGCAGGAAAGATGCAGGCATTGCTTCATATCGCTCTTGCAAAGACAGATGGCACAGAACTCTGGGAGGGAATTTGGCAGCATTTATCAAAATTGCATATGAATTTAATCTTTGATCTAGCAATCCTGCCTCTGGAAGATATCTTTAATGTGCATCTGCAATCATGCAAAATGATATAGGTATAAAGATTTTATCTGAGGATTATTAGTAAAACTGAAAGATAAAAAAAAATCATCTACATTTCCATTAATAGGTGTTACGTAAACTTGGTATATCCACAATGTTCTCTACAGGAGAGCTCTACTCATTATAAAGGCCTAGAAGTAAAGACAAGTCAGACCAACAAACACCAATGTATTCTAAAAAATTCAATCTCTAAATACTGTTTTCAACGATGAAAACAAGCATCTCACAGAAATATCGATTGCTAGGTCAATACCAGGATATTAAGAAGGTAAATTGAGGATAGGTTTATAAAGAATTATCATTGACTGATGGAAACATGTTGAAAGAACACAAGAAGCAACTATAAAGCTCTTACAAGTCTGGAAGTCTCAAGGAGGATAATGCTAACAGGGATGAAATAAACATTAAAGATATTGTTATACAAAGTGATACTTTTTGTTTTTCTTTTATGAGATAAGGTTTCCACATAGCTCAAACTGGAGTGTGCAAGACGATGCAGACTAGGCCAGCCTCAATTTGTCTTTAAGTAAAATGACACAAATTTATAAAGGGAAGTTTCTTTGGTGAACTGTGAGTGTTTGGATAGAAAGTTCTTGTTAAGTCCTAGATTTTGTGAAGACAAAAATCCAAGCAAGCTAAGATTCCAGAAGGCCCAAAAAATCTAAATGACAAGAAAAAATAAAAAAGAACAAAAGTCTGGGTGAATTGAGAGAAATCCAGAGGGAAGAATATGGAGAAGAAATTTTTTCAGAAGATGAGAAAGACCAAGCTAAATCATCTGTCAGGCTCTGAATCTCATCCCCTACCTGCATCAGAATCTTGCTTGTCCGCATTTCCTTAGGGACATCTGATAGTTCCCTATACCCTACTTTGGGTGGATTTTTATTCCGTATAACCCAAAGAGACATAATGTTAATACTAGGATTCATTCTAAGCACAGTAACTACAGAGTGAAATTTCTAGGTGCAGGAGGGTCCAGTAGAACTCTGCCTGCCAACAGGGGTACAAAGCAGTCACCTCAAGCACAGACGTGAAGGCTAGAGAGAGAGTACTGTGGGAGCATGGCAGAAATGGCAGAAGTCCAGCCCAGAGTAAAGGACATATGTACAAAATGTAGCTTTGAGGCATAGTTGACAGCTTTACTAATCTTGATGTGAAAGATTAAGGAAAATGGAGTAATAAAGAAGGATTTTCAACTTTCTGATTTTAATGCTTGGATGGATGATGGTATCATTAACAAAACATAAGTCGGAGAAAGGTTCATAAGAAGAGTTCTATTTTTTGATAAGTTTGACAAGCCTATGATTCAGTCAAGCAGAGCTGCTAAATAGCATTTAAATGTATGACTGAGGAACTCAGAAAATTCTATAATAGAAATGTCACTTTGAGGAGTGTAGTCCACTAGAGAATATTTAGAATCAAGGAACTGTTAGTATAAGAGCACAGAGGATGGAAGAGCCAAGATAGAGTCCCAGGAACCTAGGGGATCAGAGGAATAGCTAAACAACCATTTGTAAGGATTAGGAATGCGGAGATAGAAAAAAAATGAGAGCCAGGAGCATTAGTGAAAGAAAGGAGGTAATGCAGAATTTAATGAATGACAAAAAGTGCCCTTGAAGAATGTCAGGAAAGAAGTCCTCTGTGAGAGGACTCTCGAGCAGAAGGATTCTCAGGGACTGTCCTCAGCTACACTGAGGAGGTTAAGAGACAGTTGTGCTTGTGCTGACTGAGGGAGTATGTTAGTTGTGGAGTAGCATGATAAAATGCATCAAAACAAAGGATATTCGAAACTGTATGTCTGATGGAATCCCAAGTATGCAGGCGATTACCTGAAACACTTGTAAATCTGACAGTCAGCTGAATAAGAATACAGACATACTAGAACAGGTCAAGTCAATAAGATCACCTCTTTAATCTTCCCTGCTCCTTCTTGATTTATTTTCTAAAGATCTTTTTGTTTCCAGCCGTTGCTGACTTACTGTGACTTTGGGTAACATCACTTAATCATTATTAGTCAATAATTAATGCAGGTCCTTTACAAGATGAAAGTGCCCAAGATGCTTTAAAAGTCTTACTTCAACAGCAATATTATATTACATATTCCTTAAATTTGCATCCATGTCTGCCCTTTAAAGACAATAAACCATAAGTTGTCAAAGGAAAAGGACATTAAAATTGAATTTGGTCCATCTGAACCAGTGGTACATAATAGTATTATTTCATAAATGTAATAAACATATTATCTTGTAAGAACATATCCAAATTAAAAATTACATAACAGAAAATAAATAGAAGAGCTAAAAGTCTATGAAGACATCAAATAGGTCATCTGAAACAATGACTTTTTAATTCTCTGTGGAAAGTTTTACAGGGCTCTTTCATCAGTAAGTGGACCCGGTGTCACATGTATTGTGCAGATGTTGTGCTATACTAGTGACAGTTACCACTTGTTAAACTCTTACTGTGTGTGAGGCCTCATTCTGGGTACTTTTGTTATATTCATTGACCTAAACTTCATAGAATCACGTACGGAAGGGTTCTACAATCTAGTCATGCAAGTATAGAACTTCATGTTTATAAGTCCACATGTGGAAGGAGAACTTCAGTCCTTACCCAAAATGATTTCAAATTAAGTCAGAATACCTCTGGAGGAAATGATATTTTAAAGACCTAGTATCATACTTTGGTGTAAAGAAATTCATCACACCCTTCATAAGAGTTGATTTGGAGTAAAATATGAAAAAGCTGGAAGATGTTTATGGTATTCGAAGAAAGAAAATAAAATGAAAAAAAAAAGAAGAAGACCCAAAAGGCTTTCTTTGGTCACAAAAAGCAGTCCATGTATGTGACAAAGAGTAGTTCAAACGTTTGATAACTTTTCTGTTGTTTGTTTTTAGCAAATAGTAAGGTTGCCTTTGTAAAATTAAGTATGTATGAAAATAATGATATACCAATATTTTAACTTCAGAAAATAGCTGAGATTTGAGAGGAATCCCAGTATTCTTACCAATTTGTATTTCCAAGAGAAACTACAAAAATTCTATAATACTTTATTACCCTCTACATGCAGTTTTTAACATATTGTTTTGTGTGCGCTAACTTCTTCAAGTACCCTAAAGTGATGTGGATGCATGTAAAAGTTGCCCTTTACTTCAATCAAATAATTATTTTTCTGATGGATTTGTACAGGGAATGCAATAGAGTCACCTATGGGCCATATGCTGACATAACAGAATTTCTGGATTGTGACAGCATATGACAATGCAATACTCATAGAACTGATTAAATTTAAAAACAAGGTCTTTACAGTAGACTGGTGTCCACATAACAATAAGAGACACAAAAGCAGAGGATGATATCTATTTCATCAGAGATGGCTATCATGTACCACAGGAGTTAGAGACAGGCCTGTGCTCAGAGCCATCTGATGAGAAACTCCAGAACTATAAGACAATAAATTCCCCATAGCTTAAACTTCCCCATGCATGGCACTTACAGCTCAGACAAACAAGGCCTGAATCTCATCTTAGTCAATGACCCTGATTAATGCCTGAGACATTAGAGGGGGCAATGTGAATATAAACCAGTAAAACAGAAAGTCTGGGGTAAGATTTAATTATACAGGATAGATATAAATGTGATAATCAGGAAACAATCCTTTTTATTGATAGAATCATGCGATGGGTTTTCTGTCCACACAGTTGTATTTTTCCTGGAAACTCTAGGGGATGCTGTCATTGCTCTGTCAGGAAACAGAGGTTGTTTACAACTGCCAGCACTGAAAACTCTCCATGTCATGTTACTTACTACCAAGTAGGTAGAAAGCACAGTGCACTATTGGTAACTAAGAAGAGCTAGTATGAGCTTGTATTTACTTTTGTGTGCTTGTACATGTATTATTCATTTCAGAAGCTTTGAGATTGGAATGAATCATTTGAAACATAGAAGCAAATAGACAAGAACTCTGTGCCTTTTCTAGGACGAGAAAATATGTATCAGGCAAAAGCAGTTGACTGATGAGGTGTGGGGCACAAGCAGATGTATTTTTATTTTGTCCTCTGAAAATGGTCCTTGTATATACATATTTTTTATGCCTTGCAGCTCAAGGGCTGGTGATTATCTCATTTAAAGGAACTGCTAACCATTTCAGGAGATTGTTGAATATAATATCTGAAAATGATTTCAGAGTGTGAAAACATTTTATACACTTTGCAAATCAAATGCATTCGGCTGGAAGCGACTAGCTCATGTTGCTGGCTGTGTCTGGCATGTTTTTAATACTTAAGAGTTAGATGGGCTAATCTTTCATTTCTTTGATCACAAACAGGTGCGATTACATTGATGATCCCTGGTAAACATTCTCCTCTAACTTACGCATGTTTGAGAGTTTGAATGATGACGGGATACTTTCTGATAATGACAGAATAGTTGGAAAAATTAATGGCTCTGTTCCAATTTTATTTATCTGCTTCCAGTCATACCTAGAGCTAAGGAACACAAAAAATTTCACATGGAAATGGTCCAAAGAGAAAGTGGAATGGGTAAAATTGCAAGCAAAATTCTTCAACAAATTTTGCTTAGAGACAGTTTTAAAATAAAGCCCTAATTAGCTGATTTTGCGGAAAAATGAAGTTCTAAACAAGGCGAAAACAGACACACAGAGTCGCCAGCCTTAGGCCACTGCTTCTGCTGACAAGTTCCCAAGTGTCTGGTTGACTCTCACCACACCCCTATGAGATATGACCTTGAGACAGGCCCTGTCCTCCCAGGAATTACATCACTTAGAAATCTACAACCCTAACTCCCAGGCCACTGGAAACTCGCTCATGTTAGCTTGTGACAACGGTGGCACTGTGCACAAGACCCATGCCAACTCAACCTGACCAGGGTCCAGAGTGGAGCAAGGGAAATGGACAGCGCGCTGGTTCTAGCCTGGGAACTGTTGGAGACTGATTACGACTGGGTGAGGGACGGTAGACCTTAGGATTCTAGATCGGCTACTGACTAGACTCCGGTAGATAAGGTTGCACTGAGGACAACTGGGTACAAATGCTTGACCTGATGAGACTTAGCACGTATGATGGAATACATGAGGTCTGGTGGGGAGGGGATGGGAGAAAGGATCTAAATTTGATTAAGAATTGTTGTATGAAATATGTAAAAACCATTTAAACAAAATCTACAACTATGTTCTGTAAGGAAAATGTTAAGAACATGTTGTAAAAGACAAGTCCAATTCAGATGAAAATATTTGTGCAAAAAAAATCATATTAAAGATCATATTAAAGAACAGTATTGAAAATATACAAAGAACTCCTGAAGGTCATAGGAGATGAACATTCCATCATAAAACTCAATAAGGAATCTGAACAAATACTTCACCTGACAGGTATACATGGTCAGCCAGCAAATATTTTTGAACTTTGAGGCCTGGGGAGATGATTCAGTTTGTTAAATACAAACATGAGTACCTGAATTGGAGTTCCAGAACAACCTGAAAAAAAAAAAAAAACAGCTTGTCCCAGTCGTGTCCCCCAATAACACTGGACACATTGGTGAACTCCAGGTTCACTGCGTGACCTTACTACAAAAAATAAGGTAGAGAGTATAGGAGGAAGACATCCTACATTGACTTCTTCATGTACCCACATGAACACACATACACGAACATATACACATGTGAAAATAGACATACACACACGACAAAAACCCCTCCGTATAACATATCATAATGAAATTGTCAATTAAAATAACAATGAACTCTTATTATATGTCTGTTAGAGTGACCAAAATGTAAACAGTGATATGATGACTACAAGTCATATATTTTAAAACTATAACATATACAAAACAGAAAACCCTAATGCACACTCAAGACTTTTAGTTAATAATAGTACATCAGTATTTCCCAACGACAAAACAAGTGCTAAAATGAAATCTATTAACCTTTCCCTTGAATTTTCACGAATGTTGTACAGCACATCTTGATCATAGTTAGACCCTCTTTCTTATCCACTATCTCCCGGTAGCCCTCCTCCCTCGATTTCATGCATTCTGTCATGTATGTTGAGCTTAACAAGCCATGTTTGTGTACCCAAATGTCCCTCAGTGCAAGTCCATCTGCTGGAGCCTAATCAACCTATGTAGCATTTCTCCCTTAGAAAACTAGCTCTCCCTCACCCAGTCATCACCCATCATTTGCCAATAGTTCCTCAGCTAAGACTGGGCTTCTTATCCATTTCTGTGCTGGGATTTTTATGGAATATCTATGCTGGGATATCTATGCTGGGATTCCGTCTGTTTTGAGCTTTCATGGGTCTTGTACATGCTGTCACTGTTGCTTTAAGTTTGTATGAGAGAGGGTAGAAATTCAGTAACTTTAAAATAATATACCATTTCATATGACATTGAAAGAAGCATTTTCTAAAATTATTATGAAATAAAAGGCCATGTTTCCTCTGGATATCAAATAATTCTGTGTGGTTTATGCCTAGATTCCTATTCATTTTTTTTTCTTTCAATTTGTAGGGCCTTGACCATAACATTTAGAAATGAATGAAAAATACATTGTTTTATAACCACTTTAAATGTTTAAACTCCTTTCTTTCCATAATGTGAAATGATGGAAAATTTTCTGATGAAATAGTGAAAATCGCCATAATTAAGTTGTAGTAAGTATTTTATGCAAAAGAGATGTCAGTGTAGTTCCACTTTTCTATACTATGGTCTGATTTGTTCAGACTTCCAGCAGACTTCAGTTATAAATGTGTAGGCCTGTGGTCCATGCTCTTGGAAACTGTATGGAATATTTCCCTCTGAATTCTCTTTTCTGTTACATTTTAAAGCATTTTTTTTCCTATACTCCTCTTTAGAAACATTCAATTCAGTTAAACTCAGCAAGCATTATTTAAATATCTGCTATGAACAAAGTTCCATTGTGGACAGTGTAACTGATACAGAAACTAATAAAAATGTTTTGATAATTAACTGCAGTACAGCAGTATAGTTTGGTAGGAAGATAAATGTGACGTAAATGAAATAAATTAGTTCTAAACTATGCTGCCAAAGGTATAAAATATAATAACTAAGTGCTCTGTTTCGCATGAAGCGGAGTTATGAGAACAAGCCTATGCATGGACTATGAGACAAAAGACTGACAGGGACTCCCTGAACAGATGGTACACAAATTAGACAAAATGCCTTTGTAAAGCAGCCAATAAGAAACAGGTAACTTCAGGAATTAAAAGGGAAATCATTAATGCAATCAACATTATTTTACTACTGCATAATTCTATAAGTATGTGAATAAATTTGCATTCTTAGAAATTACTGTAGGATGTGCTTTTTAAAACTGTTTTTCTGTGGAGTTTGACTATTAGGAATATACAAGCATTGTGTATAAGAAAGGAAAGTTTCTATCATTGTAATCTGCAAGAATGAATAACTTTGGAATTAACTGTACTTGACAAATTGTCTTAGTCAGCGGAAGCACTTTCAATAGCTACAGGTCAAATTTGAATATTCAAAAAAAGGAATGTATGATTTCACACTGTTTAAACTTAAGATCTTTTTGTTCTATTTGGATATTTTATTGTAAATTATATATGTTCAAAATAAATTTTTTAGATAATAGTCTCTATTTTTCAAATAAGTATATTTTGATCTGTCTCGTACTATTTCGAGTCATCTCCCTGGATCTCCTCCCTTGATTATTTTGCCAACAGTTTTTCAGAGAAAGAGATCCTGCCTAAAGTAGATGAATTTTCTATTTGAGTCTTTATAATGGTCTTTCAAAAATTTAATCAATATCTTCTATCTCCCTATTAATTTCAATGCACTACTTATTGGGATTCATCTTTTATGCTTTAATTTTGACTGGGGGAGCTGAAAGGGCAGCTTGGTGGTTAGGAGCTCCTTGGCAGAAGACTCGGTTCTCCCAGAATGCACACGGGGACTCACAATCATCTGTAACTTCAGTTCCAGGAGTTCTAATGTGCCCTTCTCAGCAGGTAAGCGTGTAGTGCACAGATATACCCCTGGAAAACACTCATGTACACAAAATAAAAATAAATGAATATTTAATTTTTCCTTCAGTACTTTATTTTATTTTACATAAATGATTTCCAAACATATTAACAATATCATTTTTATTGCTTTCTGTTATTCTCAACGTGTCTTATAACTGTTGTCTATATTAAACCGCCTGGAGTTTTGAATTTGATAAACTATATTACACAATATTTAATTTTTATTATTTTTATTTGTATGAGTGTATTGCCTGCATGTATGTAATACATGGTATACACTGCCCACAAGTGTCAGAGAGGGCATCTGGTTCCCTACAACTGGAGTTACAGACAGTTGTTAGCTGCCATGTGAGTGCTGGGAACATACATGGTCCTAGGTCCTCTGACAGAGCAGTCAGTACTCTTAGCCACTTAGCCATCTCTGCAGCCCTATATACAATATGTTTTAAAACAATACTTAAAAAATTTTTGAGACAGAGCCTGATGTAGCATAGGCTGGCCTCAAACTCAACATGTAGAAGTCAGATATGACCTTGAACTTCTGATCTTCCCATCTCTACCTTTCAAATGCTTGGATTATAGGTATATACCACTGTGCTCTGTTTGAAACAATAATTTTAGAAATTTATTTTAAATATAGTTCATAGGCTTCTTATCTCTTTCCTATTGATTATAAATTGGCTTCATTGGTTTTACAGAACAGTGATTGTACCATTATTCCTTTGGATTACTTAAATGAGATACCAACATTTTGATACATGGTAAATTTCTTTGGTTGTTCAAAAGTGTTAAAAAATAGCAAGGTTTCTCTTGAATATTTACTGTCATTAATACTCAAGCACAATTACATGGCTCAAGTTCACAGTATCTGTTATATCTTCTCTACTTGGTGGGTCCATTTTCCTGAGAATTTTCAGTGTACCACTTGAGTACTTCACTGTCTGTCATCTTTTAGTATTGTAGATATTTCAAACTAGTAATACACATTCCTTCCTGACGTTTATACATTCTTATTGGATTTCACATTCTATTAGTGTAATGTAGCTCTCTGAATTCTCTTTACATATTTTAATATCAGATTCTATGTTGAAAAGAATATTGCCAAACTACTGCTTTTAAGTATTTGTCAAAGATATTTTTTCTTCTCTCTCTTCCCCCTCTCATTGTATCCTTTTTCCTTTCATAAAATCATAAAAATCTAAGACAAACATTTGAATCTTACCTAAAGAAAAATAAAAGATAAAATGGTTTGCTCCTTTTAATCTAGCAAAATATCTATCTAAACGTATATAAACAGTCTTCTATATATGTAAATGAGCCTCTACCATAACATTTTATTCATGCATTATGACTTAGAAGTACTATAACTGAGACTGAAAGACTTCTAAAATATATTTTATAAACAATTATTTTAGAATTTTTCTATCCTGATGAAATTTCAAAATCTGAAGTTGTTGGTTCTCGTGTCTCTCCTCTGAGGAAAATAGGAACATGACTTTGGCATCACTGATGTGAAAGTGAGCATATATAACGTCGAGGATCGCTGACCATGTACACGGTCAACTTAAACAAATGAAAATAATAAGAAGCACGTCAGGAAACCAGACTTCTTTCCGCTCTAAGCTGTGTCCTGAAAGGATTTACTGCCCCCTCTTGGTCGAAGCTGAAGGATACAAAAGGAAACGAAAAAAAAGAGAAAAGCAGACATAAGCAACAGAAGGATTTTTAGTATTCAGTCTTTCAAAGGACAGTTTGTGTGGTGCATAAAACAACCTTCGTGGAGGGATCTCTGAGACTGCAGCATCATCAACGGAGAATTCTACAGCTTGAGTTGCCCTGCTCTGTGTCAACTGATTGTTGCACAGACAGGACTCCAACTCCACAGCAGCTTTTCAGAGCCTGCAACAAATTAGCCTGAAGATTATCAGCCACACAGAAAGCTGCAAAATTAAACCCCTTCATGTTTAAAATTATTAAATTGATTTTCAGGATATACTAAAAGCTGTATTGCAAAGAGAAACAGATAATCTAAATTGAAGCCAATAAAGCCAAAGCATCAGAAAGAAAGCAAAGAAAAGTTCACTATGGCAAGAAATAGATTTCTAGTTCTAAAGTATACGGATGATTGGAACACTATAGTCATTGTCATGACCCCGAAAGAATTTGGCTCAACCTGAAGCCTCTTTCTCAGACTGAAGTCACTGAGAGAATTTCTAATACATGCTTTATTCCCCCAATTTGTTTTCTCTGTAAATCTGTGAAGCTCAAGGTGACCTGAAAAAGACAGACAGATAGATAGATAGATTAATAGATAGATACATACATACATACATACATAGATGATAGATGGATAGACATTGGGTAGACAAATTATAGATGCATACATACTTATAAATGCATAAGTATATGCTTGTTTCTTCCATGTGATCTAAAAGTCTGTGACAAATTTCCGTTTTATTTTTATAGCATAATATGAAAATACAGAGTCCTCATTGATTTGTATGTGTAGCAAGATTCTAAATACAGTAATGACAGGAGATTTGTAACCTCTTCTTTTTAAGTTTTAGAAAGTAGATTTCAATGACCCGAAGGTTCTTATACATATTCTATGCCTGTGGCAATGTGGTGTAATAAGAATGTGAGTTGGACTAGAAGTAATTTAATTTCTCTAAGTCTCATATTATGCAGCTATGGCTATTGCTTGGCTGTGTCAGAGGTTGCATGATTGAAGAAAAATTGCTTACTTAACCTCAAAGTACCATATAAATGTAAGTACTATACAGCTAAGTAAGGTAGCACCATTTGTTTTATAAGAAAATTGAGGATATAATAGATACTCATCCATAAAACAAATATATGCTGAGTATGTCATATGTTCACCACAGTATTTCATTTCTAGTCTCCTCTAACACCACTGCGGTGTGACAAAGATTCACTGGTTGTCACCAAACACAGGTGCTTCCCCTTGCACTGGGCATTTTTTACCTGAGGGCCATCCTCCCTTACATTGTGACTAAGCACATGAGCTCTTGCAGATGAAATGGGTCTGGATAGACAGTGCAGGCACACCCAAGTCACACCTTCTGGATCTAACCCACAAATTTTGCCCTCCACGATCCCTTTATTGTGTTCTCTCTTTGCTAGTTTGAGCCTACAAACATTCTGGAAGCTATAACTCGAAACTTGAGGAGACGCAAGGTGAAAGGAGCCTGAGTTCTTGAATCACCCCTTGTATGAGAACTCCAGCACATCTGAAACAGTTGTGATGTAGTTCAACTAAGAAAAAATAGTACATTTCTATCAGTTTTAACGATGGTGCATTTGAGTTTGATTTTTATAACACCTTATATTACTTTAACTCATAACACATTATAATAATCTTGCTGAAAGGATTCTATGAAATATCACCTATAAGTAGAGAATGGGCACGCATAGCCTTTAGCGGGGGAATGCTATTCAATGGAGGTATAAATAAGGGTCCATTAGACAACAATGTTCTGAAAAAAGAAAATGTGAAGATAAAATTTTATTTCAATTCAGTTTTCCTAAAATATGAAAGAAATAGCTATTTTTAAACATGTATAATTCAGGGAATATCGATTTTATAGGCTCTTTCTTTGTTATTGTCATTTAAGATAGAGTCTTATCTAGGCTTAAAGCTCTTACGTAAGTAAAGATTACTTTGAAATACTAATTCTTTCATCTCCTTCTAAAGAGTAATGGGATTACAGACATACAACACTGTTCTCGTTTGCTTCTCCACGGCTGTGACTTAATACTCTGACCAATACCAACTTGGGGAGGAAAGAGTTTATTTTGCTTATATCTCCTGAGTCACACAGTTCATCAGGAATCTGAGGTAGGAACTTAAAGCAGAAACCTGGAGGCAGGAGCTGGAGCACAGGCCATGGTAGAATGCTGCTTACTGACTTGCTCCTCTGGCCCGAACTTGACCTGCTTTCTTATACAATACAGAACAGTGTGCCCCAGGATGGCACTACCCACCACCCACCATGGGCTGGGCCCTTCCACAGCACTCAACAATCAAGAAAATACCCCACAGACATGGCCGCAGGCCAGTCCATTGGAGGCAATTGCCCAATTGAGGCTCCTTCAACCTAGATGTGTAAAGTTGACACCAAAGCTATCCAGCGCAAACACATTGCTGATTTTATGTGATGACTGCCACAGAACACAGGACTTCACGCATGACAGGCAACAGTCTACCAACTGAGCTACCTCTGTAGCACTTCTAGGGTGTTCTTTTAAAGAAGAATCTACTTGAAGGTCAACCACAAGGAACATAAAATAAATACAAAAGGAATCTCCAGTACAGGGAGTAGGGGCAGGATGAGCATTCCATTGATTTACACTTGAAGCCATTACTAAACATCTCTGAAAATTATGACTAGCAAGCCGAGCATAAACAATTTAAACCTTACTAAACAAAAACAATAGTAAATGAGAATGGATACAGGAAGAAGGGCAAGAATTTTATTTTCTTAATTTTTTTTATAATAATGGGTCAAGGCTGGTGAGACAGCTCAGAGTATCTGAAATACAATCATGAGACCTAAGCTCAAGTTCCTAGACCACAGATAAAAGCCAGACATGGCAGAATGTACTGTACACCTCAGAGGGATAGAGTCAAGAGGCAGACTCTTGGGCTTGTCCAGCTGAATTGGTAACTTCTAGGTTCAGTGAGAGACCCTGTCTCAAAAATATGATGGAGAGTTATTAAGAAAGATACCTGACATTGGCCTCCAGCCTCCACAGGTACATGTGTAAATGTACACATGCACCCATATGCATGTGCGCACCCTTGTGAATACATACATATATACATACATACATACATACACAAAATAATGAGTCATCAGACATTTTCAATTGTAATCATTATTAGCTGAGTTTAGACTTACTTCAAAAGTATATGAAGTGTTTGTTCTTTAGAGGAATTTCATCTTTTATGATGAAACATATATCTGAATTTCTGCTGTCCTTGTGCCTCTGTGTGAAGATTCAAGAAAAATGATATACTTATTATTGATTTTATTTTTAAGACTTATTTTATTTAACTTTATGAGTTTGTTTACATGCATGCATGCTGGCATCCACAAAACCAGAATAACCAGGTCCCTTGGAGCTGGAATTACAGGTGGTTATGAACTTCCCTATATGGGAGCTGGCCACTGATCTCTAGTACTCTGGAAAAACAGCAAGGGCTCTTAACCACTGAGGCATCTTTTCTGCTCTATTTTAATAGAGATAATTAATAGCATACTACAAAGAAAAATAGTAATATTAGTCAAAAGAAGAAAGTAGTTATCCCTTGTATTTGTGTTTTGTGTTTCCTTTTGGTACTCAGTTCAACACCCTACTCTAAAAGGAGAACCAGGGAGGGCTGCACAGTGCATTGTGGGTGCTCCTCATTCACAATGAAGTCTTAATCTGTGGTGGAGCTTCTCTTCCACATTCATGCATACTGTGGCTTCACATCCTTTGCAGGATTCTGTCTACCTACTTAGGAGGATCTATGCCCAGTTGCCATCTTATTTATGAAAGTCTGCCTGGAGTGGCTTACAGATAATCCACTTCTGGGGAGCCAAAAGGACTGGATTTTCCCTAGAAACCTGATCTTTAAAAGTTTTGCTGTGTTATATTGTAAAGTCAGAGAGTTCATAGTGTTCCCCCAGATATAATCTCTCTCCAAATAACCACCAATAAAGTGTGGTTAGAGATGAGTGACAGGAGGTAATGAGAACATTTGTTTGCTCAACCGCTGGACTTTTTCCTGAGAAAGAACTATAAAACTAAATAATTCATGTAGCATTACTGACTCCCACACTATTGATTATAGTTGTTGTCGTCTGTTTGCTGCCCCTCCAGCCATCCCAGCAGGTTATTACTTACAGATTGTGGTCGGACTGCTGCCAGAATTTCATTTTTAAAAATAAGTATAAACAACAGAGAAAAAATTTCACACACCAGAGATTTATCTTCCTCTTAAAAATCATATAACCTCAATCTCTGGTTTTTAATTAATCAGATGCTAAGAGTTGATCCTAAAATTTGAAGTAGGATAAAAAATGAGAGGCAAATAATGAGTCTGAAGTAATTACATCCAGTATGGAAAGATGGCTATAGGAATGAAGTTCTTTATGATTTTAAATGCAATATCAAGAGCTGATCGTCATTATTGAAAAACACTAAGATTAAACATCATATTTATTAACTGGATTATAAGATAACAACAATCTAATGATAGGGTCAAACTCATAGAAATAAACAGGAAACCAGGGAAATCTGTAAAAATTATTTATTTGCACTCATTACTTACATATTAACAGATTATCTTGAATAGTTTTCTTTTGCTCTTAAGAAATTCCATATCTGTACTATTTCAGTTGCTCAAAGAATAACAAGCTACCCAGCACATCAGTGTACCAATGTATGAGACTCATCTAGAAAGAAAAACCATTACCTGATTCTCTAAATGAGTCTCTTAAATATCTAAAATATAATTTTTAAAATTGTTTTTAAAAATGCTGTTTTTCTAAACTGAACTCTTTAACTCACACAGTAGGCAAAATGCTATAACATTGTTTAACTTCTTATGTTCTCAGATCTAGTTTAGTGTTAATCAAGGGAAGCTTCCCACAATTTCTAGTTGTGACAGGCTGTTTCCTTACTCTCAGACTTATCACTGGGGCACAGTTTTGACAATCTCAATGGGAAAGGTGATACAAGAATCCAAGGCAGGTACTAAGGCAGAACTCGACAAAATCAACAAACAAAAGCATCATCATCTAGTTCTTACTCGGAGGGTGGGCACAGCAGAGAGAAGGAAAGTTATGCTGTTTCCACAACTGTAGACCTTATCAACAGTCTGCTGGAATTTAAACTTCAGAGAGCATGTGTTAGAAACAATCCCCAATGTGACTCTGTGGAAAGGTAGGACCCAAAAGAGATGGTGAGGTTACGGGGACCTCACCATCTCAATGGGTAATACATTGCCCAGTAGGAGAGTAAGAGAGTTCCTTATAAATGGTCTCTCTCTCTCTCTCTCTCTCTCTCTCTCTCTCTCTCTCTCTCTCTCTCTTTCTGTCTCTCTCCATTCTTGGTCCTCAATCTCCTCCTCTCTTCCCTCCTCGCCTTTCCTACCTCCTTCTCTCCATCCCTCAAACTAAAGTTTATTCCAGTTTCCTGAACCTTAATGAATGCATTTCTGTCCACTGTGAATTTCTAAACCTCTCTTATTCTGTCAGTACAACACAAAAGGAACGCATTCTTAAGCACACCTTATTACATTGTACCGTATGTATTCCACTTCTTCCCGCCAAGATGGAAAGAAGTCCATGATGTCTAAATATTTTTATTTTAGTAATAAACATAGTATTTAGAAAGGATGATATAAAAACAGTCGTTACTTTGAATTCAATTAAAATTACCCTCATTGTATCATCAAGTCTTTTTAATAAAATAATTGAAATTGGCATTCATTTATTTTTTGCCTTTTCCCATTATCACACACACACACACACACACACACACACACACACACATACACACACATACATAGCACTGCTTGATATTAATTTGGTTCCCTTTGAATTTCACTAAAGAATGCCACTTTGTTCTCCCTTGAAGAATGAAATTAATTGAGACCATAGAGGCACTGGTTAAGAAGTTTGCTGCAATTCTGTAATACCCAAGCTGGGTCCCAGCACCCATGTCAGGCAGCTCACAGCTCCTGTTCCAAGGACTCAAAAACCCTTTCATGGAATCCAAAGGTTCCTACACATACCCAATACACATAGAAGCATATAAATAAAAATTAATCTTTTAAAAATAGAGAAACAGAGAAAGATTCTCATTGTATAGCTCTGGCTATCCTGACATGTAGACAAGGCTAACCTCAAACTTATTTTTTGTAAGTAATATTTTAGGATTCTTGAGAATTTCATATAATGTATTTTTTAATTATATTTATTTATTCATTTTATTTTATGTATGTGAGTGTTAGGCCTGCATGTATGTAAGTGCACTGCATATGCAGTGCCCACAGAGGCTAGAAGACGGTATCAGCAGCCCTGGAACTGGAGATGTAGACAGTTGTTAGCTACGTCTGTGTTCTGGGAACTGAATCTAAGACTTCTGCAAGAACTTCCAGTGTTCTTCACTGCTGAGCCACCTTTTCAGCCCTCATAAAGTGCATTATGAGCATATTCAGCCTCCTCTGCCAACTTCTCCCAGACCTTCCCCACATCCCTACCCACACAATTTCATGGCCTTATGTTAAAGTCTACTGAGTTCAATTTGTGTTGTTGAAATATTCTTGGGTGCAGGGCCATCTCCTGAGTGTGGTCAACCTATCAGAGACCACACATGTAAAGAAAACTCACTCTCTACCAGCAGCTATCAACTGTCTGGATCTCCTCAGACAGAGGTTGACTTTGTGCCTGCCTCCACTCTCCATGCTGGAGTTTTGCCTGGCTTTAGCTTGTGTGTGTCTTGTACATGCTGTCACATCCACTGTAATTTCATATGTCTAACTGCCCCGTTGTGTTCAGAAATTGCTGTTTCACTGTAGGCATATACCAGCTCCAGCTCTTACAGTCTTTCTGTTCCTTCTTTCATGATGATTCCTAAGGTTGAATGGAAGGGTTTTGATACAGATGTCCCATTTAGCGCTCTGCAGTCTCTTATTATCTCCACCTGGACCAGTTGGGTATCTCTATTAATCACCACCTACTGCAAGAATAAACTTCTCTAATGAAGGTTAGACACTGCACTAATCTATGGGTATAGCGATAAGTCAATAGGAGTCAGGTTTTTACTATGTCCATTTAGCAGAATAATAATTGTAAGTTCTCCAGTAGAGTGTGTGACCTATCTAATCACAGGTTCTACCTGTAGAGCAGTCTTTAAATCAATCAGAAAATGTTTAGTTACTCCAAAAACATTCATGCTGATGCACCAGTAGGCATGTCTTACCAGGGTAGTCATTATTTAGTGCCCCACGGTTCATAACTGGATAAGACTGATGATTATTTTCTCTTCTGACAGCATGCACAGCACCTTCCTGAACTATGAAAGCTGGTCAGTCAATGCTAGCTTTATTTCTCCACGTTCATTTAAAAAATATTTTTATTTTATGTGTATGACTGTATTGCCTGCATGTGCGTAAGTACACCTGTGTCACACAGTGCCTGTAGACTCAGAAGAAAGTGTTAGATTACCCTGGAACTGTAGTTACAGAGGGTTGTTAGCTGCCATGCGGCTAAGCCATGGCTCCAGCCCCATTTTTTTTCTTTGTTCTATCACTTAAACATGTGATATGTAAGCACGTGTCTGGGCAATAGGGTCTCACCATCAAGTTCTGCAGGGTAATCAAGAGTAATGGCAATGGACTGCAATGTTTTGAAGGCTTATGGAATATCCCTAGCCAACAACTCCAAAAGAAGTAACACATTCCTAGAACTTGACTTTTTATTGACTAATCTGTGATGTCTAGTAGGAACATTATTGTCTCACCCCATTATAAGTAACTGAATTTAAATACACACACACACACACACAAACAAACACATACACAAACACACACACAAACAAACTTTTATGATAATAGGTTTCCATATAACTTTTTCAAAAGCAGTTAGTGTAGCTAAAATTAATCTTTAAAAAGTGACATAGGCGCTGGAGAGATGGCTCAGCAGTTATGAGCACTGGCCATTCTTGCAGAGGACACAAGTTCAAATCTCAGTGCCCATATGGCTACCAACAATCATTTGTAGCTCCAGTTTCAGGGAATCTGACATAATTTTCTGTCTTCCGTGAGCACTGCATGACACAGGTGTTCTTACATAGATACAGGCATAACACTCAAACACAAAAAAATAAAAAAATGAATAGTAAAATAAATTCTGATTTATTATACATTGTGTGGCGAGCTTTGCCCTAGTGTACAGCACTCATCTGTCAACTTTGATTTACGAAGTACCTTTTAATAATTACATTCTCTTGGCTATTATGCCATTGATTAGTAGCTATTATGTTACTTTGGCGGTTTCTGTACATCACTAGGAAGAAAGAGATTTCAAGGATGATCCCTTGCCTAATATTACCTTAAGAGTTTTATTCAGGATTTCAATATTTCATTCCATTGGAAAACTTTGGAATAAAGAGCATTATGTGAATTGAATTACTGTTATTTTCCTATAATTAAGAACCATTATTTATCATGGTAAGGTGTTGTGTCATCTCCTGGGTCTATAGTTTCCCATGTTAACTTTCTGCTGCAATCAGTTTGTCAACAAGTCACTGAACTTCTCATAACCTTTCAGATTCCTTGACATCGTATTTGTTCTGTTTTATCACATCATGATGAGATAATCATGGTTCATCTACAACTAAAAGAAGATCAAGATCCTAAGAATATGGAGTGTGTGATCAGACGGAGAAGGACTCTGTGCAAGTGTACTGCTTCAGAAATACTCCATCTGAGTCACAACGCCTTTAGTATTTCTCACTGTCACTGGATCATATATCCATGCAGTTTATATATGAATGTGCCTCGTGAATTCTCAATCAGGAAATGATACCCCATTACAAACTGAAACTGCAAATCAACAAGGAGAATTGATTGTTGCATATAACAGCATGATGCTCCTCACCATTAATCTCAATCCTGAACTTTTCAGCTGCACACTAACTCAATAACACATGGGAATTCATCACCTATCGGAATCCTACCCTCTTACCTTGGATTGCTTTCCATTTTGCCGGTATTCATATAAACACCCATAGCCATTTAATATCCACATAAGACATATTTAATAAACCTAATTATCCTATTCTCATATGGAGCATACAAGAGTCACAGGTTTGAGTCCTTTCTTAATTATTTACTACTCCTATCATATAAATATAGGCAGATTGTTTCATGTAACCTTTTTCCTCATTTGTTTCAGAAGTATGTAATAATTCTGTTCATTTTCAAGGTTAAAATTGTTCATAAATAAACTGATTCAATGAAAAATAATCACAAAAATGAACACATATAATTCTTATTAAACTTCTAAATGCTAGTTTTACATTCAGAAAATATGCATAAAATTTAAGAGTGGAACAGCATGCTGTTTTCTGTCTGTCTGTCTGTCTTAACTCTCAGAATAGATTGCAAGTTTCATGAAGCTAAAAGTCACATTCAGATGAAGTGTCATCATATACTTGATCACAACACTGGGTCAATCAATATTAATTATAAATGGCTTGCTACTTTATCTTATTTATTAAACCTGAAACAAATTACTGAATGAATGAACCTTGATAGATCTCCCTTGTCATTTCATTACTTATTTTATTCAAAAGTCATTAAAGACTGTGTGTTATTTGTTGGAGCTTCTTTTTTTTTTTGGAACAAAGGACTAGAAGAGATAAATAAACAAAATAAACTTTTCTGTGATGAGAATTGAACAGATCTTTAGGATGAAAACATTAGAGAGAAAAGTCAATGAGGAAAACTGAAAGTTTTATAAAAGCAAGAAAAGAGGTGAATGAAAACAGTCTGTGGAGAACAACTGGAGAATCCTGCTCTGTGATGAAGGCAGGCATGGGCCCGCTATGGCAAAACATGTGCTTGGTGAATGACACATTCTTTCCTCTACAACTCAGTAAGCACATTAAACACTCTGATTATAAGTTCCTTGGTCTGTAAAATGGTGTACAATAACATTTGTGCACAGAAATAAAGAACAAAGTTTACCAGTAATTGGTTTGATAAAAAAATGCAAGCACTGTGATTGATTCTCTGTTTGGTGAATTCTCTTTAGTGTTAGGAGGAATGAACCAGAATAATCAAGTCAAAGTAGGTAATTAACACAATTGAACAGACACACAGGCTCTTCACTGTCTTTTCATCATTAAATGAAAAAAAAACATTTATTTCCCATTCATATGGAATGTCTTCTGAAAAATAGTTTTCCAATGCTAAGTAAACTATATAGGCATCAGTAAAATTCCCATGTGACCCATTTAAAAAAAATATGTGCTCCCTTCATAATGAAGGCCTTGGGTCATCTGTCTACATTATCCACTGGTCCTTAGTTCAGTGTCTTATGGTCACAAGATACATGTTAGAGTCCCAGCCAACAGAGGTCTGACTCACAAAGGTTAGAATAAAATGGGATACTCATGTTTGTTATTTTTCCTGAGTGTAACTGCCTTTGGGGACAGTTGACAGAATGATCCAATTCAATTTCTAAATCTGCTATTGGCAAAGTAAATGAAGCTGTGGTGAATGACAGGATAAATTTTGGAATATGTCAATGTCTTTTTTGAGGAATAAGTTCTGCAGTTGAGAATTGAGAAGCAAATTACAACAAACACCTGAGATACGTCATTTTGTAGGTCTTTACTTCAAATTACTAACATTGTAGGTTCCTCAAGTATTTGGTGTTACATACTAAAAGTTGAAATCCTCTCTTCTGAAGATAACCTATTTATATCTTTTTTAAGAGAATATGCACAAAATACATAAACAGTA
This sequence comes from Eospalax fontanierii, assembly GCA_035773235.1. Taxonomy (NCBI): domain Eukaryota; kingdom Metazoa; phylum Chordata; class Mammalia; order Rodentia; family Spalacidae; genus Eospalax; species Eospalax fontanierii. Next base: position 27,655,391 of record CM069538.1, on the reverse strand, counting down.
AATGTTTTGTACTTCTTGTAATTCATTATAATTTAATATATCACTAACAAATACTCTAGAGTTTGGTACAAGAACACTGCCTCTAGTTATAAATTTCAAAATAGAAAAGAGTGTTTGATTTAGGTTAATGCCAACTATGGTGACAATTGGTCTCTAGATGTATAATGTTAAATAAACAGTTTATCTTTGCTTGCCTAAAGATACTACATGTATATTGTTAATACTGTGACCCACATTGCAGTTTTTTCTGAACCCAGGATAAGAATACTCTGTTTTCCACTTCTCTCTAAGATTTTTTTTTCTTTCTTTCTACCCAGGTAGAATAGGCATGTAGTCTGGAAGTATCTATAAGAAAACTCCTCTGGTTTAACATTAAGTCATTAGGAGTCAATTTGATACTATAACTGTTGAGTAGAAGACTAAGATTAGACTCTCCTGTGTTCCCTGTGCCCTGTCTAGCTTCAGGTTCCTAAGTCTGATAACAGTGTCAGGTATGGGTTCCATCTTATGAAGCAGACCTTAAACCCAGTTAGAAAGTGGTTGTTTACTACCATAACAGTGGTGCCACTATTACACTGATGGGCATATCTTGCCAGCCAGGTGTAGTTCACAGAATTCACCACTGGTTATGGTTGATGACTATTTTTTCCTTGTGGTAGAATGCATGCACCTTCCAGCACTATGAAAGTTAGCCAGAAGAGATGAGGCTCTGAAGTCAGCACCAGCTTGATTTCTCTTTGTGTGTTCTACAGTTCAGCTCATGTATGTTCTGTTATTGGCCATAAGGCCTTACCATGAAGTTCTGGTGGGTATTCAAGAGTAGGAGCAATGGTCAGAATTGTTTGAGAGTCCATGAGACCCCTAGTCATCAACAACTTATACAGAGGAAGTTCATTCATAGCACTGAGAATTTGGGTTTCATTAGCCTGTCATGTCTAGAAGGGGTTATGTCCCTGTTATAAAGTAACTAATTTTAATATCTTCTTATAATGTGTATGCATATATACTTTAAGAAGATCCTATAGTAGTGGATTTCCTTTTGGTTTATTCTTCCCTTCACTCTCTCCTCTGTTCTGTCCTCCCATTCTGTAGTCCATTTAATCCTTCCTACTCTTTTGTTTCCCTTTATACCTTCATATCATCACCTCTTCCAGAAAGCTTCCTCTTACTCCATAGCAATTTATTAGATTCTTGACCTGTCTGGATTTTCTAAGATCAAAGCTAGCATAGAGCTATGAAAGAATAGGTGACTCTGAGGGAGTAAGCTCTGGGTTACTTTACTCAGGATGATTGTTTCTGGTTCCATCTATATAACTGCAAATGTCATAGTTTAGTTTGAGAGCTGCGCAATTCCTTGTGTGTATGTAACACACTTCATTTCCTATCCCCCTGTTGACAGACATTTAGGCTGTTTCCAATTTGTAGCTATTATAAAAAGAGAGGCAGTGAACATGGATGAACAAGTATTTCTGTAGAGTGGTGTAGAGTCTTTGGGGACTATTCAAAAGAATGCTATGACTAAATCATATGGTTGATTAACTCTGCGCTTTTGGTGGAATATCCACATTGATTTCCATGGTGGCTGTACCAGTTTGCATTGCCAACAATAGTGGATAAGGGTCTCCCTTTCTCAAATCTTTACCAGGACTTTTTTTCCTTTGGAACTTAGCCATTGTGAGTGGGGTAAGATGAACTTTCAAATTGGTTTTAATTAGAATCTCCCTTTCTCTGATGGCTAATGATGCTATAACATTTTAAAGTTATACTCAGACATTTGTGTTTCATGATTAGAGAAATCCTTCCCCAGTTCCTTGATCCATTTTAGATTAGGTTGTGTATTTGGTGTTTAGTTTTTTGAGCTGTTTTCATATTTTAGATACTAATGCTTTGTCAGAGGTATAGCTTGCAAAGATTTTTTTTCCCATTCTATAAGTTTCTTCCTCACTTGAAGGATGGTGTGTCCTTTGATATACAGAAGATTAGTTTCATGTGTTCCAATTTTGTCAACTATTGATCTTATTGACTGCACTATAGTAGTCCCATTCAGAAAGAAAATTCCCATGTCTGTAAGGTCCAAAGTATTCCCTACTATCTCCTCTGTTTGATTCAGGCTGTTTTTATTTCTATAGCTCTGTAGTATAATTTGAGACCATGGATGGTAAGGTTTCCAACACTACTTTTATCGCTCCAGATTATTTTGGCTATCCTGAATTTTTTGTATTTCCATATAAAAGTTGAGATTAATTTTTTCAGTTTCTGTGAAGAATTGTGTTGGGATTTTAAGGGGGTATTGCCTGCTGATCCATCAGCATGGGTGGTCTTTCCATGTTCTGGAATTTTCTTTCTTTAATGTCTTAAAATTTTTTATTGTAGCAGTCCTTCATCTCCTCTGTTAGATTTATTCCAAGATAAGTTGTGGATTTGGAGGCTATAATGAATGGAATCATTTCCAAGATTTCTTTTTCAGTATGCTTTTTGTTGCTATTTAAGAAGGCTACTGATTTGGGGTGTTAATTTTGTAACCTGCTATTTTGCTGAATGTATTTATCAGCTTTAGGAGTTTTCTGGTTTTGTCTTTTGGGGTCCTTAGGTACGGAATCATATCGTCTGTCAACAAAATTACTTTGACTTTTTCCTTTCCAATTTTTATCCCTTTATTTTCTTCCTCTGTCTAATTTCAGTAGCTAAGACTTCAAGTACTATACTGAAGAGAAAAGGATAAAATGGGCATTCCTGTCTTACTCCTGATTTTAATTGGGAATGCTTTAAATTTGTCTTCATTTAGAATGATGTTCGGCATAGGCATGTGGTATATGCCATTATTATCTTGAGACTTGTCCCTGTATCACTAGGTTCTTAATGACTTTTATCATGCACACATGTTGGGTTTTGTCAAAGGTCTTTTGTGCATCTAAGAGATGATCATGTGGTTTCTGTCCTTGCAAACTGCATACAGGCACACATCAAAAAGATCACCCAGCATGATTGAGTTGGCTTTATTACAGAGATGCAGAGATGGTTCAATACATGTAAGTCAATAAATGTCATAAATTATAGAAATTATTCAAAGACAAAAATCACATGGTCATCTCAATGGATTCAGAAAAAGCCTTAGATAAAATTCAACATGCATTTATATTTATATTAAAAGTTCAAGAGGGAACTGAACTAGAGGGAACATACCTCAACATAATTAAAGTTATATACAACAAACCCAAATCCAACATAATTCTAAATGGGAAAAACTAGAAGCATTCCCCTTAAAATCAGCAAACCAACAAGGCTGTCCACCATCTCCACTCCTTTCTAATATAGTGTTTGAAACTCTTGCTAAAGTAATAAGGAGAAGGAAATTAGAGGAGTATTAATTAGAAAGAAAGGTCAAAATTCCATGAGAAAGCTTCTAGAAAAGATTAACACTTTCAGTAAAGTGGCAAGCAACAAAATTAATCTACAAAATCAGTAGCCTTTCTATATACCAATAACAAGCAACTGGAGAAAGAGTATATGGAAAACTTCCCATTCACAATAGCCTCAAAAAAATCTTAAAATAAACCCGACTAAAGACATTAAAGATCTCTAAAATGAAAATTTTAAATCTTTAAAGAAAGAAATTGATGAGGACACTAGAAGATGGAAGGATCTCCTATGCTTATTGATTAGAAGAGTCAATGTTGTGAAATTGTTCATTCTACCAAAGCAATATATTAATTCAATACAATCCCAATCAAAATCCCCATAACATTCTTTACAGAATTAGAAAACACCATTTTAAAATTTATATAAAATCACAAAGTCCCTGGACAGCCAAAACAACTGTGAACACAAAAAGCAATGCAGGGCAGATTACTATATCAGATTTCAAGCTATATTTTAGAGCTATAATCATAAAAAAAAACATGGTATTGGCATGACTGTAGACTGTAGATCAAAGGTACACAATTGCAGACTCAAACATGAGTACATGCAATTTCAGCTACCTGGTATTTGACAAAGGGGTGAAGAACACTCACTGGAGAAAAGCTAGCATCTTCAGCAAATGGTGCTGACAAAACGGGATCTCCTCCTGTAGTAGAATGAAACTAAACCCAACTGAAAATGGATCAGAGACCTCAATGTGAAACCTGAAACTCTGAAACTGATAGAAGACGACTTTGGCAGTAACTTACAAATTTACGCATAGGAAAGTACTTTCTAAACTGAATATCAGCTGATCAGGAATTATGGTCAACAATCAACAAATGGGATTTCATTAACCTAAAAAGCTTCTGTACAGCAAAATAAACAATCAAAGAAGTGAAGAGAAAACCCACAGAGTGGGGGAAAAAAATCTTCATCAGCGACATCTTGGACAGAAGTTTAACATCCAGAATATATAAAGATTTCAAAACACAATGAATCATGAAAGCAATTGACCCACATAAAAGATGGGCTGAGAATCTGAAGATAATTCTCAAAAGAAGAAATAAAAATGGTGTGTGCCCTTGAGCCAGGTTTTGGTAGATAAGTTTGGTCGTCTGGATGAGAATGTTCTACATAGGCTCCAAGTATTAGTGTCTCCAGTTGATGGCACTGAGAATGAAGGTGTCTGGATTTTGGAGAACATTGCTCCAAGTTTCAGTAGAACTCTACACTGTAGTCTTCAGACATTCATAACCCTTGCTTTGTGCTATTAGCATAGCTTCTTGGCAAATGTGACTAACAGGTGAGCTTAGGAATCTGGTTCATCGAACCATTGGATCCTGGCTTCACTTCCAACAAAATCTGATATGAGTCAAATTTAGTGACTTTCTGTTGGATTCAGTTTCCTCCAAAATTTGATATAATAATATTGTCACCAAAATGTAGATATTTTGGGAACAAGCAAAACACATGAAGGTTATATAATATCTATCATATTTCCTAAAATTTGCAAAATAATAGATTTGGGGCAGAACTTATCAGTTAAAGCATGAAAAAGAAATATATATATATATATAATTATGGATTTCTATCAAAAATGTCATATTTCATGGGACAATTCTTATTCAATTACTTAGTTTCATAACATTGGGGAATTACTTCATCTCTCTAATTCTATGTTTTCTTGTTTATAAAAAGGAGGAAATTCATTTGATCCCCTAATAATGGCATCACTTTGGGAGTTTCTGAAAACTTTGGTATGTAGTACCTACTTAAAGATAGTGATGACAGCTCCTACATGTTGTATATATTTAAAGGAAAATTTCTAATAGTAATGGGTTATTACTACTCCTTTCTATGAATAGCAGAACCATTTGGAGACTTGTAATCAAATGACTATGAAAGACAAAACTCCAGGTAATGAATTGTTTGCTGTCTTAGTGTATTTTGGTAAGAATAATAAATATAATAGGATTGGTTTGTTGCTTTAAACCATGTAGGAGAGCTTGGAAATAGAAAAGAGACAGCTCTGGGACTTGAATTCCCAGCTCAATGCCTTCATAACGCACTGGAATGTCTCCATGGCTGATCTGAATCACATCCTTGCCTCATGCATCCACTGAACCTAGACTCCTAAACAGCAAACCAGAGTGTGATTTTTCATATGGCTGGATCACAGCACAGAATGAATCCTTAAACTTTGTCTCTTGTTGAAGTATGAATGTCAGGTGGGAGTGAATGAAATCCTGGCATGGGAATATATGGACAAATTCTGATTAAGCTGGAAACTTCAATACTGAAAACTCATCGAGTCTTCTTTGCCAGTAGGAGAATGCCTCCAACTTTGAGGCATTTAAGAAGCTTGTGATGCCTTTCCTGAAAGGATCTTCAATAGCCAAGAGGCTATCATTTGTGAGAACCTAAATGTGACCAGGAAGGATGAGTGATACAGATAGAAAGTATGATACTATATTGTCAGTTTATATTGACTAAAATAGAGGAACTTAAATTGAAATAACATATAAATAGCTACTAAAACCTAATAGATAATAAAAACAAACTCAATTTTAAATGAGTGAATGATATGAAAAGATATTAATATTTGTCCAAAAAAATGTAAAAATGAACAATGAACAAATGAGAGGATACTCATTATTTCTCACTAAAGAAATAGGATATGACATCATACTATCTAAGATGGATAAGATATAGAAGTAAATAATAAGTTTTTACAATGACTTCAAGAAATGAACCTTTATGCAAAATGTAGGTAGTGATTACTCAGGCTTATAACTCGGGAGAAAGAGGAAGCAACTGGGTAGGGTTCAGGTTCAGCATGTGACAATATTTTAAAATTTGCCAGTGATGAGAGTCGTACAACTAAGCAAATACAGAACAACTACGAGAAATCAACATCACTAAATTACACAGTCTAAAAGAATGAATTTTATGGCACATGAATGTTAAAGATCCCTAAAGGTCAAGTTGAGAGTTCAGCAGAGGTACTTAAAGAAGAAGTTTAGACACTGGAATGCTAGAATGTTAGTGTAGATCTATCTTGCAATGACTGTTCTGAAAAGGTCCAGAAGACATATCTTTCCTCACAGTTCTGAGGAAAAAAATCATGGAGGAACTTGCAGGAGTTTTGAAGATTTACATGGTATCTTTCCTAATGAAGGTAGGAATGACAAGGAAGGTCACTCACACACTGAGAACTCTCTAACAAGTACAGCTGGCAGGACCCAAGGAGCAGAGAGTCAAGAGGAGGTACTCAAATGAAGAGGCTTCGTTGCATGGAGGACAAGACTGCTCTGAGACAAAACAGTCAATTACAGTGGCAAATCATCTTCTTTGCCTTCCCACAGAGGGCCTCACACCTATCTACAGTGGTATCACAGTTGAGTAAACAAAAACAATCAGATATGGAGGATCAGCAAACATTGGCTTCAAACTGTCAATCCTTCCTTTGTGGCTAGTGAAATTTTCAATGTCAGATGGTCAATGGAGTCCAGGCTCCCGCCTATTGTGCACTGAGCTCACCCTGTCATTATTTTCCTAATACTGGAATGGATAATTTGAGCATTAGTATACCAGCCTTGTGGAATTCCCATGATACCTGATCATGGAGTGGGAGCCACGAGAAGGAACAGAAAGAAAGAAACAGGAACTGCACGTAGCTTTGTAAAAAGGAAGCCAGAGCAATGCCACATTTGCAAGGAGCCACAAAGTTGGTGCCATGGTGAAGGACTGGAAAAGCTCTACTCACCTATTTTACCTACACGAAAAGCAGATGGATGCAGGAGATGAAAGCAGAGAATTGAAAATTTAATCAAGTGGTGACTCCTGTTGTAGCTGCTGTTCCAGTTGCTATTTCTTTGCTGCTGTAAATTAGCATATCCCCTAATACCTGGCAGGTAGTGACAATCTGGTGAATGCTGTTTGTATACCAGCCAAACTTGCAGTAAGAAGCCAGCTTGTAGCCTATTTTTGAAGAGGCCTGGGGTGAAGGGAGCTTTTTAACATTTTTAAAAGAGGTAAACAAATAAAAAAGGAACGTAGAAGGAATCCATATGTGATAATCGAAGACTAAATTACTTATTGTTTGTCCCTTAACAGAAAAATGTTGCTGACCTCTTGTGGAGCTTTAGAGAAAATGTCTCTAGGCTATTGTCCTGTGAGGAATGTCTGAACAAACTGGATTGAAACCTGGGACATAGACTGAGAAGCAGCCTTGGACGCTGCTTTCACTAATTGCAGAGGTTTAGCTTCTGGTGGTGCTGATCTTCGTTTCAAGGGCTGCTGGGCCTGGATGCAGACATCCCTAGCTTGTTGAGCAGGAAAGAAGTACAAGAGAGATTTACAACCAGAGGATCTGAATGAGGATCCTTTGGAAGGAACAACAGTTTTGTCTTGCTCAGGAAAAAATCTAGGACTGCTTGCATATCAGTACCTTGATTTACTTCTGCAGGAGGTTCACTGAGAGAAGATTCTCTGTATAAAAAGGATGGAATCAGATATTCAGCATTCACAAGGTAAGAACTTGGATATAGGATAGTTTTGTGTTGTTTCTAAAGTAACCAGTGAGTAGTCTAGTTTACTTGAGACTTATGGATGCATTCAAGATGAAATGAATATACAAGGATCTTTAAGTAAAAAACTAAGCTCATTGTTCTCTGCCACTTAGGAAATACCAAAGCAAATCTTTTTAAAGGATATTTATTTATTTATTTATTTATTATTCATTTGGATGTGTTTGTGTGGGTATACGCATATGTGTGCACATGTAAAGACCAGAAGAGGGCAAAATGCGTCGCCTCTATCACACTCTGTCATATTTCTTTAGGCGGAGCCTCTCCCTGAACTCACGTCTCATGTCCCAGCCAGACTCTTGTTTCTCCTCCCCTCAGGGTTGGGGTCACAGGCATTTGTGGATGTGCATGGCTGGCCTTTTATATAGGTACTTGGATGTGAACTCTGATTCTCATAATTGTAAAACAAGTGCTTTTAACTGCTGAGTTAGTTCTCTAGTTCCCATAACAAATCTTTATTAAGTTGTAAAGTAAATGATACACCTACACTATCTCCCTTCCGGAATGATCAGCCATCTAGGCCTTATTCCAGAATCTAGTCTAGGGGAATGTTGATGGCCATTTCTTTTTTCTTCTTTGAGTATTTAGCACTGATGATATACTGATGAGACAAAAATTTTAAGGTTGTCTTCACAAAGAATCAGATCTGCAGGTAGTGTTTATACAACAGAAACACTTTCTCACCATTCCAGAAACTAAAAGGTCATGAACAAGATATTAGCAGAGTGGGCTCCTTGTGAAGCCTCTCTTCTTGGCTTGCAGATGCTGCCTACTCCCCGTGAATATCAAATGGTGTTCATTTGGTAATATCTGTGTCCAGATTTCTACCATAAGAGTATAAGTATAAAGTATATTCTGTCTTCAGCAATACGTTCTAGGAGGTACTCAAGGGCTGTGGTACTAGTCTGTGTTATTTTTTGAGTGTCTTGAATTACCCTTACCAACAACTCAAAGGGAAGTTTCTGTTGTCTAGCACTCTGTTTCTTGTTATACAGCCTGCGGGTATATACATACCATTATATCTAATGTATATGCATTTTGGGTGGAATTTTGAACCAATACATTTCCGTCTGGTTTCTCACACCATCTAAATGTCCGAGTATTATTTCCTCTCTCCCTGTTTTTACCTTCCTCCCACATCCCCAGTTAAAGTTCCCCAATTTTCTCCATTTCCCCTTTATAACATCTGTCTTCTATTACCCCTTTATCTCAAGCTCCTTTCTGCGTTTTACTATGTTACAATGCTCCCTCCTCCCTCCCCAGTTAAGTACTCCCATTTCCCCTTGGTAACACCTGTCCCAGTAGCCTTCTTTCCCTTTACCCCCATGGTTCCTTCCTGCATTTCTCCTGGAACATGGGGTGGACCAAGGACAAAAGAAACTCTACCAGCTCATAGGGCAGCTAGCATGGCATATGCAACTATAAAACAACACAGACTCTGTCTCAAACAAGATGGAAGGTGGAGACCAACGGCCAAGTTTGTCCTCTGTCATATATACTGCATGGTACATGTGTGCTTGCCTTCAGACACAAATAGGCACTACATCCAGGAAATTTTTTAAAAGCATATATTTGAGACAGCAATTTAAAGAATGAACATCACCAAATAAGAAAGGAAATGAGGAATCCCCAAAAGAGAAAGAGATGCCTGATGTTACCATCTGAATAAAGAATGAAAGGCTCAGATAAATAGAATCATCCCTCAGATATTGTCTTTATCGCTTGTTTAAGTATGATTTAGAATATCTACATGTGTGGGTGGCCATGACACTGCCACAGGTAGAAGTGTAGTATGTAAACCTGGGTAGGCAGAATTTTTCCAGAGTTCCGTGTCCTACAGAATTTCTGTGGACAAAAACCATATGAGGAATCTCTAGTGAAATTTTAGGGCTAGACAGCCTCAGATACTTAGCATTTATGCACACTACTGATGCTGACTCTTTTTCATTGGCAGAAGACGTTGGCACAGCTTGCAAGCACTCCTAGCTTCCCATCACCCCTCCTTGTTGTTCTCGATCTCCAGTCCCTTACGCATGTGCTCAGCATCATGAAGAAGGCTTTGGAAATGTTGGATAGGACATTGTGAGCGTACATGAGCTAAGATGAATTTAAGCGGAATCCATCCAACTTCTTTCTCTTCACCACTTAATATCTATGTGAGACCTACATTTCATTTCTATGTTTAGCAAATGTTCATTCTTTGCTGTTCATTCTTTGCTCACTTAACTCATTTTTAATTCTGCAATTTAAATAGTCATAAATAAAGCTAACTGCTATTAATATAGCTTATGTTATGTGATAAGAGGAAAAGGAAAACTAGAAAACATAAAAATAATATATGTAATGTGTGTCTTTATTATCTATTATCTATATCTATCTATCTATCATCTATCTCTATTTCTATTCACTTCAAAACTAAAGACCCAGCTCAACCATCACACCATGACCGCAATCTTATACTGTGCAGTCAATTTGCTCTCCTCAAGATTGTGTAAATGCAACATCCTATATTAAATGCCTGTGTGTATGATGTTATATATTTATATGTTTTCTTGGACATTTTATTTATTTAGCTATCTCTGTATAAAATGATGCTGCCGTATGAAAAATATGATTTTTAAAATTGTATATATGAAACTGCTCCTAAGAAATCTACCAATGAAGATACTAACCTCTACTTGAAGTTTTGTGGAAATTTAGCTCTATCTTGTTTTCATTTAAAAAATATTCTCACTTATCCATTATTGATTTATTTAGTCATTCTCTTATTTAAACTCATAAAATATTAATCTCTGACAGTACATTTTCAACTTCTAAGAATGTCATTAGATTTTCAAAAAATGCATAAATTGATTTAGTTCATGATAACATCCTGCATTTTTTACATTAAGTTCACACAATATCTTATAAAAGCATGATGAAGCAGAAAGTTAACAGATCTATAGTCGCTGAATAGTTCAAAGACTGTTGAGTGATGAATTAAGCTGGGATTTTGGTAATGATATATACTAAGTGAAGGTATTCAGGAATCAACTACTTTCCTGAAAAAATATTTGGTATTTACATATATATATATCTCTGTATATATATATATTACTTTTGAAGTTGAATGAAAAGGATGCAATATTTTACATAATTTTTGCCTTTTGAATATAATTTATTCATTTGTTATTAACAAAATTCTGAAAATCTCTTACCCAATTTTGTGCTAACTTTCATATGAACCTTAAAATCAAGGCTTTCTTCTCAGTGAGACTTTGGTTATTGTGTTATTGAAATAAGATTTTTTTACAAACCCTGCCACAACTTCCGTAGTATGCTTTATCCAAAGCTACATGTACATTTTACCATATTTGGTATCTAAAAATATTTCTGAATAAATTTTCAAGATGGCAACAAGGGTGGAATAGCTTATTATATTGATTTAGTTTCTTTGTTCACAGCATTTTTTTCAGACATCTCAGACCTACAAAGAACTTGCAGATTGGCTGGTGGCTGCAAGAGAGTGGCACATACTTACTGGAGATGAGTAGCACATAAATGCTCAGTCGTGATCTCTTTGCCTATCTGCCTGATTATGTAAATTATTTAAAATAAGATTTTATAAAGCATATTTCTAGAAAATAGCCAGTCAGTCCTCATACTTATGGATTTCAAATGGTTTCAACCAATCACAGATCATTTTTAAAATATAGTAAGTGCCTGGGGATATAGCTCAGTGGTAGAACTTCGAGTAGCATGTATGAAAACTGGGGTTCCATTCATGACACCACTAAACATAGTTTTAATAACTGTGTCTAACTTCATTTTTCATTCTTTAATAATATGTACATGGAAGAGTTTAAATGGCATTATCCTATAACAGGGGGACATTACGTCAAGTAGATACCTCATCCTAGCAAGTGAATACCACAGGACTGAGAATGAGTTACTTCTCTCCAAGGTTTTCACCTTTGGGATCCCACTGACCACCAAGTATTATAGGCTATTGTCATTTCTCTTGAGTACCCTCCAGAACTTGATGATAAGACGCTATTGTTGAAGACAATGCATATTTAAGTAATAAATCATGGAGAAATCAAGTGGGTACTGATTTGGAAGCTTCATCCCTACTGGCTAGATTTCATAGTCCTAGAAGGTCGTTATGCATGAGACTGGAGGACAAAGGTGATCATTGTCCTTGCTGAGCTATGAACCCTGCAAGTTATGAAAATGACTGACTCAGAAAAATATGCCCGCATGCACAAGAGTACCACAAATGTTACAGAAGTACCAACCATCCTTTGAATTTAAGGCCTTCTGCTTGAATCTGTACCTGGGACCTTTATGGGACCAAGAACCTGTAGCTAGATAATTCATGGGTTCTACGGGTAAACCAGCTACTAATATTCTACTAAATTAACATAGGATTAAAATGACTCCTAATGACTTATTTCTATACATAGATTAGTTCTTTTGTTAACAATCATCAGAGATGCTTCTTATAGTAAAAGGCAAGTCTCATAGAGCCCCACAACTGGTCAATGTACAGAAATAAGAGACTGGGGAGAACTAAACCTCATAGGCAATACATATATTACACACCTCCCTCACAGCTCATGGATCTTCCTGGAAGAGGGATGAGGCGGCAGAATGACTCTAAGAGCTGAATGTGATGGTTGATTCTAAGAAGACAGTTTCTCTCAATGGCAGGGAAGTTGCCCATATGAACTCAGAGAAGTTGTTATAGCATGCCTAAGCAAAATCCCAACATGAAATGGGGAGTTGGACATAAATCTCATCCCTAAGTCTGGAGCTATTGGCACATGATAGCCACCAAGAGAGGAAGAGTCAGTTTTATTTAAGGGTGCAGCCTCTAGAAAGTCAGGTGTTCTCCATGGCTAGTTACATACTCAAGAGTATTTGGGCATAAAGTAGACTCAATAGGAATAAAAGAAAAAGCACAAAGGTGGATGAGTAGGGGTGAGGGGTAGACTGGGGAGAAATCGGGAGAAGGGGGAATATGAGCAAAATATATGATATTTTCAAAGAAAAAATAAAATGTGTCTATATATGGAGCACATATGGATACATTAACCTGTCATGTTTCTTTAAAAATATAACAATTTACATGGCATTTATATTTTCCTAGTTATAAGTAATGTATAAATTATTTACACATATGTCATATTTGGAGCATTCATGAATTTTGTGTGGTATCAAAGGTTGTTCTAGAACCAAACCAATTCATGAAAAAGTACCAACTGATCTCACAAGCCCAGTGCACGTTTGCAATTATGTACTAAGCATATAAATACTTCCTATTAGATATTTGTTAAAGAAAGAAAACTGAAAACAGGTTTGCATATTCGATTTTGTTTTCTGTGCAGCTGTCTCATGAACATGAAAGTGTAAAAGATGACACCTGGATGGGACACTGTGGAAAACAGGGAAAGAAGTAAAGAATCCCGGCTACACATGACCTCCTTTTTTCTCAGTTGGAGTATAAACACTTTCTTGAAGCACTACGGTGGGACTCAAAAGTTTACACCCAGAGCAAGGCTGAGGTTCATGAGATGGCTGTTGAAGCATATCACGCTCCTGTAGTGCCTTGACCTCAGAATGCTCAAAAGAAAAATTACAAAAATATAACTTTCCTCAAAGGCACTGACATTCTCACCTCTCCTGGTAATCAGACCAGTGGAGAAAGGTTTTTCTCTATTTGGCTTTCAGCAGAAGTTCTTCTAAGACTAATCAAATAGATCTTTTAAGGTTTTTATGTGTTTGGGTCCCTCAGGTAAGGTGATGACCATCAAGTGCTTATGACAATAAATACAACTGTTAAAGAATCTGACTTAAACTATAGTCATAATTACTATACAGGGGTCTAAATCAAGACCTGCACTTGTAAAATATACACTGTTTTTTAGAATGGTGTATGTGAAGGATGGAGAATTAGTTGACTATTTAAATAGGATTCTTTTGGTTACTCTTCTTTCTTATTCTGGTATTGGTATTCAGATATTTTTGAATAATGAACCTATATCTTTCAATTAGAATAAAATTTATGCCTTCCTGGAGAGGTCATAGGAAAAACCTACCTCTGTCACATCCCTAGAAATATGTAATTTCTCACTGTATGCTAAATATAGATCCTTATATTTACAGACAAGTATACCTCTCACCACTCACCAAAGAAGCTTCTTTTTGCAACAGATGGAGACTATTACACAGTTCCACAACTGGTCACACCCAAGAGACTAAGTGTCTGTAAGATGTCCAGACCTAAGTGACACATCTACAAGGAAATCTCTACAGATAAGGCTCACAGAACACAGTGGAACAATAAGTGGAGAGAATTCTAATGTGTATCTGAGCTTTCACCAGCAAGCTTCCTCATGCAACAGAGGGTGATGCACACAAGTCCTAACAGGTCAAGATGTAGAGAATAAGAGACTGCTGAGTGCATGTCACTGGATAGGACTCCTATAGTAATCCTCACCTACCCAGAGCTCAGAGACCATTGCAGAAGAGGGGGCAGAAAGATTTTAAGAGCCAGGGGTGGCATATGACCATCAAGAAACAGAGTCTTCCAGGCTTTGGGGAACTCTATCATATGAATTACAGCAATGGTGACAGCATGCACAAGACCCATGCAAACTCAATCAGATAAAAACCAGCATAGAATGGGAAACCGGGCCCCAACCTCAGTTAATGAACTATTGGCCACTGATCATTACTGTGGTCTTACTTAAGAGTGAAGCTTGATAGGTTAACCAGGCTCCTGTTAAGCAAGGCATGTCTTGATGTACAAAATTTACTCAATAGGCCTTAACATATATGAAAGAATGCATGAAATCTGGTGGGTAGTCTGTGGAGGGATGTAGAAAGCAGTGGGTCTCTAAATATGATTAAAATGTTATTATATGAGGGACTGAAAAGATGGCTTAGTGGTTAAGAGAACTGGATGCTCCTGTAGAGAACAAGGACATGACATTTAATAGTGATTCTATCCTTTCAAATTTCAGTTATATTCATAATGTTTCCGTCCTAGTTTGCTTTCTGTTGCTGAGGTAAAACATTTTGACCAAAAACAACTTGGGGAGGAAAGGGTTTATTTAGCTTATGGTCCCATCACAGTTTATCCTTGAGGGAAGCCAGGACAAGAACTCTAGTCAGAACTGAAGGAGGGACTAGGGAAGAATGCTACTAACTAGCTTGCTTCCCTGGCAGGTGCTCAGCTTGTTTTCTTACCCAGTTCAGAGCCACCTGCCCAGGAATGGCAGCACCCACAGTGGGCTAGGCCCTCCTACACCATTCAGCCATCAAAAACAAATGCCTCACAGACTTGCCCACAGTCCAATCCAATAGCCAAAATCCCCCAGTTGAGGTCTCCTCTTACCAGGCGTGTCAAGTTAACAATGTAAACTATCCAGCTGGATAGTTTGGGCGAATGTTCACAAAACCTTACACAGAAAGCTACAATATTAGTGTATGGAAAGTATTAATAGCCAATGTCCAAACCTCAGGCAAAACCTCCTTCCAAAATTATTCCTCAAATAAAGGGAGTCAACTTTTTAATGCCAAGCATAAATCATTTTTTCAGTTATTTGAGCTATTGTTTTAATATATTGTTTGGAACCCCCTCCCTCTTTTTGGCTTTTTGAGAGAGTCTCCATGTAGTCCCCAGCTGGCCTAGAACTTGTTAAAACTTGCTATGTAGACCAGGCTGGCTTCTATCTCACAGAGATCCACTTGCCTTGGCCTCTCAAGTGCTGGAATTAAAGGCATGTGCCAGCATACCCAGAAAGTCCCACAATTTTCAAATTGTATGACTGCCAATCCAGAATGCTTACTTATAAAGATTCCCTGATCATCAACTGGAGGAAGACAAAGGAATTTAACATAGGTTTACCAGTTATACAGCTTATGTTGTATACAATCTCAGATTTTTAAGCATTGTAGGTCACTATATGAGCTATTATCATCTGATTGTTTACTGTATTTTTGACTGGGTTCCTATGGTTGGTGCATTATTTTTCTTATTGCTGTGATGAAACACTGACCAAAAAAAAAAAAAAAAAAAAAAAAAAAAAAAAAAAAACCAGGAAGAAAGGACTTATTTTAGCTTTAGCTCACAGTTCAAGTGAATAGTAATCCTGCTGAAGTCATAGCAGCCCAAGGTAGAGACAAGTGCTCATAATGCATCTGCAGCTAAAGCTAGGGAGTAACTGATCAGTTTCTTTTGGTCAGTCAGGGATCCCAAGAGTGAGCTTTCCTCCACAATGAACTTAATCCAGAAAATCCTCAAGCCACGTATCCAGTGACTTGTCCATCTCATAGGAAAGTCTAAATCCCAATAATTTAACAAGAGTTAGGAAGAAAAAGATGTAGAATATGAATTCAAAGATGCAGTTCCATTTGAAACCTTGATAGGGTGGAAAAATAGTTTGTCTTACAAAATTTTCAGGTTCATTGGACTGTTTCACCCAACAATAAAACTGAATATATCACTTAGATACAAAAAAAATTTTTTTGGATCCTTTTGCTGCAAAGGGATTATTATGTAATGAAGTAGCAAAAAATGGCTTTAATGCCTGCATTGATGGACTCACAGAACACGTTTGAAAGGTAAACAAAAATGACAGGAGGCTGTCTGGCTCATGCTTAAATTCGTTCAGTCTGGGAACTCTGGAGGCCTGTCTTGTCTGAACATCATTCTTGCTTAGTGTTTCCTTACCCAAAACTGTACTCAAGCTCCTCATTTCCTCCTTCTCTGGTACTGCCACAGGAGGAGATACACAAAGTAGATCTGACCTTTCTGCGTACGAAGAAAGCTGATGTGTTCATTTTGCCCTAACCACCAATCATCTTCAGTGTGTTTTAATGTTGAACTTCATTGTATAAGGTAAACTAAGAAAAGCAGAAATACAAAAAAAGTTGCCAATCAAGCACTTTAAGATCAAACTACAGTAACTTAAAAGCTCCAAAGGACTGAGGTTATGATTTTTACTGATATCCTCCTCAGTGGTACAAAGAAGATATTTAATGAACATCTGTTGAGCATAAGTCACAAGAAAATAATTGCTAGTTTTTTTACTGTGTGATTAAATACTGCTTAAGTTTACAGGAGATGGACTTAGAGAAAATCTGAGGACTTGACTCTGGTCAGGAACGCTTACTGGAAAATAATTTCCCATTTGTAATCAACATTCAAATAAAATTTGCCTGAATCATACATGAACCTACCTATATAAGATATTTACACACATTGATCAGCAATCCTATTGAGTAGTTATACCCCCTTTTGTTTATTCATTTTCATTAGAAAAAAGCACAAAAGTCAGAGAATTTTCAGACGTCTAAATACTTGTACATAACTTTGATTTCAATGTTAGGTTTTAATTTCTACATAAAATATTAAAAATTTAAAATTGCACATGCTAGTCAAGCAAATTTAAACATATCAGCATTTCACCTTCTAATGGCTTGGTTTTTCTGTGGTCAGAAATGACACAAATCCTAAATGAAGTGAAAAGTCAATTAAATCAGACAAGTAAATGTTAATGAGCTGTGGCTGAGTGCTAGCCATAGGTCCATTTAATCTCCACAATCCACAGGCAGGTGCTATTACTCTCACAACACCACAGGTAACTCAGAAGCTGGGGAGGTTAAGCTCTTATTCAACTTCACAAGGGTAGGGGAAATAAGAGTATGAAACAGGAAGTGAGAGACCGGAGCCCTTAAGGTGGTGTCCAGCAGCCCCATGGTGCCTGGGTGCCTGTCATACTCTCATAGAATTCCTAAGCAGTTCAGCATACTGCCTCCTCCCACAGGCAGAAAACCAGCGCAGGTTCACGCTTGTGGGTTCACTGTTCTTGTGCTCATCACCCCACTAAAGTGCATCTCTTTGACATATGTATGGTAAAAATTAAAAACTGTATAATGCTTTGTGTTTTTGTTTTTATCTGATTGCTCTCCACTTGAAAAATGGAACAAAATCCACGTTGCTTGAGAGATGGCTTGGCAGTTAAGAGCACATACTGCCCTTGCAGAGGACCAGGGTTTAGTTCCCATCATCCCAGTCGAGTTTCATAACTACCTGTAACTGCAGGGGATGAGATGCCCTTTTCAGTACTCCAAGAGAACTCGTACCCATGTGGCATTCACTCACAGATACATCTATAAAAATAAAATCTTAACCATCCCATCCCCCCCACCAAAACCCAAAGGCTTTAAATTCTCTTTCATTGATAACGAAAGTAAGAGTTATACAGATCATAATTTAGTAATTCAAAATTCAAATTCAGTTTTAACTTTAAACTCTGTAGAGAGATTGAAGTATATTTTGAAAAAACTCACATTGAAAAATTGTATCAGGTTTTAACAAAGCAAAATGTTAGAGCAATGAGTGCCAGGTACTTAATCTATAAGGGGTTAAGTTAAAATCCACTCCCAAGTGTGCTTGAAATCTAAAATCCTGTTTCTGTAGTTATTAATACCTTACATTTTAATAACAATCTTTTTAAAAAAACATTTGTATAGTATTAGCTTCATGTGGCAAACTATTCAGAGATACATAGTAAAAACAGCAATTATACAATTAAGCTTTTAATTACTTTATTTTAGAAAAACAAGTGTACAATTTGGTGCCATAAGGCAGAATATCATGATTCAACAAGTTAGTAGTAATACAGACTTTCAAAAACCTTTGTAGCTTAGTCCAAACTAGAAAATTATTTTTGCCCACTCTTGGACTCACATTCAGAAAAAAATATATATTTGTAAAAATAAAATGGCAAACTTAATCCCTCCACTTAGTAGTCTTAACATCTCACACTGGTTTAACAATTTCTGCATAAGAACAACTAAGTGGTTTTTCCCTGTCTTACCTCATCATATGAAGCAATGATGAAAGGTATTATTTTGTAAGATCAAATCAAGAATTTCCCAAACCAAAATATTAGAAACATCACGGGCAATAAGATTCACTATAGAGAAACGAGAGAAATAATTCTTGAACTACACAGAGACCTTTCTTCTATCACCCCTTCCTCACAGGGCAGCTTTCAGGCCATTTCAAACCAGGTTCTGGGAAGAACTATGTGCAGGGAGGAAAACCAAATTCTAGCTCTAATAAATCTCAATCAAGTTGCAGAAAGTAGAAGTTACAAAATATTGATGCACAGAATAAAGTAAGAAAGATTTGGGGACAAGACATTGCTTAATGTACTTGGTTAAAATCATGCACATTTCTGTCTGAAATATTCTTAAATGTTGTTTGAGCACCAGATTCAGCAAAGAGCTACAATTTTGAATTTCAGAAATCACAACTTCACTGCAACTGAAAGATAAGGTGGAATTCTAAGGAAGTATGTAATCATGGGACTTGATACTGAATTGAAATGGATGTTTCTGATTAAGAGACCTGCCTTGATTTTGAAGGGTTTTTCGTTTGTTTGTTTCTGGACAAGTAAATATTCTGAGTAGAGATCTGAGATTACATTGAGGGAAAGCATAATATGAACAAATTTTAAAATGTTGCGTGATCAACCTGACAATGCAAATAAGAATATCCCAAAGTAGAAACGAGTAAAATTTTAATACAGAAAGAAATAGAATTAGTCACTTACAAACAACTTATACATTTTATTTTCCCCAACAAACACACCATAAAAATACAAATAGAATATGAGCAGCAGTATAAAGTTGTAAAAAAGACAACTGAGAACTAAAGCACTCATTAATAAGAAAAAAGTTATCAAAGAATACAAGGCTCTTCACTGTGCTTCTGTTTACTGATACAAACTGTGCTTAGTCTTTTTCCTACTGAGATTTTACAGACAAATGGTGACTGAGGTGACAAAATACATTTAACACCTGACAATGATAAACCATGTACCAATGATATATTCTCTATTTCCTCCTGGGTTTTTCTTACTACACACTCTCAACAAAGAGGCATCTACACATGAAGCTTCCCAAAGAATCAGTCCTACTCCTCAGAGACGAATCTACTTATGTAATTAATAGTACTTATCTCCCATTTCAGCTGAGAGTATGTCATTCTAATGTTTTCTGAAATTTTGAGACTGTGTATTTGTTTCACTATCAATGGTCATGATGAAAGATTACATATTAGGAATGGGCATTTACTGAACATGAAAATGTTCATGTCCATAAAATATGAAGAACATGTTTACAAAAATATGGATACAGTAAAAGAATCGCTAGTAGTTCCTCAGCACTTAAGATGCATGAGTTTCAATTCAGTGCAGATTAGTATTGCATCAGGAAACAACCAAAAGCTCCCCTGGTAACCAAAGCAAAAAGTCCTAAGTATCATTTTTGTTAGAACCTTAAGCCCCAGATTTAAAAATGCTAAGTGAATCCTTTAAATGGAACTAAAATATTTAAAGAGAAACCACCCAAATGACAATAATAAAACTTCTAAAATTAACTAAAATGAAGGCCTCAAAACTAACAAATTAACTTATAGTAAACATAAAGGTATCCCAAATACCCACTTTAGACATGATTTGCACGACTGCATTACAAGGATGAGAGGCCGTCACTAATGTGGCAGCAAAGCTGGGAGAACAGAGAAGGGAACTTGGATCTCTTTCAATGCTTACAATGTCTGCAGTTTGGCATGTTGATTATGTCACAGACATGCCATGGCATCCCACAACAGAGGTGTGACAGTAAATCGGATATGCATATGTATATACACACAGTTTAGATAAAAAATTATAGTTTACATACCATAAATAAACATGATATATATTACCTTTGAAAACATTTTTTAGTCAATGGAAACTTTAGAATGTCAAGATCATAAAGTAAAAATGAAAGAAATAAAAATGCTGGGCTGCTTTGGCCAAAGCAAGGTGGACTAAGAGGGTCTCTCCTTCCCAAGATGAGGCATGACACCTCACTGACCTGTGCAGGGCATGGCTAAAGTACTCCCTGCCTTACATCCTGGTCACATTACAAAGGTCAATCACAAAACTCTTCCTCCGCTACATGGGATCCTATGCAAATGCTATAATGAAACTGAGTATAAAGGTAAAAAGTAACATTCCTCCTTTAAAAACAACTAGTAAAAAAAAAAAAAAAAAATCACTATACTATATAAAACCCCCCATCATTTTTAACCTCACAATCTTAAATTGGAAACTTGGAAAAAAGTTACTAGTTTTCCTTAAAGTGCCTTAATTTTAAAGACTTAATTTTGTTTATATAAATTTTATCCAAAATATAAGAGTATGGACTCAGCAGGTAGAAGTAATGTTTTTCTCTGTAAAACACGCATCTTTTCCCTGAATGACCAATTTAAATATTTTGCTCAAGTTTTTTTATCTTTGTCATAGAATATGTCACTGAGAAACGTGCATAGAACAGGTTGTTTATAAAGACATCTGTCAGGTAAACTGATTCAATGGTCTGACTTTGTTTTAGACAAACCATTCATCTCTTTGCTCCAAACATCTTCCTGGTCACGGAAGGATTACTTTAATTCATGCAGTTGATATTAGCAAAATACAAATAATGTTCTCTTCTGTAAAGATCATGATTAAATCTCTAAGTTCAATAAATAGACTCTAATAATTTGAAATTCTATCGAGTATTTTATGTTTGCAAAGTCTCAGTCTTTCTTCTTTTCTAACACATCCTTAGGCTCCTGCATGGTCGGCACTAGAGATCCTTCACTGCTTGTGCTCTCTGCCATCTGCTCTTGGCTTTCCATCTCACTTTTAGACACTTCATAGTATCGCTCTTCTATATAGCCGCCATCTGTGTCAGCTGTGTAGATTCCATAGCACATGATGCTGATGACACCCAGTGGCAGGCCAAAGAGAAAGCAGCCCATAAGTGGAGAGCTCTTGAATATAGACTGTGGAGAGGAAAAGAACACTGTTGCATTTGATTGGAACTCGTAAAAAGGATGACCTAAATTTAAAGTCATGACAGGCTTCTTCTTGCTCCTATTCAGCTTTCATTTCAATGAATAAATGTCAATACCTAAGCAATAAGTAGTATCTTAGAGACACTGTAAGAGAAAAATTCTATATTCATGCCTGCATGTGTAAGAGAGACCATATATAGAACCGGCTACGGGCAGTAGCAGAGGGACCAAACAGCCTGAGAACTTAATAAGGACACTTCTTTTTCTCACACTACTCATGAAGGTCTCTTTGAGATGATTACTTATACCTAACAGTTTTACAGCTATGTGCTGAACACTAGGATCTGCTTATGCTGAGGGCTGGGTTCTTGCCCATGAAAAGTCTCCACACCTTCTCTTCCAGTGACATTTTCCCATTTGTGTTATGTGATTAATAGTGAGGCCACATTAACTTACTAATTCCCTTCATGTTGTATGCTACTTCCTCAGTTATCAGAAAAAGAAAATTTACTGAATAGGTTTTACCACTAAAATGTATTTCATGAGTTGTATCTATAACTTTTATTAATATATTCTATGTGTATGAATGTATTACATGCATGTTTGTAGGTATACCCATGTCATGCAATGCCTTCGGAGGTCACAGAGGGTGTTGGATCCCTAGAACTGGAGTTATGGATGGTTGTTAGCCACTTTGTGGGTGCTGGGAACCTGGGTTCTCCGTAAGAGCAGTCGGTGCTTCTAACCACTGAGCCACCTCTACAGCCCCTGTATCTGTAACTCTTACAAGAGTTCTGGACAGATTAGTCCAGAAAACAAAGACCATATTAGATTGAGACAACAGGAGGCTTCACAGAATAAGAGTTGGAAATTTAAGGATGAAGGAAGAAGCGGCAGAACAACGAAACATATCAGCACTAGCATTAGTAAGCCTCAGTGACACTCAAAAGCCAACAAAAGTTCTTCAGAGGAGCAGAGTCTTCTGGTGGGGCTCCATAGAAAATACAAAGAATTCCATCAAAACTTCAGGTGCACAGAGATGGTAAGGGGAGGTGTGAACCCAGTGAAAGGGAGGCGGGCAGTTAGATACAATGTGGACAGGCCCATTTCTGTTAGTGGTGACAGGAAAATGAATGTGACTGAAAACAGAAGGATGTATGGGGTAGTTCAGATTACTCAAAGACTTCTCACCAATACACAGGGCTAGCTATGTTTTCATGATGGCATTCACCCATAACAAATGAAAATGGGCATGAAACAGCTGCAGACTGACAGCTGGAGGAACAATGAAAGAAAACATTGTTGGAAAGGATTTGACCATTGCGTTTTAGTTCTATACTTGACACTTGCTTTTTAAAGAAGAAAAATGACAAAAAGAACGAAGGAAAGGGGTTAAGAAAGCAGACAGTGAGAGTGAGAGACTGCAATTATCTGAGCGATTTCAACTGTTTACTAACTGGGAGAATCTGGAATTCACAGGAATGCTGGAACTGTCACATCTAACCTGCTACATTGACTATTGTGGAAAATAAATGACAGTTCAAGGAAAAGTTGTTTTTCAGTAAAAATGACCAATTCATAGAAGACATACGTACACCAAAATTTCACATTACAATTCCATCTAAATGTAATGGTCTAGGAATATGGGATAAAGACTTTCATTTTGTGGTTTGTCCGGACTTCAAAGCTTGACCTTTGCCCACCCCTTCCTAGTGGCACACTCAGAAAGGAGTGACCTTGAGAGTTCCAAAACAGGCCAGACCACACCCCACGTGATGTTCTGATCTGAGAGGGGCATGTGCAAATAGATAACCCCTGGTCTGTTCTTGTTAGGAATGTGCACAAGGGAAACTCTGTGAAATGCTTAATTCTTACTGGATGTTGCAAATTGTAACCAGTCCCCACTCCCGAGATGATCAGTGTTCTACAAGCTCCCCAGCTGGTCGGAAATAAAATACCTTGCTATTCCATCCACATGGTGTTGGCTTTTTATCTCAACCCATGACACTAAAGACAGAAATTGATAAGACTTTTTTCAAGGTAGGCTGAGGAATAAAAACATTTAAGTCATACTATCAAACTGATTTTGAATTTTAGCTATACACCAATCATACAAAAATAATTAAAAGAAATTAATGCTTCTTAATGTAAATACAGACTAGTTTGTGTACTGGAGATTACAGATACCTTTCAGCCTAATCCTCCGAAAAGTTAGAATTTACTGATAGACTTAAAGAACCCATATTTTCTTACTTATCAAACATACAAAACTAACCGTCAGAACTTACCACAATTGTAGATTTTGCATCAAATACTATTCTTTTCAGTCTTTGCAAAATACTATCACCTCCTTGAGCCTTCAATTTAATAAGAATAAATAAAGTTATGCAAGTACTTTTATTACTATTTACACACATCATTCCAAACTTCTACATCCCTGCCTTACTGTGTTAACACACCCTGAAGAATTCATTCTAACCTCCTCCTAATTCCTGCAGCTTGTTGGAAGCTAACAAGCCTCATGCCCTCCCTCTGGGCTGCTTAGCTCAGCTGTGTCAGGAGACTTCTGCTACCCAGTAGGGTAGCTCCTGAGGATGGAGCTTAACAGGAAGTGCTGAGAAACAGAGAAAACTCCCAGTTGAAACAAAACCTTGGCATCCAGGCATCCTAGAAGTCTGCTTATTCTTTGAATTCCTAAGATACAGGACAAATGGAACTTCTCTTATCAAAAAGTTTGATCAGGTTTTACTAAGTCACAAACAGAAGGGCTCTCATTAATACAAGTGCATTTCAGTTCAAGCAAAATACCATTTCCATAAATACAATGTTGTTACTATGTGACTAAGGTATTTCCAAGCTTAATGACATTAAGCAAAAGTAGATATGCATCTTGGTTTTTCAAAGAAAGAAAACTCAGAAAATGGTTTTGTGGAAGTGAGAAAGACTCTTGCTTCTTTATTTACTCACTGGAGTATGACGTGCTGCTTACAACCTGATAATGACCTGAGGGCATTTTATGACTTTTAATGAGAGTTGTAACCTAGTCTTGGAACACTTCAGTAAGATTTACAAGGAACAATGGAAAGAAAAGAAAAATTAAGGCTATCTATTCATTCATCTGTGACCAATATTTTAAAGGATTATGCTTAGAACTGAGGCTCTGATTTTTAATGTTATTTCTTGATCTCTTAAGAAATTATGTTTGTTTTCACAGACTTTCTTAAACAACTAATTCTAGTAACAATTCAGTTATCCTTAATTCAAGAGATCCAGAAAGGTGCTTAATGTGCTAGGAAAATTCACTAAAAGAATTTCTCCACAATGCAGGCCTCTTAACATCTTTAGCCCAACCCTAAATGCCAATACCACTTCTCCCATCATTGTGACAAGCCAAGATGTGCCTGGATGAGCCCTCGAGACACATCTGTACCTATGAGCAACTTCTGCTCTATAAGCACCTTCTATGACTAGGAGACTGAATGAGAAGGCACAGCAGGGGGCAGGGGTCCATTCTCTCTGATCCCAAGTCCTGTAACCATTCTTTTCAAACTCAGAGGTAAAGAAACCACTACTGTCTCTTCTACATCCTCCTCTTCATCCCTATGAAAGAGAAATGAACTACTTACTTGTACTGTGCCATCCAAAATGCTGTTAATGAACTGGACCATGTCGCTGGCCTCCTTAATATGCCTATCTAGCAAAAAGTACTGTTGGTTTGATGTATTCAGCACAACTACAGTTGGGACTGTCAATTCGCTAAAAAATAAAAAGAGAAATGAAAATTTATATTTGTAAGATGTGACTGCAAGGAAACCCTCCCCCACAGCAGTTTCAGGACTCAGGAAGACTCACAGAAACCTGGGACCAGAATTTACAAACATCCATGAGAAGAGGCTGACTTTTACAACTTCTCCCTGATGAACCCAGGGTCTGGAAATTCCTACAAAAGGGACTGACTTTTACAGTTTCTTGGTCAGATAAGACTCCTGAAAGAGGGATTGCTTCCTGACCAAAAGTTTACAATCTCCCCTTGAACATCAATCAGATGTCCTGAGGATCCCCCTCCCCATAAAAAGGCTTACTGACAAGCTAGGCGGTGCTAATCTCTCACCTCTCCCTGAGCAAGCTTCTCTATCCGGATCTGGAGAAGTTAAGGCAGGCACATCAGCCCTGTCCTGCAGCCTGAGCCCCCAAGATGAGGGGGGTAGTATTTTCTCCACTCCCAAATGTGGAGAAAGCTAGTCCTGGCTGGTCTTCTCTCTTTTCCCAACTTGGGAAGTCAGTCCTGTGCCCTTAATAAATCGGTCCTGTTCACTCCCAGTGGAGTCTCTGGTCCATTTCTGCTGCATCTCTCAAACCCAAACCTTACAATATTAAGCACAGTGATGAATATTCTAGCATTTTTATATCTCAGTAAGTACAATTATTAACAAAGGTGCAGAGCAGTAGGAGACAGGTATTACTAAGGGAGAAATGGATAAAATGGGAGTATTTAAATGGGCAGGGGAGGGAGGACTGTACAAGGAACTTTGGGGAAAAGGGAAAGAAGGAGCTCAAGAAAGGTGGGGCCACAGGGGTCTAGTATTATCAAGGGAGAAATGGGGAAAATGGTGACACTTCATATGGGGAAGGTACGGAGGAAGGGTTAAACTTGGAGAGAGGAGAAACAAATAATGCGTAGCCAGTGTTAAAAACTAGAGGGAATCATACTAGTTCAACAACCAAAGGAAAAATTCCACATACAGTTATCTCTACTGAGCCCATGTGCACAGCTAAAGGTTATATAACAAGAAACAGTGCCAGACAGGAAACACTTTCCTTAGAGTTGTAGGCTAGGGTAGTCCAAGAAACTCCCAAAATTACACAGGCTGTTGCCACAGTCCTTGACTGCACCCCAGAACTTGAAGGTAAGACCCTAGTGTTGAAGACAGCACGAACTTTGGACACAGGATTTGGAGCAATTGAGAAAGAAGTGACCAGGATGCCATTGCCCCTGAAGGCTAGTTTGGTGAGCACTACAAAACGTGCCAAGGGAGAATACCAGCTGATGGCCCAACACCAGTTTCAAGACCGTATGGCCACATCAGTGACTGTCATAGCACATGACAGTGGTGCAGTACTGGAATTCTTATCTCGGGGAAAATCAACAGCTACCTAATTGAACTAAAAGCCCATTCAATGGGAGGAAACTCACAGGTAGTAAAACTCATAGGTGGTACTGTAAACATAGCCAAATACACATGCCTGGAGAAGTCATAGAGAAAACTCCAAGACTGTCACATCCCTAGACTAATATAATTTCTCAAGATGTGCAAAATATGTATCTCTATATTTACAAACAAATATCCCAATCACCACTCACCAAAGAAGCTTCTTTTGCACCAGAGACTATTATAGAGGACCACAACTGGTAAGGCACAGTGTCGGTGAATTGCCCAAGCCTAAGTGACACATCTATGGGTCTATACCTAAGACCCATGGAACATAGAATAAGTAGTAAAGAGGTCACTAATGAATTCTCATTTTTCATTAATGAAGCTCCCTCATGCAACAGAGGGCCAGGAATACAATAGGTCAGAAATGGCCAAAGCATAGAGGTTAAGAGTCTGCAGAATGTCAGTCCTTGGACAGGACTCCTATATTAAGTTCCATCTACCCAAGGCTCAGGGGTTGGAAAGATTGTAAGAACCAGGGTAGAGGTACATGATTATATGGAAAAAAGTCTTATAATCTCCTAGAACCCAGCTTATAGGAACCTACAGCAACATGGCAGCATGCACAGGGCCCATGTAAATTCAAGAGGACAA
Organism: Eospalax fontanierii; assembly: GCA_035773235.1. Taxonomy (NCBI): domain Eukaryota; kingdom Metazoa; phylum Chordata; class Mammalia; order Rodentia; family Spalacidae; genus Eospalax; species Eospalax fontanierii. Next base: position 27,627,705 of record CM069538.1, on the reverse strand, counting down.
AACCAAAGCACTGAACTGGGGAAATGACAACAGATGCCAATCTTAGATGAAGAAATATTGGCAACTGATTACTGCTGGATGAGGAAGAGTTGATCTTCCTAAAGTGAGAGACTCAAGATAGGCTGACTGGACCTCAGCAGATGAATCTGAACTGAGGAACATCTGGGGACACTAACTTGACACAACAGGCCTTAACACAGATGACAGAATGCATGAATTCCAGTTGGGGGGTTAGGGGATACCAGTGGGGAAGGGGTATAAAGATGATTAAGACTGAGATATCTGGCATAAAATATATAAAAATTCAATAAAAAAATAAAAAGTTAAAAAAGGCTGACTACAAGAAAATTTCAAGTTTTGCAACAAATATATTAATCAAGATGAAATGTTATAACACTCAATAAAAACCTGAGTAATCGTGATTAAAGAATAAAAATCATACTACAAAAAGTATCAATTTCCAGGCAGTTTTATGCCTGTCACACTATTAATCATAGTCAACCTCACCTTAGATGGTACTCGGGAAACTAAACAGGCAAGAGCAAGGTATCTACAGACATGCTGTTTGTGTTTGAGTCCAAAGCTTTTCTTAAATATTGCAGGATGTTATGCAAGTGATTTCATTTCTTACATGTAAATGTTTTTCAATACATATGAAACCAGGGTACTTAAAACTTCCTACAGAATTACATGAGAAAATTCAAGCTAAACATGTGGCACAGTGCCTTATATGGAATACATGTTGAATAACAATACTGTGAATTCTCTGTAGTCTCCTGTCACACTATTCAACAAAAGACATACATGTATGTATATATGTATATACATATATACACACACATATTTTTAGTATACATGGAGCATTAACCAAGACAGATCATTCCTTAGTAGACAAAACCCTACTGAATATGCAATGTTCTAGACAGGCTTCTGTGCTGAAGTCTTAGTCCCTACCTTGTGATGCCATCTTGGTAGGTAGTGAAATACTAATTAGGTGACATCTAGCTGGAGGTAGTAGGTCAGTGGGAGAATGTCCTTAAGGGCTTATCTTGCTCCCTCTTTCTTTCCTCTTTATTTGTGCTCCTTGGATTACCATAAGGTGAGGTATGTTTGCTATATACTTCTGCTGGCATGATGTTCTGAACACTACACTGACTTATTGCAAAGTACTTAATAAACAGTCTTTTCAATGACCCTACCACATATGCTGCAAAAAAATTCTCTTCACAAGATTATACTGAATATCATTCCTCTTAGGTTTACACATAGGAAGTTATGTAAACAACTGTTTTTCCACTTTGCTTTTAGCTCTAAATATTTAATGCCAATCAGGGAACTCCAAGGAAGAAAGTGAAGAATCAGAGAATGGGGTGAAGTACAGAGATATGTCTTCTGGACATGACATAACTATTCCACGAATTCACTATAACTGAGTTATCTACACAAAACCTGAGCAAAACCTTGTCCATCAACATTTCATCATGGATGGGGGAGAGGCCTGTGAGGCTCCATCCCTCCCTTAGGGACTATTGGCAGTTAACGGTTCAGACAAGAGATGTCATTTTCTTCTGTGGTGCAGACAATGGCATATTACCCATGCGCCAGTAAAAATGTACCACCCACACTCATGCAAACAAACTCTGGAAAATTCAATGGGCCATCCACAAAAAGAAGACATGAAAGTGGTAGGAGACTTGCTGGGAGGAAGAAGGATTTCAGTGGGAGATGGGGAGGTGAGAAAGAGAGAGGGGAAAGGAGGGTGAAAACAACTGAAGTTCATTATATACATGTATGAAGCTCAGTGAATTAAAACAAGAAAAACCGGAAATACATAGTGCCAAAGACTTCAAATGTCTTTAATAATTGTATATTTTATTATTTAATTTTCTTTTGTCTTGACTCTATTACATACTAGATCTTTCATTAAATGCTACCAAATTTTTATCAGAATGATAAGTAATGCCAATCATTATACTACAGACATAAAAGATGAAAATATTTAAAAATTATCAATTTTTTCTAGGTTTACTGAAATAACTTTTTTAAAGAATATCTTAGCTTTGAAATGCAAAAAGTTTTCAATTTAGTAATTATAATTACCTGTTAAAATTTATTTATTTATTTATTTATTTATTTATTTATTTATTTATTTATTTTGTCTGTGTGTGTGTCGCGCACAGGCACACAGATACCTGCATATCATGTCAGAGGACAAATCTCTGGAGTTGGTTCTCTCCTGCCACCTTGTGGTACAGGAGGATCAAACTCAAGTTTTTAGGTCTGCGTGTAAGCACCGGCTGAACTATCTCATTAGCCATAATTATGTATTAAAATTGAACTTATTCAAGTATAAATTAAGCAAAAACTATCGTCTTTTGAAAATTCTGTAAGTTACAAAGTGGATCTGGGAAATGATTCTTTAAAGAAAATTAAATTTCAGTGTTTCAAATACAGAATTTAAAAACTACAATAAACCATTTAGTAGGAGCCTATCTACATCAAAACATACCGAGTTCATTATTTTTCAGTTATCTAAACCTTTTCCCATCTCTCAGAATCAGAAATTTAAGAGCAAAGATTGCTAGGAAAACTATTCAGCAATTTACTTACTCCATCAGCAGTGTGTTCAAATAGTCATTTCCATCCATATGGCCAAACTGAAAATCTCTTAAGGAACAAGAGCAACAGCAATAAACAAAAAAACACAAACAAGAAAAGTGGAAGAGAAGAGAGAAAATATAATACTAGATTAAAAAGAAAATCTTAAATGATATAACACAATACAAAAAATTGAACTTTAGATCTTGCTAAGAAAATAAACTATAAATTTTTAACATGGAAATCACTGTAAGACTGATATAGATGTGTGTACGAGTGTGTGTGTGTGTGTGTGTGCATGCACGTGTGTGTGTTCTACTGGTTGTTGAGACTCAAATAAATATTCCAAAATATTTCAATTCATTTATACATGTCTAAATGAACAGAAATAAAACATCCTCTCAGAGGAAATATATTTAAGAAAAACCTTTTAACTGAAAAGTAGGACTACTCAAGATGTGGCTGGCCATGCACAGTAAGAACTGTAAGTTGAACTTCCACTAGACTATTTGGACCATGAAGGCTATGTACACTGCAAAGTTCCTACCACTGTCTGTCACGCACCAACAAAGGCAACGATTGAGCACACAGCAAAAATTTTCTTTCCTAAGTAAATTTTTACATTCAGTTAATTTTTTGAGTTTTTGTTATAATAATCTACTCTGGCTTTTGAGTCATTTGTCTCAGATATGTGACTATAGTGTGCACAGTGCCCTTCCACAAAGCCCATGCCAGATACTTTCAGTGAGCAAGAACAATATGGTTATAAATGACAAGTGCATTCTTCTAAGTCTAAGCCACAGCACCAATGAGACACAAGGTCCAGACACTTCACACCGACATTCAATTGTCATTCACTACAGTTCTCTGGTTCATCTTTTATAGCTCAGAAGAACCAGAAGGTCTTAAAATTTCTAAAATTTTTAAAGTTTTGCAACATAACACTTGCACATAAATAATGAGCCATGTAGGACAGGGGAATGAAATCAAAATAGAACATTGATTTCTATTCCATATATGCGTATAGGCTGAAGCAAATATTTAAGTGACTTTGTGTTCTGACTGCTACCCCGAGTCAGGTGCAGAATTTCCAAATTTCAGTTTCATGTCAGAACCCATGCTTTCAGATAGATCTCAGACCATCTCCTAGTTCAGGCTCTAGGTGCTAAGATTAGAGATGCTTAGGCACCATACTGCTTTTGCTTTACTACACTACCAAACCAAATTAAACAGAAATAATCTTCCAAAATGCAAGCACATACCTATGGAAGTGGTCTCTGTGATCTCTGGCAACCTCTTGAACAACCGACTTTAATCTGCAGAAGAATAAATATATAAATATTTCATTTCCTCAACTACAGAGCACACTTATCCAGTTGGGTTGCCTTATCTAGGTGCTGCAGGCAGAGCAGATTCCCCTATCAACTTTACCTAAAGCCATGAAAAGTGTGAGGTGGGTGGCATTTGAAGTTTAAATCTAGTTCAACATACCTGGTATGCTCAAGTGATGTGTTTTTCTCATCAATAACTGCAATAGCTACAAGCTTTCCTGAAATTAAGAATGACATCTTTCATTTCCTGAAACTGAAAATGGCATAACTCTCATTATACAAACTTTTCAACTTTGCTTCATCTGTAACTGGGAACTAATAAAATAGGTTTCTAAAATTTAATTCCAATCATCCTGTACACTTAGACAAAATCCAGTCAACACATTATGATGCAGCATTTGTAGCCTGGATCAGTGAATTAGTCAACTTCAAATGATATATTTCCTTTATCTTAAAAAGTGAATAATTTCTCTATTAAAATTGTTTATGTAGCTGGGCATGGTGGCAAGCATCATTAAATCTAGCATTTGGGAGAGGCAGGCGATCTCTGTGAAATGAGGACAGCCTGCGCTACACAGTGAGTTCCAGGCCAGCTGAAGTTACAGGGAGACTTTGTTTCAAAAAACAAAAAGAAACAAAAAGTTATTTATGCAACTCATAAAATGACATAGTATTATGTCAAAAGCTGTACCACAAAGGATAAATTGATTTTAAAAAGTTTACTAAAAGTTGTAGCTGAAAAAGTATGGTATATAACAATAAATATGATTTCACATGATCATTCCCTTTGCTATAATGGCTCACTATTTGCCATAGTGGCATACAGAATCAAACTGAGTCACAGTTTCTGAAGCTTAAATAAAACAGAATTCTATGTGTTGACTCTGTCCAGAGGGTACACTGATGTAACAACAGAACAGTGGTGTTCCAGTTCCAGTGATGCCTGTGTGGTCCTGGGTGCTGATAACTAAGTTCTTGGCATTGTACCAAGCCCTGGGAGAACAGGAGTGAAGCATCACCATTTACTAGCTGTGTAATATCAGGAAACTTTTATGACATAAATATAAGAGTAAGTCAAAAAACTTTGTGTTTCCCCTAATGCCACGCTGAACAATGTGTCCCTAAATAGCACATCTACACAATCTCAATTCATTTTTAAATTTGCACTGAAAGCATCTGTCCATAGTGATTATTTCCTTTCTTGAAATATTTCATGTATATTCAGTGTTAATTTTTCAAAGATGCTCCTTTAATTTGTACATGCCTTATGAGCTGTTTTTTTTTTTTTCTTCCCCCAGAATGCCTCTATGTGAAACATTTTTCCACGTGGCAGCCTGGTTCCAAGAGTATTTCCCAAATATTAATTAGCTACTACTGGGGGCCAAATGGTGCAGCGGACTAGGCTACACACTGATGAGCTAATACAGACAGAGTTGTAGTCTTCTGAAAGCACAGGTTAGAAGGGAAGACATTTCATATCAAGAGTTCTGAAGGAAAGAAGCATGCTGCTTTAAGAGTATATTACAAGGTAAATTAACATAGGTAGAGTGGGTCAATAACATCTTTCAAAAAGAAGAAATGTTTGGTTGAGTTTGACAGATGAAAATGAGTAACTACATACTTCTAGGTAAGGCAGAAAGAATGCTACAAAGATGTTTGGCGCAACTTATGTGGCTGTTTTGAGAAGCTGAGGAGGTGATACAGCCACCAAAGGGGGGTGTGCAGAGACTAGAGAGACGACACTGGAGGTTACAGAGTTCAGCAGAAGTCAGAGCATGGATGACTGAATGTTCAAAAACTTGAGAAGTCATTATGTGCAAAGCCACAGAGCCTGAGGGCCACCATGGACTCTGAGAGTACATGTGGGAAAACGAGCAGGGCACAACTGCAGCTGCTGCCTGGACAAGGGCAATTACGCCACACAGAGCAAACTTCTGGCCTAAAAATTTGAGAAAATAAACTGTTTAAGGTGAGTCAGAGCTGACTGAGGTCTTGCTACCTGCTTTGATAACTACACTCACAATTTTTTTTTCCCCTGCCTCTCTAAAACAATCAGAAAGAAAGTCTACAATCTTTGTAAACACCTATGTGACTTTCACTAGGAAGCGAGCACCCTGTACACCAGATACACACTAAAAGTAGGCTAAGGAAACAACAAAAGCACCCCTAAGAAGGAATTTTAAGCACCAGGAGAACAAAGAACAGCTTTAGTTTGGATTCTTCATCAGATTCAAGAACAGGAACTATGAAGAGGAAGCTGTGCCCACCACCTCTTGCACAGAAGAATGGAAGCTGGACTATCCTCTTCTCTGAAGCTGGACTATCAACCTGACCATTAAGTTGTGAGGAAACAGTGTGACAACAACAACCAGGATTTCCCGCATCTGACTAGGCAGAAGTTTAGACAGTACTTTTCCTAAGTTAAACTGTTTAACCTTTTTGGAATTTTGTGCCGTGCATAGTTAACTTCCTAGGGCTTCCCCTTGGCAGGTTATTTCCTTTCATTCCTGTGTTATCTAGGTTCTTTGTCTCCTCATTACCATCAACTACTACTAAACCCTCTCTTTGGCTACACTGATCCTGATATGAGCACATAGCAATTCTTTGTTCATACCAGTCTCTATACATAAAAAGCAGAGCTAGCACTCAAAACTCTACTTTAATTAGAAAACAGAACTTTAAAAGAACATAAATTAAATAACCGATTAAAAGACAATTCTGTAGCAAAACAGGAGTTGTTCATATGCTTGTTACCTGTGTCTCCGAGTTCGTACAAGAGGAAGCCATCCATAATAAGGTAATTCTGAAACCTCTCCCTGCTGATCCAGGAAGACAGATCGCCATCTTCATACTCTTGAAAAGAACACAAAGGGTATATATCAGAGTGCAAGTGCAAGTTTAAGACAGATGTATTGTTTTAATCCAGCAATGTAAATAAAATAGCTAACACAGTATTATAATTTAAAGTCTGAAAATTGATTCTTAAGTATTCTTAAGTACTTGTTCCTTGTAGAATTTATAACGTTTAAAAGAACTTACAGTAATTAAATTGTAATGCAAATTAATATTAGGTATAAATGTAAGTATATACAAAGTAAAAATGGAAAGACAGTGACAAAATCATCAAATACTCTTACATATCAACCTAGGTAAAAGCTTTACCTTTTGCTGTCACTACAGATAATTTTCAATGCAATTTTTTTACTCTTGTATATTGGATCAAACTTTGTCTTAATTTAAAACTTTTTCTTACACATACAACCTAAGTGCACACATAAAACCATAATATATTAGATTTATTACAATATCAAGTAATTTCTATTCTAGGCCAATAGAAAAGGGAATTACAACTTGATAAAAATTTAATTCTTGGAACTGGAGAGACTGGTCAGCAGTTCAGAGCACTGGCTACTCTTGAGGAGGACCTGGGTTCAGTTCCCAGCACCCACATGGTAACAAACCGTCTATAACTTCAGTTCCAAGGAATCCGACACCCTTTTCTGACCTCTACAGACACTGTACAACACTGGTGCACTCACATACATGCAGGCGACACATACAAAATAAAATAAAAATATAAAGAATTTAAGTTTTAAGTAATTTAAAAAAGATTATGAGAATAGCACGAAGAAACCAATGTAAAGCAAATACCCCTCAAAGCCTACTGGCATGCATGTTACACTGGACTGGGCTGACCGACTGAAAGGCATGCTCTCCTTGTTACCTGATTCTAAATAAAAGTTTTAAAAATATTTTATTTATTACTACTATTTTATGTGTATGAGTGTATGGATTGCATGTAGGTATGTGTACCTGTGTCATGCAATGCCTTCAGAGGTTAGAAGAAGGTGTCAGATCCCCTAGAACTGGAGTTATGGATGGTTGTTATCCACCACGTGGGTGTTTAGAAATGAACCAGGGTCCTCTGCAAGAAGAGCCATCTAACTGCTGAGCTATCTCTCCAGCCCCAACATTTAAAAAAAAATACTATTTTTATTTATGTATATGAGTGTACTGCCTGCATGCATGTAAGTGTACTTGTGTTGTGCAGTGCCCTCAGAGATCACAAGAGGGCATCAGATCTCCTGGAACTGGAATTATGGACAGTTGTTAACCACCATGTGGATGCTGGGAATTAAACCTATGTTCTCTGCAAGAGCAGTCAGGGAACCTAACTGCTGAGCCATCTCTCTAGCCCCTAAATAAAACGTTTTTGAGCTATTGAATCTATAAAATAAATATAAAGTAAATCAGCTATATTTACAAATTAGAGAAATGAACTAAAACTACGAGCGGATTTCTAAGTTGCGATTTTCATTCCATGCCTAAAGCAAATGAGGATTCCTAAAGATGGTACAAAGTAAAAAATGTAAACTCTTTAAAAACTATTCCCTTACTATAATCCCAATGCTTCCAGATTCATAAACTCTCAGAATAAATACCTGAAATATTATAAAACCTGTGATCCACCTCAAAGATTTTAGGCAGGCTCGAAATACTATGTGTGGAAAGGCAGCAAACTGGGCACATAGAGTAATTGCAGAACTACACCTACTCTTCTGTGTCAAGTACAGGAGTTCACATCAGAAACAGAAGAGAGGTTTAGAAGGGGGCTTTCTTAAGCAGAATCAAAGAATACATGAATATTGAATAGATAGTCTTAAGAAAAAACCAAGTTGTTTCTGAGTTATAGAACTTCTACTAGTGCTAGAATTAAGAGATTTAAAGAATGAATCTTAATAGTACTAGTATTTTAAAAGGAAAGAAGAAAAAACCCTACATGTAAAAGAGGAAAAAATGATCAAAAATATACTAAGTACTTACACAAACAATATTATAATCAGAGAGTAGGCAGATAAAGACCTAACCATGGGTTATTTATTTTCTTCTATGTGGAAGTTCCTCTAAGTTCCTTTTCAGTAAACACCTCCTGAATATACGAGCCTACGATTGGACCTGCTGTTTCATTGTGCATGCCTCTATATCTAACATTCTCAGTGATTTGGGACACTGACCTATCTGTTACACTAGCTACCTCATAAAATGTTTAAAGAATAAAATAACAATATAAAGTATGTGACACAGTATACATATTTTATAATAATTTACATATATGATAGCTTTTATTATACAGCAAATTAAATTTAGTTTTTTCAATTAAGCAACACAAAAAACCGACATGCTTATTTTTATCAACATGATTGTTCAAATAACATGTTTCTTTACAAAAACAATAAAAAAATTCCTTTAGTCTTCATTGGACCCATAACCATGGTTTTAACTAAAAAAATTAAGCCCACATTTTAAAAACTTACTTATTTTTCTTTTATGTGTATGAGTGTGTTGTCTGCATGTAAGAATGTGACAGAATGCCTGCAAAGGACAGAAGAGGGCATCGGATTCTTCAGAACCGAGTTCTGATGGTTGTTAGCTGTTATGTGGGTGCTGGGAATCAAACTCAGGTCCTCTACAAAACCAGCCCAAGCTCTTAACCACTGAGTCATCTCTGCAGCCCAAGCCCACATTTTAAAATGGGAGGATAATGAAGCACACTAACAAAATGCCAATAGGCTTTACTTTGAAATGCTATAAAAACAGAAACAAAACAACAGAAAAACCCTGCAGCAAATGTGCTTAGATTCTGTTAACCGTTCAATGTGGTAACAAGTAAGTATGGTTTTATTCTACCATTCTTCTTCTGATGCATACTTGTTTTAAAAAAAAAAAAATCAAATGAGATAAGTATCTGCTGGAAGGAAATGGTTTCTCTGACAGAGGGAAGAGGTACCTAGAGATAGTACACAAGCTTCTTACTGCTGAGCTTGTATTTCCTCAACTTTATGTGCATTTGAAATGTTGGATATCTCCTTAAAATAAAGTCTGAACACATTAATACATAGAAAAAGCATTCAGTTTAATTCTCAATGTGGCAAATAATTTGACAGAAAAAAAAATCACTTTAGACAAAATTTGAAAGTATACTGATAGAAAACTATTGCTGAAGGTTAACAGTGGTAGTATAAAATCTTTTATAAACACCTATAATAATGTTTTAATTATATAAAGGCTTTATATAAGCTAAAGCTTTGGCACTCACCATCATAAACAAAGTACGTTTCATCTTTGAAAACAAGCACAGCGGGCATCTCTTTCAGTGTCACATACTGCAAAACAGAAGTTTAACTTTCAACACTAAAAAAAAATATATTTAGTACCTATGGTTTCAAAAACATTCAAAGATACTAGAAAACACACAACAACAAAAGAAGAAACTAAAAAGATCACAATCAGAAGCTGAGTCAAAGGTTATTTCTAAATGTTTTAAGACATTCCCCTAGCAACCTGACAGCCCATGGATATCATTCTGGAAAGAAAAGAAGGAGGGATTCTGGACAGGAAGAACAGGACCATTGTTTCAATGAGCCTACCTAGGGCTGATCGTTCCCACTACTCGGCAGCTGTATGATATGGAGCCTCATTGCCTAGGAGAGCCAACTGCTCTCCTAGAAACATAAGGCCTATGGGAACACCACATCACAAGGTACTTTTTATTAGTGACATCAGAAAACAAGTACAGACCAAAGTGTCTAAATGCCATGAACCTGTCGACATCTACCCAAGAATAATGGCCAGGCATGGTGGTATACACCTTTAAACCAAGCACTTAGGAGGGAAAGGCAAGCAGATATCTACGAGATCAAGGCCACCTTGGTCTACTTAGCAAATTCTGGGCCAGCTGGGGCTGCAGAGAGATCATGTCTCAAAAAACATAAACAGTCTGGTAATAGTAGTAACTATTTCACTCTTTACATACAATACAATGAATAAACTTGAGAGGTAAAATCAAATCATAACTTAAAAAAATGTGTCATTAAATCAAAATGTAAATATTACCTCAGGAACCACATCTTCTGAGGCAGAAAAGAAGTATGTATATACAATTAATTCTGAAGCAGCATCTATGTATTTCTCCTATGACAATACAAACAGGAAAAGGATATTTAAAGCATCAAAGACCAACATTCCATTCTCAATAATCAACACTATTTTTTATGGTAATTAGTATTAAGAAACTTGCTACTATGTGATAGTTTTTATAAAAGACCAAATAGAAGCAAACCCAAATAAATTGTTTCTAAGGCAAACAACCACTGTAATTAAGTGCTTCTGCTGTCCTCCTCCAAAGAAAAGTTGGTTAAATACAACATATGGTTGACTTATATATTAACAAGGATTAGCAAGGATGAATGAGGATGACTGAAGGGAAGATCAGCACATATACAGAGACATACAAGGCTTAAATAACCAGCTCAGTAATATAATAACTACTAAGTGGGCTGGAGAGATGGCATAGTCATTAAGAGCACTGGCTATTCTTTCAGAACATCCAGTTTAAATCTCAGCACCCACAAGGGAGCTAATAATCGCCTGTATCTCTAATTCCAGGAGATCCAACACCCTCTTCTGTCTTCCCTGGGAACTGTAGGACATGGGCGCAATTACAAACCTGAATACGAATACATACATGCAACTAAAACAATCATACACAAAAAAAAAGTAATTAAAAAAAAATACTAGGGTCGACAACATTTACACACACTTTCATTCACTTCTGTTTCATACTAACAAACATGATATGATAATACGGCAAGTTTTTTCATTTTAAAAAATACTTGGGGATTAAGGTAAAATTTTGTTTTGATGTTTTGGTGAACTCTCTGCTGCACAGCAAACGCAATTACAACATTATGTCTTTTTCATGTGGAACTAAAAGATAATTCCATACTTTTAAGGGTGATTCTCCACCAATGTAAACAAAAAATACACGATGCCTCTTTCGCACATGGTCAAACATTTGCTGACTTGGAAGTGGCCGAATCAGAGCCCTGTTTGGAAACAAAAAAACAAGTATGAACTAATGAACTGTATAATTCATTCCCAATTATATGACTGTTGATTGTATGTAAAGTTATAAACACTGTACTAGCTGCCCTGAAGTCTATCAGCAAATCCATATAAAGCAAGTATAACTCCAGTCCTGGGTGTTAACACACTACATAGAAACAATTTAAGACCTAGAATTCAATCTGTCAGTTTCAGAAGAAGTTTCAAATACACCTCTTCAGACATAAGAAACAGTATTTTGTTAAGTGAAAAACAGAACTATCATCAACTACATTCCTTGGCTAAAACTAAGACAATTTATTGTAGGATCCATTCCCCTATTAAAAGTACATTTACAAAAACAGACTGCAGAATAGTATCCCAGGAGTAAACAACAGTTAATATTTATATAATAGCTGTCAAGCTAAATATTATGTAATTCTTAAATACTTTATTAACATTAAAGTCTCAAGCTTCCCATCTATATTACTTATTTTCAAAAAATCAAAACAGAAGGAAAAGTTATCTAGTACAACGAGAAAACAATTCTACAAAATTTTATTACAATCATTTTTCAAAAACAGAGAAATGAATTATACTAAAGGTTACTATAAAACATACCACTTATAAAATATAACCAAAAAACTGAAAGAGACAGGTTTCTTTTTAATATGATAGATGGTATCATACTTTTAGTCCACAAAACTTACAAAATGAATAGAGCCTATTTTGTAAAGGGAAACACATTCTAAATACTCAATTCTGGAGGCCATTGCATCACTCTTCCTTAGCCTTTGTTTGAATACTTCATAATTAACCAATAAGTGATGCAACTCCAGAACTGACTCTTGAAATCTCACCTGCAATACAGTCACCCTCAGTTACATCAGGAAAATCCCTTTTTAGGGTTAAACAAAAAGGCACTTAAAAACTGCCAAATATCAAGACAAACTTGACCCACAGGGAAGTAAAATAAGTCCCAGTAGTACTTTCCTCAAATAGTTATTTCACAATTTATTTATTCACAAAGTAAATAAACAGGAAATATGCAAACACAAGGAGAAAATATAATGGTAGTTGTTAGTAAAGATCACAAATTTTAATAAGATCATTCCTAATTTTGTGTAGTTTCACAAAGATTAACACATCACTGTACACTAGAAATATATCCTATCTTTACTTAAAGTTATTTACAATTACCAATAAATCTTGTCAAGAGATAAGTAAATTCTTACTCTTAAAGGTCAACTTAGATTCATCTATCTTGACAAATGTTCTCAGTAAGAAGACACACATAACTAATTATATAGTTCTAAACATTGACTTTATATCTTAGCAAGATACAGATGTTTCATTAGGAAAAAAAGTCACATTCAATTGTGAATTGCTTGTGGAAGAATCTATTTCCTCATAAAAAGATCACTGGGTTTGAACTATGTCACTTTCTAAGCAAATACAGTCAAAACACTATACAGGTGACATTAAAAAAAAAAGCACGTGATGATGTGATAAGGAAAATTATTTAATTGTACCTACAAAACATTTTCAGTATCATAGGCTAGGGATGGAATCCTAAGACTGTAAGAACAATAACATTTTGGGCTGCTCTTAAAACTCTGAAATTAAGGAACAACAAATATAAGTTGATGTAAACCAGCAACAGAGAAGTAAATTAAAAGAAAATTAAGACTCACAAGATTGCTACAGTAATCCTAATTTTGTTTTCCATGTTTGTAATTACCTATACCAAATGTGGTCTAAAGTACTAAATAGAAACAACCAGAATAAATAACTGAGAAGTAAAACTGGGTACTTTTTTAAGTAACAAGAAATCCCACTGTGTCATTCGCATCACTGTTGAGGTAGACAGAAATGTCAGAAGCATTCCCCTGTGTAGTGTTGTATATGTCACTTGCTTATTAGTGATTTCATAGCCCTTTCGGTTTTCAGACTGACTTAAGGATGTATTTCAGGGCTTTCTTTCAAGCAGCCTTTACTTAACAATGGCCCAATAGTGCAGAAACACTGATAGTAGAAATCTGGATACCAAAAAAGGACATCAAATGCTTCCTTCAAGTGAAAAGTTAAAAGCACAAGATATTTTGATAGGAAAAAAAGACACCGTATTGATATAACTTTTATCACAGTATGCTGTGTAACTGTTGTATTTTATTATTAGTGTTGTTAATGTCTTAGGAGATACTAACCACAGTTTCAAGCATTGCCTGGGGGCCCTTAAAATGTCCTTCATGAAAAAGAACTGTTTTATAAGTAGTCAAAAATTTGAAAATATTTTTAAATTCACTGGAGAAAAAAAATTCTTCTATATACAAAGTGAATTTAAATGAGAAATTAACATACAATACAAAATATGATGTATCTTTACAGCATCTTATTGTGTATGCTATATAAGCTTTTATTTTCTCATAAGCACCATCCGTTTTCAGCCTCTAAAATACATGTCCAATATAGTCTACTAAAACATATTTCATTTTCAACTATTAAAATCCTACAGCAAAGGCTATTCTAACTTACCCAGATACTCTGTGAGCAAACTCAATAATATCATCTTTAGTCCGTGGACCTCTGTAATTATATGCCAAGTCTCCCTTTAATCTTAAAAAAACAAAAAAGATATGAATTTGAAATTTATTTTAATATTTCATTTATATTTAATACTTGAGTATTATTGTATTTAATGTCAAACATCAATTACTGCATAAAATTGAAATACATAAAGCACTTAAACCAGAGAAACTACAGAAGCAACATTCTAAGGTAAAAACATCGGGCAACTGCTTTTTAGAGAAACAGCAGCTTGAGACGCAGGAAAAGGTGACAGTCCACTAACATGACCTAAGCACATTATCCTCTGTAGAGGACAGATGCATTATATACCTTCTGAAAAGTGAATAATCTACAATAATTTACAATCGAGCTTCAAATCAGTATAATAGTCACTATATTCTCTGTCCAGTAGTAAATAAAAGGACCAGGAATTAGCATTTTTATGGAGGCAAAGTACATTTTGACCAATTACCAATTACAGTTACTTGATAAAGGCTGCAACATTCATCATGAATTACGCATAAAATACCATTTCTAAAGCTTAAAATTATCCTCCCAAAACCTGCCAATGAATTAATTTATGCCTAGTTAACTGAAACATAAAAAAGAACAATTAAGAAGCAAAACCGAAACACCAGCAAAGAGAAAATAAAGGATAATTTACTTAATGCAACTGTAACAGAAACTTAACCAACATTTTTCAAAAACAGAGGAAAAAGGTCAACATAAGAACTGTAGAAATAGTAAATTAACTCAAAATTTGAAATTTCAAAACATTGGAGAGAAAGTCAGTTAACTTAAAACATAACTTTGAAAACAACTGCTTAGCTCCCCATATTACCCAAATAAGGATAATGGAAATGATGGAAAATTGATTAAAATCATGATAATAACAATCCCTTCAGAATTACAGCAATTTTCCAACTTATATTTTCTACTAGACTTGATCAATACCCATGAATTAGAACTGAAACACATCAAATTTGACTGTCTTTGTTTCTTTCAACTCACATGAAGTAAGTCTCTTCAATCACATGAATGAAATCAATTAGGAGATATGATTACATGATTACAGAATACAGACTTGAGCTCCTCCAGAAAGATACCGTCATAATTTGTAACTGTATACCTCATCCTGCAAGTGTATGCCAGAGTGGGTACTCAGAACACATTTCCTGAATTAGCCACACGCCACACAACTTAAACATGAAGAAAGCATACAGGTGTACTCTTTTCTGGGATCACAGACTTTCTTAAAAACAACGGCTCGACCCAAACCTTCAACCCTGTGAGGAAATCACTAGAAATAAGTAAAATGTAAGCAGAGTGAACTATTAGAATATACATATAAACATACAACACTCAACTTACAGCTTAATTGTTGGATAACCTCGAACTCCAAACTCTGAAGCAATGCCTTGACAAGAAAAAGAATAAATATGTCTATATTTAAACTGAGAAACTTGGTAACAAATGAGCCTTTTTACTTAGGAAAAAAAGTTTATTTGAATAAACCCAAATAGATGTTTTTAAGTGTTAAGAAATTCGCAAAGGAAAAAATAAAACATGACATTTTTATTCAAAATAATTACTTAATAATCCAACCTATGAACTCCACAAAATAATCAAAAAAGATAAAAAATGAATGCCAAAGGAAATTACAGTTCTTTCTTCCAGGTCTTCTCTCTCTTTCACGGCCCCTATCTTTCTACATGACCCATACTCCCCCCACAGGTAGACACAAATTAAAATCAAAGACACCCATGAAAGAAACCATGCAGTAAGATTTTAAAATGAGAACACATATAGAAAATAATATATCATGCAGTCTGTCACACAGAACTCCATAACCACTGATTCAGTTTCTTCCTCCCCTGATTCTAATCTCAGTGCTAGGTGATCATCTGATGGCATATTAATGAAAACATGTTAATAAATACTAAAGTGGGATATATTATAACCTGCTTTAATATCCTCAGCTGTTCCTCAAAATAATTTTGTATGAGGGAAAAAATGGTACAAGTTCAGATAAAATAAAATTTGGGAAGACTTGAAAACTTGTGTGAGAGAAAACAGCAATCAGAAAGCAAGGGTTGAAACTAACAGACTTGGGTTTTTATCCTTTACTTCTCAAATGAAGGAAGAATGGTTTATATAAAAAACTGACATAATTCCCTTCCTACAGGAAGTTGTTTGCAACATGAATAACTTCCCCTGATTAAGATTTAAGATTTATTTATTTTAAAAATTTTTAACAATTAAATTTTCTATTTTATGTATGTTTTGCTTGCTTGTATGTAAGTGTGCCCATGCCATGCAATAATCTCAGAGATCAGAAGAGGGCATTGGATCCCCTGGAATTGGAGTTAGGAAAGGCGGTTAGTCACCATGGGGTCATGTGGCTGCTGGGATTCGAACCTCTGCAAGAGCAACTGGTGCTCAACTGTTGAGTCATTTCTCTAGCCTGACACTTTGAAAATTTTAAGTAATCACAAAGAAGATTAAACATGAAATCAACTACTTATTTGTTTTCCCCTTGAAATTATCACAGTTTGACAATATAAACAGACAGAGGAAGAATCAAGATGACCTTGGGTTTTAGGCCTAACTTCACCTTCAATTTTAGCATGTGAAATTAGTCATTTCACCTTCAGTTTACTTATCTTCTATTACTAGATCTATGAACTGGGTGGGAGAGAAGGGCAATGAGGAGTTAGACTTCATCTCTGAAATTCTTACAGTTAAAACAATAAACATTGTTTTTCTTCATTTTACTGTCACTACATGGTCAACACGAAAAGGGCATGAAGTAGTGATTTTTACAGGAGTAGAAATACTTTTATAACTAGCATATCCCTTGGGGCTGGGGACATGAGAAATGACATTCTGTTGGTATCTAGGAAGTAGAGATCAGAGATGTCAAAAATTTCTACAGTACACAGAAAACAACCAGTATAGCATAAGAAAAGAAGTCAAAATATCTGACCCAAAGTATCAATAACCTAAGTTTGAGAAACCTGCTAAAGTCAAGGATTAAAAAGTGTTGGCAATCAAGAAAGGAAATCAATTTGCAAATGCAATCCTTAAACAAGTCAGAGTAAGAATGGCTTTGCCCAAATGCCAGCGAAAATACACACATCAAAATGAGGCAATCATAATCTTTACAGCAATGAGGTTATACATAAGCTGGATTGTAAAGAGAATTTTAGAGATTCCAGGATAGAAATCAACATACTGAGAGAATAATATCATAATCTAACTTCTGAATGAGAAATACTTTTAGCGTTCTCTCTCACTCTGTGTGTGCATGAGGTACAAGGATCACATACACACTAAAACACAAATATGAATTTACAGAGAATGTTATAAAACTTCTTTGATTATAGTATAGATTGAAACTGTACCAAAAAGACTTGATACAATTTCATACACACACAAAAAAATGGAAATCATAATAATTCAAATTTCTCTAGTTCAAAGATTTGTAGAGTTGAGTCTAATGACATCTGTTTCAGGCACAATTACACAACTGAGGAATAAGTTACTTCATATAATGACTTTGAGCAATCTTCTCAAACCAAACCAAATCATGTAAGTACACAACATTTGACTTTATGGCTCCCCAATTTAAGCTCTGCTTCTGCCATAAAAATACTCAAAATGAATACAAAAATACTCTCAGATCCAATCTATAAGATTTTTCTATAGTTGGTTGGTGTGGGCCCCTGGACTCTGAAAGGGCACCAAGTACTCAGGAAACGTTAAGGCAGGTGGACAGTTTACAGAAAACACACTGAGAATCCCACGTGTCCAATATGGATAGAAGAGTTTATCTAGGAAACAGTGAAATCTTCAGTACTCTACAGTTAAGACATGAATAATACCAACAGATGGTTTGAAAAACATTCACTACTTTACTTAACTCCAAATTAGATGGAAAAGTCTATAAGTAGTCTTGGAAGTATTTAAGGAAACATTGAGAATTTATATGACAAAAAGCTATTTGTAATCTCTAGACAGTGGTTTATGAATACTTACCCATATTTTTTTCTAAATACTAGGAAGATGGCATTTTTTTCTGTGTAGCACAGTGGAGATAATGAATTTACTGACACAAAACACCAAACAATTTACTAATCCTTATTGGTTATCTTTTCACTTTTTAATAGGGTAAGTCCCATGAGTCCAAGTTTCTCTTTTGTTCAATGGTATATTACCAATGTGTAGAATGTGCCTGACATGTCCTAGCATATAGTAAATGCTCATTAAACAGCTAGGTAAATTAGTGCTGACTCTACAGTTTTTCTATGGAAGAGTGACTTTTCCAATAAACTATGATTGAGCTATGCAAGTAGCAACAAGATTCACAAGAATGCGTATCTACTCAGGCAGTATAATTAAGTTGGATGGCAAGCGTACAGGAGTTTCTACATCTACAAAGTACATTACACAAGGTATATAAGGTACCTATTACATTACTTGGCAGATGTTAGTACTCTGTTAAGTTCTCCTTTACCTTTTTGCAAAGTTGAATGGTTTGCACAAGGTAATGTGGAATGTATTTTCTCTGTACAGCAAACCCTATAGCACTACACTTTGTAAACAAGAAATAAAATATGTACCAATCCAATTTATGAAATTAAGATGCGTCAAATAATGTCTCATAAAAGTATATACAAATTCTGAAAACCAACCGATACTGTTTTTTATCCACAGAATTTAAAATACCTTTTTATCTTAACTATTGAAGAAAAATATATTAATTAATAAAGCCCCGAACTTACTTTAAGTGTTGAGGAAATGCTCCGCCACGGAGCTATATTTCCAATGCTTATTTTGGCTATTTTACCCCTAATCACAGTACTCTTTTACTAGTGTCACACAGGGGCATTTAATGAATACTAAATTAAAAACAAAATCAAGGAATTAGACACTGTAAGTTTTAATTTAGTGCAATTATCTCTGAAGTATATAGTTTAGTTTTAAGACATTTATATTTTTATGCAGTACATGTACTATACACATTTTTCCCAAAGGATACCCTTTACATTCCTAATCATTCAACAAAGTTGATGCCGTTTTAAGATACATTAAGATGCCACATTAAGATACAAAGTTTTGCCATTTTAAGACATTCTGGCACTTACTAACGTATTTCCCCTTCTCCCATCACTAGGCTATGAGTATTTCCTGGACAAATGGGACTTGTTTAGTTTTCCTTTAATCTCTACAGATTGACCTGGAAAAATAAATTCTGATTGAGTACTTAAATGAATGAGTGACGAGTAAATTTGTGTGTTCGCATAGATAATCAAGACATGTCTGATCTTATGTCTAATCACAATAACTACAATGAGGCACCACCGAAAGCAGGAACTTCTTTACACTGTTAAAAACTTATTCCAAGAAATACCATTCAAACATATGATTCTCTCCTTCTCTACAATATCCTGCTAGTTATCTTTTTTCCTTCCAAAGTTTCAAAAATTCATTTATGTAACTCAGTCATTTCAGTGCTAACAACTACTTTCTGGATCACTGCCAACTCAGCTGACAGCCTGAAAATAAAGTGAAAATTAAATTTCTATCCTTCTGCACACAGTGGTAAGTGCACTGACCCTTGTGATGCCACTGCCTACGGTCCTTCCTTATACCACCGTGCTCATCAACCTCATCTGTAACTTCAACCTTGAACATGACCCTAAGAATCATTCTCACTTCCCCTTGCTGCTTCCACCCAAGCCTGATCTCCCTGCACACTGCACAGAATGTCCACAAACGGTCTCTTAGATCTTCCTGTGTCTACTGTTCTCATTCATCCCTACAAGTTGCAGCCCAAAACATTTTATCTGGTCTTTCCTCCAAATGTGTGTTCTCTCCCCATTGACATATGATAAACTATGAACACTGTCTAACTTAGAACTCTTCATAATATGGCATATCCTTTATTATTAAATGCAACAGTCATTGTGCCAAGGGGTCCTGAGTAAGATACAATGTACAGTGTTCACTATCTTGAACAATATCACTCTCTTATAATCTTGAAGAGTGTCTTACAGATAAGGAAAATTAAAAATTAAAGGTAGTTAAGTGCTCCTTTAAAATAAAAAATAGGATGTAACTGCTCAAATTAAGACCTGAGTCTGTCTTGCTCCAAAGTAACAATCAAGAATATAAAGCTGAATTTTTATAAAAGAAAGGTGCATTGCATAGGTGAGTGTGATGGCCCTCAGCTGTAATCCTAGCATCTGGGAGGCTAAGACAACAGGACTGACATGAGTTTGTGGGCTACATAATAAGTTCTAGAGCAGCCAGAACCACAGGCTAATAGCCTGGCCTATTTAAAACAAACAAACAAACAAACAAACAGAGAAAGCAAGCAAGTACACTGCCACATCATATATTTCTATTTTATTAAGTAAAAGGTGAATTAATCTTTACTCGACACAAAGGATTTTAAATGAGCAACGTGATTCAACCTTCACAATAGCCAATAAAAGCAGCATCTTGATTGAAACAGTTACCAATAAAAAAGCCAAAGATATAGCCTCCGAAACCTCCCCAGTGTCACATAAAAAGCAACAAGGAACACCAGTCTGAGCTGTGCTCTTTCCACATTGCTACGACTCCACCCCAACTTCTCTAAGCTCAACTTCTGCTTTTCTCATATCCTTTAAGACATCTGCTGGTAAAGTTTTTTTTGTAACAGGCAAGTAATAAATATCTAAATAAATGTTATGGAGAACAAGTAGTTTCTGCCACAGCCACTTAATTTTGGCAACAGAGTATGAAAACAGTCTACACAACACTAAACAAATGGCTGTCACAATATTCAAATAATTCTGTTTATAAAAACAGGAAGTAGGACTGATTCATCCTATGGACTGCCATGTACCCATCTGGGTTTCTATTCAGTAAACTCATTTTCAACTCTGAACACCATCCTACCCTCACTTACATTTCCCCCAACTCAGGAGACACTTTTAACTCCACTTCATTCCCCTAACGTGAGTTCTCAGCTCAATCAGACAAGAAACTGCTCATTTAACTTACTTACTTATCACTATTACAACTACAGATTCAACTTCTCAGCAGCTGCCTTGTGTAAAATGATTATCAAGATGGATTCAAACAAGAGCAACAATAGTTACATGCCTGTTACGCTTAAAATCAGAACACAGTGTATATTACAAACTCAAAGACTAATTAATTTAACGTGAAGTATATAGTATTAAGTTATTAAGATAATTATATATGATAAAGTATTCCACTTGCCATGAAAATTATTCCAATTAACAAATATTCATTATAAGAACAGTAAAATAGTTCACTAAAGGCTTACTAGAATAAGAAGTAGCATCCATCTTTCCAACTTTAACAGGAGAACCAATGCTTTTCATCTCAAGCCCAACTTCATTCCAGACCGGTTCCAGTTTTTTACAGTGACCACACCATGGTGCATAAAACTACCCAAAAGGAAAAAGAAAACAAACGTGAAAATGTGGCAGTGCAACGAAAACCTATCATAATAATCAATAATTTCTTTAAACAACCTGCTACTAATCTGTTTAAGGAGAGACAGTTTCCAAGTGGTAGAGCTGGTGATTACTGAAGTTGCAGGATAGGGAGTGAGAATTCACTGCTCAGCTGAACATTTCCATGGTATCATGTTTAAAACTAAGACTTATTTTATCAAAATATAGTAAGTTTTGTGTTAATATCACATAACCGGGCAATTGATTATCCCCCTCAACCATTTGGTGATCCTGTGTTTTAATCAATTTGACTCTCCAATTTTTAAAAAATATTTTATTATTTTTATTTTATGTGTAGAGTGTATTGCCTACATGTATGTAAGTGAACCAGTGCCAGTCAGTGCCCTCAGAGGTCAGAAGAGGGCGTCAGATCCTCTGGAATAAAAACAATAGACAGCTTAACTCTTAGCACATACCTCAAAAGTAACATTATTTAAACTCCATTTTAATCATTAGTGATAGTGATTTAGAACAGAAACAATCGATTCAAATGAATATACTCATGTTCTTTACAACATAAACCACTAAATAAACATGATGCATGATACCAGATACACCCTATGTCAATGACAAGCATCAATCTGCTCCTATGACAAAACTTTCAACACAAAGGTGCCTTTACTGACTTCTACTGTATTCACTAGCAAGATACGGGTACTTAATAAGATGAGAATCAGAAGGTTTGGAGAAATGGCTCAGTGGTTAAGAGCACTGGCTGGTCTCATAGAAGACCCAGGTTCAGTTCCCAGCACCCACATGGCAGCTAACACCATCTATAACTCCAGTCCCAAGGGATTTGATGCCCTCTTCTGACTTCAGAGGGCACCGAATGACACTGATGTACTTATATACACGAAGGCAATATACTCCTACACATAAAATAAAAATAATAAATAAAATATTTTTTAAAAATATGAGTCAGGTTGATTAAAACCACAGATCTTCAAATTTCAGCATCACCAAATGGTGGGGGTGATAATCAGCTGTCCAGTTATATGATATTAACACAAAACTTACTGCATTTTCATAAAATGAGACTTAGTTTTAAATATACCACGGAAATGTTCAATTGAGCAGTGGATTCTTATTCCCTAACCTGAAACTTCAATAATCACCAACTCTTGCCAGGTTGCTTCATTTCTTTGGCTGCTAAAGCCTTCCAGGCATGTTAGAGTAAGGTCCAAATATGATGAGGCCTAAACACTGCAAAGCTGCAAGTGAGGAATAGATCAAAATCCATTTTTTTCCAGTATTAGGATAAAAGTATATTTGGTACTACTGATATATTGATATAACTCAATTTCTTTAAAGTATGAAGACATGAGTAAATTTTCTATGCTAAAATCATAACAAAGGCTTCTTAACAAATAATCCACAACCTCATTGTAAGAAATGGTTCCAGCTTCCTGTAATGATCCCACCCCCATCATTTCATCAGAAACACGTTCTCTGCCAGGAACGTGAAGTCTCATTTTAATATCAAAATCTAAATAAGGACAGGGAAACTGCTCGACAAAGAGCTCCTTACACACCTCTGAGGATCCCTACAACACATGTACAACCTGGGTAGCATGTGAGGCCCCTCTAATCTTAGCCCACAGGAGGAACAGAGTGAATCCCCAGTGCAAGTTAGCTAGTAAAAGGAGCAGAAACTGTGAGCTCCGGGTTCAGGGAGAGACTCTACGTCAATATATAAGGTTTAGAGCAATCAAGGAAAATACTTGTTAACTCTGGACCTTCACAAGCATGTGCACCTCAGACTCAAGTGAGCTCACACCTGCACTCACACATGCATACAGACACAACACCTACATGCACACGGTGAAAATAAAAATCTAAACAGAAGCATCTGAGCAATCAAACTGCCCTCTTTGTGCGGAAGAAATAGAAAATAATATTAAAATTTGCACTCACATCAACAAGCCAAATGTCATCTTTTCGATTATCTTTAAACCTAAAAACAAAAGGAAAACCAAATTTGATTTTAGCATGTTCATAAACACCTCTATCAAGAGTGCTTATGAATGTAAATAGTATTATTTACAAGGATATAGCATAAGTAGGAATACTAAATTGCTAAGTTAAGAACACAGAAAAAATTCTTTGAATAAAGTTTTTATTTAAAATTTTTACTCAGTGACCTCTAAATCTGAGCCCATTCCAATATCTTAAGAATTAAAATTGAAAATTAAAGAAGTGAAGAATTCAACAAAAGAAACAAGAAGTTTTAGGGAGAAACACAAATGAATCTGTTTCTATTATCTGATAGTCCACTGTGGGCAGGAGATTCCTCTATACTAACAAGTAAAAGTTTTCTTTTATTATCCTATTAATGGAACAGCATAACAATTTACATTGTATTCTGTTAGGTGTTATACATAATAGGAGAGAGTCAAAACACATAGTAGGATTTGTAGAAGATGAATGCAAATAATTTATCATTTATATAAGGTACTTGAGCATCCTGGAATGACTTCCCCGTGTATACTGAGAGATGACTCTAAGCTCTTCACCCTTCTCCATTCTAAACCTGTGCAACAAATTTAGTGAAGCAGGTGTAAGGTTATGCTTCGAAAAACCTGTCTGCAAGATCTGCCCTTTGCTTACATCTAAGAACTTGAATTCAGGAGTTTATCAGTTCCTGGTAAGGAATGTTCAGTTTTCATGAAATATTGTGAAAAGCAGCAACTGTAGAACCAGTGCAGGAAGACCACGGGCATGAGATGGATATTCCAGGAGATGATAAATTGCAAATGGCTAAAAACTGGTTAGGTCTGTCCTTTTAACTGTCCATTGAAATACTCAGACAGATCTGTGGATTAGTGTGACACAGACTGTGGAATTCATTGCATGCCCATGCATGGGCTCACTGACTCCAGGCTCAAAACACCAATCAAAGCCAATGCTCTTGGAAAACCTGAAGAGGAAGCAAATGGGTTCATAGGACCTAGAAAGACTGTGAGCAAAGTCAGCAGAGAGCATGACGACGACTAAGTGAACCTCAGAAAACCAACATTTGCAGCAGGTAGGGAGGGTCCAAATGTTCTATCTGAGGAGAATTCCATGGCTGGAGAGCTTCTGAACTCTTTCTGTAGTATATTTAGTCTTCACCAGGATGTGACAAGTGAAACTTCTTTTGATTCTGTTTATAGGCTTTCTTACAATTAACAACCCCTCATCTGTCTGGAATCACAACTGAATCCCCCTGGGCCATTGTCTTGCAGATTCGGGTAGCAAATGGTTGCACATCTGCTGGCACTACTACAAGTAACAATTAAGGTTTCACATTTAGCTGACAAGCAGGGTAGGCCACTGGTATGTTCCCCAATGGAAGGGCCTTTCATGGGAGCATCCACAGAGGTAAGAAAATGATTATCAGAAGTGAAACTCCCTCCTCCTCAGGCAGAGTCACCACTGTTAGGGCAGTATGCAAAAAGTGGCATGTCCAAGATACTACTGAGTTAAACACTTTCTTGTTAACAAAGGTTTTCCCTCAGAATCACAGTGTTTCTGCAAACAATCTGCAAACATACCACAAGACCCATTAGTATGATTAGGACTCCCAGGGCCTTCATGCTTTTTGCTTGTGTTCAAATAATCACATTACTCACTACAGCAATTCTTTCATGCACTCAGGGTCAAGGAGGTCAATGAAGAGAAGGTGGTAAACTAGAATTAATGGTCTACAGAGATGACTCAATGGGTAAAGTGTGAGTACTTGAGTTCAGACCCCAGTACCCAGATACGGAGGCAAGCATTGTGCCTGAAACACTAGCATTGTAGTATAGTGTTGTGTCGGGGGGAATGGAAACAAGAAGACTGCTGGGGCCTGCTGGCTGCTAGCCAGGACCAGGTTCAATAAGGGATCCTGTCTCGAATATGGAAAGCAATAGAGCAGGACACCTAATGTAAATTTATGTTCTCTGCATACGTATGTACAGGTTGCAAGCATGCGAGTGCGTGTGCACACATACACATTCATGCACACTTAAATAAATAAACTAAATTGGAAGTCAGCAGTGAGCCTTGATTCATCTACTAAAGAGGTGAAAGACATGAGATGAAGAAGAAAGGAGATGCTAGCTCCTCTGTGAGTGTTGTTTCTATCATGAAACAGCTCCACATAAGGATCAAGTAGACACAGCAGACAGGAAAATCCATCTCACTGCTGAGGAGCAAGGAACAAAACAGTTTTGCCTCTAAGTGGGAATTTGACTAAGCTGGAGACCTCCATAAGATCATTTCTATGGCAAAGTTTTTGGAAATGCCTCAGGTGAGGTCTCCAACAAAGAGGCCAACAGAGCCAACTCAGCTGGGATTACTGAGGTTGGCTTGGACACCTTGACTATAAATCCCTCCAGGATATAATGCACTGACTGTGTGCCAAATCTGATGTAGGAACAGCCCCTTCCCCCATATGGCCTGCCAGGGAAAGTATTGTTATTGCTTGTAGTCAAGACAGAGCCATCACACTCAGAGTTAGGCATGGAAGCTAGACGGCTCACCCAGTATAAGCAAAACCTTGTGCTCAATCTGTGATACTGTAAGTCCTGAATTCCACACAAGCTCTATGATTAAACCCAAAGAAGACACACTGATGAAGGAAAAGGATAAAACAATATAGAAACTGCTAGGTTTTTCACCTTATAACAACTGTGAAAGTTATTTGGGATACATTATTTTGCATGTCAATGGTACTTAACTTCTGAAACTAACAATATGCAAAGTGTCAGTCACTACTGTGTCTATTATTAGAAGATCAGATTCATAGGCAGACAGATAACATCTAAGTTGGACAAAGTTAAACGGTATTTTACATGTATGTATACTCACGAATCATCTAGATCTTCCACAAACCCTTTACACACAGCCAGGTCAAGTAAAATAACTGGAAAAGACAAAATGTAGAAAATAAACGGTGATTTATCTATCACTTTGCTCTTGCCTTCAGCTTAGTCACCTATAAAATGATTTTTATTTACTTAAAATCTAACAGGAGTCTCTAATGATCCGTATCAAGGTGTAAGTGATACAAAGGGACAAGTAGTTCATAAGTTGTTAAAGTTTACTCTTCATGTATCATATTCCAGAGAGCAGGTGCTATGCGGGTGAGTACACATAAAATACATGAGGGCTCGATCTGCATATTTCCACTTTTTTTTTTCCTCCTTTCGCTACCCTAAATTTTCGTTACAGAGATAAAAACAGTTTCTATATTTACTTCTCTAATAGCAATTAGTCCGTCACTGGAAAGTCCAAATTCAAGTCCAAATCCTATTACCTTCCCCCTAAGTGGGCAGAAAAGACAGAAAAAACAGGGCTTCTTCTCTAGTACTTATTACACAGCAGCACTTGGCGAATGCTCTAAATGGTGGCCGAGTCAGGAAGGGCAGCCGCACAGCAGAGGGCTGAGAGAGACGAATAGACAGATACTCTGTCCGCACAGTCCTGGCTATCCGACCACGATCTGGCCTTGGCCGTCTTCTCCAAGCCTGGGTAGTCAAAACCTTTCTAATGAGACAAGAATCAGAACTATGGCCAAGCTGGGTCGCGACATTCTAGTCGCCTGTCAATGGAGTCCCGGAAACTTCCACTCAATAGTGAAGGCAGCGACATCGTCTCCACGCCGCGGAGCGGGTCGGAAAGAGCCCGGGTGGGAAGCGGGGTGCAGGACGCGTGCCCCGGGACCCCGCAGCTCCACCGCCCGCCCCCTGCCGCGCCCCACCGCCCGCGCGCGGCTCACCTGCGGTGCAGAGCCCGAGGGCTGCCCGGCTCCTCCGGCCCGCCGCGAGCGCCATGGAGCGCAGCGAGAGTCCGCGACGAGCGCGCGGGGAGACGGGAAAGCCTGCGCCGGGGGTCCGCCTGCCCGGAAAGGGAAACGAGGACCAGCCTGCGGGTAGCGAAAGCTCCGCGCCGGTTCCGGGCGAGCAGGGCGGGGCGGGGCGAGGAGGGGCGGGCCGGCCTCACGGCCGTTCTAGAATCCCCCCGACCTCCGCCTCTGAGCATGCGCGGGCTGCGACGCATGCGCTAGAGAAAAGCGCATGCGCGTTATCGCTGAGCTTCCGTGCCTCGGACTCTAAAGAGCGTGGGAATTTGCTTCTGGTCTTTCCTGTGTCTGCGGGGGTGCTTTGCGACTCTTCCCGGAAAGCACGTGCAGCGTTGTCTGGTTAACTTAGTGCTAGCGGTGAGGCACGGTCCGACCTGCACCTTTAGTTTGCATTTTCTCACATCTTTTTAAGTGGATCCTAACATCCAGTGAGCGCACCTGTGCACGTTGACGGTAGGTCTGACGGAGAATCCAGCTTGTTAGTGACATTGCGTATAGGAGACTCTAGGTGGCTAAACTGTGCCACCCTCTCTATACAAATAAATTTGGAATTGTCTAAATTGGCCCATTACGTAACATCATGGATGGAAGAGCCCGCCTGCCTCGGGCGAACTATTGGGTAACATTTTCGTAGCCGCTGGTGAGTTGACACACTCCTGCAAGCAACCTTAATGAAACTCAGTGCATCACACACCCTCAAAAAACATCAGAGTACAAGCTGGGCTTCGGAAGACGGGTTTCTGTGAGGAAAATGAGGACGAAAGGGCCAATCGCTGTTGAAATTCCCCCAAATTAATTATATACATGTTCGAAACTGAAAGAATACGTATTTTTTAAATCAAGAGAATTGCTTCTTCTGAAACTTGAACAAATCGAAGTCAATTATAACATTTTTAAAACTGTTTTTTGGTTATTTGTGGAGAATAAAGTACTTAGTATAAAATATTAATACTGCAGCCTATTTCACTTTTTCCTACAATGCAATGACTCATAAAACGATACACTTCTTACATATTGGACAGGAGCTACCAGAGGTTTTGGAGTAAACCAGTTCTTGACACATTATGAAAACAACAGAGATTATGATGTCAACAGACTCATTTTAGGTTCAGAATTTATGCTATTGCTTGTGACCAGAAAGAAGATAACGAATTGCAGTATGACTGAGAACAAAGTCTACGCCTCTGACCCCTCTGTGCACGTAGTTTGGTGTCTCCTACGGGCACTTTGTAGCCTCAAATAATTCTTTAATAAGGAGCTAGAGAGATGGCTCAGTTGTTTGGTTCCCAGCACCCACATGGCAGCATATGTGCGTCTTCAGTTACTCCAGTTCTAGGGGATCTGATGATCTCTTCTGACCTCAGCAGGCATTGTGCACATGTGTGCACTTAGGCATATGCAGGCAAAAATATTCATACACATAAAATAAAAATGAATCCGAAAATTAAGTAAAATATTTTAATTAAAAATATAAGGGGACTGTTAAGTGATGAGAATATTCTACCTCCTTATGCTGGTAGAGAAACTTTAATATCTACTGTAGTAAACTTGATACCACCAAATAACACAATTTCATGTTTTTATTTTTGTTGAAAAATTTTATTTTTGTCAGAGTTCTGTATTGATCTTAGAATTTGTTCTTTACCTTAAATTAGTCTGTGCAAAACAATTGTAGACCATGTATGGTTGTTGGCCTTTGTTAAATGTGACTGCTATAAGTGAATATTTAATGTAACTAGTAAACTTATAAACTAACATTATTTATTGAAAAAAGTATTATTGGAAAAGTCAGGGTATGTGAATCTACTTTATCAATGCAAATTTTATGAAATTGAAATACCAAGTATTACTAAGGAAACTTTAGTATGTAGTGAAATGTACTATAAATGTAAAATGTTTGATTTGAAAATGGATTAAAATGTAATATTGTTAAACCTTAAAAATGTAATACGTTAACATATTTTAGACATATTAGGTTAATATAATATATTGTTAAAATTATTTTTCATTTTTCAGTGTGGCTACTAGAAGTTTCAAATCACATATGTGATTTGCATTCTGTTTTCACTGCATATAAATGACCAAGGCAGTCTGAAAATAAAATAAAAATAATGCATTAAACAATGATCAAAACAAGAAACATTTTAGGATTTCTGTGCATAAACCTGCTGAATTTCCACATGCTAAAATTTACATTCAAGTTGTAGTACAATATACAATAATATTTTTTGTTTGATTGTTTGCTTGCAACAGGGTCTCCCTGTTGCCCCAGTTGACCTGGAACTGCCTGTATAAACCAGGCTGGCCTCAATCTAACAGAAATTCACTTTTTTCTGCCTCCCAAATATTGGGATTAAGGATGTGTGCCACCCACCGGCAAACAATAACATTTCTAACTAAAGAAAAGCATGTTTTTATTGAACTGCCTCAAGTGGCTTGTTTCCTTAATATTTAATAGGTTCTCTAGTTTTGAAAAATGCTTCATATTAATGATTCACAGGAAGTATATATACAAATGTCTGCTTTGAATATTTTGCATATATATTGTCATGGTCTGAACGTTTTCTTAAATTCGTAGGTTGAAATCTATGTGGGACTTTTCCTTTGTCATGAGTTCTCATGAATCGGATTAGTGAGTTTGTTTTACAAAAACATTTAAATGTTTAAAGAATTATGGTTGTCAATTTTATATCACCCAATCTTTGGTATTTTGTGGTAGGATCAAGAACGGGCTAAGTTAGGTGTGGTGGTGCGTGCCGATAACCTAAGCATACAGAGACAGAGGAAGAATAGGGAGAACAAGCTAAGAAACACATCTTTACCAATAGTGTACGTGTAAAGAAAACTGGTTGCAAATGTCTAAGAGTAGAATGGATGAGTTGTGTTGTTTCCTATAGTGAAGTCTTAGATAAGAATAAGATGACTGAGAAAGGCATGATGATCACATGCCTGTAATTCCAGTGCCCCCGAGGCTGAGGCAAGAGGATTGCTGTGAATTCAAGACCAGACGGGGCTACACTGAAGTAAATAAATAAGAATGAGTCAACTTACGTATGAATGTGTATCCTAAATGTTGAGCCTGAGAACTCAAAGAAAAAGATGGTGCTGATCTATTTACATAAGCTCAAAAATCATCAATTTAAAGATTGGAGAGATGATTTAGTGAGGAATACGGCTTACTATGCAATCATAAGGACAACAGGGTTCAGGATCCACCTGTAACACTTAACTCTGCAGGAGGTGGTAACATACATGTTCACATGGAGGTGCATACGCACACATGAAAGTAAATGTTTAAAACAAGTTAAACAAAAGTGTTAAAATTCTAATGTACAGGGCGCATTTTGTTTCTGTCTTGTGAAAATGCATTGAATTTTGTGTGTAGCTTATGAAAATTTTGAACCTATGTTTATGTTTAATGGAGATTCAATATTAAGCACTGTTTCTCCAATTTGACTAAACATCGTTACTTGTGTTAAAATTTGAATGAGAAATGTTATTCACAGATTTATGTATCTGAGCAGTTATTCCCCAGCTAATAGTGCTGTTTTAGAAAGTTGAGGGGCATAGCTGGTTGACAGAGGGCCTGAGTTGGGGTTTTCATATTCCAGTTTACCTGAGCTCTCTGCCCCCTCACTGCCAATGCAGCTTAGTCAGCCACCTTGTCCTCCACCTCTGCCCCAGCACCTTCCCAATGACTGTGGATGGTACCCTCTCAAACAATGTGCCAAAGAGATCCTTCAGTTGTCTTTTTTATGTACTTTACCTCAACTATAAATAAGGAAAGCAATACTCTTATATATGCAGCAGAGATTAAAATAAAACTTTTTTAAAAGTTAAAGTTCGAACCCTTAAAATAAGGAAAGTCCTCTTAAGAATGAAATGTATTTTAGAATTAGGTAGCTATTAAGGAAATTGATTCCGATTTTGAAATTATTACATAAAGAAAACAGTGGTCTCAGTTTCTAAAATGTGATTATTCATTTTTATTTTGAAAAACCTTTGCTATTAATGATAATTATCACAATTATGAGAGGAAGAAGTCTCACAATCTGGCAGCGTCAGTTAACAATATAATTCAGTCCAATATCAAACGCCTAAAAACAGAGTCAGCAATATGAGTTACTTTCTAAGATTGGAAGCCTAAGAACTCAGGACAGGTAGCAGCCTCAGTAAATGCCCTAGCTCAAGCACAGTGAGTGAATTTGTCTTCCTGCCATCTTTTGTGATTTCTGTCTTACATGGATGTGGGTGATGTTTTCCCACACTGAAGAAGGCTGCCTGCATTACTAAGTTTCTGATTTAAATGGTAGTTCCTTCCAGAAATATTTTTACAGCTGTGCCGAGCATAACTTTTTGCTGCCTGTCCAAATTGACACATAAAATTAACCATGACATGGTTGTTCCAAATTTTCTGAGAAAGGAAAAATAGGGACCATTCACTATTAGATTCAGTGAGGCCAGTGTAAAGTTAGGACAAAAAAAAATCACAAGAGGCAAATATGAGAAAAATTACAAAGAACCAGGTCACCTGTAAAGAAAAATAGAAACGGTATTCTTATGTGATATACTTGCATACATGAAGGCAAAACACTCATAGACATAAAATTAGGAAGTAATGACCATAGATTACTTAACAGAGTCCTGGCCTATTCATGCCTAGCAAAGGGATTTACATGTTATTTAGAAAAGATGGTAGTGTTACTTTAGATAAAATCGACACTTAAAATTAACCATGACATGGTTGTTGCCAACCTGTTTGTGGTTTGCAGTGACGCAGGTTTTGAAGTCAGCCACTGAAAAGAAATCTTTTACTGCAGTGCAGAGCACCAGGAGCCAGAGAACAGTGCAAGCTGATGCCAGGTGATGGAAAATTCAGTTGGTGCTCTTTCTTTCAACATTAAAAAAAAAAGTTCACTTAATTTCAGACTCTTTCCGTGAAGATTAATTTAGAGAAGTGCAAACTGATGGCAAGTTACCTGGCAATCCAGTGCCTGATTTCTTCTTTCAGCATTAGCAAAAGTTTAGGCTGTCCTTCAATGGAGCCCAATTCTCAAACAGACCCCAAACCAGAGGATCTTGGACGCTAGCTTTTGATGAGGCAGCTAACCCTGTGAGGTACACAACGATGTAGAACATCTGTGCTGGACAAGTCACTGATGAAAGAAAGGAAAGGATTATTTTACTGAAGGCATTTTGTAGAGTGAACATTGTGTTAATGAACCTTTTCTAAAATAGTCAAGGGTGGAGGGGCGGGGATAGATGGCACAGTAGTTAGGAGCACTGGCTGCTCTTGGCAGAGGACCCAGGTTTGATTTCCAGCACCCACATAGTGACTAACAAGTATTGTAACTCCAGTTCCAGGGCATCTAACACCTTCTTCCGACATCCTTCGGCATTGCACGGCATGGGTGTACTTACACCCATGCAGGTTATACACACATACACATAAAATAAAAATGGCAGAATATTTTTGAAAATAGATAAACTAGTCCCTGCAACTGGAGAGGTGACTCAGTAGTTACAAGTACTGGATATTCTTTACAGAAGACCCTGGTTCAGTTCCCAGAACCCACAACTGTCCATAAATTCAGTTCCTGGTAATCTCATGCCTACTTCTGGCCTCTGTGGGCACAGGTGGACTTATATACAAGCAGGCAAAATATGCATACACATAAAATAATAAATCAAAACAATTAAAAGTAGTTTCTGAGAATATGATGTCTGAGTTGAGCTACTGTTAAGTGAGTGGTGTGGAGGTGTACCTCTGCATTTCCTCCATTGGCTGCTATCTTTATGGAAATGATTCTGGAAGCTCATGTTAGTGGAATTAACTAGGCAGGTTATAGTCCTTTCCAGAAGAGTGTGATGGACCCCTGCTGCCTTCTTTGTCATTCAGATTGTCTACTGAAGCTTCAAAAATGCAGACAACTTGGGAGCCAACATGAAGATAAAGCAAATCCCTGTCAGTTGCCCTTCAGGGTAAGGACCAAACCTGGTTTTAAAGAACCCACCAGAGCTGGCTGGCTTCTCTGGGTTGAAGAGGGAACAGGAGGGAATTCGGGGTTTTATCCCAGAATCCCACATCAAATTTCAGTATAATTTAAAAGTTAGTTTGTAAAAGAAGGAAGAAGACGAGAAAGAGAATGAAAAATAAGAGAGGAAAAAGGGAAGAATTAAAGGGAAGAGTTTAGGATGGAATGTGATGTTAACTTCAAATGGCATGAAAACCGAAGAAACCAGCAAGGTGCCCACCAAAACCTTGATGGAATCTTATATGAAGTCAGAGAAACATCATAAACATAATGGTTTTCCCTCAAACTTCCCAAGATACATAAAATTATCAAAGTGGTGGTGGTTCATTTGCTAGTGTTAGAAGAATTTCAGAATAAGAAAGTTTCTCATGAACCTCCACCACTGAATGTCAAAATGCTTCCTTTTAATACAAAAGGAATGTGTTAGTTTTCTATTTGATTAGTTTGAACAGCACAAGTTGTTTCTCTTTTCCAGATTAGATAGAAGTCCAGTAATCTAAGCTAGCTTCTCTTTTCTGAATCCCAGGAGGCCAAAACCCACCTGGGAGAAGCTCTGCTCCTTCTGGGAGACTCTATGAAAGAGCCTGATTCTAGGTTTATCCAGGTTGCCAATGGAGTTCCCTTCCCTGTGGATGTAAGGCTGTGTTCCGTGTTCTCTATCTGACTGCTTGCATTCAGTGACTCTCTGCCTACTACAAAGCTAGGAACAGTGTTCCAAGTTTGGTTTCAGGCTTCTTCATCTTTCTTTCAGCGACAATGTTATGATGCTTCTTCCCACGTTTTCTGTTTCTAAGGGCTTATTGTGGCCAAACTGAGTAAAGGGAGAATGTAAACTGTAAATGCAGTCAGCCTAAATTCTGTTAGATATTTAATACTGACTTTAAGTAGGCTTTTTATTGTATTTCAGAATAGAGTCTAGGCAAGCATTTGAATACATCAAATTCATATCCTCTTTACAAATTTAAAATTTAAAAATATTAACAGTCTGTTTCTTTTCAATAATATTTTTATATTTACCTCTAAGTCTCTCTGGACTTGAAGGTGCTAACCCAAATTTGGATGCCAGTTAAAATTCTTGTTAATTGGAGTATTCACTTCTAGAAAGTCAACCCAAGGGAAATCACTTAGATTCTTATCTACAGTCCTGCATGAATACCTTAAAGCTTACTTTGCATTGTTGACACTTTTTTTCTAATTTCCCTTGGGTGTCCTTCTCATGTCTTACTGCTCTCTCATCATAGAACTCTGAATAGCTTTTCTGAGTTAAGTAATTGGTTAACAAACTACTGACCAGCACTGCTGACCATCTATAATCTTTTCCTCTGGATGTTAGAAACTTAAACGTACAATAGATTTTTCATATTCTTGAAAGTTTAAAGCTAATGCTGATTGTAAAATGCTAGCTGATTGTAGCTGTCGTATACATTGTCCTCTAGATGGTTGTCCCAGGGAGGAGGCCATTCCCTTGAGCCAGACAATGTGTTCCAGTTGATTCATGTAATGTACTGTATATGTCATCAGTGGAATAGATAAATCACTAATACCAAAAGGATCAAGTAATAAGACACACCAGTAAATGTTCTGATTTCTTTATCTTCTTTGATGTCTTTAATATTTATCTTTTTGCAATTCATGGACTCAGAACCAACATTAAACTCAGTATGTTTGAATTACAAGCAGGAGTTATGCTCCTACTGTCGCAGTCAACCCCTATGATTTGTTTTTTCTGTTCTTTTGATCTAATTTCATTGACCCTTAAATGAAGACTTGACTTCTTATATAAAAACTAGCAGACTTGCTTAGAGGTTTTCTTTGCCAGGTCTGAGACTCTATCTTTTCTAAACCTTAGGCTCTTTTTCTTGGTGAATTGATTTTATTAACTGTAAGGTGGACTCTGTGCATTTGGTTGATCCCATCTAAAATGTCATCACTTCCAGGTTAGTTTAGTGGGCAGAGAAAGGATTATAGTATTTATATTAGTAGTCATTAATTTCTATATTAATGACTCTGTATTACATATTTGCTAGATAGCCTACTACAAAATTATGATAATTCAAATATGTGCCAATTGTTAAGTAGACTTGGGAAGTTACCTTTCAAATAGTTATCCTCCAGATGCTGAAAAGTCTGCACATTGATTTTACCTCAATAAAAGTACAGAAATTAGGTAAATCAATGCAGCTGAAACCCCTTTTCTTTTCTTAAAGCCCCCTTTCAAGGAAATGTTTAAAATATAAAAATGTGATTATATCTGATACTAAAGAATAAACAGTTTCTAGACAAGTTTTGGTGTCAACTAAATATTGCTTTTTAAAAATAAAAGTAATTTGTAATTTTCAATCAACTGGTTTTACTATTCTAAAATTACTCTGATAAACTTCTCTTTAGGTAGTCATCAAATTTTTCTACTTTTATTTTGTTGAACACAAAGAAATATTGCATTTTCCCAACTCTCCTGAAGGGATACAAGCCTTTCAGGTAGACTTCTTGTCAATAAACAGTGAACAGAAAGCACAAAAATCAGCTCTACGGGATGATCAGGAATCAACCAGGGAATAGTTGGCGATTCTGCCAACCATCCTCTGCACTCCTGCATCACAATGTATTCTCCTGTCACCTCCCAGCTGGCCATCTAGGCAGGGATTATTATCTTAGTTGGGTCACTGAATATTAGTAGGTCAGAGTTAAGGTTACTGAAGCAACAATTTTCTAATTTAATCTTATTGAAACAGAGCTTGGACCACAGTTCTCCCTGTTCCCTCCACCCACCAGAGAATCCTAGAGCCTGGATGGTGACAACCTGGAATGCTGGAGTTTGTGCCTGGCTGGTACTGTGGGTCAGCTGCCCTGAGGCCTGAGAGAAACCTTTTTATTTGATATTATTCAAATGTGAAAATCAAGAAATGGAAAAGTTAATTAAAAGGATAATGGCTTCTGGGAAGGTATTTTGGATCTCTTACCCTTGTGCTAACTAGCACAGACAGGCTGATGTGTGAGTGTCCTCTGAGTTTGGGGTATTTCCAGTATTTCAGAGGAGGGTTACACAAACGGCTTAGGGAATAGTAAATAACTGTATCTTGAGATCTCTTTCTTCTAAAAGAATGTTTGGCATTTCTCAAAGGCTTTTTATTGTAATATATCCAAATCATGTTTCTACTGTAATCTCTGACCGTAGATCACAGGGCATCATCTCCATTTTCAAGTTTTCCCATAAATGTTTCAGGATATCAGGTTTCTAGAACTCTAGGTAGGAATCTGTAATTTTGAGTTCTTGCCATACCAAGTTACAGATCAGGAGCCATGTGGTTAAACCACAATGACAGTGTGGAATTTCCCTTTTAAATTTTTTGATGACAGCCCTCTCATAGACTGAAGGTTAGGATAAAAGCAAAGCATCCAACTTATAAGAACTATGGAGGAAAGATACAAGAACTGAGAGATAGCTGCCCATGGCCAGAGAGAAACACAGACTCAAAGGATTAGTTTATGATCCTTATGTGAATCCCAAGTGAATATGGCTGTAGTGCCAAAGCCAGTGATTGAGCCTCAGACAGGGAAAGAGACAAAGAGAGATTGAAAATCCACTACAGAATCACTCTGTATACTAAGAGTATAAGAACATGGCTTCAGAATATACACTAAACATGTTTTACTAAGGAACATTTAAGAGAAAAAGGAAAATAAACGCAAGGGGAGGAATATCAGTTAGGTCTTGTTTTTTTTTTAATATGTCAAAATTACAAATCTTTTAAAAACACTTTTAGCAGCTTCCTGTGGCTGTTTCAAGCAGACAGGGAAGAAATGTTATTGTGATGCTCCACAAGAGAGAAGAAGAACAATCTTAATATCAGAAGTTAGAAAACAGTAAAAAGGCACTGAAAACTGATTTCGGGGGGCCGGGGGATGTGCTATGGTGCTTTTCAAGTAAAGTCCTGAGGACATCGTGTGGCTGAGTCTTGTTCTAAATGCTGACTAACCATCACCAACTTTAGGGTCTGTATTATTCATGCTTTGTCTTCTCTAAATAAATCAACACCCTCTGGAAACAAAATACATTTGAGTTAGACATAACGCAGATTTTTAAAAACCCTCATAGCCTTCTCATTTGTTATATGTTGGCAACCCTTATAGATGGGTAAAGTGAAATTTAGGAAATAAAAACCACCAAAAAGTTGCCTAAAATGAGAAATTGCCTCCAATCACATCTGTAAGGCTGTCTACTAAAGAGATTTTTACCCTAAGTAGAATAGGCCCACTCGGTTCACTTTGTGAATGTTTTTGGTGAAAGCTTTTTATAAAAGCTACTATTGCTTTTGCAGCCTGGAAGTTATTTATTTCCTGATTTTGGGAAAAAGGGTGATATGTATCAGAACTAGAAGTCTCAGCAACAAAGATTAGGGTTCAAACAACACGCTTGTCCCAAATCATGTGTGCATCTCCCAGGCAGGGTAATAGACACATATGCAAAATGGAAAAATGACAACATCCATACTTCATTTCAATACAGATGTAAGCTGGACAATCTCTTCCATAACAAAATTTTCAGAGTTGATGGCTTCTATAATATTTTTGCAAAGAAACCCACACTGAGCTTAAAAAGTCAGAGAAAGCAGTTAGCACTAGTTGCTATGGTAGCCAATGTAAACCTGTCCTCTGGGAAGAACAGAAGAGAATAGTTTGCTGCCTCCAGGGAAGCCAGTTTTAGGGCTCATTAACAGGTTACAGGAGGTACCCAGTTTTGAAAACAGTGGTGTATCTGTAAGCGTTTTTATTGTCTTTAAGGCACAGAGATTAGCCCAATGGGAGGGTAACCACACACATACATTTTAAAAATCCAAACTCCATTTTATAGTCAAGATGATGTGGAATGTTTTGAATGCCATAGTGTGACAATGTCAAGGGAATATTGCTGTCATCACCTTGCCTAGGGAGAAATTTTATGAGTCACATATATTTAAACCACAAATAGAAATCCATAAATGCCAAGGGGTTTTACGTATAGTGATTCAAATGTCATAATTTGAAGTTTATATCAGATTAAAGCAGTGCCTCCTAATTCAACATCCTGAAAATGAGAACCTTATTTCTTCCTTTCATGGTTTTATAAATGTCAACCTTTTCAGAATATTGTGGGGCTAAAGATCAGAACTATTTAACTATGTATATTGAAAGGAACATTTGATAATTTATTGTTCTCTAGATCACTTCATCTTATTTTCTGTACATTACAAGGATGAAAGTAACATGTGTTAAAGGAATTAATAGATCTTTTATCCTCTCCTCCATCAACCTGCTGATGTTTTCTAAAAATTCAGATTGAGATTTTTATAGTCTTTAAAAAATTATATTTTTCAACCACAAAATATTTTATGATCTCGTTTGATCAGACTGAACTTCCTCTATTTCTTGGAGTTAAATACTTTATTTTTTACTTCACGACTGTTTATAAAATATCATTTTTAAAGGTTAATTTTATGAGTATAAGTGTACTGTCTGCATGTATGTAAGTACACCTGTCTTATGCAATGCCTACTGAGAAAAGAAGAGGGTACTGGATCCACTTGAACTGGAGTTTGCAGAGGATTGTAAGCCACCAAGTGTGTGCTAGAACCGAACCCTGGACCTCTGCAAGAGCAGCCAGTGCACTTAACTGCTGAGCCAACTCTCCAGCCCTATAAAAGATTTCTTTATATAGAAGCTTTTTTAAAATTTGTTTTACTGACATATATGTATATTAGTGATATGCACTATATGTAATTTGATATTGAAATAACATTTACTTATAAGTGCAATTTTATGTCTAGCACCTTTTCCTCAAATGCATTAAAACATACTCCTTGTTTTCTTACATCTGTTTTCACTTTCATGTTTGATGTCCTTCTAATCCTCATTTCTTTAGTCTGTAAAGAAGCAGGACTCTGATTCAGTAAAAGCATTCTACAATTTTGGAACTTTGACGTATGTAAATTTCATCATAGCATTTCTAGGCATAGAGTCTTCTTTGTCCGTCGTGTCCAGTGAGGAGGTAAATCTGGCAAGGAAACTCAAAAACACAGCCACTGTGGTTTTCCTGAGCTATTCACAGATCTCACCAGGTGCCCTCATCAGTCTCTCCAGAATGATCCAAACACTTTTGCTAAGTGATTTGTCAGAGCAGGTATAGTTTCAGCAATCAAAATGACCTTGAATGGTAAATTCGTGCTGCCCTGAATATTTTTATCTGCAAAGAATGTCTGACATTTCCTTCTGCTTCTTCCCTTTGCAGCCTTGCATTAGAGCGACCTCATGTGGCAGCAGGAGGCAGAGCAGGCAG
Organism: Eospalax fontanierii; assembly: GCA_035773235.1. NCBI lineage: Eukaryota > Metazoa > Chordata > Mammalia > Rodentia > Spalacidae > Eospalax > Eospalax fontanierii. The sequence goes on along the minus strand of CM069538.1, from coordinate 27,587,614 downwards.
GCTTCCTTACCTTAACTTGTTCAACCATTTTTCCCTGAGAAGAGCCCTTCTTCAGTAACCATAGGCACTGTTTTAAAAGTATTTTAATGCTAAATATACTATGCTTTAATACACAAACAATATTTCCATTAAAGGATATGTTAACTTATTTATATTATTTTATAGTATTTTATTAAAAATTTCAATTAAATATAGGGAGTAAATTCAAAAGGCCTCCATAGGACACAGATTAATCAAAAGTACAAAATTCTCTAGTGGATGCCATGTTTTAGAATAGCTTAATGTAACACCATTAACCGTTTGAATCATAGTCACATGAGTTCTACTATGAGAATGTTTTTAGTAAAATACATGAATTTTTATTTTCTTCTCCAAAACAGTGATATTAATATTCTTAAATATTAAACTGCTGAATATCTCTTTGAAACACAAAAATCATCTCTGACTTGCTAGTGATTTACTGTTAACTTAATATGAATTAACGTAAGACTTCTATGGTTTTTTGGTCTGTTTTGAGAAGGGGTTTTAGATAGTCCAGTCTGGTCCTGAATTTGCTAGGTAGTCACGGATGACCTTGAACTTCTAATCCTCCTCCATTCCTCTCTTGAGTTCTGGAATTACAAGGAATCAGCACCATGCTGGGTTTTATGGTGGTGCAATAGATCAAATCTGAAGCTTTGTGCATGGTAAACAAGCACTCTACCAACTGAGATACATCCAAAGCCAAAATTTTGTATGCTGTAAACTGTATTTTTCAGCTTTGTGGTCAAACTCTTAATTGCCACTTTGGCAATGCACATTTAGCTATCATTGAGCTCTAATTTTATGTATTAAACATGTTTTTAATGGAATCTTTTGCTTAAGTAAGTGTAGGTCATTATACTTGTGCTTTCTGATTTTTTATATTGTTCATGTATATTCTGTCCAGTTAACTGTAAAGCACTGACAAGTTACACTTATAAAATCTGAAGTTGTTTAGGCTCTGGAGCGATGCTGTTCTGTTGAAATATATTGTATGCCACATATCAGAGCAGTGCCTGTGTTTACCCGCTAGATGGCACCAAGTGAACAGATCTCATCAAGTTCAATACAGTTTATCATGAAAATTCTTACTTGGTTGTTTGAAATTCCCATTGACACCAGAGGGAGCACCTGCACCTCTTTACCAACATTCCCAGAGGCAGAGTGGAAGGGAAGTAGTGGAGAGGTTTAAAGCCTGCTGGTGATCAAACAAAATAAAGCCAGTCTGCCCAAGTACAAATGACTTAAAATGACAGAAATTTCACGTCTCACAGTCCGGGAGACTGGAATCTGATGTTAAAGGGTTCACAGAGTTGATTCTCCCCAAAGCCTCTGAGAGAATCAGTTCCACAGCTCCTGCCTCGCTTTCGCTAGTGCTGGCCGTGCTTTGCATCCCTTAGCTTATCAATTCATCACCCCAGTCTCCACCCCGTCTTCACCTGACGTTTGTCTGTGTCTGCCTCCGTGTCTTTTGTCCTCTTCTTGAAGTGATACTAGGCAGGTATTTCTTCAGTGATTTTCAGTTGAGTCGTATTTTGCTTTTATGACTGTCAATGCCGAGAAAGCTGCTTCCTATAAGTATATAATATAAAACGACAAAAGTATGCTAAATGTCATTTCATTTCAGAAATTGTTGGAAATTCTATCCTACTCCCGTATCAAGCTTCGTTTGACAGGTTTTTTTTTCTAATGAAACTCAAATCAGCACCTCAAACAACAATTTTTAAAATCAAGCATCCTAACAGAACAAAATCCGAAGATATCTTAAGTTGATTTCCACCTGATGAACAATGACTGTAGGGGATATTAAAAACCTTTCTTTGCCAAAAATCCACCACTGTGTTTCTGTTAAGAACAGAGAGCTTTGTATGTACAGCAAAAACCCTACAATTTTTGGCATAGAAGGGCGTTTTTTGCATTTTTGTTGATTTTTGCGATTTCCATACAATCTAGTTTGATGGCATTTAGATCCACTTCCCACTCCCTACGCCATCCCCACTGACTCCAGCCCAATTTAATGAAACAGGGACTTCCAGACAGCTGGTCATTTACTTATATGGACTCACAGCCATGATAACAGCATGCACAAGTCCTATGCAAGCTCAAACATATAAGTTTTTAATGTAAGCTAAGGTCTCGCAGGCATTGTTATTTTGGTGTTGCATGGTGCAATGTCATGTGATGCATATCTCACATGCCGTCTTTCAGAACCAAGGCTACAGTCAAGTCCCTAGGATTCAATACAGGTCGTGCTGCCAGAAACACCTCAGATTCATTATGATTTGATTTTGAGTCAGTTTTGATCAGATAACTTTTAGTATTACCAGTTATTTATTTTATTTATTTTTTTGTGACAGCCACATTCACTGTGCAGCCTCATATGATATTATGACCCACATTTAGAAAGCTGCAAATCACGAGGCTGGAAAGATGGTTCAGGGATTAAGAGCATCGGCTGTTCTTGCAGAATACCAGGATTCAGGATTCAATTCCCAGCACCCAGATAACAGTTAACAAGGTCCCTAACTTCAGTTCCAAGGAATCTGACACCCTCTTCTGGTCTGTGTGGCCATTGTATGCACTACGGGCACTTACATACATGCAGGCAAAATATTCAGACACACAAAGTCAAAATAAATAAAATTTAAAAGAAGCTATGAATCAGACAACTTGCCTGACTTGGGATCAAAGGCACATAAAAATCTTTACAGGGAACTTTTGCCTTGAGCTTTCTAAAGGCCTTCATCTCTCATCATGTTGAGAGAACTGAGGAATTGTGTTGATGAGTGAATAAGGACCTTGAGAGTCAGCACATAAATGTCTCAAATCTCCTAGTGCTCTGTTATTTTTCTTTGAAGGGATAATACCCGTTGCCACATGTCTTGTGGAGTTTTAGCTCTTCAGATATCTGAACCTGTTACAGCCTTTGCAGAGGCTGACTGATGGATGACTTGGAACTGAATTTACACAACTTTTAGACCTAAAGGAACCTGGAAGAGAAGCACATGACTTTAATCCCAGCACTAGGGAGGCAGAGACAGGGGAATTGCTGAGATTGAAGCCAGCTTGGGATGGTCAATATAGCAAGTTCCAGGCCAGCTGGGCTACATAGTGAGATCCTGTGCCCAAACCAAAAACCATAACAAAATGGAAATAGAAATATACAAAGGAACTCTAGTTACTTCAGTTCCCTGTCATTAGACCGGAGCCCATACCACCTTGATATTAGGCCTAGGAACTTGAGGCTAGATGGGTCACACACAGTCCAAAGAGGAGAGCCTAAAGCTATTTTGCTAAATCGATGTAATATTAAACAGACTCCTAATAACTTGTTCTTATATCCATAGATGAATGCATCGTCCAACTCTCAGCAGAGAAGTTTCTTCTGCAATTGATGGTGATTAACACAGAAACTCACAACTGGCCAATGTGAAGAGGATAAGAGACTTAGGGGGCTTATCCCTGAACTGAACATCTGTATCAAATTTCTGCTTTCAAAGGCTCAGGAATCATTATGGGAAAAGGGGCAGAAAAACTGTAAGAGCCAGAAGTGGTGAAAGATCAGGAATAAGATTTTGTCAGACAACCAGGAAGTTACTCATATAAACCCTCAGCAATATACACAAGTACTATGTAAGCTCAAGGTATAGAAAATCCCAGCATAGACATGGGGAAGTGGGTAAGAGTCCCCAGTACTACCTGAGGAACAACTGGCAACCAATGGGTGCTGGGAGGAGGAGAGACAGTCTCCATTGCTGAGAGTTCATATGAGTAACTTCCTGGCCTTGTGGAAAAATCTTATTTCTTGTGACTCTTAGATTAATCAGGTTCCAGAGGATGGATTCACACAGAAGGATATTTGGGGACACAATCTCAGTTCTATAGGATATCTATATATTACAGTAAATAAAATTGGATGCAGGGCTAATAAAGGGGATGGAGATAGGGTAAGAGATCTAAATACAATCAAAATATATTGTATGAAATACACAAAAATTCAATGAAAAAAGGAAAAATATCTGAAATGAAAAGTAAAACAAATTAGGGAAATAATAATTTCTTTGGCATTGCAGTTTATAAGACCAAGACATTTTTACTTTGGATCTCATATCTTTAGATTTAAAGGTCTTTGGATTTGAACACTCTTAATATTTGCATTTAATATCTTATTGAGAATATAATGAAAGGGCATTATATTAAATATGTGGGACATTTCTATATTGGGACTTTTATTGGACTATATTTAGAAAATGTGTACTCTGAGTATCTTGCTTTCATTTAATCCTCTTTAAAATCTTCTAATAAGATCTCTTGAACTTTTTATCTGGACAGAATTTACATAGAATGTAGGAGAAAGTTTTTTTAGCTGTGATGGCAAACTTGCCTTAAGCATATTAATATATTCCCCTTTTATTTGCCTTTTTTTCTGTGTGTGTTGTTTGTTATTTGAAGCAGAGACTTTCAACACTGGCTGGCCCTGAAACCAATCTGCTGCAGAAGGTAACCTGGAACTCCTGATACTTCTCCCTCTGTGTTCAAAGTGTTGAGTTTATAGGCAGGAATCAGCACACAGAGCTCTTCTAACTAATTTCAAATCCTCATGGGGCAAAATGAGTCCGATCTGTTATTAGACTGTGAGATTATTAATACATCTAAAAATTTCTTGATACTTTATACGTTAATGTCTTAATTATTTTCCTCTTGAATCTGGATCAGTTTCAAATTTGTTTCCTAAAAAAATAATGCATTAGAATTAAAATACCTAACTTCTGGAGTTGAGTCACCAAAGGCCATATAACTTCCTCCTATCTCTCCAGACACTTGTTTTGAAAATTTTAGTTAATACTTGAGAAATCCAATCATTCAGAGATCTTCAGGCTGTGAAGGAGCTTAGACCACACAGAGAGGTAATGTGTAGGCGTCTGGCCCACAGTACTATTTGAAGTCCCCTGGGATTGGATTTAACCGACTGGATTCAATCACTAGGCATATTTCATGGCAATGCTTCCAGAAGATTTCTCATCTATCTAGTTATTCCCAGCTGTCAGGCCATGCTGGCCAAGTACCCAGAGATAGTGTAGCAAAAATAAGACTACTACAGTGTGAGCGCTAAAAATCACTGTTCTATGTCATGACGTTTTGACTTAGTTACATAGCAAATGTAATCTCACAAATCTATTCAAAGAGAAATAGTGGACTTCCAAGGTGTAGCCCAGTGAGAGCTGAAGCTGGGCATCCTGACGAACAAAGGGCTTGCTTCCTCTAGGAGAGCAAGCCTGGCTCTGACTGACTAGGACATAAGCATAGAGCAAAGATAAGGCAATGCTGAGTGTTGGTGGGACTGACAAATTCTTTCCCACTTTGGGAGTCAAAGGTAGAAACTTTCTTTAAAGTCTTGTTGTTGTGTTCTTATCTTCACTGTCATTCTCCATAAAGGAGAGAGAGAGAGGGAGAGAGGGAGAGAGGGAGAGAGGGAGAGAGGGAGAGAGAGAGAGAGAGAGAGAGAGAGAGAGAGAGAGAGAGAGAGAATGTGCTCCTTAGAAATTTGAGAAGACACTTATTCTCTGTGTGTGACTGATTGTGGAAGTCTATAATGGTCTATGTTGCAAAAGAAGTTTTTTGATGAGTGGTACACTTAGCTGTAAATATAAAAAATTACATTTAGCATATAGTAAGAAATTACTTTTGTCTAAGAATGTGACAGACATAAGGTTTTTTCTAAGATCTAAGACCTCTCCAGCCATGTGTATTTGGCTATATTTACAGTGCCACACATGAGTTACCTACTACTGAGAAAGTTGAGAAAGCTTTAAGTCCAATTAGATAGCTGGTGATTACTCTCAAGACAAATATGCCACTACTGCACTTACACCGTTTGCTGTGCCAGTCATTGTTGTGGTTCTTAGGCTTTAAGGCTGAGGTTGGATCATTGGTTGATTTTTCTATACAGAATCTGAGAACTAGTCACGCAAAGAGAATGTGTGTGTGTGAGATGCCCAACCCTAAGTGACATATCTATAATGGAACCTCTACACCTAAGGCTCATGTAGAATAGCATACACCGGGTAGAGAGAATACGAATGCATTTCTCACATCTCATCAACAAAGCTTTCTTATTCAAAAGAGGGTAATAAACATAGAAGGCCACAACTGGCCAAAGGGTAGAGAAAAAGAGTCTGAAGAGTGCATGTCCCTGGATAGGACAGCTATATTAAACTTCATCCACCACTCGGGGACCATTGTGCTAGAAATGGTGGAAAGACTGTAAGAGCCAGGAGTGGTGCATGACCATAATGAAACAGTCTTATAGGCTCCTGGGAACTTGCTCATATGAACTTACCTCAATGGTGACAGCATTCAAAAAACCCATGTAAATTCAATCCGACAAAACCCAGCATAGAAACGGGAATGAGAAGAAGGCCCCAACCTTAGGTGAGGAACTATTGGCAACTGATTATTGCAGGGTGAGGGAGAACTGATCTTCCTTAAGGAAGTCATCTCCGTTGGATGAAATCACACCTAGGGACATGTGGGTACATAAGCTTGACTCGGTAGGTCTTAACATATATGATAGAGTACATTAAATTCTGTGGGTGATCTATGAGGAGCTGCAGAGTGGGGAGGGGCTCTAAATATTATTAAGATATATGAAATCCACATAAGTTCAATAAATAAAGACATTGAAAAAGTGTTAGCTGTTGGGTCTGGAGAGATGGCTCAGCAGTGAAGAGCTTTGACTGCTCTTGCAGAGGCCCTGGGTTCAGTTTCCAATATCCACAGGAAGGCTAAGAAAAAAAAGAAAAAGAAAAATAATTTGAAAAAGAAACAAAGTGCACTTGATTCAGCTCACATCCCTCTGTTTTCCTTTTTGGAGCCACTCTAACCACAGAGAGCAAACATTCTCTCATTTACCCATGTCATATGCTCACTCATGAAAGCAAACTCATTAGCTCTCTGTCAGATATTCCTCTATACCACACACAATCACTCTGTGCTACTTTGTAAAATAATTTGTGAACACAATATATGAACATAGTCTTACACTGTTAGTTTATGAGTAATGAAATGCCTCATCCTCCAACAGCTCCATTTTGGGCAGGTTCAAATGACTTATGAAATATGTCATGTTTTTACTGAAGGATTGAGTGGGAGAGGGGATGTTGAGAGAAAATATAAAAGCCAGTTTAGAGCCTTATTGCTTTCTAACTACTTTCATTTCTTACCCTTCTGCCTCCTTTGAGATGATGCTCCAAGAAGTTCTTGCTCCCCACTGGATTCACACTTATTGTACTTGGAATAAAAAGAAATAATTCTGTGTTCTTTATAAGTTACCCATTTTTAGGTATTATGTTGCAATTGCATTAAACATACTGGCATTCAGCTTCCTGAAGATGACAAGAATAGTCTTATGTATTTTTATAAGACATTCAAGTATATAATTTATATTATGTGAATTAACTTATCACAGTACAGAGTAGACCTTTAATGTTATTTCTAATTTATACCATATTAAAGTAAATAAAATGTCTGACATCTTGTAATTTTCCCATGGATAAACTCCAGATGTGTGTTTGGAAACCAATCTGTTAATAAATTATAACCATATTGAATGCTTATTACAAAATAACTGATGTTTACCTATTTTTTAGGTTTTTAGTTACATACCATCAGATGAGAGGTGAAAAGATATTTGTAGATTACAAAAGCAAAAATAAATATATAAAGAAAAAATCATTTCAAGTGTTTTCAGATGGGATTCCTTTTCTATGAAAAAGAAATGTTGAAGGACTGTTGAAGATTTATTAACTTTTCTGAGAAAGGAATCTTAAACAGTGGTTACCCAATGTGATATGTTTCTATAATAATGCAGACCCTACTCAGATTTCACAAAGGGATGACAAATTTCCCATGATAAGATTTCAGATTCACAGTGATATATGGTTTTAGAACTAAGCATAGCTCAATATCTTCTTTAATCATTTAAAAAACATAGTCTTATAATGTTAAGGACACAGGAAATAATTTTCTTTGAATTTTTTTCTTTTAATTGTTTGGTTTTATAGTCCAGTGATACAATATTTCTGACTAAATTAGTATTTTTCTCTTCCATCGATTTTATATTATTATTAGGATGTAACTTTTGGAAAAAAATTATAATTTTTTTTATATGTATGAGTGTTTTGTAAGTGTACCACATGTGTGCAATGCCACAGAGACCAGAAGACAGCATCCATAACCGGAGTTATGGCTGGTTGTTAACTGCCACGTGGGTGCTGGGAATCAAACTCAGGTCCTCTGCAAGAATAGCAAGTGTTCTTATTTGTTGAGCCATCCCTCCAGCCCCTTAAGAAATGTTATTGTACTATGAATGACAAATTAAAACTACTCATGTTATATGTGTATCTATGCATATATAATTTGATAAGCTAGGATACATGCATACACCTATGAAGCCAGCATCATAATCAAGGTACTAAGTCTATTCAATACCTCACAACTGACTCCTTTTAGAAGTAAGAACACTTAATACTAGCTCTGCCATTTTAAGTGCATAATTCACTGTCCCTACTATAAATGCTGTGGCATACAGAGGATATCTGGAACTTACTTAGATTATATAACAGGTAATTTATACCCTATGACCTGGTAATTACCATTAAAATGAGTTTTTCTAAGAGCTTTAAACTTCTATGTGTTTTACTAAGTTCTTTTTCTTTAATTTTTCTATTGACTGTGGTTATTTTTAACACAATATAATTTAATGTTTTTTAGGTTCCTTCCTATTTCCACACTTCCCCTCCCCCTACTCAATTTGATGTATGCTATTATATACATATATATACGTACCTTATATATGATGTATATATATATATATATATATATATATATATATATATATATATGGCTTATAGAGTCTCATTTGTGTCCCCAAATGTCCTTCAGTGTAGTTCCATCAGCTGGAGCCTGGACTCACTGAGAAAGCAGTTCTCTGTGCTTTGGAAAGTGACATTTGGGTCCTGGTCCCTTTCCTGTTTCCTGTCCACCATGAGATGAAGAGCTCTTCCTTTATGTCCAGTTGTGAGGATTTCACACCTTATCACAGGTTTAAAATCAACAGTGACCATGACTATGGATTGAAATCTCTGAAAATATGAGCCAAAGCAATCATTTAGGCTGTTCTTTCAGACACCCTGTCACAACTATGAAAAATGTAAGAAACATACCAAGGATTAGAGTATGCTAAGTGTTAATGAGAAATGTGTGCCCTGCCTCTGCTCCTAGGTTAGGTCTCTAAAATGATCTTTCTACCGCTTCTCAATATAGAGTTGCATCTCTCCATCAAATAGCCTTCATTACAGCAAAAGCCTGCTTAGGTGCATTCATTAAAGTTGGTTCTTTTGTGTTCTAATGGCATGCTGCCCTGACATGTTTTGATCTTTATCCCTGAATTTAAAGAAAATAATGTTTATGCTTCCATAATGAGGATCTGGCAACAACTTGCAGGAAGACAACAAGATTGCAGTGAAACTTGTTTCCAGTGAGTCTATACTTTTATGTCTGGGTTTTAGCATTCTTGACCGTCCTAGAAATCCTTAGGAGATGAAGTGGCTCTTTACTTTTGGTAAAATAATTTCAAAAATAAAGTTAATCTAAAACAGCTCTTGACATTGACCCAAAGTATAGGAAAGGAAAGCATAATTCTATTAGGTGAAACTTTACATAACAGAATTCTCATCCAGGTGTTAATCTATATTTATTCACAAGCGAAAAGAAAGTTTTCATTTTTATACACGTGATTTGTTACTTTTAAATACAAACACAAGTGAGCATGAATAAATATACTCATCTTTTAGAGTAAGAATTTTCAAGATGCTTAGTCATTAAATCTAGTCATGGTACCTTGAGGCAAATGGACCTCTCTGATTTCATAATATTTTAGAATTCTTGTTGCATCATCCAGTTGTTTCTGTCTTTATAATCCAGTTTAAGACATTTCCACGCCAAGCAATAAATGTAACAAAGTGTAGACTCAAATGTAATGAGGACAGAATCAAATTCTCCTGTGATTTTGGCCAAAGAACAAAGATTTCTCACCTCCAACTTTGACACTTTGATTTGTCCATTAAAGTAGCATCTACCAGAACTCTACATACAAGTCAGTGCCATTCCATAGAGTGGAGATTTGTTTGTTCAAATGGATTTATTTTGCTAGAATCTTTCAGGCTGCCAGCAAAGGTGAAATGGAAAGTTGGAAATAATCCTGAAAAGTTGGTCAGCCAACCAGATAATTAGGATAAAACATGCCAGCACCACATTCTTAGAACTTGTAGAGCACAGATTGTCTGCAGATGTGAATAATTTCTAATATTTAAGCAATGGGTGAAGTTTTGCTTTCTGACCCAAGCTGTCCTGGTACTCTCTATAAACTCTGCTTTCCTCTTTTCTTTCTGTACAGGCTTGGAGAAAAATAATTTAAGTTCATACTTGGGTTAAAATAAATCCAAGCTATTTACCAAATCTTTTATTATTTATCAACCTATGTAGATCATTTTATAAATGGTTTAAATTATCAAAAGGTTAGATTTTTGTTTATCAGGAAATTGAGATTTTTGTAATGATTTGTCTATCACAAGAAAAGATGAAATATTAGGGGAAGTTAGCCCAATTTTTCCTGATCATTCTGAACAGAATAAAGAAGACTATTTTCTTTGAGTGATCTAGCTGGTACCCATTCCTAGAGAGCTCTATCGTTTAACAGAAAAATTTCAGGAAGAAGAAAGAATAAGGAGATTCAAATATTTTTTAAAGAAAGAAAACTGCTATATGTCTGCAAAACAGAAAGTGGGAGAGGCCCCAAATGAATGTTCCGTGGGTTTTTGTTTGGTGTTTTTCTTTTTTTTTTTTAATTTATTTTGAGGCAGAGTATCTCGATGCAGCCCAGGCTGGCTGACCTGCAATTCACTCTGCAGGAGAACCTGGCTTGGGTGGAACTCAGGATCCTCTTGCCTAGACTCCCATTTCCTGAAATTGCACGTGTGCACTGCCACACCTGGCTCTGTTACAGAGTGGTGATTCTTGGCATTGAAACATCACAAAATAAGACACCAATTAGTACCACTCTACTCTCAAAAATGTATCAGGAGCCATAAAGGACATTATCCAAAGTGACATCATTCAGTTTCATTCTTGGAAGCAAACTGTTCAAAACTAGAAAAGAGAAATATTACAAGATGAAGGAATCAGTTTCTGTCTCTCCCTTAAATTCTAAGCCTGGCCGTTGTCAGTGTTAGAAGATGTCTACAGCTGTAAATGATTTGAACTCCAAAATTTATAGGAATTAGGCTTAGGGAAATCTGAGGACTACTGGAGTAGAGCCAGGGAAAAGGCAAGGTTAATATAATATGTCCTACAAAATCCAAAAAATTAGATTTGTCCTTGGCATAAAGAAGATAAAATTTATTAAGCAATGGAAATCTGAAAGTTAATATTATAATATATATATACGTATTTACTAAATACTATATTTTCTTTCTTTGGTATCTTAATGTACCTACTGGGAATTCTTTAAAAATCACTTAAATCTATTGAACCACCTGTTATATCATAATATATGTTCATCTAAGTTGTAAATTAATATTAAATATTAAATTTTATTGTATTTGTTTAGTCGGGGGCGGGGCACATGCATTCCACAGTAAAGATGTCTAGACATGGCAGGAGTCAGTTCTCTCTTCCCATTCTGTTGGTCCTGGGAATGGGACTCAGACCATTAGGCATAGCAAGGGTCTTTACCTTGTAAGCCATTTCACAGGTCCAAAATATGTTATTTAGACAATTGTTTGAGAGAATTTTACTTCTTTTAAAATATTTTATTATTTGTATTTTATGCATTATGCAATGCCCACAAAGATCAGAAGAGGATACTCGATCCACGTGGAACTGGTTAATCTATTACCCATCTGCCTGCATTTGCTTCCAGAATGGGATTAAAGGCATGCTCCACTATGCCCGACCTTTAAGTATATTCTTATTGAATATTTGTGCCTTTTTTCTTTATATATTTTTATTGAATTTTGTGTATTTCACGCATATCTTAATCATTTTTGGGTGCCTTTCCGTTGGCACCCTCCCATAGCCTGCCACTAAATTTCATGCATTTTGTCATTTATGTTAAGGTCTATATGAGACAAGTTAATATCCCCTGATGTCTCTCAATGCAAGTTCATACATTGGGGTATAGTCAGTCTTTCTAGAGTCACTCCCTTAAAGAAGATCAGCTTTTCCTCATCCTGAAGTAATCAGCTGTCCAATAGTTCTTTGGCTAAGATTGGGACCTGCTGCCCATTTTCACAGTTCTATTTTGGGTTTTTGTCTGCTTGAGTTTTCATGGGTATTATGCATACTGTCTATTGTCATAACTATTGCTATAAGTTAATATGAGCAAGGTCCCAGGTGTCTGTAAGACTGTATTTTCATATGGTCATGCAATTTCTTCCCTGGATCTTACAATCATTCTGTCACCTCTTCTTCAATGGTCCCTGAGCCCTGGGTTCATTGCCTGCTGCTGCATGAAGGCGCTTCCTTGATGAGAGCTGAGAGATGCATTAGTATTCTCACTATCTATTGTTCCACTGTTCTGTGAGTCTTAGTTCTAAACCTAAGGTTCCATTCTAGATGTGTCACTTGCCATTGGGCATTTCACAGACACTTATTTCTGTGTGTGACCAGTTGTGGAACTCTGTAATATTCTCTATTGAAGCAGCTGTGTCTTTGATGAGTGATAACTGGCATGCATGTCTTTTAATATAACTATCCATATAGCATATGGTGAGAAATTACATTTGTCTAGGGATGTTACAGCTTTGGAGTCTACTCTAAGATCCATGACCTCCCCAGTCATGTTTATATGAGTCCACTCCCATTGAGTGAGCTTTAGGTTATGTCTTTGGCAATAGGGTCTTAGCTTCAAATTCTTGGACGCAGTCAAGGGCAGGGGCAATAGCTTGTGAAATTTGGGGAATCTCTTGGGGTACCTTGGCCAACAACTTGTAGTGAGGTTTCTCCTGTCTGGCACTGTTTCTTGTTATTTAGCTTTCAGAGGTACACATGGACTCATGCAGAGATATTGTAAGTGTAATTTTTGTAGATTTTTGAAGTATGTTTCCCTCTATTTTTTAAAACCAGCTAGCCATTATTTATCTCTCCCCTCTCTGTCCCTGTCTAACCCTCCTTTCATTCCCCAGTTAAAGTACCCCGTTTTCCCCATTTCACACTTGATAATACCTGTCTCCTATGGTCCCTCCTCTCTTGATCTCTTTCTTCTCCTTTACCACGGTTCATTGGATAGCCCTCCTAGCTCCCCTCCCATTTAATACCCCCAGTTTACCCATTTTCCCCTCGGTATCACCAGTCTCTTACTGTTCCTGTTTTTCAGGCTCCTTCTTTACCTTCTTGGTTCCTTCCCATTTTCCTGGATCCTGCATTTACATCAGGATCCATGCTTACATAGGGATTTGATGTTAAGATCCACAAATGAGGGAGAACATAGGTCATTTGTTTTTCTGCATCTGTGTTACTACACTTAGTAAAAGAGTTTCAAGTTCCATCCATTTAACTGCAAATGTCATGATTTTGTCTTTCTTTGCTGCAGAATAGTGCACCAGTAAATGCACCACATTTTTATTATCCACTAAGGTTGCTTCCATCTTCTAGTTATTGTGAAGAAAGAAACTACAAACATGGATGTACAAGTATCTCTGCAATTGGGCATATGCAAAGGAGTGGTATAACCAGATCATATGGTGGGTCTATTTTTAGTATTTTAGGAGTTCTCTATGCTGCTTTCCATAGTGATCACAGGAGTCTGTAATCCCCCCAGCAGTGAAAGAGCATTTCCCATTGCTCACATCCTCCAGCCTTTGATATCATTAGTTCTCTTGATCGTAGCCAGTCTGACTGGGATAAGATAAAATCTTAAAGTGCTTTTAATTTGCATTTCCCTGATTACTAACAAAGTTGAACACGTTTAAAGGCATTTCATAGCCACCACCTTTATTTCTTCTGTTGAGAACTCTCTGTTCAGATCCGTAACACTTCATTTAATTGGGTTGTGTTCTCAATCCTTTGTTTTTTGAGTTCTTTGTATATTCAGGATATAAAACCTGTATCACATGTGTTGCTGGTGAAAAACTTTTCCTATTCTGTTGGTTCTCTCTTCACTTCCTTGGTTGTTTCTTTTGTTGTGTAGAAGCTTTATAGTTTATTTTGTTGATTTTTGTCTTTGTGTCCATTTATACGATTCATAACATTTGTTGACTTACATATATTGAACCATCCCTGTATCTCTGGAATAATGTCAATTTAATCATGCTGGATGATCGTTTGATATGTGTTTGTATGCAGTTTGTAAGTGTTTTATTGAGAATTTTTGCATCTATGTTCATTAAGGATATGGGTCTATAGTTTTCTTTTTTGGTTATATGTTTACCTGGTTTTGTTATCAGAGTGATGCTGTCTTCACAGTAAGAGTTTGGGAGTCATCCCTCTGTTTCTGTCTTTCTGAATAATTTAGGTAGTTGGCTGTAGATCTTATTTGAATGTCTTGTAGAATTCTGTTGTGACTCCATCTGGTATATTGATACATTCCTCTTTCTTAATTTTAGTAGTCTATTTTGATTTTTACTTTTTGTCACTTTATATTCTATTTTAAAAATTATATTCTTACTTATTTATGTATACATGTGTGTCTGTGTATATGATGTGCACATAGATTCCCACTGAGGCCAAAAGAGTATGTCAGATCCCTTGGATCTGAAGTTATAGAAGTTGTGAGCCACCTAATGTGAGAGCTGTGATGTAAGCTCTGGTCCACTGCAAAAGCAGTATGTGCTCTTAACCACTGATCCATCTCTCCATCCTTGGTATGTATAAGATACATGCATTGGCAGCCTGTTACTCCTCTTATAAAATTGTATATTTATTCTTTAAGAATTTCATACAATATTTTTTTCAATAAAAATTTTGAAGCTCTTTTAGAGAATTTCATATATAAGTATTGTATTCACATTATTTCCATCCCTCCCAGTCAATTGCCTATCCCATCTCCTCTCAGATTCACTTCCACCTTCCCACTCACCCCCTTTGTGTATTCTGTTTTTCTTTTAAAGCCTACCAAGTCTGTTTTTTGTTCATCAAATTCCCTTAGGTGTGGGTCCACCTCCTGGAGAATAGTCATACCCTTAATGATAGCTGATTCTCTCCTTCCCAGCAGCTATCAATTGCCAACCACTCCTCAGCTAGGTATAGGCACTATGCCCACCCACCCCAATCCCATGCTGGGATTTTTGTTTGTTTTAAACTTGAACATGATAGTCCTGTCACAACTGCTGTCATTTCATATATGCAATTGCCCTGTGGTGTCCAGAAACATTGGTTTCTTTTAGTCATTCACTACCTCTGTCTCTTAGAACCTTTTTATCCTTTCTTCCATGATGATTACTGGGACTTAGATGAAGGGGTATGATATAGATATCTCATTTAGGACCGAGTACTTCATAGTTTCTTATGTTCTTCATGTTGAACAGTTGTGGGTCTCTGTTTTAATCACCATTTTGACCAGTTATGGCTCTTTGTAATCATCTCTATCTGTTGCAAAAAGAAGGTACTTTCATGAGAGGTAAGACCTATACTTATCTAATAATTTTAAAGATGAATCTAGAATACAGTTAGAAATTATATTGACTTAGGAAATTAGTAGTAGTAAGGTCTTTTTCAGAGTTTATGATCTCTCTAGCCATAGGCATTTGGCTAGGTTTACAGCACCAGGCATAAATTCCTCACTACTGAGTGGGCCTTAAGTCCAATTAGATAGCTGTTGTCTAGTTCCAAATAAAAACACCAGTATTGCACCATTGGGCATATCTTACTTGATGTCACTGTTGTGTTTCATAGGCAATAGAGTTGGGTATGGCTATTTCTTGCTCTTCTTTCTTGGCAGCTTGCACAGTACCTTCTGAGACTTTGAAAGCTCATCCTCAGAGAGAAGGCTTCCAGGTCAGTTCCAGCTCCATTCCTCCACGTCTTTCAAGAAGTATCTTCAACAATAAGGCATAACTTTTGAATTCTGGAAGGCAAGCAAGGGTGATGGCAATAGCTTATATTGTTTTGGGAATCTCCCGCTTGCAAACAAAGAAAGTTTTTGATTAGTTTCCTAAATATGATATCTAGGTCTTTCTAAGATTTGTCATTTTATTTTAATCAACCAATTGTTTGAGTTCATAGTGGATTATATCTATCACTTTTCATGGTAATCCAGTTGATAGAACTTCTTTCTTTTAGCTCTGAAGATATTTCATTCATAATGGAGTAGGGTAAAGATGCCAGGTGCTTTCTCAGAATTCATTGCTGATTAATTCACTAAGGAACAAGACTTTGGCTATTGGGTCAAGTCTATTATTTATATTTTTAAACCAAAATTCAAACAAAGAAAAATCACCATGATTGAGAAAATTTCCCCAAAGTCAACCATTTAATTAAAAAATTTTTATGTTAATCCAAATCCTGGATGCATAATTGATTGAGTAAATTATATGCTTCTACAAAATTCTCTCTTTCTCTCTCTCTGTCTATCTTTCTCTCTTGCCAAATGAATGAGCTAGGTCTTGGAAACCACTCTCAAGGAATTAACAGAGTCTGGGAAACAAACGTTCTGGATTAAATCATTTCTAGTTATAGGACTCCAGTTTTCTCATTACAATAATAAAATGGTGAAAATCCAAGGAGACATCACAATGAAGACAGGCAAAGCAGTGCCAGAAATTGAGGAACTGAAGACAGTTTTAAGAATGACTATGCAGATACATGAAAAATGAATCTCAAACCTTCATCTATTTTAAAATTACATAGAAGTGATACTGAATAGTGTTAAGAAGATTTCTATATCTTCCTATGTAATGACATATGTACCCAAAGCCCTGGACTGTCGTCCTCAGAAATTTAGTGTAAGACTGGCAAATCCTTTGTTCTTTTTTCTAAGGACTTTGATAAACATTGAATGAAGATACCCAAAATTTATTCTGGTAAGAAAATTTTGTGCATAGTGTGTTTTTCTCTTTGTATGGGTATGTGAGCTACAGGAAAGGTATATATCTTGAGATATATAACCTCATCAGAGAACAATGACTAGGGTGTGGTGATAGGAAACCTATGTGGTTTTGTAATTTATAAGTGAATACATTTACAAACATTATGAGTTCATACTGAATAATAATTGCTACTGATATTTAATCACAAATGTTTACAAACCACTAAAACATGAAAGGAAAATATTATTCAGTGATGGAAAGTAAAAGGCATTTTTAAATGATGGTTGTCTTGTAGAGGTTAGTTGTATAAGTTCAATGCCAGGGCTTTGCTAATAATCATAAGAACCTCTGTTCTTAGTTCTTAGTTTTCTTCTTCTATCATGTGGGGCCTGGAGACTGAACTCACATCAGTAGGACTGGCAGGAGGCACTTTTACCCTGAGTCATCTTACTAGCCCCAGACTAATTTCAAAGGGAGCTGTATCCTGTTACAATCCTACCAAGAATATATGAAAAGTAGTTTACATTGTGTTATGCATGATCTCATATGCATGTTGATCATTTGTATATCTGTTTTGTTGAGCATTCCAATAAATCGATTCAGATAGTTTTTCCATTTTTTTAGTGTTTTTGAGCCTCTGCATTCCCCACTCTACTAATGAGATAATACTACATGGATCATAAATATTTTTTATTAACTTCCAAGGGAAAGTATTGTTACAGATCTCTGTTAACCTTTACATTCTGTGTTTTTAAAAAAGATTTTAAAAGATCTAGATCACAATCAAGATAATGACGTGAGTAATTAATTATACTAGGTCAACAAGAAGTGGCTGGCACATGGGAGGCCCTGATAAGACATGTACTGTAACAAAGGTGAAGAAAAACCATACCATATCTGTATAAGCTTTATATAAACAGACTAGCAATACAGATTTGTGAACCTTGAAACTAGTGAGAATGAATAAGCATTGTATCTCTGTATATGTCATTTGAAGTAGTAAGCTGTGTCTAGAATGATACAAAACAAAAGACTTTTATTCCTTCTCTGGTTCTGTAGATATCATATGGTGGCCTTCTTGTGCTCTCAGGATCTGTTATAATCACGATTTATGACATAGGTAAAATATAGACTCTTTAGAAAAAAGCATATTTAAGTTCCTAGAAAATTAACAAAAGGACTGGGTGGATTGGATTTTGTTGGTCAAGATTCTTTATCTATAAAATAGTGATGTTATAATATTAGTTGTTTTCCTAAGTGCTCCTCAGAGTCTTGAGTTCCATGGATAACCTCCAAGGACTATTGTGGAGGGAACAAGATGTGATGTGAGAAGAGTTTCCAAGTGGGCAGATATCCCAGTTCTCCTGCAAGCACTAATGGAAGAAATTCTACTTCTGGCACAAATGACTTCTGTATAATATTCATTTAAAAACATTTTGAAGAATGTACTCTACTGCAAAATATTTTAATATCTATAGATTAAGATATCTGAATTTATGCTACAAAAATATAAAAAATATGATTTTTTTTAAAATTGACTAGAACTTACTTGGGTTTTTTCTGTATAATGATTAGAAGAAGAAATAGAAGAAAAACATGCTATGTTATAGTTACTCCAATAGTTTTTAAGCTGGAAAGAAAGAAGAAAGAAAGAAAGAAAGAAAAGACAGAAAGAAAAAATTGACAAAATATTTGAGAATTTGCCGTAGTGGTAGAGAACTTACCTAGCATGTTTAAACAACAGAACCACACACAAAAAAGGTTTTATACTAAGATGTATTATCAAATCCTATAGATTATTTTAACTATAGTGATAATACACATTGATTTCAATTTTAATATCTAAAGGCTATTATAAATAGAATAATAGTCACTGAGAGTTTTTGAGGCATTCTAGACTTCAGTAGAAAAGGAGCATACACATTGAAGCTGCCTTTCTTAAGGCTGTATTAAACTATTCAACCATTTAACCAGAAACTGGTATTTTGTCTGTGCTTGTTTCAAATAATAAAAAATAACTATAGCTCTGGCTTATACTAAGATCGCCTTTCAGTACTATACCTGAAAAATATGATCCTAATTCCTTTTTGTTTTGGGTTCCTGATATTTTTGAAATCAGCAGAAATATCTTGGTAAAGGATATATATATATATATATATATGTGTGTGTGTGTGTGTGTGTGTTTATTAGCTAATGTTACTATATATTTTATTTTTAATTTGTCATTTGATATTTTAAAATATTTTATTTATTTGAAAATTTTATATAGCTTTTATCATATTCAAACCCTCTTTCCCCATCCCACTGCTCTCCCCCAGACATCATAGCTCCTGTACCTATTTGGGTGATTTTTTTCTTTTATCATTTATCATGTCTAATTTCTTTATCAAGTGCTCTTGAGTATGGGTCTATCCCTTGGTGTTTGGTCAACCAACAGGGCATCCCACTAGTAAGGAAAACTGACTCTCCTCTTCCTAGCTTCAGTATTGTGATTTTTAATTAGAATTATGATATCCTTAATCTTTGCTGATTTGGACAAAAGGTATATAAGCACCCTTACTGCTTAGACATACTGTTTCAGCTTTCTATGTTTACATTGTTGAAAATGAAAGAGATTTGACTCTATCGACCTTGATATTAGTCACCATGAAATGAAATCTTGAGGGAGATTTTCTGTTTATAAGTTTTCAGAATCAAAAGAATACAATTTGCTTTTTACATTTATTGTATTGTGTAAAACATAATTTTCACAATATAATAAAAAGATTCAATCTTGTTCATTTATATTTAATTTCCTTATGATTTGTTATTTCTGCCATTTTCTAAATTTATTCTATTCAATAAACTCCCTATTCTATTTGGCAGACTCAGAACACTCCTACAATGAACCTACTGCTCTCATTTTGCAGGTGAGGGAACCTTACCTGATGGGAGTTGGCTCAATGGGCATGTTGATGTAAAGGGCCCCTTACAAGGGCTCTGTGAGGAACAATACTTTGCCTATTTTTAGGTAAGCTCCTGATAACAGAGTCGGGGAGTGCATAATATGGAAATGATAAGTCGATCCCAGTTATCCATAGCCTTTGAAAGTGAGAAGAGCTTTGGTTTCTGAATGTATTATTTTAACAGGGTCCCTTTGCTTGTATGGTGTAATGCAGGATGGACCTTAGGCAGGCGGCCTGCCATGAGGAACAAAGAAATGTCTTCTGAGGACGTGGCTTTCTGTTCTGCTAAGGCCAGGCATGACACCAGCCTCCGCCCAGTGTCTGGAGAGAACCTGCACCTAGATGTCTACCAGAGACAGATTACTATTGGCTGCAGTTGGGAGCCACCCCATAGGGGGATTGGTTTACCAAACCCATAAAATCCCTTGCACTAACTTGGATAAACAAGTTTTCTGCAGCTCGCCCTCTAGATGCTTCCACCCCGCTCTGGGTGTCTGTGTTCTGACTCAGCACCTTTCACCCCCTCTTCCAGAGACTCTTTGTGCCCCTCAGGCTGGCCCCCGAGCAGAGGGACTTGCTCCCCAGTGATCCTCATCATCTTAAAGTTTCCTGAAGTTTTATTACCAGTCTCTGCCTGTGCAGTGCTCGGGTCAGGGACATCCTTATTTAGAAGGAATTTAAGGCACTGGACTGCCTCCCAGGTGGATGAAATGTTTGTGGCAAGAAAAGGAATGGGTGTGTCCCAGTGCTGGTAACTGTGGCAGGAATTTTCCTCGAAATTAATGTCTTATCTACCATGGTTGATGGTATGCTTGGATCTTCTCATGGGTGCCCATGAAAAAAAAAAAAAAGACACTTATTTTTGAGGCAGCCTTCTCCTTAAAAGTGCTTGTTATATTGTTATAGCTACTGCTGTTTTGATTCCCCTGCCAATCAGAGCCTGTATAGTTGATGCTGTGGTGGTTGTTTTTCTTGAGACAGAGGCTCCGGATATTCTGTATTGGCTACCTAACCCATGGTAGGCTCAAACTTTAAATCCTTCTGTAACAGACGTCCTAGCACCCTGAGTATAGTCACGGGTCACCATGACCTTTGTTGCTTTGCTGTTGTTGTTCTTTTGTTTTACTAAAGATGGAACCCAGGGATTCTGCACATGTTTAGTAAGCACTTTACTACCGAGTTTCTCTTCCGCTTGTACAGGTCTTTTGATGGCTTACAAAATTCCGTATGTCTGAGTCTCCTAAAATCAGCACTGGTATTTCAGTTGAAAACTAAATTTAGGTGCATTATTAAAACAATAACAATGCAAAATGGCGTATAGAATTTCAGGAGAGAAAAATACCTGGAGTTCACTGTATTAAACTGAAGTTTGCTGATACCATTTGTGATTTTCTTACAATATCTTGCCTTAGCTTTAGAAAGCAGTATTTTATGGCTGACTCATTTTTTAGTGTTTTTATTACCATATATTAGTTATACATAATGATAAGATTCATTGTGATATTTTTATACATATATAATGTATTCTGATCATTTTCACCCCATTATCTTCTCTGTGCTCCTCTCAGTTATTGCTACTGTATTCCCTCTTCCCAAATAGTCCCCTTTTTTTCATGTTCACTACTTTTTATTTTTTTTAATACTTTATTTATTATTTTCATTTTATGTATAGGAGTGTATTGTCAGCATGTATGTTCGTGCATGCTTGTCATGCAAGGCCGACAGAGGTCAGAAGAGGCCATTGGATCCTCCGAAACTAGAGTTACAGATGGTTATTAGCTATCATGTGGGTGCTTTTATGATTATCTAATTTCCTTATTATAAAGAAAATGAGATGAGACTTGGAACATTGGGTTGCTCTACCCAAGGCCTCAAATCTGGCAGCTGGTTAAGAAGAGAGCTAAGTCATAGCACAGTGTAATCTCATATTTCTAGTACTCCGTCACTCTGAACACTTGATTCAAAATGAGAGCTATTTTGCTCCTCAGGGGACATTTAACAGTGTCTGGAAATATTTGCGTCTGCCACAGTAAGGTGTACTACTGGTAAGTAGTAGGTAGTGACTGAGATGATGCTAAACCCAACATTGTACAAGATAGCCCCCCTGAATAGAGCCTCATCAGGTCCACATGTGGATAGTCCTAAATTGTAGAAGTCCTTCTAAAAAGTGCTGTACATCCCACCACTATTAGTCTAAGAAAGAACTGCTAAACTTTTGATTCTGCTGAGTTTGAACAAAATTCAGTGACTAAATATAAAAAATTACACGTGAAGAATTAAAAAGAAAGTATTTGTCCATTAGACACTTAAATATGATTAGATACTCCCAAAGAAAGTTCCTAAAATATTCAGATTTGCATAAATTTAACTTCACAGATTTTATAATAAGTAATATGTCTAGCTATCTTTGTCAGATCCTAAGTGTTAGTCACCAGAGCATAACCATGAAACTACCACTTAGGCATCAAAATAAATTATAATCATCAAACCAAGACTTACCTACACTTATTTATATCTACATTTAGAATGTAAAACATGCTTTAAAACTAATCTAGAGGCATTGTAGGTCTATGTAATAACTCCAAAGTATTCATTAATAATGATAACTTTGAATTTGACTCTATTTTTAAAAAATATTTTATTATTTTTATTTTATATGTATGAGTATATTGCCTGCCTGTAGGTAGGTGCAATTGTGTCATGCAATGCCCACAGAGGTCAAAGAGAGCATTGAACTGCCCTGGAACTTGAGGTATGGATGGTTGTTAATTGCCATGTGGGTGCTGGGACTCAAACTCAGGTCCTCTGCAAGAGCAGCCAGTGCTCTTAATTGCTGAGTCATCTCTCCAGCCCCTAATTCAGCTCAATTTTAACCTTTAAAAATTGTTTTTGTTTAATATGTGTGTGGTGTATACGCACATGTGTGTGCTTGTGTACATGAGCACATGGAGGTGAGAAGAAGATTTTAGTGTCCTGCTCTATCTATTTTGTCCCTTTATGGCAGGGTCTCTCACTGAACCTGGAGTTAGATTAGCAACCAGTAAACCCCAGCAATCTTCCTACCTCCTCTCATTTCACAGGGATGGGGTTTGTAATCATTCCCAAATTCTTTGTAGTTTCTGGTGATTTGAACTCAGGCCCTCAGACTTGAGCAGCAGGAGTTCTTGCCACTGAAGCATCTCCCCAGCAGTAGATTTGGAAATTCTTAATCCTCACAATATCTCTATGCATCTACTATCAAGGATCAGAAATGTCACTGGTTTCACTCAACTGAGGCTCATTTCCATGTGTATATGAGCTCAAGATCTGTCTTCACTTTAATATGTTGCATATTGTAGATCAGGAGGTCAGACTAATTTTTTCTTAATGTTTCATCAAATTGAAAAAATATAAATAAATATACTTGACTTTGTGTCAAGTTTAGACATTTTCACCTTTTCTTTGTACAGCATATTATTACTACTATTTTATGTAAAACTACAATAAGACTCACATACTGCTTTTGGATTTATGTAACTGACATAGGTAGGTAGATATAAGGCAGTTTAATAAAATATGGTGGCTTCCTGGCTGATTTCCCTTGATTAATGGAGGGTGTTTTTAATAATGTCACAGCTGTGCTCAGGAATTTCATGAATGCATGCATCTAATCTGTGATGTCAAAGTACATAGTGCATTCCTGTCAAACCAAAATTGGCTTCCTTACAGGAAATATTTAGTTACTGACACAGCTTATGTTTAGAATAGTCCTCTGAATATTGTTAAAGTCATTATAGTTGTAGCAGTTAAAATATAAATCCACAGGGTTGGAGAGATGACTCAGAGGTTAAGAGTCTTGGTTGCTCTTGCAGAGGACCTAGGCTTAATTCCCAGCACCCACATGATGTCTACCAATATTTTCTTAGCTCCAGTACCAGGGGATCTGACACCCTCTTCTTCTGAAAGCTTTGTATGACATGGATGCAGTTATATACATGAAGGCAATGTATTTATACACATAAAAAAACTACAGCAGAATTCAAGTAGTTGCTAAGGTGTGTAGAAAATTCCATTTTCCTTAATTTGTTAGTTTTTCTATTTTTTAATATGCTTGTAAAAGACTGACATATGTAGTTTTAGCAGTATTAATTCTTTACAAAAGTAGGAACATATTGTTATGATACATCTAAATAATTTCCTATACCCTTTGAACATTTTAAGTGTTTCTTTCTTTCCTACTTATTAACTCCATAACTTGTTCAGTTATAAAATAATTTAATTATTTTATTATTTTCAGTGAATTGTGGGAGATCATTCATTCATATTTCCATGTATACTTCCATATACTTATCTATTAATTTGCTTGTTTATCTGAAAAAGAGTCAAAGATAGAATTAAGATTTCTCTACAAGAAAGTCATGACTTTAGAGGAAACAAATGCCTTTTGTTAAGTACACAAATGTAACTCTGGGACTAACTGTCATCTGAGTCAGGAAATGCTCCTCTGTGAAGATAAGAGATAGAGACAAATTCGAGGGAAGGTTACTGAAGGAATTTGCAGTTAGATGATTTTTCCTGGACCTCCCTGTTTGGAGACAAGGACCTGACTGAGAACCATTTTGATCAAGGTTTCTTCTCCACTGTTTGTCTAGTTAGGTTCTACTGCAACATTTGCTTCCAAGCTGAGCTCCCAGGCTAAGTGGGTCACAGGAGAAACTTGACTAACAAAGCTTTGACAACTAAGATTCTCATTTCTTCTCATCATTGAGAGTCCATATGAATCAGACAATATCTTTGAATATTTTTCTGTTGTATGCATCTCAGCAGAATCACAGGCATGGGATCTATCTCCACCTCATCCAACAATGGTTTCTCCATTTCAATTTGCATTCTTTTCAGGAAAGGAAAAGGATAGAAAGGGGGAGAGAAGGAAGGAAGAAATCAAATTTGAATCTCAATCAGGAAAGCTTTATTTTCCTTCTGAAAATACCCATGTAAAATTCCACTTGTGTTTTGCTTCCAAACTGAGCTACCTAACCAGGCACATTTGTATGGGAAGGGTGGTTACACAGGAGAAACTTGTAAAAAATGACAATACTGTAGCCTCAAACAAAAATAAAACTTTTTTTAAAGAAAATAGGAATAGAAATGATGCTGGACAGATTCTGCTACTGCAGAATCTACATGGAAGATCTAACATATAAAATGAAATAAGAATCCACCCTAATTTGAAACAACTGAGTAATCACACA
Source organism: Eospalax fontanierii (assembly GCA_035773235.1). NCBI lineage: Eukaryota > Metazoa > Chordata > Mammalia > Rodentia > Spalacidae > Eospalax > Eospalax fontanierii. The sequence goes on along the minus strand of CM069538.1, from coordinate 27,562,333 downwards.
CATGCTGTGTGCCTTAAGGTAGTATGATCTTGACAACAAACTGTGAAAAATTTCAAGCTGACTATTCTATCTCTTTCTTTCAGAGCACTAGAGATTGTTATAGACTATACGGAGTGTTCAGATAATGACAAGAGTATGTACACATGCTTGTTTTAAACCATGGCATTAATGTACTCTTTGAACTATTAAGGAAGCTGTGGATAGCTTTCTCTGGTTCTGGAAGGTTCTGTTCTATAATGAACAAAGATTTTTGTAAGCCAAACTTGGCAAAAAGAATGAAGAATGACAAGAACCACACTTTCTGAGCTAAAGGCTAGTAAAGCTATTTGGAATAAAGTGTGCCTTCACTGGAGAAAACTGTGAGTAATTTACTAGGGAGTAAGTTAAAAACTTAAAAAAGTATTGTGATGACTCAAAATATGTGATATCTGTATGTTCCAAAAAGAAAAGAAAACAAAAAAACAAGTAAAAGCCTGAAATGATGCGAGTGATAGTCTATTCTTTACGTTTTAATATAAAGATGAGTTCTTAAATTTGAAATACAATGAGTTAAAAGGCTTCAGGAAGAACAAGAAGTTTCTGTCTTGAAAACTGTAGCAGTGGTTGAGGTGACATGATACAGTAGATATTTCTGAAGAAGTACAAAGGATTGGTGTTACTGAGAAATTAGAATGTTCAGAGTGGGGCTGGAGAGGTTGGACAGTCTTAACCAGAATACAGGCATCTCTTTAAGAGAACCCAGATTCAATTCTCAACAACCACATGGTGGCTAACAGCCATCTGTAACTCCAGTTCCTGGGGAATTAATTCCTTCATCTGACCTCTGTAGGCATCGCACAATACAGATGTGCTTAAATACATACAGACAATACACTCATAACATAAAATTTAAAAAATTAACTAATACTTTTTTTAAATGTTAAGAGTGAATATTAGACTGTTGGAACAACGGAGCTTAATCTTGAAAACTGTTGTAAGTAGGGCACAAATGTTTGGGAAATATATTTACATTTGTTTGCCAGAGTTTCTGTAACAAATAATGCATATTTGTGGCTTAAAGAAATAGACATTTTTATTGTCTCACAGTTGTAAATGCTGAAAGTTCAAAATAATGTATTATGAAGGCCATGTTGTCACTGAAGACTTTATTGGAAGATCACACTTTGCCTTTTCTTAGCTTAGAGTGGTTGCTGGAACTCCTTAGTATGGAGAAGCATCATTCCAATCCCTGCCTACATAGACCAGCTTGGCCTTGATCTCTGCCTCAATTTCACAGACATCTGCCTGCCTCTGACTCCCAAGGGCTAGGATTAAAGGCATGTGCCACTATGTCTGGAATCAAAATTTTCTTCTTATTAGAAGCCAGTTATTGGATAAGGTCATCCTTTAACCATTTTGGCCCCAATTTGTTTGCAAGACTATTTCTTGATAGATCTTCTTTCATGAAACCGAGACCTAGGAATTGACCAAGTCTTCATGAATTGGACAGTCAATCAATAATATGTATGACAAAACAATGCTCACAAAGTGGTTGGGATTACCCTGACAGAAGATGCCAAGTAAGAGCAGCACAAGTTATGGTCTCTGTAGATATTCTGCCAGAGAATGAAAGTAATAAATGGATAATTGTGGAGCATGATGAGCAAAATGCAACATTTGCTGCAGTCTAGATCAAAGTAACTTAACTGTGAAGTAGAGATGGACAACCAGCTTAAAACATTTCAGAAAATCCAAATAGCATACATACTGAAAACAGAACATCATGTCTCTTTCTAAACAAGGAAAAAAAATAGCCATAGGCTTAAGGTGATTCTGCAGTTGTTTAGGAATATTATGATGGTTGCTTGAATCAGGGGATTGTCATTGGGGGGAGAGGGGGATGGACAACTTACAGAAGTATAATCAAAAGAACTGGTATTAGATCATATACAAGAGGAGGAATAAGGAATAAAGTCTAGGATTATTTTTGTTACACTATAAGACCGAATTGTCTTCTATTATTGAAGTATAGCTGGTCCATGGAGAGATACTGATTTCATTTTACACATACTGATGTGATATTTGTGGTTTTACTGAATATGATAGTGTGATAATGGATGAGTACTGGAGACTGGGAAGATGATATGGTACTAAGGTGTTTGGAGTTTGCTGAAACGTGAAATATCAAATGAAATTATAAACAAGGGTAATGCTAACCAGAGAGAGAATATGCACATTCATCTGAGAATGCATTTGATGCACCCCTAAGAAATGGGGGGGATAAGAGACTGTAATTTATCTATTTTCTTCAAATTGAAATATTTCATCCTAGAGGAAGATGGCAGGCTCATTCAGATATAGTAGGTAAGTATCACAAGATGCCTGAGGAAGTAATTGAAACTTACAGGGTTCAGGAAGCTCCTGAAACCTTCAAGATTCATAAGACCTCTCTCCAAGCTTGTATAAGCAGTCATCCTTGACAGGATGAGGAGACTGCAAAGTGATGTGATGTCTGAAAGTTGTGCAGGGAGCTAAAGTGGCGCTGCTCCCACGAGTCATCTAATTTATATAGGAGTGGACTTTTCAATGATGAAGTTGCCATTCAGTTATGTATGCTCTTGTAAGTCACCTTTTACCAATACTCCAGTAAGCAACTCCATCAAACTCACTGGCTCACTAAACTAAACTTGGGTAGAATAGTTTCTTTGATCCGTCATTGGTGCCTAATCATAGGTGAATAAGTGCATGTTTATGTTGCAGTAGGAAAAGTCACACAACACAGTTGGTACCTGAACAATGACTTGACAGAACTAATGATGAATTGAGGAGGAGGGGTTGTGTGGTTTCCTGCCACAGATGCTGAGATATGCAACTAAGGCTGACCCATGTGAAGATGGAGCAACCATAGGGCAATCTTATGTGACTATCTTTCCTTTTGGAATGAGATGGTGTGCCTGATTATTATAATGGTGGGCACACGTGCCCTGCAATAGATAATAGGGCATGCAACCAAGGGTGGGACATCCAAGAATGGATCTTCCTAGAAAAATCACAAGGGATTCTACCTGGCATGGGGTGGCATGTCTCCTTTATGAATACAGTTTGTCACAGGAATATGTTGACGCTGTCAAATTATTAGTATACTAAAGAATAGATAACCAACCTTGAAAGTTACTTTTATGGAACAGAATCTTAAGCAGGCTGAGGTGTCAGATGTGTTCCCTTTGCTGTGGACATTAAAGCATGGAAACGAGGCTCAGTTATTTCCATAGAAAGAACTTGCCCAAGTGAGGGAGGGATGGCATTGGGAATGCAGATCCTGTTCTCTGCGTTTGCCTCTGGTTTGGCAGGCAGGGGAAGTTGAAAAAAAAGGGAAGATATGATGGAGCTTTTGTTCTTATAGATGATCAAATTGGGGGGGTAAAAAAAGAAATTAGATCTGTGTTAAACAGCCATTCCTGAGATTCAAAAACTTGGAACCCATGGAATTGATTAGTGAAGAGGAAGAAAACAACAAAAGAGAAAAATGCATAATTCAGCATAAAGACAACAGCTTTAACAACCCAGTGCAAGAAACTGACAATCACGGAATTGACAGTGTTTAAACTGCTGATTTGGGAAAGATGAGGTTATAGGATATAGATCAGTCCAGGTATTAGATTGGATCAGTCTGAGTGCAGTAGAAATGAAGAAATTGAGTAATATAATTGCCATCCTTCCCTATGACAAAGGCTATAAAACCTGAGGCAAACCAAGGGAAACCAATGTTTGATAACTCCTAGTTACTGCTCATTAATTGCAGAAACTGGAGAGCAATAGAAACATTGACTTACAAAGTAAATTTGGTCTGAGAGACGTGGTGTTTGATACATTGTTTAATGGCTGAGATAAGACTGGGTTCACTGGAGATTTAAGAAAAAAGTTAATCAGTACTGTCTTTTGGAGTAGGAGAGAGTGAGGGTCTTTAGTGATTTTGCTGAAACCCCATGGTGAGACCTGGTCTTTATGAAATAGGAGAGGCTTTGGCAGATGGAAGTGAAAATTTAGACCAGCATATAAACTGGATTTCTAAATTGTTAAATCAGTCAAGAGAGGATGAGAAATAGACCCTAAGGGTAAAAGAGACCTAAGGGCCTGTCCAAATTGCATGAAGGTGAGTGTGGTAAGATTTTGATAAACTGAAGTTCCTGTGATTAATAAATGACAGAAAACCATATGCGGTGCTAGAAAGCTCCTGAGAAGCTTCATGGCTCTAGTAACAGCTCAGAGACAGATTTGAAAGATTGAGTTTGACCTAATCTTGGCAATTACCTCCCCCCAGCCGGAGTATGTGGTATACATTTCTATTCTGCAAGAAAGTATATTGAGAATACTGGGAATGAAAAGTGTTCATCCAGCCTTTAGCTCATTCAGCATTTGGGTGTGACTGATAGAAAGGTCTCAGACTCAGTGGTGTGTAGGAACTTGTCTGATTAAGGTCAGCTACAGCAGCAGGCATGCAGACCAGAGTTTTCCCCGTTTCCCCTTGGGTCTGAGCTAGGCTGAGTGACTTAATCTTACCTCATAGGTACCTTTTGACTTAGCATGGCACAAAGCGGCCCCACTGCAACATCATTGTCTCATGATGAGAAGGCTGATGGCTCATGGAGAACATCTGTTTGTTGTGGAGGGCTAGATGGACTACTGGTCCCCATTGGTATTGCTGTACCATTCTTGCTCTTTTGATGAAACAATTGATGCAAAGTATGAAATTTTGTTCTGGTGTATGGAACTTCGATAATTTTTTTTCTATAAAACCTTAGTCACCCATGTCTAACTGACATTTCCCTGAAATGAATTATGATAGGCTTTCAGAGACTCAGCCTTCCCTCTCTAAAAGGGCTTCCATAATAATATTAACCCTCAAATGTCTTGCAGTTTGGCAAACATATTTGAAAGGACTGTAAATATAGCAGCTGTGGAACTGAAATGGAGGCACTCTGTATGAAGGATAACTGACACTCCTGAATGTCTTAATGTTGAATGAAAAATCCCAGTTGGAGGACTTGGCTACCTCCATGCAAGTTGGGACCAGGGAAGCCCCTAAGATCCCAAACCATAAAGACTATGGACACTGCTGTTGGTTGCACTACATGGTAAATCTCTGCTGTTGAAGACACTGCATGCTTTGCCTGCAGATCATGGAGAAATCAAGGTGGGACTGAATTTGAAGTTTCCTATACTAACGGTCTTTTACAGAGCCAGAAGGTACCACCAGGGTTGCTGAAGGAGAATTGTCACCAAGTCTTTCTTAAATATGAGCCCTGTGAGCTACACTTCCTTGCAAGATGCGCTTACTACTCGGGTTGTGACATGACTGTTACTAAGGTAACCAACTTCATTAAGATTGGACTTGCTGCGGCTCACACTATAGGGAAGAATCTTGGATTGGTGCTCTAAGATAAAAACCTTTCCACATGGGTGGTCATAGGTCCTAGTGAGGAAGAAGCTCACATTCCTTTGTTAAAGGGATGCCATATGCCTGAAAAACTGCTCTCTACACATTTTTATAGGCATAGGTCATGGCTGCAGTCAGCCTCAGTTAGTTATAGTTGGAGATTTCTTTTGAAAAGGATTATGTACTGCAGAGATTTGTAATAAGTCAAGGTCCCGAGGACAAGAAATACTTGCTTGTCCCAATGCTCATCCATGGAAGAAAAAGAAATCAGACATCAATCTCACCCCGTCTAAGACTCAGAAAAATCATGAATGAAGGAAGGAAAGGAATGTTAAAGTCATAACAAAGGATGTAATGTTGTGTAGTTTTTTTAATCTGAATAAAAATATTCTATGGAGAAGGATGGAGGCTCATAAGACTCTGAAAGAAACATTCATCTCCCAAGAAGTAAACTAAACTTATAAGACTCTGGAAGTTCACGAAAGTGATACATGCATAGGTCCATCACGAAAATGATATAAGCAGTAACTGCTGCTGGTCAGAGAAGACTGCATTATGCGGAGTTGCCTGCAAGTTCAATAGGGAGTTTCAGGAGGCATATGAGTATTATCAGCTCTATGAGTCATCTCCCTTACAGGGATGGGCTTTTTTTTAATGTTACAGCTGCCTTTGAGTCATCCATGTTCCTGTAAGTAGCTACTCACCCACACTCCTGTAAGTATCCCAATAAGCTCACAGTTCACTAAATTAGCTTTGGGTGGAATTATTTCTTTGGTCTGTTGCATCTTGTCTCATGACAGGGACCACAGGATACAGAGAAGGGACAGCTGGAAGTGAAGAGCAAGAGACTACTGTGCAAAGACAAATCTTACTTGAGTAGGATTGTAAAATTTGTCAAGGCTGTGTAGCTGTCAATTAAAACAGAGAGAAGTTTGTAAACAAAAAAACCAAACAAACCTTAATGCCGGGCATGGTGGTAGGCACCTTTAATCTCAACCTTGGAAGACAGAAGCAGGTGGATCTCTGTGAGAACAAGGCTGGCCTGGTCCACATAGTGACCTCTAGGCAGGCTCAAACTGGGGAGACCTTGTGAAAAAAAAATTACAAAACTGGATTCGGTCCGTACTCTCTTTTTTTTTCACTTTGATCTGTGAAGGTGAATGCAGTATTATGAGGAACTAATGACAGGGAAGAACATTTCAACAATCTTATAAAGAAGAAATGTTTCTGTAAGTGGAAATTACTTAAAAACTAATTGAAGAGTTTATGGTAGTTAACATTCAGGGAAATCCACATAAGAGAGTTTAAAGACAAAGGAGACAGACGTATTATTAAGCAAGATTAACTCTAGTGGACTAGTTGGCTTTATCTATCATTATTATGGGCATTGTATTTATTTATCTTTGACAGTTTCATACACATAATAGCTGGCTTTATTTGGGGTAATGGTTCCCTTTCCCACCATGTCAGGAAATCATAAGTAAAGAATATTGTTAAATAGAAAGGCATGCTGCATCCTGCTTAGTTAAGCGCAATCTTTCAACTTTGAAAGGGGGAGGGACAAAATGATTTGAAGAAATGTGTTCTTTCACTTCACAAATGAAGAGCACATGGTTGCATTTCCTCTGCCCTTTTTCTCTCTTCCTTTGACTATTGCATGTCAGTCCTTTCAACCAGGAACGTTCTCTTTTATGTGGTCTGTCCCCATCCTTCATCAGAGCCTTTCCTGACAGCTGAGTCACATCACTGGGAAGCCATTTCATTTTTCTCTCTCCAGGGGAAGAGGTCAAAGAGCTCTCGCTGAGGGCCCAGGAGACTATGCCACTCTGTGAGTCCCTGCCAGCATGACTGAGATCAAAGGATTCATGTTCAGTTTTTGTAGTATCATGATTTGCATACTCAAATATTGTATTAAATATGATTTTTGGCAAACAAATATGTAATAATCAAATTGATCAAATGATATTTTCTATTATTGCTTTGATATGTAGTACAATTCCCCTTTAAATATTTTGCAGATGTGAACTTCGAGAGTTTTATATTTGCCAATTTAATTTTAGGTTTATTATAATCATTAGTGGTTCTTTTTAAATATTAATTATTTGTGAGGATCAATGGATTAATTTTTCTTCCCTTCCACTTCTGTGAAGCTTTGGATAAGAACAATACGTAAGGGGCATTAAATATGATTTTATTTGGGTGAGCTCATTTGTGTCCCTGAGTGTGCTGCATTGGAAAACTTAACAACCAATGGGAGTTCTCTCTGAGTTACTGTGAAGCGTCCTTCATGCTGGGATAATACTGTTGTGTGGGACATAAGGCTGCACACAGAGAAGGATGCAGGAAATTCTGTTGTTTACATGTGTCTGCAGTAGGGTCGCTAGAGGAGCCCAGCTAGCCCAGAGGGTAAGAGTGTTTCATAACCTTGTGGTTTTCTATTTAACTTTCATGCTTTTCCTGCTGGAGCAGAGCGTGTGTTCTCAGAACGAAAGGAAAAGGCAGCTGCTTACGAGACACAGAACAGAACTCCTGTTGGTGAAGTAGACCTGGCTTCTTTCCTCCCCATCTCATTCTCTACTCTGGGTGTGATTTATTCTGACAGCCTGCCATACGGTTTTCTGTCTTAAAAAGTAACTTCATGGCAAACAAAACCCAGGTAAGAATTTCAACTCCAAGTTTTGACAGTTGTAGAATATGTTGATACTGAACCTTTACTTTTCCTTTCCACACTTATTCAGTTAATGTACTTAAAATAATCTATTTTCTAACCGTAAGAAGATAAAGGTATGTCATGAAACTTTCTGCACTTTTAATTTCATGAGTATTCATGCTAAACTCCTATTATCATTAACAGAAAAGTGTGCTTTAACTTAGCACTAATGCTGATTTTTTTTCGTCATGTGCATAGTGCTTGATAAATAAGGACACAAAATTAAATGAATCTTTTACTTGAAAAAACCTTGGGATTTAATCATACAGATAAAACAGCTATGGGACTAAAGAAAAAAAACTTTTAAATCAGTTGAGTGGCATTTCCTTATGTTTTAAGTAAAAATAAATTGTCAAATGAATGTTAAATATTTTTAATAATAGAGAATAATCCTAAATAAAAATGTAAATCCATTAAATTTAAGGATTCTATGGTAGGAAAGTAAAGAAATTTATTTCATCATAATTATACTTACAACAAAACCACTCTGTTTTTTAAAAATCACGTAGAGAGGGTTTTCATAATCTTTTCTGTGACAGAGAATCTTATAAATCTGAGTAAATGTTTTGTTGCTAAGAAATCACTTTGTCATCCATAAATATCCTCACAGATAAATAAATTAAAGGGACTTGAAGTCTTACATTTTCTGATATGTCTGGGAAAAGTATTAAATTATAAAAGAATGGCAATAAGCTAGTGAGATAATATTTGTATATTTTGTACGCTTTTTATGCAATATGGATTTAAAATATCAATAAATCTACTTAAATGTTTTATAAGAGAACTTCTTATTTTCCCTAAAATCTTTAAACTTGTTTTCTTTTGAAATAATATATTATTTAATTATCTCTCTTGGCATTAAAAATATTTTCATTGGATTCATTTTTGCCTAATCCCTGAGACATGGCCTTTTTTGCTTTGCTGTAGGTGTGGTCTCTAATTTTTGTGTTTATCTAAATATTCAGCCAGAAGGATGATGGCTGTGTTTCTTAAATATAGGAAAATGATTTTAAGTCACATGTATTTGATGCAGTATCATATTTGGTGCTGATATTTCAAAGCCTGTTGAATTCTGCCAAAATCTTTAAAATTCTTCCGTTAGCAAGGATGTTAGCACTAGAGGAATATGAGAATTGTTGAGAGTTCAGCTTCCTGATCTCAGTATTGAAAAATTAATGAAACTTGGACAATTGCTAAAAGCAAAATTTATAGAAGCAATTGGTAGAAATAGTTTTGAGTATCAAAGAAGCATAAATTACAAAAGAATATTGGTGAATAAATGAATGATTGGAGAATAAAAATAAACTCTGAGGAGCAGATGTGCTTAATAGGTAACAGGAAACATTTGTAGAACACTTACAAATTCCTAGAGTACTTTTGAAGGAATAGTTCATATGATGAGGGGAGCTGCAAGTTTCTGAGAAGAGGTGGAGTGTTTACACACAACCTCACTACAGCCATCATCATCATCATCATCATCATCTCAATAATACACAAAAGCATTTCCTATGGGCAAGATGACTAAAGTGTACATTTATTAGTGTAGAGAACACTTAAATTTTGCTGGATCAAATGAACTTCTTTTTAATTAGTGTTTAGAAATGGTAAATGATTTATTTACAGTTATATACAGCTAGTTTTGGAACAAGAATTCTAAGCAATGTCTTTCTTGCTGTAGATCTATAATCTAAAATACTATTCTATACTGGTTATTTTAGGAATATGAATATGGCAGAAGTTAAGCAAAATGACTTGAATTGGATCCTGCTGTAATAAGGTGCAAAGAGGAGGTGGTGATCCAACTAGATCAATGCTCATCTTTCATAAATTTAAACCAAATTCAAGTCAATCATTCTTTTTGTGGCAACATTTTGAAGGGACTTAGATAACAAGTAAAGACTGAAATCCATCTATTAGGACTTTTCCATTAATTTATCCAAAATTTAATCATTTGTTATATTTCTTTTCAAGTCAAATAGGACTAGAATATGGAGTCACATTCATTTTTAAAAAAATTCTGTTTGTTTCAGTGCTTTCACTGTGATAAAAATCTAGTCTATGCTATGAAATTTATTTGGGAATAGGTACATATGTTTGGACATATACACAAACACACAGAATGTATGCATATACATATGTGATGGTTTCTATCATTTATCATAACATATTTTTCTACTACTTGTGAAGCAGACTATTATCTGAGAAAAATTCCTCACAGGAGTACTTGTTTATCCATACATGGAAACAAATGAGGATATTGGAAAAGCATAGATCTGGACACTGATACTATGATTTTCATTTAGTTAAACTTAATTAAATGTGGCATAGCCATGCGGTACAGTCCAGATTTGCTTTGAACTCTTAGTATTCCTACTTCCACCTCCAAGGTGCTTGGACCATTGGTGTATACTGCCACACACTCAGCTATGACATCTTCTCTTAATTAACAAGATCCAGGCTGTATTCTTGTAGTATATATGATTGGAGACATGTTAGTATCTGGTGCCCAAGTTCTCACTTGTTATTGAAGGTGAACTTGAAACCTTGGTTTATAAAGCAAAACTTTAGTTGAGGAAATTACCTAAATATTTAATTAAAACGATATTTTTGTGGATAATTGTTAGTATTGTTATATATTTGAATAAAAATTGGGTTTATTTGCATTTTATTCAAGCCGAAAGAGTGCATGCAGGAATCTGGAAAGATGGAATAAACCATCATGTGAAATTCTACTGATTATTCAAATAAAATGGAATTTCATGCCTGGAATTAAGTAACTATAAATTATCATTTGATAATATAAGAGTTTTTGTTTAGGAATAGAGTTGAATTTGATAGTAACTTCAAAAATAATGGGATATACAAATGTGTTTGCTAAACCATATCATAGGAAAACAAACACAGAAATGGGACCTCTGGAGGAGGATCCATTTTTTTTTTTTAAGGTTGAAGGTATTATAGCAAGCTTATTTTCTATTGGGATTGACATAACAGGAAATCTAGACTGATGAATCAGGACACCAAGGAGTGTGTTTGCAGGAGCCCCCTTGAGTAAATTATATAGGGATTTAAAGAAGCTTACAAGTGTTGCCTTTAAAGGCATGAATGATTCCTTTAAAAACAGAATGTATGGTTATCCATGATAGATAACCACAGAGCATGTAAATTTGTCTTCAGATGATCTTTTCTAAGTGAAATACAAAAGCCAACTTTATCAAGAGAGATGAACTGAAGCTGGGTATGGTGGCACTTGAGAGGCAGAGGCAGGCAAATCTCTCTTGAGTTGGAGAGTCTACATAGTGAGTTCTAGGCCAGCTGGGACTACAGGGAGACTCTGTCTCAAAAAGATCCTCCCCCCCAAAAAAGGAGAGAGATGAATTGAGGAAGAAATGAGAAATTGGAAGACAGATAGATGCATGTTCTGAGTAGAATGAGTAGTGAATTGATTAGGGAAATGAAGAAATTGGATTGGCAATGCTTATGCATGATTTGAAGTTCAGAATCAAGAATATAAAGTAAGACAAAAGGATTATTTTCTCTAACTATGGTCAGGTGTCAGGTGCAGATATGAAATATTAGATAAGTAATTGTAATGGAGTTTTCTATACAAATAAGGTAGAGAGAATCCTGTGGTCACTGAGACTAATTTTTGGTAACAGACTGTAGCATAGGAAAGGAAGAGAATTGGGAGTAAACATGGAATAGCAATAGAATCAACTGACAGTAACCCATGTTGAGTCAAAGAGGAAAGTTATGAAGTCAATAGGTGGAGATAATAAGAAAAGCATTTGGCATTGATCTAGGTAAAAGTGATAGCATGGCAAGCCATTCTCTGTCTAGGAACATCCAGCGTATAGGAGAGATGAGGTTACTGAATTTAGAACGTTGAGGTTAGAATATGCTAAAGCCATTAGGCACTATCTTTGTAACTTACCCAATGATGTAGCACAATTGGTTTGACTATATACATTTAAGATTATCCCCACCTCAGGGTTCTGATATCATGCCAGCGATCTTAGTCACTGGCCCTCCATTTATATCATGCCTTCATTAATCCTACAGACTCTTTTAGAATATCCTTTCCAAGGAAGGATAAGATCAAGATTTTTTTTAATGTGTGTAACAAATGGAAAGTCTTTATTTTTTTTTAAATCTCCTCCTTGTCAAAGATTTAATTAAAAGTAAAATAAAATTGTATTTAAGAATAATGATTGGAAATATGAAATGGCAACATTATTCCTGTTCTTCAATTTCTAAAACAGCTAGCATTTTAACAATTACATGTATTTTTAAATTCAAGAATTTTTCCATGCTGCCTAAACAGCTTTAAATACATTTTCGTGGTATGTTTTGAAACCTTAAAAAGAATGTTGAACAGACATATCTATTTTTGTTTCCATTTTTACTTTGGTGTTGTTATTGTAGCATCTCCTCATCTGTATTATGTAGCTGTGTGGCTGAGAATAAAATTTCTTGCTTACTTATATGTGAATGAAACCATGGATACTTTGTAATGCTCTGTGTCAGTAGAATCTGCTTTTCAACATACAGTTGGAAATAATGTTATGAGTAATCACCTTAAGTTGAAACATACATAGCAGAGACAGGAATGCTGCCAGACCATCCTTTTATATTTCTGTAACCACTTTCTATGTATAAGGAAAGTTCTTTCAATTTTTGGATGCTCTAGCAACATGCTAATAGAAGCATAACTCAACCAACATTTGAAATTTAATGTACCTATTTTTTAAAAATTAAAGGTGTGTGAAATTAAACCTAATGCATTTCATTTAATCCAATGTATCAAAATACTGTCATTTAAAAGTAATCAATATGAAATTCTTAGTCAGATAATTGGCATTTATATTTTTTGTGATCTGGCTAATTTGTACTTTTGCAAGTTAAGAATCAAGAATATAAAGTAAGACAAAAGAATTGTTTTCTCTAACTATGGTCAGGTGTCAGGTGCAGATATGAATATTAGATAAGTAATTGTAATGGAGTTTTCTATACAAGTAAGGTAGAGAGAATTCTGTGGTCACTGAGTCTAATTTTTGATAACAGACTGTAGCATAGGAAAGGTGGGCAGGTTTTCCATGAATGGTCATTAACTATGCCTTGCATTTGATGGCCATGTTGGATGGCATTGCTTGTCTTACAAGAGAATACACTCACTCGCAATGCAGTCTTCTAGAAACCACGTATTACACTTATCTTGTTGCAATCAAGTACATATAAATTCAGATTGTGGTAACACTCTACCTCAGGTTTTCTAAATCTAAGCCAATATTTTCTGGGTTATACCATGCCATTCAGATGTTGTCTTGTTTATATCTTTATGTTATCTTAATACTGAGAAGTATATAAAATATGGTGACTTTTTAAATAACCAGCATCAATATGTTTTGTTCTTAGTAACATTTGAAAAAATATAACAATTTAGGGAAGTCTAAAAGGTGTGAAATCGGATTACGATGAAAATAAAACACAGTTATGTGAATCCAATCAATTCTTGTTCTTTCGTTTTCATAAATTAAATGAGAGATGTAAATCTCCAGAAACATGAACTATTTAAGAAAGAAAAAAAGGTGAAAATAGAGTTTGGGAAAGAGTTAAGTTGTTGTAGTTTATGAATAAACTTAGGAAAGAAGAGAAAGAAAGAAAATATTCATAGAATTGAAGGTCAAAATAAAAACGACTTTTTTTTTTTTTTTTTTTTTTTAAGCAGCAGAGGAATTCAGTCTGGTTTTCCTGCTGCAACGTCCCTTGCACGTGGCTTACATTTTCTATTTCAGGGACTGGAAAGTCAGATCTTTTGAGAAATGTAAACACTGGTTATTCATTTCCTGTTATTTTGACATTTTAATCCAATTTCATTAGTTTTCATTACTAAGGAAATAAACAACTATGACAGAATAAAAGCAAACAAACGAGAAGCGATTCCAGGGAAATTGGCCATTATGGCTGAGAACTCTGTTAAGTGTAAACTGCTGCTTGCATGCTATCATTTCCTATGTTAAAGGTCAAACCCCAGAAGCTTTAGCACTCGAGGAGATGATTGGGAAATAGGGGGTTCTATGTCGGAACAAATTAGTGATTCAGTTTTGCTGAATGGAGACGGTATGTGCAGGGTTTTGTTCGTTTGTGGAAACTGATTTTCAAATAAAAGAATCTTACAGTTTCGGTTTTCTAAGGTCTGATGTTTTCCGAATTACTTTTAAAAATCTTAAAAATATGAAACTTCCAGTGAAATCAACATTTGAAGCACATGTTGTTAGAAGTAGCTTCTGGAGTGCATATATACTCATGTGTGTTCACTACATGACCTGTCTGAAAGGAGATGGCTAATTTACATTACATTAAAATGAAACAACTAGAACAAAAGATGATTGATATTACTGATAATATGTTTACCCAAACCATGGAAGTATGATGCTGCTGCTGCTGAAAATATAGGGATAATGGGTGAAAAAGTCACCATATGCTACTTATCTTTCTGGTACATGACATTATTTGATCTTAAAAAGTCTGTTCTTCTTTGATATTATACAATTTTATATCAGTTTTAAAATATAAACTAGTTATAAAATAATTTGTGTGAAATAATGTGCAAATGAACATTATTTACATACACAATGCATTTCACATGTTCCTTTTATATCTTTGCATTTATGTTACAAGAGTTAGTGTATATTGCTTGAAATTTCTGTTATTCCCATTCAAGATTGATAGCCTTCTGGTTTCCAAAGAAGTTAACTACATATTTTAAGAAAAACATAGTTTTTAAACTTGAGAAATTATATATTCATTAATAATATTGTTTCCTCAGCATGCCTTTCAATGACATTGATGACAGAATGTAGCTCAAGGACTAAATTAGAATCAGTCCTTTGGAGTATTTGTGGAATTAAACAGGATTAGCAACATTGCACTTTGAACACATTGCCATAGTGGGTGGAGGCTGCTGGTTTTTCTGTCTAAATAAAATATTTTGAGAACTTTTAGAAAGTTCAGTCCACCCTCAGCCCTCAAATATTTCATTTTCCACTAAGAAGAGTAAAATATGTGAACATTTATATAAAGGATTATTCAATAATACTAAATACCAATTATTAAGCTAGTTTACGTTACAGTTTAAACGAATGAATTTCTTCTGGGTTTTACTATATGTTCAAAATGGTTATCCTCATTCAAGTATTAACTCCTAGGCAACTTGCTTCAAGTGAATATTTGTATCCTCCCACTCCCACTCATCGAGGGTCTGTTTGTGTAACTGAGGCATGGCCTGAATTTGTCATCATCCTGCCTCAGCCTCCCAGTGGTAGGATTACAGATATGTACTTGAATGTCTATAAATCATTTTTCACAGACAGTCAAAAGTGTTTAAACCTACTTACCTGCTGCTGTATCTTCACTTGGCACATCAGAGAAACTGAATAAACATTTGCTGAATGAATTCATGAGTGAATTACAGGCTCAAATATTCATTCTGCCTTAACAATGTGCAAAGTAGTCTCTATTGTCTAAGTTTGTAAGTATTCTTAATAAAATCATCATCAGAATACATTGTTTTACTTGAATTTGTCAATTTGTCTTTTGTCTAGTTTCTATGACTTGTCAATGTAGTTTTAAAATTGTAAATTGAATGATCATAGAAGTAATACAAAGGCAAATAATGATAGGAAATTAACAATACTTTGCATTTATAAGTTTTACCTTTTCATATATTCAATATTGTATAATTTGGTTTGTGTAATGATGTTTTTACTCAAATTTGAAGTTCCAGAAGATTTGCATATTAATGTCTTAAAACATAATAGAAAGTTATAGACAATGGCTTCTGACTTAAAAAATACAAAGATGAGAAGAAGCTGGAGAGACGGCTCAGGGGTTAAGAGCACTGAGTGCTCTTGCAGAGGACCCAGGATGCGGATTCCCAGCATCCACATTGCAGTGGCTAACAGTTGTTCCATAACTCCAGTTCCAGGGGAATTTGATGCCTTCTTTCGACCTCCATGGGTACTGCATGACATGGATGTATGCAAATCCATACAAACAAGACACACATACACATAAAAAAATATATAAAAAGTAAAAATATTACAATGAAATTGGGGATGGTTTTAAGCATCTATATTATATATATATATATATATATTTAGATAAATTTGAATCTTTATTTTTCATTCTAAAATAATATTTTTGTTCATTATTCAAAAATTTCATGCATGTATACAATATATTTTGATCATATTGATCCCCACTCTTCCCACTGAATGGTACCATAAGGGGAGAATAGTCGATCATAGATAAAAAGAAAGCAAACGGGAGAAAACTATGAGTGGAAAAGTTTAGGCAAGGAGGGAAGAAGGGGATTGTGAATGATTAGCTGGGCTGAAAGGAGTTCGAAGAGATGTTCCTCATTAATCTCAGGAGGTTGAAAACAAAACAAACAAAAAATCCCCTCCAAAATACACTGAATAAACCTGTACCTAAGAGTGTGATTTGTGGCGTGGTGGACAGGGGTTGTGAGATGGTACAGTGTTCAGTATGGAAAATGAGCTGGGTGTGGTGGTACAACCTTTAATCCCAGCACTCAGGAAGCAGAAGGTGACCTAGCTCTGTAAGATCGAGGCCAGCATGGTCTCCATAGCAAATTCCAGGTGATCTGAGGCTGCAGGGAGACCCTGCCTCAAAAGGACCAAGAATGTAACTTCAAGATATACATATGTGATCCCTTTAAAAAAATGCAGCGTGGTTAGCAGATTGGCTCTGTAAAATGATAAACTATTTAAAAATTCAAAATATATATCAAATAGAATTCATATTCATTTATAAAGAGTCAAATTATTTATTCTTTGACCAAATTATTTATTTAAGAACAAGTTTTCCTATCTTTTGAACATAAACATTTAGAAATGATAGCAATATGTGCTGACTATACTTGTTCTGTTTGTAACTACACCCATTTGAAGCAACTTTCATTTTATGGTTCAGTTTAAATATCAGAAAAGTATTTAATGAATATAATAGGGTGGCTGAAGATACTGATGGTGGTATTACACTTGCATTGTGTATGCAAGATCCTGGGTTCAATCCCTTAAACAAACAAAAAAACCCGATGAAGATAAAAAAAAAGAACATGGGGCTAGAGAGATGACTCAGTGGTTAAGAGCACTGATTGCTCTTGCAGAGGACCACAGTTAACTTCCCAGTACTTATGTGGTGGTTAACACCTTCTGTAATTCCAATTCCAAGGGAATTCAATGCCCTCTTCTGACCTCCACGGACATTGCAGGACATGGGTGCACTTAAACATATGCAGGCAAGATACTCATACACATAAAATAAAACAAATACTTAAAAACTATAAGAATTTATGTAACATCTTCATATATTAGCATTATAGCATTAACTACCTCTTATGGAAGAAGTTATGTCTTTAGATATTGTTGTAACCATATGGGTTGATGCTTCTAAATAAATCAAGACAGAAAAATACAAAAATAAACCTATATCACAACACTAATAAAAATAGAATATTAAGGTATTTCATTGTTTTCATTTTATGAGAACTTGTTGTGCAGCTGAAGATGACCTTGAAGGTTTGATTGTCTTTCTCTCACCTTCAAAGTGGGAGATGATGTGTGCTATCATGACTGATTTCATATTTTTTGAAATATGAACATACATATTTAATTTCAAGCTAATGCTTCTACAACTTTCATGGAAGAATATTCCTTCTGAGGATTAACTTATGAGACTGAGTACTAACATTTCTAAGTGTGTTGAATTTGTTTGATGAGCCAAGACAGAAGGCACAGCTCTAATGAAAAGGTGGGTGATGTTTTTAATCTGTGATATGGACTTTGGTCTTAAACCTAAAAGTAGCATGAAACTAATGTAAAGCATTTCAGTAAAGATGGAATAGCAAAGTGAAACATGAAACTTTCCCTTCAGCTCTTTTGTGAGTGTAGTACTGGAAGGGAGAGCAGATACAATCTGTGTCCGAAAAGTACTGTTGAGAAAAAATACTTGGACTGAGGTGGCTGAGATCAGAAAAGTCACTACTAATGAAGAAGTTCTAGAAATTAAAATGAACAGAAGGAATGGGAAGTCTGGCTTCCAGACTTACCCAGGCATAAAGAACAAGGGTGGGTGAAAAATAAATGGACTAAACCAGTGAGAAACGTGGAAATCTTTTCCCAAATCCCCAGTAATAGCAGAATCATCCAAACTTTCTGTAAGACAAAGGGAATATTTTCTGTACTACGATTTCTAGAAGATTTCTTCCTTCAATCATTTTGACAGGGAAAATTCTCTAACACTACAAATTATTCTTTGAATTTCCTTTTTCCCTTCTCTCTTCTGTTGCCAACAAGTTTTGGACACTGTTAACCAAAAAGGCCTAGTGGCTCACTGTGGGAGTCCAGCATTTGGGAATAGAGGCAGGAGGAACTCTGTGAGGTCAAGGCTGCCCTGATCTCATAGGGAGTTCCAAGCCAGTTGGGACTACAGGAGACTCTATGCAATTAATACAAAACAAACTAAAAATTCAAAATAATTATTGGTTTTATGGCATCTTATTTAATAAATTACTTAAATTGAAATGAACTGGCTTATCAAGTATGCAGAGATGTGGATGATAATTCATTCTTTTTAGCATCATCATAGGACTTTCTACTTAAAATGCAAGTTCTCTCTGCACTCAATATCTATATTTAGAAGATTAGCATGTATCGTCATATTTACAAAAACTATGTATGCGTGTATATTTGTGTGTATGTGTAGAATGAGAGAGAGATTTGTTATCTTTAAATATTTCACTTTGTCAAGATAATTTGAAAAGGACATACTAATAGTAGTTTCATTCTGCTGCTACAACAAACACCATGATCTATAGTAACTTTTGGGTGGGAAGGGTTTGTTTCGCTTATACTTCCAGGTCATAGTCCATCAATGAGGGTTGCCAGGGCAAGAACTCAAGCAGGAAGTCAAGGCAGGCCTGCTTGCTAGTCCACACAAAACTACATCCAACCAGGGGACTCTCTTACTGCCAAGGAAGTGCAGAAACAATGCTATAATGGTGCTTGATGGTATGCTCGCTGGCTTAAGTTTAGCTAGCTTTCTTACACAGCACTGGACCTCCTGCCCAAGGATGGCACTGCCCACAGTGTCGATCAGCAATGAAGAATATCCCCCAGAGACATGAAGGAATGCTGATTTCTGACTCATTCTCTGGCTTGTTCCCAAGCTCATGGTTAGCATGCTTCTTATTCAGTCCAGGATCATCTTGCTAGGGTTGGACCCACTCATAGTTGCTGGGCCCTTCCACATCAATCAATCAGCAATCAAGACAATCTCTCAGAGATAGACCCACAGTCCAATCTGATCTGGGTAATTCCTTAGCTGAGGCTCTAGGCTGTCAAGTTGATCATTAAAGCCAACTAGAACAGAGATAGAATATCATGTATCTCACAGCTGGCACTGTGATTTGTGTTTAATTGCCAATGGCTTATAGCAGCAGTGTTATCTAGCTAGGAAGGATATCTCCCTCTAATCTGAATTTAATTTTCCAAAGGCTTTTTTAATTGGCTTACAAAATATAGGTATCCAAATGGCTTTTTCAAGCAACCCCTCCATTTCCCTTAACCTTGCAAATCTACTGGTTAGCTCCCCCGGCCGACTTGTTATTTCTTAACCCTTTCCGCCCTCTTTTCACTCTATTTTCCTATTTTTAATAGGATAGGGAGATTGTCTTGTAACATAAAAAGGTTTTTTACTTCTCTGTATTACACCATGAAATGTTACTATTTCGTATAAGTTTTTATGATTATATAACACTTAAATTAACTTTATCATATACTGGTTCTGAGGTTTTAACTCCTTACAAGTCGAACTTCCTAGATCACCAGTTCTGAAATCTTAGAAGGAGCTGACCATTTCCTCATTCTTTCACTCATTTCTTCATTTTTTTGATTTACCCCCTCACACCCACAGTCTGGATAAACACAAATGCCAAAAATAGGTTTCCAGCAGACTTGAGTATTCCAAATAGATGGAATATAATCTCCTTGTTATGTCCCAAACGACATACAGAGACAAAGCTTCATGAGTCTGTACTATCCTCTTTTCAAACTGAGCTTCATTTTAGTTCCCTTTACATTCTTTAACTAAATATCCTGTAAGTTCTAGTTACGGTGAGAACAAAAATTAAATGAGATGCAAGCTCTAACTTTAAGAATATGTAGACTGGGAAGGAAACCAAGAGGATGAACATTATGATGCAGTTGTTACATACAAAGAATAAAGCAATTAACTGGAGCATGGGGCCTTTGATGAAATATTCACTGATCATAAATCACAGCAAATTTATTCCCTTGACAGAAATACACACACACACACACACACACACACGTACACGCACACGAGAGAGAGAGAGAGAGAGAGAGATATCCGAAGATATCTATGGGTTGAACACATTTTTTCTTCCAAAACTTGTACATAAACTACATTTTCTCAGTTTTTATAGACACAACATCTTCTTGTTTCTGTCTAGACCCTCTACTTCACTACTGCAAGCGAAGGCTGAGAGTGGAGGACAGAGCTAGAATACTATAACAGAGTAAATTGCACCCACTTGTACGGAATCTGGCAAATGTGCACTCGATTTGGATGGGAACCAAGGAAAACCAAGCGAGTTGTCTGCTTGCCTTTAGCAGTTCACTATGGTTGGGTAATTTGAGAGTAGGATTATTTACATTTCTATACCCTAGTCTTTGTTTTCTCTTTAAATGCTTTGCTTGCTAAATTTTATTAATATAATTTCTTTTAATTTCATTTTGCAGGTTTTTTTAAATTCCCCAAAATGGGCTATAAAATAAAATGTATTTGTTCAAAGAACTCATTCTTGGTACAATATACCTTACTAACACTGGAATTTTGATACTATTATTAAGATCGGAATATACATTGATTTTACATTTTGCATTAAGATTATAGCCACAAATTCAGCATATACACAATGAGAATTTTATCTATTAGAAATAATTATAAAATGATAGGTACCATCTACTGAATATCTGCACTGTGTCTGGAGTCTGTCCATCTGTCTATCTATCTAATATCCTTCTCTGTCTATTGAATGCACATGTGCATATATGTTAATCATGTATACATTATAAATACAAATATATATGTTATACATAGTACATATCTGATATATGTATAAATATGCAATATATTTTATATGCTGTCTTCTCATGTCAAGCTAAAATGATATGATAGATGTAATCAATCTTTTTTCTATAACTAAATGTAGGAACATTAAATTCCCCAAGGTCTCATACTTGCTACAAACTTTAGTCAAATTCAATTTACTCTAATTTATATTTTGTTGCCATTTCATATCTTGAGGAAATAATTGGCTTATAGAAAATTTTCTCTCTAAGTGCTACCAGTAAAATCCGCAATAATGTCTAAAGGCAGCACAGAATAAAAGAATGTCTGGATGCTTTCGTATGTAATCATGAGAAACAAACTGCTGTGTTCAAGGTAATAAGAACAAGATGACTATGATGACCAGGATGCTCTTGCATGCTGTTTTGTTTTACATTCGGAATCAAGAAAGCAGTGATTTTATAAAGCTAATAGAATCCCCAAGTTGTCAGACTATTACTGTGTTGTTTTCATTGAAAAAAAATAGAAAACATGAAATGTTATGTTTATTTTTATATTTTATTTAATGCAACAAGTTGTTGCCTACATGTATGTGCTTGGAGCCCTGTGACCAGAAGGTGGCATTAGATCCCCCAGCACTGGAGTTACAGATGGTTCTGAGCCACCATGTGAGTGCTGGAAACCAATTTATATCATTGCATTCTGTCTCCTCTCCCAAAACCAGTCCCATGTTCCTTATAGTTTCATGATCTCTAAGGATTTTACAGTTGAAACACATCTATTAAAGTTTCAAAGCTGGTATTCACTTATGAGAGTTTGTCCTTTTAGATTTGGGTTACTTCAGGATGATTGTGTCTACTTTCATCTATTTATCTAAAACTTCATAATTTTGGTTTTCTTAACAGCTTAGGAATCTATTCCAATATATAAAAGTACAATGCTTGCATTATCAGTTGATGGAAACCCAGTGCAGATTATCTTATTCCATAAAATAAATTGGAATATGAGATTGTATTCTAAATTTTATTCAGAAATTTGGGGCTCTGAGATAAGATCTCATATTTTGTCTAAGACTGTTAGAGACTAAAATCAAATTTGACTTTTATAAACACAGTGAGCAAAAGGAAATCAACATAGGAATTCAGCTTTTTTCCAAAATGTCATTTTGATACTCTCTATGTTATTTTTTAGAACTCGAATAGCTAAATAGTTACCTTGATTCTCTTTTCATGTATCCTGAGTTTGGGGGAATGGACGTGAAGGCAGTGCTTATATTCTCTCTTAATTTCCCTTGGTTTAATTTTCTTTGGGTTGCTGGTCGTTATTTTGAAACATACCTAGAAAATCGTTGTTCTTATCTACTTGAATTCAGCATGTTTATAAAGGCAAGGATGACTACCGAGTGGAGATGCAATTAAGAAATGGTAAGATACATACACGAGAGTAAGCACAGGGCAACTGATTGTTCTGTCCTGAGTTTGGTAAAGGCTGGACAAATGATTTGCTTGCTGATACTTATGTATCATTTTCCTTAAAAGAAAGCACCTATATTCATGAAAAATATGAGTTATTTAGTGGGTATTAATTATAAGGATATGTGTAGAATATTTAAATAAGATGATATAAGTAAAATATGAATTAGCTAATATATTAAGATATGGTGCAAAGTATCAAAATGGGACAAAGTTAATTTTTAAATAAATATGTGTCATATAACCAAATTTTATCATCCTTCAGGGTGAAACTATTGAGAAGTTTTACATTTTATGTCCATTCAAAATCCCCATAATAAGCTACCATAACAAATACAATTAGCTGAGGCTCACTGAGTGTGTGTCAGATATTGTCCTCTGGAGGAGCAGGTCTCTGTTTAAGTAGAGCTGCTCTGCACCATGATGAGGGTCAGGAGATGCACAGATGCAGTCCATGCTAACATACTGTGCTTCCTCGGGAGTGATCTAACTCTTTAATACTTTGACCCTGTCCACAAAGAAAATACCTTGTCCTCCCTCATATGGTGGGGAGATGTCTGTTTGTGTTGACCTGGAAACATGCATTGCTATATTGTGAAGATATTCTTTTCTATTTCCATATATATCTTCTTGACTAATCATTATGTTTCTTCGCAACAGGAATTTAGAATACATATAATTTGAAGGAAGTGCTTAAAAACTAGCTGATTTCTAATGTATTTTATGAGATTCATTGTTGATGACATGTTAATAAAATGAAACATATGTAGATCATTGAGTTTTTAAAAAACAATATACCAATGTAATAATCATCAGAATCCTAACATTATAAAATTCTCTTTCATGCCTTATTTTCATTATCACTCTGTCCAAAAACAAGCACTGGTCTAATTTTTAGCTTCAGTTTCTCTAACTTCTTTTAAGGTTATTATAATTGAAATCAAACAGAATGTGTTGTTTTGTACCAGCTCTTAAATACAGCATTGTTTGTGAAATTAGCCAATCTTTAGCAAGAGTTCATTGATTTTTGTTATAAGTTATTGAATTACATCAAGTGGAAAAATTATCAATACATTTTTAGCTCACTGAGAGTGCATACTTAAATTTTAAGTTGCTAGAAATAATGTTGCTATGGTAATTGTCATTGTGGTTTTAATTTACATTTCCATAGAAACTGATGGTATAAGAACATCCCAATGATTTATTGCCTATATGAGTATTTTCTTTTATCAAATACATTTTCACACTTGTACATGTTATTTAGAAAGCATTTTGATAACTTTACTTGTTAATTTCAAGTTTATGAGTCCTCAGTGTATACATTCTTAGCTAATACTTTTTCTCAAGCCATTGTTCCTATTTTAATTACGTTGATAATATCTGTTGATACCATAAATTCTGAGGTTAAACACAGTTCAATTTATAAATATTTTACTTTGTGGTTAAGGTGTAGCATCCTGTTTGAGCAATATGCTTACTGCAATGTCAAGAGTGGTTTTACTAAGTGAACCTCTTGGAGGTTTTTTTTTTTTTGTCTCTATCTTTGGGTATTTAGGTGAGCACTGTCTTTGGCTGTGATTATTTTTGTTATGATATAGTGGTTAGTTTTATGTGGATATATGTAGTGCCACTTTTGTTGAAAAGGGGAAAATAATTTTGCATATTTTCACAACCAGATCTAGAGATTTATCTGCATTTGAGTTCTGTTTCTCTTCCATTAACCTGTTTGTCTTTCTTTGTGGCTCTATCTTATTGTCTTAATTGCTGTAGCTTCATAGGAAACCATTGTTTTCTTATCTACTAATTTTGTTCCCATTTAAAGATATTCCTTGACTTTTATGATATTTTTACATTTCCAAAATGGATTATAGGATCAACTTGTCAGTAATGAATTTCTCACATGAAACTATGAATGGGGATTGAATATTTAAAATGCTGAATGAATGATCCATCAAGTACAAATACCATGCCTGCTGAAACTAGTCTGCAGAATGAAGGGAAGTAACTACATCCCACGAAAGAAAGATAAACAACACCACTGTTGTTCTTAAAATTTAGTCATAGGAAACTCTTTAAATACAAAGCAGTTGAAAAATATCTTAAGGCACCAGAAAATAAGGAAGAACAACTGTATAAAATACCCATACTACTCATATTTAATTACTGAAATAAGAATTATAAAACTATTATATTACCAAGAAAGTGATAATTAAAAATAGATGATGTAAAAGAATAGTTACTGTGAGTAATAAAACAAACGATAGAAATGCTAAGGTGAAATTTCATAGTGATTATAAGATCAAACAATAGAAAGGCATAATGGACCTTAGTTTAGGCCATACCAAAAATCATTCTTTCTAAATACATGAAGCTGAAATAAACTTAAAAATAAACAAATAGTAAATATAGTTGCAGATATCAACAATTTCTTTCAGTAGTTCATAAACTATGAGATAGAAAGTAATAAGGATACAGATATTTTAAGAAAACAACAAACTGAATGGAATTGTCATATATGTCAGAATATGTGTATTATGAAGCTCTGTGTAGCTTCCATTAAGGTAGATAATATCCCATTTCCAAACCAATCTGTAAACATTTTTTTAAAAAAATTGAAATCTCACAGATGTTTTCTTACTAACTGGAAACCAACTTTACAGAAATAAAACAGAAATGTCAACAAAGAATCAGAAAGTAACCAACAGATATTTAATAATTCATTGGCCAATGATAAACTCCTCAGGGAAAGATATGCAGAATTGAATGAAATGAAAATACCAAACCTTAAAGGACAGTGAGCTCAAAGGAAGCTTGAGGATTAAATCCTCACATCAGAAATGAAATGGGTCTCATACAGTCTGTTTCATGTAATATCACATAAAATTTTAAAAAGAATTTAAAAGAAGAGTAAAAAATAATAATGTTTAGGTACCTTGGACATTCATATGAAGAATCAACATGTTTGAGAAATGAGTTTCTTCATGTCTGTTGCCAGTTTTTGCCCAGAGAAGTTTTTTTCGCAAGGGTTAATTAATTTGCAAAAGTCACAGAGACATCAAATGCAAAACCCAGAATTTAACTATTGTCTATGTGGTTTCAAAGCCCAATGTCTTTTCATTCCAACTTGTCTACAAGGTTGAGTAATGGCCCTTCAAAAAAAGTTCCCAATGCTTACCCCCAGAATCTGGAATATGCTACCTTACAGGGAAAAGAGATTTTTGAAGAGGTGTTTAAGTCAATCATTTTGAGTTGAGATTATTATCCTGCAGTACTAAGGAAGGCTAGATGTCATCACTAAAGGTTCTTGGACAATAGGAACTTTGGCATGTAGTGTGAGAAGGTATAACGAGAGTTACAAGGGTGCAGGAGAGACACTGAGCCCTGCTATGTGGGTGACCTTTAATACCTGGAGATGACACAGGAGGATGTTTCCCTCAGAGATGCTAGAAAAGTGGCTTCACTCAAATATGAAGAGAGAGATAACAATTCCGTACATACTGTAGGAAAAACTGTTTTTCTGGTTTTTCTAGATTTGTACTCTGTTGGAACTATGTTGGTCTCACAAGTTTGGCCTTTCTTCTTTTCCAGGAAAATAAACTACATTGCCCCACTGTCATCTTTACTAAATAGTCCATGTAACATTTGAAGTGAATTGGGAGAAGTGAGTTTCTAAAGATCTTTTCTGGGGGGTATTTACATTTTACAAAAGTAAATTTTACTCTCTGGTATGAATATGAAAATCACTATACAGAAAATTAAATTCTAGATCATTTGAATGAAAGAAAATATAATATATATTACAAAAATATCTGATTCAGATGTTATGACTTTCCCTTAGGTTTTTGATGTGGGATACATTTTAGCCAGTTTGGATTTGGTGCAAGAAATGAACTGTTGATGAAACAGATATTAAAAATAAATTTTGTTTTGACTAAAAATTATAACAGCTATTCAAATATAAATGACAGTCACTTGCACTGCACTCTTCAAATTTCGGTATTAAGGCTGAGAAAACCTTAAAACCAGTGATTTGGCAGTTGGGCAAATTCCATCAAAGGGGTGTGAGAAAATGTCACTAAATCATACTCACATCAAAGAATTTTCTCTTTCTCACCACAAGTATAACTACATATTTGAAGAACTTCTGACCTAGCCTTATGTACTTTGTAGTGTGGTTGAGGTAAATGGTTTAGGAATCTGCACAGGAAATAAATAGGAAAGCTGGCATAGCTTGTGTTTTTCCTCACTGGAACTTCACCATGCACACAATCTTGGAAAACCTTAATGATGATTTTCTTTTTAAAAATCTGTAATTTGTGTACTGGAGAGACAGCTCGGTGTTTAAGAGCACTGGCTGTTTTTGCAGAAGACCAAGGTTCGATTCCCAGCACCCACATGGTAGATAACAACCATCTGTAAATCCAGTTCCAGGGGATCCAATACCCTCTTATAACCTCTGCAAACATTGCATGACATGGTGCACTTACATCACATATGTGGGTGTAAGACTCATACATGTAAAATCAATAAACAGAATTTTAAAGTTTTAGAAAAAGAAATATTTTAAAAATCTGTAATTTTAATAAATGCATAGGTTTTAAATAAAGCAAGAAATTACATGTATAGAAGCCCAATATTGAAAACCATAGGGTGTCCTCACTACCACTACGTAATTTATCATGGAATTGTGCTTCAAATTATTTCCTAGTGTGATCCACTCTTCTGTTGTAAATTGAGGACTATAATTGAAAATATTTGATTTTGTTTTGTTTACAACTAATTAGAAAAATAAAATAGTATCATTATTAATCTCCCTGAAGTCATGTATGATAATGTGTAAGAAATAATATAAATCCCACTCTTAGTTATCTGTTCAACTTCAGACAACAGCAGAACCTTTAACATTACTTAGGCCTAAGCTATATTATTTATCACTAGATGTGCATTCTATCAGCTAAATATATTATTGTATTATCATATTAGTCCACAACTGAGTGACAAATTGCAGTACAATATCTCTAAATGAGTTCACATTCATAGCTGAAGGCTACATAAAAAGAAACAATACCAGACAGGAGAAATCTCCCTTTGTGTTATTGGCTAGGGTAGTCCAAAAGACTACCAAAATGACACAGGCTATTGCCATAGCCCCTGATTGCCTCCCAGAACCTGAAAGTAAGACCCTATTGCTAAAGACAGAACATACTTTAGAGTCTGGATTTGGAATAATAGAGCTGGAACTGACCTGGAAGCCACTTCCCCTGAAGGCTAGCTCTCAAAGCTTTGAACAGCACTATGCAAGCTGCTAAGGGAGAAGAACATCAACCAATGATACAAAGCCAGCTTTAAGGCCAGATAACCACATCAATGACTGACACAATGAATGACGTTGGTGCAGTAGTGGTATTTATATCTTGGGAGTAATCAACAGCTGTGTAATTGGAATTACAGCCCTTTCAATGGGAGGAAACTCGTGAGTGGTATTGTAAATATAGCCAAATACACCTGGCTTGAGAGGTCATAGATCTTAGAGAAAATTCCTATACTATCACATCCCTAAAACTAATGTAATTTCTTACTATGTACAAAGTACGGGACCCTTATATTTACAGATAAGTATTCCAGTCACCCCTCATCAAAGAAGCTTCTTTTGCACCAGATTGAGATTATTACAGAGTACCACAACTGGTCACACACAAACATTGTCTGTGAATTTCCCAAGCCTAAATGGCACATCTACAATTCAACCTCTATTCTTAAGACTCAAAGAACAATGAACAATGGGTAAAGAATGAATCTCTCAATTCTAATTAATGAAGCACCCTCATTTCAGTAGAGATCCAGGAACACAGAAGATCACAAATGGTCAAAGTGTAGAGAGTGTCTTCAGATTGTAGGTCCCTGGTGGATTAATATATTAAAATTCATCTACCCAGGGCTCAGAGATTGTAAGAGTCAGGGAGAAGGTGCATTACCATGTGGAAATAGAGTCTTACAAGCACCGGGAATCTTGCTCATGTGAACCTACATCAATGGTGTCAAGATGTACAAGATCTCTGCAAACTCAAGCAGATAAAATCCCAGCACAGAACTATGGAAATGGGCAACAGTCCCAATCTTAGTTGAAGAATTATCGGTAGCTGATTACTGTTGAAGGAGAAAGAGCTGATTTTCTTAAAGTGAGAGACTCTAGATACACTAGACCCCAGTGGATGAACTTGTATTAAGGAGCATCTGGGGACCCTAACTTGACATGATAGATTTTAATACAAATGATAGAATGTATGACATCTGGTGGGGATATCTCGCAGGGTGTTAGTGGGGAAAAGGATATAAAAATCATTAAGATTGACTGAGATGTTCTGTATGAAATACACAAAAATTCAATAAAAAATTTACAAACAGATATTCTTGTATAAAGATAAGATTCTATAGGATTCTATAATTCCAATACATCTAATATCAGTTTTATTTATTTCTCAGGGATGCTTTGACTAATTTGTGAGATGATTACATTGTATTACCTGGCATATAAAAATTGTAATAGTTTCTGCTTGTGCTCACTGAAATCTTGAATAAAGTATTTAAAGATGTTGATGGATTCAAGTGTCAGTTTCATATGGTAATAAGTAGCCTGGATTACCAGAGTACTTAAGTATAACAAATATACTTAAATTATTAGGTCTAATATTAGAAAAATAATTTTACATATTTTTTCACTTGTATGAAATTTCATGGATACTTTGATCTTTCTTTCTTGATCTTGTTTGGCACTTCAAATATTAAATAAGCCTGGTTAAATAATGCATCCAAGAATTTCAGTTGTTTGAGCCTAAATTTGTACTTGGCAGTGAAAGCTCTCAAAAGACTTCAAGTTGATCTTCCTGCCAAGAATAAGGAATTTTATTTTTTCCAGATTTATTAAAATTATGCATTGGCACAATATAAAATATGTTGTAGACTTTGGATCTCCTTTTGTTTCTTTATTCAGTTTTTCCAGTGAGGCTAGACTACTCACCTTCTGTCTCTGACCTATATGATTAGCATTTTCATGTCCAGTTTTAGCTTCTTACAGTCTAGTAAGCTAGTTATAACATCATGATACCAAACAGATATTGTGCAAGCATTTTTTAAATCGAAGACAATCTATAATCAATAGGTTTTAAAATAAATACTAGGAATTTAATTATTTTTAGATAATTTTTTATTGAAAACCCTGGCTAAAGGAAAGATACTGCATTCATTTGTAACAGTGATATCTTGTTCCTGCAATAGTAGGTCACAGTATGAGACTAAAGGTGCAGGCAGGAATTAGTGAGGGAACAGCTAACATAAGACAATGCTTACAGTACGAATGTTATCAGTTCGTCCAAAAAAAGATAATGTCTATCTGAAAAGATCATGCAATTCACAATTTGATGCCAAACATAAAGATATAAATATATGTCTTTAAAATACTTTCATATTATAATGCTTTATAAAGTAAAATGTTTAAGATTTTACACAATTGGCACGGTCCCTACTTTCTTTCTACTATTTACCTCTCTATATTTTGTTATTCTTTTCACCTCTTTATAACCCAGAATTTCTTCTTTGAAGTAACATAAGCTGTAATTACCCAAACAATTTATCATAGTGTCATAAATGTAATATTTGGGGCTAGAGAGATGGTTCAGCAGTTAAGAGCACTCACTGGCTACTCTTGCAGAAGACCTGGTTTCAGTTCCTAGCACCTACATGGTGGCTACCAAACATTCATAACTCCAGTTCCAGGGGATCTGATGCCCTCTTCTGACCTCCATAGGCACTGGACAATGCAGATATACTTATATACATGCAAACAATACATTCATACACATAAAATTAAAATAATAAAAAATATTTTAAAATGTAATTTTCAAGCAGACATAACTGAATACACTGATGTAATGGAGATGGTCAATCCTTGCAATGATTTCACTTTTCTCACAATGGGAACCTTCACATTTAGCATTTAACATTCTCCTCACTCTCCAAAATACACTGTTTTCTATTTTAAATTTGTAGCTACTAAGACTACTCTTATTCTCATTATTTATAATGCTTTAGAAGCCATGTTAAAAATATTTTCTTCCCTGAATATTAAAAACAGCTCATTGTCTTACTCTTATTAGAGAGCATACATCTGTAATACACATATGTAAATATATGGCTTTATATCTACAGCAACAATTTTATATTTAGGGATGTGTTAGGAATCCACATTCATCTAATAATTTTTGTTGTTGTTGTTGTTGTCCATGCATTTGAGTTGATATAATTTGTAACAAGAACAAATCCAAGACAAGTTTCACTTAGAGACCCTTTCCTTTAGGTTAAGAGAAAGCAATAACTACAGATAAGAATCTCCCTTACCCGATTTTATTCTGCAATGACAGTGAAACTTCTGCCCCAAGATACTTTTCTTGCTGCTGTACTTCATTATTTAGAAAATAACCTAAAACTTCACTCAGGAATGGTTTCACAAATTGTAAAAGCAGAAATGTATTGGATTGCACTTTTCAGTTTAAAGAGCTGAAATGTATCAGTTTACAGGTAAATCTGAGAGTCACCAAATTTTATTTATTTGGCTATGTGGTACATCACAAATGTTTTCAATATTGACAACTTTATGATCAATTTTATGATATATAAATCTTTTAACTATATAAAGTGCCAACCTCAAAAAATATTTTCATTTTCATTCTTGTGCTCCAAAACACAAATACTTTCACAGTCATAAGAAATAAACCAGAAAGGGCACACACACACACACACACACACACACACACACACACACACATACACAGAGAGAGAGAGAGAAAGAGAGAGAGAGAGAGAATATAACTGATAAAGTAATATACATATATTAAATATACCTATCTCATGCACATTATCACATCATCTTTATTTACAAAAATTCCTTAGAATAGGAAATACTATGTCAGTTCAAGGACTGAATGACTAAACCACAGTAATTTCTATTGAGCTGTATATGAAAAAATGTGTAGTTAATTGATATGCAAGATTTTAGTGCACCAGAATCCAATTATGAAGTTTTCAAAATGCTAGTCAAATAAAAGTTAACAAGACATTTTAAGCACATTAGAATTTTATTATACTGATTTATTTTGAAAAATGGCAAAGATATACTTTAATTTGAGTTACTGAGTTAAATTCTGTGTCTTTAGTTTAGAATTCCTACTAGTTTGTGTGTGTGTAGGTATATAAATATCTACAAACACACACACACACACACACACACACAAACCACATTTAGTCTGCTTCTAATTAGGAATTCCTTTTGGTCTTCTTTTTCTTCATATTGATTTTTATTTAGTAATGATCCAAGAAATTTGCACTCTGAATTACAGTAAATCAAGTGAACATTTATTCAAACTCAGTAATAATTCAAATATGGAGACACACTAATCTTAACAGAAAATAACTTCAACTTTGAGTTATGTTATATACTGTACATATTTTAATAAGGAATGGATTAGTTTGACATTTTACAGAACACTTATTAAAATATGCCTTTCTCTAAAACTGAAGGTTAATATTAGATTTAATATTTTGCAAACTTTTAATTATATAGTCTTAATACTGTATGATATTTTTCTTCAGTCACACTTGCTTCTTACAGAATATGTCTTGTTCTTGTTAAAGCAGGGAGAAGGAAGAGCAAAATTGTTCCTCATCCTTAGGTATTGTTTAATTGACTTCTCATTGCATCAGCCAGATGAAGTTGTATGATAACACTGAGTTTAGTGAAGAGTCACTAAGATGAGTTTATTGTGGAAAATATGGACTATCCAAGTTAGCCCATGAGACTGGGATACAGTCTTAATCATCTTTACCCAAGGAGTCTGTCTACATTCCATCTCTCACACTGGTTTTTTCTTAGCAGGGAAGAAAGGGATCTTGTTAGTGACTAGCTGTAGAGTGGATTGATTCTCCGAGGGAAAAGGTGGACAAACACCCCTCCCAGAGTGGTATCACCCAGGACCACCTTGAGCAGAAAGATGGAGGCGATGGGAAAGTCCTATGCCCCACCCATCCTGCCTATTGGCCTTGAATGTGAGAAGAGGAGGGGCTAAAAGTATTTAAACTGGGGGCACCAGGAGGCTGGCCCTTTTCTCCCCTCCCCCATGGGCCATTTGGATCTGTTCACTGGGAAGTTGCAAGATCCCAGCCACGTGGATTTACTAATGTAACTTGCGGAGGGGAAGGTGGGCGCCTATGTTCTGTAAGTAACCCCTTGCCCATTGCTCTGTTAGTAAGCCCAAGTAAACTAGCTAGAATCTGCTTAACTGTGAGTGGAGAAATTTGTATGTTTGTTGCAAGGCCTGGGGAGAGTTTTTTGGGTTGCAAAGCAGAGGGAGAGAGGCAGGTTAGTTGGTCTGCCTCTCCCAAAAAGAAATTTTAATAACACTAGCAAATACTAAGTTTTTATTTATGTGACAGCATCAAAATATATATTATTTAAAATGAAATTGTGTTCTTGAAATGAATATTCAACTCATGTTACCCTAAATGCATTATTATATTTTAGCGTTTCCTTACCTGAGGATCATTAAAAATGAATAAATTCAAGCATTGACATCACACACACACACACACACACACACACACACTCAAACACTCAAACCAAACCCAGGGTCTTGTGCAAGCCAGGCAAAATTTCTATCAAATGAACTACATACTCAAATCACTTCTATATTTTTATTTACCATGGAAAATAAATAGTGCTGAAGAGTTGCATTGTTTTAATAGTTGTTTTTTTTTTTTTTTTTTTTCAATATAGGTCCTGCCCTAATAACGCTAAAGGAAATACAGCTATGTGATGATGTTCTTTGACTTTTTGCAGGCAGTACTGGATAAAGATGAATTTTGATTCCATTCATCGATTAATTGAGGAAACGCAAGTCTTCCAGATGCAGCAGCCCTCCATTAAAGCGCGCTGTGATGTGGCAGCACCTGCCCCTGCAGCTCAGGATGCCTGTAGTTCTTTCTTGTCATTCCCTGGGCTAGACTCTCACGCGACCAGCGTTCACTCACTCCCCGCCAACAAATGGGACATCTGTGAAGAACTTCGCCTGAGGGAACTGGAAGAAGTCAAGGCCAGAGCCGCGCAGATGGAAAAGACCATGAGATGGTGGTCGGACTGTACTGCCAACTGGAGGGAAAAGTGGAGCAAAGTTCGGGCTGAAAGAAACAGTGCTAGGGAGGAAGGAAGACAACTGCGAATGAAGTTAGAGATGACAATGAAAGAATTAAGTGCACTGAAGAAAAAGCAGAACCTCTGGCTTCAGAAGGAGGTGGCAGAAGGCAACGCCATTCAGGACCCGGAACTTCCTAGTGGCTTAGCTGTGTCCTATGATCACGGAGACTATTCTCAGCATTGTTCCGACATGGACGAATCTGTCAGAGAGTGTTCGGTGAGAAGACAATTCTCTGAAGAGTCCAACACACCTAGTAAGGTGAGAAAAACCACCCACAGAAGAGCCACACATGTACAGGGTTTGAACGCTGGTGTGAGGTGATAGGGTGGGGACCATAAAATGTGTGTCACAACCTGCAGCATTGCCACAACAGCATGCCACGGTTGGATAACTTGAGCAACAGAAATGCATCTATTAGTTTAGTTCTTAATTAGCATACAAACTGGTGAGTTTCACTATGGCATTTTCATACACACTTTTTGTTGGTTCTCCTCCCACAGCCCCCTTCTTTCCTTGGCTTCCTTGGCACTCCTTCCTATCCCCAGTAACCCCTCTTTTGCTCTCTTGTCACATGTAGTCTATTACTCTTATTTTCCCTCCTCTGAGGGCTTTTATTTTCTACTCTCATGGTCCCCTCTCTAGTTCATGACCTACATCCCCATACACACAGATATATACACATTTATGAGAATCAAAATCTAGGACCTGCATATTAGAAAAAAGTGGCATTTGCCTTTCTTTGTCTGCCATACTTCTTTGAACATATTAATTTCTAGTTCCATTCATTTTCTTGCAAATGTCATATATTCACTTTTATTTAAGGTTAGGTGAAATTCTATTGTGTGCTTACTACATTTTCTTTATCCCTTCATCTGCTGAGGGACATCTACAAAAGTTCAAGAATATTTCTAGTTCAAGATCAAATTATCAGCAGGATTATAGCTGAGGCTCTGCTCTGTAGCTGATAGAAATAACAGCCGTTTCCCTATTTTCCTTTTCTCTGTATAAGTTCATGTCCATATTCCCTCTTTTCATGGACAGTTTCATAAAGCCCATACTAATAGCCCCACTTTAACGTCATCAATTCTGTAGAGGGGCTTTCCCCAGCTACAGTCTCATTCTAGGGTAGGAGGGAATAGGGCATCACCAGAGACATAGTTTTCTTTGCTAACACTTATATTTAAAAATGCCCTTTTATGTGAACAGAAAGCATTTCAGGAATTTATCTCTACTAACCCTAATTAAGTAATAATAATAATAATAGTTTCCTGGGATATTTTGAATGTTTCCTTAGGTAACAAACTTCGGTCTCACAATTACATCCTTAAAAAATCGTGTTTTGGTCAATGTAGGCACTGGTCACTGACTCATACTTGTAATTTCTTGGCATAGTTTGAGATGTCTAGGAAGGATGTCTCAGTGTTTAAGAGCAGTGGCTGCTCTTGTAGTGGACCCAGGTTCAATTCTTAGCACCCATGAGGCAGCTAACAGTCATCTGTGATTCCAGATCCAAAGGATCCAGTAACACTCTCTTTTGACCTCCTCAGGCATTGCACTACAAGGATGCACTTACTTACTTGCAGAAAATAAACATAAAAGAAAAATAATTAATGAATTATTTTTAAAAGCTTTGAGACTTTTATTATAGACACATAAAATTTCAAGTTTGTTTAATCTAGCAGTTTATTGTTTTTCAGTGAATCTCTGCTGCTTTTAACCTGATATAGTCGTAATGACTTGGATAATATATTTCATACTTTAAGGTACTCAGTCTCTTGGCATTGTAAGAGTATGATGCTAAAACCCACCTGTTTCTCACATGACAGTTCCTGTAACTGCCTTTCCCGATTCACAGACACTGATGTCCTATGGAGGCAGTCAGTAAGCCCCTAGCTGAGACTTCTTAGTATCAGAGTTTCTCACACAGAGATTATCAAAGGGAAGGATTGATAATAACACATCCTTTCTCCCACCCTTCCCTGCCTCATGCCTGGGAATCAGAAAGCCTAGTTGTAGACTTGTGCTGTGAAACCATCCCAATTCTCAGAAATGTGTAAGAGACTTCCACTTGTGTCACAGAGACCCAAATTTTCTTTCCTTATCATATGTATGTCTGTCCACGGCATTAATAACTCCTCTCATAAACTCCAAACCCCTGATGATCTATCTAAGTGTTCCTCCTGAACTTATGTAAGTTTACACCACTGTCCCTGCCAATATCTTACAAACTTATATTCTGGCCTGAAGTCTTAACGTTTCTTAAAATATGTAAAAAAAAATCTTAATAAGATCAATTTTATGAAATTCACAAAAAATCACTCAATAAAAAGATAAAAACGTGTAAAATTTATGTTAGTTATAACCCAAATTTCATTACAAAGTAAAATTTTAAAAGAGTAAAGTAACATTGATACAGGGGAGAGGGGGGTCCCCTTCCAGAACTCTTAGTCTTATAAAATAATTTCAGAATAAACTTAAATGGAAACTTTAGGATACTTTTATTATAAGTTTAGAATGTCCTCAGGGCCAGTCAGTGTAAATCTCAGCAGCTGCTGAGAGAAGGATAAGGGAAAAAAGATGCGCAAACCCATACTCAGTAGACTGGCACAGAGGTATTTATACACATGGCTGACCAACAAGCAAATGGTTGGGAGGGGAAAGGAACTTTAAAGAAAAAGTAAAGAAACCCCAAACAATGGAGGAGCCCAAACCATCAATGAAAGAATGGTTAGAAAAGAGATAGAAAGAAAAAAAGGAGAGGTACTGCGTTTCAGAAAAGCAGGTGGACTACCTGAGAGTCACATGTCTGTGGCCCAGTCCAGAAGCACTGCATTAGGGGCAGGGACTTTAGGCAGGAAAAGTTCACCATATCATTAATTCACTGGGCATTCCACTGGCCTCTTTAGCATACTTAAAGTGAACGGAACTTCCTATGGGTAGTCCTGTGACCACATGATTTACCAGGAAAACTGGAAAGATAAGGTTCTATTCAGGCTGGGGATTCTTTTCTTGACCAGATTTCTCTTCAGGGGATTTTTGCTACTACAACATGACTATTTCTCTTTATTTCATTCCATAGATATTGTTTTAGGCTTACTTCTGTGTCTGCAGAAACACAACTCTTGCGTCAAAGGGGATAAAAGCTAGGTTGTTTGGAGGCAAAATTATGAGTGACCGTGCTCCAGGGACACAGCTCCAGGTCGCACCAATTTCCATGTTTCAAAATGAAAGCATTTTTTGAGAGTCATGAATCAAGGCACTTTTTCAGTCTATTGGTGGAAGCATTAAGTAGTCAGCTACAGCAAAACAGAGAAATCCCAAGTGCGACCTGATGACACTCTTAAGTTTTTGGTTGGCAGAAGCTAAGGTTTTGTTAAGTTACTCCAAAAGTTTTATCTCTTAGTCATCGGATATTAGATCAGACACAGTGGTAGGCAAGGAATGATTATTTAAGGAGCTAAAGATGCTCCAAGGCAAATTGTAAATAGGCTCTTGATCTGCCATATTCCAAATTCTCCATGATTTTTCAAGTACTGCTCAGTTCATGAACCATGCAGAAGAGAAAACGTTTGAAGGTTCAGCTTCTCTCTTGGAACTTCATTTATACGTTTTGTTCCAGGATCCTGGCACTTTTAGGTATATCTTTAGGAAAGTGGTATACAGTCTGAAAACTCAAGTAATATGTCAATTTAGTCTTAGAAATTGTGTTGAGGAAGGACAGCCAACTCACATAGCCTGAGCCCCCAAAATATTTCTTTATTATAAAAACTTTAGGATACTTATATTATATTTGCAGAAGTTTGGAGCTTCGTGCATACATAGTACTCTGGAAAATTCTTAGATGCTTGTACTTTCGTTTGGAACACCTTTTAATCAGTAATGTCAAGAACAAATCATATGTAGTATATATTCATTAAAGAGGCTTGGGTAAGAATCAATAAATATCCTTGTGACTTTAGGAGAAAATATATTGGCAGCTAAAAAAACTCTAAGCTGTTTGACTGGTTTCCCTGCAATGCCTGGCCTAATGAGAAAGAACTGAGTACTTGTATCTTATCTAAACACAGTACTTCTATACTCTTTTTTTAGACTTTTATTTTTTAAAAATCCATGTTTTATTTTATTGCTTTTCAAAATAACACAGATAACTATGATAGTAATTTGGAAAGAATTAAATGGAAACTAGACACTTAGAAATCCACTAGGGTTTTATGATTAAAATATCAAAAATGAGCCACCTGATGTGGATGCTGGGAGCTGAACTCAGCCTCTGAACTGTATGCTGTTAACTGCTGAGTCATCAGAACTCCCAGCAATGGTGACCACATCCCCAATTTCCATGTAAACTGAAGCTAGACATAATCCACATAGAAATGGGGAGGTAGGTAAGAAGTCTCAACCCTACCCGAGGAACTATTGGAAACTAATGATTGCTGGGAAGGGGTAAGCCCGACTTATTTAAGAGTGAGATTCTTGGTAGGTTCTAGACATTGAACTCACTGAAGGACTTTTGGATATACAAATCTGACTATATATTTATATAATAAAATACAGGATATTGAGGGGAGATTGATAACGGAGTTGGAAGTGAAGGAAGGAATCTAAATAGTATCACAATATATTGCATAAAAAATTTAAAAATTCAATTAAAAAAGAAAATTGAAAAATATATTTCTAAGAAACATTTGGAAACTATTAACAAAGTATTATAGTAGTATAACAGAAAAAATCTTCTCAAATAGCATAAATATTCAAATATTCAAAAATATTTACCAAATTTGTATTTTAAAGTAATATGATAATGGTAGATTTTTGTTTCCCAAAATTTCAATATCACTACATTAATCAACTAAATTTCAGGAATTAAATAAAAATGCTTAATTCCAATAACATCCCCAATGAAAATTAACATTTTAAAAAATGTATTTAAAACTGAAAAAAAGTGTTGGCTGAAGTTTTGTAGAACTTTGATTTATTTTATTTTCTTCTCTGAAATCAGGACACATTTAAACTACTGACATATATCTGATAGCATAATTTCAGTGAAACTTGCATAGTGACATAAGATTTTGGATGTAGTACACTGTTTGGTAATTGATGTCTGTTTCATTAAAATGTCTTTGGACATTGTATTTGATATTCAGCTTATCAACTAAAATAAAATTCAATGAATAAAAGCCTATTAAAATATTCTAGACCTCCCTGAAGTATCCTCCTGTCATATCCTTCAAATCAGTTAGCTTTACTTTGTAACTTTCAAGGGTTAAGTAACAAAATAAACTATAAAGAATTCATCAGTTTATTAAATAGCTCTTTACAGCTTCTCAAGTTTGCATAGGTTTAGTCTTATCTTTAATTAGGTAAAGGAAACAAACTAAAATTAAAGCAGACCTTTGAGATACGATTGTATGATAATAAAGCAGAACATAGAAGGGGAATCAATTTGAAGAATGCCATTTACTTTGGCTAAATAATAAATAAATCCTACTCAGTGTTGAAGAGATCAAAATTTGACTTTGATACTTATCATTAAATTCAGTTACATTTGGAAATATATTTTCTTCATGATTTCTTTCTTCTGAGGTTTAAATATTCAACAATCATTGTTTTATGTTTTTCTTTACAGGAGAACTGTATGACTGTTCATCCACCAGGAACACAAAAGGAGATAAAATCCAACCTAGACTGTACAGATTTGTATACGAAAGGTGGTTCTAAAACCCATGCTAGGCCTTCTGGGCTAAAGCAGCAGATGGGGCATCTGCCCTTGGTGGAGGAAGTGAATGAAACTTCAGCTCTGCGGGTGCATTTGGTTGAGTTTCAGAAAATCTTATGGAAGGAAAGAGAGTAAGTGTGCCTGAGACACATTTTTAAAATTTGTACACATTATCGTCTTATAACATATTTATCCATGTGTATCCTAAGTTGTAAGTTTAACAAATAGTTGGACATATTTCTATATTTTGAATTGAAAAATAATTTGTAACTTTTCAGGGTTTGTATCCTAACTTTTACCCCAACCATGTTTTCATCATCTTTGGTAGAATAACATTAATTGCTTAAATTCTTGAAGTTTGTGGTTAAAAATAGTCAGCATATTGTCTATTATAACATTTTTGGACTTCACCGAGTTAATAAAAATAGAAAACATCTTTAAGTTATTAATGGGCAAATCAAAGTTTGGAGAAGTATTAATCATGAAAATGGAAATTAAAAAAATTCTATTGTAGTATGAAGAATATCTGCTTGTGGTTTAATGATATTAAGCATAGCTACTCGTCTTGGTTTTGACATATTAAGTCTATGATACTAAATATTGTCTCCTT
Organism: Eospalax fontanierii; assembly: GCA_035773235.1. Classification (NCBI taxonomy): domain Eukaryota; kingdom Metazoa; phylum Chordata; class Mammalia; order Rodentia; family Spalacidae; genus Eospalax; species Eospalax fontanierii. The sequence goes on along the minus strand of CM069538.1, from coordinate 27,521,987 downwards.
TACAAAATATGGGCAGCAATGTTATATGTCTGTGATCTAGTTATAATAACCTTGCTTGATGATACGTCTTCAAACCACAGCCCCCGTATATCTTATGCATCTTGAGCTTGTCTGAGCAAAGAATATTTTCTCACATGTGACTGCGGCTGCAGTGGCCCACAGGCAGACTGTAAGTTCAGGATGCAGGACATATCTGAGGGCTCACAGCTATGCAGCTGGTGGCTAAGTTTGGTTCTTCTCTTGGTCTTATCTATTGGAACACTTGTAATTAACCAGTCCATGTTTGCTGCCTGACTTCCTCGAAGCATCATGATTAGATTGAAAGTGACTGGCTTAAGTGTGCACAGAAAAAACACAAGGTCTTAAATGACCTTGCCAAAAAAAGTCACAATAATTGTGAAAGTCATGTTATTATGGTGGGAGGCTCACGGGTCGACTCCCTTTGAAGGGAGAGGGATGTTCTGAGCAGTAAAGTGTATAAGTTCATTGTCTTGTTGTCATGACAAAATGTCTGAGAAAACATCCTAAGGAAAGAAGGATTTATTAATATTTATATAATGCTTTTATTAATTCTTTGAGACTTAGGTGTTTCTCAACATTTAGGAGGAAGAGGCCTAGTCATAGCACATCATTAGTGAGAAAGATTATTAGGCAAAATCTTTTGATGAATCATTTTGAAATAAAGTAATAGTCTTCAAATTCAGCTGTAACGAGCAGTTAAATCCCTTATGAACAAAATGTTTGCCTTGTATCACTAAATATGAATTTTAAGTCTTATTTGATTTTCTTTTTTTTTGTATAGAAGTCATATGATTATTATCTTTCTTTGCTTCATCAATGCTGATGTTTTTTCTTAGTAAAATGCATTTAAGAATATAAGAAGGGACTGGAGAGCTGGCTCAGTGGTTAAGACTGCTTTCTGCACTTGCGGACAACCTGGATTTGGTTTCCAGCACCTACACAGGGGCTCACAACCACCTGAAACTCTAGTACCAGGGGATCAGATGCTCTCTGTTGGACTCTTCAGTCACCAGCCATGCTTATGTTACATACACACACACACACATATATATATATATATAGACACTCACATGTACACATAACATGAAAATAAATAAATCTTTAAAAATTAAAAAAGAGCACTAAGGAAAAGTGCAGCAGCAAAATAACATTTTAAAGTTTACACGTATTAGAAAAATATTTTTCATGCATATAAATTCTGGAGAATACATGTATTCTACAGTTATCACAATGCATAAATGGATTCATAAATCATATTATTTAACGTAAATTAAAAGTTAGAAAGATAAACCTAACTGACTCTGAGATGATCAGCACACCTTTGACCTATATCTACTTTGTATTAGAGCAATCTTCCACTGAACAACATAGTCTGTTTTTCTCTGCAGATTTGGGAAAGTTCAGTAAGTTCTCAGCACTGTCTTCTCAAAAGGAGGTACAGATGGTCTAGGAGCAGCTATTATATGTAGCCATCTATCTTCTAAGAAGCTGATGTAAGAAGGAGGAAAGACCTAGTTACATTTTGTTTCCAGAGTCATCAGTAGCCATAACTTCCCAGTGACACCACCATATGTCACTCCCTTTTGGCTTTGAAGTCAATGGATACCAGGAGAATATCCAGACAATGATAAAGGAAGATTACAGGCATCGAGCCCTTCTTGGACCATTTGGGAGTCATGAAAGGGGATATTCCCCTGGCTGTTTCACCTCCAGACTTACTGTATCTTTTCCTTACTAAATTCATTATCTTTTGTTTTGGCCATTTTCAAACCTATCTAGAAGTAAAAGATGTAATTAGGTGTATTATGAGGTAAATAAAAAGTTACATATATCTTGTTTTTAAAGTATATTTGTGCAAACTTTTATTGATAACAGTTAAATACAAATTAAATTTTAGACTATTATAAGCATAGATAGTATTTTTTTTTCAGTTGTCAAAATTACTTGGACAGACACTAAGAAATCCTTTCAGAAAACATTGATTAGATAACTTTTCAATGAATTTTTTACAGTATAAAAATATCAGAATTCTCAGGTTAATGTTAAAAGACATTTATTCCCTGAGAAATATTTTGAATAGTCATTTTAATTTTCATATTTTATTTCTAATTATTATGAAATCACAGTAGGTATTAAAAATTTAGCAGAAATATAAATATATCTTCCCATAGAAAAATTTTGGCTCATAGCTTACTGCACTTAATGCGCTTCTTAGAGCCTGAAAATTTACATATTTTAGCAATATTATTTTTGCCATATTAAATTGAACCTTATGTATAAGTTACTTTTGAATATATGTGCATGAACTATGCATTATCTCCTTGAGTAATTATATTTTTCTTCACCTTCTTCAATTTCAAATTGCATACATCATATTTCAATTAAATGCTTTACTATAAGGTTAATCAGAGTTGAAAGTTTTCTGAAACAATAAATTTATTGCAATAGACAAATAAGGATTCATAGAGTGCCCTCTGCTGCATAAAGTTAGATTTGCAATGTCTGTAAGGCACAAAGCACAACTTTTTGATTAATGGGGTCTTCCTTACTAAACATAGTTGAGTACTCTGCCATTTAGTAAACTTTTATGTATTATGTGTCTCCCAACCCCAATTCCAGGTTGTAATGTTTTATATTAAAACAATGTCATTTTTAAGAGAGTGGTACATCAGTTATTTTATCTATGATGTATATATAAAAAGAAAAAATGCTACTGTATTTAAAGAGCTCCTAATACACTTTAAAGAAGTAATAAGAAGAAAAGAAATAATATGTTTTTAATTTCATTTGGTAAAATCATACTATTTTCATTTCATGGGCCAATTTCAGATATATATTCTGTCTCAGTATAAACCAGATGCACTCATGTTTCCAGATTATAGTCAGACTTAACTACAATTTAAAGCTTAAGATGCATTTTGAAATGATATTCTTGAAATAGTTATAGACTCTGAGAGGTTACTTACATCTATTGCATTTTTAGGGTTAATATTTATTTTTCAGGAATCATAAAATATTTTTATAATAAGAAATTATTTTGTGAGCTAGAGAGATGGCTCAGAGGTTAAAAGCAATGGCTGATCCTGGAGAGGACCCAGTTTCTGTTCCCAGCACCCACATGGCAGCTAACAACTGTCTGTAACTCCAGTTCCAGGAGATCTGACATCCTATTCTGACCTCCTCAGTCATCATATGACACAGGTGCACTTACATACACTTATGCACATTAAACAAGCAAACAAATATTTTTTTTAAAAAACAATTATTTTGCTCTGAAAAGTTTGGATTACTTAAAAATTAAATTGTCATTTGATTTAGTAAGGCATAATTTCAAAGTGTGACATTCTAATTTTTAGTGTGTATAATTCTAAACTTAAAGTCTGTAGAATTAAAAAATTCAGATTTCCACAAGAATTTTTTCTGCCATGATATCTGTAAATAAAATAATTCTCAAAAGTAGTCTTGGGACAGAATTTATCATTGCTTCTCTAAACAATTATAGATTAATTATTCCTTTGCTTACTTTATTCATTTAACATTTCACTTGTTCTTTTAAGTTTTGTAGTGACAGGCAAAATTTTACAAAGTTCTGCTCATGTGAATTTAACAATTAAAAATGTTAAAATGATGGTTCTTAAATCGGATGTGTTAACTATGGTGCAGAAAGTATTATAATTTTTAGATGTTTCACTTTAAACACACAAGTTCTAGTTAGTATCCCATAGTTTCCACATATTTGACTATGCAATCCCATCTCAAATTTAAAACATACACATATATCTCAGCTATGCAATATTTCACTGTGCCATAGTTTGTGGCATATTTTCTAATGTAACACAAAATATTAATATTTTTTGCTAATTATTTCTGTACTTTGCTCTTCTTGGCACTTACAGAGGAAAGCACTTAAGGAGGAAAACACACACACACACACACACACACACACACACACACACAGAGTAAGCTTATCCACCAGAAATTTAGGCTAAAATGGTTATTTTCGAAAAATAAATACGTCATAGATGTTATAAGACTTACATTTCAATAGTGAAACTTTTTGTATTTTTGTTTTGCTTAATACATTTCTTCTCCTGTTAAGAGTGAGTTCCAAATCAGAGTCCTAAGAGTGGTGACATCTTTTTCTTTCCCTTCCTCTTCTCTGCTCACCCCTCCTGACTCTGTCTTTGTCTTAATTGAAATGTTTTGCAGTTAAGCTATGCTCTAATTCTTTTACAGCTTTTCCATTTTATGGTGTTATTCATGAAAATATAGTTAAATGACTCTTTTCAGGAACCCTTATACATTTTATTGGATTAAACTAAAATATTTAGAGTCTAACATTGTTTCAAAGTATTTTCAAAGTGTTGCTATGAAGTCATTTTTTTTTGTAAACATGAAAATAAAATTCAGTTTTGATATTGTTTTTTCTAGTTCTGTGAAACATTTTAGACTATTTCTAGGGACATTTAATGTCTCAAAATAGGTTCCTGTTTTTATTGATTATAAATACAGTAAGGTTCTACTTAACAACCTCAAATATATTTGTTTGATATAATAATCACAATCTAGTTCATTAGAACCCAGACGTGATTGTTTTCTTTTTTTCTTTTTTGTCAGTTTCTGCTTCTATATCATCTTCTGATATCATTTAGTAAAATCTAGAGCTGAGGAATAAGGGAACAGATTCTGTTGATAGAAGTGAAGGGTAATGAATGGCTATTTTTGAAAAGATAATCAAATCTACCATGTAGAGTAGGGCATACCAATGACAAGTGTAAATTAAACAATTATTTCCAATGACTCATTTTTTTTCATTGTAATCAACAAAAAAATGTCAGTTGTAAATGTCAAGGGCTCAGATTTTAATCCTACCTTTACAAATTGAGAAGTGATTTAAATTATAGTTATTTAAGGAGTAAGGCTTTCAGTAAAATTGCTTTACTAGTAAAACATTTCACATACTTAAAAAGATTCATATCTCTAATAAATTATTGATATTTTTATACATTTAATTATGTGTCTATGTATGTGTTTATATGTAGGTCTGTGCACATGTGAGTGCAGGTGCCCAAGAGGTCCAGAAAAGATTCTTTGGAGCTGGAGTAATAACTGATTGTGAGCCCTTCATGTGGGTGCTGGGAGCAGACCTTGGTCCTTGCAAGAGCAGTATACACTCAAATACTGAGCCATCTCTCTAACCTCAAGATTGATTTCTCTTTTGAGTATGTAACACTGCCTGGCCTCACCTTGTAGTCCCACTGTCTCAGCCTTTGAGTATTTGGATTATAGGCAAATGCCACCATGCTGATTTAAATATGGATTTTTAACATGAAATATGAAAGACTCCTTGGCATTCTGAGTGAACTAGGAGGATTCTTCATTCATAGGCAGCCACAATATGCAGTTTAAAAAGCATGTTAAAAGTATATATGGCCCATGCTTTTAATTCCAGCATTTAGGAGGAGGAGGCAGGAGGCTCTTTGTGCGATCAAAGTTAGGCTGGTCTACATAAAGAATTCCAGGCCAGCTGTGGCTACAGGGAGATTTTGTCTCAATAAATAAATGAATAAATAAATAAATAAATAAATTTTTAAAAGCCGAAAAAAGTATTTAAATATTCTATGTGTAGAAATAATATGACTGAGAAGAGATGAGAGAGAAATACTTGCAATATGCATGAAAAGAAGGCAGAAAGCTCGCAGCAATTTCAAGTTCAGTGTATTGAAGGTACTCTACTGCTAACAGAATACCTAAGTCAAGTTTTATCCATTATTTGTAATTTTGAATAGTTGGAAAACATTTTCTTATAACAAGTTCAAGAAATTATGAAAATAGGAAACAATCTTTGATGGATGCTTACAGTTATTTAAAAGTTCTCTCTATTTTGTTTTAATTCTTAAATTATTTAGAATGCGTGCAGCTTTGGAAAAAGAAATAGAACAACTGGAGTCAGCTTTGTCTCTATGGAAATGGAAGTACGAGGAGCTGGAAAGATCAAAGGTACCAAACATGAAAGCGTACTGGGGTAAGGCGCGCGGTAAAGCAGGGGAGCCCAGGCTTTCTCTCTGGAAAACAGCGTTAGGGAAACAAGGCTGAGGTCGGACAGGTGAGAGAAAATGTGGAGTAAACTGGAGTTTGTTTAAAAGAGGAATTTATTAAATCACTTAGAAACGGTGAACTTAACTGACTTAGGGACAGAAGAAATCCTGTTCTGACACTTTTTTCCTGACTTTACTTCCTCTCTGCTCTTCCTCTCTTCCAGATATTTGAGCCGGGGTCTTATTCATTCAATAACTGAGTCTGAACAGAAATTCATGACAATCCTCCTGTTTCAGAGAGAATTCTCCTGCCATTTGCTAAAATTATACACATCAACCATTATGCCCAGCTATCTCTTTCTTTTCTTTTAAAAATTCTATTGTACATATTGAAGTGTAAAGCCGATGCTTTGGGAGGCCTATAGATAATGAAATATTTTATGATAAACTACGTGGCACAATGAGCCATTCTGGGCACCCAGGAAGGCACTGCTGTATGTAGTTCCTTATTTCCTACTCTTCATGTCCATGCAAAATGAAAACTCTCACCTCAAAGGGAATCAGAGATAGTTTATTCTGGGGCCAAATATGAGTGACCATGGCCCAGGAACACAGATTTATGTTACCCCAAATTCCATGTTCCAGGGTGGTAACAGTTACATTATTTTTTTGTAGTAACAGAACAAAATCATAAATCAGGACACTTCAAATACATTGGTGGATACATTCCATAGGCAGGTCATAGCAAACCTGGGTGGGGGGAAATCTACTGTAGGTCTTAGATGCTATCTGATGAGATTCTTAGCTTTTTAATTGGTGAGACCTGGTGGTCTGCTTAGTTAATACATTTTATTAGTCACAAGAATGTTAATTCAGAAACAGAGGTAGGCAAGGTGTGGTTATTTAAGGGGGCTAAAGATGTCCCCAGATAATTTGTGACTAGGCGCTGGATCTGCAACATTCCAAACTCTCCACAGTCATCGAAATGTTAATCAGTTGGTCAGCCTTGCAAGGATTTCAGTTCTTTCTGGGAACTTTCACACTCTGTTATAAACAGTTCTTATATTCTTTTATGAAACGGTTTGAAAATAGCACTTTATCTCAAGTGCATTCAGTTGTTCAGGAAAGTACTCGCCTTTATACTATGCTTTCATTACTATCAATAAACTTCTGTCATTGAGCTCATTATCATCTATTAATTTTTATTGTGGGCTTTCATAATTATGCCAACATTACAACTTCTCTGATCAAAATAAAATAAAAACATGACTCTTAAAATACGCTTTTAAGAGTGGGAACCCGGAGGACAGCCATTCCCCAGTTGTCTCTCAGAACTGTGCCAGTAAATCTTTCTTGTCTCCTCAGCCTGTGCTGATTCTGTGTTGTCTGTATTCTCACCTTATGTTTATTAAACATGACTGTAGAACCCTTTTCTTCTACTCTGTGCCCTGGTCAAACCACATTCAAAATTTATTCAAAATGGTTTCTCTAGATTCATGGGGGAAATACAAGTTCAAGTTCACCCCTGCCCTTGATCCTCATAGACCATCTGGCCTTTTCATCCCTAGTTCATATTCATCCAAGGTTACTCATCCTTCCCAACTTCCACTGTGTCCAGCGGGTGGTTTTGCTGCTTGCAACCTTTTATTATGTTAATTATCAAGCATAACCAAATTCATTTGTTATCTTTTCGGATGGAGTACCAAACTGAGGTTGCCAGAAAAATGCCTGGGGCGTCAGACCCAAGAGCACATGGTTTTGCTGGGGTTAATTAAAAATCATTATTCTATATTATGTCCATTAATAACAGTCATAACTACAATTTTTTCTGTCATATGTAAGTATGTGAATGAAGCAAGAGATCATTGTGGTAAGTGAAATAAATCAGACCAGAAACATAAGGACCTCACGATCTCATCATAGATGAAATTAAAACATAAATGATCTCATAGAAATCTCATAGAAATTGAAAATAGAACAGTGATTGCTGGAGTATAGTAAGGAGGGGAAAGAACAAATAGGAGAAGATTATGGTCAGGTGCTATGCAGAGATGAGGGTGTGGTGCCCACTTTATGAAGCTAGAAGCAAGTGTTGGCAAAGCTTTGAGACAGAACCATTCTTCCATTTAACTTGAGAAAAAACCCACATGCACGTATTATCTTACACCACTAGTGTGCAGTGCAGACCGGGTAATGACACTTTAGGTTACTAAGCCTATTCACTCCAGTAATTTAGTATTTATGTAACAATTGATTTGAGGAAAAGACACGGCTTTGAGCTGATTTACTAAACAATATGCATATTTTAAAATAGGCAACACTTTTTGTCAAAGTATGACTTTTTGGTGACAGAATTAGAAAATATTATAAATTGTTTTAAAAAGATATATAGACGAAACAATAAAATATATATTTTAGTATTTCATAATGTAAGTTGGTTTTATGTTTGATGACCATAAATAATTATAATTGCATATGTAGGTATAATATATGAAACGTGTGATGTTTCTATTAATTGAAATAGCTTGCCTCTTTAAATATTATAAAAGAATGTATCTAAACTATATTAAATATGAAGAAGTGTTTTGCAAGTATTGTGTTTTATTGGCTGAAATAACTTGGTTTTTAAAATATATATATATATACACAATTCTAAATTTTATTAAATGTAATGAAATGTTTTAAAATATTTTTATGACTATTCCTATTTTATGTATATTAGTATTTTCCCTGCATGTATGCTTTACTCATGAGGCTTGAATAGCACAATGGATCATCTGGAACTGGAGTTATGGACAGTTGTTAACCACCATGTGGGTTCTGGGAACTGAATCCAAGTCCTCTACTAAAACAGCCAGTGTTCTTGACCCCTGAGCCATCTATCCAGTACTACGAAATTATTGTTGTTGTTGTTTGTTTGAGACAGGCTCTCTCTATATCCCCAGCTAGCCTGTAATTCACTATGTGGACCAGGCTGGCCCTAATTTCATATAAATCCACTTGCCTCTGGCTCTGGAGTGCTGGGGTTAAAGGTGTCTCCCACCATGTCTAGTCCCCAATGAAATGTTCAAAAATTAAAATATGAACTAATAATATTTTGGTACAAATATTTATTTATGTATCTATTCTTTTTTATAATGCACTATGATGGATTTTCAATGCTATCTTTAGAAACATATTGCAGAGTAAGTATCAGCATGAAATATTCGCAGTGCAAATAACAACGGTGGACACACAAAAGGAAACCTGTTGATTGATGCACCACCTGAATCTTCATACAAGTTACACTTTCTTAGTACTCTTCTCCTGAAAATTCGTGATAATGTCTTTTACATTTCCTGTAGATCTTCACATATATATATGTGTGTGAATATAAGCATAATACTTTTGTGGATGCCTAAAATTTTTAAAAGCAAATACAACCCTAACTAAAATTATCTGATGAAAAGATTAGCAATTGCTAAAGAGCTGGAAACAGATGTACTTTAGAGATCTAGATTTTTAAAATGTATTTAAAAGTCTGGTGCACATCACAGAGAAATCATTCTTGAATCACTGACATTTAGAGAACAGAAATGGTAAGGATTTAATTGAAAATTTAAAGTATTTAAAATTCAAGATGACAATGGGTAGTAGAGGTCATTGTATTCAAAATGCAGGTCCTGTGTTGACCTTCTCTTGCTCAGGTTTTTCCTTTGCAACTCTGTACATATTGACCTAGAATTAGATTATTCATTTCAAGTTGCCAGAATGATCATTTCCATGAAATCACATACTCTAGAAGACGAGACATTTAATACAAGTAACATTGATCTCAAATATCTATCCCTACTTCATTTTCAAACAATCAATGACTGATTCTTTCCATAATGTGAGTGATCTCTTTTGCTATATGTGAAAATACTATTCACATAAAAATGTTTGCTTAAAACTGAAAAGAATTAGTGTTTCTTAAGAATTCTGTTCCTTTACCTGATACTTTCTTCTGGACTTTATAGGGAATCTTTTAAAATTGATTTTTGAGACTTTCATACAATGTATTTTGATCATATTCAAAACTCCTCCCCTTTCTGCATCCCTACCACATTACCGCCTGCCTGATTTCATGTTGTCTATTATTATTATTTTTATTATTACTCCTATCAAGTCTAATCTGGCTCCCAAATGCCCTTCAGTGTGTGTCTGTTCCCTGGAGTCTGGTCAGCGTACCCAGTATTACACTCTTAAAAAAATCTGATTCTCAGGGATGGAGAGATGGCTCAATTGTTAAAAGCAGTGGTTGCTCTTACGAAAGACCCAGCACCCTCATGGCAGCTAACAACCATCCATAGCTCCAGTTCCAGGGGAATCTGACATCCTCTTCTGATCTACTCGGGCATTGCATGACAAAGTTGCACCTATGTACATGCAGGGTATATATTCATACACATAAAATAGTTTTTTAAAAAGCAATCTGATTCTCCTTCTTCCTGCAGCTGCCAGTTGTCAATAATAATCTTAGTGGGAGTTGCTGTTTCTTGCCCACCTCCTAACCTCCATTCTGGGATTTTGTCTGACTTGAGCTTTTGGTACATCTCGTGTATTCTATCACAGTTGCTGTAAGTTCATATGAATAACTGCCCTGCTGCCTAGAAAACACTGTTTCCTTGCAGTCACACACCATGTCTGGCTCTTACAATCTTTCTGCCCCCTTTTCCACAATGTTCCCTGAGTCTTATGGGGAATAGGGTGTGGTATAGGGGTCCCATGCAGGGCTGAGCACTTTGCAGTTCTCTGCATGTAGACCAGTTACGGGTCTCTGTGTTAGTTGCTATCTGCTGTATGAAGAAGCTTCTCTGGTGAAAGCTGAGAGATCCATTAATTTACGGATATAACAATAAGTCATTAGGAGTCAGTTTAATATTGTGTCCACTTCGGAGGATAATAGGAGCAGTTTCTCTCATAAGGCCTGTGACCTGTTTAGGTGCAGGTCCTTGACCTTGATAACAGTGCAAGGTACAGGCTCCATCTTGTTAAGAGTACCTTAAATACAATCATAAGGTGGTTGATTACTCACATAACATTCATGCTACAATTGCAGAGAGGTTGTGGGAATTTCTAGTGGGCAAACCTGTTGCTATTATAGCTCACAGAGTTCACAGTTAGATAAGAAAGGTTGCTGAGTACCTTTTGCTTCCAATAGCACGTACAGCACCTTCTAGCATTTTGAAAACTAGCCAATAGAGATAAGCTTTGAAGTCAGGAACAGTTTAATTTCTCTGTGTTTTTTCTACAATTCATTTATACAGTGCCTTCTGTAATAGGGTCTTACTTTCAAGTTTTGATGGGCAACCAAGAGCAATGACAATGGCCAGAATTGTTTGGGAGTCTATGGGATCCCCTGGTCAAGAGCTTCAAAAGAGTGAGCCAATTCCTGGCATATTCATGATAATAAAATCATGCCTAACAGTTTACAATTCAATCTTATAAATATTTATGAATAAATATAGAAACAGGCATTTGGGGACCCCTTTATGGTACTTATAGCTTGTATTAAAAGTCTCACTTTTCAAACACATGAAAAGAATGTTCTGAATACCCAAAATAAATTATTAGAACTAGTAGGAATATGAAACTAAATTTTATCCCTGTATGTCATCTTTTAGGAGGAAATGTCATCTAGATGTTCTATGTATAGCAAGAGAAAGACTTCAAAGATACTTTTTAGACACAGGTTCATGGTAAAATATCTGCACAGTTCTGAGGATAATGCTAGTTTTTAAATGTATCTTTGCTAATCTTGTGGCTTAAAGAAATTATTCCATAGAAGGAACTGAAGACATTAATGCATTTTTTCTACTAACCCTCCACTCTGTATCTCTATCACTCTTTCCATCCATGCTGCTTCTCCTGTCATAATTTCTTATGCTGCCTCTCCCTCGAACCTCTCTTTAACCACCACCATTAACCTATTTTAACTCATTTTCCACCTACCAACCAGGGTGATATTTCTAAAACCTTAAATTAGATCATATTACTTCATTGCCTGAAGCACTTCAATTACTTCCTTTGTGCCTAGAGTAATAGCTACCTTCCAAGTAATTTAAAAGCTCCAGGAAATCCAAATCCACTCAGTTAACCAATCGATGTTGACAGTTGATGGATGCTCAATAATCACACCACTCATTTCTACGCCAACTGCTCCAACAAGCGGTAACAAAAATTCAGTAAATAGTGCCCAGTGGGCAATTATTTTTCATTCATGTATGATATCCACTTGTGTTGGGGGGGCAGATTTCTCCCTCTTTTCAGTGACTCTTTTGTTCCCTGAATCCTCAGTGTACCCTTAGATGGACATTTACCCAGGGTAGAAAAAGTAAAAAGAGAAAGAAAGCGCATGCAAAACTAATTTTTATGCGTAATGGTACTATACATTATTTTCTGCTTTAGAACTCACACAAGAGCTCACTGGCTTAGCAATGCTGAATTTTAAGATGCTTAGAAATAAGATCAAGTGGTATGCCCTCTCCCTAAGTATTTGGTATGCATTTCAACTGATTTTTGATGTGTGAATCAACACAATTCCCTAATATAGTAATGATTAGAAAATGATACCTTATTAAAAATACAATAACTAAAATATTGTTTGTATTATCTTGGGCTATTGTTGATAGATACATTATAAAGACTTCACTCATATTTAAGAAAAAGTAAGCTTTCTAATTCTGAACTCTCATGCCAAGGTCTCATCACCACTGCTAAGTTATGAATGACTAAATCTTTTTTCCAGAGAACCTAATCACTCCACATTGTCTGTTCCTGAGAAAGATTGAAAAAGCTGGAGATATGACTCAGTTGGTAAAGTGGCATAGCAGAAGTATCAGAACCCGAGTTCTGATCCTCATGACCCCACATAAAAGCCAGGCACAATGAACCCCTGTAATCCCAACATTGGGGCAGGCTGGGAGTCAAGACAGTTTGGTACTTAAAGCACATGGCCAACCACCAGCTTAACTGAATCATTGACCTCTGGGTTCAGGGACAGACACTGTCTCCGAAGTACAGATGGAGAAGATCCAGGAAAAAACACAATGGCCAACTCCAGTTTCCATATGCATGTTCACCTGCCCACACTTGTGCATTTATACACACATATAAAACAGAAAAAGAAAGAGAGAAGAAGAGAGGAGAGAGAGACATAAAGACACAGAGAGAGATTGCAGCATCCATGGTTCTTATAGATACTCTTTCTCAAAGAAGTAGGATGAGAGGGGAAGGAGGAGTAGAGCTGTATGTTTCCAATTTCCTCTTTTAAAATCATGAGATAATTCCCTATTCCATCTGGTTGGACGCATCAATAGAGATGGAGGCAGGAAAGCAGTTAGACAGTGATGTCTGGAAGGCCTTTCCCAAAGCCCCATAAAATTAACACCTGCGAAACAAACAGCTGATGAAGAGCAAGGTTTAAAAAGCTTCCATCCCAAGCCTACTGAATCCAGACACTGGTGTGCGTAGCAGAAGCACTGCAGATCGCTGAGGTGACCTATGTCTCAATCTAACACTGAAACACAGGTCCCTGTTTGAAGATCTAAGATGCTAATTAGACATGTGTTGCATCAAGTTGTATGTAGACGTACATGAAATAGAGCAAGTGGGAGAAAGCCCATGGTAGGCAAACGACGCCCAGAGCACATGCTGAGTGGTACTAAAGCCTCTTCTGTTCTTAGTGCAGCAGGTCTTCTGAGTTACTGAACTCTATTTTGGCTCTAACTAACTTCTTCCCTTACACATGTCCCTATTCTTGATAAACCATCCCTGTTTCTGCTGCAGCTGTGTGGCTTTACTCAATTCTTTACAAAGTGATTGAAGAATCTGAAGTCCGTCTTGAAAGGCCCATCACACAGCTCTTTCCCTTCTTACCAGACCACATACTGTGCCACTCACCTTGATTAACATATCACTTAGAGTAGAATCGTTTCTGAACAAGGAATATTTCCTTCCCCATTTCTCCTCAAAGTAACATGTGAAAGTTTTAAGACTTTCACGAAATGTGTGGTAGTATGTGTTTGCTTACTGTGGAGCTTTCCCACTGAACTGTCATCTTTGTTCATTTCACTATACCTAGTGGTGAACAAGCATGCTTAATAATTCATGGTGAATATTATAGAAATGAAGCTCTCCTCTAACACTTCTCTTACTAGCTGGAAGTGCTTTTATTTTCGTGGTGACTTTACTTATGATGTGAGCAGAGCAGTTGAACGCATAGACTTTCCCTTTATTAGCCTGATGATCCCACTGCTCTTTCCTTGTAAAGTTCAGATTCTCCAGCACAGTGGAATGAGCCTTCATCCCTGAAGTCTTATCCATCATGGAAATAGGTTCAGCTTGATCTTTGTGTGACATAAATGAGTGTATCAGAACAGGAGCAAGGTAGATAAAACATCATATTAGAATTTTATAAATGTAGAAGAAAAATGAAGCATATGGGACCCACTTTGGTAATATAAGTACCTTCAAGGCCTTTTAAAACAAATGTAATTAAGAATAATATAAGCACTAAATTACATAAGTCAGATTTAATTAAACTACTTAAAGGATAATTTATAGGCATTGCCAAGATAATTCTCAGCACGTGGAGATCATTTAACTCTCAGACTACTGTGAGAACCTTGAAAGATATTTAGACCCTTTATTAGCCATCTTACCTGTAAAAATATAAGAAGATAAGGAAAAAAATAAAATCAGATGTTTTATCGTTTACCATTTAAGTGACATTAATCTAAAATTTAAATATGCAATAGAAAGAAATTAGCGACTGTTGAATCTGTATAAATTAGTAGTATTAGCATAATGATAATATTAGGTTAATTAAAATAATGAACATAGGGGCTGGAGAAAGGACAACATGATTAAGAAGGCATGCTAGTCTCATAGAGGACCCAAGTTTGGTTCCTAGCACCCATATATAGAACCACAGAACCAGCTGTACCTCCAGCTCTGATACCTTCTTCTGGACACCTTGGGCATCTGCCCCCCCCCAACTCCTCCCCACCACAATACACACATTATTCACATAATTAGAAAGAAGAAATGATCTGGAGAGATTTCTCAGCAGTTGCTGTTCTTCCAGGAGACCAAAATTTAGCTACCCAGAACAGACACTGGGTGGCTCACTGCCTCTAACTGCAGCTCCACTATGTACCTATGGCACCTTCTGGCCTGCACAGACAGCCACACACATGTGGCATACATACATACACATTTCAGAAAATAATACTTTAAAAAACCATAAAAACATTTGAAAAGAACAAAATGTACACTTAGTTATATAGGATTTAGACCGATCAGTTCCATTAGTAAGATCTCAGTGTGGGAACCAAATAGCTTGTGAAATATCTCCATTGTGTATCCTTTTATGAGAGTTTTCCTAGTTGTCAGTTTCTCATGATTCCAGATTTATTTTTATATTTCTTTTTTTAATAAAAAATATCTATATAAGGTCAAACTTTAGTAAACACCATTATTCTTTTCCATTAGGAAAGCTAATTGTCATGTTGAAAGGAGACTATAGTAGACAATCTACTTTTTTTTCTTTTTCCTAAAAGTGTGATCACCGACCCATTCTATATATTGACACAAAAATTATTAGAAGTTGTCTATTTTTATATATATCATATATAATTTCAACTTCATGACTAAACCCTCTCATTTATTTAATTTTTTGAAATATATAATTCAAGATTGAGGAATCTACTGTTTTAAGTGCATATTTTGCTGTGGTTTGGAAAAGTCGTGTGTACTTAGTAAGACAAATTTCCTATGTGGTGAATATAATTGAAAAATGGGTACTGCACCTTTCCTTTGTTTGAATGGCTAAACCAAAAATAATATAAGTTATGGCACACTCATGTATTTCTACTCAGCCTACATGGTATTAGTTTAAAAAGATTTTTTTTGATTTATTTGTTTTTATTTTATGTAAATGAGTATTATGTCTGCATATATGTAAGCATATATGTGACATGCAATCTGTGAAGCCATCTCTTCAGTTCCTTTTTTTTTTCCTTTGAGACAGTTTCTCCTGTAGCTCTGGCTAGCCTGGAACTCACTATGTAGATGAGGCTGGATTCAATCTTATAGAGATCTACTTGCCTTTTTAATAAAAATTAACATTAGTATTTCATACATATATTTATTCCATGAAGAATAATAATTCCTTTCAAAAGATAGGCTTACAAGTTAATTAAAAGCCATAGTTTTGCAAAAGACAAATGTTATCTAAAATAAAAAGCAATTTCCACATCGATGTTTCACTTGTGAAACCTGAAATTGTTATATTTCTACTGAAGTAACACAGAACAGCACAGAAGTCCACCAAGTAGAAACAAGTAGAGAAACCTTAGTTAATTAGGGTAAGAGGGTGAAAATAAATCAAATAACCCTCATGGAAACAAAACACCAGAAGTGGGCATGGAGATGTAGACATCCATGTTTGCATCAGATATGTGTTCTGCAGCATTCGAATTGCCAGATCACTTCAGTACTCCAGTCAATAGATTCCCTGAGACACAGGCCCTCTGCTCTGGTTTGGGGCCACTGTTTACTTACTTATTATACCCTAGTGAGCTCAGTTATTGATTCAAACGTTTTAATAGGTCATTGGTCATCCACTATAGAGCAGTATTTGAATGTGACTCAGTCAGGATTATATCCTGGCAGACAAGTCTAACCATACTGGGATGGTTAGTCTAACCTATAAAGAGAGAGAATTCAGTTCCACAGCTCTTAAGAGATGAGGCTGTGGATTAGCTGAAGACTCAGCACCACCAGCAAACATCACCCAATGTGTAGTGAATTTTAACCATAATAAGTAACATTATTGAGAATTATAGACTCACAGGCAGACTGCTTTTTCAACAAGAATTTCTTTCCAGGGATCACACAGGATGTTGGAAGACATATAACCAATGTCCTTCAACAAAAGGATACTTTGAAATACATTTTACAGTTTACATTGTCTCTTGAGGCAGTTTGTTTTGTAATGTAATACTGAAGCTAGGTCAAAGACAAAAGAAGATATAATCCTATACTTAAAACATTTTCTAACATAACCAAAATGAGGTACTGTTGGAGTTTGTGTCTGGGTTTTAACAAGGATAACCTGAATATTATAAAAATATTTTAATGCAGGTGTGATGGATTAGCAGAATTCTTTAGACTCACCTGTAAAATATTTTTAAAATGACTGAAGATTGAGGATCTAGCTCAGATGGTAGAATTCTTGCTTAGCATGACTGAAGCCCTGTTTTTTTTATCCTCTGTACCACATAAAACTAGGCAATGAGGTGCATGCCTGTAGTCTCAACACTCCAAAGAGGTAAGAAAATCAGAAATTCAAAATCATTCTCAAATATATAGAGTTTGAGATTACTAATCATACACATACACCTATATCTTCATACAGATATGAAGCTATATATGTAGATATATAGATGTATAGATACTGATGAATCTGCAACTCTACATCCTGCTATGAATATTTTTATCTACCGGAATACTGGTACTGCTTAGATAACTAAAGTTTAAAAAATTTGTAATTACAACATGCATCTTAAATTAATATCTTCTACTTTAAACTATCAGGTTACAAAACTGGATGAGACTATGGACATTCCAAAGACTAGCCAGGCTGGATAATTTTACACATCAACTGGAATGGACTACAGTTTTTCTCATGTACTTGTTAAATATGAATATATTTTTGATGATGCTAACATTTCAGCCCACACTGAGTGCAATTCTGCTCCCCACTATGAGGAAATCCCTGCTTCTCCCATGAGTAACAAGGAATTCCTTCCACCCGACTACCTTCCAGCTAGGATAGTGATGTTTCCTGCTTTCCCTAGGTCTCTAGACTGGTGACTGCAGGTCTTAGGATTTGGTCTGTTGGTCTATGTACTCAGTCACACTTGATCCCTGCCTCTGTCTCTCTCTCTCTCTTTCTCTCTCTGTCTCTGTCCCCCCTCCCACCGTGTGTGTGTGTCAGAATACTTATACATTCCTATACATACATCAATTGGTTCTGTTTTTTCTCTTTCCAGTTTTATGAGGGGTACCAAGAGTTGTCTGTGCTCGTAGTTACTAACTTACACTTTGAAATGAAATACATCCTTTAATGAGCTTATTTATTGTACTAGTATAAATGTGCTTGATAGTTATTTTTTATTTATTTTTGAATGAAACTACTTTGCTTCTACAGAAGATGGGTACATTTCATTTCTTCAGAGGTAGATTACAGTGAAGCTAAAGAAGTTTCTGTTTAGAGCCCATCTCTTGCATGAACTGGAGGGGGACTTGGGAGATATAAACATGGTCACATATTTTAGAGACCATTTCACAAAATAATTAAAATGCTCATATTTAAGTTTTTGCCTCATTCCACTCTAACTTTCCTCCACCCCCTGTTTCTTCTTTGGTACACATGAAGCAGCTGTGGAAATATTCAGGATCTTTTCAGTCAAAACTGAGTACAGAATACATATACTTGTTCACTAGAATATGTTTTTTATGCACCAATATGGAAGTCAATATGGATGATCTCCCAAAAGTAATTGATAATGCACCATAGATTGAAATGAAATTAGGTAAAACATAAATTTGAAGACACTCATGTTTATGAGGTACAAGCTGTAAAAGAACAAGTATGTCAAATCTAAATGGCAAATAGATTTATATATTAACATCATGAATGCATTCAATTTCATTCATAAAAAGCGACCAACTATTCTGGAAGAATTCCTAAGTTCTGTCTATAAAATAATGCAATTTCAAAATCACTCACATAACCAAGGTGACAGTTAAAGCTATAGGAAAAAGTATTATTATTACATATAGGCATAGTTAAGGCTTTTACTTTTTGAATTTATGAAATTTCTGTGACTTTTACAGATTTTTAAAATTCGTGGAATTTTGCCTTTTTCATTCTGAATAAATATTTACTTTCCTTTCCAAAATTTGTTTCCAAACTATAAAGCCTCAATTTATTTGTGGTCTTTTTCCTCTACCTTCCACGATTCCGCTAGGTGGCGCTCTGGATCATCAAGCAATTAACCAATGCTCATTGATAAGGACTCCACGCTTCTGATTTGTGCCAATGGTCTACTCAGTGTAGCCACCCCTGGGTAGAAATCACTTTTTCATGCTTGTGGGCTTCTCTGCCACCTCAGGGTCTGACTGTTAGAAATGAGCAGTACTTACAGATGGGCTCGGTCGGGGTGGGAGATGACTACAGCAGATCTAGGGAAGAAAAAGTGCTGAGGAGTGGATCTGCTTACTTTGGGTCTATTCACTATCACATTTCCCCCACTTCAGAGACTTTCTTTTTGCTGATTCTAGGTATCTGCATTGTTTACACAGAAAAGCACAAAATCCCAAAGAAGAAAAGTGATTTTATCAACTATTTGACTGTGGCAGAAATTCACACAGGCCAAACTCCTCCCTAGAACTTCCAGGAACACCATATGTTAGGGGCAGAGTTGTGGGTAGTATTAACAAAAGCCAAGCTACAAAATTAGTGAAAACTCTTGTAAGATGGGGTGTATTCAAGAGCAATTTACTTGTATGAAAAGCAAGCAGTATTATGGCAGCACATTTAAGATCATTTCAATATTGACAGTTTGAAAAATATGAACTGCACCCCTTGAAACCTCATTCTCAATGTTAAATTATAAAATACATGAACAAGTGACTGAGTTTTGCATGCTTACTAAGAGAGGTACCAAAGAAAGAAGAGGCCAAAGCTCACATCATGCTTCATATTGTTTGGTGAAGAATCCTCTAGGCAGGGTTGGGAATGTAGCTGGGTTGGTAGAGCGTGTTCCCAGCATACATCCCAGCACAGAGGTGGCCATGTGTTCAGTAACCAACACTTTATAAACTGCGTACTGTAGCCATAATCACAGCACTTGAGAGTTGGAGGCTGGAGGATCAGAGGTCAAAGTCATCTTCAGCTAGTTCCAGGCCTGCCTGTGCTAAATGAGAGACTGTCTCAAAATGAATGAATGGATATATAAATGAATGAATAAATATACTCTCCAAAGAGGAGTTCTTTGCCATTTCCAATTAAGTTAGAAGGCATGTGTGGTATAGTCTTCTTCACTAAAGCAGTCTTTGCTCTAAATATTCTAATAGATTTATTGAAATTTAATTTGAATTCCATACAATTCATTCACTTAACTTTTATAATCCAGTGTTTTTTAATATATGCAGGGTCTGCAACCCTCACTGTTGTCATTGTTAAAGTATTTTTGTCAGGCTAAAAGAGACTCAGTGTCTATCAGCAGTCATTTTCCAGTCTCATAGCCTTAGGTTGTGTATAACTAATGTTATGCTACAGAGTTGTCTGTTCTGGAACTACCAGATAATGGAACTGTGGGCTTTCAAATACAGTTCCTGCAGTCTGCTACACGAGCATCCTGCTGTGTTGAAAAGAAAAATGAATACAAATGTGATGGTCTTCTAAATGAAGCCATCATTTAGAAAACAAATATTAGGAAGCCTACTATTCTCTTTCTCATAATAATTACCAACAATCAGGTGGGTTAGATAGGTCTGATGCAGGGGATAACATTTAAAAATATTATTCTAACGTGGCAACTCTGGTGCTGATGAAAGTACAGATCTTAGTGTCATGTTTGTTAGGAACGGAAATGAGACAAAAGTAGTGAAACTGATTTCTAAAGCCGTGCTCAAAACAATATAGGACAGTCTCTTATTATAACCAAAGTTTAGACTATTTTTTAACTAAGTGAACTTAAATTATGTACTTGAATGTCAATAAAATACTTTCAAAAAATAAACATTTGGTCTTCTCAAGTTTTATACTATAGTAACTGTGTGTAGCTTCAGGAAAGCATTAAGAACTAAATAGCATTACCCTTATAAAAAGTCTTATAAATAAGCCCAAATTACAAATATTTCCACCACCAATAAAATCTGATGTGCTATAACGTCAGCCTTTTTTTCAGCTGAAAGAATACAGGCTCTGAATTAGGAGGGGAGAGTGTCTTTAGAAAACTGGCAAACTTTAAAGTGTATGAAAATTTTAAATCATTTAAAATATGTTGATGATGCTTCTACATGTTTCACACACACTTTTAGACTGATCTTCATCTCTGTTGCCATCTAAAGTGGCTATTTGAATTAAAATATTTAGAAGTCTTTTAAAGTATTACACTTACAGTTGGTTATTTAAGAGATTAATGAGCCCTAATCTCTTCTTTGCAAGTAGAAGATGAAAAGCTGTTCATTGAACTGAGAGAACTCTTTCCTTTGAACATAAAGAACAGAGAAGCTTCCTTCTGCATCCACAGGGGCTCTGTCTCATGTTCTAAGCATTGTTATTGAGAAATTAAACAGGGATTAGGCCGAAATGAGTCAATCATTATATATTAAATATAACTGTGTATCTTTTGTTCAGTAAATAATTTATTATTTCTTCTTTCTCTATTTTTAGAATGTACATATATTTATTTATATAAGCATGTATATGTATCTTTAAAATTTATATAAATATATACAAGTTTCCCTGCTTATAAAATAAATGTAGAATTTGTTTTTCCACAGATGCCCATTTTTGCTGACTGTCTTCTGGTCTATTTGTCCTACACTTACCCTGAAGGTTCTTTGTAATGTTCCTATGTGTTTATACATAAACCCATTTATAGGGCTAGGCATGGTAATTGAGGCAGAAGGAGCATGAGTTTGAGGTTATCACCTCATAAAATTAAAAATAAAGCTCAATCTCGCTCTCTCTCTCTCGCATGCTAACCATATTTGTATATAGTATTTTATAATTTTTACACTGGATCATATTATAAATGCTCCTGTGTAACTTTTACTACTTACTTAACACCTAATAGACAAAACGCTAATCAGCCAGGCTTGGTAGCCCATGTCTTTAATTCCAGCACTGAAGAGAAAGAAGCTGGTAAATAGCTATTAAACTGAGGCCAGCCTGGGCTACATTGTGAGTTCCAGGCCAGTTGAGACTACCAGACACCCTGTCTCAAGAAACAAACAATAATAGGAACAAAACCCAAACAACTCCTGCCTAAACCACTAAATCAACTCGTGTAGTGCAAATTCAAGTTTCCAAAGACTGCAGAATGCTCCAGTGTGATGGTTCTGCAGTTTAATTAGTTCCCTAATGATACACATTACCTTTTTTTCAGTCTTTGTCCTTCTGGAATGAAGCTGTGCTCCCCACTATCCTGCTAACACTGCACCAGTCTCTGTTCTTCTGAACTGGGCTATGGGGTCAAACTTGGCACCTACACTATTATCCATTGAAGCTTTGGTGTTTCTGTTATTTTCCATATCTCAGTATCTCAGTTCATGATCTGATTACCACTGTAATGCTAATCCAGTGCAGAAAATCTAACTTTGTAGGTTTCAGTGTAATTATATTGTGGTCCTCCTCCTCCTCCTCTTCTCTATAGTGTCTCAAGTCGGAAGCTCATATGGCCATAGCTTTGATGGTACCTAGTCTACTTTGTGTTACCTTTGAAGTTTGCTCTGGTGTGGCCTTTCTGTCAACCACTGAGCTGTTTGCCATATAGACCTGTGTATAACCGGAGCCCCACAGCTTGCACGCTTGCTGTCCATCATCTTTTGCTCACATATGTTTTCACAGATACATCTTTGCTGTGCTTGTCAATGTGGCTTTATCTCTGGCTTCTTTAAGTGTTTTTTCTTGATTTTGGTTTTAAGTAGTTTGCTTAATGTGTTTTAATATGGCCTTCATCTTGCATCTACATGGAGCTTGTTCACATTCTAGAATTTGCAAGTATGTTATTTATATTACATTTAGAAACTTTTGGTCATTACATTTTTTTCCAAATAGTTTCTACTTTTGCTCAGAAATTCTATTACCAGTGGATCAGGTTTCTTAAAGTTGCCATACTGTTTTTTTCATTGATAAATCTGAAACTTGACCATGAGTTCTTGAAAAATGCCTAGATATCAGAAAAGGAATTTTGATTAATGGATGTTTCAATCTTTATGAATCTTTCCTGAGGGTTTTTTTTTTTTTGTCATTTTCTTTGATCCGGCTGTCTAGGATTGCTGATGGGATCTCCTGGAAGTGATTGTGTATTTTTTCAAGGACAGCTGGGCACTGACTCCTTCAAGTGCTTATGTTGTAAGGAGATGGCTTCCAGGGCTTTGGGAAAGACTTTTCTGCTTTGTAAATCCAGCAAGAGACTGGTAAAAGATTTATATTTCAAAGGATAAGAGATAAATTTTACAAATATCAGTTGATTGAAAGTCATTGTTCAAAAAATAGTCAAGGTCCTACAATCACAAATAAACCTGTCAAAAGTTTCATATTGCTATAGGGAATGTGAAGGTTTCTTAGCCACTTCTACTTTCCCTGGCACCTTGTAGTAGTTTAAATAGACTGAATTTTCCCTTTAATGTGGGTCATATTTTCTTATTTGTTGTATGATATGTGATTTTTAGTGAGTTCCTCTTATTATGAATTTTATTTTATTGTGTAGTGAGTTTTTTATATATATAATTTTGTAATTATCCTCTAGCTTTGTTGTACTGTCTAATTTTATAACTTGGAGACATATCATTTGCATTTGGAAGTTTTTAAAGACTTTCTAAGTGGGACCAGAGTAGGGCTTAGCTAAGGTTATTTTCTCTAATGAGTTCTGATACATAACTCTTTGGAGTGCTTCAGTGGACTGTAAATTATGAATCTTTTTATTCTGGCTGTGGATCGTAGGGGTGATTGCTAAAGCACTTGCCTCGTGTGAGTCCTGAGACCTGGTTTCTTTCTTTTTAAAAAAAATATTTTATTTAATGTCTTCATTTTATGTGTACGAGTGTCTTGACTGCATGTAAGTGCAGCAGTGTAGCGCAATGCCTGTGGATGTCAGAAGAAGGAACTGGATTTCCTTGGATCTGGAGTTATGGATTCTTAGCTGCCATGTAGGTTTTGGGATTTGAATCAGGGTCCTCTGCAAGAGCAGCCAGTGCTGTTAACTGCTGAGCTTTCTCTCCAGTGCCGCTTTTGTCCCCTTTGGACATTAGGTTCCTTACTATTTTGCGATGGTTATAGTTTCAGTCTGGTTTTCCATCACAGGCTCATGTGTTGCTGGCAGCATTTTAGGGGAGGCTGTGGAAACTTTATGATGTGGGGCCTAGTTAATTACATAGCCTACTAAGGGGTATTCCTTTGGAGTTTATACATAGTCCCAGGGTGCTGTTTGTTATTCTGTTTTCTGGTCTGCCATTTGAAAGTCCCCACCATATGCTCCAACCATTATGCACTGAGATGTTCTTCCATGCCTGCAAAGCCAAGGTGAACTAAAATTCTCTGAAACGAGCCCAAATAAATCTTTCTTCCTGAAATTGTTGCTGTCAATTACTGTGTTCACAATGATGAAAAGGCAGCTAATATAACTAGTTATGAGCCTGCTGTATCCCGATGTTCCAGAGTTCTCTCTCAGATGTTCTTCTGTTTTGTAAAACAAATTTATCCACTGGAGTCTAGTCAGCCTATCCACTCTACTCTCCGTTACCTCAATAGGGCCTCAACTCCATGTCTTGAAGAGACCACAGCTGCTTGGCTGTTTTGCTATACATTGAACATCCTCGTAGGCAGAGGCTGAATCATTTTCCATATATTTTGATTTACTTCGGGTTTCTGAAGATAGCCCTGTATTCACTCTACTCACAATTATTTTCTATATTCTGTCCTGCTTTTTGTAAAACTTGGTGTCTTGTATTTTGGGCATAAGTATCATTTGATTATGTATTAGAAAACATTGCCTGAATGAGTGTGAGTGCACCTGTCTTATGAAATGCTCACAGGAGTCAGAAGAGGGCATTGGATTCCTCTGGAACTGGAGTTCCCTTGGTTCATTCCAGGCTCTCGTCTGACTGAATTGTCTTGAGTGCTGTGCTCAGTGCCACCATTGCCACAAGTTGACATGTGTAAGCTTCCAGTGGCCTGAAGGCCTCTGCTCCCTTATGTTCTTGAACCAACCCTGGCTCTTACAGTCTTTCTACCTCCTGTTCCGCAATGGTTCCTGAGTAGTGAACAGATGAGTTTTAATATAGGAGTCCTATCCAGGGAAACACACTTGCAGTATCTTATTCTTTAAAACTCGGCCAGTAGTGGCCTTCTGTGTGTATTGCATTCTGCTGTATAAGCGTCACTAGCTTTTTCTCTACCCACCATTCTTGCTAGTTCTGCTTAGGGGTAGAAGTTCCACTGAAGATATGTCACCTAGGCCTGAACATCTCTCAGACATTTATTCTCTGTGTGTGACCAGTTGTGGGACTCTGCAGTAACCTCCATCTGTTGCAAAATAAGCTGCTTTGATGAGTGGTGTATGGTATACTCATCTCTATATAAAAGTCCATATTTAGCATATGGTAAGAAATTTCATTTGTCTAGAAATATGACAGGGATAAGGCTCTCTCTAGGATCTATGACCTCTCCACACATGTATCTTTGGCTGTATTTCCGGTGCCACCCATGAGTTCACTCCCATTGAGAGAGCTTCAAGTCCAATTAGACAGCCGTTGATTACCCTCCAGATAACAGTTCCATTGCTGCACTCATAAAGGTAGTTTGCTGTGCCAGTCATTATGGTTATTAGGCTTTATGGCTAGGTTGGACCACTGATTGATTTTCTTCCTTAGCACTTTGCACAGTATCATCTAGAACTACAAGGGCTAAACTCGAGGTAGAAGGTTTCTGCTCCATTGCTCCAAGTCCCGTGTCTAAAGCATGTTCTGTCTTTAACAGTAGGGTCTTATCTTCAAGTTATTGGAGATAACAAACAGCTCTGGCAATTGCCTGTGTTATTTTGGGAATCTGTTGGACTACATTGACCAACCACTCTAAGGGAGGTCTCTCCTGTCTGATACTGTGTTCCTTGCTATACAACCCCCAGGTATACATAAGCACTAATGTTCAGACACCATATGTGTATTTTTCAGTGGATTCTGATGGCAACACACATTTCCCTCTGGCTTCCCCAGGTCCCCTCTGACCCTGTAATCTCTTCAATAATGGCTGGACAGAAGGAGTCATTTGGATTGAGTTTCATGTCTATCTCCTAAATTCTGTTTTTATCCACCAGGAGGATCACAGTTGTTGTTCCTTTTGTGCTGTCAACAGAATGATTCTCTCTGCCAAAACCCAGAGATTAAGAGCTGGAACATTGTAGTGCTGTAGTCATCTATTCTGATTAAGATATTATCTAGAATATTAAAAATAAAGGAATAAGAAATAAGAAATCAATTTCATACATATTTTATTCTTTTGAATAGTTTTCAGCTCATAGTAACAAAATAATGGATAGAATTGACGCCATTTTCTAACATTGATTGCAATTGATTTTTTTCTCTTTGTGTATAATTATATACACATGGATTTAAATATTCCACATGGTTTCAGTTTGTTGAGATTCATATCTTTAGCAATTTTCAAAAGTTAGCATTTTTTGAGACCACATCTCTTCATAGTGTATACAGAGTGCTATTGCTAGTAATCTTTTACAGTTACGTTGCTCTGTGAATTACAACATAAACTGTGGTTATTCTGGTTTGAATCTAGAGCATGTCATTTCTTCAGAGTCCAGGGTTCTGTCAGTGAGGCATATCACATGACATACATACTCTGCGAAGATCTATACATTGTTACAGAGAAAGGTCATCATTTCTAAGGCATATCAGTGGAAAAATGCTGGGAAATGTATAAATTTATTAAATGCCCTGTTCCTGGCTTCTCTATCACAGCTTCTTATAGCATTTTGTCTTATTTTCTAAACCTTCATTTATTTACTGTGTGTGTGCATGTGTGTATGTGTTGTGTGTGTGTGTATGTGTGCACTCAAGCACATATGTGTGTGTGCTATCGGGTGAATCTCAAGGTCCAAAGACAATTTACTGGAGTTTGTTTTCCCCTTTTAACACATGGGCTTCAGAACAGATCTCTGAACATCATCTTGGGGGCAGTCACCTTACATTCTGAGCCATCTCCTCAGGCTGTCTATCTCATCTTTGTTACTTTGGGCAATTTGGTGTTTAGTTTATTTTCATGTTCTCACAAGTTATCATCTTTCTTTTTTATTTTCTCGTGTTTAACTTCTGGTCTATAATAAAATATTTTTTTTGCTTTTCCTTTGTCTTTTTAATTCTATTTGTATCACTGAATGCTGCCCAGTTTATTTCAATTCATTTTATAACTTTGTTATTATTGATACATAAAATTTTAATTGAATTTTTGCGATTTCCATACAATATATTTTAAGCATATTTCAACCGCCTCCCTTTGCCCCTTGTCACTTATTGTCTCCTTAATGTATGATGTTATACCTATGATAAGATTGTGACAGACATCAGAAAGAAGGGAAGACACGTTATTCCAAGAGATCCACCCTGTGGGTTTCATGGAAATCTGGTTCATTGACATGTTTATGTTTAGGTTCTAATGTTGTGTGCAAATTTTTAGCCTTCATTGGAAAAAAATTTAAGATTATTTCCAATTATGTCATCAGTAATATTACATTTTCTTTTATTTTTAATATTATTTCCTTCAGATTGCTTGTCATTCTATTAATTCTGCTTAGATTATATTAAAATATTTGGTCCAAAATTTTCTTTTTATATAGGGGCATATATTTCTAGAATGTTCATTAGCTATAGTATATTTTCATTGTGTGTGAGAATATCATTGTCTGCCTTTGATTCTTATAATAACATTAGTCCACAAATTTGTCCTCATAATAAGAATGTTTTAGGTCAAGAAACTGAGGTAATTGCACCAGGTTTCACTCCATCTGAAATTTGTACAAAATGTACATAATTGTGGTTTGAGCTATCCAAGAATGTCTGCCTGTGACCCATACCCCACTTTTATCTGGATTATTTCCTTTCTCATATTCACAATATGGATTCTACTCTCAACATTTTACTTTAATAAGTTATATTTTTGAAAACCTTTTTTTTCTTCATTGATTTTTGTTTTTTTTTCTTTTGAAGGTATATAGAATCTAGAATAAAACTGGACATTAAGAGTGTGAAAGTTCTTCTAGTTTCATCACCATTTTCACATTGGCCTGCCTATTTGCCAAGAAATGTGTGCTGATTTCCAGTTTAATGTCTGGAATAAATATCAGGTTCCATTCTTTTAATTTTATTAAGTAGATGATAATACCCCACAATTCCTTTTTTTGTTTTTCTGTCTGTTTCTTTGGGACAGGTTCTCCCTGTAGCCCCAGATGACCTGGAACATGCTTTGGAGACCAGACTGACCTCAGTCTCGCAGAAATTTCCCATGCTCCTGCCTCCAGAGTGCTGGGATTAAAAGCATGTGCTACCATGACCAGCAGGTAGCCAACCAGTCTTGCAGTATATGTGCATCATATCAACCCACATTTATCTTAGGATTCATTGGAAAACTTGTCACATAATTTTTAGACATCCATAGGTTTTGTATTTTGTTATCCTGTTTGCTCACGGAAAGTTTTGCAAACAATACGAGGTGATTGCCACTAACACCCCACTGCCTTGTCCCCACAGTCCTCCCCATGAATAGACACATGACTTCCATTTCCAGCTTCTCAGCTTCTATATGTGGTTTCCACAAATTCATCTGCTTAAGGGCAGAGGTTTTCAAGCAAGCTCCTCTCCTTTCCTGTATGATCTTTCATCTGCTTTTCATAGGAAAGAAATAAGCATTTCCAGTCCCCAGAGTTATTTTGAAGCATGTTGTCAGAGTGGAAAAATTCAGGGGCTCAAAGGAGGTATTTTGAAACAAACTCATCTATGAATCACAACATGTTTGGCATCTCATTTATTTTAACTTTAAACAAAAATATCAGAATTAAACCATCTGGATCAGCCAGCCTAGAGATCATAATAATAAATTTTGAAATTACATTGAAATATGACTTTGCCATGTTCAATAGAATATGAAAAACAAACAAAACAATGACTCTGATTTTGCAAAATATTTTCCATTCATACCTGACTTATGAAATAAATTTCTCATTACCTACATGAACAAAAGCATAAATAAAGTTGAAGATATTGCTTATCTCATTTTATCAATAAGCAATTTCATCCATGGATACACAAATTAATTGAAAAAATCTATTCATCCATCTCATTAGCAGATGCATTGCCAATAAATGAATATTTCATACTTAATAGTTACCTACCTAAATATGCACTAGGATCTATGTTTTTAAGCAACTACAGATCATACTAATTTTTAAGCTAGTTCATCCAAAAAAACTTACAGACCTGTATTTATAATATTTATTACATATTGTTTTCATATTGTGTGATAATTTTAGGTATTCAAGTTTGTTACAGTTTAATATTATAAAGGAATTGAAATTGAAATAAAATTTGAAGAAACAACTACATTGTATTCTTTGAGAAAAGAACAGTAAAATTTCTATGATTGTTTTGAATAGCAACACTGACAGGAGAATGTGGTATGACCACTTAATTTAAAAATGTCAATATTTCGAATTCAGCAGAAACTGTATTTTCATATTTAAATATTTTTAAGACAAAATGTAAAAAGACAAAGATCTAGCAGGAAGAGTTCAGAGGTTTCAAAAGCCCACTGAAGTAAGTTGTTCAGCATTTTTACTTTGATCTGAAAGTCAATTTGTGGATGTGAGGCGAGCTGAGAGACATGAAGTGAAACAGCGCGAGGCTTGGTGACTATTTAAATGCTTTGACTGTGTGGAACTGCCGGATACCAGACAAATATGAGCCAATTAACACATTTTTACTCTAGTCACTGCAGGGACACATACATAGGAAAAAAATACAATAAATTCTGCTCCATATTTGTCGCTTTAGAGGGGGACATGTTTGATAGGATTGTTTTTTTCAAATTTTATTTTTTATTGAATCAGTGTGTGTTTCATACAGAAGATCTAAATCAATCTTAATCATCTTTACACTCCCTTCCCCACTAGCGCACCCCTGAAGCCACCCCCCAACTGGAATCCATACATTCTTTCATCTGTGTTAAGGTCTATTGTGTCAAGTTAGTGTCCCCAAATGACCTCAGTTCAGGTTCATCACTGAGGTCTAGTCAGCCTATCCAGAATTCCTTGCTTTAAGATTATTCGCTCATCCTCAGTTGCCAATAATTTTTTCAGTCAAGATTGTGATCTGCTACCCATTTTTCGAGTTCATGCTGGGTTTTTGTCTCCTTGAGTTTGAATGGATCTTGGGCATGCTAAGATCATTGCTGAAGGTTCAAATGAGCAGGGTCCTAGAAACTTGTGGGATTCAATTTCTGTATGGTCATGCCCTTCTCACCAGCTCTTACAATCATTCTGCCACCTCTTCCACAATGTTCCCTGATCCCTGGACGAGACATAAAAGTCTGGTCCACGAACTCACATTCTGCAGATTCTTGATCTCCATTATTTAGCCATTTGTGACTTTTTGTCATGCTAGCATGCTCTGCCAGTCATTGATTTGGTTATTTGGTCATGAAGCTGGTGTTGGGCCATCTATTGATATTCTCCCTTGGCTGCTTGCATTGTGCTCTTCAGAACAATGAGAGCTAGTCTTCAGGAGAAGTGACTTCCAAGTCAGTTCTAGTTCTATTGCTCTAAATCTGGTCTCCAAAATATGTTCTGTCTTTAGCAATAAGGTCTTACCTTCAAGTTCTGGGAAGCAATCAAGAGCTATGGCAATAGCCTGTGTAATTTTGGGAGTCTCTTGGATCACCTTGAACAACAACTCAAAGGATGTTTTTCCTGTCTGGCACGGTGTCTTATTATGTAGCCTTCAGTATGAACATGGACTCATGTAGATACTGTATGCAGGATTTGTCATTAGGTTGTTAGACTAATTTGATTTCCTCTGGTGTTTATACTAGCTAGGCATTTTTTATCTTCTCTCTCTCGCTCGCTCTTTCTCTCTGTCTCCCCTTCACTTTCCCTCTCTTTCTCCCTGTCTACCCTTCCCTCCATGCCTTCCTCCCTTAAAGTGTCCCCATTTCCTCTATTTCTCCCTTCATAATACCAGTCTCCTAAGGCCCCACCCCTCTGGAACTCCTTTCCCTTTATCTCTATAGTTCCTCGTATAAAGCTCACTCCCACTTCAATTTAAGTTACTCCCCTTTTGTCTTTTTCTCCCTTAGTAACACCTGTCTCCTATTATTCTTCTCTCTTAAGTTCTTCTTTCCCTTTACCTCCTTGGTTCCTTTCCATTTTCCTGGTTGCTGCAGTTATGAAAGGATACTCACATATAAGTGTTTAGTGCTAGGATCCACAAATGAGAGAGAACATTCGTCGTTTGTTTTTCTGATTCTTTGTTACTTCACTTATCATAACAGTTTCTATTTACATCCATTTACCTGCAAATTTCGTGATTTCATCTTTCTTTATCACTGAGTAGAACCCCATTGTGTACCATATTTTCATTATCTGCTTGTCAGTTGAGGGACATTTAGGTTGTTTCCACTCCTTAGCTATTGTGAAAAGAGCAGCAACAAGCATGGATATACAAGTATCTCTGCAGTAGGATGAGTCCTTTGGGTATATGCCAAGGGTCATATATACTATAACCAGGTCAAATTGTAGGTTCATTTTCATTTATTTAAGAGTTTTCCACACTGCTTTATATAAGGGCTGTACAAGTTTACAATCCAACCAGCACTGAATGAGCATCCCTCTTTTTCCACATCCTCTCCAGCATTTGGTATCATTTGTTCTGTTGATCTTAACCAGTTTGACTTGGTTAAGATGAAATCTTAAAGTTGTTTTAATTTGTATTTCCCTAATTATTAATAATGTTGAACACTTTTAAAGATGTTTCTTAGTCACCTTTATTTTTTTCTTTTGCGAAATCTCTTCCCAGATCCTTAGCTCCTCTGTTGATTGGATAACTTGTTTTCTTGATTCTTTGGTTTTTGTGTTCTTTATATATTCTGGGTGTTAAACCTCAGTCAGATGTGTCACTTATAAAGATTTTCTCCCATTCTGTGGGATATCTCTTCACTTCTTTGGTTGTTTCTCTTGCTATACTTTTTAGCTTAATGAAGTTCCATGTGTTGATTATTGACCTTAATTCTTGAGCAACTGCTGTCTGATTTAGAAAGCCCTTTTCTGCACCTACATCTTGTAGGTTACTGACAATATTTTCTACTAATGGTTTGAGTGTTTCAGGTTTTACATTGAGGTCTTTGATCCATTTGGAGTTGACTTTTGTGCAAGGTGAAAGATAAGGGTCTAGATTTTATTCTACTACAGATGGAGACCCAGTTTTGATATCACTATGTGCTGAAGATGATATCGTTCCTCCAGTGAGTGTTCTTGGCCTCTTTGTCAAATATCAGGTGGCTGAAATTGCATGAATTCATGTTTGAGTCTCCAATTATATTCCACTTGTTTAAAGGTCTATTTTTGGGTCAGTATCCTCTGTTTTTATAAATATAGCTCTAAAATATAGTTTGAAATCTGGTATAGTAATGCCCTCTGCATTGCTTCTTGTGCTGAGGGTCTTTTTGCTTCCATAAGAATTTTTGGGAATTTTTCCGAATGCAGTAAAGAATGTCATGGGAATTTTGATTGGGATTTCTTTGTCTCTATACATTGCTTTTGGCAGGATGGTCATTTTCACAATAGTAATTCTTCCAATCCATGAGCAATGGGAGGTGTTCCATCTTCTCATGTCTGTTAGCTCCATTTGATGTATGGTATTGTTTAATTCAGATGTTTCTCTGTTGGGAAGACCCCTTGGTGAACTGGAATTAATCTGTGTTTTAAAGTCCTGTAGTTCTGTTTTTATGAAGTTGCGTGGACTAGATTTCCGTGGATATATGTTCTTGTTTGTAACTTTCTTTATCTCTTCTGTTTAGTTTTAGTTTGGAGCTGATTTTGTCATCTATTGGAATATCAACTACTGCTCATATTTTGTGTGTGTGTGTCATTTGCTTGTAACATTTTTCCCATCCTTTCACCTTAAGGTAGTACCTGTCCTTGAAGGTGGAACAATGGGCTTCTTGCAGATAATAAACAGATGAATTTTGTTTCTTGAATTATTGATCTAGCCTATATATTTTGACTAGGTAGTTCATCCTATTTATATTAATGTTATTATTGAACGGTATGTATTGATTCCCATCATTTTAAATTCTGATTTTTAAAATATAGAATATAATGGGAAACAAAAACGTCTCTATACATACAGGGAGGCAAGAGTGAGAAACAATGTTGTTTAAATTTAGACACTATGGTTTTTGCTTTCATATAGTCATTTTTCAGAGTAGATACAATTTTATTTTTTTATGTATGACTGTATGGCTTGAATGTTTAAGTGCACCTGTCTCAGGTAATTCCCATGGAGGTCAGAAGAGTGTGTCAGATTCTTTTGAAACTGAAGTTATGGATGGTTCTTTGCCTCCGTCCGTATTTGTGCCGGAAATTGAAACCAGGTTGTCTGCCATAGCAGCCAGTGTTCTTAACTGCTGAGACATCTCTCCAACCCAAATTTTATGTTTTTAACGATGATTTTTAAACAATTACTTAACTAAGTTAGCAAAACATACAATCATAAACGTACCATATGAATCTCCATGTTTTACGTATTTGTCAAATTTATTCTTCTTCTAAGTGTAGAAAAGGTTTGGGGAAATATTCTCTGTCTACACTTATAAGATTCTTTTTAATTTTCATAAATTTTTATGCAATCGTTTTATGTGGAGATTTGTTAGTATTTTTTGTAGATGTTCTGCATGTATTTTGGATGCCCAAGCAACATCCCTGTATTTATCAATTACCTAGGTGTGTTTCTGACCATCAGTTACTGTTTGCCACCTACAGAAAATAAACTTAGCTTGTATTATATTGAGTACTAATATACTGTAATCAATTGAATTAGTGTAAAAGTCAATTGATCCATTTTTAACAGTGTGTGAATTTCACAACTGATGAATAGAGATGTATGAATATTTGCAGGTTTTCTCTTTATAACTCACTTAAAATATTTCAGCTATGACAGCATAAGTTGTTTAACTATAATAATTGCAGCAGCATTAAAATTCACATATTAACAAGTCATAAAACAAAATGAATAAATGATGTTCATTATCCTGGAGGTAGGCTTTGTAATTCTGCGATTATAGTAGAAATTTTTATTTTCCAGTTTGACATTCGTGGTCAACATAAAAATGAAAATGAAGGACCATCAGGAAATATACAAGAGGAATCTAAACCTCAGAACATCAAGGATGGAGTCATCTGTGAATTAAGAGCAGAGGTAAGAGGTTAGACAAGGTGCAATGATATTAACAGGTATTTTGAATTATTAAAACATACCTATTATAAATCGAATAACTGATGAAACTTGGATAGCTGATGATGATGAATTCTGTTTTTAACTGAATCAGCTTACATATAATTTAAAATCCTGCAAAATGTTATTGACTCATAACTATTCGGAGCTATTTTAACAATTCAAATATGAAATATCTGATCATGAAACCACCCAACAGCCACTGCAAGTCTTCCTGTGATTAAATGCTTATTAAAATATTAAATAACCTGAGTTCATTTATTTCCAGAGCAATGACATAAAGGATATGTTGCAGTAGATTCTGATAAGACTGGTTCCTATTGGCATCTAGCAATACTGAGATACTGGCTACATTTGTATGGTTAGATGAGTTCTTACATATGTCAGCTGGCATGGTTGGAAACATCTATTTTCTGCTCCTACCTCTACCCTGAACAAATATATTTTCACAGATTTGTAAACTCAGAATGTTTTTCCTGTCTTAAAGATAAAAGAGGAATTATTGTCTGTTGAGATAGGAGAAGGAACTGAATTTTTTATACTGTTTTGAAATTTGTGTTACTGCATTAAAAATAGAAAATCACAAATTATTCATCACAGGTGATTCAGAATGTCTTAGATACAAATGTGTAGGGAAAAAATAGGAAATTTAGAAAACTTAGTGAAAATAGAGGCTTGAAGGGTTGAGCTTACAGTGGAGTTTATTTTGCATCAGATGAACAGTGCAGAGCTAAGGGCATAGCTTTTAAAGAGAATGACGGCTTTATCATTATCTGATTGTTTTGTTCTGGTTGGCTATATCTCTTTGTGTTGAGTTCATAGAATGAAATAATAGTTGTGAGAACGATAATCAATATGCAGGGGATTTAAAAAAAGCATTATGCTAATGGAACCAGTGCATTCTTGTCAGGAATTACAGCCATGATGCTCAAGAGAATTAGGTCTTCACTATCTCCGTGTGGCTTTAAGGCTGTCTTTCCCTCCCTTTGTACAAGTCATGTTAATGGGTTTTAAAGCAAGCGGTGTATACCAAGAAATCCATCATGTGGAAAGCTGAACTCTTAAAAATATATCTTCCATAGTCAAGGGAAAAATGAAAGCTTTTGTCTATTTTATTTGCTAAAAGAAAAAAAGATCATAGAATAGACACCACCTTGCCTTGTTCCTGAGTGCTGAGGCACATCTTTGATAAAGCATTATACACACACACTTTAAGGTTTTGAAGAACAGTTGTAGGCTTTCTTAAGGCTGAAAATAGTTTCCATAGTGCCGTGCCTCCTCCATAGACTTGTCTATGACCAATAGCCTTCTTCATTGTGATATGTTTATTGTGTCTGATATATCAATATTGACACATTGTCCAACAAAATGCATATTTTCCACTAGGAACTCACTATGTGTTCTGTTTTTTAGATTTGGGGAGAGGTATAATAATGAGCCAGCATTTTAGTGCTACAAAGAAATGTTAATTATTTAAAAATTTCCCATGTTTATACCTTTATCCTTAAAAATTTTATAAGCCATTGATGTTTTACTGAGTCCATGTTTTTTTTTTCTTTTACAGAGTATTCTATAGTTGAATTCGTGCAGTATGTCGCATTTTGAGATTGGTTAATTTAACTCAAAACTATGTAGTGAAGGTTCTTCCACATCTTGATGTGTCTTGATAGCTCATTTCTTTACACTGCTGATAATATTCCTTTGTCTGATTATACTTAGTTTGATTATCAGTTCATCTGTTGAAAAATACTCTATATCTGGTTATTATCAGTGAATCACCTATAAACACTTATGTGTAGTTTTAAATGGGAACTAATTTTAACTTCTTTCAGTAAATACCAAACAGTGTGTACTATTTGGCAACGAATGGTATGTTTAGATTAAAATAAGTAACCATTAAGTGTGTTACAAAGTGGGTTCCGCATTTTGTATTCTCACTATCGTTCCACAAATGTTCCCTTTACTTCATAATCTTTCTGGGGGACGGTGTTTTGGTTTTGTAATTCTAACAGGTTTGTACTGATAAGATATTTTAATTTAGGCTACAATACCCAAAGCACAGATTATATTGAATATTTTCCTGTGTTTTTTTGTGTTCTATCATTTTGGGAAGGTGTCTTTTTTCTTATTCACCAAGTTTATATGATCAAAGTTTAGGAATTCTTTATATATTTCTAACAGTCCTTTAGTCAATCTTTATTTAGCTAATATTTTCCCAAAACAAGCACAACTGTTTTAAAATTTGTAACATATTATAGAGATTAACAACTATGGTGCAAAGAAATTGTTTATGATAATTTCTTGTTTAAAGGAACGTGACAGGAGCTGGAGAGATGGCTTAGCAGTTAAGAGCACTGACTGCTGATTCAGAAGACCCGAGTTCGATTCCCAGTACAAACATGACAGCTAACAACTGCCCATAACTAGAGTTTCAGGGGAATTTAATGTCCTCTTCTGATCTCCTTAAGCATTGTATGACAAGGGTGGGTTCAGACAATACATGTATACATATCAAACTAAAAATACAAAATTAAGAATAGTAATATGATAGCTTTTGGATGATAATCCTCAATTGTTTTATTTATTTTCAATATTTGTGTATATATGAGTATTCATTATATTAATAATGAGAAGCACAGCAAGGTAATCTGGACTTAAACTACAAATAAACATACTGTTTGAAATCTATTTATTTACCTAAAATATACTGTAAAGCTTTGTTTACAGAAATTGTTTGGGCAATTGTATTGTAATTCAATTAACATAGTGACTTGAAAAATGAGTTAATATTTGTTTTTAAATATTCAACCAATGCTGCATCAAGTACCCATATATTCATTCATATTTGAACACTTAAAACAACTTAAATTCCTAGAAGTAATATGTTCTTTGCAAAGAGCATTCATTTAAGAAAATAACATACACATTTCCAAATGGTGCATTAGAATTAGTATTATCAATTTATATTCTCACTAAATATAACTAAAAAGTTATCATGTTTAAAACAAACAAAAGAGGCCTGAATACATAAAAAACAGGTATATAATATGGCAACTCAGGAATCAAAATCATAATATTCAGATCTTCTCTTTTAATTTATTCAATATATATATGTATATATATTCATTATTGTATTGAAGATACTAACAGCTGGGAATTCCAAAAGATAATCGTAGAAAGATAAAGAAAAAATTAACATGAGAATGCAACCTAAGTTCACTTGATTTGACAAACAACTAGAGACAGAGGAATTTGTGAACTTGAAGCCAGAACAATAAAAATGGTCTTAAGAACTATTGAAGAAAATGGTATGGAAATATAGAACCTCCAGATGTGTGGCACATAGAAAAACATCTGTATTTGTGTTACTGAAACCTAATAAAAGGGCAGAGATTCTATAATGTTCAGTAGTACTCAAGTTTCAATACGTAAAATCTGTCCATACATAAGTAAAAGGTCAATTTACAGTTAAGAAACTGTGAGCCAGGTGCGGTGGTACACAACTTTAATCCCAACACTTGGGAGGCAGAGGCAGACAGATCTCTGTGAGACTGAGGCCAGCCTGGTCTACATCATGACCTGGGGTTACAAGGAGATCCTGCCTCAAAAAGACAAAATAAATAAAAAATTATATTTAAAAGTATCTGAGTGAACTACAAAGAGTAAAAATTTACAAATACCACTCTCAAGCCATGGCGTATTCATATTCAAACTCGTGGAAAATCAGAAAAAGAATTTGACAGACTCTTGAAGAAAATAATACTTTTGCAAGGACAGTGTATAAGAAATCCAGGAACCCAGAAAAAAATGGCAGGAGTCATTCAAGTCTTAAAAGAACTGTCACTTTAAAAAGCTACATCCATTGAAAATGTCCTCCAGGCTACTCCTAGACAAGGGATAACTAAAGACCCTGATTGTAGCAAATAATTACATGAAAACATTTTATACATATTAGTCATCATGGAAATACAAATTGAAAAAAATATTTCTAATGAAATAAATAAAAATGTAGCAAGAACACTGTCATTGCTGCCCTTCAAAGAGTCATTGTATACCATAATTTACAGCATTCCTCAAACTTGAAATAGGATGTCTTGATAAATGTTACAGTTTACTTACTCTACAGGAGAATACAAAGTGTGAAGACCCTCAATCCCAAGACTTTCCATGGTCCTTGATTACTTTTAAATGAAAGTTGGAGTGGCAAATTTAGAAATATAGACTGGAGCGGTACATACATGATGGAGGCCAGTGGTGAGGGTGCATACAGCTGCAGTGTGATACTTCCTTGTGATGAGAGAACATTCTGCATTTTGGCCTTATCCCTTCGGATGACTGTTTGCCCGTCTAAATTAGAGTTGTACCATGGTATCATTGTGGAAACAGGGTAGAAAGAGCAGGGGCTTGCCTTGTTTTTCCTATAAGGGCTGGTGGCAATCATTAAGAGTCAGCAAAAACACTCTTTCAAAATGTATGCCAAGTTTTACATCTTTCCTGTTTGGAGGTTTAAAAACCTGAGGTAATTCTTGTACTAATGCTGTCTAGAGTCAATATTTCCAGCAATTGATCAGAATTTCTGAGTTTGTTTGCTTATGGGCAAAATAGCTTATCTAAAAGTTTAACTGACTCACACATTTGTACATTAAAATTTGTACACTGCATGTACCAAGCACTTAATAAACACGTTTTCATTTCTTCCATTTGAATTGCATTCAGTTTATCCTACATTTGACACCCGACCCTGATTTTCAACTGTTAGTAATAGGACATGATTATGTAAGAAGGGTTGTACACCTGTATAAGTATCCTCTGACTAACTATAAGCAAGCTGCTTTGAGTTTAACAATATTGTTTCCTAGACCCATATCTTCCAGAGTTTCTGTTCCCAAGTGGATTTCCAGTACATTCTTACTGGGGAAAAAATGTCTTTTGATATGAATAATTAATTCCAAAATTGGACCATAGATTTTCCAATTTGAGAACAACTGTTGCCACACCTGGTCTACATAGCATTTTGCATGAATCTCCACATGTGTCCACCTGTAAATGAAACTTTGTATTGCAGAGACAAGACCACAGCATCTTGAATTGGAGAGAAACTTACCCCACCTTTCAT
The DNA here is from genome assembly GCA_035773235.1 of Eospalax fontanierii. Taxonomy (NCBI): domain Eukaryota; kingdom Metazoa; phylum Chordata; class Mammalia; order Rodentia; family Spalacidae; genus Eospalax; species Eospalax fontanierii. Next base: position 27,482,474 of record CM069538.1, on the reverse strand, counting down.
ACATTTGCTTTTTGGTGTTGATTGATCACTCACAGAAGCTTCTAAAGGCTTTAAGTGGAGTATAGTGTCTGCAACACTCCATAAGAATTAGAAACTTTCCACTTAGTACAAAAACATACTTGAAAATTGGCTTATTTTTCAACCATTAATGAATGCAATATTATATAAATGAAAGTTTCTATATGTGTAGGGATTCCCTTGCTTTCAAGATGTTTGCATTTATTCACTTTATAATATGATTTCCAAATTGTTAACGAGTAACACTTCAGTTTAACTTTATTATATAAGTAACTGTCTTCATTTTGCTCAAGCAAGAAAAAAATATAAACATTTTGTCATATGGCTTTTCTCACATACTGATGTATTGTATTTTGTATAGAGGTACAGAAAGACTATCTTTTCCAAGTGATTGCCAAATAGTTTTTGTAGCTTTTTTTTTCACAAGAAGTAAGTAGAGAATGAACCCAAACATCAACATCATCAACAGCAACAAAACTAGGGTATATTCTCATCCATTCATTGTCTCTTTCAGTTATTTGTTTAAGAAATGTTTCTAAGCCATCTCTATATGTTTGACGCTGGAATTAAGCACTGAGGATTCCATGAAGTAATACCACAGTGGAGACACATACCCAGATTTTAAATACAGTGTGTTACATGTTTTGAATAGTAAAGTAAAGCAATGTGTACAAACACAAAGGGATGGTGAAGGATTGAGATGGCTGAGACGGGAAAAACTGACAACAGTCAGGCAGGCAAGGAAGAAAGCTGAGTGTGAATAGGGAAGGAATGCATGAGTGAGACAACAAGGATGTAGTTTTAAGAGGATACAAGTATTATCAAAAGTATGCAGATAGTGAACCAATAAAACTAGCTCCTTTTCATTTATAGTATCACACATATCAGCAAGTCTATGGATTTGAGGAATATTGTGATGATCAGAGCAGTGAAGCACTCTTCCAGGAGTAATTCTTAGTCAGATGAGGAGGAGGTGAAGGGAATGGAAATTTGGGAGCATATTCTGTGTTAAACAAGCTCCTTTCTTAAATAACATTATTGCTATCTTTAGTCTTGAAAATACTACATAGTACCTATTTTTCTAAGACCTGTTTATTCAATGATTTGTGAATAATTGAGGAACTTGCCTCAGGGAAACATACAGTGTAAAGGAAAACTCAATCAAGTCGCTCCTTCAAGGCTGGTGAGAGGGACATGGCAGATGTATGGACTTTATCCTAGGAGACTCACCTAGTCAGAAATTTTAGATGACATATTAGAGACTGTATTTACTGACATACTTAACTGCATGTTTTCTTTTTTTAACTAGAAAGATATTCTCTCGTTAGAATGTAAGTGTCATATTTTTTGAGATGCTGTAGGTGTTTATCTGAGTTGATATAAATCATTTGCATCTCAAAACCTTTTATTGACATTCTGCATTCTAGCTGAGGGTTTTAGATTACTGAGAATGGTATGAAACCAGAAATGGTTATGTGATTTTGAAATATGATATTGATAGTTGCAAACAGGCTAATTCAGGAGTCTGTTAGTGATATGAATTCAAATATCTGGCTTCCTACTGACAAAACCCAGGAAACTGAAACTACAAAAGTACATTTGATTTGAAGAAACCTTAAGAAAAAAATAAAAACCTGGGAAAACTGAAAATTAAACTGTCACAGATGGATAGGCTTGTTGGTCATTCAGACAAGTGCAGTGTAAACACTCCAAATACTCAAGAGTAAAGCTCTCATTTATGCTATGTTTACTAAAATCTGATACACGCCAATCCAAGTGATTGATACAAACCTGTGATCATTTTTCTAAAAAATATCTAGTGCCTTGAGCAATATGTTTCTTTCCAAAAGTTTAGAATTCTCTAAGTTGGAATAATGTTTTAAAACACATTCTCACACATATAATATAAGAAGCATCTACTTGTTCAGCCAATCTGTTGGAAAATCATTCTGGTTACATGGAACTGATGATTTAATTACTTTTGAGGGTTATTTTCTGTAGCAGTAAGCTTATTCCTGTCTTCTTTTGTATGGACAATAGTTCAGTGAAGATTGTGATATATGTAGGAAGTGGAGGACTGTATTAATCAAAACTTAAATGCTAGATGATTAGGGTCAGCCAATTTTCTTCAGAAAATCCTTATCATTTTAGTGTTAATTCTAGGATACCTAGTATTTTTCTGGGCCATCAAGTTACTTAAAAACCTTCACTGAGATCTCTTCCTCTTTAGAACCCCGTCCTACACACACACACACACACACACACACACACACACACACAGCCTCAGGTCTTTGCATCAGTAAGTGCTATACAAGCCCTGCCTGATGCTGGTTACTCCCTGCAGTTGGTCTAAATTTGAATTTAGTAAATTTGCAACAATATTTCTTGTTATCACATTGCCTTCTTTTTCTCTCAATTCTTTTAAGTTCAAAGTTGTTTCCCTAAAACAGTTTGTGTATAATTTTGTTTAACAAGGATTCAAATTTATGGTGAAGGCAAATATTTGGTATTGTATTTGAGGTAGTTAAGAGCTTCTGTATTATTATTCTATAATGATTCCACAGAAAACATGTTTTCATATGAACAGAGACCTAGTGAAGCATAGCTTAAACAAAATAAAGAATTACATTTCCCTTCTTTCAGCTAAGTCCCAAGTAAATAAGAATTTGACAAACCTTTAGATGATGCGGATTTTATCTTTATTCTGAAACATTAATTGGCATTTACAGGTTGAATATTCCTTATTCTAAATCCTGAGACCAGAAGTATTTTACATTTTGAGATTTCAGAATTTAATATACATAATGGCTTATCTGCATGTAGATGAATATACCTACAAAATAACTTTTCATCTATCAATGATGCATATAGATTAAGGATACAGATGTATTGTATCACAATTTTTCTTGTATGAAACAAATTTTAATGATGTGGAAATTTTCATTTGTATGTCATCTGGATCCTCAGTACTTTTCCGATGTTGGTAAATTTCAGGTTTAAGTTTCGTGTTGCAGATGTTTAGAATAAAATAGATGCTCACCAGTGGCCACTGTTGAATGAGTAAGGAAAAGACTGACAAAGCACATCACAGAGAGGAGGCTTCTAATTCAGTCTTCATGGGAATGGAGAAAGAAAAGAAATGAGAAATGGAAGGATGATGGAGTTGCCCAAACTTACTTAAATATGCGTTGTTGTTTTAAAAAACCTCATTGGCTGGATGCACATGGAAGTATGTGCCTATAACGTCAGCACTGGCTACATACATACTGAGCCCATGCCTAATTAATGTGTGTCCTCCTTTCAAATCAGTATTGTGGATTCCTGTTCTTTGAGATGACGGTCTTAGGAAGCAGAGTCTTTGGAGGGTGATGAGATTATGAGGATGCAGCACTTAATGGATGGAGTTTAGTGTGTTCATAGGGGGCACCCCTATAGAACTAGCTCAGATTGTGTACCATGTGAGAACCCAGAAGAAGACACTGCACTTGAAGAATGAGTCAGGCTTTCATTTGATGTGAGAGCTGTTGGCATTTTGATCTTGGACTTTTCAGTCTGTATAACCATGAGAAGTGAAGTCTTCTTGATCATAAACTATCAAGTATGTGATACTCCTTTTCCACAACCTGGTCAGATTGAGAGGATCATTAATGCAGATTGGCGAGTGTAAGACTAAAAAAACAAAATGTACTAAAGGCAAAGGAAATAAGTCATAATTATGCCCCATTTCATATAAGAAATATTCTCAAAGGTTAACTGAGGAAACCTAGGGATTTCTGAACCTATCATTAGACTGAGTTACTTATTTAATGGAGTAATATATTATTCTCAAATACCATTAGAAATTTTACAATATTTTAGATATTTAAGTGATGGATAATAGTAACAAAATAACTTGTATATTTATGAATTATTAAAGTTTTGCTTAATTAATTTTTTCATCTTAAACTCAAGGTGTTTATTGGAACAATTATTTAGATTATGCTATAGTGCTTATTTGCATTGAACTCTTCAAAAACAGCTGTTATAGAACTGATTTTTGTTGCCTGAGGCAGTTTTTCTCTCTATGTAGCAATGATTCAAATAAATTAGAGAAAGGAAATTTATCTTCAAATTCACTTTTTATTTCTGATTTTAGGTCTTCTAGAGATCACTGTAAGAGTAATTGCTTCACAAAAGAAATGGCTCCAGGGCTGGAGAGTTAGCCTAGTTGGTATACAAGTTCTCTTACAAGTAAGAAAACTTGAGATTAATCTTAAAAACCTATATAAACATGCAAGATATGGTGATGCGTGCTTGTAACCTTAGTGATAAGGAAGCAGAGAAATAAGGATTTCAGGATTCTCACCGGCCAGTCAGTCCAAACTAACTGGTGAGTTCTAAGCCAATGAGGCAACGAGAAACCTTGTTTAGAAGGAGATGGACAGCATTCCTAAGATGACACTGGAAGTTGTCCCTTGGACTCCGTAGGCAAACGCACCAATGTATATGCACACTCACAAACATACATTCACCCATACATGAGGACACACACACACACACACACATACACACACACACACACAGGGAGAGAGAAAGAGAGAGAGAAGAGAGAGATTAAATGAATCAGAAAATGCTAAATTAAGGAAATTACTGTTTCTAATGATTTATCAATCAATGATAGAAGGGTGAAATTAGGAGCTTAGTAGGAATAGACAGAAAAATATAGTATAGAAGACTAAATGAGGGAATGCATTTAATAGATACACATTTGCTTTAAAGCCTTAAATATTCACAAATAATGAGAAATTTTACAAATATTAAATATTCTCTTGTAGGTATTTATGGCCAATGTTTATGAATGATTTATAGCCATTGTGGGAATTCTAAGGGCCTAATATGTTAAATTTCATTTGATCACAGCACCAATATATTTAAGGGAGTGTGATGGTTAATTTTATTTGTAAACTAGATGGAACTATAATGTATAACAATTAAATGAATTCTTGTGGAATTTAAGTGAAAGTTCTTCTGGGTATGCCTTTGAGTGGGTTTCTGGATGAGATGAATAATTGAGTTGGTGAACTAATTGTAAAAGATAGTCTATGATAATACAAGTCTGTCTCCATAAACAAAATGAAGGTCTGAAGAGAAAAAAAGAGAATGATCCATGCCTGGTGACTGGAACATGAACATAGGTCTCTTCAGACTGAGATTGAAGAACAAATATTATTTAGTCTTCATCATGATCGCAGTAAAGATAGCCCCTAACTCCTATAATTATATGAGCCAGTTCCTCTCCCACCCCCCATTGTATTTCTCTAGGGAACCCTGACTAATCCAGAGTGTGGGATTTCACATATATATAGTACTGTATTATATATATGTAATATGCCCAAGGCAGTAATATGCCCAAGGCAAATGGCAGAGGCAGAATTCGGATTCACAATATTGACGACTGTGTGGTGGTGTTCTTACCATCAAAAAATAAACAATATATATTTGGTTATCGTACTGTTTTGAGCTTAATTTACTTGTTCGCATGCTTTGTGGAACATAATTTTGTATGCTATGATACTAAGCAAAAATTCACACAGCAAGAAAAAGGAGTTATGCTGTACCAGGTCCACAGAGTTCCTTTAGGAGATTCTTAGTCTCACTGATAAAGTAATTTAAGTAATTTGAAAATCGATTCAGAAGAAAACAATAATTTATAGGAATGAGAGAGAGAGAGAGAGAGAGAGAGAGAGAGAGAAGGTAAACAAGCTATAGATCTTAGCAGTTTCAGGGAGGAGGATGGAAAAAGGACAAAGAAAGTTCAAGTCAAATGACATATCTTGGAAGACAAGGCGGGCACATCATGGCATGACCGTTGGATTTGAAAACAATGCTGATTTGGGGCAGGGGGCAGCCAAGGAGGAAATATTTAACTCTAACATATTTATTTTTGTTTTGCCTTTTAGTCATCTGCAAGGTGCTGTGTATAGCCTAGAAATTCACATGTGCTGAAGACAGGACAGAGGAATAAATATTTGCACATATTGTTCATTTTGCTTCTATTTTCTTAGCTTTGGCTGCTGTCATGTTCCTTTTTAGCCATGTTGGTGTTGGTCCAGATTAAAGCTTCTGGCAATAATTCATCATTATCTGCATGGTTAATTATAAGTAGCCTATTGAGTCTTAGGTCCAATTTTGACGGCATGTACTTGAAAATCAGTTGGAAGCAGAGATTTTACATTCTAGAATTCTAAATCTACCTCCTTTAAAAAAATGGTCATTCCTGAATTATTATGTTATTATTGACCCCTGATCACAATGTTTGTCTCAAAAGAGATAAATATATTGATATCCATATGTCCCAAGTGATATTTGGGATTAGATGGATGTTGAATTTCCCATTAATCCTTTTTGTCTAGCATTCCCTAGCAACGATTTGGTTGTTAATATGGTAGGACTGAATGATATAATACATGATTAAAATAACACTCTTTCTCCCAAAATTAAAAATACATTCGTGTTTTTTCATAATTTAATTTTTTTTTAAATATATTTATTTTTTATTTTATTTTTTGTTTTTTTGAGACAGGGTCTCCCTGTACCCCAAGCTGACCTGGAACTCACCATGTAGACCAAGCTGGCCTCAATTTCACAAAGAGCCACCTGTGTCTGCCTCAAAAATGTATTTATTTTTATGTTTTTTATTTATGTTTATAAGTATTATACGTATGTTTCAGTGTGTGACATATTTGTGGGGGTGTTCTCAGAGGACAGAAGGGGGCATCAAAACTTTGGGAGCTGGAGTTACAGGCAGTTATGTGTTACCCTAATGTGGATTCTGGAAACTGAACGTAGGTTCTCTGGAAGAGCTACAGGTGCTTTTAACTGCTATCTCTCCAGTCCCCTGTTTTTCATAATTTAAATAATCATGCAAAGTCCTAAAGAGTCAAAGATAAGTCACATTATAAGAGCAGACATTGCATGATATGTCTCAGGAAATGTGGATCTGAGACATTTGAGTAAAAGTGTAGATAAATGAGATCCTTATTGTGACATAAATCCTGTAAACTCCAATCCTAGAGCACAGATAAAGCATGAGTGCTGTCAAAGACTTCCAACTTCCTCCCAACACTTTTGCCGTATTACTTTCTTCTTTTTCCTAATTTTTGGTGTGTGTGTAGTATGCATGGGTGTGTATGCATGCTTGCATGTTTGTGGGTTCACATGTGTGTGAGTATACTTATGCATGTCTGTGTGGATGTGGAGGCTGGAAGTTGATATCAGGAATCATTCTCCATTGTTCTTCTAACTTATTCATTGATGCAAGTTTTTCAATCAAACCAAGAGCTCCCTGAATGGCTGTATGGCTAGATTTTCTAGCCAGCTTATTCTGGGAATTGCCTGTCTCTGTCTTCAGGGGCTAGAATTACCAGCAGGCTACCTTGACCACTTGAGGTTTACCTGGGTTCTGAGGATCTAAACTCTGGTCTTACTCTTGTTCAGCAAGCCCTTTAACCACTGGGCTGTCTTGCCTGTCCCCTTTGCCCTCTATTAAGCCACTCTGATTTTCATTATTAACTTTGTCTTCAAAGTACAAATATTAGCTGAAAATGAGCAGATCCTGCAAGAACTACTGATAAAGTATCCCAATGTTACCCTTTTCAAGTCAAGTCTTGAAGTTAAAGAGACTGTCTATCTGGGGCTCTAGCCACTGATTTATATCTAAAATCCAGAATGATTAATGTCAGTATTTGATGTAAAATGCATCAGAAAATGACACATTTAATTCATTCATTCAATTTATTTTCTCAGTAAACCCACTGTGGAACCACTATTTCAAGCACATATTTTATTTTAGGGTTTTTCTCTCTAAACTCTCTCCAGAACATAAAATAACTTATTAATGTTCAAAACGCAGTCAAGTGATTGTCACATTTTCAAGAGAAGCCAAAAGGAAGATTAATTCTTTATGCCTGACAAATTGGTCATAGATGTTGTTGTTGACTTTCTCTTCAAGACCTACTGAGTGTTTGGAAAGGAAAATTTAAAGTGCTTTTGAAAATGGTGGTGATGTGAGATAGAAACCTGAGCTTGGAAGAAGAGATATATAAGAAAAATTTTAGCCATAGATGCCTCTTTTGTCTCATAGTTAGGCAATAATTAAACTTATCCCAATATGGAAAAGAAAAAAAAAACGAACTGGAAACTTATTCTATGAGGAAGTTAAAACAGAAATATCAACTGAAGAATAGCATGGGCATTGATGTGTATGTGACTCAAACTTCAATGTTTAAAGAAAGTATGATTATTGAGATTATTGAACAAGGAAATCATGTTTCCATCAACGTTTCCCTGGCCCCTTGCCATTGTGCACTAACTTTCCAACAAGCTTGACTCACTCTTAAATAGGAACTGGTTCCAATCCATGGGAAATATTTAGCATAAAGATAGAAAATTAAAATACAGGATGGGAAATAATCTTTACCAACTCTACATCTGACAGAGGTTTATTGTCTAAATATACAAAGGAAAAAAATTAAACACCAAGAAATCAAGAACCCAATTAAAAAGTCGGGCATGAAGCTCAACAGAGACTTTTCCAAAGAAGATATAAAAATGGCTGGGGAAGATAGTTTTAAAAAACAATTAACATCAGTCATCAAGGAAATTAAAATTAAAATTACTTTGAATGCGTGTAGAGATAGACCAGCAAGTAAAAGCACTTGCTGCCTTTGCAGAGAACCTAGGTTCGGTTCCCAGCACCCACATGGCAGCTAACAACGATCCACAACTCTAGTACCAGGAAATCATTCCTCTGACCTCTTTGGACACTGCATAGCATGGGTGCACTTATATACATGTGTGCAAAACACTCAGGCACATAAAAATGTTAAAATTACTTTGAAATTTCATCTTACCATAGTCAGAATGGCTATGATAAAAGTTGTTGGTATAGATGTGGGGAAAGGAAAATATTCATTCATTGCTGGGGGCGGTGCACACTGGTGCAGTTGCTATGAAAATAAATGTGAGAAGGCCCTCAAAAAACTAGAAATAGATCAATCACATGATTAGGTCATAGCACTCCCATACATATATGTAAACAACTGTAGCCCACTACAGAGCCACTTGTTTATCCATGTTAATTAGTGATTTAGTCATAATATCCAGGAAGTGGAAACAGCCTAGATGTTCATCAACTCATAAACAGAAGTGAAAATGTGGTATGCATACACAATATAATTCTACAGAGCTATAAAGAAAAATGAAACTATGGAATCTGCAGGCCTATGGATAGAATTGGAATAATCATTCTGAGGGAAGAAATCCAGATCCACAAGGAGAAATTTCACATATTCTCTCATATACGGTTGCTAACTTTGACTATTTAGATGAGCGTGTTTAAATTGGAGTATCTGTCAAAGTCAGAAAACTAGTAAGGGAATATGGAGTGGAATTCAGGCAATGGAACATGGAATCCATGTTGTATGTCAGGAGATAGGACACCCATGGAATGGGAAGGAAGGACTGAATGGCTGAATGGGGTACGGGATTTGGAGGGAGTAGAGTGAGGAATGCCTAACATTAAAGACATTTGAGAAATCCATATAGAAACCAATACTGTAGAAATTTCCTATATATATATATATATATATATATACATATTGTGGTGTTACCCTGTAACAAGAGAACACTGCCTCTCCAGACACTATAGGTCATCAAAAATAAAAAGGCTAGTGAAAGGTATGGGTTACCTCATTTTGAGTTATTGGTCAGTGGGATCCCAAAATCTCTCCATGCACAACTTGGAATATTGGGGGTGGAGATTGTGGGGAATTTAGGTGCAGAGAAGACTGAAACTGCTGTCCAACATCAGGAAGTCTTCAATGTTCTACTCTGCACCACAGTGTCAGTTATTTTCCCTGACATTTAGAGATGGTGTGTTATTATAATTATTATAATTAGGACTATTTTGTACACATGTCTTTCACAGAGTTATACTGTAGTCCTTTCCACTGACATTTCAGACTTTCTGTCTTTAAATATTTCTGTATTTGCTCTACCCATCATCTTTTTAGATTCAAATGTTCTCACTTCCTCAAAGATGTTTTCCTCCCAAGCCCTGTACCCACTAATCCTAGTTGTAACTCTGACCTTTCCTTCTATTTAACAAAGCATAAACTCCTGGAGAAAAGCAGGACTAGGGAAGGGAAAGGTGTTTCCTGCTCTCACCTATGTCCCTTTGTGGAGCTGAGTAGCTGGGGAGGGAAGGCAGGCTGCAGAAAGCTGAAGCAAAGTAAAGCATTGTAGGACTTCAAAGGGCTTTTGCCTGGTTTTAGATGACAGCCATTTAAGATTTTCCTTACAAATTCTTTTGATTTCTGGTCATAAGTAATTATTGAAAACTAAATTTCAAAAGCACTCAAATATATCCTTTGACCTTTATCAAATCTTTTGGGGGAATTCATTCCTCTGCTTTAAATGTCTAGGAACTTTTCTCTAAAAGGTCAGATAAGTTGAAGATTCTTACATAATCGATCCATAGACATTGACATTTGTTTTTGAATTTGGACAGATGTTCAGGGTGGACTTTGGCTCACTGACATATTTGAGTAATCGATCTCTTAACTGACTTAAATGCAAGAAATATTCTTTCTCTCCTAGAAGATAAAACTCCAGCTACCCTTGGAAGTTCACACTCTTTAAGAGTACTTTTAATGTTGCCTTGGAAGCAGACACAAAGTGCTTGCCAAGCATCCTAAACTTCTAACCTTGCTAGGCCAATAAAAACTTAAACACATCAATATTATTATGTATATTTATGATTTACAGCAGGAAAACATGTTTTATTTAAAATTTATGTCTGCGAGAATGTCAGTAAAATTCAACAAGGACACTGGCAATGCTGCTGTAAAGGGCTATTCTAATTGGTGCCTGATGTTCAGTGTTAATATACTGAGGTACAGTAGTGGCTGAGTGCTGGCCTGGTGCACACAGGACAACTTGAAACAAACAGAATTCTATACACCTGTAGAATATTTCCCAAACTTGAAGCACTCAGGAGCCCACCAGACTCCAGCAGAAAGTTCCAAAACATGGTTGCACAGATGATCTTGGTTAAACTTAGTGTGGCTCAAAAAAGGAAAACATAAACAAGAAAAAAAAAAACAAAACAAAACATCCACAACAGAAAGTCACGAGTCAGGCAAGGATGCAGGATGGGAGGAGGGACGGTAACAGAGGCAGGAGGTTAGAGGGGTGGGTTATAATAAGAAGGAATGCTGTACATGTAAGTGGGAGGTTGTCAACAAGCTCGATTAAAGTTTTAAGACAGGATCAAATAAATCAAAGCTATTTAACAAACCATTCCAGTGTTATCAGACTAGCAGCTAATGCGTGATGCCATATTTGGAAGACTGTATATCCTTTATGGTATTCTACTTCTTCCCTTCAAATGCATTCTAGGCTTTAGTTAATATTTAGCGAACATTCATTAATTAAACAAATCATTTATAATCTTTCAATCATGGTGATAGATGATACAAGAGAAGATCAGCTTAACATTTAGAGTAACTTTAATTTCAGAGGAAACCAAACAAATAAAAGGTTAATATTTTCAGCTTGGCCTCAGGTGTCAACCATTGTCTGATAGTCACAAGCCAGGCACAAATCAGAACAACTAGCTCAGCTTTGCTGAGAGGAAGGCTACAATATTGAACACTTGAAAGACCTTTGTTCCAGAAACTGATAACTCGATGACATATTTAACCTCTGGGCTTGTGCATGTCAAGGATTGATAGTGGTTAGTACAATATTATGTCCCTATGTTTGCCTTTTTGGTTGTGGAAAATCTCCAGTAAATACGACAGTGAACTCAGAGATGCAACTATGTCAACAGCCATATGTGCATCCTTATGCCATTGGTCTGATACTTTTGTCCTTAGTCTTTTTAAAATTCTTTTTCTCTTTTTTGAGCTTTGGTAATTTTATACAATAGTTCAGACCCCCTCCCACATCCATGTCCCTCAACTCCTCCCAGACCCGGTGCATCCCATCACACACGGCAAATCCTATCAAGTCATGCACCTGCTCCCAGATATCCCTCAGTGCAAGCCCATAGACTGGTGTCCAGTCAGTCCATTCAGAGATTCCAATTAAGGAATACTTTCCCCGACCCAGTAGCAACCCATCTCCTACATTTCTCAGTCTCTAGCCGGCTGCTACCCATTTCTTTCCTCCTCTCTGGGCCCCTGTTTAATTAAATTGATATGTGCCCTGTGCTCAATGCCACCATTTCCACAAGTTCACAGGTACAAGCTTCTCATGGCCTGAAAGCCTCTGTTCCCCTCTGTTCATGAACCATCATTGGCTCTTACGATCTCTTTGCCCCCCTCTTCAGCAAAGGTCCCTGAGCCATGGGTGGCTGAAGTTCAATATAGTTGTCCTATCAAGTGCAGCACACTGCAGTCTCTTACTCTGTAAAACTTGGCCAGTTGTGGTCCTTTGGGTGGAACACATTCTGTTGTATAAGGAAGCAATCACAAGTAAGGTTTCAAAGATGCATTATTTTTCCATTTTAATCTCTACCCCGCATTTTACTATACTCCATGAGCCTTGAATGTAGAGGTTTAACTGCAGATGTGTCACCTAGGACTGGGCTTCTCCTAGATGTACATTCTCTGTGTCTGACCACTTGTGGAAATCTGCAGGTGCCTCCATCTATTGCAAAAAGAAGTTTCCTTAATGGGTGGTATGCTATATGCTTATTCATCTTCTCCCTTAGCAGTTTACATATTATCTAGATTTAGGAGAGCTGAACTTTGGGTAGATTTCCAGTTCAGCTTCCTCTCCACTGTTCCAAATCCTGTACCCAAAGTATCTCTTTTCTTCAGCAGCAGGGTCCCATCTATTAGTTCTGGGGGATAACCTAGAGCTCATGCCATTTGGGGAGTCTTCTGGACCACCCCACCAAGGACTCAAAGGGAGATGTCCTCTCTGGCACTGTGTTCCTTGACAAACAGCCCTCAGGCATACATACAAACCAATGTTTAGACACTGTATGAGTATGTCTCATGGGGTTGCTGGGGCATCACATTTCTCTCTGGTTTCCCTGGTACTCCAAGACCTCCTTCTCCTGACTTTCCTCCCCTCAACACCATGGCTTCTTGCATGTCCCTCCCTCCTCCCCTCCCAGCTGAATTCTCCCAATTTCCACACCTTCCCTCTGGTAAAATCTGTTCCCTTCTGTCTTCCTCTTTTGGGTTCTTCTCATCCTTTATCTCTGTTTATCCTTTCCATTTTCCTGGTTCCTAAAGTTACATTAGGCTATATACTTCCATGTAAGGGATTGGTGATATAATCCACAAATGAAGGAGAGCAAACATGGCTTGTGTTTCTGTGTTTGTGTTACTTCATTTAGTATAAACACTCTCTAGTTTCATCCATTTACTTACAAATTTCATCTTTTCACACTGTTGAGTAGAACTCTAGTGTAAATGTACCATATTTTCATTACCCACTTGTCACCTTTCAGGACATTTAGGTTGTTTCTAATTCTTAGCTTTTGTGAAGAGAATAGCAACAAACATGGATGTACAGGTACCTCTAGAGCAGGATGAGCCCTTTGGGTGTATAGCAAGGAGTGGTAATACTGAATCATATGGTAGTTTCATTTTCAGTTTTTTGAGAGTTCTCCACAATGGTTTCCACAGTGGTTGCACAAGTTTGCATTCTCACCAGCAGTGAGTGTTTCTCTTTCTCTACATCATTGTCACCATTTGGAATCATTCATTCTCTTGATCTTAGCCAGTCTGACAGGGGTACGATAAAGTCGTTTTTACTTGCATTTCTCTAATTACGAGGAATGTTGACCACTTTTTATGGTGTTTCTTAGCCATTTTTATTTCTTCCTCTGTTCAGGTTTAGCCCATCTTTTTATTAGGATGTTCATTGTCTTTGTTTCCTGAGTTCTTTGTATATTATAGATATTAATCCTCTGATGTGTAACTCGTAGATTTTCTCCCACTCAGTGGGTTTCCTCTTCCCTTCCTTACTTGTTTCTTTAGCTATACAGAAGCATTTTTAATGCAGTCCCACTTATTGGTTGTTGACCCTAATGCCTGAGCAGCTGATGTCCAATTAAGAAAATCCTTTCCTTTGCCTATATTTTGGAGGGTACTGCCTATGTTTTCTTTTGGCAGTTTCAGAATTTCAAGTTTTATATTAAAGTCTTTGGTCCATTTGGAGTTGACTTTTGAGCAAGGTGAAAGGTAAGGGTCCATTTTTATTCTTCTGCAGGTGGAAAACTGGTTTTGCCAATACCATTTGTTGAAGATGCTATCTTTCCTCTATTTTATGTTCTTGTCACCTTGGTCAAATATCAGGTAGCTGAAATTGTATGTACTTATGTTTGGGTCTTCTGCTGTGTTCTATTAATCTATGTGTCTATTTTTGTTCCAGTACCATGTGGTTTTTATGACTATAGTTCTGTAATATAATCTGAGATCTGGTATGGTGATCCCCCAAGCATCCTTTTTTTCTGCCTGAGAGATTACTTTGTGATTCCATATGAATTTTAGGATGACATTTCAAGTTCGGTGAAGAATGCTGTGGATATTTTGATTGGTATTGCATTCAGTCTATAGACTGCTTTTGGTAAGATGGACATTTTCACAATATCGACTGAACCACTCCATGCGCATACATATGTTAGGTCTTCTCTCCTAGTAACTTCCACCATCCCTTTCTTTAAAGATTTGAAATTCACTGTAAAGATCTTTAATGTCTTTGGTTATTTTTAGTAAAAATAAAAAAAAAATGTGTAGGTTATTGTTAATTCCTTGAATTCATTACTGATTGTTTGTTATTGGTATATAGAAAGGCTACCAATTATCTTAAGTCAATTTTACCTGCCACTTGACTGAAAGTATTAATCATTTCTAACATTTTTCTAATGGCATTTTTAGGATCTCTTATGTATATCATATCATACACAAATAGAATTTGACCTCTTTTCCAATTAATACTCCTTTAATTTCATTCTCTTGTCTTATTACTGTTGCTAGAGTTCAAGTACTATCTTGAAAAAGAGTGGAGATAGTGGACAGCCCTGTCTGGTCTCTGTTTTTAATGGGAATGCTTCCAGTTTTTCTCCATTTAGAATGATGTTGGCTGAGGATTTGTTGTATACAGCTTTAATTATGTTGAGGTATGTTCCCTTCCATCAAATTCCTTCTAGAACTTTTAACATAACTCATGTTGAATTTTATCAAAAGCCTTTTCTGCATCTAGTGAAATTACCATGTGGTTTTTGTCTTTAAGTCAGTTTATATGTTTTATTACATTCATTGACTAAACCATCCCTGAATCTCTAGAATAAAGCCTACTTGATCGTGGTGGATGATCTTTTGATGTGTGTTTGTATACAATTTGTGAGAATTTTGTTGAGTATCTTTTCATCTATATTCATATATTTTTGATCATGAGATTTAATTCATATGAACTCTCCAGTCCATTTTAATTATGTATTAGCACCTAATATATGAACTGATGTTTATATTTTGAACTATAGTTATAATTATTATTTATTTGATACATGTATGCAGAGATTTTTGTTAACTCAAATAATTCCTTTAATTGGGCATCATCACAGTAGGTTTCTTTCTATTATCTGCACAATCTTCCCTAGGTAATCATTGAAATTTGTTACTTTCTTGTGAAATTCTTGAAATACTTGTGTTATTTTCTTGACTACTATTTATTTTAATGTGATAAAAATATACTCTGCAAATAAAATGGTAGGTCTAAATACCAGGCACTTGTTTTCACTCTCTTGTGAATACAGACGTTTATCAGCACTCTGATCTCTGGGCATTTGCTGCCACAATCACTCTTTAAAGGTAGTGACATAAAAAGCATTTCCAGATTTTGCTAAATATATCCTTAGTGAAAATTAAAGCTAGTTGAGAACTGGTGATTGACAGATTGCACTGGTGTGGAAATTTTTAATGTGATATTTAAGCATGTTTCAAGATTTCTTACTGCTTCATACCCAGAGAACCACAGGGCCATGTCTTCCCACTATTGGTGGTGTAAAACGTCATCATTTGCTGAAGATGTGTGGGAATGATATTTTGGGGATACCTCCTGTCTTACCTTGCCTTGTAACCAAAGTTGATCGTACATTTTGAGATCATTTAACACTATTCTGAATTTCTCCTGTGTAATCAGCTCATTTAAATTTAGCTAGTCTTTAGGAAAACAATGTAGACAATCTTGCTAGGCCTTGATGGTTCTCTTATAATCATATTTTACAAACTAACTTGAACACATAGCTTTAATCTTAAACTATGTTCCCAATTTCTCCCTCATGACCCTTACGTATTCTGTCCCAAAATGTGTCTTTGTATGTTGTAAAATACTGTTTCTGAAAGCAGGGACTTGGAAACACATTTAAAGCAATGAATTGTCAACCATCCATGTTGCAAACAGCTTGTGGGCTCAGGTTGATTACATCTGTTTGTGGTTCTGTACGCAGTTCTGGTGAGTAGGGGAGGGGTCAGGGAAAGCAAACTTCTTATCTTGAAAAAGTTTTGTTAATTCTTCCCGGATAAGGCAAACTTCCACATTTTTTTCCCCACACTGTGCTTGAGTATGCCTTTCAAAGGAGATATCACCCTTTGTGGAAGGTAAAGTTTCAAGAAACATCAGAAGGAACAGTTCTGAGACTACATCTGGCTCACTCTTGGTTTAAATACTTTAGAAGTTAAAGTTTGTTTTATCGCTCAGGCATCACTACATGTGGCATCTGTCACAGATATGGACCATAGCTGCCTTCATTGGAATGTTTTTTAATTAAATTTATTTTATTTTATTTATTACGTTTTGTCATGTTATAGTTTTAGTTTTTAAAATATTGAATGTTTATGAATTTTACACAGAACATCTTAATCAGTCTTAACCATCCTGATAACTCCTTCCCCACCAGCACCCCTCCACAGTCCCCTAACTGGAATCCATACAGGTTTTTCATCTGTGTTAAGATCTATTGTGTCAAGTTAATTTCACCAAATGTTCCTCAGTGCAGGTTCATCCACTGAGGTCTACTCAGTGTACCTGGAGTCCCTTGCTTTAGAAGATTAACTTATTTTCACCCAACAGCAATGGATTGACAACATTTCTTCAGCAAAGATTGGGGGTCTGCTACCACTTTCTCCAGTTCCATGCTGAGATTTTCTCTACTTGAGTTTGCATGGGTCTTGAACACACCAAAACCATCACTGTAGGTTCAGATGAGCAGGGTCCCAAGAGTTTGTAGGTTCTATTTCCATAGGGTCACACACTTCCTTGCTGACTGTTACAACTGTTCCACTTGCATCTTTCACAATGGTTCCTGATCCCTGGGTAAATGAAACTTAATAGAGGATTCCTTTTAGGAACCTACATTCTGAAGAGTCCTAAACTCTATTATTTGGCTATTTGTGACCCTTGGATTACTGACATTCTTACTGGCATGAGGAAGCTTCAAAAATGAGAGTTGAGAGCTTCAGTAGTGTCCTCTTGACCCCTTGTTCCATGTTGGGTGAGTCTTGAGTATAGAGGTTATTTTGTAGATGTGCTACTTAAGCATGGGCAATTTACAGACAATGTCTGTGTGTGACCAGTTGTGATGCTCTGTAATACTCTCTGTCTGGTGCAACAGAAGCTTCCTTGATGAGTGGTCACTGGGATACTTGACTGAATATATAAAGATACATATTTTGCACTTAGTAAGAGGTTACATTAGCCTTGGGATGTGACAGCCTTGGAGATTTCTCTAAAATATATGACCACTTCAGCCATGTGTAGTTGGCTATGGTTACAGTAGGACACACGATTTTCTTCCCATTGAGTGGGCTCTAATACCAATAAAGTAACCATTGATTGGCCCCAAGAAAAAGGTGCTACTACTTCACCAGTGTTGAATGCTGTTCCTATCATTGATGTGATTATTTGGTTGTGAATCTGATACTGGACCATTGCTTGAGATTGTCACTTGGCTGCTTCCATAGTGCTTTCTGGAGCTATCAGTGCTACCCTTCAGGGGAAATGCTTTCCATGTCAATTATAGCTCCATTGCTCCAAATTCTGTGTCTGATAGATTCTGTCTTCATCAATAGAGTATCACCTTCAAATTCTGAGAGGAAATCAGGAGCTGTGACAATAGCCTGTGTAATTTGACAGTCTCTTGGACCACCTTGGACAACAACTCAAAGGAAGGTTTCTCTTGTCTGGCACTGTTTCTTATTATGTAGCCTTCAGCTATGCACATGGACTCATGTAGAGATATTGTATGTAGAATTTGTCTTTAGGTTGCTAGACTAATATGATTCCTTCTGGTATTTTAGACTAGTTAGGCATTATATCTCTCTTCTTTGTCTCTCTCTGTCTCCCCCCCAACCCTCCCTCTGTGCCTTCCCCATTTAAAGTGTCCCTATTTCTCAATTTCTCCCTTGATAATGCCAGTCTCTTATGGCCCCACCTCTCTTGAGCTCTTTCCTCCCCCTTGTCCCCAGGGTTCCTTGTATAACCCTCCCCATTCCCATTTAAATTCCACCCTTTTATCCTTTTGTCTCTTAGTAACAACTGTCTTCTACTATACTCTCTCAGGTTCTTTCTTTCCCTTTATCTCCCTAGTTCCTTTCCAATTTCTTGGTTCCTACTGTTACAACAGGATATACTCACATATAAGGTTTGGTGCTAGGAGTCACAAATGAGGGCGAACATGCATCATTTGTTTTCTGAGTCTCTGCAGCTTCACTTAGCATAACAGTTTCTAGTTCCATCCATTTATCTGCAAAAGTTGTGATTTCATCTTTCTTTACCACTGAGTAGAACTCCCTTGTGTAAATGTACCACATTTTTATTATCTACTTGTCAGTTGAGGCACACTTAGGTTGCTTTCATCCCTTAGCTATTGCTCAGGTTTGCTTTGGCTTTCTGGGGTGTTTTGTGCTTCTTTATGAATTTTAGGATGTTTTTATCTAATTCTCTGTCGACTGCCATGAGGATTTTGTTTGAGATTGTACTGAATCTGTGCATTGCTTTTGATAGGATGGTCATTTTCACAATATTTATTCTACCAAGCCATGATCATAGGAGTTCTTACCATCTTCTGGTATCCTCATCAATCTCTTTCTTTAAAGATCTAAAATTTTCATTGTAGAGATCTTTACTGTCCTATTTATTCTGAGATATTTTATTTTTTGAGGCTATTGTGAATGAGAGGGTCTCCTTGTACTGTTTCTCCATTTGCTTGGTACTAGTATTTAGAAAGGCTGCTGATTTTGTGTAGATTAATTTAGTAACTTGCCACTTTACAGAAACTGTTAATCATTTCTAGGAATTTTCTGGTGGAATTTTTGGCATCTCTTAGCTATAAAATCATGTCATTTGAAAAAGGGATAATTTGACCTCTTATTTTCCAATAAACACTCCTTTAACTTCCTGCTCTTGTCTGCGTTTCAAGCACTATATTAAAAAAGAGTGGAGATAGTGAACAGCCTTGTCTGGTTCTTGATTTTAATGAGAATGCATCCAGTCTTTCTTGATTTAGAATGATGTTGGCTGTGGGTTTTTTGTTTATAGCTTTAATTATGCTGAGGTATGTTCTCTCCGTTCCAATTTCCTCTAGGACATTTAACATAAATGCATGTTGAATTTTGTTAAAGGCTTTTTTTTTTGCATCTATTGAAATGACCATGTGATTTTTGTCTTTGAGTCCATTTATTTGCTTTTTGAGTGTAAGTCCAGAGACATGGGGTACTAAGAGTAAGAAAGGGCCTGTGCCCAAGGCCAGATGTGGGGTGGGAGATAGGGAATATAGATTTTTTTTAAAATGTATTACGTAGGACTTTTAGAGATGGCTATATAGTTTACTTAGCACTAGAAAACCAGTTTTAAGAAGGCATTCCATTTAATGGGAAATGAAGTTTTATTTCAGTTATTGATGAAGAGAAAGTGAAGAGCCTGTGTATCTATTCAGTTGTGTCAATTATGTACTTTGATTTAAGTATTCTAGTTAATTCCTCGTAACACTAAAGGGAATTCACCAAACAGAGAGGATCAGTCACAGTGCTTGTATTTTTGATCAAACCAATTACTGGTAAACTTTGTTCTCTATTTTTGTTTGCTAAATGCTTTGATACACCGTTTTATAGACAAAGAAACTTGTAATCATAGTGTTTAATGTGCTATTGAGTTGTTGAGGAAAGAATGTGTCATTCACCAAGCCATTGTTTTGCCACAGCGGGCCCCATGTCGAGCTGCCCTGTTCCTGCCCTTAACATGGAGATAAAACTTTCAGTTTTCCTTATTTGTGGGTGGGTTTCCATCTCCAGCACAGCTGTTGTCCTCCAGTCATCATCTCCAGAGAATGGAGAACCATGAAACGGCCTCAGGTGGCTCAGAGTGTGGCGGGAGGAGTTCCCCGGATACTGCATTGGTGGGCAGTTCAGTTATTAAAACCAAGGCAGAGGTTTTTATAGGAAGACCTTTCTGGCCATTACAGAAGGCGGGAAAGTTAAAGGTGGGGTCTTTAGTTAAAGGCGGGAAGGTTGTAGGGCTGATTTGGAAATTAAGAACGAGGAAACGAAATCCAAAAACCTGATTCTGGTCTGGGGTGATCTTTGTTGGGGGAAAAGATGAAGCAACTGCTGAGGTCTGCAGTGGCTTCCTGATACCTAGGTTATCGCATCAGGCAGAGCAGGCCAGACTCCTGCCATCCCTTCAGGGTATCTGGGGTTGCTCAGCTTGCTCAATACCTTTTACATTAGACCCAGACCCCACACTTATTGTCTTTTCCCTTTAATGTTTTTATCGTAAAGACCACAGAAAAGTTTAATTTGTTTATTTACCTCTTCTAATGCTTTGTTCAGAAAAAGTAGCTCCAACAAATAACACACAGTCCTTAATGACTTTTGAACACAAAGAAGTAATAAAAGGACAAGTGAGGTCTATTAAGGTTCATGCATTCAGTAATTTATTTCAGGTTTAATAAATAAGTGAAAGTAGCAAACCATTTGTAATTAACGTTGATTGACCCAGTGGTATAATCACGTATGTGATGATACTTCATCTGAATGTGCCCTTTAGGTTCATGAAGGCTGCAATCTGTTCTTATTGTTAAGACAGACAGCAAACAGCATGTTGTTCCACTCTTAAATGTTATGCATATTCTCTGAATGCAGAACTGGCATTTAGAGGTTTAACTAGAATTGTATGTGATCATTTTTGTGATTAATTTTCTTTGAATCATTTTATTTCTGAACAATATTAACCTTAAAAATGAACAGAATTATTACACACTTCTGATTACACAGAGATCTTGGGTGCCAAGACAATAGCAGGCCTGTGCTCAAAGCAAGAAGAATAGGATGTGGGGCAGGGGAGAATGCTCTATTTGAATTTTATAGACTCTGAAATAATTGCATGATTTTTGAGGTAATCTTTTGGCAACTTGAAAATCATGTGTTCTCTGAAATCCAATGACTTAGTACCTTTTGTCTAAGCTAACTATAATTATTACTAAGAATTTTTAGTTCCATTATCTATTTACATTCCTTAGGTAGCATTATTTTGGCTCCTCAAATTGTTTTCCTTAGTTCTGTGTCTTGTTTCTTTGAATACTGTCATGAACTTATTATTAATTTAAGAGGTTACTGTATATTTTCTTCTGTGATCTGACTTTTTGTATTCCTCAAAATTCACATGCAGAAAACCTGACCCTTAGGACAAGATTCTTGGTAGGAAGGACTTTGGAGTAATGATTACAATAGGGATTATTAGATCAGTGCTTTTCTAAAAGAAAGCCCCGAGTGCACCATGTGAGGATACAAGAAGATGAGGCCACCTGAGAGCCAGAAGCTTCAGAAAAATTTGGGAAAATAGTTTATTTCATGTTACTTGGTTAATGTTATTTTGTGAGAGTTGCCAAAATGTTTAATATGTTACCTTTGTTGGATTCGAATATTGTCACAAATTTGACCAGTTGGAGACCTTCTAAGTTGGAACTAATGTATTTAAATATTTCACTAATCATCAAACATTTCATTATATTTAGGCATAATTAATGAGTTGATTGTTTTCTTACTCCAGGACTCAAATATCTTTGATATACCTAGATTGTTAGTTATTACCTCTCTGCCAATGTAATTGGTACCATATGCTTTCAACAGAGAGAAAGCAACCAAAAACTTATTTCAAATACATATTTCTAATTTCATATATAAATTTAGCATTAAATATTGTTTTACACTTTTACATAATATAATGTATATAGTTTAATGGCAAGACATTGAATGATACTTATAAGTGAATTACAGAATGATTAGGCCTCTGTGCAATGAACAGTTTACACGTGGAACAGTCGTACTTCCTACAACATTAAGTTAACTCAAGCCCTTTCACATACAGTTCCTTCCTTCAAGGAAGACTACATTAGTATTCTAGGTTTGAGTATTTTGTATGTGGACACATGTTGTAAAGATCTGACTGTGCAAGACATTTTTTCATCACATTGTTTCTGGATTCATACATATGTTTTATATATTAAGGATTTTTCACCTTTTATTTTTAGAACGATAGAACAACACTGCATTGTGTTAATATACCAAAATTCATTTATGCATTTTTCTGGTACATGAACAATGATCTTTGTAGTATAATTTGACAATAATAAATAATAGGCTTACTAAAACACTCACATACTTTTGTGGGCCTGTCTTTATTAATCTTCTTAGCACAATTTTTATCCCTTCATTTAAAATTTTAGTTCAAGCTGGAGCTATAAATATAATGGGCATAAAAGTCATTTTAAAGTGTCACCTTTTCTTTACATTTTTCAAATTTGTATTTTGGTTATCATTTTAAACTTTGTTTCCCCCTATTATTGGTGCAATAGTTATTATTTACAATGTAAATCAGTATCACACTATCACTACCTATAATAGCATTCTTGATTTTGTCAGATTGCTTTTGTTCTAAAAATTTCTCGCAGTTGATGCTGTATCAGAATGTTCATACAAAAGACACTTGAATTATCTTTACATTCTGGATTTATAAATAATCCAATGAACATTTAAGTGACATTTATCCGCTCTGGATTTTTAAATGTTTTATCCTCTTTCTGATTTAATCCGTTTCATGTTTGGTTGTAGCAATATTGTTTTCCTCTATCATGTGACGGTTTTATGAGTTGGAGCTTCAACAGCTATAGAGTTCTGACTCCTACTTCGTTTTGTACTTTTAGTAGTTCTTGTGGATGCTGCATGTTTTTTTTTCTGTTCATGATAAAGTGGTCCATTAGTTTGCTCAGGTTGCCATAACAAAATACCATAGACAGGGTGGCTTTGAAAACAGACATTTATTTTCTCTGAGTGCTAGAGGCTGGGGATTTGTGATCCAGGTCGCAGCAAATCAATTTCTCTCATGCTTTCCCAACTCCTTCATTGCATTTTTTATAGTAGCTTGGGCAACGATGCTCCAGGTCTCAGGTGTGCTGAGCATTTTGCTGCTCACAGTGATAGGACTTTTCTTGTCGGGCATCCTCCTTGTCTGTGTTTTATCTTTGCATGGTTCTGGTTGACTGCTCCCAAACCTCAGTCACATGCTCTGTGGCTCTTTAGTATTTATTGCTCTGCTTAGGCATGAGCCTAACCTCTGTTAAACCAATCTATTCATCATAAGTGCAGCTGTGGCAACCCAGTGATTTGATTTCTTATCACTTTTTGTCTCCAGAGACTTGCTGAGATATTGAGATTTAGTCCATATCTGAGTTCTAATCGATGCAGTTCCAAAAGGATGATATCTTTTGGGCATAAATGGGCACCAATGAGTATATTCATTACAAATATACTTTAAGAAAGTTTTGTTTTCATTTGAGCACTAGAAAACATGTATCTAAGTAAATATAGATTAAATAAAGAAACTTAATGGAAGTTAAGGCTGAGATAAAAAGTTACCATCATCTCTAGGGATGTTGTTAAACCCAGGGATATTTATGGCATCAATGTGTGTGTTAGGAAATAGCTACATCTGGCTTGAGAAAATACCTGTCATATTCCAGGTACAGATAGTATACTGAACCCAGATCACACTACGTGGGACTAGAAGGAAAGATAATTTTCCGGACAGCTGAGCAGTTACTAAAATGAACTCACAACAATAGTGACAGTATGCATAATACCTATGTAAGCTTAAGCCAGATAAAACCCCAGCACAGAAATGGGGAAGGGGAGACCAAGACCCAGTCACAGCTGAGGATCTTTTGGCAGCTAACAGCTGCTGGGAGAGCAAGAGTAGATTTTCTTTAAGGGTGTGATTCTGGATAGATTAACCAGACTGAGTGGATAGACCTACACAGAAGGGAATTTGGGCAGGGGCTGTCTTACTATGATAAAAGTATATTGTATGAAATTCACAAAAATTCAGTAAGAATCAGAAAATGGAAATGAATCACCATGACAATGATAGTAATAAAAGTAAGTCTTAAATGAATTATTGATCAGGAAATTTTAACCTAGTCATTAAAATACAGAGCCTGCGTGAATTTATAACAGTAAACTAATTCATTTAAAAACAATTACTTCATAATTCTAAAATTAGAGCGCATGTAATGAAACTCAACTATTTAAGGCACATAACAACCCTTTTATAGGATGTAGAACATCTTCAAGAGTAATGAAGAAGAACTTGCCTGTCTTTCCTTTGTGTTCAGTTTACTTTAATACTGAATTCAAGGAATGATGCTATCAGAAAAGAATAAAAAAGCTAATCGCATACATAAACACAGGAGCAAACTAATAAACAAATACAAATAATACACTTTATATGGAATGAATTTTATTTGCTTTGCCACAGAAACTGAAGCTATAGGGCATGAGAGATGGCGCACAGATACGTGCACTTACTACTTTTGCAGAGGATGAGAGATTACTTGCCAGCACTCATTTTGAGCAGCAGCTCACAGCTGCCTATAACCAGAGCTCCGAGGCATCAGATGACCCCTTGGCCTTGGCCTCTGTGGATGCTTTTCTCTCTCTCTCTCTCTCTCTCTCTCTCTCTCTCTCTCTGTCTATATATATATATATATATATATATATATATATATATATATATATGTGTGTGTGTGTGTGTGTGTGTGTGTGTGTGTGTGTGTGTTAAAAAACTGGAAGCTTAAATTACCACATTGTATCATCTATTACATACATCATAATACTAAGAAGAAAAAAGCAGTACCAGTCATTTGATGGTCTTAATGTTTTCAGAAAAGACTTTGTTACATGAAAGTAAAAGGAATGTTATTTAAAATGTGGAAAGAGAAAAGCAGGAGCAGAGAGAAGCCTAAGCAGTGTAATAGAAGGAGTGAATATAATCAAAGTACAAACGCAGGTTTGAAAATGTCATAAGAAACACTACTTTTCCTAATAAGGTATACTAATAAAAATTATGGAGCAAACACACAAAACTTTGCTATGGTTTAATTGAGAATAAGGAAAAAAGTACACTGCAATAGAAATCAAAATAAACCTTTAAACCTGATGTAGAGCAGTAAATTTGATGGCAACCATTTTATTTAATGTTAAAGTATTAAAAGGATGTCCTCAATTACTTAAATTTTGATTTCGGGTCCTACCTGTTTCAACAACAGAAAACCATTATAAAGAATTGGAAAAAAAGATACAATGTTTCAGTTATTAAAGGTGGTATAAATATCTATTTAAAAGCAAACTTATCTAAAAAATTTATTATGTGAGAGTGTTATTCCTGTACTTAAAGGAAATCACACACACACAAGTTTACACACATGCAGACACTACACACAAACACACATATACAAGGTGCTAATATTAGATAAAGATCAATAACAGGGATTAACTTGTCCAATGATTAATCTTCTTAAAATCATTAATTTTTAATGCAAAAATGCTTATGTAATTTAAATTTAATTGACAAGAATAATTTTTTGTATCTCAGCATGCTTTTGAGTTCACTGATATATCTGTTTAGGCAATTTCTTTCCAAATCAGAACCCAGAAAAAAATTCTTGAAACATAAATTTATTGGTACTGGAGAGATGGCTGCTCATGCAGAGGACCTGGGTTTGATTCCCAGCACCTACAAGGTGGCTAATGACTGTCTTTAACTCCAGTTCCTTTTTCTGACTCCACAGGCATTGCATGATTTGTATGCACTTACACACGTGCAGGCAATATACACATACACATAAATAAACTCATAAATTTATTATGCTGTTATTCTTAGAAAGATATAAGAGGGTGACGTGTTAGGGGACACTCATTAATAGCTTTGTTATATTTAATTTTTTCTTTTAATATCATACTAAAGCTCTAATTCACTTGACTTTTCTACTTTCTCCCATAATTTATGTAGCAATATTTTATGTCCATATGATTAATAATTAAAGTGAATTTCTATTTTATCTGAACTATCAAAATACCCACAATTAGACCACAGAATTTCTAACTAAGTAGTTGTTATTTCTTTAGAAAATAAACATACAGATTATGACAACACAGGCTCAGATGAGTTGTATCAGAAGAAATCAGGTCTAGGGGATGGGAATCTTTGGATTAGGACACAGCTTTCCAGATTCCGTCCTAGGATCAGCCTAGGAAGGTTGATTCACCTTAAATCACGCTAAAGAGATAGGCAGAATACCTAGTGCGTTAAGATTATGATGAACTTTTCCTGCCTAGAATCCTTGACTCTTAGCCCAATTCTTGTGACTCAAATAAAAGATATGGGCTTGCCATAAGTGCCTGCTTTTTCTGAATTTTTCACAAAACTGTAACCTCTCCCTTTCTTCTTTCTATTTCTTTTCTAAGCATTTGCCCTGATATTTGGGCCTTTTTCACCCTTTCCTCTAAAGCTCTCTTCTCCTCCTTGCCTTGCACCTGCAAGTATGTCACATTTCTGACCTCCAGAAGGTTCTAATCCAGCATGGCTTCATAGCTTTTCTCCTGCTCCCCTCCAGTCTACTCCTCCAGGCAGTTGCCAAGACTTACAGTGACCTGCCCTTAGCACTTTTCTTTAAATTATAGTAAAGTCCCAAAGCTTTCATTTGTTTCCATTCTCAAAGTCTTTTATGAAAGAGATTATGGACTCTTAAGGTCTTAAGGGATCACTGCTCATCAGCAGGTTTTCTTTGTTTGGAATATTGGACGTCATCAAGTTATCTGAGAGGAATTGTCTTGCAATGCTGGATCCAAAACAAATTATCTATGTCTATTTTAAAAATTGTTTTAGCAAAGAAATTGTAAATAAAAAATCTAACCTACACCCCTTTTACTGTTTTGTTTGTGTGTGTGTGTGTGTGTGTGTGTGTGTGTGTGTGCATGTGGCCTTTTCTTCTGGTTTCTTTATACAGGATCTCCCTGCAGCCTCAGCTGTCCTGGAACTCACTTTGTAGACCAGGCTGGCCAAGATCTCACAGAGATTTGCTGCTTCTGCCTCCTAAGTGCTTGGATTACTGGTATGCCTCTTGGCCCCGGCATTACCCCTTGCTTTTACTTACTGCATATTAATAACGTATTACTTTCCCCCAGAAAATGTGTTATTTATTGGTTTATAAACTTCTACCATTCTTAAAATACTATACATTAACGGACTATTCATTTTACAGAGAATTTTTCACACAAATGTTAATATTGCTAAACTCTAGATTTTATTTTTCCTTAGGCAAACAATTTCTCCAAGTAACAACAATGTAAAAGGAAAACTAAGCAAACACAAATACATACTTTTGTGATATATTTTTTAGTCATCAAATGCTCAAGCCTACAAATAGCCAGTATATTTTAACTTATCTTCATATGTGTTTGAAAATTAAATACTGTTTCCTAGCCTGCGAATTCTTAACATTATTTTAGAGGTATTGGTGTTTTAAAATATTAGTCCATGACCATATCATCCTGAACACCCTGCTCTAATAATTTATTCTTTTCCTTTTCAAACACTTTTTGATTGATTGATTTTTATTTTAAGTGAATGAATGTTTTGCCTGCATATATGTAACTTGTAACTGTACCATGTCATACAATGCCTGTGGAGGCCAGAAGAGGGTGCCAGATCCCCTCAAACTCGAGTTATTAATGGTAGTCACCATGAAAGTGATGGAAATCAAACCCAGGTCCTCTGCAAGAGCAATTAGTGCTCTTAACCACTGAGTCATCTCTCCAGCCCCTATATTATTTTTCTTAATGCATATCTGGTTCTACATTAAATTATTGCATATTTCTTTTAAGTATTGCTGCATAGTTGGTGGAGTCATAGGGCTAAGTCTAGAAAATTCACTATAGCATTTAGTTCCTAAAGTCACCAGAGCAGGATCCATATTGTACAAGCTCTATTGTATTTCATTTTGAAATTTTGTAAAGCTTTTATTCTGTCCCATTTCATAGTTTCCTGAATTTAACAGTAAGGCACTGCAGCTGTCTCTCAGTATCTGGTACAGGAGTAGAGCTCTCCTATAGCTGGTTTCATGTTAAGACTTTTCTCTCTTGTTCTAGGGTGTTCTATGGTGTGCATATTTATAGTTTTCATTGTCATTTTGTTAGACGGTGTATAATTGATGTTTATCTTCTACAGTGACATAAAGTTATTGTGGATGCATTAAATTTTATAACATGAAGGTTGTACCAGAAAAGTACTCAGTTATTGCAAATTCAAGGATTAATACACCTACACATATTTTTTAGCTGGGGAAGGCCTATACATTTTCCTTTACCAGAACATAAATATGCTTTCTTATATTATTCTAAAGCATACAGACTTAACTAGACATAGGCACATTCTTAAAAAAGTTGCTTGCATTGTTTTTGATGTATGTTCCATATGAAGTTTCTTTTGGTCTTTCTTTTCATATTAATTAACTTCAGCACACATTTTGTTTGAAATTCATAAAGCAATTTTCACTTTCAGAAATTCTTAAATGATTTAAAGCTAAACTAAAGCAAGGAAAATACATGTGACAAAATATGTATTACTAAAATCCCTCATTTCATGATTCACTTTTGTTTAAGATGGAGAAAGCTATTTCTGGATGTATTTAACTACAGATATTTGAATCAGACCTTCACCTAGGAGGGGGTTCTCTGATTCTCTTTTGTAATTCAAAAGCATGGCTGGAGACCTTTGAAAGGTCAAGGTGGTAACAGCA
This sequence comes from Eospalax fontanierii, assembly GCA_035773235.1. Lineage (NCBI taxonomy): Eukaryota > Metazoa > Chordata > Mammalia > Rodentia > Spalacidae > Eospalax > Eospalax fontanierii. The sequence continues at coordinate 27,453,265 of CM069538.1, read as the reverse complement.
ATGCCAGGAGCTAAATTAAACTCTCGTTGGCTGACTCTCCTGTGATGCAGCGGAAATTACCTGAGCACTAAATTATTTGTTTGGAGGCAGAGTCAAAATAAGGAGACTAGGCCTAAAAATATATCAAAACAAAACAAAACCATAAGCATACACTTTGTATACTGCAATGTGATGGATTTGGAGTGGTTTAGTACTATTACAGGTGGATGTGTATATATTTGTCCTCTGAAACTATTACATTGTTACAACGATGGCAGGAATGGAATGAAGAACTTTCGTGGCTCTATGGGCCGAATTCCTTGAAACTTTTCTCTTTTTCTTGGATTCCCAATTCCCTTGTGTATAGCACATCAAAACGTGTAGGATGATTGTCAAGAATGAGTACTGGGACTGGAGAGATGGCTCAGCAGTTAAGAGTATTGACTGCTCTTGCAGAGGACCTGGGTTCATTTCCCTACAGTTTACAGTTAACAACTATCTATAACTCCAATGCCAAGGAATCTGACACCCTCTGTGGGCATTACATGTAAGTGGTGCACTTACATACCTGCAGGTAGAACACTCATACACATAAAGTAAATAAAAATTTAAAAGTAGTAACTATATAGCTCTTCATCAGGAATCTATTAGGCCCATCATATACTAAGGATGATATATTGCTAGGTAAAAGAAAACCATCCTTTTTGTCTCTTCCCTCCAAAATCATGGTAGTGTAATGCAGTTTTATGGCTACCTGCCTTAATCAAAATAAAAATTCTGGATATTTTAACTTCTATGACTGGAGAATCCACATTGGGGTTAAGTGACTATGGTTGGTAGTGCATATAGCATGTTCTCTTGGGAATTTTCTCAGTGGGTGATGAACATTTCCAGATGATTGTCCTCTTGATAAAACAATGAACAATTAAGATGCCATTTTGATCTCACATTCCAAAAGTATTGAAATGGCTGCTCATATGTTTTGCTCTTTAGAAAATACTTTTTTTTTTAAACAAGGAAGGTTTATTTAGCTTGGAAGTTTAATATCTACTTCCCTTAAATGATTAAATTCCTCCCTCATAATACTATATCATGGAAAAATACTTTCCTCATTTTGTAAAAGAAAAATGAAGGCCCTCAATATAACTGGTGAACTGGGATCAACTGTAGCTGATTTGTTGGGAATTGTCCCTTTACCTCAGCATATTCACTGAGGTGCATTTAGGACACTAGTTGGAAGCCCTCAGAATGAGTGTATACAAAAGTCCTACTCTTGCTAGTCAAGAGTGAACAAAAATATTTGCTTTTGTAGAACACTGTGTTAATATTATTTTGTGTCAAAGTGTCATTGAAATTCAGAGAGCTGCTTTTGCCCAGAGACTTCCATCACGTACTTTCTCCCCTGACAAGTGTTTGTGATGCATGGACAGTGTGTGAAGTTAAATAGCAACATGACCCTCCTGCCTCCAGAAAACATGTGTGCAACCAGTTCACTGACTGTATTGGGTGATGTTCTTTCAACACTATTCAGAATGGCAGCTGATCTTCATCAACCAATGGTTAGAGAAATGTTGTTCTTTAAAAAGTAAAGCAAAACGATATTTGATCCTTAGAAATAATGACACTGTATTTTCCCAGGAAAATTCACCTGATTCTTATATACATCCTCACTTTTTGAGATCTAGACCTTTCTGTCCAACTTCTTTCCAAGCCACACTCCTCACAAGTCCTAATATCCCACTCTGGGATATGGGAAATTTGCTAGGATACCGTTGCTCTTGACTTGATCTGCTTTTAGCTACAGAAAGTTCAAATTGCAGTTTCAGATTGATTATTAGCTGCCCTACCCCCGCCTTGGTCTTTTTAAGACAGGGTCTCCCTGTAGCCCCATGTGGCCCAGAACTCCCTATCTAGACCAGGTTGGCCTCTATCTCACATGATCCACCTGGCTAAGCCTCCCAGTTTATTAGCTTTTGAAATGATCTTACCTGGTTTCTCACTTTAATGCAGCTCTGTCTGTATTTGATGGTGTTCTTTCAACACTGTTCAGGAATGGCAGCTGGTGAAGACCCTATAGATACAGAAACATTATTAAAAAACAAAAAATGATACTTGATCATTAGGAATAATCATACTATATTTTCCCGAGAAATTCAAATGATTCTTATTTACATCCTCACTTTTTGAGATCTAGGCCTCTGTGTTTAAATTCTTTTCGAGTCTCCATGAAAATTTTTCCCTTGCATGAAAAGCTTCCCAATATATGCTTATGTATTTATTTGTATTTTGAAAATATTATACTCAGAATTTCTTTATTTTCTGATATGTAAAAGATATTTAACAACTATTAGTCAAATGCATGAAATATTGCATATTTTTGTATATTTCCTCCTTGGTTAAAGTGCATAAAACCAAACAGGATTAAATTGACAGTTAATTTAGCACTCTGATGAAAACATAACTACATTAAGATTTTCAGAAAAATATTTTCAATGATTTTATTTTCAACTAATAATTAAATTAGTTGATTAAAGTTAAATTTAAAATACTTTAAAATTTTTTTCTTGGTCATTAAAACCAAATCAGTAGGATTCCAAAATAGTTACCAGAATTTTAAAAATATTTAAATTACTGGAATTTTTCATGGTAAATTCGGCAAGCTTAAAATATTATTTTTTTCCTAATATCTTTCACTGCATTCTGTTGATTTCTTAATTAGTGGATTTTATCACAATTCTTTAAGAAGAATAATCTGACAAATAATTTTGTAAGATGAAAAGTACAATAAAAGTATACGTAATTTTGTGGTTTTTCATTCATATAGGATAGTTAATCTTTGAAGTCTAAAATTAATATATATCAAATAATCAGTATCTTAATGAATGTTAAAATAAAAATGACATTATTTAAGGTTTTTTGTTACTACTGTTTAAATAGTTCTTTATTAAAGTCTAATTTATAATCTTATTCATACAACTGTATATTCACTATTAGTAACCTGATATTGCACTTTTATTTACTATTAGTTGTTAAATTAATTTGATTTTAAGAATTCATTTCAATGCCTATAGGTTATCAAAGCTTTGGCATGCATTGTATCTGCCCTCATCACACAATACATTTAATCTCTGAAAATTATTTTTTCTCACTAAGTTACTCTTTTTTTTTGGTGACATTTTTATAATATTTATTCTCATAAATCATGTCATAATAGGAACTTTAAAGATTAATCTCAATAATTACAATAATGTACTTTCTTCATCTATAGTGTTCTATTTCTCAGTCTCTCTCCCTTGCCTTCCCTGTGTGTGTGTGTGTGTGTGTGTGTGTGTGTGTGTGTGTGTGTGTAGATATCATGACAATTCTGCCTGTATATAATTTGGTAGAATGCTTTTCTTCTCAAAGTTTTGGAATAGTATGAAAACAATCGTTGATGGTATATAAGTATTTTTTTGTATGTTTAAGGATGTTATTTATTATAAAACATAATTACTAATTCCATCTCACCACTCATTATCGGTGAGTTTGGGTTTTCTGGGTCTTCATGTTAGTTTCTGGTATTTCATGTAGGTCTACAAATTTATCTTTTCTTCTAGGCTTTCCAGATTATTGATATATGGCAGCTCAAAGTGATCCCTAAAGTCACGTTTCCCTTTTCATCTCAGTTTTTTTTTTTTTAATCAGGTCATTTCGACCTTTTCTTGGGTATCCTGGCTAAACTCCTTCATCAATTTTCTTTATCTAATCAAAAACCATTTTGCTTCATTTAAAAATGTCTATTTCTTCTCTTTGCACTCTTTTTTTTTATCACCGTCACTGTCCTCCTTATTTTGATCTTACCTTTCTAATTAAATTGGTGATAGCGTTAGTTATGTTGCTGGAAAGATTTTCTGTTTTGCCTGGGCTCAGGGTGTGAGCAGCCCGAGTTCTGAGTTTGCTGTAGTCGATGGGCTCTGTCACTTTTTTTTTTTTTTTCACTTTTCAGAGCTTCAAGAAATTTTACTGCAGTTCTTATTTCCTTCGTTGGCTCTCTGGTAAATCAAGAGCCGGGTTTTCATTTCTTATCTGTTTATATAGTTTCTTGAGTTCATTTTGTTGATTTCCAGCTTTACTTCTTATGGTTAGAAAAGAAGCTTGCTGTGATTTTGATGCTTTTAATTTGTTAGGATTTTTATATTGAGTGCAGGAGAACACGCTGTGCACCGCGGAGAATATGAATTAGGCCGTTGGATAATGTAAGTTTTGATAGTTCTATTTCATCTAAAGCATCATTCAACTCTGATGTTATTGTGGAGATTTCATCTGGATTTTGTGTCTTAAGAAATAAGCTATTGAAGTTCCTAACAATTACTTCATTAGCGATTCTCTCCTTTAGTATATAACTTTGATTCACTTAATTGAATGCTTCTTCAGTGGGTGAACATGTTTATACTTATTATTGAGTCTCATTAATTCATCCCTTTATTACTATATAGTAGCCTTATTTTGCCATTTTTATCTTAGTCTATTTCATCTGATAGAAACATTGTGCCTCTTCCGTATTATTGGCTTACTAATGCATAGATTAATTTTTCTATTCTTTTTAATTTTTATAAAATCAAATCTTGTTTTATTTAAATCCATTTGACTATTTTGTCTGTTTTGATCAGTGACTTTGCTGTCTACCCATTCAAGGTAGATGGGAATTAAATCATTTGGTAATTATTTTCTTATTAAGTTCTGTTTACTGTTTTCCTCGCCATCTTTCTTACTGTTTGTTTTTCTGCTTTCTGTTGCAATGTTGTCATTCATCTCTCTTTAATTGTATCTGCTTTGCAAATAATTTTCACTGTTTTATACGGTTTTATGTTGGTACTTAACCATACTTTCAAGTCTGTATAGAACATTTCTTCAAACATTTCCTGTAAGCCTGTCTAGAGGAGTTAAATTCTGTCAGATTTTGCTTGTTATATAAGGTCCTCATTCTTCTTTCATTTCTGAAGGCTAACTTCACTAGGTGTTACACTCTTTGATGGAACTTTTTTTCTTTCAGTTTGAATCTTTCAATTCATTCACTCTTAGACTACAAAGTTTCTGCTGAGAAATCTGTTATTAATTTAATGAAGATGGCTTTAATGTACAGTTATAATATGCAAAATGAGAAAGCAAAAAATATAATTGAACTTCATTCGATAATGAGCAAATATCAAGACCTAATAAAATTATGTGAAATAAATATTTAATAGTACCTATCTAAAATATAAGCATAGAAAGCTAAAATAGTAAAAGAATGACTAAGGCATATTTTTAAATTTTCCTGTTTGGAAATTTCTAAAGATAGTCTTTGATGTTGAGGATAATAAAAATGTTACAAGTGGATCCAGTAGTCAGCCTTGGCCTGAAACCATGGATGAGTCTACACTTCCTGCAAGGAAACAGATAAAGAATACCTTCAGCTTTGCTGAACACACAGTCTGTGTTTCCATAACTGTACCATCCTGTATGAAAGCAGTTATAAGTAATTTGTGAACAAATGACAAATATTTATTCTAATACAATTTTGTTTATTGTATTTAAATTTCCACTTTATATAGCATTAATATAATCAAACTAGTACTTTTCTTTTCCACTTCATATAGCAATAATAATCAAACTAGTACTTTTCTTTTAATTTTCCCAATGGTTATTAGAACTATTTACTGGAGAATATGCTTAAATAGATCGATGAAGAGCAGCAAACTTGACAATTCCAAATGTATATTTGACTGTATTTGTAGTATTGTAATCACAGAAGTTCTTATATTTTATTACATTCACTTTCACAGGAAATAGAAAATGGACAAAATCCAGCAGTTCTTCCTTTGATATATTTATTTGAAAATTTAAATTGTGTGTAAAATTACCTACGTGAACATATTCATGAACCATTGAGGGAAACCCTTACTGGGTGACATATATTTTGACAATAAGAAATCCTACATGTTCCTTCTTCATTGAAGCATTTACTATTGAACACCACGTTACAACAACATGACTCTTAGCATCCACTTTAAGTCCAACAGCTGACCTGAGTTGCTGATAACCTGCCCCTTCAAATTTCTCTTGGAAATGTTCTACAGAATAAAGAATTTATTTGTTCTTTATTGAACCAGTATATCCAGCATGAAATGGAGAAGTAAGTCAGGCCTTTAGTAGAGAATCATGTCTTTCTAATCACTAGACCTAGACTAATGCATACACACAATCTTGAACACATGTTATAAATTTCTCTCATTGCTTTCAGTGAGATATGCACACTGTTTGAAATACTTTTATATTTTGATATTTAAATCATGCATATACGTGCATTCATACATTATCTTGAGTGGATTGCTAGGAAGTGCCCTGAGAGTTTTGGCCATATGACCAAGTCACAAAAGGGACACAGGGCAAATTGAGCTTCCTTACATTATTAACAATAATCTTGGGTTGCAAGATTAGGTAAAAGTCAGTAGTTCTGATTATGTGCATACTGTTTAAATCATTCCTATTCTTCATGTTTTTTTGTATTTAGCTAAAGAGACTGCCAGATGAAAATACTTTGGAATGGGACATGAAAGAAGTTCTTGAAACAGAAAAACAAGAACTAGAGAAAGAAAATAGAGAGTTAAAGTTTCGGGTGAAGGAAATGGAACAGCTGGAAAGGAAACTCCAATCAAGTGCAACCCCCCCAGGTCCTGATATCAAGGCATCACAAATGGACCTGGAAGAAAAGGGCAAGGTAACATGCTATAGCAGCCAGCTCAGGCTGTGCGTTTCCTCCCACACAGGGGCAGGTGATGCCTTCTTCTTTGTCCACCTCCAATCCCAAGTACTTTCCTTTGTGTAATTTAATGCCTCATTATGATGACTAATAATATTGCTTATACAGAAAAGGCAAATTTGGGATGAAAATCTTAGAATAATAACAAATCTTTAGATTTTAAAAACTCTTTCAAGAAGAAAAATAGAATACATTGAGGGATGTTTGTGTTTCCTGTTTTAACTTTCTTTTTTCAAATACTAGCAAATGATTTTGGTGATGTATGATCATGCGGATGTGTATTTCATCTGACATTTTAAAAATCTGCTAATAATTATAGAAATAGAAATATTAGAATCTTTTATATGATTTAATAATTTAAATACTTTGGCACAGTCACAGAATTTGAATTCAGCAATCTAAACTATTGCTGTTCTTAGTTTTCTTTTACAAGATCCAGCTAACTCAAAACATCTTTTTGAGAATTTCATGCATGAGTACTGTCTTTATACAATTCCCACCCGTGCTGTGCCCCCTCCAGTTACTTTAGTGTCCCCATGTCTGCTCAAATTTATGACTTCTTCTTCTATAACTAATAATAGTGACAAAAATATTCTGTGTGCATGTAATTTTCTACTGTGGAAAATAATTATTAATTTTTAGGGATTTTATGTGTATGAGTCCTTTGCCCTCAAGTATGTAAGTGTACGCAACCACGTGTATGCAGTGCCTGCGGGGCCCGGAAGAGGATGTAGATCCCCTGCAACTAGAGTTAGAGATGGTTGCTAGCCAGCATTTGGGTGTTAGGAACTAAATTTGGGACTTTTACAAGAGCATCATATACTGTGGATGGTGGAACCATTTCTCCAGCCTCAGAATTTTTTAATCTTCTGCTTTCAAATTTTTATTTTCTGAATTATAATAGATAGATATTGGTAAATAGATTAACCTTCTAACATAGGTTAACATATTCAAAAGGATAATTTAAAAATTGTAAACTCATAAAATATAAAATTAATATGTCAGCTCTTTTACTTACAGTTTAATGAAGGAACCAGTAACATATTATAACCACTTAAAGGGGAATATAATATAGCAAAACTTGTCACGAAGGAAAGTTGAAATGAAAGTGTTTAGAAGATGCAAACCTGGATCTTCCAGAGTGAATTTGGAAATATATTGCATTGTCATCAGAAAAAATTCTCCCATTGGTGTATGGATGACAATTCCGTGCATTGCTATGGGATATGTATATGTGATATGCAACACAGCTTAAAGATGTTGAAAGTAGTAGGAATCTATGGAATCAGGAAACCCTTCTTACAGGAAGAAGTTATATAAAACTAACAGTAATCTTTGATTACCAACTTAAAGTCTTTCATATTTTTCAGTGATAATATGTTAGTTGATGTGCATGCTTAATAAATCTCTCTATAGGAGCACATTAACAAGTCCTTAGGGAGTGGTACTATAGACAAAAACCAGGCAAACATTTTCTATAAATGTCAAATTTGCAGATATATTAAGATATTTAGACTTCAAGAGCTGGTAGTATGCTAGTTTAAAATGATGAATCTTTAAAGGTATAAAAGATATTCCTCATTCATGAGGGCAAAGGAGAGAGGTAAGAAGATGAATTTGGTACTTTAGTCAGAGCTGTGCAACTCCTGCTCTAAATTAGTGGTTCATCAACTTAAATGACTGGAAAGAAGAAGATGTGCCTGAGCCAGGTGATAGGTTACACAGATTTACGTAGTGCACTTGATTCAACACATTAAGCTTTAGAAAGCATTCATGAAGAGAACTGATTTTTTAAATGAAATATTTGAAGGATGAAGCAAGTAAAAAGTTTGCAAGTATGAATTCCATGCTGGAAGATGGACAATGACTGACTATTTTTGATAAGTGTTGAGAGAGAAGGCTAGACATTGGGAATTAACACAAATAGCTAATCAGTGTAGTGGAGGGTTACATACAGAGGAGACTTGCAAGAAAAAAGGTCATCCTGGACTTTATAATATAAAATCACTTTCCCAGGACACGAGGAAAAAAGAAAAAAACAGAACCTTGAATCCTTCAATTCTAGGCAAAGTTTTTATGTTCTTATTCTTCCTGTCTCTCTGTTTGTTCATTATTCCAGGATTTCAGGACAGAATAAGATGCAATAAGTGAGATTTTTGTCCACTATCTGAGGAGCTATAATAAGTAAAGGGGAATCAAGTACATACAATCTGATATTTATCAAGATGTATCTAAAGCTTTGTATAGTAGAGAAAAGTAGACAGGCAATTCTCAGTCATTAGTTTTCTATGTCTATGACATAATTGCTGGGTTGCTTTTTCCAATGTAGGAAAGAGATGCTTGCATTTATATTGCCTTATTTCTAGTGTGGATATGTGAACTTCTATTTCATACTGAGAATAATATTCATCTCAAAAGAAAAGTTAGTAGAGGAAGTAGCCAGGGAAAATTTCATGAGCTGCTCAACATGCCTCTCATGAAGTGGTTTGGAAATTTGTTTTCTTAAATCATTTTGGAAACCAAACTCTTTAATGCAGGTCACATACTGGGTCACTTTTAGAAGTTAATGTGACAGGGCAGTAATTGATGTGTCTAAGGAAAATGATGAATTAATCTGAAAGTAGAAAGGCCATCAAAGTCAATCCTAATTGATTTGTTACTGACTGTGATCTGATTCAAAGAATGACATTACATATATTTTGTTTAATAATGTTGGCTTCAAAAGTATTTATTACTTTCAGTAAATATTTTAATATAAAATCTCAGTCTCTACTGAATTGTTTGGGAAACTTACATCTGTCAAATGCATAAAAATTTTCATATATACTATTATGTTATGAAAGTTTATAATATAAATTATGTTATACAGATATGGAATTTTATCTTCCTATCTTTGATATGGCTATCATGACACTAATAATTCAGTTAAACCTTTTTGGCAGTTCCCATAGTAGCTATTATTTGATTTGTAGTCGCTTAATTTAAATATGAGAATAAGTACTTATCTTATTATTTAAAATGGCATAAAACATGACCATGATAGTTCTTTAAAATTAAGTTATGTATTATAATTAGAAACGAATGAAACCAGGAAATTTTAATAATTGGCTCTTGATATTTTCTTTTTTATTGACGTATCATCATATAATAAAGTTAAGCTTTTTAAAATGAAAATGTAGTGACATTTAGTACATTTATAATGTTGTGCTCCCACCATCTCTGTGTAATCCAAACCATTTTCTTTGCCTCCAAAGGAAACCCAAGAATCACCACGAGCTTCCTGCTCCTCGCTCTAAGACGCCTAGAAAATGTGATGACTGATGAACTTGTTTTAAATGTATTTACTGACTATTTTTGTATTTTCACTGCAGAAATATATATGTAAGATGCTTTCTCATTTACAGTTTTAGACTTGTATTTTGCTTGTTGAACTTTAATAATTCTTCATGAAATCTAGTCACTAGTTGCTTTTGATATACATGATTTGTCAATACTTTGCTGTATCCTTACTTTCTCAATTGTGTCTTATCATTCAGAGGTGGTTTCCCTTTTCATAAATTCTAATTTGTCTTTGTCCTGTTCTTGGTTCTTTGGGTTGCATATCTCATAATTCCTTTCTATGTCCATGATTATTTATTCTTATGCTTTCCCAAGAATTTTCATTTTATCATATTTGATCTTTCATTTTCATTAGTTTTTATATAGAAAGTAAGAAAAGGGTCAAGATCTGTTCATTATTTTTTATATGGCTGACCAGTTGTTCCAGAATCATTATCTTAGACACTATTTCTCCTGCCACCACATAATCTTGGCATTCTTGGCACACTTGTGAAACATCAATTTTCTATAGAGGTATTGGTTTATTTCTGGTCTCTGGAATTCAATTGTGATGTTTAGTGTTTATATTATATGTATTTTACTACTTATTCGTTTGATGAACGTTTTAAAATAAGTAGGTTGTGTGTTCTGCTTTTGTCTTGTACTTTTTTAAGTTTTATCTTGGATATTCAGGGCTTGCTGAAATTCTATATAAATTTTAGAATCACCTTTGGAACTTCTTTTTTTAATTTTATTTATTATTTTTATTTTATGTGTATGAATGTATTACCTGCATGTGTGTAAGTGCACCAATATTGTGCAATGGCCATGAAGGTCAGACGAGGGTGCCAGAGTCGTTGGAACAGGAGTTATGGACATTGTTAGCCACGATGTGGATGCTGGGAATTGAACCCAGGTCCTCTGAGTGATGATGACCCAGTGCTCTTATCTGCTGAGCCATCTCTCTACCTCCAGCTCTGGCACTTCTTGTTAGAAAATGCCATTGAGATTTTTATAGGGACTTGGTTGAATCTCTAAATAGATTTTAGGAGTCCTGCCTTATATTCTTCTTTAAAAGCATTGAATGCTTTTTCATTTGTATCCTATTTCAACAACATATAGTTTTAGCATATAAATCATTCATGTATTTGGTTAGATTCATTTCTACATGTTCTATTTTGGCTTATTCTGTAAATTTAATTTATTTTCTTGATTTCATCTTTAGGTTGTTCATTACTAGATATAAAAGGGAGACTAACTTTTATATACTTATCTTATTTTTTCAAGTTGGCTGAATTTCTTACCTCTAGGTGTCTGGTTATATATACTCCTCTGGGTTTTCCATATCTGAGATTATGCTATCAGTGAATGGGGCACATTTTCCATTCCAGTTTGAAAATCAGATGTCTTTTACACATTTATTTCTTTGCTTAAAGCCTGTGGATGAACTTTAGGTACACTGATGACTGACAGAGATAGAAGCAAACATCCTGGTTGTTCCTGATCTGAGGGAAGGCTTTAAAACTTTGGCCACTTTTCACCAAGAGAACTGTAGGGTTTTCATATGATGTTCATCATGCAAAGGAAATTTCACATTCCATTTTTTCTATTTTCTTAGCTTTATCTATTTTTATGTGTATGAGTGTTTTTCATGTATGAATGCATATGCATCACCTGCATGTATGGTGCCTGCAGAAGCCAGAAGAGGGAGCCTTGTGCCATGAAGAAGACTGTGAGCCACCATGTGAGTGCTGAGAACTCAACCTAGGACCACTGCAAGAACACCAAGTCCTCTTAATCCTTGAAATTTCTGTCCTTAACGTTTTTTCTTAACGTTATTGAACATATATTATATTTTTGTTCATAATGGTGTGTGGAATTTGGTCAAATGCATTTTCTACATCAATAGAGATGAATCAAACCTAGGGCCTGTACACGTCAGGCAAGGACTCTACAACTGAGCTATAACCCCCGACACAATTGCTGCATTATACTGTATATTTATATTTCAAACTATTGCAGCATTCTAAGATGAATCTCAGTGCTCACAATGTACAACTCTTTTAACATATAGCTGTATTGGTTTAGGAAGTGTTGCTTAGAATATTCACATCTGTGTTAATGTATTCATTTATGTTCATGACAGATATTGACCTGCAATTTTCTTAGATTGTCAGATAGGTCAGAATGATGCTGGCATTAATGGACAAGTTAAAATACCACAATGATTTCTTATGGCATTTAACTCTCCACCCTTTCTTTCTGCATTTAGTGATTGTTTTGTCCTGCAGAACTCTGTTTCCCATGTTCTGGCTTTTTTCTCTTAATTTTTCAGTTTCAGTGTACACTTGAAGCTAACCATATACATTTGTTTTCTGGTATTCTGTACCACATGGTACTGATTTTAAGATATACCGGCTAAATATAAAGTCTCTGAATGCATTGCTTAATTTTGGTATTTGAAAAAGCATGTGTTTTAACTAAAATTTTAGTTAATTATCATTATCTTTTAACATATCCCTCGTCTTTTTTAAATACTTAAGTATTGTATTTATTATATTATTTTATGTGTATGATTGTATTGCTTGCCTGTAGGTAGGTACATCTGTGTCACACACTGCCTGTGGAGGTCAGAAGAGGGTGTTGGAAAGTCAGAACGGGAATTATGGACTCTTATCAGCACCATGTGGGTGCTGGAAATTGAACCTGGATCTTCTTCAAGAACATCCAATGCTCTTAACCACCTAGCCATCTTATTTCTAAAATACCTACTATCCTACAATATCCATAAATTGCTACTACTGAAATCAGTATAATATTCATTTTGTCCTTATTAAATTAATATTAATGACTTTTTAAAGTATACTACCATAAGCTAGGAGTTGTGGTGAACACGTTTAATCCCAGCAGTAAGTGAGAGAGGCAAGCAGATCTTGGTAATATCCAGGCCACTATGATTACCTAGAGAGTTACAGGCCAGCTGGGGCTAGAGCAAGCCCCTAGCTCAAAACAAACAAGTAAAAATAATGCTACAGTAACTGACATTTAACATGAAAAGGTATTTATATTTTGAATTCATATATATATATATATATATATTATATGATGAGATTTACTTAAGTATTTCTACAGTGAAACTACCTAGCCTCGTATTTTTATTTTAATTCTGTGGAAGGAGTAAATTTCATATAATACTTGTTTATTATGGATACCTGTCACTAAAAGTTTAGTAATGGTAAACAATGGTAACTGGTAAACATGATTGCTTAAATTAGAACAGTCATGACTAATTTTACCACATTGTTTTTGCTGTATTTTTTGATAAGTGAATTAGTTATGTATCCTATTGCTGTGACAAAACACCTTACAGAAGCAACATAAAGAAAGACTTTATTTGAGATCATATTTTAAACGAGGATACGGTCTACTATGTCAGGAAAACATGGTGGTGGGACCGAGAGACAGCTGGCCAAATTATACCTGCAGTCAAAACACAGAAAGAAGGAAGAGAAAGTGAAGGAAGGGGAGGGGAGGGAAGAAGGGGGAGAGGAGAGAAAGGAGACAAAGGAGAGCGAGAAGAGAGGAGAAAGGATAGAACTGCTGGAACTCTGCTGGCCTCTTCTTTTTGTTTTATTTTTAAATTAGGTTCAGGATGCAAACCCATGCAATGGCAATGCTTGCATTCATGATGGGCTTTCCTTCACAGCTAAACTCTGTGGAAACACCTTCACTCACAGACAGACATTCCCAGCGGTTTGTCTCCTAGATCATTGGAAGTACATTCAAGTTGGCAATGAAGATTAACCATCAGAAATCCACTTTTGATCAAATCGACACTCAGTCATTACTTTTATAACATAACCTTCTTTTTCAGGTTCTCAGAGGATCATGACCATCTCCTAATGCAAGACCATCTAGTTCTTTTGTAATAGCATTCAAAGGCTTAACATGCTGGACACTGTTCAGAAGTCCAAAGACTCTTCTAATACATGCAAACATCTTAACTGTGAATCCCTGTACAATTACAAAAAAAAAAAAAAAAACCAACCCAAACCAACCCAAATTGTATACTTTTAATCTATAATGGCACAGAAAAAACTCTTCCAGATTCAAAAGAGATGGTAGCAGGAATATCTGGACCAGAGCAAAATCAAACCCCAGAAGTTCAAGAACCAAACCATTCTGCTCCAAGTCTGTACCCTGGGCTTTGCAATGATGGCCAGCCCCTCCAGTTCTGTCATCTGTAACTTCTCTCCTGGGTCAAACCTGTAAAGTATATGCAGCCATCTTCAGCAGACTTCCCATTGTCATGGAATATCCAGCATCCTTGGGACATGTCTTTGAAAATAAATTTGAGTTTTAATAAGTTGGAACATATGAAGGGTGAGACATAGTCCTTAGGGAACCATCCTAATGATTCAATGTGCACAGCCAATTTTCACTAAATGACATTAATCTTTTTAACAATTACAGCAGCTTCCTGCACATCAGTCTTATCTGCATCTTTAAAATCCCTCACATTTGTTTCTTACCAAACTACATAGGTTCTCTCTCTCATTAAAGATATACTTAAAAGCAGTCATTTGTCAGACAACTTAGTCTATTAATTTTGAATTCAGCCCCATTCATATTTTTAGGATAAAGCAGAATTCAGCAAGATTCTTTGACAGAATGTAATACAAATGGTCTATTCCAGATCCTGATACAACCCTTACTCTACTCTTTTTAAAAATTTTCTTATTATTTTATTTTGTGTGTATAATTATATTGTCTGCCTATGTGTTAGTGTAGCTGTGTCATTCAATACCCGTGATGATCAGTAGAGGGCATCAGATCACCTGGAACTGGAGTTACAGGTGATTGTTAGCTGTCATGTGGGTACTGAGAACCAAAGCCAGGTCCTCTGTAAGAGGAGACAGTGCTCTTAACCACTGAGCCATCTCTCCAAATCCCTCATTCTGTTCTTAAACTTCATAAGCCTAACTAACCTCCACTGTCTGCATTCTGATCTAAAATTCAATCAAAACAACCAATTTAGTTTTGTTTACAGCATTGTAGAGCCTATCTATTCCACATCCCCAAATGCATCACATTCCTCCCCAAAACTCATTCCAAATGTCTACAAACCATACAGTCACATTTAACACAGCAATTACCCCATCCTCAGTACCAGTCTTCTGTATTAATTACTCTTTTCATAGACAACATACCTGAAGGAAGCCACTCAAGGAAGGAAGGGATTATTTTGGATCATGTTTTAAAATGGTATGCAGTCACCTGTGACTGCAATGCCATTGTAGTAGAGGTATGAGGCAACCAGCCACATTGTATCTGCAATATGGAAAAGGTCAATAATGAATGCTGGTATTGAGCTTGCTTTTTCTTTTCTCCTTTTTATTCAGTTCAAGACCAGTTCACTGAATGGTGTTATCTACTTTCAGGATAGGTCTTCTTCCTTCAGTTAAAATCCTCTGGAACATTCCTACTGGCATGCTAAATGAGTTTCTATGTGACTTCTAGATGATGAACTTGATAATGAAGATTAACTATCACAGTGCCAAAGATATATGTGCATAGCATAATAAAAAGGGAAAAAAAACAAACAAAAAGAAGGAATATGGTAAAAGAGAGGAAAGAAGAAGATGAAATGAAGTCAGAAAGGAGAGAGGACAAAACAAAAGGAAAAGGAAAATGGAGAAAAGAATGCTTCAAGCAGTTCCTCACAATAGGGCTACACTGCAGGATCTTTGCTTCAAGCAGTTCCTCACAATAGGACTACATTGCAGGATCTTTGCTGTTTTCTTTCCAGGACAGTTATTTCTTTCAGTGCATATATTTTTAAACAGTAATGAAATATCTAGATTGACTGAGAATGAGTCAAGTCCCCATGTTATGGAGTCACAGTCTATCAAGTGAGTATTTAACACACTTTCTTTCAAAAAACAAAAGAATGTGCTGACCGTATAAGCAAAAAGGCCTCAATAGATTTTTGTCAGTTAGTAGATACAGCCACTGTTTCCCATCCCCCACCCCCCTTAAAAGGTATAAGATAGGGACAAAATCTTTGAATCTAAGTATAAAAGACAAAATATTTTTATAGTAATTGTTTCTTTATTTGCTGCAAAGTTATTAAATCCATTTAGAGATCACCCTTTAGAAGTCTAGGCTAGTTGGCTTAATACACATGAACAAACAGAATCAGATGAAAGTAGAGGTAGAAAATGTACACACACAAACACACACACACACACACACACACACGCACACACACACTCCCACACACACACAGTTAATCACAGAGCCAACGCAATGAGAACTTTAACAAAATTTGCTTTGAGTCTCAAATTATCACCCCAAGTTTCAATAACCATCATATTCAATGAATAGCTAGTTTTGTCATCATATACCTGAACACAAGAAAATATTCTGTAATTCTTTCTAAGAACAGTAGCATGACTGAAACTAAAATCACTGCGTTTTTCTTTATATATATAAAGTGTCCCCTCAGAGATTATGTCATCTGGCTACTCAACGAAGTTGAGTTTTCAATTTTGGAACCTGAAAGAACTTTTAAACTTTAAGTAGATTCTACATTAAGCCGATTCTACATGGTGTGAGTCTTGGGTTAGAAAAGATGTGCCCAGAATTAACTCTGCAAAGAGTGAAGATTTGTTGTTGCTGAAGATTGAAACATGCATGAATTCCTCAGCTTGATCTCTAGTACCCCATAAATCTGTCGTATTGGCGCATGACGGCTATCACAAGATTAGAAATTGGAGTCAGGAATATCAGAAGTTTAAAGTCATTCTTGGTTATATAGTGAGTTCAAGACCATCCTGAACTATATGAGACTGTTTCAAAAAAGAAAAGACAATTAATTTTGATAATTAACTAAATACTACCTTCTACACACTGTCTTAAATAGTTTAATATGGAGGAAATCAGACTGTTTTTCATTCACTGTCTAGCTTAGTGTCTTCAGTGTCATGAATATAAAGCACAGCTGCAAAAACACCCCTGGTTTCACACCTACAGAATCAGAAGCTTTAGAGCACCGAGCCAGAAACCTATTGAAAAAAAAGCTTTTAGGAAGAACTTGATTACACTGAACTTGAAAACCATTGCTGTAGCCCTCTGTTTGCTTCCAACTTATTGATGTGTTGGCAGTCCCCAATATGCCGATTATATTTATTATTTCTACCCATTATTTTGTTGGTTATTTTATTACAGTTAAAGTGATAACTGATTAACTATTGGAAAATTGAAGAAAGGGGTTTATATTAGCTACTTTCTTGTGGTGACAAGATACCTGATCCACAAAAAATATTAAAGAAGGAAGAGATTATTTTGACCACATATTGAGGGTACAGTCGATCATAGTGGGGAAACCATGGCAACAGGAGTGGAAGGTCATTATGTAGCCAGAGTCAGGAAGCAGAGAGTGATGAATGCTGGTTTCAGCTCCCTTTCTCCTTTTTATGCATTCTGGGACAGGACTCCATCCCAGGGAATGGTGTTTCCCACATTTGGGAGGGGGAGGGTCTTCCTGCCTCAGTTACCCAATCTAGAAATTCCTTCAGAGACATTCCAAGAGAATTGTTTCCATGATTATTTTAATTCACATCAAATTGGCAATCAGTTTTAACTATCAAGGGGTTCTGTCTTGTTCATGGATATTTGACTAATGCTAATCAAAACACATTCTTTGGGGGGGCTTGAAGTTTTTCTCTTAATGTTTTTAAATTTATAATTTTTTATTCATGAGTGTTTTGCCTGCCTGTATGTAAGTGTACCAATGTATGTGATGTCCACAGAGGCCAGAAGAGAGTGTTGGAGCCTCTGGAACCCAGGGATATTAGCTGCCATGTGGGTACACTAGAAGAGTAGCCAGGGCTCTTAACGGCTGAGCCATCTGTCCAGTCCCAAGACATAGTTTTTGTAATATACTTTTCATAATTTTTAAATAATTGTTTGAAACAAATACTAGAAAAATTTTCTAATGCTGACTCACATGATCCTATTTTGCTCTCCAAATTTAGTTACTGAGTTTAAATAAATGACATTAATATGGGCTTGTGAAAACAGTGTAGTATTTCCCTGGAATTTGAGGTTTTTACAAAATTGCTTTTGGCTTCTGATATAGCTGAGTATACACTTTCCACTTGCTGGATTTATTTCTTTTTAATTCACATAGTTAAATTTAATATGCTTGTTGACATAATTGAGAGATTTTTTCATTTCATATTTTTTCTGCTAGTGGCCATTGCTTTCTATTTCCCTATCATTTTATTATGCCTAATTTAATGGTATTTAAATCCCCACAGCATTTGGCTGCCTCTCTATTTCTCTCTAAATTACACGAAACAGGGAAGAGAAAGCATCAATATATCTGTAGCTACTAAAAACCACTTTTTGCTTTTTAACTGACTTTGATTTAATTTTCCATTTTATAGTATTCTCTTTTTTTTCAATTTGGTGAGGGTTGTTTTACTTTAATGCAAAGTGAATATGAAGTCAATGATGTTAAAAGAAGAGTAATTATAAATCACACTCAACTTTCACAGTCAGTTCCTTTTCCATCAGTTTGAAATTATATTATACTATATATTCACCCAGTAGACTTTACAGTGTGAAGAAAACCTAACTGAATATAAAGGCTGTCTGTTTTATGATATTTTTGTACTATAATAACATTTCCTAAATTTAGATTTTATTTCTACCTTTATCAAATAGAATACCTCCTAAAACAAAGTTCTGAATTAATAAGCATATCATTTGGGACCTAGGATAACATACACTTAAAAAATATCTAGGTTTTTATGTGCATCAAAGGTTCGGAAAATTAATTCCAATATTTTTCAAAGTGCATTGCAACACCAATTCTGATAAATTATTTAATTCAGGTTATTTTTGATTTGGTATTCTCAAAGTGTGTGTGTGTGTGTGTGTGTGTGTGTGTGTGTGCACGGGCGCGCGCGCATGCGTGCATGTGCAGGCAGTAATTTCAAATAATGTATTTTAAAGAATATTCTGTACACTTTAAGTTTATATTTAAATAGGTATTAAAAATAAAATATATTCTCCAATCAGCTGCACTGAAGCTTGATGCTCTAGTTCTTTATTCTCAGGAGTCAGGTTGGTGCTGCCTGTTAATGGTCCTGTCCTTGGCAGGGTTTAGAAGGATCAGTGAAATGTGCAGAGACTGCCATGCCAAGGTGAGGCAGGTGTGAGGATCAGAAGCATATGGACAAATAATTAGCTGACTGAGTCTGTACTACTAGGCTAATGCTACCTAAAACCACTTAAAATTAATTAACCTGCTTTATGCCACATACAATCAAGTCAGGTTCTCACAAAGAAATTTCATCTGGCAGATTTTGGGGTGATTATATATGGAGTAGTTTTCTTTCCTGTATTAGTGATCATATCATAATTAGTATGTTGTCCTTTGGTTGTACATATTACATAGGAAAAATAAAATTGAATTTAAAATTTCTGGAAATCATACTGTGTCATTTTTTTTTGCCCCTAGTTTATTTATGCCACAATATCTTTCATTTCAGTGAATCACTACTGATTAGGCTATGTCCCTCTATGAACTTTTTAAAATCATCAGGTCAAAATTACCCACTTTTATTAACTAGCATATAATCCATTTAAGATCAGTTTTCCATTTTATTCGTTGTGCTGGAAGTATATGAGAAGATTTTGTATTTTAAAACTGAGGTTAAAATGTCTTCAGAGTTTTTCTTTTACTTGTGGTATAGAGGCAATATGGGTTTTCAAATATTGTGACCCTTTTGTTAATTGTTTCCCAAGTGAACTCACAAATAATAAAATAATTTTATGATAGTTTACTCAAATATTACTTATATGAATAAAATAAATATATGGATCAGGCAATATATGTTCTGTCATTTTTATCTAATAAATAAATATTGGGATGGGGATCAATGGTTGCTAACTTGCTATTGGGTTAGAGCAGTACCTTTTGGTGTGCTCTTGCAAAAGTTTGACATAGTTAACAATTACTCTATTCATATTGCAAAGGATTATAAGATAGTATTTTGAGTGTGTTCACCATAGGAGATATATTTGAAGAGCTCTTTGTGTTCTGATTTAACCATCACACAGTGCAAAAATGTATTGAGCCATCATCATATTCTACATTCACATGTGTAAGCTTTACACTCTATATATCAGCTAAATGAATTTTTAAGAAAATAGATAACAAAGGAACACAAACACTTTTTAAAAATAGTTACTTTAGATTGGAACACCAATAGTTTGTGATTAACAGTGTATGTGTGTGTATATATATATACATGCCGAAGACTGTTTATTAGTTAGATGACGAATTGAGATGGTATCTCTATACTGGGAATACCAACCTGAATCCCAGTAGACTATCATAGAACAGGTCTAGCTCAGGGTCAAGTATCCCTGGAAGGATCAAGAAGACTCGGGATAAGGAAGCCATTCCATTGGTTACTTGATTATTTAAGTCAGTCTCTAATCCACATCTTGCTTTAATACATCATTTTTCCCAACAGCTAACTTATTTCGGGAGCTCTAGATTATAAGAGACTCAGAAAACATATCTGTCCAACATTATGGTTGCGAAAACTAGAAGGAAGCAAGAACAGAGGTTGAAATAACATAGATGGATGGTAGACAGTCAAGAGAAGAGTCTGTACTTCAGTCCTATAACAACAGGGGACAAATTTCTGCCAACAACCAGAATGATCAAGAGGGTGAGTGTCCTTTGAACCTATGGACAAGAAGCAAATAAAAAAAATTAAGAATTCCCGCAAATGGGAGTCATGCCAAATTTCTGACCTTCAGGATCTAAGACAACAGTTTTTTTTGTTGTTGTTGTTGTTAAATCATCT
This sequence comes from Eospalax fontanierii, assembly GCA_035773235.1. Taxonomy (NCBI): domain Eukaryota; kingdom Metazoa; phylum Chordata; class Mammalia; order Rodentia; family Spalacidae; genus Eospalax; species Eospalax fontanierii. Next base: position 27,432,295 of record CM069538.1, on the reverse strand, counting down.
TTGGTTTATACTTAGCTGTGACTCAAGGCATCAGTCTGCAATCCAGCCATGCCTTTATGGGATTTTCTGTTTTGTGAGACCAAGTTAAAGGGAAATACTCTAGGTAATTGAGTCATTGTTTTTCAAACCTGGTGCTAAATGCTAAACTTCCCTCTCTCCTTGGACCTTCTAAATTTTAGATGTTCCTTTTCTGGTGCTGGTGATACTGTTCTTAAAGGCTAATTCCTAATGATCACATTGCCCGTGTATCAAATACTTTACCTCTGTCTAGAACATTTGGTCCCGACTAACCAAGAGTCATGAACCTGGGGTAAAATAATGTTCCTGTTTGAGGAAAGATATTTACTGAGTACAAACTATGATCATGGTCTTTACAGTGTCCTTTGTAGATTTGGTTTTATATGCCTATAATCTATCAATCTATCATCTATCTACATTCCTACCTATCTTTCTAAAAATGAGAATTTACAAATAGAAACTGAGAACCAGAAAAGTAAAGTGACTTGCTCAGGCCTGGCATTATTAAGACTTCCAATGTTTATTTCCCTGATAACTGGCAGGTAATCAAGAAACACATCATACATTAAATTGAGTAACTCAGTACACTCTAAAATCAAATGCCCCATCTCTATGCCATGCTGCTTTAAGCATCCTATAAAGGGAGGCTAGAGGGGCTGGAACGATGGTTCAGAGGTTAAGAGCACTAGCTGCACTTGCAGAGGACCCTGTTGCATTCCCAGTATCAAATAGCAGCTAACAACCATCCATACCCCAGTTCAAAGAGAATATAATGCCCTCTTCTGATCTCCACGGGCATTGCACTTACACATATGCAGGCAATATACTCACGCTCATAAAATGAATTATTTTTGTAAATTTTTAAGAAAAGGAGAATAGAGAGTTTCTCTTAAGCTAAAACCTACCCACACATTATCCCATCAGTAAAACTTAGGGAATTATTTCACAATTTAATGGACTCCCAGCATAAATTTTTCAGATATAATTGTGTATTTATATCCTGAGAAACAACTTATAAACAGAATACAGGCTTAACATGTGCAAGGCTTTGGGTTTGAACCTCAATAAAGGAATAAAACCTGGTCTATTTACTGTATATGATGATTTTAATGAGACATGTCCTCCATAGGCTCAACTATTTAAACACCTGATCAGTTTGTGGTGCTGTTTGATAAGGTTATGGAAAGTTTAGAAAGTATGGCCTCACTGGAGGAAGTATGTCAGTCACTGGAGGTTGGCTTTGAGAGTTCATAGCTTCGGTTTTTGCCTCCATGTCTGTGGTTTCCTGCCATGGTGTACTCTTATCTGTCTGGAACTGTAAGCCAAAATAAGCTCTTCCCTGGAAAATGTGCCTTGATCATGGTGTTTTATTAGGGCAACTTAAAAATAACTAATAGACTATATATAAAACATGTAAAATTTATATTTATTTTTCAATACAAATATTGGGTTTTAAAGATCTTTTTAATATAAATTATGCAGTATTTATGATGTTAACATGTACTGACTTTTCCTAAGAGTCCATCTCCACTTACCCTAGATAGAAAGGATGGCAAAATAAATTAAAGCATCCAGATCTAGCTTTGTGAACCAAAGAGTTATTGGCACGATGTACAGGTGTGTGGATGCAGTGTTACCTACCGAAGTGGAGGTGACTCAAAGGCTGCAGCCTCGCTGAAAAGTCTTAACATAAGTGACGATTCATGAAAAATGCATCTCTGGAATTGTCTGAACAGGGATATTTCAGGAAGTGTTAGCAACAGAGTCTCTTTTCCCCAAGTTGTGATTTTCTGCTTACATAACCTTTTGGGAAGTCATCATGAGTCTTATAAGTTTCTGGAGTTTTCAAAATCTCCGGAGCCTCCCTCATCTACCCAGGATGTAAGGTTTCAGTATGAAAGAGACAATTAAACACATATAAGTTATTATTTAATTGGTAATTAATCTATAAGTGATCTTAAATAATTTATTATTAAAAAGAAAATATCCCCAACCAATTTAATACACACTATATACAGAGTTTTTCATTACATATGGCATACACAAACATGGGATTATATAAAACAATCTGCTAAGATAGGTATTTTTATCCTCCGAATTTTATAGATGAGAAACCTGAAAACTTTGGAGGTTTATTAACAGCACTATGGAAAGGATATTGGATTCAACCAAAGGTTTGCACTGCACAGTGAAGCAAGCTTTATTTCAGTCCCACTGCTTGTTGTGACCCAGAAATTAAAGCAATAGACGCGACCTTGGTATTTTATTAAGCTTGTTGTCCTTATATTACCTAGAAAACAATATCACACATGAGTAGTCACCAACACAGTCTGCATTACATCCTAGACAGCCTGTGTTTGCAGAGGTTAGATTCATGATAATGAATATGTGGCTCCTTGGGGAATACTTTTAATTTGCTAAGTATACCAGGGATCTGTGGCCATCATCAGCCAAATGTGCTGTCTGTCTCAGAGCTGCCTCTATGAACTGCTTTTTTTTATTCCGTGTCAGTTGCTGTGGTTGGCATCATTGCATTGTACTCACTGTAATGCCAATTTTACCAAAATATTCTGGTTCTGTAGCATCATCTCCACTTTGCTCTTCCTGTCTCCCTTCTTCTAACACAAATCAGAAACCTTCCTTTTCTATCATTTCATTACTTACTTTTACCTTGTATAGCAAATATATCCCAATATGATTGGAGATAAAAACACAGGCATACAATTAAAAGACTTAAGCAAGGAATGGGCTAGTTGGGCTCAATAGTTAAGAGAACTGCCTGTTTTTGCAGAGGACCCAGGTTTGGTCCCCAGAACCCACATGATGGTTAACAAATGCCCAAAACTTCAGTTCCCAGGATTTAACACTTTCTTCTGTCCTTCTGAAGTCAGAGGGCATCAGGCATGTAGCTATTACAATAACATACATACACACAAAACATTCATACCCATATAAAAAATTTAAATACAGATCAAAAAGACACTTAGAACACACAGCTTTGAAACTGCAAAGAAAATCTTCGTGGGAGATGATGCAGGAGAGTCCAGTGACTTAACCGTAGGCCTCCTCTGCTTCCCTTATTGTGATTTCATGGGCATTTATAGGCAAGCACATGCCAGTCCTCACTCAAAGACTCTGGTAAGTACTGGAGAAGTGAATCACTCTCTAGATTACCTTACTGTATATCATGGTCATGTCAGTGCTTTGACATTTTAAGGAGTTGCCAAATCCACTCACATGAAGCCCAGGTCACTGGTCCCTTCACAGAGATTTGTGGCTTGTTGTGGTTTCTGTGTTCGCACACATCTCACAGGTTCTCAACTGATACTGGTGTTACTATGGGCCTTATTTTACTTACCACTGCTGTCTACTGAACACTCAGGGAAGACGCATGGGGAATTCAGAAAAAAAAAAAACAAAGGTTTTGAAAATGAATATTTCCTTAGCTGAATTGTAGACAACCATGTTATCTTAATCTGTCCTCACAGTTGCTTGGTGATAATTGAATTTACCCAGGCATTCTTGACCATATTAAATCATTTGGAGAAATTATTAGGAAACATTCAAATATGTTTACCCCCCTGATATTCTGGCCTGTTGGGATGTTACTAGCATTTTTAAGATGTTAATTTATTCTTTGAATTTTACACATGTTTACAACATATTTTGATTATCCTCATCCATTCACTCCTACAGCCTCTTCTAGAGTCCACATGTACCCTTCCCAACTTTTATCCTCTTAATTTTTTGCTTATACTTCACTGATTCCAACTGGAACTATCTATATGTACATAGGTATAGAGCTGTCTATTCAAGAATGGGCAACGTTTGAGAGGTGGTATCCCTGAAGAAATCTGGCTTGCCCTCCCCCAGTATTAACTGCCAACCCCTCTTAGTTAGGAGTAGGGGCTTGTGAGCACCTCCCTCTTCTAACCAGAATGTCGACTTGCTGCTGTGAGTTCTAGAGTGCACTGGTCCTGTCATGTCAAGAAGACACTACTGTGTATTCTCTGACCTCACTGACTTCTGTCTCTTACAGTCTTGCCTCTCCCTCTTCTGCAATGTTGTTCAAGCTTGAGGGCGGGGTGTGATACATCTATATATTTGGAGATGAGCACTTCACAGTCCCTTATTCTCTGTACTTGGACTAGTTGGGAGTCTCTGTGATATCTGCATTTCACTGCAATTAGAAACTTCTATGATGAACCATGAGAGCTGGACTAATCTATAAGGATGAACATTCAGAAAGCAGTTTGATGCTTCATCCATTTAACAAAATAATGATACTTTCTCCCCTAGGGCATGTGACCTCTCTAAATACAGCCTCTTGGTTGGATTTACAGTTCTGTCCTATGGGACTGGATTTGTATTGTTGATGATCACTGTGCTGGATAGCTTCAATTGTCAATCTGACCCACCTTGGAAGAGGGAACCATAGTAGAGGAATTGTCTCTATTGCATTAGCCTGTGGGCATATCTGTGAGACATGCGTTTTGATTGTTGAGTGACATGGGAAGGCCCAGCCTCCTATGGGTGGCAGGGTTGTATAAAAGAAGTAGCTGAGTAAGCCAAAAGGAGCAAGTCCATAAGTGTTTTTCCAAGGTCATGTTTATCCTCCTACCTCCAGCTTCAGACCCTGCCTTCCCTCAATGATGAACTGTGACATGGGAGATGTGAAATAAAATAAACCCTTTCTTTTCCAAGTTGGTTTTGGTCAGAGTTTTCATCACACCAATAAAAAATAATTAGGACAACCACCTCACCATAGTAACAATCTACACCACGGCACAGAATCATCATGGCTTTAAAGGGAAGATGATTCTTTCTTGATTACCCTCCTAGTCACTTCTTCCACAGGGAATCAATATATCATCAAATGAGAAAATGTATCACTTACAAGCAATTTGGATTTAACTTTTTTCCTCTCTTTCTACTTGTGATGTTTCTGACCAGAAAGCCAGCTCTCTTTTATAATGTTATACCTCTTTACTCTCATTTTATGAGTACTTACTGTCAATGCTTTTTCAAGCCATAGTGCCAATTACCCCATCATGTATTCATATTTATGTGTGACTGCTAATTCAAAAAAGTGGTATCATTTTTTAAGCAGAAAGAAGATATTACTCTTGCAATAAAATTTGTCAGTATCTGTCTGGGAAGCTATCACATTGGTTCATAAATATAACTATAAGTGTTCATTCTAGGACCAGGAAGATCACTGATGAACATTACATCAGGAACAACACTAAACAGACAAGGGAAAATTCTAATAAGTCAGTGTTTTTCAGTACTGTGCTTTTTTTATATAAATATAAGACGTTTTAAAGTAGATTAATAAAGCACAATTTCTTATTGGATGCTTATTTTCTTTATGTAAACTTATTCAAGAGAAAAAGATACTAATTTACATTAAACTTTAAAAATTTTTGGTACTGGAGAAACTGCTCAGTTGTTACAGAGGGCCCAGATTTGGTCTGCAGCTCCTACATGGTGGCTCATAACTAGCTGTAACACCAGCTCTCGGGGATCCAACATTCTCTTTTGTTTTCTGGGAGAACTGCATACATGGGATATCACACAGACAAACAGGCATACACACATAACATACATAAAATAAAAATAAATAAAACATTCATTGTTAAATTTCTTCAAATATACATACATAATATATACATACAAATATACATAATAAATGTATGTTAAAGATGGAATTGGGATGGAAATCGGGAAGGATAATTGATGGCATTTTTATCCATTTTGATTTGTATGTTTGTTGTTCAAGTACATACATATTTGTGTTTTGTATGTTGGAGGACACGTGTGTGGGGTACACATGTAAGTGTGTACACAGATGGCAGGTTCCAGGTTGATGTAAGGAGTCATCTTCGATGTTTATTCATTAAGGCAAGTTCTCTCAGTCAAACCCAGAGCTCACAGATATGGCTAGTCCTGTTAGCCAGCTTGCCCTAACAACCCTTGTTCCTGCCTTCCGAAGCTGGAATTCCAGGAAGGCCACCAAGCCCTCCTGGTATTTACATGTGTCCCTAAGATTCAAACTCTGGTCCACTAGTTTGTGTGGCAACCGCTCAAACACTGAGCCATCTCCCAGTCAGATAGAAAGCATTTTAAAAACTGAATGAAAAAAGAGACTGGTGAAATATTCTGTAATCCTTTTTTAACTATTGGCGATTATAACAGCATCTGTATCAATTCAGATTATTTTAATAAATGCACAGGATAGAAAATTTTCAAAATTAAAAGAGTAATGATAATTATGAGATATAGACATATATTTTAAAACATTTCTTATGTCTTACCACAGTAATAATGATTTATGAACTATTTCCTGTGGAAACAGACTTGGCAAATTCTAACATATCTTTGATTTGTTTTAGTATCTATTCTTTAAAAAAAATATTAGTTTTATGTGTATGACTGTTCTGCCTGAATGTATATAGGCACACCATGTGTGTGTGCAATGTTTGTGGAAGCCAGAAAGGGATATCAGATCCTCTGAAACTAGAGTTACTCTATTCAGTACCTACTCTTAAAAAAATGCATCTTTGTTAATTCTTTGAGAATGAATGTTACTTCTTAATGTAACAATGTTACTTATTTTGATTATATTCATCCCTTTTCCCCAATCTCCTCTTGAATCTATTTCCAACTTCCTATCCTCCAGGAATGTTGTGTACTATTTTTTTTTAAAAAAGCCCATCCAGTTTAATTTGTGTTCTCCAAATACTCTTGGGTTTGACTCAGTCTCCTTGAGCATGCCAGCCTACCAGGAGGCACATCCTTAAATAAAAATGACACTCTTCCAGGAGCTATTAGTTGCCAAGAGCTCCTCAGCTAAAGGTTGGGGCTCCACACCCTCCTCCCTCCTCCATGCTGGATTTTTGTCTTTCTAGAGTTTGCACAGTAAAACGGAAAAGCCATATGAGGAATTTGTGATCGATGAGATTTTAATAAGCCATCTTTAATAAAATCATAATTATATGTATATTTTTATACCTGAGAAATCTATGTGTATTACATTGAAAACTCAGTGCCAATGTTACTAGAGCAGAAATTTATGATAATTTGAGGAAAACAAATATGACCCAACAGAAGCTACTTTGAAATTCTACACAGTGGGCGTGTCTAATCCAGTAAAGTCTTAATTTCACCATCCAAAGTCTCAGAAGAGTAAAAACATCAATTTCTAAGAGATTTCTAGCAGAAATGAAAGGATTTTATCCTTCCGGTTAAAGTTTCACTTTACAAAAGAACTACCTTTTCCAACCCACTGCTTTTACATTGGTTTCCACTGAGCGGAGAAACCACGTTTTATGGAAATCCCCCCATGTGAGCCTCTGAGGCTTAGTTTCTCTCTTTGTAAGGTAAATGGATATGTGATGAGTGTTAAATAAAACATAAGATTTAAGAACTTTTGTCTTTTCATTTTCTTGTGAGGTGTTTCACCAAAGGAGATCAGTTAGATACAAGATATTGTCCCCCACCCCGCCAAAAAGTCTTTAATAGCCTGCTGGAACCATACTGTGCAAATTTGTCCCAAGCGTAGCACAGGTCTTTCCCAGACAAAGCCTTATATACAAGAGGAAAGAAAAAAAAAACTATCTAGGGGTGAAAAGTTTAAGTTCCCATGTCTTAGAGTGAGCGAGCCATTTGAACAATTCGTGGAGCAAGCCAAGCAGAACGTACGGAAGCCACAGATCTGCCGGCAGCCATGGTAACCAGGTTCATGCTGACCTTTTTTCAAACGCACACCTTGGCCAAACTTTTCCATTTCCACACTTTGAGTTAACTGCTTCCAACTTTAACTACTTAACTACTGGGTTTAGCTAGGACATGGGTAGCTATGGTCAATCTTGAGGTGCCTCACCACAATTTCCAACTTGCCTAGAAATTCCTGGCCAATGTGGCCTTCCATTTCAGCAATTCAATCTCACTTCAAATTTTCAAACATCAACTGTTGTAGTTTGATTTCTGTTGTTGTGATGAGCACCATAACTAAAGCCACTTGAGGAGGAAAGGCTTTATTTCACCTTACGGATTACAGCCCATCATCAAGGGAAGCCAAGCCAGGAGCTCAAAACAGAAGTTTGAAGCAGAAACCACGGAGGAATGCTGCCTACTGGTTTGCTCTGGCTCAAAGCGTGGCAAGTTACCTTTCTTCAACAGTCCAGGCTCACCTTCTGAGGGCTGGCATCCCTTACAATGGCAATCGAGAAAATGCCCCCCGCCCCACAGGATCACTTGTCAGTTTGACTGAGGCAGTTTCCCTCCTGATGTCTCTGGACTGTGTCAAGGTGATAGAAAGTTCACTAGGAGATCAAGCATCCCAAATGCTTTAAAATGTATTCTAGAGAATAAGTTTTAGAACAAATTTAGAACAAATGGAAGAGGACTGTACTGAATGATGTGGCTGCTAAAAGTAATGTTACATGTATACACAAACATGTCAATTTTATTTACATAGTATATGAATATGCAATATACTTAAAATGGCTAACTCCTGTCTTTAAAATGTTAAATATTTGCTTGGGTAATACTCAGTCTTTTGCACACACGAGGCAATCCCACAGAGCCACATCTTAGCCTAATGAAATTAATATTAGGAGGAAATAATCTTTATATTGTACAAGCTTCCACTTGGGTTTGCTTCATATGTTTTGTTTATTTAATTTCTTCTCCAATTTTAGGTGATTCCTAGGACCAAACAATGGTATGTACATAAACCTTACAGAGCAGCTTTTAAACCAAACTAAGGACAATAAAAAGAACCAATGAAAACTGCAATTATAATTCACAGTGACTGTGTGATTTAATTGTTCAGTATAAACATCCACGTGTTTATGGGCTATTCTTTATTACAAATATTCTCAGGATACTAGTAGAGGTAAATATTGCTGACTTATCTTCCTAATAGCTTAATATTTGATAAGTTATTAACAAGAAATATGGCACTGAGAATAATCAATGCTTAGCACCAGGGTGGTGGCTGAACGGCAGCCAGATGTGCAGCATGAGGCTGTGGAGGTGTCACATGATGAAACATCTGGCCAAGGAGAATGGGGCTGAGCTCACAGTTGCAATTACACAAGCATGCAAACATCTCAAGTGAACAGATGATTTATTTGAAGTCCATTTAATTTCAACTACTAGAAAATCTTCCAATTATTCTGATTTTATTTTTGTAGTACTGATCTCATTCAGAGACCTTATCAATCAATTTCATTTTCATGTTTCTAAAGTATAAACATCCTAAAACTTAATATTTCAACTTTTGATTTTTATAGTATCCATAATTTTGTTCATTACGATTCAAATTCTTTGATCAAAGTATTTTAATGTTTAGTTAAACACCATTTTTGTGTTCTTGAGAAGTCAAAGAATCATTGTTTTTCAGTAATTTTTGTGGTTTAGCAAATATATGCTGTTATGCCTAAGATGATTTTTATCACATATATGAAAATACCTTACTCTCAATAGATGAACTAGAAAATATATTATAAGCAAAGTCTGTTCATCTTCAGTTAAAAATGTGACCAAAGTTACCACCAGTTAACAGAATATGATCTGAACTTTCAGCTGTCTTCATATTTTTAAAAACCTAGATGATTAGAGAAGAATGCTAATGATAATTTTAATTAACAAGAGTAACAAATTTAGTGTATAAGATTCTATAACCTAATTAACTGCATCAGTGAACTCTTTGTCTTTAGGATTCTTCATTGGGTTTATAGCATATAATTTGATTTAAAATTCTGAAACATGTATTGTAGCTGTCTTGCTTTTATTTAAACTAAATAAGTAAAATACTGCATTCATTCTGATTTCCAATACTTCATATAAATTTGAAGGATTCTATTATCATTTTATTTTGATAAGGTTCCACATATTTGTGGAAATTAAAAACGGGCTCTGTGAGTTGCAGAATATATTCACTGCTAAATTTAATATGTGATTAATGCAAAAAGGAAGCTTGTCTTTGGCTACGGTATCTAACGCTGAGGAGTCTGGCACAGCTCTGAGGAGAACGGGACATTGGTGGTTATGGGAAGTAAGGCAGTATTCAAGTCCTGTATCACAGCACTCCCTACACCCACCCAACCATTATTTTGCTTTGGAGAATTCTTTAATGCAGTACACAAATGTACAGCAAGATGACCTAGTGGTCAGACATTTTTCAAGGCAAATATAAACTATAAATTACTATTGGCTGAAGAAATTCCCTAATTTTCTATAATGAGCCTTTACCGTTTGCTATTGATTTTGGCTGACGGTTGGATTCTCGAGCTAAGTAGGCAAAACACTTAATACATTTCACATAAGTATTTTTGAAGTCATCTGTATTCTTAGAATCAGGTAAAATGCTGTAAAATATTGAATACAGACTATGTAATGACTCATATTTGATTTATTTTGTATATATATATGACCATCTAACTATACCCTGAAGGCCTGTATACAGTCACTGGATGATTTCCTATGGTGTGAATTTTCATCTGGGCTATATCATACAAGACAGCAAAAATTGTGGGGTTTTATTTTACTTTTTAGTAATTTGTTTATTTATTTTGTGTGGTGGGAGAGCATGAATGTGCAGAGGTCAGAGGACAAATTACAGGAATCAGTTTTTTCCTTGTACTATGTGACTTCCATGGATCAAATTCAAGTCAACTCACTCGCATTGTTATTTTTAAAGAACAGTTTTTGTTCTTACAATGACCACAAGATATAGATATTATATTCCCGTGTATTCATGGTGTTAAAATTTCATACAGAGGGAGGACTAGATAAAAGATATGGAAAAAGGCAGATGAAGGAATGTGAAAATGTGGGCAAGGCTCTGAGAATAACTATCCGAGGGCACACTGGTCTGCCTCCTTTTAGCTTCGTTAGAATGCCTATACCCTGTAGAACCAATTGCTAGAAAAGCAGGACACACTCCCTTCCATACCACTGGCTAAAATTGGCCAAGTGATCACAGCTAACAGCAAAGGAGACTGGGAGATACAGTGGCACAGCATGTTCAGGGACAAGAGAAAGATACTTTCTGGTTGCTAATGTTTAAATTTTATCTTTGTACATTATTGTGCATTTTATGGAGTGTAATATAATAATTCAATATGTTTATATAACATGCAATATCAATCAAGAAAAGTATAATTTTCATTTCCTTGAATATTTATGATTGTGTTGGGAACTCTCAAACACTCTTCTAATTGTCCATAAAATACATAAGTTCCTGTAAGCTGTACTATACTATAAAACACTAGAACATGTTCTTCCCAGTACTAAGCATTTGATACTCCTCATCAAACCACCTTTCATCATCTCTGTTCAGTGAATGCTTTCTGAACTATTTATTGAGCCAACATGTTCAACATAATGTGTGATCTATATAAACTTCTCAGGATAGAACATATATATATATATATATATATATCCCAGTTCTGTAGATCTTTTTAGCACATTTTTACCAGTTATTATTGTCCTTGAGCTCATTTTGCTTTATTAAACTCAGTTATTAAGTGCTGATACTTAATAACCTAGCAATATTTGTGAGTTCAGTGCAGGCTTTTGTTGTGAGTCTTCTTTGTATTGTATTATTATTTTAAGTTGAATATATGTTATTTATTTTATTCTCTACATTGCAACTCACTGCTAATTTCTTACATTTTGAATTTTAAAATTGACCTTTGACCTGTATTTTTTTGAGACAGGATCTCTCTGTAGTCCCAGATAGCCTGGAACTCACTATGTAGATCAGGCTGGCCTTTATCTCACAGAGATCTGCCTGCCTCTGCATCCCAAGTGCTTGGAGTAAAGACATGTCTCCAAGTCCATGGGTCTTAGGTATAGAAGTTGCACTGTAAATGTGTCACTTAGGGTTGGGCATTTCACATACACTTAATCTCTGTGTGTGACCAGTTGTGAAACTCTGTAATTATCTGTTGCAAAAAAAATCTTCTCTGATGAGTGGTGACTGGAATACTTGTCTGTAAATACATATTTAGCTCACAGTAAGAAATTATATATGACTCAGAATGTGACAGCCTTGGGGTTTTCTCTAAGATCTATGACCTCTCCAGCCATGTGAAATTTGTTATATCTACAGTACCACACATGATTTCTATTCCATTGGGTGGGTTTTAGGTCTAGTTAGGAACTGTTGATTACCCACAACATAAAAGTACCAGTACTACCCAATGTAGTTTGCTATGCTGGTCATTGCTGTGGTTATTAGATTTTAAAGTCTGGGTTGGAACACTGACCGATGTTTGACCCTAGCAGCTTGCACAGAGCCCCCTGAAACTATGAGAGCTAACTTCCAGATCAGTCCCAGCTCCATTGCTTGAAGCCTGTGTCCAAAGTATTTGTATTTGTGTAGATCATAGAAAAAGATGCTCGTACTATCCTAAATTGCATACTTGGTTCATACAGTTACTGCTATTATGATTTTTGGCTTAGCATTAATATTCATCATATTCTATGATACAAAACAAGAGTCTGAAAAGTTCATACATATCCTATAATGTATTTTTATCAAATCCACACCCTATAACATTCCCTCTAAATTCTAAAACACGAAACAAACAAACAAACAAACCATAAGTTACAGAATTCTGAGGCCTCACTGGGGACTCTAAAGAAAATAAAATGAAAGCAGAATGAGAGTGCCTGTCATAAAACTGTCTCCTGCTGAAATGCTTTCTCCTCCTACTGGTCTGACTTATGCTATTTCTCATCATATTAAAGACTTGCATTCTGCCGTGGGAATACTCTCATTTCGTGAATCTGTATTTCATTTTTAATGTCTGTAATTTTATTTATGTATGAATAAATAATAAATTGATGTGAAATATGTTAAAAACCCCAGTCTTCCTAAATAATTCTTAGACATCTACTTACCTCCACTCAAAAAATTCTTAGTTGTTTGTAAGGGTAGCCCATAGAACTCCCAAAGCTATCTGTACCTAGAATATTGGTAACTGTCAAAATCTAGCTTCTTTAGATTGTTCGAGTTTGTTCTGTGGTGGAATACTGTGAATAAATACCAGTTTGAAAATTCTTTACTGTATTACAATGTCAGGCTTCATTTCAAGTGTGTCATTTCTACAGAGTAACAGAATATAATGTACTGTGATTTCTGCATTATGATATGAATGCAGTTTAGATGGCTGCACTAGTGAAAATTTTATAAATCCCTTAAGTTAGCAGTAGAAAGAAAATCACTGAAGGACAAAAGAAGCAAAAGATAAGCCATAAAAACAAAATAATGATGATCTCTAAATACTGTAAAGGAACATTTGAAATGCAGAGCAACTATTACTGTATTTTAACTAAAACTAGGCTTCATTCTACAGAATCAGGTGATTATCCTCTCAGCCATGACTGGTTACCATTAATGAAAACTGTTGCCACAAAAGCAGCCAATTGCAAGCATGCTCACTTCCATCATCTGTCGGTAACCAAGCAATCATCAGGCTTCATCCAGAGTAGAAAAATATTTAAACATTTTATGAAGAAGTAATTTAGAGATTCTTTAAAGTGTAAATTTCAAATGATATTTAGATAGTTGTTGGCAAAATACATTATTTAAAGAAGCTGTTGCATTCTTTTGTAATATTCTTACCTTTTGGAAATATTCTAAAACTTCGGAATTCTTTGATTTCTACAGGAAGTGGGGTGGACTCTGACCTTACTGGGGAATATAATGTGAAGCTAGAGATGGTGCCAAAGACTCATAAGCTCATACAACTGATGCTGAAGGAGGAGGATCATGAGTTCAACAACAGTCCAGACTGTATAGCAAGACATACATCAACAATAAGCAAAAAATAAATAGATACTTTTAACATTTCCAGTAGAGCTGGAAGGATAGTAGCTCAGTCAGTCCAGTGCTTCCTTAAAAGCATAAGACCTGAGTTCAATCCCTAGAACCCAGTTAAAAAATATTGGACATGGTGATATGCCTTTACAATGGGAGTACCAGAGAGGCATAGACAGGAAGATTGCTAGAACCCACCAACCAACCAGTCTAGCCTGGTTAGTCCCATGCTAGTGAGAGACACTTTCTCCAAACAACAAAAAATGCACTGAGGATTAGGGAATAACACCCCAGGTTGTCTCCTAACTTCCTCATTTACATGCTTATACATCTGCGCTCATCACACCTACCCATGCGCACACACACATACTCACTCACACACATACACACATACACAATATTCCAAGAAAACAATCATCAATTTTATCTTCTGCACATTTTCTTTTCAAAACTAATGGTCTTCATTTTATGTTTTTATAAATTATCGGATGCTGGATAACTTATAATAAATTGTTGTTTATTTGATTCATTATTTTGATGACTAAAAATGTCCAAGTTTTGCAAGGGCTCAAGTTTTGCAAGGGCTCTGGAAGCAAGAGAGCGTGGTGAATAAGTCGAGGGGAAATGCCTGCGCAGAGAACATAAAGAGACCACACTCACAGGGCTTCTTTACGTTATGACTTACAGCTTTCATAAAAACTCATCCTAAGCCCCCTTCCAAGGATGCTGCCCAGGACCGAACCACCTCTGGTGAAGCCCTATCTCTTAAAGATATGCCACCTCTTTTGATGGAGGGAATCATTGGAGAACACGCTCAAAGCTATAGCGATGCCCTAACAATATCTTCTAAGTCTTTAACCTGGAAGTTATTTTAAAACTGAACTAACACATACTTACAAATTATCCTACCACAGCAGATTATTGAGAACACTTCTGGAGACACTGTCTTCAACTGAGAAGCAGGATTAGGTTTGAATTGAATATTTAATTGATAACAAATTTATTTTACATCTGTCTTAGGAGGACATCATTTTATATATAAATACAAAATGTATAAACTATTCAATAATTGAGAGTCATACGGCAATTAATAGAAGTACAACAGTGCCTTTTCTTATATATTTTAAGTAAATAATGTACTAAAAATATCTGATCATATCAATGTAAAATTTTTGTATAAAGATTTAAGTAGATCTCAGATTTTGACTTCTTTATTTGACAGATATCATTATTTATAATTTGATTACTACCGGAAGCATTGGAAATTTGGAAATATTTATTGTATATTATTTTTTTATTTCCAAATACTGAAAATTAGCAGAATGCATACTTGCTTATTCTTTCTTTCTTTCTCTTTAAAATCTGAAGCAGCAAACAGTATCCCAGAGAGGACTCCATTTATATGCACAGCCTGTTTCTGTGCATTAATGAATCACATTGCATGGAGGGAAAATCATGTTATGAAGTCAGTGTTATTTCATGGTCCATTACTTGAAATGCTTTCCAGCTCTTTGATTATATATAAATTTGCTCGGGAAAATCTTTTGAAAAGCTTGTGATATACAAGTTAATGAATTCTCATTAAGAGTTATCACATTTATAATTATATAAGAATTTTCTTTGTTTTTAAAACTTTGAAGAAAAAGCATTATTTCATTTAAGCATCTTAAACAGAGCTTTCTAAGTAAGCCAATGTTTTGATGTGCTGGGAGAGCACTGACCTTCCTAACAATGACTCCCTAAGTAGTCTATTATATTTTAAAGAAGAACTCTAGAATCAATGTACAGATGGAGTTGTACCGTAAGTATTATAATTCACATTATTTCTTAGCCATATAGTATTTAATGAAGTATCTTTTACAGAAAATACCTAATTTCTCTACTGAACAGTCTTCTTCTTCTGCCCGAGCCTCTTTTCAAGATATTAGTGATTGATCTAGAATAAAATACCTATTAAGAACATCAACCGTCTTTATCATATGATATATATCCAAGAACATTCTGAAATCTAGATAAAGGAAAGAGATATTTTATGTATTTTTTTGTGTCAAACTACATCAAGCCTTCATTCTCAGCACAGAGCCTCAGAGGTCACATCTTCGTCTCTCCAGCTATTTCAATAGCCATTCCCACCCCACCACACACCCTAACCTGAGGAGGCCTATGACTCTTAAAACAGGTGTTAAAGCAGAGAAGGAAACAAATGAAATTAGTTCTAACTATAATAGAGTCTAATTATAAATCGTCAAGGACCTGAGATTTTAAGCTATTTTTTTTGTAGTTTAGACAGTCATAATATCATATTCAGTGTACTGATTTAGAGGTTGTGTTATTTCTTGGAAGCCTAACCTTAGTGTTTGAGCTCATGCTTTTGAGACTATGATGAGAAATAAATCTAAATCTATTTTTATAGACAGTTTTTATAATAATCAAGGTATGACAAAATACCCTTAGATATATGTTAGATTAAATATAACTCCCACCTAATTATTTTATTTCATATATTGATTCACAGTATGGCAAGACTCTGTGTTAGTTACTGTGCTTGGAAGTTAACAGAGGCCAGTTTGATATTAAGATGTTCATTTGAAATTTCTGTTAAGATTATCCCTGACTGTCAGGATTTCAGTTCTATATGAGTGGGTTTATTAAGTATACAACAAGCAGGAGTAAAAGAAGAAAGTCACAAGCAACACTTAGATAGATGAGCATCAGATCAGATACTTGCATCATCCAGAAGAAACTACTTCTTTGAGGTAGGTGGGCTTCCTAACTCTGTGGCAAAGCAGGAAGAAAATAGCAAAATTGCTTGAGTAAAATCATTGTCCTTGAGATCAGGTAACAGGTTACTTTTGTTCAACCCATGAGATGAAAGTGCCCTCAGTGGTAAAGAACAGATAGAAGTTTAGCTGCGGGATCTCTTACATGTGACCAGAAAAAGATGTTCTACCCAGGAAACTCCTTGCTAACCAGAGGCTCGCTCCAGCTCACTGTTTTTGCTCCCAGGAAGGCACTCAGTCTACAGTGTTTTCCTATAGAGGTCTAGACATGTTAATAATGTACTGAAAGATGATAAAGTCTTTATAAAGCACTAAATAAGTAAGCTGATGGAAGAATAGGTTTCATTATTATGTGTAACTCTAAAATATCAGTTTTGTTATTGAATAAATTATTGAATGAATGCACCAAACATTTAATTCTTTATGAGTTATAAGTCTAAGAATATAATAATCTAGAGTCTAAAATGGTGCTGCAATACTTACTTAGTCAAAGATTGAATCTTTTTCCCACAAAATGTAGATTGTATTTAATAAGTAATATAAAGGATAGGACTCAAATGCCAATAAAGTTGCGATTCTTTCAGACATCCATAACTCATAAAGTATATGGACTATTACAGTTAAAATGCTGGTAAATTTAAGGTAGTTGATATAAATATAAATATGCTCAGATATATTCATACAGACTTAGTGCCTTCCAAACAACAGAAAAATTATTTCTTATACTTCTGGCAGCTGGAATCCCAAGGTCAAGAAGCCAGTAGATTCAAGTCTGGTGCAGGCTTGCTCCCTGTCTTGCCTCTTGCCAGTGCTTGTCTTCTTTCTTAAACTATATATTTATTTAATTTTTGTGGATTTCACATGATACATCTTAATCTTTCTCAGCCTCCCTTTGCTATCTGCACCCCTCCACAGCCCACCACAGGACTTCAAGTATTTTATCATATATATGTTAAGACATATTGAGTCAAATTTGTGTACCAGTATAGAGGGTAACTCAGTGCTCTCTTACAGCAATGCTACCTCAGCTCTAAACCTTCACATACATTCTTAGGAGTTTGAGGGAAACAGTCATTATTATTCAGAAAATAATAAATAATATTAGAATCACCATGAGATCAGAGTTAGCATGTTAGTAGAACATAAATGCATATAAAATTTGATGATAACTATGGAGTTGTGTGTGGAGTCTGGGTCTATCATAAAAGGTATTGAGCAAGCCAAGCAACCCCGGATACCCAGAAGGGACCGTAGGAGTCTGGCCTGCTCTGCCTGATGCGATAACCTAGGTCCCAGGAAGCCACTTCAGGCCTCAGCAGTTGCTTCATATTTTCCCCCGACAAAGATCACTCCAGACCAGAACCAGGTTTGGGGGTTTCGTTTCCTCATTATTAATTTCCAGTCAGCTCTACAACCTTCCTGCCTTTACCTAAAGATCCCACCTTTAACTTAATGGCCAGAACGGCCTCCCTATATAAACCCCTGCCTTGGTTTCAATAATTGAACTGCCCGCCAACGCATTCTCTCGGGAAACTCTCCCGCCACACTCTGAGCCATCTGAAGACCTGTTCAATCATCCTCCATTCTCTGACATGGCTGGAGCACAGCGGCCATGCTGGAGATGGAGACTCACCCACAGCTCTGAAGTTGCTGACTCAGGAACCAATATTAACTGACTGACTCCAAAACCTGCAGAAACTGAATGATGCCCACAACTGGAAAGAATTCTACTCCTCCCTCCCTCCACTCTCCTTTACAGAAGTCACCCATTAATGATCTTTGGTAATTTCATTTCTGCCCAAGGCAATTGCTTGGCTGCAGAAAGCATTGGCTCTGAAAACAGAGAGACATAAGTTACAGACTCTAGAATCTTTTCTATACATATACATATGCACATATACATGCACACACACGTATACATCTACACTCAGAGAGAGAGAAAGAGAGAGAAAGAGAAACTCACAAAATAGCTGTTGCTAAAATTCCTGTTGGAAGGGGCTAACTAAGCCTAGTCCCACCCTCTCCAGGTCCTATAACAAATACACAAATTCCCCAACTCATAGAAAAATTCTAGCTAATTTACTTGGACTTACTAACAGAGCAGTGGATAGGGGATTACTTACAGAGTGTGGGTGCCCTCCCTCCCCTCCACAAGTTACATTAACAAATCCACAAGGAGGCATGGATCTCCTGACTTCCTGGTGGTCCAATCAAAAATGGTCAAAAGGGGAAGGAAAAAAGAGCCTGCCTCTTGGCACCCTCAGTCTAAACGCCTTTAGCCTCATCACCTTCTTATATCCAAGGCCAATGGACTAGTGGGGAGGGGTGTAGGACTTTCCAAGCTCCTCCTTTTTCCTCTGCACAAGGTGATCCTGGGTAGTAAATAACACCCAGACAGTGATGGAGGAGGGGGACAGAGGGTTGTCCACAGCTCATCTGGCTTGTCCCTCAAAGAATCAATTCACTCTTCAATCCACCCCATTTTTCAGCCCTTACATTCTTTGTGCCCCACTCTTCCTAAGAAATCCTTGAGCCTTGAAAGAAAGTGATAGGTGTGGGATGAGCCCTTTTCCCTTTGCAACAAGTCTTAAATGCTTGGGTCTTATTATCATTTGTTTTTAGCAATATTCTTCCCATTATCTCCTACTGTGGAAGACAAACCAAAAACACATCAACAAAAGGAAAGCAGTTACATCCACATAAACCATACAAATACTGATTGTTATAGTAACCTAACCTATAGGCATAAACAAAAAAGTTTGGATGGTACCATAGTAGGCTCATCACATCCATTTAGTAAAATAATTGTTGCAGCTACCCCACTGGGACCTATAACTTCCCCTGCCACTGGGGGTCGACCTGGCTTACAGTAACAGAAGTGTTCTCCCCACCCCTCCGCCAGCAGGTCTTAAGTCTAA